>OU342738.1:234348570-236748570 GCA_910589765.1 Avena atlantica
TCGTCGGAGAGGATGAAGACACGGCGGCGTTCGGAAGCTCGTCGTAGCCGACGTGCTGGGGCTCCCGCGGTTGAACGGAGGGCACGAACAGAAGCGCCAGAGGATGGGGAGCGTGCGTGCTTTGTCGAGGAAGCAAGGGGAGGCAGTATGTGGCCGGAATTGGAGGCTAAGCTCGTCGGAGACGGCGGCGGTGCAGAGAGAAATTGGGGCGGCCTGGGGGCAGAGGGAAGGAGTGCTGGGGGAAAATGTCGTGGAGGGGGAGGTGCTTAAGAATGCGCGGTCGCAGGAGCGATTAACTGCCGCGTTAATGTCAATTGATGCTCGCAAATGTCGCCAGAAACGGTCGAGGAGAGGGGGCGCTGTCACCGCGAGGAAGAAGGAGGATGAACAGGAAAATGGGTCCAGCGGTCAGTGAGAATAGAAAAGAGGAGGTCCACCTGTCATACTCAGTGTGGTTCAGGAACAGGGTGCGAATCGTTTTTCTCGCGGGTGAGGGACTGGGCTGTTTCCTGGGCTTGTTGGGCTGCCTGGGCTGGGTTGTCCAATCTCCATTTTTTTTTATTCTGTAACTTTTTCCTTTTCTTTTTCTGAATCTAATTTCTGTTTTGAATTATCAAACAAACAATTATCAACCAAATGAATTCAAATAACACCACACTACACAATTTGAACTTGGTTCTGTTTATCAGCATAAACATAAATTCCAAAATAAAATAATATTTTATTCCTTTTTGGATCCTATTTAATAATTAATTTAAAATAGACCAAAGTTATTTAATCAAATTGGGTTTGATTTATTTTAATAAAATCTCCATTTGAAATCCAAATATTTTCAAAACAAAATCAGTAGGTTTTATTTGAAAATATAAGATACTTGAAATACTTGTTCTAAAATAAAATAACATTACCTTTTATTTTAGGATCCTTTAATAATTAATTTTGATAGACTTCATTATTAAATCAATTAGGATTTATTTTATTAATATCTTTATTTTGAAAACTAAAAGTAAAACAAAACTCTTCAGTAGGTTTTATTTGTAAATATAATTTACTTAGAAAACTTAGTTAAAATAATTTAATAAGTTTTGATATTTTAATTAGAATGGTAAAAACCTTTTATTTAAATAAGTGGGATATTAAATCTTTATTATTTTATTTAAACAATCCTTTATTATTTTTTAAATAAACCTTTGCTACTTTATTTAAAATAAAATGCTTTTAATTCCCAAAGCTTGGCCAAGGATTAATTTGGCTTTATAACATAATCTTTATTTATAAACTTCTATTTCATTTGAAAACAAATCTTTTCATTTGATTATTTCAAAATAATATTTCCAAATGTTTATCTTTTTAATTCCCTTTAGGTTTATTTTTAATTCAGATGGGTTTGAGGTTTCCATTGAGTTCCAAAAAGTTTCTTTTGGCTCTGAAAATTAAACAAAGTTTTATTTTATTCATTTATTTTCACATTACAAGATTTGAAAATCTTGGGATGTGACAGGCTACCACCCTTAAAATAAATCTCGTCCCGAGATTTGGGAAGGCTGGGGTTACAAGTAAGTTTAAAGCAATTAGGGTACTACTACCCTTAAAAATTTTCAAACAAAAATTACATTTTGGCCTTCTTGGGTCCTGGAAATTTCTCTATGCAAACTTTTGCTTTATTCCTATGTTTAACTCATGGGCCAAGATTAAGTTTCTCCATAGGCTTGTTCAACTTGTTCTTCATCCTTTCTGGACAGTTGCTTGCATAATGCCCTGGATTTTTGCAGTTGAAACAATGAATGTCCTTGAGTTCTTTGCGTTGTTCTTGTGGACAAGTTGCCACATAATGGCCTATTTCTTTGTAGTTGTTGCACCACACTTGGTCAATCTCTTTATTTTTCTTGTTCTCTGGGCATCCACTGGAGTAGTGTCCCATGTACTTACATCTACGACATTGTGCAAGGCTCATGTCTTGCTTTTGTTTCTTAAACTTCTTTAGTCCTTTGAATTGGGTTGTCTTGTTAGGAGGTAGGAGTGGTCCTTTTCCTTTGGTAGAGTTGGATCCTTCCTGTTTCCTTTGTTCCACCATGGCATAGATGGGACATTGGCCAGGAGTATGGTCACTTCCTTCACATAGGTAACAAGTAGCTTGATAGGTGGGGCATTGTCCAACAGGATGATCTTCTTCACAATTGGGGCATTGTCCTTCATGCTCCTTGGAAGTATGATCCTTGTCTCCACATATAGTGCAAGCTGGGGCTCCATCCAGAATAACATTCTTGTCAGCCTTGTTATCATAGACTTCTTTGGGATAGTTTTCTTCCATGCTGATCATTTGATTAGTCACCTTAAGCATTAGTTGAGACTGCTCTTCCAGAAACTTTTGCAGTGCTGGATCTTTATCACTATTGTTGACTATGAACTGAGCTGTCAGTTGGTTCAGCTGGTGTTGGGTTGCTATGAGCTCCTTCATGCTGTCAGCTTGGTTGGTGTTGATGTCATCAACCTTGGAGTCCTTTGGAGTAGTCATCTGTTTGGGTTGAAGGGAGGTTAGAATAGGCAAGATTTTTCTAAGGAATCAATTCTATTCACACACCACAATTTACACAAACAATGTGCATGCAATCACAACCAAATATTTCGCTTAATCAAGGTTCAAGCACATACTTAGGCAACAAAATATTTTGTTACACCACATAAGTTGGTGGTTTTGACTTAGCTAAATTATGGTGGTCCATCTATATGGTTCACTTGTGATCTTTCCATCCTTCTTGATTCTTCTTGTATGAGATCATGGGTTCTTTGAGAAAAACTCCTGGTCACAATACTTCAAAGTTGTTGATGGTTTCTTCTTATTTTGCATTCCCTCAGTCTCTAATTCTTAAGTAATATTTCCTTGTCTCACTTGTGGTCCTTGGTGGTATCCATGTTGGAAATCTTTGGAGAACATGCTGAAGATGTTGAAGTCATTAGAGTTGAAGATGTTGAAGTCATTAGAGTCGAAGGTGTTGAAGAAGTCCTTTGCACATGGTGTAGTCTTTGGTCATGGGTAGGTTTTTCCATCAAGTTGAAGTAGAAGAGACGTAGAGTTAAACCAAAATGGTTGAGGAAAGAGTTTACAAGTGTTTTTTGTAAATAAGTTTTTGAACAAGTATAACTCCTATTTTTCTAAGGTTTTTGTCCAATCCTAGGGTTACAAATCCTACAGGCAACACAATGCTCTGATACCATCTGTAGAGGTCCCAATCTTAGATAAGATAGAGCCTCCTGTGTTTTACAATGCTAGTCCCTGGATCAATAGCTAGCATCCACAGTTAAGATGTAATATCAAGAAACAAAGGTCATAATATAACTTTATAACCAGGAATAACATAATTTATTACATCATACATAGCTCATTTAACTATTACATTACATTGCAGCGGAATAACTATAGTCATGGGGTCCTTTATCTTCGAAGTGCCACAGGCAGATGTTGGTTGTAGACTTTGTAGTCCTAGTCAATCAAACAATCTTCATATAAATAAACAATCAACCTGCAACATTACAAGTTACAGCCACAAGGGTCAATACATTTTGAATTGTATTGGCAAGCTTCACTTTTATGTAGATATGAGTGGATCCTATCAATACATGCATATTTGGCTAATTAGGGTTTAGGGCTTATTTGCATAAAGCAACATTTATCCTATCTTTTCAAAATGGTTTTGGTCCTTTGTCAAATCTCTTTTCCAAGTTCCTTGTACTCCTTGGTAGAAACTCAAGTGTTCAAGTCCTTGTCAAAAATCCCTTGAGCTACTTGGTAACCCCAAGTGCAACAAGTTTTATGAAATCTCATGAGTTCCTTGGTAACCCCAAGTACATCATGCTCTTGAGCACCTTGGTAACCCCAAGAGCAACAATCTTTATCAAATCTCTTTGAATTCCTTGGTACCCCCAAGTGCATCAAGTTTTTATATTAGAAGTTGGAATGTCGAGATCTCCCATGGTTCAAACTTTAGTTGCTCAGTATTGTCCATAACCGGGGACACGGCTAAGTACTTAGATTTTTATTAACTTCTGCAGAAGGAGTACACTTTACCCACATGACACAATCCCATCTTGTTGCCACCAGTGGCCTACTGGATTAGTGCTCACCAAGATGGAGTACTGGCAGACTGAGAATGTGACGAAGTCTTTCCAAAAGGTCCTCCCATACATCATTGCTAGCTTGTCTTCAGCCCCATGAAGCATTCCAGATCCCCATGTCCGGAAACTAAAGACAATGTATGGATCTTCCTAATGTAGTTGACTAAGCCAGAGCCATAATAGCATGTGGTTGTACACGAAAGCCACAATTGGAGAAACATGTTCAATCTCTAAGTTTCCTAGGTGGTTTTCATTTGGAGCACAACACAAAGTGATTGCCATAGACATGGTTTTTATTGTTGCCACCTTCTCCAAAACTTCAAGTATCTTCCACCTAGGTGGTTCATTGAGTCCTTGTTTTATTATGTAAAACACAAGTCCTTTTCTCAACCTTTGTAAAATCTCAACATGTACCTCTTTTCAAAACATAGCATGGCTAAGCATGTACAACTTCAATATTTTCACTAAGGAGTGTATAGGGGGTCCTATTAGGATTAGCATAGCATAAGTATAAAACATTTTCATGCATGTTTACAAAATCCACTAAGTATAATGAAAATAGTAGGTCTTTTGTATGATAGTGTAACTTGCCTTTTTGGTAGGGAATGAGGGTTTACTTCTTGATCTTGTTAGTCTCACACTTTGCTAATTTCACTACAATCAATCAAACAAGCATGGTATCAAGTAGCATTCCAAACCAATATTCAAACAATCTTCCACACACACAAGTAATGGAAACTAAGTCATGTATAAGTATGCAATGGTTGGTTCTATGGTAAGGATGGTCTCTACTAGGTTTCTAAACTTTGTAAGTTCCAAATTGGTCATTTACCAAGATGGCAAAGTCCTTTGTAATTTGAGTTTTATCTCAAGACCATTTTAAAAATCCATTCATCATTTTATGTGGTGAAAATTATTTTTATTACCCAAAACTTTATGTTTTTCACCAAGTGAGTTGCTCTTGCCAAAGCTTGGTGTTTTGGGTTAGTAAGTTTGGTCCAAAGCATTTTCACAAAGTTTTCCTTGCAAAAACATTTCCATAGTAAAATCAATAATTTTATATGGCTAGAAAATGGCTAAGTTAAATAATTCAACCTAAATTATACCATCATAATTGTTAACACCAAGGGTTGATTCCTAGGGTCAGTAAGGTCACTATAAATCATTTTGAAAAGGTTTTGTCATTAAATTCAATTTTAAACAATTTTTATACTCTAATCAAGCTCACAAAAGAATCTGCAAAAACAAACAAACAAACATTTACTATTTTCCAAACTAAGGCCATGGTTGTTTAGGTCTTGCTCTCCTGAATCCATTGATATAAAATTTGTAATTTTTGGACGTGTGGTTTGAAAGTTACAAGGGTTTGAAGTTTGCAATTTAATCAGATTCAAATCTGTTTTTAGTTTTAAACCTGGCCACGCGTCGTGTTCCTATTGGTCCATACCGTTTCGGTTGGATCGCGGCTGTGGGGCGTTGGATCTAGTTAGATCGAGTGGCCCAGAGGACATACCCCTTCGACGATAAGTGATCTAATCGTGGCCGCTAAATCTGGATCGAACGGTACTGGCGAATTTGACCTAAGGTGGGCGGCATTGACGGCGGTGCTTTGGTGGCGGCGCTCAGGCGGGGTGGTCGCCGGTGATTCAGGACGCAAGGAAGAAGAGGAGAAGGCTCACCGAGATCGTAGGGTCGTGGTGACGCTCGTCATGCTGTTGGCTTGACAAGGGGAGCTCGGGTACTGCGGCAATTGCTCGCCGGAGCTAGGTCTGGCGTCGGTTGCGCGTGGTCGTGGTTGAGGTCGACGCTGTGGTTCACCCCGAAGCAAAACGAGGGCACGGTTAGAATCGTAGGATCAAGGCAGAGCTGTGTGCGTGAACGAGAGGGCGCGGGGCGTTCGAGGCTTACCGGGAAAGGTCGTCGGAGAGGTTGAAGACACGGCGGCGTTCGGAAGCTCGTCGTAGCCGACGTGCTGGGGCGCCCGCGGTTGAACGGAGGGCACGGACAGAAGCGCCAGAGGATGGGGAGCGTGCGTGCTTGGTCGAGGAAGCAAGGGGAGGCAGTGTGTGGCCGGAATTGGAGGCTAAGCTCGTCGGAGACGGCGGCGGTGCAGAGAGAAATTGGGGCGGCCTGGGGGCAGAGGGAAGGAGTGGTCTGGGGGAAAATGTCGTGGAGGGGGAGGTGCTTAAGAATGCGCGGTCGCAGGAGCGATTAACTGCCGCGTTAATGTCAATTGATGCTCGCAAATGTCGCCAGAAACGGTCGAGGAGAGGGGGCGCTGTCACCGCGAGGAAGAAGGAGGATGAACAGGAAAATGGGTCCAACGGTCAGTGGGAATAGAAAAGAGGAGGTCCACCTGTCATACTCAGTGTGGTTCAGGAACAGGGTGCGAATCGTTTTTCTCGCGGGGTGAGGGACTGGGCTGTTTCCTGGGCTTGTTGGGCTGCCTGGGCTGGGTTGTCCAATCTCCATTTTTTTTTATTCTGTAACTTTTTCCTTTTCTTTTTCTGAATCTAATTTCTGTTTTGAATTATCAAACAAACAATTATCAACCAAATGAATTCAAATAACACCACACTTCACAATTTGAACTTGGTTCTGTTTATCAGCATAAACATAAATTCCAAAATAAAATAATATTTTATTCCTTTTTGGATCCTATTTAATAATTAATTTAAAATAGACCAAAGTTATTTAATCAAATTGGGTTTGATTTATTTTAATAAAATCTCCATTTGAAATCCAAATATTTTCAAAACAAAATCAGTAGGTTTTATTTGAAAATATAAGATACTTGAAATACTTGTTCTAAAATAAAATAACATTACCTTTTATTTTAGGATCCTTTAATAATTAATTTTGATAGACTTCATTATTAAATCAATTAGGATTTATTTTATTAATATCTTTATTTTGAAAACTAAAAGTAAAACAAAACTCTTCAGTAGGTTTTATTTGTGAATATAATTTACTTAGAAAACTTAGTTAAAATAATTTAATAAGTTTTGATATTTTAATTAGAATGGTAAAAACCTTTTATTTAAATAAGTGGGATATTAAATCTTTATTATTTATTTTAAACAATCCTTTATTATTTTTTAAATAAAACTTTGCTACTTTATTTAAAATAAAATGCTTTTAATTCCCAAAGCTTGGCCAAGGATTAATTTGGCTTTATAACATAATCTTTATTTATAAACTTCTATTTCATTTGAAAACAAATCTTTTCATTTGATTGTTTCAAAATAATATTTCCAAATGTTTATCTTTTTAATTCCCTTTAGGTTTATTTTTAATTCAGATGGGTTTGAGGTTTCCATTGAGTTCCAAAAAGTTTCTTTTGGCTCTGAAAATTAAACAAAGTTTTATTTTATTCATTTATTTTCACATTACAAGATTTGAAAATCTTGGGATGTGACACATACGGTGTCTTTTCAACAGATTTAGATGGTGCCCGATTTAAAGTGAATGCAGCAGTTTCTAGTGCATAACCCCAAAATGACAATGGAAAGTCCGTCAGAGACATCATAGATCGAACCATATCCAATAAAGTACGATTACGACGTTCCGACACACCATTTCGCTATGGTGTTTCAGCAGGCGTGAGTTGTGAAACAATTCCACACTCTTTCATGTGAGTGCTAAACTCGTAACTTAGATACTCACCTCCACGGTCGGACCGTAGAAATTTGATCTTTGTATTACGATGATTTTCCACTTCATTTTGAAATTCCTTGAACTTTTCAAAGGTTTCAGACTTGTGTTTCATCAAGTATATATAACCGTATCTACTCAAATCATCCGTGAAAGTAACAAAATAACGATATCCACCTCGCGCCGACACACTCATTGGACCACATACATCAGAATGTATAATTTCCAATAAATCTGTCGCCCGTTCCATTGAACCGGAAAACGGCGTTCTAGTCATCTTGCCCATAAGGCATGGCTCACATGTATCAAATGATTCAAAATCAAGTGATTCCAAAAGTCCATCCGAATGGAGCTTCTTCATGCATTTAATGCCTATATGACCTAGACGGTAGTGCCACATATATGCGGATATATCATCATTAATTTTAATCCTTTTAGCATCAACATTATGAAAATGTGTAACATTATTATCGATATCCAATAGAAATAAACCATTCATCATCGGTCCATGACCATAAAAGATGTCATTCATATAAATAGAACAACCATTGTTCTCAGATTTAAATGAATAACCACTTTGCATCAAACACGATCCAGATACAATGTTCATGCTCAGTGCTGGCACCAGATAACAATTATTCAAGTTTATTACTAATCCCGATGGCAAGTGGAGAGGTAGCGTTATGACGGCGATCACATCAATGCTTGATCCATTCCTGACACGCATCTTGACCTCACCCCTTGCTAGCGGTCGCTTTTTCCGCAGCCCCTGATTCGAGTTACAAATATTAGCAACTGAACCGGTATCAAATACCCAGGTGCTACTGCGAGCACTAGTCAAGTACACATCAATAACATGTATATCATATATACCTTTGTTTGCCTTGCCGGCCTTCTTGTCTGCCAAATACTTGGGGCAGTTGCGCTTCCAGTGGCCAGTCCCCTCACAATAGTAGCACTCGGTATCAGACTTAGGGCCAACTCGGGGTTTCTTTTCAGGCACGGCAACCGGCTTGCCGCCCTTACTTCCCTTCCGTTTTCCCTTCTTGTCTTTCTTGAAACCAGTGTTCTTATTGATCATCAACACTTGATGTTCCTTTTTGATCTCCACTTCTGCAATTTTAAGCATTGACAGAAGCTCAGGGAGAGACTTCTTCATGCCTTGCATATTATAGTTCATCACAAAGCTCTTATAGCTAGGCGGCAGAGACTGCAGAACACGATGGATGCCTAAGTCAATTGGAATCGATATTCCCAAGGACACAAGATTATCGGCATAACCCGACATCTCGAGTACATGCTCACTTACGGAGCTGTGCTCTTCCATCATGCAGCTAAAGAACTTTTCTGAAGCATTCTAGCTATCTACAACAGCATGTGTGTCGAAAATCATTTTCAACTCACCCATTGTATCAAATGCATTGCTATTTTCGAAACGCTCTCGAAGTTCTCGCTCTAGCCCATACAATATGCCGCAATGAACTAAGTTGTGGTCCTCCTTACGAGTCTGATAGACATTCTTCTCCTCGTCAGGGGCATCCTCAAAAGGTGGGGGGACCTAGCAGCGCTTCTAGCACATATTTCTTTTGTGCAGCAGAGAGGAGAATCCTCAAATTCATGGCCCATTCGGTAAAGTTGCTACCGTTCGTTGCAAGTTTCTCTTTCTCCATGAACACATTGAAATTAAAAGCAGGTGGTGCCATCTACAATAGAATTTGTAAAGTTTAGACTAAGTTTACGATAGATTGAGTTCAACTAATCCACATTACGAATGACATCCCACTCAAAAACGACATCCCTCGTGTCTTTTTGGTGATTACATGAACCAAATCCACTACACCAAGTCCGATCATCACGTGAGTCGGTGTAGCTTCAAAGGCGAGCATCAAATGGGCATCATATCTACTATATGGCTCATGCTTAACCTTTCGGTCCGTGTTCTGAGGCCATGTTTGTACATGCTAGGCTCGCCAAGTAAGAACCTTAGTATTCGCGTGTGTAACTGTCTTACACCCGAAATATGGTCGTGGATCCAAGAACACCCGATCATCACGTGATGTCTTGGAGCGACGAAAACATAATCGGTGCATACTAAAGGAATAACACATTCTTATCTTGATATTTAAATGAGGGATCATCTTATTATGCTAATAAAACGCCAAAAAAGCAATATAAGATGCTATCAAACATCACATGTTTATTAGTGGAATGATATGGTTCCCGCATATGATCTCTATCATGTGCATCGTGGTATGATCACTATCATACCATTATGTGTAAGGCTAAGGTCTATGGAACTTACACGCTATGTGTGTTGTAAGAGTATCATCTCATACTTCTACTTACAACATCACCATATCATAACACTAGCCCGGTAACAATCTAAACTAGACGCCTCTAATTTATCCATTGCAAGTTTTACGTGGCTTAGGGCTTTCGAGATAGAACTGTTCTTACCTACGAACATGAACCACAACGAGGATAACCAAATTGTTGACAACTCGTTGCAAAATAGATATTGACTATAGTAGGAGAGATAGACACCCGCTAGCCACTTATGCAAACTAGTTGCATGTCAAGCGTGGAACAGGTCTCATGTGCGAGGACATGTAAAGTTTGTCCGTGCCGCTTCATCCCACTATGCCACCAATATCCAAAATTACAACTAAGGAGCAACAAAATGATCATCATCGCCCACATACTCATATGTGTACTACCCGTGTAAAGCATCTACGCATAGATCCGGCTCAGATACCACTGTAGGGTTTGCAGCATAGAAAACAAAAAAATTCCTATGATGGGAACAACTATGTACCAAGATCTATCTACTAGATGCAAACAATGGCGGATGTATATCCGTAGAGAACATACCCTTGAAGACCGACAAAGCTTAATGAGTTAAACTCGTGATTGATGTAGACGATCTCTTGCCGATCTCAAGATCGAGAGGAAGTCCTAGCGCCGCAAATCAGCAGCGCATCCGTGCTCGCACACACGTCCGAGGCACTGAGCAACCTCCGCCTCGTCTCTCCAGCGATGCAGCGGAAGCGCAACTCTTTCTTGCCGAATAGCCACCGGGAACATATATCTCGCTAGTCCGAGACCATGGGGGATAAATTCTAGAGGGGGAGAGAGATCCTTCACGAGGAGGTGTGAGTGAGAGAGAGGGAGAGGGGTGCCTTTTATAGGAGGAGGGGGGCACCCAAGGGGGTGGCGCCGGCCATGGGGGCTTCCCCCTCCCCTCCTTCATTCATGTGGGTCGACACTCCACTCACAAAAACCTCTTCATTTCCTTCCACTCAAAATCCCACTCAAACTTGCAATTAAATTTCCACCAAATTTAATGCAAACTCTCATTAAATAAAACTCTTTTTATTTATTCAGAATTTTGTCAATTACTTTAATGACAAACATTCTCATATAACCCCTTGCTAGATTTCTATTTCACATGCAAAATCACTTTCTACAAATTTCACCCGAAAACCTGTTTCGGTGTCTAGTGAAATAAATTCCTGCGCTTGTTATTCTTTCTGGCATGAAACTTTTGCTCCAATTGGATGTCGGTGTCTCTTAAGTGTTTCACCCTATGGTTCGTGAATAATGCAGACATTATTGAGACCCTTCTCGGATCAATAATCAGAAGCGGGATCGGGAGACCCATACTGACTCCCACACATTCAACGATGACTTTCTTGTGATCGTCAGAACCTTTTACGCTAGTATCTTAATCCCTTTGTTTCACGATATATTACATGTCCGAGATTAGATCATCGTTATCTCCATACCTAGTTTGATCTCGTTACTGACATGCACTCTTTTCTCGTTCCCGTGATATAACATTCTAGTGATCAAATCACTTGCTTGCAAGCTAATCAATGCGATATCACCGAGAGGGCCCAGAGTATATCTATCCATCATCGGGATGAAAAAATTCCACTCTCGATCCATGGGCCTCAACATAACACTTTATTAGTTCTGAAACCATCTTTATAATCACCCTGTTACGGTGTGACGTTTGATGTTATCAAGAAACTCTTCCGGTGTTAGTGATTGACATGATCTCATGGTCTAAGGATTAGGATCACTTCGTAAGTTGTTATAGCAATATAAACTCAATGACTTTGATCGTAATGATATACTTCAGATGAATGTTCATCATACCACTACACTAATGTTGTGATCCCGTTATTAACAACATCCAATGTCCATGATCAGGAAACCTTGATCATCTTGTTAATCAACGAGCTAGTTTATGAGAGAGGCATAACTAGGAACTTTCTGTTTGTTTATTAAACACACATATTAATGTTTCCGTATTAATACAATTATAGCATGCAAAATAAACATCTATCATATACTTGGAATACACATAATAAACACTTTATTATTGCCTCTTAGGGCATATTCCCTTCATTATTTACTCCCCCTTAGGGTTTACTAATAGTCTTCAAACTGTCTATACAACATTTATTAGCTTTATAAATAGAATATTGATCTCTATCCAGCTTATATTCTACATAGTTAGGTTCTTATGAAAGATTGTACGGTGTATCCACACAATTGTGGATCTCTGAAGTGAATCGTTCAGCATTATTTGTCTTACTTACTATTTGGACATTTTCGCTTTGATAGGTCAATTTTCGCAAAGAGTCTCGAAAGACGATCACTTAAATTTTATACTCATTTATGTCTTAATTAACTTAGGCCAAGTTTTATGCTCTTAATGCAACCGTTAAGATGATCTGGTTAAATATGTCAACCAAATTCTAGCTGCAGACAAGATACCAATTGTGGATCAAATACCAGCTGTGGATCATCCTAGGTTGTAGATATTACCCTACGGTTTCCGACATACTACTGGCATTCTCTCTGAATTGTCAAAGCTTGAATACCATTTTGTTCCAAAGATTCTCCTTTGCACTTATTCATGATGCTTCCATGAACTTGGTACAATTACTTTATTAACATCCTATCAACATCACCTATTTTAGGTGAACTCTAAGTTCATTACTTCTTATTGCTCCATATACTTCCTACATTAATCTTCCTTCTCATAGCTGGCTAAGAATGATATGAGCTTGATCCATCCTCCAAATTGAGTTGATACTGTAGGGGTCCCAATCTTTAATAAGTTAGATCCCCCTGTGTTTACAATGCTAGTCCCTGGATCAATAGCTAGCATCCACAGTTAAGATGTAATATCAAGAAACAAAGGTCATAATTTAACTTTATAACCAGGAATAACATAATTTTATTACAACTTACATAGCTCATTTGGCTATTACAATACATCGCAGCGGAATAACTATAAGTATGGGGTCCTTCATCTTCAAAGTGCCACAGGCAGATGTTGGTTGTAGACTTTGTAATCCTAATCAATCAATCTTCACTAAATACAATCAAACCTGCAACATTACAAGTTACAGCCACAAGGGTCAATACATTTGAATTGTATTGGCAAGTGATACTATGGTAGTATAGTGGAGTCTATCTTCTATATGCATTTGGCTAAGTGGAGTTGAGGCTTGCATTGCTCAAAATAGATTTTTCCTTAACATTTGAAAATACTAAGTTTTACTTGGCAAAATCATTTTTCTCAATCAAAGATTTGAAGATCCTTTCAAGGCATCTCTCCATCAAAGATTGAAGATTTCAAACAACCCTTGTTCAAACCACAAGATTTTAACTTAGAAATTGGAATGATGAGATTCTTGATTGCTCCCATGTCTTGATGCTCAAATTGTCCTTTACCAGGGACATGGCTAAGTACTTAGGTTTTACACTCTGCAGAGGTGGTGCACTTTCCCCACAAGACTTGGTTTCCCAAGACAAGATCTTTCAGAAGCCTTCCCTTAGACCAAAATGGACGCGTTCCAACCTATCAAACACTACCACCCTCTGTCCATATGGCTAAGTTCTTGAAACCTATATGATCATGGCAGATCCCATATTGCCAAGTGGTTGCACTTGAAGCTTCTCAACATTTCACATCTCAAATCTCTTTGTTCCTGGGTGGCATACCACAAGTGAGATACACAAGCCAAGTACATGGCCTTGTGAACCACTCAACCAAAAACCACCAAGCAATTACCATTCCACCCAGGTGATTCATTAACTTAGTTGTTTTATTAAACAAAACATAAGTCCTTAGACTTAGAATATTTTTCCATAGTGTGAATATATATTCCACCCATGTTTTCTATTAGCTAGGCTAAGCTTGATAGTAATAGGAATCTTAACTTAGGAAAATCCTACTAAGGTTTCATCTACTAGGTTTTACTAGCAAGGTCTATACTTTAGCAAAAATTCCATGCAAGTTTTACTTAGCAAAATCACTAATGCATAGAGAAAGTAATGGGACAAAAAGTATGAAGCATCACTTGCCTTTTGGTAGAGTATGGGTTCACTCCTTGTCCTTGCAACAATCATACTCTTCAAGTCACTACAAATCAATCAAGCAAGGCACAAACTCAATCTACCAATCAAGCAAAACAACACATAAAATGACAAAGTCAAAGTAATGCATGCAAGCATGCAAAAGATGGTTCCAATTGCAAAGGTGGTCTCCACTAGGCTTCTAAACTTTGTAAGTTCCAAATTGGTCATTTACCAAAATGGCAAAGTCATTTGCAAATGGGTTTTATCCATAAACCATTTTCAAATCCTTTCATCATTTTATGTGGTGAAAAACATTTTTCACAATACCACAACCTTAAGTGGCTTCACCAATTAAGTTGTTGTTTCTTAAAACTTGGTGTTTGTGGTCAGTAGGTTTGGTCCAAAACATTTCCTCCAAAGTTTTTACTCAAAACCATTTTTATAACAAAACAATAGTTTTATTTGGCTAGAAATGGACTAAACTAATTAATCCATTCTAAACTTTTCCAAATTCATTTTCCAAACCATGGGTTGGTTCCTAGGGTCAGTAAGGTCACAACAAACCATTTTGCAAAAGTTTTAACCCTAAAATCTTTTTTAAACAATTTTTATAATCTTAACAAGCATACAATTGTTTCTGCAAAAACAAACATTTTTCCAGAAGCTTTTTACTAAACAAAAGGCATGGTTGGCTAGGGCTTGTTCCACTGAATCCATTGATATAAAATTTGTAATTTTTGGACGTGTGGTTTGAAAGTTATAGATTTTACAAGATTGAACTTCTAATAGGAAAGTTTCTGTTTTTTAAAACGAGGTCTGAGCCACGTGTCATGTTTTAATTCGTCGGTACCGGTTCACTGGGATCGAGCTACGTGGTGCGTTAGATCTAAGTTTAATCGGGCGGCCCAGGTTCATCCTTACCCCTTCGGTTAGTCATTTTATCCAAGCCATCAGATGCAGATCTAACGGTTTCTATTGCCCTGGCCAAATAGCAGCGGCGCTGGCGGCGGCGTCTGGTGGCGGAGCGGCCAGACGGCGGCGGAGTTGACGTTTCGGGAAGCGAGGAAGGAGGAGAGGTGGCTCACTGTGATCGCCATGGAATGGGGATGCTCAACCTGCCCTTGGTTGGTGAAGGGCGCACGAGGACGAGCGGGATTCCTCACCGGAGTTAGGGCTGGCGCCAGGAGCTTCTGTTTGTTGACGGGGACGGGGCTGTAGTCCACCAGAAAGCAAGAGAATGGTAGGGTTAGATGCGGGCGAGTGCACTGGACACAGGCGTATCATCGGAAGGACAAGGGGTGGCTAGTTACTACCTGGAGGCTTCGTCGGAGAAAGAGGCAGACGGCGGTGCTGCAGGTCTTCGTTGAAGCCGAGGTTACAGGGAACCCGCGGATGAATGAATGGCACGGGAGGATGCGCCAGGATGCGGTGAGCGTGCTCGTGTGTTCGGGGAGGCAGGAGGTGGTGTGGCTCGGCCGAATTCGACGGTGGAAGCTCGTCGGAGACAGAGCTGCTCGGGGAGAAATTGGGGCGGCCTGGGGGCATGCTTGAGGGAGGAGACAGAGGGGAAACAGAGAGGAGTCAGTGGCGTTTAAATGTGCCTGGTCGCTGCGAGTTAAGGTGGCCGTGTTAAGGCGAATTCAAGCCGCGAATCAAAGCCTGCAACGGCCGGCGAGGGAGGAAGAACAGGTCGTGGGGGTGGGGAAGAAGAGGGACGTGGCGGTGGGGTCCTATGGTCAGTGAGAAAGGGAAAGGGAACAGGGTCCAGTCGTCAGTGTCCTCGCGGGTGTGAGTTTGAGTGCGAAAACGTTTCGTCAGAGGGGTGGAGAAAATGGGCTGCTTGGCTGCTGGGTTAGTTGGGCCAGATGGTGGGCTGCTCATTTTTTTCTGTCTGAAACTTTTTTTTCCTTTTCTATTTCTTTTTACTGATTTGAAATTCAAACAAATGATTCATTCAACCAAATCAATTCAAACAAACACCACACTTCACAATTTTGAACTTGGTTCTGTTTATCAGCATAAACCTAAATTCCAAAATAAAATAATATTTTTTTATTCATTTTAAGATCCATTCATTAATTAAATAAAATGGACCTTTATTTATTTAATATGGTTTGATTTATTTAATAAAATCTTCATTTGAAATCCAAATACTTTCAAAACCAAATCAGTAGGTTTTATTTGAAAGTAAAGAATACTTGGAAAGCTTGTTTAAAATAAAATAAAATAACCTTTTATTTTAGGGTCCATTAATAATTAAATTCAATAGACCTTCATTATTAAATCAATTAGGATTTATTTTATTTAAAATATTTATTTTGAAATCTAAAATGAAGCCAAAACACTTCAGTAGGTTTTATTTAAGAAAATAAAATACTTAGAAAACTTATTTAAAATAATTTAATAAGTTTTGATGTTTTAATTAAAATGGTAAAACCTTTTATTTAAATAAAAATGGATATTAATTCCTTATTATTTTATTTAAATAAACCTTTACTATTTTTAAACAAAACAAAACATTTTATTTCAAAATCTTGGCCAAGGTTTAATTTGGCTTTATAAAATAACCTTTATTTATAAATCCACCTTTTCCTTTGAAAACAAAATCCTTTTATTTAAAAGATCCAAAATAGTAAGTCTAAATATTTTGAAGTTTATTGTTTATTTAAATTTTTAAATCCCTTTAGGATTTCATTTGATCCAAATTGGTTTGAGGTTCCATTTGAATTCAAAAAGTTTCTTCTGGCCTTGAAAATCAAACAAAATTTTATTTTATTCATTTATTTTCACATTACAAGATTTGGAAAATCTTGGGATGTGACAGATACTCCTTACACTTTGCTTCATTCTTCATGTAAGTATTCATCTTGGTCTTTGGAAATCGTCAATCCCTTGCACGAATTCCCTTTCCTATCTAGGTCTATAACATCAAGTAGTAATTGGATGTTGCAACATGCATTTGCACACCAAGTCAAACTTCATGTATAGATCTAGTCAATCAAGAAGATCCAAGAAAAATGAATAAATCCAAATGTGGTACATATAACATACAATATTCTAAGCCCAGAATATAGTAGTTGATTATAGTATCTCTAGAATTCAGGCTTAGTTGTGTAGTATATGGCACCTCCTCGTATAGGTTTTCATTGTGATACTTAGCACATAGGTCAAACTAACCTTTATCTCAATATTTACCTAAATTGCGCAATTGCAACAGGATAATTTTTAAGCAAAGTGGTCTCAACTTGGTTTTAACTAAACTTGGGTCTCACCTTTGAAAGGATTAACTATAACCAATCTTTATGGTTTAGTAACTAACCTCACATGATCTCTCAAAAAGACTAATAGGTTTCTTAAACCAGAGATTATTGGAATTTTCTAGCACCTATGACTTCTGTCATAGTTCTACCATGTTATTTGCTTACTCTACCTTAATATAATTTACTAATTACTTATCATAATTATACTATTATCATGGTTTCGGAGCTAATCTCACCATGATCTTGTTATGTTTTACCTATTTACATGATAATTTAAGAGCTAATCTCATCATAATGACTTTGTTTCTCACTACACTATTATTAAGTGTTAACATAATTTCACTTCATCACGTAGAATCCTCAAGTGAATCCCACATGATTACTACTCATTACATCAACATTTATCCTGATGATATTCATCATGTTGTCTTTGGTTATCAACTAACAATAAAATTCCACTGTGCTACTTGAATTCTAGAGTTAGCCTACACCATTAAGACTAGTTCCATATGATGTATTACACTTTCCTATAGTATCTTGGTGGTTTATGTCTCCTTCGGAAGACACTAAATAGCACTATACCGAGAAAAGATAAAATAATTACTCCTAAGAAAGAATGACTTAAGCATCTAACTTAGGTGTGACAATGTTATCCTCAAGTGGATACTTCGCACAAGTCATAACAATATTTGGTTTAGATAAGATGACTTCTATAGTCACTATACAACCTACAGATCTTCCTAAAAGGGTTTTAATCCTAAGGTCAAAGCATATGCTCTGATACCAACTGCGGTGACCCAGCATACCACTGCATGATGTAGTATACTATAGTCATTGACATAACACCAATGAAACACCGTTCACTAGTATTACATCCCTCAGAGTGGTACAACAGAAACACAACAGGTCCAAGACATGACTATATGTTATAACTCAACTCTTTACATAAGATCCAGAGAACACTCTAGGTTAAAGAGAGAGAAAGAAACTTCTTACAAAGAAGAATCAGAAATAAACAACACAAAAACTATAATACTATTAAGAATAATATCTTAACTAATGGTCTGACATTGCTGCTATTGCAATACACTACAGAAATAGGTTCTATGGCTAGGGATTATATTCCTAGCTAATCAATAACTTCGTCTTCACTTGAGTTGGTGTATATGTTAACCTTCTCGACTTCATTGAAGAGCTTTAGCTTTTGATGATGATTCCTGGAGCATAACTTGATGTAGACGTCGTCTTAATGGTTTTAGAATCTAGCAAGGGTTAAGAAGATACGTTGATGTCACATCCCAAGATTTTCCAAATCTTGTAATGTGAAAAATAAATAAACAAAATAAAAGACTGTTGAATTTTAGGGTGAAAAGAAACTTTTATTTCTAAATGGAAACTTAAAATCCCATCTTGAACAAACTTTGGTTAATGTTTGAGTCCAACTGAAATTTAAATCAAGTGGAATGCATTCCTCATAAAATGCATCTGGAAATTTAAACACTTGGAAAATAAATCCAAACCCTAAAACCAAATGGAATAAAATCATTTCCAAGTTATCTCCAAGCCTAAGGACTGGTTCCATATAAAAATTGGTCAAACAAACATTTCAAAATGATCAGGAATGACAAATGGAAATATTATAAAACCATATAAATTGATTTCATTCAATATTGGAGCCATAGATAAAATCTTATGAATTTAATAAGATAAGGATATTTAATTTCCAAAGATAATAAAGAACCTATCTATAAATCCATACCAAATGGTGAGCAAATAATCCTAAAGATATTTAAAAGGATAAATAAATCTCAAATAAGATTTTACAAATGGGAATCACCAAGTTTGGATCTCTAAATAAAAATATATGGATTTTATAAGATAAAGACATAAATATTAAATAAGAAATATTTAAAGACCAAATTAAATCTTGGCCTAATCCATTAAGCAAATGGAATGAATAGAATCCAAATCCAAATAAAATAAAAGGATAAAGAATTTCCAAATAAAATGGCATTAACCATTCTATCCCTATTTTAATAAAGACAAATCTCTAATAAGAATAATTATTTAATTCATGAGAAAATAGTATTTTGGAATTTACCCAAGTGGATTAAAAGTTATTTAATCAACTTAAATAAGATCAAAAAAATCTTCCAAATAAAATTTATGGAACTAAAACTATATTTAATTTCATTGGAAATAAAACAAATACCCAATTCAAATGATTTAAGAATCATATTAAATACTTTCCAAATAATTCAAGATAATAATTCAAGATGAATTATTTGACACCCTACTAAACAAATAAAAACCTACTAAAAAGATTTGGAAGTTTTAAGAATTTAAATGGTGTTTGAAAATATTATTAAATCTTATTTGATTTAAAACAAGGGCCTTTTTTGAATAATTAAAAAGACCCCAAAAAGCATAAAATTTTATTCCAAAATTGACTTCAGATTATATTACTAATCAGTATTTAAACCTACACAAATCTTGGTTGAGGTTTGAATTCAAATTGATATTTGAATTGTTTAATCAAAATCAAAACAGAATAAAAGAAATGGAAAAAGAAAAAGAAACAAGAACAAAAAAAATATGAAACAGACTCAGCCCAGCCCAGCTAAGCTAGTCCAGGCCCAGCAGCCCAACTAGCCCTCTCCCCCGAAACGTTTTTCTCACCCCAGCCAGAACCCGCAAAGACACCGACGCGTGGACCCCACTCCCCTCTCTCCCTCACGCTGACAATAGACCCCATGCCACCTCACCATCGTCTTCACCCCGCTGACCCCGCCCCTCACTTCACCGGCCGTTGATGTCGATTAAAGATCGGTTTAACTCGCGTTAACGACGTAGTAAAATCACCCCCCGCGACCATGCCATCTTAAGCGCCTACGTTTCCTCTCTCTTTCCCCTCTCTCGCCCGACCCTCTCTGCCCTAGGGCTGCTTCAATTTGGTACCACACCGCCTCTGTCTCCGGCGAGCTTCGAGAGAAATTCTGGCAGCTCTGCGTCGCCCCTTGCCCCCTCGACCACACACGCGTGCTCCACGGACCCTGGCGCACCTCCCAGTGGCCTCAGCTCGACCGCGCTCGCCTCAGAGCGTCGGCAAGGACGATCACTGCCCGCCGTCATCGTCTGCTACCTCTCCGGTGAGCTACTGACGCCAAACCAGTGCGCCCCTCGTGTTCTGGTGAGTACCTCTACAACCCCCGAGACCGTGCACATCCTCCTGATACTTTTCCTCGCTTGCTTGCATCCCAGGCGCTCGTTTTCGACCACGACCGTGCGCACCGACGGCAGCAAGAACTCCGGTGAGCGATTCCGATCAACCTCGTGCGCCCCTTCGACCAACGCGAGCAGGTTGAGCATCCCCGTGCCACGGCGATCACGGTGAGCCACCCCTCTACCTTCCTTGCTTAATATATCGCCAGCTCTGCCGCCGTCTAACCGCGCCACCGCTCACTGTCGCCCAGCGCCGCCCATCTGTGACCAAGCTATTGTGAGCCGTAGGATCTTGATCAAAGGGTTGCGATAGAACATGAACGAAAGGGTAAGTAGTGCCTCTGTGCCGTGCGATGCAACTTAAATCTAACAGCCCATATTTGCTGATCCGCGCGAAACGGTACGCACCAGTAGGAAAGCGCCACGTGGCCCTGCCTGTTTATAAAAAACAGAAACTTGTCTATTAGATGTTCTAATTTGAAAAATTCATAACTTTCAAACCACACGTCCAAATTTTGCAAATTTTATATCAATGGATTCAGAAAGACAAGCACTTTCTGCCAATGTACTTTGTTTAGTAAAAAGCTTCTGGTAAAATGTTTGTTTTTGCAGAAACTTGTGTATGCATGTTTAGAATATAAAAATTGTTCTAAAATGATTTTTGAGATAAAACCTTTGGCAAATGGTTTGTTTTGAACCTACTGACCATAGAAATCAATTTGTGGTTTCAAAAATATATTTGGTGAAGCAAAAGAATAAATCTTTGATTTAAAACATTTCTAGCCAAATAAAAATGTTGATTATGGTTTAAAAATAATTTTGGAAGAAAATCTTTGGGAAATGTTTTGGAATAAACTCTTTGACCCCAAGAACCAAGTTTTATGATTTAAAAATGTATTTGGTGAACATAAAATTGTTGTTTTGCTAAAGGCATTTTCAGCCACATAAAATATTGATTTTGTTCAAAAATGGTTTAAAGGTAAAATCTTTTGCAAATAGTTTTGCCACTTTATAAAATAACCAATAAGTGTTTTATAATGTTTATAACCTATTATAAACCACTTTTTTAAATAAAACAAAGTTTGGCAGGCTTGCATGCATTGTTTTGTTTCTATCATTTTATGTGATGTTTTGCTTGAATGGTAGATTGAGATTGTGCCCTGCTTGATTGAATTGTAGTGATTTGAAGAGTGTGATCATTGCAAAGACAAGGAGTGAAATTATATTCTCTACCAAAAAGGCAAGTGATGCTTCATACTTTTGTCCCATTATTTTCACTATGCATTAGTGATATTTATAAGTAGGACTTGCATGGAATTTTGCTAAGTGTAAACTATGCCATGGGAAATCCTAGTAGATGAAACCTTAGTAGAATTATTCTAAGTTAAGATTCCTACTACTATCATGCTTAGCTTAGCTAGTAGAAAACAAGGGTGGAATATATATTCATACTATGGAATATTTCTAAGTCAAGGACTTGTGTTTTGTTTAATAAAACAACTAAGTGAATGAATCACCTGGGTGGAATGGAAGGAATGGTTTGTGTTGAGTGGTTCACAAGGCCCATTTCTATGGTTTACCTTGTTTATCTCACTTGTGGATGGCCACCCAGGAACAAAGAGATTTGAGATGTCAAATGTTGAGAAGCTTCAAGTGCAGCCACTTGGCATTATGGGCTCTGCCTGGATCATATAGGTTGCAATAACTTAGCCAAATGGACAGTTGGTGGTAGGGGATTGATAGGTTGGAGCGCGTCCATTCTGGTCTAAGGGAAGGCTTCTGAAAGATCTTGTCTTGGTGAAACCAAGTCTTGTGGGGAAAGTGCACCACCTCTGCAGAGTGTAAAATCTAAGTACTTAGCCATGAACCTGGCAAAGGACAATTTGAGCATCAAGACATGGAAGCTATCAAGAATCTCCTCATCCCAATTTCTAAGTTAAAATCTTGTGGTTGAACAAGGGTTGAAAGATCACCAATTTCTATTGGGAGATGCCTTGGGAATGATTTTGTCAAGCAAAAACTTAGTGTTTACAAATGATAAGGAAAATCTATTTTGAGCAATGCAAGCCTAAGCTCCACTTAGCCAAATGCATATAGATGATAGACTCCACTATACTACCATATTATAACTTGCCAATACAATTCAAATGTATTGACCCTTGTGGCTATAACCTATTATGTTGCAGGTTTGTTTGATGTTAGAGAAGTTTATTGTTTTAGGATTACAAGTCTACAACCAACATGTCTGCCTGTGGCACTTTGAAGATGAAGGACCCCATGCTATTGTTATATTCTGCTGCATTGTAATGAGATAGCCAAATGAGCTATGTAAGATGTAATAAATTATTTTATTCCTGGTTAAAAAGTTGTATTATGACCTTTGTTTCTTGATATTACATATTAACTGTGGATGCTAGCTATTGATCCAGGGACTAGCATTGTAAACACAGGGATCTCTACCTTATTAAAGGTTGGGAACCTTACAGATGGTATCAGAGCATTGTGTTGCCTGTAGGATTTGTAAACCTAGGATTGGACAAAAACCCCTCAGAAAAATAGGAGTTGTATTTGTTCCAAAACTTATTTACAAACAATCTTGTAAACTCTTTCCTCAACCATTTTGGTTTTGATTATACATCTCTTCTATTTCAAACTTGATGTTCAAAGCCTACCCCATGGCCAAAGACTTCACCATGTGCAAAGGACTTCATCAACTCTAATGACTTCAACATCTTCAAGTGATTTCAACCTTATTCTCAACAAGGACTTCAACCTTGGATATCACTAAGGACTACAAGTGAGACAAGAAATGCTGCTCAAGACTTGAAGACTAAGGAAACACAACTTAGAAGGAACCATCATCACCTTTGAAGTTTTGTGACCAAGACACAAGAATATTTCCAAAGAAACCATGATCTCATGCAAGAAGAATCTACCAAGAAGGAGGGAAAGATCTCAAGTGAACCATATAGTTGGACCACCATGTTTAGCTTAAGTCAAACCCACCAACTTAATGTGGTGTAGGAAAAAATATTTTGTTTCCTAAAAATGTGTTTGAAACTTGTTCTTTGAGTGGAGTGCTTGTTTTTGATTGCTTGCACATTGCTTGAGAGAATTGTGATGTGTGTGATTAGAATTATTTCCTTAGAAATATTTTGTCTATCCTAATCCCAATCCAACCCAAACAGATGACTTCTCCAAGGAACTCCAACATCAAGGATGGTGACAACAACAACAACAACAACAACCAAGAGATCAACATGAGAGAACTCATAGTAACCCAAACCCAGTTGAACCAAGTGACAACTCAATTTATAGCCAACACCAGTGAGGTAGATCCAACCATGCAAAGGTTTTTGGAAACCCAAACCCAATTGTTGCATAAGGTGGCACATCAAATGATCAACATGGGAAACAACTCTTCCCAAGGAGCTTGTGACAACAAGGATGACAAAGATGATATTCTAGAAGGAACCCAAGATTGCAATATTTGTGGA
Organism: Avena atlantica; assembly: GCA_910589765.1. Lineage (NCBI taxonomy): Eukaryota > Viridiplantae > Streptophyta > Magnoliopsida > Poales > Poaceae > Avena > Avena atlantica. The sequence goes on from OU342738.1 coordinate 234,372,695, forward strand.
GACAAGGATCACACTTCCAAAGAGCATGAAGAACAATGCCCCAATTGTGAAGAGAAACATCCAGCTAATCAATGCCCCACATCTCAAGCTACTTGTTTCCTATGTGAAGGAAATAATCATGTCCCTATCCAATGCCCCATCTACTCCATAGTTCAACAAAGGAAACAAGGTGGAGTGCAACAACTGATTGCAGACTACCATGAGAAAGCAAAGTCTACCAAGAAGGATGAAGACAAAGGAAAATCTCAGCTTGCACCCCCATGCAATATGACTCAATTTAAAGGACCAAAGAGGAGACATATGTATTATCCAAGGAAAAGGTCAAGGAGACTAGGAAACTTTCCTACCTTTGAGATAACATATGAAGAACATGAACTAGAAGCACTCCTAGCTTTGGAGAAACCCAAGAAGAAGAAGTATAAGGAAATTAGCCAAGTGTGGTGCAACAACTGCAAAGAGCTAGGCCATTATGTGTCAACTTGTCCACAGAAGATACGTGAAGAACTCAATCTTATCACATGTTACAATTGTGGTAACCAAGGACATTATGCAAGCAATTGTCCAGAAAATATGAAGCATAAGATAAAGCCTATGCAGGATCTCAGCCTTGTCACATGTTTCAAGTGTGGAAACAAAGGACACAATGCAGATGTTTGCCCAGAGAGGTTTCCCCAAGACCCCAAGAAAGCCAAGATGTAATCTAGTTGGAAAATTTTTAAGGGTGGTAGTACCCTAGATGCTTTGAGCCAACTTGTAACCCCTAGCCTCCCCAAATCTCGGGACGAGATTTATTTTAAGGGTGGTAGCCTGTCACATCCCAAGATTTTCCAAATCTTGTAATGTGAAAAATAAATAAACAAAATAAAAGACTGTTGAATTTTAGGGTGCAAAGAAACTTTTGTTTCTAAATGGAAACTTAAAATCCCATCTTGAACAAACTTTGGTTAATGTTTGAGTCCAACTAAAATTCAAATCAAGTGGAATGCATTCCTCATAAAATGCATCTAGAAATTTAAACACTTGGAAAGTAAATCCAAACCCTAAACCCAAATGGAATAAAATCATTTCCAAGTTATCTCCAAGCCTATGGATTGGATCCATATGAAAATTGGTCAAACAAACATTTCAAAATGATCAGGAATGACAAATGGAAAATATTATAAAACCATATAAATTGATTTCATTCAATATTGGAGCCATAGATAAAATCTTATGAATTTAATAAGATAAGGATATTTAATTTCCGAAGCTAATAAAGAACCTATCTATAAATCCATACCAAATGGTGAGCAAATAATCCTAAAGATATTTAAAAGGATAAATAAATCTCAAATAAGATTTTACAAATGGGAATCACCAAGTTTGGATCTCTAAATAAAAAGATATGGATTTTATAAGATAAAGACAAAAATATTAAATAAGAAATATTTAAAGACCAAATTAAATCTTGGCCTAATCCATTAAGCAAATGGAATGAATAGAATCCAAATCCAAATAAAATAAAAGGATAAAGAATTTCCAAATAAAATGGCATTAACCATTCTATCCCTATTTTAATAAAGACAAATCTCTAATAAGAATAATTATTTAATTCATGAGAAAATAGTATTTTGGAATTTACCCAAGTGGATTAAAAGTTATTTAATTAACTTAAATAAGATCAAAGAAATCTTCCAAATAAAATTTATGGAATTAAAACTATATTTAATTTCATTGGAAATAAAACAAATACCCAATTCAAATGATTTAAGAATCATATTAAATACTTTCCAAATAATTCAACATAATAATTCAAGATAATAATTCAAGATGAATTATTTGACACCCTACTAAACAAATAAAAACCTACTGAAAAGATTTGGAAGGTTTAAGAATTTAAATGGTGTTTGAAAATATTATTAAATCTTATTTGATTTAAAACAAGGGCCTTTTTTGAATAATTAAAAAGACCCCAAAAAGAATATAATTTTATTCCAAAATTGACTTCAGATTATATTACTAATCAGTATTTAAACCTACAAAAATCTTGGTTGAGGTTTGAATTCAAATTGATGTTTGAATTGTTTAATCAAAATCAAAACAGAATAAAAGAAATGGAAAAAGAAAAAGAAACAGGAACAAAAAAATATGAAACAGACTCAGCCCAGCCCAGCTAAGCCAGTCCAGGCCCAGCAGCCCAACTAGCCCTCTCCCCCGAAACGTTTTTCTCACCCCAGCCAGAACCCGCAAAGACACCGACGCGTGGACCCCACTCCCCTTCTCTCCCTCACGCTGACAACAGACCCCACAGCCACCTCACCATCGTCTTCACCCCGCTGACCCCGCCCCTCACTTCGTCAGCCGTTGCTGTCGATTAAAGCTCGGTTTAACTCGCATTAATGACGCATTAAAATCACCCCCCGCGACCATGCCATATTAAGTGCCTGCGTTTCCTCTCTCTTTCCCCTCTCTCGCCCGGCCCTCTCTGCCCCAGGGCTGCTTCAATTTGGTACCACACCGCCTCTGTCTCCAGCGAGCTTCGAGAGAAATCCGGCAGCTCTGCATCGCCCCTTGGCCCCTCGACCACACACGCGTGCTCCACGGACCCTCGCGCACCTCCCAGTGGCCTCAGCTCGACCGCGCTCGCCTCAGAGCGTCGGTAAGGACGATCACTGCCCGCCGCCGTTGTCTGCTACCTCTCCGGCGAGCTACTGACGCCAAACCAGTGCGCCCGTCGTGTTCTGGTGAGTACCTCTACAACCCCCGAGACCGTGCGCATCCTCCTGATACTTTTCCTCGCTTGCTTGCATCCCAGGCGCTCGTCTTCGACCACGACCGTGCGCACCCGACGGAGCAAGAACTCCGGTGAGCGATTCCGATCAACCTCGTGCACCCCTTCAACCAACGCGAGTAGGTTGAGCATCCCCGTGCCACGGTGATCACGGTGATCCACCCCTCTACTTTCCTTGCTTCCTCTATCGCCAGCTCCGTCGTCGTCTGACCGCGCCACCGCTCACTGTCGCCCAGCGCCGCCCATCTGTGACCAAGCTATTGTGAGTCGTAGGATCTTGATCAAAGGGTGGCGATAGAACGTGAACGAAAGGGTAAGTAGTGCCTCTGTGCCATGAGATGCAACTTAAATCTAACGGCCCGTATTTGCTTATCCGCGTGAAATGGTACGCACCAGTAGGAAAGCGCCACGTGGCCCTGCCTGTTTATAAAAAACAGAAACTTGTCTATTAGATGTTCTAATTTGAAAAATTCATAAAATTCTTTTGCCACTTTATAAAATGACCAATAAGTGTTTTATAATGTTTATAACCTATTATAAACCACTTTTGTAAATAAAACAAAGTTTGGCAGGCTTGCATGCATTGTTTTGTTTCTATCATTTTATGTGATGTTTTGCTTGAATGGTAGATTGATATTGTGCCCTGCTTGATTGAATTGTAGTGATTTGAAGAGTGTGATCATTGCAAAGACAAGGAGTGAACTTATATTCTCTACCAAAAAGGCAAGTGATGCTTCATACTTTTGTCCCATTATTTTCACTATGCATTAGTGATATTTCTAAGTAGGACTTGCATGGAATTTTGCTAAGTGTAAACTATGCCATGGGAAATCCTAGTATATGAAACCTTAGTAGAATTATTCTAAGTTAAGATTCCTACTACTATCATGCTTAGCTTAGCTAGTAGAAAACAAGGGTGGAATATATATTCATACTATGGAATATTTCTAAGTCAAGGACTTGTGTTTTGTTTAATAAAACAACTAAGTGAATGAATCACCTGGGTGGAATGGAAGGAATGGTTTGTGTTGAGTGGTTCACAAGGCCCATTTCTATGGTTTACCTTGTGTATCTCACTTGTGGATGGCCACCCAGGAACAAAGGGATTTGAGATTTCAAATGTTGAGAAGCTTCAAGTGCAGCCACTTGTCATTATGGGCTCTGCCTGGATCATATAGGTTGCAATAACTTATCCAAATGGACAGTTGGTGGTAGGGGATTGATAGGTTGGAGCGCGTCCATTCTGGTCTAAGGGAAGGCTTCTGAAAGATCTTGTCTTGGTGAAACCAAGTCTTGTGGGGAAAGTGCACCACCTCTGCAGAGTGTAAAATCTAAGTACTTAGCCATTTCCCTGGCAAAGGACAATTTGAGCATGAAGACATGGAAGGTATCAAGAATCTCCTCATCCCAATTTCTAAGTTAAAATCTTGTGGTTGAACAAGGGTTGAAGGATCACCAATTTCTATTGGGAGATGCCTTGGGAATGATTTTGTCAAGCAAAAACTTAGTGTTTACAAATGATAAGGAAAATCTATTTTGAGCAATGCAAGCCTAAGCTCCACTTAGCCAAATTCATATAGATGATAGACTCCACTATACTACCATAGTATCACTTGCCAATACAATTCAAATGTATTGACCCTTGTGGCTGTAACCTATTATGTTGCAGGTTTGCTTGATGTTAGAGAAGTTTATTGTTTTAGGATTACAAGTCTACAACCAACATGTCTGCATGTGGCACTTTAAAGATGAAGGACCCCATGCTATTGTTATATTCTGCTGCATTGTAATGAGATAGCCAAATGAGCTATGTAAGATGTAATAAATTATTTTATTCCTGGTTAAAAAGTTGTATTATGACCTTTGTTTCTTGATATTACATCTTAACTGTGGATGCTAGCTATTGATCCAGGGACTAGCATTGTAAACACAGGATATCTACCTTATTAAAGGTTGGGAACCTTACAGTTGAGTATTAGTGTACTTGGTAAGTTCACTAGAAAAGGAGTGTCAGATGCACTATATCTACAGCCACAGACCATAGGTCTTAGGCAATGCAAGTTTTTGTAAACATTTCTTCAAAGGTTGCTTTTATTCTGAAAAGCTATGTCCGCCAGCCTTCATGGGTTTACCAGAACTTTCATGGAGTTCCTTTCCCACCACGTTCGCAGATCCTTCCCGGAACAGGGAGTAACAAGTTACAGTTCTTACACTCTGCAGAGGTGCGTTACATTACCCATGAGATACCTTAGCCTTGTTGCACAACCAAGTCATGACCTTGTCCATACTTCCTTGGTATGGGGCCCAGTCTATGATCCAAGCCAATCAGTGCCCTCTTCGCGACCTCATATGTCTGCACGATCCTTCGGGGCCAGCTCACCTCCGTTAAACCCCCTTTCGGGCAGGCTAAAACCCTGATGTGTTCCCAAATACTATGACCTGGTGATGACCGGACGAGTACCATTTAAATGGACTATATCCCCAAACACCATTCACAGATAATCTAGACACCAAAAGTGTGGGACATAAGGGTGCCCACCCATATGTTGGATCCACACAAGGAATCACAACGTCACGTTAAGGTCGTCTTGCCTCCATACGAGAGGAAAAGGATACAGCTGACTTCTCCATCCCATTCCAAATCTCATGGTTAAAGCGTAATATACGGCGCTAGAATCACTGGCGACATTGGTTGTTAAGTCCTAGATAATATGTTCCTTTACCACCAGATCTTTCATAGTAGGTTATTACCTCATGGTAAATAACCTATAATCATTTATTATGAAAATAGTGATTTCCGACCTTTTTCAAATGTAGGTGATGACAACACTAGATTCGCAAAATACTTACAGAAAATAATCAAAGGACATGAGCAAGTGTGAACTTGCCTTTTGTGATTGCAAGATTATCCACTCATGAACTTTAAGACAATATAAGAGATCCAATATCTAAAATCAGCATCATTGGTCCGGTAAGGACTAATGTTTAAATAAGAAAGATGCTATTATGCATATGTAATGTAATGTAGTTTGATAACTCGAATCCCCGGGACAACGTTGATCTAGGGTTTGGATATTGGAAATGGTTTCTTTGTAATGTGTTTCCCTTTTAGATTAAGTTTCACACTTGTGCTTCTTATTAAGGCTTGTGAGTGTGTGTGACACATCATGTAAACTTAATGGTGTACAACAACAAGATATACACATATGGAATGCTACTCAACATTGTTTACACTAGAATTGTTTATCTTAAAATTTTACTTTATAAGTATTGTCACCTATAAAGGACTTAAGTGCTATCAATCCTAAGTATATAAGTAAAATAGAAAGTAAGGTGATTACGATTACTCGTCATTTGTTCACTTAAGTGGCAAAACGAATAACTTTTGAAGAAAAGATTTCTTTATTAAGGTCTCAAAAATCCTTGGTAGTTTTTAGAATATGGTTGATAGAATGTGATTGATGTTGTTTATGTTTGATTGGATAGTTTGGATTTGAGATTCTTTATAACTTAATTATAACAGACCAAAGTTAACTATAAAACACATAATAAGGTCTTTAACATTATACTTAAAGCTTTGCAGACTAAGGTTAACTTTAAAAACATAGATGGACTTAAGGTATATTGCTTATGTTATTTGTACCTCGTGTACTTTATAATGTTTCTCTAAGGATACTTTAAGAATGGTAACACTTCTATTTGAATAGTGGTTTCCTAACCTAGAAGGATTTATCTCCCTATAAGGGTATGGTTATGGTTTGTGAATAACTAAACAATATTATTTACTACTTATGAATTATATCCGGATTTAGGCCATTATAAAGTTGTGAGTGAAACAATGTAAAAGATTTATTTCGTTAAAATGTCATTCTATTTGTTAAAGATCCTTTTAGAAAATAAACTACATTTATTGTTTGAATGATAATTCAATATAATTGTAATTAAAATCTGTTGAACCAATTTGACTTTATATTATAAATATTTAGGACTAATACTATTATTAGACTCAATTGGATAATTTTTAGAAATATTAGCAACTTTTATTTACCCTTATATGAATTATTGATTAAGGAAATAGGTTTAAATTAAAGTTATTAAAGTGTTTAAATTTTTGTTTAACTCAAAGGTGGAATATTATATTTTTAACAAGGATATATTATTTTTGTGATCATTTTGGTATATTACATTTATTTTTGTGATTTATAAATAATAAGATATGATTTTTATAAGATTTACTACTTTATAAATACTTAATAAACAATAAATATTTAATTAAGTGAAGTAAGAATGTATGATTATAGTTTTAAAGTATTGTCTTTATTTTTCTAAGATTTTTGGTATTTTATTTATCTATTTAATATTTATCAATATTTAAATATGGATTATCTAAGTTTTATTACTTATAAAACCTTTATTAAATAATATTTAGTTAAATAATTAGCATAATAATATTTGATAATAGTTTTAAGTTATAGATTTTATTTTTCTAAACATTTTCATATATTACACATATTTTTCTAAATTATAAAACATAAGTTATTAATTTAACAAGATTTAATGATTTTATTTAATTTATGGAAATATTTATATGTGATATTATAATGTTTTATCTAATTCCTAAACAAAAAAGACGTTTTGTACCTAAGCTAAACCTACCCAAGGTCACTGACCAGTGGGGTCAGTATGCCACATGGACAATGGACTAGTCAATAGTGGACCTGGTCAAATATGACACATGCATGATGCCACGATGACATCTGCACGAACCTGTAATCTTTTTACATCCTAAACTAACCTAGCCAGAGATATGAACAAGTGGGCCTGTGGCCACGTTGGCTGCCACGCGGGCTCACCGGAGTTTCGCCGGAATCACATTCGGAACGGCGACAGAGGGTGCGGGAGCAGACGCGTGCGTCCTAGTTCGAACCAGTGCAGTGAGGCGAGCAAGATAGGGGCGGCACCGCTGGTTTTTGGTTACCGGAAAGACAACGACGGCGAACTTATGTGGCGGCTACGGGCGGTGCACGATGAGAGTATGATTCCGGAAGCAACTGAGGAAGATAAGAGCACTAGAAGGCTCAGTGACTTACCAGGATGCTTGTGGATGTATTGGTGAGTCGAGTCTCGACCGGAAACGATGGCGACTATGGTGGTCGGCATAGGAGATGGAGGTCCAGATTCGGCTGCGCGAGACCACTCTAACCTGAGCCAGCTAAGGAAAACTACCTAGACGACCATCAGGAGCACGAAGGTGGTCCTGGAAGAGCCAGGGGAGCTATGGTTCGGCGGTGAGAGTGAGGGATTTGGGGATTCCAGAGAGTCTGCACGCGTGCGGTATAGAGTGAGAAGTGAGGGATTTGGGGATTGAGAGATAGAGGAGGATAAGGGCGTCGTCGTGTCATTCTTATCCTCGCACGGCGACCACGACGGCGGCGGGAATCGTAGCAAAGACGGCGAACGACATTGGTGCTCTCCACATAGCCGCTTGGCTCGCTGAGGAAGACGACGACGAAGGGTTACTTGGGCCTGGGCCAGAGTGGGCTGCAGCGAAGTGAGCGGCTGGCGGCTGTTGCTGCACGTGAGCGACGATTAGTTCCGTGAGGAAGTGTGCCGTGGGCCATTGCTGACTGCTGCTCCATTTCGTTTACCCATTTTTATTTCTGTTTTCTTTCCTAGCATTGTATTTATTCATTTGTTTTAAACTTTCTAGGAATTATTATTTAGAAAATTGTAAGTTTATGGAAATATACTTAAGATTCTGGTATTAATAATCTTTATGATAATATATTTTATTGATTTACTTTTTATATACTTTCATATTCATAATCATATGAAGGTTATTATATCAAATAGAATAAATAGAAGTTAGGGTCTTAGGTTTTAGGATTTGTTTATGATCCTATTCTTATTGATTTATAATATTAAATAAACTTATATATATATTGATCCTTCATTATTATTTCATACATAAAGTTTTGAGTACTTAATATGGTTAATATTATTCTCATAATTTAGGAAATAGCAATGTAAATATTTTATTATTACTAACATAAGAGTAAAGGTTTGAGATTATAAATGTCTACCATGAATTATGGGAGTTTTAATATTTTTATATCCTTTTATAATTGTGAATAAAGGTGAATGGTTAAGACATACCATCTTTATGTTTATGATCATGAATGATATCACCATTTAAAGTAAAATAGTGGGATTGTTTTCTAGACTAACTTATGAGAAAGAATTGATAAAGATAGTTCCTAAGCACCTATGATAATGATGGTTGAAAATGACAAAGATGTGCTTAAGTGATTTGATATAGGAAAATACTCCTATAAAGCATTGGGAAAATACAATGATCTGTCCAATAGATGAGATGTATGTTTAAGCTTGATTATAGATTTAGGGTTTAGTGTTTACCAAGAATTCCTATCTTCCATAATTCACAATTCTTGACTTCTACTTAAAGAATTCCTTTCCTAGATATACTACTTCTTCATATCCATCATGTTGTGTTAACATGATGAGCTTTACTTCACAAGAATATTCTTATCCACCTTTTATTCTTCTATATCATCTTCTAAATCCAATGAGCTTGACACTGAAGCTTTCATAATCTTCTTACATCATACTTGGTTACCAAATTATTCTACTACTAATAATCTCCAATCCAACAGATGTTTATAGTTACCTCCATTCATGCTCTTCCTTTATCATCCATCGCCAACATTACTCTAATATATATATATATATATATATATATATTTCAAATCCCACTTTCCTCAAAAGCTTATTATCTTTTAAAGAGAAATACACTACTTCAATAACTCCATGCTACTCTGGCTTCAACCTAGTCATAATATTTTATATCAACTTATCTCCAATATCCTATATACAAACCTTTCATCATATCATGGTGACTTGTCATGGCTAACCTAGAATAACATATCTTTACTAGGGTTCAATCATGTTCTATCCACCAATGTCACTTATACAGGATATAAGCATTCAATCTTGGTGACAAAAGCATGATCATTAGAATCCTTTGATCATATATGGCTGTCACATCCCAAGATTTTCCAAATCTTGTAATGTGAAAAATAAATAAATAAAATAAAAACTTTGTGGATTTTCAGGGTGAGAAGAAACTTTTTGATTCCAATTAGAAGCTTTCGAACCTATTTTGATCAAACAAATCCTAAAGGGATTTAAAAAGATAAACAATTAATAAAGAAAATTTTAAATAAATAGAAAAACTATTTTTGGATCTTTTAATGAAAATATTTGGTTTTCAAATAAAAAGGTAGAAATATAAATAAGGATTATTTTATAGAGCCAAATTAAACCTTGGCCAAGCTTTTGAAATAAAATGTTTTGTTTTGATTAAAAGAGTAAAGGTTTATTTAAATAAAAAAAAGGAGTTTATTATTAAACCAATTTTATTAAAATAAAGGTTTTACCACTTTAATTAAACATCAAAACATGTTATTTTATTTTAAACAAGTTTTCCAAGTATTTTATATTTTCAAATAAAACCTACTGATTTGGTTTTGATAATATTTAGATTTCAAATGGAGATTTTATTAAATAAATCAAAACATATTTTGAATTAATAATTAAGGTCTATTTTATTTAATTATTAAATAGATCCTAAAAAGAATAAAATTATTATTTTATTTTTGGACTTTGGTGTTGTGTTGTTAAACAGAACCAAAACTCAATGCAAAGTTTGGAGGAGTTTTGATTTGATTTGTTGTTTGAATTGTTTGATTGAATTTTAAAACAGAAAATCAAAAGAGAAAAGAAAAACAATCAGAACAGGAAAAAAATATGAAAAGGAGCCAGCCCAGCCGGCCAACCCAATAAGGCCCAGCAAGCCCAATCCCCACCCCACCCGCAGCGAACCGTTTTACTCACGATTAAACCCACGGAGTCAATGAAAGATGGACCCCGCTCTCCCTCTCCTTTTCTCACTGACGCCGGGCCCCACAGCCAGGTCATCGTCGTCTTCACCCCGCGATGAACTCGCCTCTAAGTGTTTCTTCCGCGTCTTAATTCGAATCAATACGAGTTATTCTGCGAATTAAAATCCCCCGCGATCACGCTTGTTTAACCACCTCCCCCTCCTCTTCCTTTTCCCCCAAACACCACGCCTCGAGAGCCACCAGGCTGCTCTAATTCCCTTTTGCACCGCCGCGGCTCCGACGCACTCCGACGACAAATACGGTGAGTACACGCCGCCCCCTCCTCTCTAGTTCACGCTCACTGGATCTCCATCACTTTGCGCATCCACTGACCCCAGCCACACTTCCTCTGGTGACCCAGAGCGTCGGCAACCACCTCGACTGAGCGCCGCCACGGTCCGCTTCAACTCCAGCGAGCAATAGCCGACAAACCAGCGCGCCCCTTTCCCTCTGGTGAGCTCTTTCACACCCTACGCAACCTTGCGCACCCTCCTGACACGTTTACTTGATCAGTTGCGACCCAGACGCTCGCCCTAGACCACGGCCGTGCGTACCCGTGCCAGAGAGCAACTCCGGCGAGAGATTGCCGACCCATCCGTGCGCCCCTTGCCCAGCGACAACCACGTTGAGCATCAGCAAGCTTCGGCGATTCTGGTGAGCTACCCCTATGTTCCCCTTGCTTCCTAAATCACCGACGACCGCACCGTCTGAGCGTGCCACCGCCAACCACCGTCGCTGCGCCGCCAGCCTTTGGTCAAACACACGTTGGATCCTCATCCTGTGGCATAGACAGAACGACTTAAGCGAATGGGTATGGGAGCATCTGAGCCGTGCGATGTTAGTTTAATCCTACGGTCTGAATTGCTAATCCAACCGAATCGGTATCAGCGAATAGAAACACGCCACGTGTCTCTGTTGAGTTGAATTAGAACAGAATTGATCTATTAGATATGTGATTTTGTAAATTGCATAACTTTAGTTCCACACGTCCAAAATTTGCAAATTTTATATCAATGGAATCAGTGGAGCAAGCCCTATCCAACCATGCCTTTTGTTTAGCAAAAAGCTTCTGTTAAAATGTTTGTTTTTGCAGAAACTTATGTATGCTTATTTAGGTTATAAAAATTATTCCAAAATGATTTTGAGGATAAAATCTTTTGAAAATGGAGTGTTTTGAACCTACTGACCATAGGAAACACTTTGTGGATTCAAAAATGTATTTGGTGAAACAAGATAATGAATCTTGGATTTAAAAACCAATTCTAGTCAAATAAAAATATGGTTTATTTATTAAAAATGGTTTTGGAAGAAAACCTTTGGGAAATGTTTTGTTTCAAACTCTCCGACCCTAAACACAAAGTTTTATGGTTTGAAAACATATTGGTGAACCCTATAGATTAATGCCTTAGTAAAAACATTTCTACACCACATAAAATGATACCTTGTTTTGGAAATGGTTTATGAAGTGAAAACTTTTGCAAATGACTTTGCCACTTTATAAAATGACCATTAGGTGTTTTCAAATGTATATGACCCATTAGGAACCACTCTTTCAAATAAAACAAAGCTTGGCATGCTTACATGCATTACTTTGATTTTATGATTTTATGTGATGAATTGCTTGAATGGTAGATTGAACTAGTGCCTTGCTTGATTGAATTGTAGTGACTTGAAGAGTGTGATTGTAGCAAGGACAAGGAGTGAACTTATACTCTACAAAAAAGGCAAGTGATGCTTCATACTTTTGTCCCATTACTTTCACTATGCATTAGTGATTTTTCTAAGTAAAACTTGCATGGAATTTTTGCTAAGTATAAACCATGCTATGGGAAATCCTAGTAGATGAAACCTTAGTAGAAATTTTCCTAAGTTAAGATTCCTACTACTATCAAGCTTAGCTTAGCTAATAGAAAACAAGGGTGGAATATACATTCATACTATGGAAAAATTTCTAAATCTGAGGACTTGTGTTTTTGTTTAATAAAACAACTAAGTTAATGAATCACCTGGGTGGAATGGTAATTGCTTGGTGGTTTTTGGTTGAGTGGTTACACAAGGCCCATGGCTATGGTTTACCTTGTGTATCTCACTTGTGGATGGCCACCCAGGAACAAGGAGATTTGAGATGTCAAATGTTGAGAAGCTTCAAGTGCAACCACTTGGCAATATGGGCTCTGCCTGGATCATATAGGTTGCTAGGACTTAGCCATTTGGACAGTTGGTGGTAGTGGGAATGATAGGTTGGAGCGCGTCCATTTGGTCTAAGGAAAGGCTTCTGAAAGATCTTGTCTTGGTGAAACCAAGTCTTGTGGGGAAATTGCACCACCTCTGCAGAGTGTAAAATCTAAGTACTTAGCCATGTCCCTGGTAAAGGACAATTTGAGCATCAAGACATGGAAGCTATCAAGAATCTCATCATCCAAATTTCTAAAGTAAAAAACTTGTGGTTGAACAAGGGTTAAAGAATCTTCAATCTTTGATTGGGAGATGCCTTGCGAAGGATTATTTTGTCAAGCAAAACTTAGTGTTTTCAAATGATAAGGAAAAATATATGTTGAGCAATGCAAGCTTCAACTCCACTTAGCCAAATGCATATAGATGCTAGTTACCACTATACTACCATAGTATCACTTGCCAATACAATTCAAATGTATTGACCCTTGTGGCTGTAACTTGTTATGTTGCAGGTTTGTTTGATTTAGTGAAGTGTGTTGATTAGGATTACAAAGTCTACAACCAACATGTCTGCTTGTGGCACTTTGAAGATGAAGGACCCCATGCTTATAGATATCCTGCTGCAATGTAATGTAATAGCCGAATGAGCTATGTAAGATGTAATAAAATTATGTTATTCCTGGTTATAAAGTTGTATTATGACCTTTGTTTCTTGATATTACATCTTAACTGTGGATGCTAGCTATTGATCTAGGGACTAGCATTGTAAACACAGGGGACTCTACCTTATTAAAGGTTGGGAACCTTACAATGGCTTAGGTTTCCAGTTGGCTAATCAAGGTCTTCATCAAGATAACATTACAGTTGTATTATAATTATCTTCTTAGTATCTCTTATTGGATTAAGGAATGTTATTCATGGACTATGCTTACTTAATCCAATAGGATTACTCCTTGGTATCTATTTTCAAGATTCATCCCTATAATCCTATTTGTTAACATATAATTATATCTTCTCCAAAACTCTTCTATCTATTTAGGAGTGAGTTAACTCCATCAAGTATCACATTGATCCTATTATCTTCCAACTCTCCCATCCTATAAATGATATTCAAATCTACCTTTACTATTTACCCCTTCTTACTTATTTCTTTATTTATAGGATTTGAGTGATTGCTATTATGAGAACAAGAGTTGACAGATCAAGAATTGATAGGTTTAAGAATTGGTGAATCAATAGTTGATTACTCAACATTGATGAACAACAAATATTAGAATATGATTCAATAGGAATGGTAAAGATTGATATGGAAAGAAAGATATATGGTAATTGATCTTGACTTGGTTTCTCTCTTTCTCAAACTCACTAAAGAGTTAAAGTTAGGTATTACCATGATACTCAGGGTATAAGTAGATGAGATTAAGATAGATCAAAATTTAGTTGTTACATTCTTATTGCTTAAGTTATATTTATAACTTGATATTCATAAGTTGTGTAATGAATACTAGGATATGATTACTTAAGGATCAAATATAAATCATTAAGTAATGTGTTAGGGTTTAACTTTTATTACATTTGATCTACCCTTAGATCAAATGTAAGATCCCTCCCTTATAAAGGTAAGGATCCCTGTGATTGGAATGCTAGTCCCTGGATCAAATGCTAGCATCCACAGTTTAAGATGAAGTACACAGAAACAAAGGTCATTATTACATCGTCATTCCAGAGATAACATAGTCTTTTACAACTCCATGGCCATAGGCCTAATACAAGAGTTTAATCATAACAATATAAATAAAGTCTTCATCTTCATGTACCACAGGCAAGCATGTTGAGTGTAGACTCATAACCCCTAATCATCATCAGAGTAACCTGCAACATCACAAGTTACATCCACAGTGGGTTAATACATTGGAATAGTATTGGCAAGTGATACCTTAGTAGAATATTAGCATCTGGTTACTACATGAATTTGGCTAAGTGTAGCTTAGGCTTGCTTTGCTCAAAATAGGTTTTACCTATTAGTTGAAAACACTAAGTTTTTCTTTGACAAAACTTTCCCAAGGAACCACCAATAGAAATTGGTGAATCTTCACCCTTGTTCAACCACAAGTTTTAATTTAGAAAATTGGGATGAGGAGATTCTTGATAGCTTCCATGTCTTGATGCTCAATTGTCCAATACCAGGGACATGGCTAAGTACTTAGATTCTTCCATCTGCAGAGGTTCTCCACTTTACCCACAAGACTTGATTTTCACCAAGACAGGACCTTTCAGAAGCCTTCCCTTAGACCAAATGGACGCGTTCCAACCTATCATCCCACTACCACCAACTGTCCAAATGGCTAAGTTATTGCAACCTATGTGATCCAGGCAGAGCCCATAATGCCATGTGGCTGCACTAGAAGCTTCTTAACATTTGGCATCTCAAATCCCTTTGTTCCTGGGTGGCTTTCCACAAGTGAGATACACAAGGTAAACCATAGAAATGGGCCTTGTGTAACCACTCAACACAAACTATTATTTCCATTCAACCTAGGTGTTTCATTCACTTAGTCGTTTTATTAAGAAAAACATAAGTCAAAGACTTAGAAATATTTCTCATAGCATGAATATATAATCCACCCTTGGTTGCTACTAGCTAGGATAAGCATGGAAATAGCAAGTATCTTAACTTAGAAGAAATTCTAACATTACTACAACTACTAGGATTTCCCAAGCATAGCATATAGATACTTAGCAAAATAATCATGCAAGTCCTATACAAAATATTTCTAATGCATAGGTAAAAATATAGGGATAAAAACATGAATCACCACTTGCCTTGGTAGTTTGTGGAGTAGCAACAATCTTCACAACCACAATCACTATTAGCACCAAAATCTACAAATAAAATATTGGCAATAAATCACATATCAAATATACAAGCAAAAATATATGAATGCATGCAAATGCTACGAGATGATTTTTCTAAATCAAACAAGACAAGTGAAATAGTACTGAATCAAAAACGAGACAAATACACACTAAACAAACTTTATTTGTTCTTTAAATCATTTTTCAAATAATTTCTATACTCAAAATAAGCCTATAAATGTATCTGCAAAATAATCAATTTTACAGAAGCAAAACATTAAACACATTGCATAAATGGATAGAATTCTTTCTCCTAATTCCAATGATATAAAGTTTGCGAAATTTGAACGTGTGGATCAAAAGTTATGAAATTTGCAAGTTTGAATAGCTAATAGATCTAAATCAGATTTTTAAAACAAATAACAGGCCACACGGCAGCGTCTAATTGGACGATACCGGTTCGCGCTGGATCACACTCGCGGGCCGTTGGATCTAACTTACTGCGCACGGCCCAGATCTGCGCATACCCCTTCGCGGTTGATCTAATCGCATCCACTGGATCCAGATCCAGCGGACCACGTTGCTTTGACCAACAACGGGCGGTGCAAATGGTTGCCGCGCGTCTGCCGGTGATGTTCCGGCGAAACCAGAGGCGCAGGGGGGTCGGGCGTGTGCTTACCGAGACCACGGGAAGATGGGGATGCTCAACGTGTGGACGAGCAAGGTCGGGGTGCACAGACACAGCAGCAGGACCTTGTCGGAGTTGCTGGCGGCGTCGGGTGCTCACTGTCAGAGTCGAAGACGATGTTCTGGGGCGCAAGGATCTAAACAGAAAACGTTAGCAGGTGCGCTAGACACTGGTGAACACGACCGCGTGATTCAGAAACAGAGGGGAACGCGGGGCTCACTGGAATTAGTCGCCGGAGTCGAGTTGAGCTTCGATCGTTTCCAGAGGTGGACGATGGCGACGGCCTAGGGCGATTCAGAACAAAAGAAAGGCATGAGAAGATGCGCAGGATGATTGCGAAGCAGCTCGCGTGAACCAGAAGGCAAGGTGCGCTCGGTACTCACCGTGATGGCTCGCCGGAGTAATGCTTTCTGCAGTCTCAAGAATTTTGACATGCTTTTCCTCATAGGTGAGGTCACTTTCCAACTGGACCTCTTCCAAAGGTATGGTATCCTTCAAAGAAGTCTCTTCCATCTCTGGATGGCATTTCTTTAGCTGACTCACATGAAACACATTGTGAACGGCAGACAATGATTCCGGCAATTCAATCTCATAAGCTACTTCTCCTTTACGACTCAGGATCTTGAATGGTCCAACATATCTTGGGGCCAATTTTCCTTTGACTCCGAATCTCTTCACTCCACGAAGTGGTGACACTCTAAGATAAGCTCTATCACCCACTTCATAGGTGAATTCTCTACGCTTAGGATCTGCGTAGCTCTTCTGTCGGGACTGTGCTATCTTTAATCTGTCCTTTACTAGCTTGACTTTCTCTTCAGCCTCTTTGATTAGTTCTAGCCCGAACAAGTTTCTTTCTCCCACACCATTCCATAGCAATGGGGTAGTACACTTTATCCCATAGAGAAACTCAAACGGTGCCATCTCAATACTGGCTTGATATATGTTATTGTAAGATAATTCTGTGTAAGGAAGACTTTCATCCCAACTAGCTCCATAGTCTAGAGCACATGCCCTCAACAAATCTTCTAAAATCTGGTTGGTCCTTTCTGTCTGTCCATCAGTCTGGGGGTGAAAAGCGGTACTGAATTCCAATCTCGTTCCCAATGATTCATGTAATTGCCTCCAGAAATGAGAAGTGAATTGAGTTCCCCTATCAGACACAATACTCTTGGGTACTCCATGCAGACATACAATCCTATTCATATAGATCTTGGCCAACTTAGCACTTGTGTAGGTTGTCTTCACGGGTATGAAATGAGCCACTTTAGTTAGACGATCCACTACTACCCAAATAGAATCATATACTGACCTGGTCCTTGGCAGTTCGGTGATGAAGTCCATGCAATCTTGTCCCACTTCCAATTAGGAATAGGTAGTGGTTGTAGCAATCCTGCTGGTTTCTGATGTTCCGCTTTCACTCTACTACATACATCACACAAAGCAATATGTTCGGCGATGTCTTTCTTGAGATTGTTCCACCAAAATCTTTCCTTCATATCCATGTACATTTTGGTGTTACCCGGATAAATGGAATATGGTGAGTTGTGTGCTTCTTGTAAAATCAGTTTCCGAATCTCCGGATCTTGCGGAACGCAGATATGTTTTCCATACCATAAAGTACCTTGTTCGTCTTCATGGAATCCTTTGGCTTTTCCTTTGCCAATCTTTTCCTTAATCTCTTCAATTTCCTTGTCCGTATTTTGGGATTCCTTGATTTTTTCCAACAAAGTGGGTTGAACATCCAATGACATGAGATGTCCTTCAAGCACAATATCCAATCCGAGCTCTCTAAATTGGGCACACAGATCATCTGGCAACTCTCCCTTAGTAAGGCCATTTACAAATACTTTACGGCTTAGTGCATCCGCTACAACATTTGCTTTACCGGGGTGGTATTGCAAACTTAAGCCATAGTCCTTGATGAGTTCTAGCCATCTTCTTTGTCTCATGTTATTTTCTTTCTGAGTGAAGATATACTTCAAACTTTTATGATCTGTGAACACTTCACATCGCTTTCCCAAAAGATAATGTCTCCATGTTTTAAGTGCATGGACAACAGAGGCTAACTAAATCATGAGTAGGATAATTTACCTCATGAGTTTTGAGTTGTCTCGAGGCATATGCCACAACTTTCCCTTCTTGCATTAGAACTGCACCTAATCCTTGATGAGATGCATCACAATACACTTGGAAATCTTTCTCCAAATTTTGCAGACATAGGACTGGTGCTGTCACTAGTCTCTTCTTCAACTCTTGGAAACTGAGTTCACATCCTTCAGTCCAAGCAAATTTCTTGTCTTTCTTTAGTAACTCCGTCATTGGCTTAGCTACCTTGGAGAAATTCTCAATGAATCTTCTGTAATATCCTGCTAAGCCAAGGAAACTACGAACTTCCTTCACTGACTTAGGAGATTCACATTCAGTTACAGCTGAAACTTTTGCGGGATCAACTGCTACACCATCTCCTGACACAACGTGTCCAAGAAATCCAACTTCATTCAACCAGAACTCACACTTGCTGAATTTGGCATACAGCTTATGCTCTCTAAGCTTCTCAAGTATCAAACGCAAATGTCCTTCATGCTCTTCTTTGCTCTTGGAGTAGATCAAAATGTCATCGATGAAAACGACAACAAACTTGTCAAGGAACTCCATGAACACCTTGTTCATCATATTCATGAAGTAGGCTGGTGTATTGGTCAAACCAAATGGTATTACTGTATACTCATACAATCCATACCTAGTGGTGAAAGTTGTCTTAGGTATGTCTTGTTCTCTTATCTTAAGCTGAAAATAACCTGACCGGAGATCAATCTTTGAGAAAACACAGGCTCCTTCTAGCTGATCATATAAGTCATTAATTCTAGGCAAAGGATATTTGTTCTTGATAGTCACCTCATTAAGTGAACGATAATCTATGCATAACCTTTGACTTCTATCTTTCTTTTCCACAAACAAGACTGGTGCTCCCCAAGATGAAGAACTTGGTTGAATAAATCCTTTCTGCAATTGTTCTCCAAGTTGTTTCTTGAGTTCTTTCAACTCATCAACTGACATATTGTAAGGTCTCTTTGTTATTGGTCCTGATCCTGGTAGCAAGTCAATCAGAAATTCCACATCTCTATCTGGTGGCATTCCCGGAAATTCTTCCGGAAACACATTCGGATATTCTCTCACAATTGGCACACTGTCTATGCTAACCCCCTTAAGAGAATTTAGCTTACTCCCTTTTGATTCAAAGTTAGTCTTGAATCTAATCCTTTTATTATCTGGGGTTGTGAGTGTGACAGTATGATTGGCACAATCTAGCACTCCCTTGTACTTAGTCATCCAGTCCATTACCAAAATGACATCCAATCCTTGGGAATTTAGGATTATCAGATTAACGGGAAACTTATACTTCCCAAACTCTATGACTAGGTCATGACATCCTGAGTTCACTATCATTTCTCCACCAGGAGAACTTACTTTTATAGGACACCCAATAGTTTCAAATGGAATTTCATTTCTTTCAACAAATGCTCTTGATATGAATGAATGCGATGCACCAGTATCAAAAAGAACAAGTGCTGGAACAAAATTGAGTTTGAACTTACCAGCCACAGCATCAGGTTCCTCATAGATCTCTTCCACATTGATGTGGTTCACCTGTCCCTTCTGGAAAGGGTTGGGCTTGTTGGAACCTTCAACCTTATTTTCTGGGCACTCATTTGCATAATGTCCCATCTTCTTACACTTGAAGCATTCAACCTGACCGAGATCCTTCTTGACAGGCTGGCTTCCACTACCACTTCCACTTCCATTGTGGTGGCTCTTGTATCCACCCTTGTGGTTCTTGTACTTGTCATTGTCATGACTACGGTGATGCTTGTTGTCATGATGGCGGTTGTGGTTATGGTGGTTGTTGTACTTTCCATGCTTGTGGGATCCGGAACTCCCACTATCATCATAATGGGAACGCTTGTGAGACGATCCCGAGCTGTGCTTGTCAGAGCTGTGCTTCCTCTTCCTGCTTTCAACATGTTTCATCTTGTTCTCCATGATGGTAGCGTTGTCACAAAGGGATTGGTAGGTGGGTACATAGGCCACATATAACTGCAAATTCAGTTCATCGTTCAGTCCTTCGAGGAACTTATCTTTCCTCTTGGCATCGGTATCAACTTCATTCGGTGCATAACGCGCCAGATTGTTGAACTCCTCAATATATTCAGCCACACTGCGGTGGCGCTGCTTCAGGTTATGGAACTCATTCTTCTTCAAACTCATCACCCTGGATGAGATGTGAGATGTACGAAAACCATCTCCAAAGATAGCCCATGTCACATCCTCAATGGGAGTGGTGATCTGGAAGTTATCCCACCAAGTAGCTGCTGGTCCTTCCAACATGTGTGCTGCAAACCTGACTTTCTCCTCGTCGGTGCAGCCGACAGTTACCAAATCCTTGTTCACCGAACGTAGCCAATCATTGGCCACCATGGGATCAGTCATTCCTGAGAACTTTGCAGGTCTCAGTCTTAGGAATCTGGTGAGCATGTCAAAACCTGGTGGATTGTTCTGATTGTTGTTGTTGTTGTTGTTGTTGTTGTTGTTGTTGTTGTTGTTGTTGTTGTTGTTGTTGTTGTTGTTGTTGTTGTTGTTGTTGTTGTTGTTCTGATTCTGCATGAAAGTGGTCATCATCTGCATCAGCTGTGCCTGTGCTGTCATCAGCTGCTGCATCTCGGGGGTGACATTGTTGTTGTTCGGGTTGGGGTTGGCACGTCGAGGAGGCATCTGTGGTTTTCATCAGGATAAGAATGAGATACCCATAGATTCTTAACATGCACAATGCATCACATAGACAATCACCAAAACAAGCATCAAAATAACATAAAGTTCAATGACATAAACAACAAGTTTGAAAAGCAAACACATCATAGCAAGCCATCCACATGTTGGATGGTCATTGCGACTCAATAATCATAAGCATGGTAAATGGAAGATAAATGAGTAGTCATCACTACTCCTCTGCATCAACCTCCTCATCAACAAGTGTAAGACCTGCATTCTCCATATCGGTCTTGTATTCCTCGACATTGGTAGTCAAGGCCTCTATCTTGGCTTTAAGAGCCCTCTTCTTTGATCGAAGTCTCTCAATCACACCCTGCTGATGCTCGAGCTCTAAGTACTTGGCCTCTAGTTCTGCATTCATCTCTCGAATCCTCTTGTTCCTGTCTTGGACTCTTTTCTCTTGGCTCTTGAACTTCCTGTCCTGGCTCTCAAACTTGGCCTCCATTTACTTGACTATCTCGTCTTGCTCCGCGAAGAGCTTGTCCTTCTCACGAAGTTGCACCTGGAGCTCATCATTGCTAAGCATGACGTTGGTCCTATCAGTATCTAGGTGCCTAAGAAGAATCTCTAGGTCCTGAAGGTACAGACGAATCTGTAGGGTTCGCAGCATAGAAAACAAAAATTTTCCTATGATGTGAACTATATACCAAGATCTATCTACTAGATACAAACAACGGGCGGATGTATATCCGTAGAGAACATACCCTTGAAGACTGAAAAAGCTTAACGAGTTCAACTCGTGGTTGATGTAGACGATCTCTTGCCGATCTCAAGATCGAGAGGAAGTCCTAGCGCCGCAAATCAGCAGCGCATCCGTGCTCGCACACACGTTCGAGGCACCGAGCAACCTCCGCCTCCTCGCTCCAGCGATGCAGCGGAAGCACAACTCTTTCTTGCCGAATAGCCACCGGGAACATGTATCTCGCTAGACCGAGACCATGGGGGATAAATTCTAGAGGGGGAGAGAGATCCTTCACGAGGAGGTGTGAGAGACAAGTGAGGAGGGGGGCTCATTTTATAGGAGGAGGGGGGGCACCCAAGGGGGTGGCCGCCGGCCATGGGGGTTGCCCCCTCCCCTCCTTCATTCATGTGGGTGGACACTCCGCTCACAAAATTCCCTTTAAAATCCCTCCACTCAAAAGTCCACTCAAATTCCCATTAAATTTCCACCAAATTTAATGCAAACTCTCATTAAATAAAACTCTTTTATTTTATTCAGAATTTTGTCAATTACTTTAATGACAAACATTCACAAATAACCCCTTTCTAGAATTCTATTTCACATGCATAACCACTTTATGCAATTTCACCCGAAAACCTGTTTCGGTATCTAGTGAAATAAATTCCTGCGCTTGTTCATTCTTTCGGCATGAAACATTTGCTCCAATTGGATGTCGGTGTCTCTTAAGTGTGTCACCCTACGGTTCGTGAATAATGCGGACATGATCGAGACCCCTCTCGGATCAATAATCAGAAGCGGGATCTGGAGACCCATACTGACTCCCACACATTCAACGATGACTTTCTTGTGATCGTCGGAACCTTTTAAGCTAGTATCTTAATCCCTTTGTTTCACGATATATTACATGTCCGAGATTCGATCATCGGTATCTCCATACCTAGTTTGATCTCGTTACCGACATGCACTCTTTTCTCGTTCCTGTGATATAACATTCTAGTGATCAAATCACTTGCTTGCTAGCTAATCAATGTGATATCACCGAGAGGGCCCAGAGTATATCTATCCGTCATCGGGATGAACAAATTCCACTCTCGATCCATGAGCCTCAACATAACACTTTATTAGTTCTGAATTCATCTTTATAATCACCCTGTTATGGTGTGACGTTTGATGTTATCAAGAAACTCTTCTGGTGTTAGTGATTGACATGATCTCATGGTCAAGGATTAGGATCACTTCGTAAGTTGTTATAGCAGTATAAACTCAATGACTTTGATCGTAATGCTATACTTCGGATGAATGTTCATCACACCATTACACTAATGTTGTGATCCCTCTATTAACAACATCCAATGTGCATGATCAGGAAACCTTGATCATCTTGTTAATCAACGAGCTAGTTTATGAGAGAGGCATAACTAGGAACTTTCTGTTTGTTTATTAAACACACATGTATTAACGTTTCCGTATTAATACAATTATAGCATGCAAAATAAACATCTATCATATACTTGGAATACACATAATAAACACTTTATTATTGCCTCTCAGGGAATATTCCCTTCAGAATCGGCTATGCCGTCTCTCTAGCAGCATCCTCGAACTCAATAGCCTCACCCTCCTCATCGCATCTTCCGAAGGCGTGGAAGTGAGTACCTCTAAGCTCCCTAGATTGCCTCCCTAATAGACGCCCAAGTAAATCCTGCATGACTACCTCTAAGCCTCTCTCCTTGTCGTCATGCATCAGCTTGAAAGTGATAGCCTCCGTGGCTAGCTCAGTCTGGTGTCCTGGATGGGTAACTTTGAAGCCCCAAAGGTCCTTCCTCTCAAACTTGGTGAGGGGAAGCATCATGATGCTAGGGAGCGGAAGATTGAGCACACTAGTGAGCTTAATAAGACGAGTGCCAAAACGAGTTCCCTTGAACTCTTTAGCTGTGCTGATAGTAACATTAGGCATCTATTTTAAGATAGAGACAAGTTAGAATCA
This sequence comes from Avena atlantica, assembly GCA_910589765.1. Lineage (NCBI taxonomy): Eukaryota > Viridiplantae > Streptophyta > Magnoliopsida > Poales > Poaceae > Avena > Avena atlantica. The sequence continues at coordinate 234,396,641 of OU342738.1, forward strand.
ACTTCAATAGAGATAAAACACAAGACAAAGCATCACATGCATATCTTTGGCAATCAAACACACAAGTCATGGCATACATAAATCCATTACAAACATCCAAGGTTCAACATAACTTAGATAAAAACTTTTGGAAATAAAACGATAAGTGTGGTGGTCCAACTAATGAAGTACATTACATTCCCATCTCAATTGCCAAGTTGGCTAACAGGGCATCCCTAGAGGCAATCTGTCGATCCTGCTCACATGACTCCTTTGCTAAGTCTATGATGTCCTCTCTTAAACGTTGGTTGGTAGCCTCTAACTCTTGGGTATGCTTGTTTTCTCCCCTAAGGTCATTTTGGGTGTTGAGCATTCTGCACTTGAGTCTATCACCAAGCTCCTTGATGGACTTCCAAGATGCATCTCTTGCAGAATCAAAGAATGTGGTGTGCATTACTGAGTTGGTGACCATGCAGAATCTTGATTCCTTGGGGTTGTCTTCCTTGTTTTTATACAAGTGAAGTTGCACCCACCAATACTCCACTCCTTCATCCATCACGGGGAAACCTTTGTACACAGTTGCACCATGTATTCCCATGGCAACCATGAGGTCCTTGAGAGCCTTGGGGAATTCTGTCTCACACTCCAAGGTCATAGTCATGAGTGGTCCCTTCCTCACGACATCGTTGATGGATTTCATCTACAAATAGAGATGAGAAATAAGATTAGAAAAGTTTATGAGAAGAAAAAGACAAGTGTGGAATTTGTTGAAATTTTTTCCTTAGTGGTTTCTAATCAAATCCTAGGGTCATAATCCTACAGGCAACACAGTGCTCTGATACCATCTGTAAGATCCCTCCCTTATAAAGGTAAGGATCCCTATGATTGCAATGCTAGTCCCTGGATCAAATGCTAGAATCCACAGTTTAAGATGAAGTACACAGAAACAAAGGTCATTATTACATCGTCATTCCAGATATAACATAGTCTTTTACAACTCCATGGCCATAGGCCTAATACAAGATTTTAATCATAACAATATAAATAAAGTCTTCATCTTCATGTTCCATAGGCAAGCATGTTGAGTGTAGACTCATAACCCCTATTCATCATCAGAGTAACCTGCAACATCACAAGTTAAAGCCACAGTGGGTCAATACATTGGAATAGTATTGGCAAGTGATACCTTAGTAGAATATTAACATATGGTTACTACATGAATTTGGCTAAGTGTAGCTTAGGTTTGCTTTGCTCAAAATAGGTTTTACCTATTAGTTGAAAACACTAAGTTTTTCTTTGACAAAACTTTCCCAAGGAACCACCAATAGAAATTAGTGAATCTTCACCCTTGTTCAACCACAAGTTTTAATTTAGAAAATTGGGATGAGGATATTCTTGATAGCTTCCATGTCTTGATGCTCAATTGTACAATACTAGGGACATGGTAAGTACTTAGATTCTTTCCTCTGCAGAGGTTGTGCACTTTCCCCACAAGACTTGGTTTTCACCAATACAGGACCTTTCAGAAGCCTTCCCTTAGACCAAATGGACGCATTCCAACCTATCATCCCACTACCACCAACTATCCAAATGGCTAAGTTATTGCAACCTATGTGATCTAGGCAGAGCCCATAATGCCATGTGGCTGCACTAGAAGCTTCTTAACATTTGGCATCTCAAATCCCTTTGTTCCTGGGTGGCTTTCCACAAGTGAGATACACAAGTTAAACCATAGAAATGGGCCTTGTGTAACCACTCAACACAAACCATTATTTCCATTCCACCCAGGTGTTTCATTCACTTAGTCGTTTTATTAAGCAAAACATAAGTCAAAGACTTAGAAATATTTCTCATAGCATGAATATATAATCCACCCTTGGTTGCTACTAGCTAGGCTAAGCATGGCAATAGCAAGTATCTTAACTTAGAGGAAATTCTAACATTACTACAACTACTAGGATTTCCCAAGCATAGCATATAGATACTTAGCAAAATAATCATGCAAGTCCTATACAAAATATTTCTAAAGCATAGGTAAAAAGATAAGGATAAAAACATGAAGCACCACTTGCCTTGGTAGTTTGGGGGAGTAGCAACAATCTTCACAACCACAATCACTATTAGCACCAAAATCTACACATAAAATAATGGCACCAAATCACATATCAAAATATACAAGCAAAAATATATGAATGCATGCAAATGCTATGAGATGATTTTTCTAAATCAAACAAGACAAGTTAAACAGTACTGAATCAAAAACAAGACAAATACACACTAAACAAACTTTATTTGTTCTCTAAATCATTTTTCAAATAATTTCTATAGTCAAAATAAGCCTATAAATGTCTCTGCAAAAATAATCAATTTTACAAAATCAAAACATTAAACACATTGCATAAATGGATAGAATTCTTTCTCCTAATTCCAATGATATAAAGTTTGTGAAATTTGAACGTGTGGATCAAAAGTTATGAATTTTGCAAGTTTGAATATCTAATAGATCTAAATCAGATTTTTAAAACAAATAACAGGCCACGCGGTAGCGTCTGATTGGACGATATCGGTTCTTGCTGGATCACACTCGCGGGCCGTTGGATCTAACTTACTGCGCACGGCCCAGATCTGCGCATAACCCTTCGCGGTTGATCTAATCGCATCCGCTGGATCCAGATCCAGCGGACCATGTTGCTTTGACCAACAACGGGCGGCGCAAATGGTTGCCGCGGTGGCTGCGCGTCTGTCGGTGATGTTCCGACGAAACTAGAGGGGCAGGGGGGTCGGGCGTGTGCTTACCGAGACCGCGGGAACGTGGGGATGCTCAACGTGTGGACGAGCAGGGTCAGGGCGCACGGACACAGCAGCAGGACCTCGTCGGAGTTACTGGCAGCATCGGGTGCTCACTGTCAGAGTCGAAGACGACGTTCTGGGGCGCAAGGATCCAAACAGAAAACGTTAGCAGGTGCGCTAGACACTGGCGAACACGACCGCGTGATTCAGAAACAGAGGGGAACGCGGGGCTCACCGAAATTAGTCGCCGGAGTCGAGTTGAGCTTCGGGTGGATGATGGCGACGGGCTAGGGCGATTCAGAACAAAAGAAAGGCATGAGAAGATGCGCAGGATGATTGCGAAGCAGCTCGCGTGAACCAGAAGGCAAGGTGCGCTCGGTACTCACCGTGATGGCTCGCCGGAGTCTCTCGGTACAGCGGCGGTGCAACTCGAATTGCCGGCAGCCTGGTGGCAAGGAGAGTGTGTAGTGTGGGGGAAAATGACCGCGGTGGCGAGGTGTTTAAGTAGCCAGAGCAGGGGCGTCAATTACTCAGTGATTCAATGGGAATTAAGCGGCTTAATTTGCGGCAGTGAAGGGGGAGGAAACGGGCGGCGACGGCGTCTGCGCGCGGAGTTTGGGGAAGAAGACGCTGACGTGGAGAGGGCCCAGCGTTCAGTGACTGCAGGGTTGGTTCGTCGCGGGTGAGAGAAGGAGCAGAGGGGGGAGTGGCCCGGGTGGGCTTTTGGGCCGGATCTGGTACTAGGCTAGTTTAGCAGCGCTGGCCTTTTACTTATTCTTTTATCTTTTTTCATTTTCTGTTTGATTTCCAGGAAACATTTTCAAATGATTTCAAATATGTTTGAATTCAAACTCTTTCTGGATTTTTTATAAAGTGAAACCCGCACACAATTGGCTACAGAACAAAGTTGTACACTTGAAAATAATTTGGCACAATGAAATTTTAAAATAAACAATGCCTTTAATAATTGTTTAGTAAAGGCATAAAAATGGTTTTAAATTTATAATTTGTTTTGAAATCCATGTCCAAGCTTTGGAAGGCATCACTCAAACTTAGGTTCAAACACCCTTGGTTTAAAACAAATAATCTCTTACTAGAGAGTAGCATTGGATCAAAGCCTTGCTTACATAAAATAATAGGCATTCAAATACTCCTGTTTTGTAATAACTTTGCAAATGATCCTAAAATTATTATGAATGCATGAATGATATGCAAGCTTTGAAAACATGATTTTAGGGATGTTACATCAAATCATGTTTACCCAAAATAAGGTTTTAGCAAGGGTCATATTGAAACTTATCGCAGTCAACTTGATGATCTACTACAATTCCATCAAGTTGAGAGAAGCTTCAATCACTTTGACAAGTTTTGTTCAAAAGCGCGAAAATTATTCGGATTTTCTATGCATGAATGCAATGCACACATCTGTGTTCAGCTTATTTCTAAGCTCTAATGCTGGGACGTTACATTGAACATACATGTATTAACGTTTCTGTATTAATACAATTATAGCATGCAAAATAAACATCTATCATATACTTGGAATATACATAATAACAACTTTATTATTGCCTCTTAGGGCATATTCCCTTCAGTCTCCCACTTGCACTAGAGACAACAATCTAGTTACATAGGGATAAATCTAACACCCATAGAGTTCTAGTGTTGATCATGTTTTGCTCTAGGGAGAGTTTTAGTCAACAGATCTGCTACATTGAGATCTGTGTGTACTTTACAAATATATATATCTCCATCCTTGACATGCTCGTGGATGGAGTGAAACCGGCGCTTAATATGCTTGGAATTCTTGTGAGACCTTGGTTCTTTGGCATTGACTATGGCTCCATTGTTGTCACAATAGATCACCATTGGGTCCAACACGCTAGCAACTTATGACCCACAAGTATAGGGGGTGTATCATAGTAGTTTTGATAAATAGGAGTGTCGATCCCAACGAGGAGCAGACGGTGTTGACTAGTGGTATGGAGCAGGAAATCTCTATAAAATACTTAGCAAACGGATTTTTAGTGGTTTTCTAATAAAGCAACAAAACAGTGCAAGTAATAAAGACAAACAACGAACGCAATAAGTGGCCCAATACTTTCTTAGCAAAGGACAAGCCAGTGGAAATACTTATAAGGACCAAACATTCTCAAGGACACATGGGAATTATGTCAAGTGCTTTCGCTTCAATAGCTGAGTACTCTTCTTTGGTGTTGTAAGTGTTGTGTGGGTGAACCTGTGCTAATGTACCGACCTTACTTGGACTAATACATACTTGTGATTAAACCCCCTGCAAGCATCCGCAACTATAGGAAAGTAATTAAGATATAAACCTAACCATAGCCTTAAACTTTAAGATCCTACACTCCCTTGTGCAAAGGTGTCCTAACGGGGGTTCAAGTTTCTGTCACTCCGGCAACCCCTCGATTAGTAGCCAAATACACAATGCATTCCCCTAGGCCCATAAATGGTGAAGTATCATGTAGTCGACATTCACATGACACCACTAGAAGAATAGCACCACAACTTAAATACTAAACCATTGAATAATAACTCAACACAAATCCACTAATAACAACATGACTTCTCCCATGTCCTCAAGAACCAGACGAACTACTCACAAGACATCATATGGATCAAGATAAAAGATGATATGGGGATGGATAACAATCTGAAAATAAACAATAATCCAATGCCCACTCACAAGCATCAACTACAATAGTAATTAACACCGGGAAAGTTTCCCCTAAGAACTAAAGCAATATCCAACACAATTGTTACAGCGGGACGGAGTCATGATGATGGTGCTGGTGGAGATGATGGTGTGGATGATGATGATGATCCTGATGAAGCCTAGCTTGATGACGGTGTTGATGGTGACGATCTCCCCTCTCCGGGAAGGAGTTTCCCCGGCAGAAATCTGTCTGCCAGAGAGATATTTCTCTCTCGGTGTTTTCCGCCCCGCAGAGGCGGCGGAAATCTATCTGTGGTCGCTCCCTTGGTGTTAGGCTTCCGCAAGTAAGATATAGGCGAGATGGCGGAGTGAGAGGCCGAGCAGGTGGACCACACCTGCCCTAGGCGCGACCCAGGGGGACCCATGCCTAGGGGGTGTGGGCCCCCTATGGCCCTTCTTCGCCTCCCCTTCTGGCTTCCTCTGTCTTATGGGAAAATATAATTTTCCCATATTTTTCTGGTATTTTTCTGATCTTCGCGAAATTGCATCAAAACACCTCTTTTTCCATCAGAATCTAGACTCCATCCTCCAAGAATCATCCAACATGCAAAAGAAGTGGAAAAGACATAAGTATTACTTCATAATAAGACATATATCAATGAATAGAGGCAAATTATGATATAGAATGGTGATGCAAGTTGGACGTATCAGCAACCACACCTAGTTCGGTTATGAATTCCTTCATCCAAACTGCTTCCTGAGCCGCTTATGAAGCAGCAGCATATTCAGACTCCATTGTTGATCCCGCCACCACAAGTTGTTTGGAACTCCTCCAACTAACCGCTCCACCATTCATGAGAAATACGTATCCGGATTGATACTTAGAGTCATCCGGATCGGTTTCGAAGCTAGAATCGACATAACACTTAGCGACGAGCTCTTCTTCACCTCCCTACATGAGAAACATATCCTTAGTTCTTATTAAGTACTTAAGGATATTATTGAATGCTATCCAGTTTTCGATCCTGGATCAGATTTGTATCTACTAGTCAAACTAATAGCATGTGCCACATCCGGTCTTGTACATAGCATGGCGTACATTATAGAGCCTATGGCTGAAGCATAGGGGACTTTGTCCATTATCTCTCTTTCTTCCACCGTATCCGTACTTTGAGTCTTACTCAGTGTCTTGCCTTGCAACATAGGTAAGAACCCTTTCTTACTTTCGTCCATTTTAAACTTCTTTAAAATCTTATCAAGGTATGTACTTTGTGATAGACCTATTAGGTGTCTTGATCTATCCCTATAGATCTTTATGCCTAATATGTATGACGCTTCACCTAGGTCCTTCATTGAAAATTTGCTGTTTAGATAACTTTTAACACTATTTAAAAGATCTATGCCATTTCCGATCAGTAACATGTCATCCACATATAATATCAGAAATGCCACATCGCTCCCACTTAGTAAATACAAGCCTCTCCATAAGTTTGGATAAATCCAAACTCTTTTATCACTTCATCAAAGCGGAGATTCCAACTTCGGGATGCTTGCTTCAGTCCATAGATGGATCTCTGAAGCTTGCATACCTTGTCAGCATCCTTAGGATCGACAAAACCCTTTGGTTGTACCATGTACAAATCTTCTTCAATGTTGCCATTGAGGAACGCAGTTTTGACATCCATCTGCCACATCTCATAGTTGAAATAGGCAGCAATTGCTAACATAATCCTAACTGACTTTAGAATCGCTACGGGAGAGAATGTCTCATCATAGTCAACTCCTTAAATTTGTCGAAACCCTTTTGCGAAAAGTCGAGCTTTATAGATGGTTACATTACCATCAGCATCGGTTTTTCTTTTGAAAATCCATTTATTCTCCACGGCCTTTCGGTCGTGAGGTAAGTCCACCAATGTCCAAACCTAGTTTTCATACATGGATTCCATCTCGAATTTCATGGCTTCTATCCATTTGTTGGAATCCGAGCTCATCATCGCTTCTTCATACGTCGTAGGGTCATCTATTCCATCTACCATGAAATTCATAATAGGATTTCCGTACAGCTCTGGAGCTGCACGCGTCCTACTTGACCAGCGAGGTTTGGTAGTATTATCCTTCGAAGTTTCATGATTGTTATCATTAGTTCCCTCTTCATTTGGTGAAGTCAACTCTGGAACAGCTTTCGCTGCTGCGCTACTCGCCATATTATGAAGAGAAGGTTCAACAACCTCTTCGAGTTCTACCTTCCGACTACACACACCTTTCACGAGAAACTCTTTCTCAAGAAAGGATCCATTATTGGCAATGAAAACCTTGCCGTCAGATCTGTGACAGAAGGAATACCCAATAGTTTCCTTAGGGTATCCTATGAAGATGCATTTTTCCGCTTTGGGTTCGAGTTTATCAGGTTGAAGTTTCTTCACATAAACAGCGCATCCCCAAACTTCAAGAAATGACAGCTTAGGTTTGTTTCCAAACCACAATTCATACGGTGTCTTTTCAACGGATTTAGATGGTGCCCAAATTAAAGTGAATGCAGCAGTTTTTAGTGCATAACCCCAAAATGACAGTGGCAAGTCCGTTAGGGACATCATAGATCGAACCATATCTATTAAAGTACGATTACGATGTTCCGACACACCATTTCGCTATGGTGTTCCGGCAAGTGTGAGTTGTGAAACTATTCCACACTCTTTCATATGTGTGCTAAACTCGTAACTTAGATACTCACCTCCATGATCAGACCGTAGAAATTTGATCTTTCTGTTATGATGATTTTCCACTTCATTTTTAAATTCCTTGAACTTTTCAAAGGTTTCAGACTTATGTTTCATCAAGTAGATATAACCGTATCTACTAAAATCATCCGTCAAAGTAACAAAATAATGATATCCACCTCAGAGTGTATGATTTCCAATAAATCTGTCGTCCGTTCTATTGAACCGGAAAACGACGTTCTAGTCATCTTGCCCATAAGGCATGGCTCACATGTATCAAATGATTCAAAATCAAGTTATTCCAAAAGTCCATCTGCATGGAGATTATTCATACGTTTAACGCCAATATGACCTAGACGTCAGTGCCACATATATGTGGATATATCATCATTAAGTTTAATACTTTTAGCATCAACATTATGAATATGCGTAACACTATTATCGAGATCCAACAGAAATAAATCATTCATCACAGGTGCATGACCATAAAAGATATCATTCATATAAATCGAACAACCATTGTTTTCGGATTTAAATGAATAACCATTGCGCATCAAACATGATCCGGATACAATGTTCATGCTCAGTGCAGGCACCAAATAACAATTATTCAGGTTTATAACTAATCCTGATGGTAAGTGGAGAGGTAGCGTTCTGACGGCGATCACATCAACGCTTGATCCGTTTCCGACACACATCTTAACCTCACCCCTTATTATCGGTCACTTGTTCCGTAGCCCCTGATTCGAGTTACAAATATTAGCAATCGATCCGGTATCAAATACCCAGGTGATACTGCGAGTACTAGTAAAGTACACATCAATAACATGTATATCGTATATACCTTTATTTTCCTTGCCAGCCTTCTTGTTTGCCAAATACTTGGGGCAGTTGCGCTTCCAGTGGCCAGTCCCCTTGCAATAATAGAACTCGGTATCATACTTAGAGCCAACTCGGGATTTCTTTTCAGGTACGGCAACCGATTTGTCGCCCTTCTTTCCCTTCTGTTTACCCTTCCTGTCTTTCTTGAAACCGGTGGTCTTATTGATCATCAACACTTGATGTTCCTTCTTGATCTCCACCTCTGCAGTCTTAAGCATTGATAGAAGCTCAGGGAGAGACTTCTTCATGCCCTGCATGTTATAGTTCATCACGAATCTCTTGTAGCTAGGTGGTAGAGATTGGAGAACATGATGTATGCCTAAGTCAATGGGAATCGATATTCCCAAGGACACAAGCTTATCAGCGTACCCCGACATTTTGAGTACGTGCTCACTAACGGAGTTATTCTCTTCCATCATGCAGCTAAAGAACTTTTCTGAAGCATTATAACTCTATATAGCAGCATGGGTATCAAAAATCATTTTCAACTCACCCATTGTATCAAAAGCATTGCTGTTTTCGAAATGATTACGAAGTTCTGGCTCTACCCCATACAATATGCCACAATGAACTAAGTTGTGGTCCTCCTGACGAGTCTGATAGGCATTCTTTTCCTCGTCAGGGGCATCATCGAATGGTGGGGGGCCTAGCGACACTTCTAGCACATATTGCTTTTGTGCAGCAAAGAGGAGAATACTCAAATTCATGGCCCAGTCGGTAAAGTTGCTACCATTCGTTGCAAGTTTCTATTTCTACATGAACACATTGAAATTAAAAGGAGGTGGTGCCATCTACAACATAATTTGTAAAGTTTAGACTATGTTTATGATATATCGAGTTCAACTAATCCAAATTAAGAATGAACTCCCACTCAAAAATGACATCCCTCGTGTGTCATGGTATTGCCGACGAGTACACCATGGAGGGGTCCTCATAGTGCGTGTTTAGAGACGTGGGGGAAGGCGGACGGTTGACGGGTACGAGGTAACACAGCTTACCCAGGTTCAAATCCCACGACGGTGGCGGAATCCTACTCGTGCTATAAATCACTATAATGGCAATACGCCGAGTTACAGGGATTGGTTCGCTGTGCGAAGCTATGTGAAGTTGTGCCCTAAAGGCTCCCATATGCCCGACTTATATAGTCGCCAGGTCCTATGGTTACAGGGAAAAGTCCTAGCCGGACAGGTTACAGAGTCCTACACGGTCTATTACTAGTCTAGCGTATCTTGTACTCCAAGGCTCCGGGTACGTCGGTGACTCCACCGTAGCCTTCCTTTATCTGGCATGGGCCTCCCTTCTGAATCCATCTAACTGGGCCGCCCAGCGGGCTATGGGCCATGCTACCAACTGTGGGCCACCCGGGTTATCCGGATATAGGACATGCTATGAGGATACCCATATAGCATATCCCCAACAGTAGCCCCCGGAGAACTCCGAGATCTTGCGCCGTCTTGCCTCTTCAGGTTGAATGCTTTGTCTAGATGGATGTCGGCAAATCTTCAAGCAACATCTTGTAGTCCTCCCAAAGAACCCTGCAAGGTTTTCTCCGTCTTTAATATGTAAGTCGGAGAATTGTTGAATCTTCTATCATACTCTTCCATAGCCGGACTGGATCCGTCCATGCCAGAATCTTCCTATGACAGCTAGGGCGACGCAGACATAGGTCAGCAACGCCTCGTAACTCACACATGCAGAGAACGCAATCATGTCCACTTTTCCCGCGCGAGCGATACGAACCGTAGGCGGCAACGGTTGGTACGTGGCAAAATTTCCGTGCACGTCTCCGCACATGTCGTCTAAGCGACAACCATTCGATCAAGCTGCACGAATCTTGATGCCGGAGACCATAAATACTAACCGCGTTGGGAAATTTACTTTTTACCTCATTCTCCTATGCATCGTCTTCTTCCTCTAGTGAGCGCCTCCTCGAGCTCTCCGCGCAACATGCGAAAAACCCTAGCTCTCCAATCTTTTCCAGTCACCGTTGAACACACCCAATGGCCAGCAGCAGCTCCTCCCCTTCCATGGCGGCGTCGGGCAAAGTCACGGCGAAGCCGGCGAGCTCCGTCATCGTTCCCCCAGAGGGCCTGGTCATCCCCAAGTCCGTGGTGGTCGAGGCCACCGGCAGCGACCATAATCCAGCGGCGCTGGAGCTGCTGGAGGAGGAGTATGACTCGCACACGGGCAACTGGCGTGGTTCGGATTGTAAGGGTTCGTAGCATGGAAAACAAAAAAAATTACCGCATGCACACAAACAAGCCAAGATCTATCTACTAGATTTTAGCAACGAGTCGATAGAGGAACTTACCCTCGAAGATTCCAAAGCGGTTAACGAGAGCAGATTCTCGTGGGTGATGTAGTCGTACACTTGCCGATCTCAAGATCGCGTAGACGATCCTTCCGGCGCTGTGTTCCGGCAGCGCTTCCGCAGTCGGTCACACGTTTAGTACTCGATGAAGACCTTACTCTCCCTTGTTCCAGCAGGCAACGGAGGTTATACTTCACCCTCGTGATTCCGACAGCACGACGGCGTGGTGTCGATAGTAGAGGGAAGATCCCGCAGGGCTTCGCCTAAGTCGGATGCGAGTTATGGTGAATTAGGGTTTCCCAAAAAACTAGGGTTTAGAGATCCGGGAGGAGGAGGTGGTGTCGGTGGCGGCTAAGGTGGCGGCGACAAGGAGCCGGTGGCAGCGCGAAGCGGCGTGGCGGCGGTGAGGGCGCGACGGCTTGGCTCGGGGAGGGCTTGTGCTTGTGGTGTTGGGGCAGCCCTCCCCCTCTATTTATGAGAGGGGTGCAGCCTTGGGAGGGGTGGGTTTCAATCCAAACCCAAACCAAAGTTGTATTGAGAGAAGGACTTGTTTCTTCTCCCACTAGGAAACCATTGTTCCAGTTTGACTTTTCAAACTTCCCGTTTGACTTTCAATTTAGAGCTTTATTTCTCTCTTGCAAATGCCAACACCAATTGACCTAGAATATGATCAAATCATTCCACATATCCATGACACATTCATGGACCATTCCCTTTCGGTTCGGTGAACCTTCTAGACCCTTCTAGAACCTCTCCGATGAAATCGTCGGAAACTTTCCCGAACTCCGAAATAAGACTTTCCGTATATGAATCTTATTCTCCGGACCATTCCGGATATCCTCGTGATATCCCGGATCCCATCTGAGACTCCAAACAACATTAGGTATCCCTATTAACATTCCATATCTACTAAACAACATCGAATCCTTAAGTGTGTCTCCCTACGGTTCGTGAATTATGCAGACATGACCGAGACACTTCTCCAATCAATAACCAATAGAGGAATCTGGAAATTCATATGGCTCCCAAATATTTATACGATTACTTTGCGATCGAATGAACCACTTACATACGATACCAATTTCCCTTTCTCTCACGATAGTTTACTTATCCGAGGTTTTGATCGTCGGTATCTCTGCATACCTAGTTCAACCTTGTTACTGATAAGTACTCTTTTCTTGTTCCCATGATATGTGATCCCTTGTGAGCGAGTCACATGCTTGCAATTTAATTGGATGACATTCCACCGAGAGGGCCCAGAGTATATATATCCGTCATCTGGATGGATAAATCCCACTCTTGATCCATGTGCCTCAACCCATACTTTCCGAACACTCAATGCCACCTTTATAGCCACCCAGTTACGGTGTGGTGTTTGATGTCATCAAAGAATCCTCCCGGTGATGGTGATTAACATGATCTCATGGTCGAAGGAATTAGGTTACTATGTATCAGAAAACTTATAGCAATTAAACTATTAAAATGACTTGATCTTTATTCTACGCTTATTTATAGGAGTATGTCCATCATACCATTCTCCTAATGATATGATCTTGTTATTAACAACATCTTCAATGTTCATGATCGAGAAACCACTATCATCTATTAATCAACAAGCTAGTATTATAAAGAGGATTTACTAGGGACTCTAATTTAGTTTACAAATCACACAAGCATTAATGTTTCTGGTTAATACTGTTATAGCATGAATGTAAACATTTATCATAAACACAAATATATAATAATAACTACATTTATTATTGCCTATAGGGAATATCTCCAACAGTCTCCCACTTGCACTAGAGTCAACTAATCTAGATTACATGGTAATATACCGAACACCCATCGCGGTTTGGTGTTGGTCATGTTTTTCCCTCGGGAGAGGTTTATTCAACAGATCTGCCACATTCAGATATGTGTGTACTTTGCAAATATTTATGTCTCCATCTTGTACATGTTCTCGAATAGCGTGAAAACGTAGCTTGATGTGCTTCATCTTCTTGTGTGACCTTGGTTCTTGCGCATTGGCTATGGCGCCCATGTTATCACAGTAGATAGACATTGGGTCCAGTGCACTTGGAACCACATCGAGCTCTGTAATGAACTCCTTCATCCATATCGCCTCTTGTGAAGCCTCCGAAGCAGCTATGTATTCCGATTCAGTTGAAGATCTCGCCACAACGCTTTTCTTTGCACTCCTCCAGCTAACTGTTGCACCATTCAAAGTAAATACGTATCCAGATTGATATTTAGAATCATCCGGATCGGTGTTCCAACTAGCACCGGTGTAACCATTAACAACGAGTTGTTCATCACCTCCATAAGAAAGAACCATATCCTTAGTTATTCTCAAGTACTTAAGGATGTTTTTGACCGCTATCCAATGATCTACTCCTGGATCACTTTGATATCTGCTAGTTAAACTAACAGCATATGCAATGTCGGGTCTAGTACATAGCATGGCACACATTAGAGATCCTATGGCTGAGGCATAGGGTGTCTTACTCATCCTTTCTCTATCTTCTGCCGTTGCAGGACTTTGAGTTTTACTCAAGGTCGTATTGGGCAACATGGTCAAGAACCCTTTCTTGCTATCTTCCATTCCAAACCTTTTTAGAACTTTTTCCAAATATGTACTCTGTGACAATGATATTAGGCGTCTCGATCTATCTCTATAAATATTTATGCGTAATATGTAAGCTGCTTCGCCAAGATCTTTCATTGAAAAACTGTTATTCAAATAATCCTTGACACTATTAAGAAGGTCTACATCATTCCCAATCAACAATATGTCATCTACATATAGTATTAAGAACGCTACAAAGCTCCTACTCACTTTCTTGTAAATACAAGCTTCTCCATAAGTTTGTATAAAACCAAAGCTTTTGATTACCTTAACAAAACGTTGATTCCAACTTCGGGATGCTTGGTTCAATCCATATATGGACCGTTGAAGTTTGCACACCTTGTTAGCATCTTTAGGATCGACAAAACCTTTGGGTTGCATCATATACAACTCTTCATCAATGTCTCCATTGAGGAACGCCGTTTTGACATCCATCTGCCATATCTCATAATCATAATATGCAGCGATTGCTAACATAATCCATTTGTTCTCGACAGCCTTCCGGCCATCCGGTAAGTCCACCAAAGTCCATACTTGGTTTTCGTACATGGATCCAATCTCGGATTTCATGGCTTCTTGCCATTTATTGGAATCTGGGCTCATCATCGCTTCCTCATATGTCGAAGGGTCATCTGTGTTATCCACCAACATGACACTCATAACGGGATCATACCAATCAGGAGTGGTACGAGTTCTCGTTGACCTGCGAGGTTCCAGAGTAACTTCAACCGAAGTTTCATGATCATCATCACTAGCTTCCTCTCTTATTTGTGTAGGCGCCACAGGAACTACTTCCGATGCTACGCTACTCGCAAGTTTGAGAGAAGGTTCAACAACCTCGTCAAGTTCTACTTTCCTTCCAGTCACTTCTTTCGAGAGAAATTCCTTCTCTAGAAAGGATCCATTCTTTGCAACGAAAATTTTGCCCTCGGATCTATGATAGAAGATATACCCAATAGTTTCCTTCGGGTATCCTGTGAAGACGCATTTTTCCGCTTTGGGTTCAAGCTTGTCGGGCTGTAACTTCTTTACATAAGCTTCGCAACCCCAAACTTTAAGGAACGGCAATTTAGGTTTCTTCCCAAACCATAATTCATACGGTTTCATTTCAACGGATTTAGATGGTGCCCTATTTCAAGTGAATGCGGCTGTTTCTAATGCATAACCCCAAAATGATAGCGGTAAATCTGTAAGTGACATCATAGAACGAACCATATCTAAGAGAGTTCGATTACGATGTTCGGACACACCATTGCAATGGGGTGTTCCCGGCGGTGTCAATTGTGAAAGTATTCCGCATTTCTTCAAATGATCGGCAAACTCGTAAATTAGATATTCTCCTCCACGATCAGATCGTAGAAATTTAATGTTCTTGTTAAGCCGATTCTCTACCTCACTTTGAAATTCCTTAAAATTCTCGAAAGTTTCGGACTTATGTTTCATGAAGTAGATATACCCATATCTACTCAAGTCATATGTGAAGGTAAGAACATAACGATAACCACCACGTGATGCTTCACTCATTGGACCACATACATCGGTATGTATTATTTCCAATAAGTCTGTAGCTCGCTCCATCATTCCAGAAAATGGAGTCTTAGTCATTTTACTCATCAGACATGCTTCACATCTTTCAAGTGATTCAAGAAGTCCATCGGAATGGAGTTTCTTCATACGCTTCACTCCAATGTGACCAAGACGACAGTGCCACATATAGGTCGAGTTATCGCTCAATTTCAAACGTTTAGCTTCAATGTTATTAATGTGTGTATTACTACAATCGAGATTCAATAAGAATAGACCATCTATCAAAGGTGCATGTGCATAAAACATATTACTCATATAAATCGAACAACCATTATTCTCGGACTTAAACAAGTAACCGTCTCGAAATAAACATGATCCAGATATAATGTTCATGCTCAACGCAGGCACCAAATAACAATTATTTAAGTATAAAACTAATCCCGATGGTAGATGAAGAGGTAGCGTGCCGACCGCGATCATATCAACCTTTGATCCATTTCCAACGCGCATCGTCACCTCATCCTTCGCTAGCTTCTGTTTATTCTGCAGTACCTGTTTCGAGTTACAAATATGAGCAACCGAACCAGTATCCAATACCCAGGCACTACTACGAGTACTAGTGAGATACACATCAATAACATGTATATTGGATATACCTTTCTTCTTGATGTTGTCGTTCTTCAAATCCGCCAAGTACTTTGGGCAATTCCACTTCCAGTGACCTTCTCCCTTGCAGTAAAAGCACTCAGTTTCAGGCTTAGGCCCAGCCTTGGTCTTCTTTGCCGGCACAGCAACTTTCTTACCGCCCTTCTTGAAGTTTCCATTTTTCTTAGACTTGCCTTGCTTCTTTAATTAGGTGGTCTTATTGACCAACAACACTTGGTGCTCTTTCTTGATCTCCACTTCTGCAGATTTCAACATGGAGAAGAGTTCTGGCAATGTCTTGTCCATGTTTTGCATATTGTAGTTCATCACAAAGTTCTTGTAACTTGGTGGTAGTGATTGGAGGACACGATGAATCCCCAAAGAATTAGGAATCACATGCAATTCAAGATATGTGATATGATATGGCCTTTCTTCTTGTGCTTCCGATCTCCATCTTCAAGCACAATCATGATCTCCATCATCACCGATATGGCGTCAAGGTCAATGGCGCCGTTTCATGGTTGCCGTCCACCAGCTTCAACTATTACAACTACTTTGAATAGACACGCAGGCCTTAATGTAATTTAAAGACAACCATATGGCTCCTGTCGGTTGCCAACTTACAATAAGGAAAATTGCATACATGAAATATAATCACAATCATAGCCATATCACATCACAACACACCCCTGCAGAAACAAAGTTAGACGCCTCTAATTTTATTTTCATATTTTACGTGGTTTGGGGCTTTCAATAAGTGTCGTTCTAACTTACGAACAAGAACCAGAACGTTGATGCTTGAACTATCAAGTGCCCGTTGTAAATTGGATATATACTATGATGGGAGAGACAGGCACCTGCAAAGCCACTTATGCAATACAAGTTGCATGTTGAGCGTGGAGAAAGTCTCATGAACGATGTCATGTAAGGTTAGCCCGGGCCGCTTCATCCCATCATACAGCAAGATGCAAAGTACACAAAAAGCAATTGATAATAAAAGCACCACCGTCCACAATGACCATTGTGTTCAACTCGTGCAACAGATCTACATATAGACACGACTCTGATAGCACTGTAGGGGTTCGTAGCATGGAAAACAAAAAAATCTACCGCATGCACACAAACAAGCCAAGATCTATCTACTAGATTGTAGCAACGAGTCGATAGAGGAACTTACCCTCGAAGATTCCAAAGCGGTTAACGATAGCAGATTCTCGTGGGTGATGTAGTCATACACTTGCCGATATCAAGATCGTGTAGTCGATCCTTCCGGCGTTGCGTTCCGGCATCGCTTCCGCAGTCGGTCACACGTTCGGTACTCGATGAAGACCTTCCTCTCCCTTGTTCCAGCAGGAAGCGGAGGTTGTAGTTCTCCCTCGTGATTTCGGCAGCACGACGGCGTGGTGTCGGAAGTAGAGGGAAGATCCGGCAGGGCTTCGCCTAAGCCGGGTGCGAGTTATGGTGAATTAGGGTTTCCCAGAAAACTAGGGTTTAGATATCCGGGAGGAGGAGGTGGTGTCGGCGACGGATAAGGCGGCGGTGACGAGGAGCCGGCGGTGGTGGCGCGGCGGCAGCAAGGGCGCGGCGGTGGCGGCGGCGGCTTGGCTCGGGGAGGGCTTGTGCTTGTGGTGTTGGGGCAGCCCTCCCCCTCTATTTATGAGAGGGGGGCAGCCTTGGGAGGGGTGAGTTTGAATCCAAACCCAAACCCAAGTTGGATTGGAAGAAGGACTTGTTTCTTCTCCCACTAGGAAACCATTGTTCCAGTTTGACTTTTCAAACTTCCCGTTTGACTTTCAATTTAGAGCTTTATTTCTCTCTTGCAAATGCCAACACCAATTTACCTAGGATATGATCCAATCATTCCACATATCCATGACACATTCATGGACCATTCCTCTTCCGGTTCCGTGAACCTTCTAGACCCTTCTAGAACCTCTCCGATGAAATCATCGGAAACTTTCCCGAACTCCGAAATAGGACTTTCCTTATATGAATCTTATTCTCCGGACCATTCCGGATCTCCTCGTGATATCTGGGATCCCATACGAGACTCCGAACATCATTTGGTATCCC
The DNA here is from genome assembly GCA_910589765.1 of Avena atlantica. Classification (NCBI taxonomy): domain Eukaryota; kingdom Viridiplantae; phylum Streptophyta; class Magnoliopsida; order Poales; family Poaceae; genus Avena; species Avena atlantica. The sequence goes on from OU342738.1 coordinate 234,414,868, forward strand.
TATTAACATTCCATACCTACTAAACAACATCGAATCCTTAAGTGTGTCTCCCTACGGTTCGTGAATTATGCGGACATGACCGAGACACTTATCCAACCAATGACCAATAGAGGAATCTGGAAATTCATATGGATCCCACATATTTATACGATTACTTTTCAATCGAATGAACCACTTACATACGATACCAATTTCCCTAGTTTACTTATCCGAGGTTTTGATCGTCGGTATCTCTGCATACCTAGTTCAACCTTGTTACCGATAAGTACTCTTTTCTCGTTCCCGTGATATGTGATCCCTTGTGATCCATTCACATGCGTGCAAGCTAATTGGATGACATTCCATCGAGAGGGCCCAGAGTATATCTATCTGTCATATGGATAGACAAATCCCACTCTTGATCCATGTGCCTCAACCCATACTTTCTGAACACTCAATGCCACCTTTATAGCCACCCAGTTACGGTGTGGTGTTTGATGTCATCAAAGCATCCTTCCGGTGATGGTGATTAGCATGATCTCATGGTCGAAGGAATTAGGTTACTATGTATCAGAAAGCTTATAGAAATTGAACTATTAAAATGACTTGATCTTTATGCTACGCTTATCTATAGGAGTATGTCCATCATACCATTCTCCTAATGATATGATCTTGTTATTAACAACATCTTCAATGTTCATGATCGAGAAACCACAATCATCTATTAATCAACAAGCTAGTATTATAAAGAGGCTTTACTAGGGACTCTAATTTAGTTTACAAATCACACAAGCATTAATGTTTCTGGTTAATACTGTTATAGCATGAATGTAAACATTTATCATAAAAAAAAAGATATAATAATAACTACATTTATTATTGCCTCTAGGGCATATCTCCAACACGGATATCACGGACCGCGACCTCAAAGAACTGATCAACGAGGGCTACCTCCTCGTGACGATGGGGCTCGCCTGGTGGGCGGCGCCGGCCGGCGAGGTTAATCCTTATCCCCAAGTCGGAGAGAAGGTGTACCTCAAAGCACAGATGGTACGTGGTGTCTCCCTGCCCATCTCCAACTTTTTCCTTGTTATCCAAATTCATTACCGAGTTCAGCCACAGAACCTCTCCCCTAATAGCATCTTAGCGCTCAGCAACTACATGGCGCTCTGCGTGGGTTATTGAGGGATTAAGCCTAGGTTAGATCTCTTCATATATTTCTTTACCATCAAGCGCGAAGACGGAGCTGGCAAGGACGAGCTCAGAAATTGTGGCACCACTAGTTTTAAGATCCGGCCTGGCCGGCGGTTCCCCGACATCGTCGTCCACGAGTCCTACAAGAACTGGCAGCGTACTTACTTCTATGGCCCAGATATCCCTCTGGCCGACCGATAAGTAACGTACCCGGACTTCGTCGATGGAGCTGCCGCTGAAGCCCCGACATGGAGATCCCAGGCCTCCCTTCCCTCCGACATCGACGCTTCTCGCGCTATAAGGCAGATAGACTGGTTCGTAGATACGGGTCTAACTGGACTGGACCTGGCCATGTGCTGGTTCATCAGGCGGATCCAGCCTATGCAGCACCGCTTGAAGCTGATGCACGAGTATTTGTCAACACCCGGATTTTTCAATCCTAGATGCCTGTTATGCCATACATCGCAATCCCAGGATTACCATTTTTGCGAGACATAACAGAATTGGATACCATAGTACTTCATCCATTACAATGATACATAAGTTCTTACACAAATAGGGATCTCATGATCCAGTCCTTAATACAACATCAAGCAGCGGAATACGGCATAATAACGGTAGCGTAGGCGAGGCTCCATCTTCGGGGTCACAGGCAATGCTGACGATGGGAGATGATCCTAGTTGTCGTAACCGTCCTGGGGTCCATCCTCCAGGTACTCCTCTTCATAGTCTGGCCATGGGAATAGCCAGGGACAAAGCCATGAGTACTCTTTAAGTACTCACAAACTAATACTAACAAGAAAGAGGGGTTTTTGGATAATAGGACACTAGGCTCTAGGGCTGTTTTGCAAAAGCCAGATTTATACTACTAAGTTCCAAAGCTGGTCAAATTTTATAACTCCTAAGTGGGATCTTGTATTTCCAGTCACAACTCTATTGTGGTCAAGTCAAAGTCTCAGGTCGTTCACAAGTCATTTTGAAAAGTCTGACGGGGGAACAGTATGGCCACTCCAACTGCCCATAACCACGGACGCGGCTATTCGAATAGTTTGACACTCTGCAGAGATTGTACACTTTCACCACAACATTCGATACATCCGTCAGGAACAAATCCTGAATTAACCATACTCAGTATGCGGATAATCAATCCTAACCTTCCATTTACACTCCCTAGTATAAGCACCTCTCCTGTGAGTTTGGCCTCCCAACCATGACCACTGTCATCTTGGGTACTGCACAGGTGGACAATCTTCACAAGGTAGCCTCAGCTCAGACCTTGGCCGTGAGGGAACTAATACTAAGGTATATAAGTTTCCAGTCAAGCCCTACCCAATATTCGGGTATTGTGGTTGTACGATAAAATTGGAATGGTATCGCATCCAGACAACCATCAGTTTTATAAAGGGCTAAGGCTCATGCCTCAATATTTTCATCACCAAAATCATCAAGTGTTTGGAAACACATGTCCAAAACATTTCAATAGAATGATCCATCATTCCAAGGTTTTCATAACCATTTTTCCACCAAGTATTCCCATCTAAAGTTGATCAAGTTTTATGCTTAGCACTAGCATCTACAGGTGGGGTAGTACTAATAGAGGGGTGGTAACTAGTGGAGTTGCAACTAAGTCCAACCTTATATCATAAGCTGATATCAAGGTTTCTAGCTTAGGTCAAATTTTAATGTTCTTTATGCAACCTTCAGCACAACTGTCTAGTCTCTACCAAACTTCTTGGGTAGCCTCTAAGTAAACTTTGATAAGGAAATAGAGTAAAAAGCTTGCCATAAAACTAGGATTGGTTTAGCAAGTGGGTATGGTTACATACGCTTAGGGCATATAGTAATCATGTCACAAGCATGGGTTGTGGCAACAATAGGGTATCTTGCAAGTGTTAGCTTGCATCAATATCAGTATAAGCTTGCATAGTTACTAGCTTTCTCAATCAACTAGTAGTATTAGGCTTGCCTTGTGCAGAGCAGTGGTTGAAGTTCTCCTCGGCTTCCTCTTCGTAGTATCCTCCTTCTTCTTCGTAGCCTTGGTCGGTACTAGCGTCTATGAATAAATACGAGGTACACAATCACCAAACAATACTTAACTACTTGCAATCATCACACACAAGGGTCCTATAGATGATCTAGCATCATCTCTAACATTACAAGGTTAAGGATTGGTTTAAGTCTTCTTATTTTAGAAAAAGTAATTTCTACTCATTGAAGAACTACTTAAGATTTAATATTCTCCAAACTAAACATGGGATCATGTTGACACATGTCATCACCACATGTTGTAGTCCATGGGAATGTGATTTAAAGTGGTGTCACAATTTAACAAGGTTTTACCCTTTTATTTTAATTAATTTAAGTGGCTAGAAATGCTTATGAAGCATTCCTTTATTCCTTGAACATTATTTCTGCAAGTAACCTATATATATTTTTATATATTCTGAAAGGTATGGTTGAAAGTGATTTTTGAGAGTTGGAATCAACTCAAAATCTACTGTGGTTTAAATTTGAAAAATGTTTGAATGCAGAAAAGCTTCTGCCTTGTCATTTTTGCTAAGGGTGATCTACAAATCCAAATGACTTGAATCCAACGGGCTTGGATTAAGCATTCACAGACCTTTCCAACAAAATTTGTTTCATCTAATTTGGTGCACTAAATTGATCTGGGTTGATTTTTGAAGTTGGGTCCTGAAGTGTGTTTGAATTTAAAAAGAAAAAGTTTAATTTGAAATGCTGGGCTGCGCGGGAAATTCTAGCGGGCCGGCCTGCTAAGCGCAGTGCTCCCGCGGGCTGCTTAAGTGGGTGTCCCCACTCGTCAGTGACACGGGGCTGGGCGAAGCGGTATGGGGCAACGTGGTTCGTTAGATCTGGTTCTAATCCAACGGCTGAGGGTCATCGTCGACGCGAGACAGCTCCGGCGAGAACGAAACCTAGCGCGGCCAGTGAGGGGTGCTGGGGGCTCACCGGGGTACGGGCGAGGGTCGGTGAGGCGGGCGAACGACGAAGTCGACGACGGCGAACCTCCTGGTACCGGTGGCTTCTCCTGGGGCGGCTCCAATCGCTGGCTCCTTTCTTCTCCGGCAGCGGTAGGCTCCGGTGAAATTCCGGCAGGGTGGTGCTCGCCTTGCTCTGAGAATGGTGTGGCACGATCAGTGAGGAGAGGGGAGTGAGATGGTGTGAAGAAATCGCGGGGGTGGCCTCTATTTATAGTCGAGCGAGGGGACCGTCGGGGCGCAAGGTGAGCTCGTCGGAGGGGATGTTACAGGCAGCTAATGGCATGGGCAAGGGTAGGGGACGGTGCTGTGTCTCCTGGCGATGCTCAACGGCATGGTCGCGAGTGATGGGTCGGTGTGGTTTGGTCTGGAACGGGCGGTGCTCTGCGCGGCAGAGGCGGCGTTCTTGACGGCGGGCGGTGGCTGTATGGCGCGGGGCGTTAAACGGGGATGTCTGGCGGTCTCCTGGGTCGGTGGTGATCGTGTGTGCACGCGGTGAGGGCGGCGCACGGTCTGTGGGTGGTGGTCGAGGGTGGCGCTCTGGCGCACGCTCAGCATGGTCTGGGCGTGTCTTGCGCGCGTGGTCTAGGGCTTGGCAACGCTCGCGGCTGGGACAGGCAGTGGCGATGGACGGTGGGCTGCCTCCCAGACATGCTGGCTAGGCTTGCTGCTGCTCCTAGCTTGCTGTCCACTTTGGGGTGACATGGGGTTGCTCGGCTGTTCACCATTAATGGGAATGGCAAGCTCACAGGGTGCTAGTGTTGGGCTAATCTTTCTAGATGATCTACTGAGGTGTGTGAGAGCCGACTAGGGAACAAGTTAGGCAAGAATCACTGCACACTATAGTGTTTTGTGTTTTGTTTGATTTGTGTCTGCAACCTGTTTGATGAAATGGCCGCATGAAATCAAGTTTTGAATTTTGAAATGATTTTTGGTGGGTTTGCTAGATTGGTTCTGGTGAGTCTGCAGATGCTTGGGTTTTGAAAATTGAGCTTGTTTAAGTGGGTTTTGAAAAAGTGGGATCTTCCCATATGAAGAAGATTCAATTTTGAGTTGTCATTTAAACTATGCATTTGAAAGTTTCTGGATGATCACAAGGTGGGCCTTGATACTTTGTTATGAGTACATTCAAGGGGTGCAAAGATCCAGAAAAGTTTCTGTTAGGTTTTGAAAGTTTGAGACAGCCAAAGTAGGCATGGGAGTTAAATTGGTCAAAATGACCATTCACTTGATATATTGGTTTTGACTTATTTTTCTTTAGGAAAAGTGTGGGGAATGTTTTAGATGATGTTCTTTTCACCTAAGAAACATTTTACAAGCAATGGCTCACACAAACAAAGGGGTTTTAAAGAATTTCAAAATTCATGCATACACATAGACATGCTTTCATGAATTGATTTAGAAAAGTTTTTGTTAACCCTAAACTTTAGGATTAGTGTTTTGTTGATCTAAGTTTGATATTTTTGGGATGTTACAGTATTCCAACGATAGAAGGGATAGCCTCCGCATCTCTGAGGACCATTTCTCGAGCGACTCTATCAAGCTTCGCCTCAAGGACATCGTCAAGGTGAAGGACAGGAAGTGTGGCTTCACCATCACCTACGACATGTTCGTAGAGAGCAAGTGCCCAAAGGTACCTGTTTATTTTCCGTGTACGACATATACTCCAATTCTTTCGTCTAGCCATTACCATCTCATCTAACACGGTGGTTCTTCACTCAACAGCTCAGCTACATAGATGAGGATACCATGGCTCCTCAAATCTATGAGGATACCGTGTCCGACGACGATGCTCCGTTGGCGTGAAAGCAGAAGAGCTCCACCTCTGACGCTGCCGATGGAGGCAAGAAGAAGAAGACGAAGGGTGGAGCCTCCAAGAAGACTACCGCCACCCTGGAGGCGGAGAAAAGAAAGATTACAGGGATCCTCTTTGCCAAAGCACCCCCTCTTGTGTAAGCTTCTTTCTCTCTGACATTGTCCATTTGTCTGTCTTGTTCCCATGCTTATGTACTTTGCATGTTTCAGGAAGAAAGCCACGACCAGCTTGAAGAAGACCTCCAAAACTTTGGGGGCTTCTAGAACCATCAAGGATATGCTGCATCGCGACACACCTCCCCATGCATCTCCCGCCATCGCCCCTGTCACTCCTATCGTCCAGCCCTCATCTGCTCCAACAAGCTCTCAAGCTAAAGAAGCATCTGGACCTTCCGCCATGGAAGCGGACTCAGGTGCCTCCACAGAGCTCGCTGTTGTCGGCGAACAGGCAACACATGAGAGTGCCGCAAATCAAATGGCTGAAGCTTCGGCTAAGGATGCCATTGGTAGCGGTAAGGCGGTGGTGGAAGGTGGTACATCTTCCAAAGGCAGCGCCATCGCCCCCAGGAAGACCATAGAGTTCCTGAAGATAGTCTATCCGGCACTTATGCCGAGTAGCACCTCTCTAGTTCTTGGTGCGGCACCGACATTTCCAACGTGCGGTCTCGAGGAGCTTCTCTGGCAAGCAGAAATCTTGCAAGGAAATAGTGTATCCTTCGGCAAGTTGTTGGCTGAGAGTGCTACCAACCTCAAGATCATTGCACTTGTAAGTTTTATTTGCGTTTTGCATTTTATATGAGTATCCCACTGTAGCCCCCGAGGATTTAGACGGAAAACCATAGGTCTTTGCGTCTAAATGCTCTAAGAGTGACTAAGCTAGAAAACTTCTCACAGTAGCCCCCAAGCATATAGTTTGAATGAATTATTCCGACTAGATGCTTTAAGAGCAGCATACGCAGTGTTTATAAATTTCGATATTGTAGCCCGCAAGCCTCTAGTTGTAACTGAATTAGTTCCGACAAGATGCTTTAAACAGAAGCTAAGCATACGTCTGAGTTAAAAAACTTTATACTGTAGCCCCCAAGCTTCTAATCGAAAACTGAATTAGTTCCGACTAGATGCTTAAAGAAATACTAAGCATATTTCTAAGTTTAAATAACTCTCGCTGTAGCCCCCGAGCGTCTAGGTGGAAATTTTCCAGCTAGATGCTCCAAGTAGACCAAAAAACATTTAACTTTCTTCTTTCCACAGAATGAGAATGCTCGGAGGGGCATGGCCAACGACAAGTACCAGAAGATGCGCGCAGACTTGGAAGCTGAAAAGGGTAAAACTGCCTTCTTGAAGGAACAGATCATCAAGACCAAGCGTCTATTTTTCCTTTCTTTTTCGTATTCCGACTTGATCTTGTGTATTCTCCGAGTACTCAGTGTGTACTTTTCTTTCTCTGGCTTGTATAAACCATTTCCAAGGCTAAGGATATTGTCGAGCAATCTAAGCACATTCAGAAGCTGGATAGCGAAAACAAGATCCTTAAGAAGGAGAGGGAGGAGATGCTGAAAATGCATGAAGACTCGATGAAAGCCCTGCAGGACTCCGCCAATGAGGAGATGAACCGCTTGAAGGAGGAAATTGCTATCTTGAAAGAGAAGAAGAAAGCTGTTGATGAGCAGAATCAACGCCATCATGAAGCGTACAAGCTCCACCAACAAGAACGGGACTCCATGGGGGAGACTCTCTTGCAGGATGAGGCCAGCATCTTCAGTAAGTGATTCTCCGTCTAGGATTTCTGTAGTCTAGATACTCTTAATTTTTGAACTCATGCGCTCCTTTGTCGGGAATTCACAGCTCCTATGGGTTTAACCCGGTCACCTCCTCCGCCAAAGGAATGCATGGTCCTTGCCGGCAACTTTATCAACACCGCCATCACGCAGACCAAAGAGATGCCAAGTCCCTCCAGATTAACATCAAGGCATCGGACTCTGTGACGAAGTTCTCGAAGATCCTGCGTCGAGCCACCGAGCATGTCTCAAGCTGGAAAGCTTCATGTGCACGAGCCAACGCCAGTATGGCATTGTCAATGGTGAAGGCACACTACGAGAATGCCGACATCGACATGGTAACCTCCGGTATCCCCGACGTAGATGATGAAGGCCAAAAGATAAATCACGAATCTATTTTGGCATCGCTCACGGGTTATGACACCAGAGTCGCCGAGTTGGTCGATGTTAACGTCTTTGTGCCCATGAAAACCATTGAAGACAAAGGACAAAGCTCCTCTGAGTCCCTCAACACTACCGACTTCGAGGGAGGTGACTCTCCTGCTACCGATGATGTTGCTTCCAAGTCGCCTACACCAGAGGAATAAAAAAAACTTGTAATATTTGTTTCCTCTGTAATGTGTTATGCGGAAAAAAATATGTGTTAACTTAAAGCGGAAAACAATGGTGTATGTCCTGCTACTTAAGAACTAGTTCCAGCATGTATATTGTAAGGTTCCCAACCTTTAATAAGGTAGAGATCCCTGTGTTTACAATGCTAGGCCCTGGATCAATAGCTAGCATCCACAGTTAAGATGTAATATGAAGAAACAAAGGTCATAATACAACTTTATAACCAGGAATAACATAATTTATTACATCTTACATAGCTCATTTGGCTATCTCATTACAATGCAGCAGAATATAACAATAGCATGGGGTCCTTCATCTTCAAAGTGCCACAGTCAGACATGTTGGTTATAGACTTGTAATCCTAAATCAATAAAATTCTCTAACATCAAATAAACCTGCAACATAATAAGTTACAGCCACAAGGGTCAATACATTTGAATTGTATTGGCAAGTGATACTATGGTAATATAGTGGAGTCTATCATCTATATGCATTTGGCTAAGTGGAGCTTAGGCTTGCTTTGCTCAAAATAGTTTTTCCTTATCATTTGAAAACACTAAGTTTTTGCTTGACAAAAATCACCCAAGGCATCTCCCAATAGAAATTGGTGATCCTTCAACCCTTGTTCAACCACAATATTTTAACTTAGAAATTGGGATGAGGAGATTCTTGATAGTTTCCATGTCTTGATGCTCAAATTGTCCTTTGCCAGGGACATGGCTAAGTACTTAGATTTTACACTCTGCAGAGGTGGTGCACTTTCCCCACAAGACTTGGTTTCACCAAGACAAGATCTTTCAGAAGCCTTCCCTTAGACCAGAATGGACGCGTTCCAACCTATCAACCCCTACCACCAACTGTCCATTTGGCTAAGTTATTGCAACCTATATGATCCAGGCAGAGCCCATAATGCGAAGTGGCTGCACTTGAAGCTTCTCAACATTTGACATCTCAAATCTCTTTGTTCCTGGGTGGCCATCCACAAGTGAGATACACAAGGTAAACCATAGAAATGGGCCTTGTGAACCACTCAACACAAACCATTCCTTCCATTCCATCCAGGTGATTCATTCACTTAGTTGTTTTATTAAACAAAACACAAGTCCACAGACTTAGAAATATGCCATAGCATGAATATATATTCCACCCTTGTTTTCTACTAGCCAAGCTAATCATGATAGTAGTAGGAATCTTAACTTAGGAAATTCTACTAAGGTTTCATCTACTAGGATTTCCCATGGCATGGTTTACACTTAGCAAAATTTCATGCAAGTCCTACTTAGAAATATCACTAATGCATGGTGAAAATAATGGGACAAAAGTATGAAGCATCACTTGCCTTTTTGGTAGAGAGTATAAGTTCACTCCTTGATCTTGCAACAATCACACTCTTCAAATCACTACAATTCAAGAAAGCAAGCAAGGATTCAAACTACCATTCAAGCAATCATTACATAAAATAATAGAAACAAAACAATGCATGCAAGCATGCAAAAGATTGTTTTATTTGTAAAAGTGGTTCCTAATGGGTCATAAACATTTGGAAACACCTAATGGTCATTTTATAAAGTGGCAAAACCATTTGCAAAAGATTTTACTTCATAAATCATTTTTAAACCAAGTCATTATTTTATGTGGTTAAAAATGTCTTTTTAGCAAAGCAGTAATTTTTTTATAGGGTTCACCAAATACATTTTCAAATCATAAAATTTGGTTTTTGGGGTCAGAGAGTTTAAATCAAAACATTTCTCAAAGGTTTTCCTCCAAAATCATTTTTAAACCATAATCAACATTTTTATTTGGCTAGAAATGGTTTAAATCAAAGATTTATTATTTTGCTTCACCAAATATATTTTTGAAACCACAAAGTGATTCCTATGGTCAGTAGGTTCAAAACAAACCATTTGCCAAAGGTCTTATCTCAAAAATCATTTTAGAACAATTTTTATATTATAATTATGCCTACACAAGTTTCTGCAAAAACAAACAATTTAACAGAAGCATTTTACTAAACAAAGTGCATGGTCAGAAAGTACTTGTCTAGCTGATTCCATTGATATAAAATTTGCAAAATTTGGACGTGTGGTTTGAAAGTTATGAATTTTTCAAATTGGAACATCTAATAGGAAAGTTTCTGTCTAATTAATCAAACGATGGCCACGTGGCGTGATTTTACTGGCTGATACTGTTTCACTCGGATCAACCTCTCTGGTGCGTTGGATCTGAACAGATCGTGCGGCTCTGATCCAAAGATACCTCTTCGCTTAGTTTCTTACGCGTGCGTTGGATCTACATCCTATGGTTGTCGATCAAGCAACCATCAATCGGCGGCGCTGGCGGCAGCTGTGCGGCGGCGGCACTCTAGAGTCGGAGTTCCGGCTAATACAGGAAGCAAGAGAGAGGGAGGAGTGTCTCACAGTGATCGCAGGGGTATGGCGAAGCTCAAGGTGGTCTTCGGGTAGCAGGGGGCGCACGAGGGTAGTGACAATTTCTCGCCGGAGTTCCTTCTGGCGACGGCGTGCTCTGGTGTTGTCGAAGACGAATCTACATGGTGCGATAGGACGCGAAACAGCTGGCATTAGATGCACGAAAGAACATAGGGTGTAGTGGTGTCTTCTAGAGAAAGGGGGAAAGACGGGGCTTACAGGGAGGGTCACCGGAGTTGGAGACAGACGGTTGCGGTGACGGTCTTGGTTGTTGTCGAGGCTAGGGGTCAAGCGCGAGCAAGCTGATGATGCAGAGAGAAGCGCCAGGGCCTGTAGGTCACGTTCATGTGCTCGAGGAGGCGAGGGGCGGAGGAGGCTGGCCGGAATTACCGTCGGAGCTCGCCGGAGCAGAGTGCGGTGTAGGGAGAATTGGGGACAGCCTGGGGGCTCCGGTGGGGCGACGACTGGGGGGAAAGAGAGAGGGGACGCAGGTGCTTAAGATAGCATGGTCGCGGGGTGGAGTAACGCAGGCAGTAAAGCGTATTGACGCCGGTTTCAACGGCCAGAAACGGCGAGGAGGTGTTGGAGGCGTGGTCACCATGGGGAGGAAGAAGCTGACGGGGCAGTGGGGTCGCATGGCAGCGAGAGAGAGAAGGAGGAGGTGGGGTCTGGTCGTCAGCGGCGCTAGGGGTAAGTTCGCGAGTGAAAAACGTTTCACTGCGGGAGGGGGAGATGGGCTACTGATGGGCTTAGTGGGCTAGGTTAGTTGGGCTGCTCCTATTCCATTTTTTTATCTGATTGTTTTTCCTTTTTCCATTTCCAATTTTTGTTTTGATTTTAGTTTAATTATTTCAACATCAATTCGAATTCAAACCTCAACCAAAAATTTGTGTAAGTTTAACTACTGATTAGTAATACAATCTGAAGTCAATTTTGGAACACAACTTTATTCTTTTTGGGGTCTTTTAATTATTCAAAAGCTCTTGTTTTAAATCAAATAAGATTTAATAATATTTTCAAACACCATTTAAATTCTTAAACCTTCCAAATCTTTTCAGTAGGTTTTTATTTGTTTAATAGGGTGTCAAATAATTCATCTTGAATTATTTGGAAAGTATTTAATATGATTCATAAATCATTTGAATTGGGTATTTGTTTTAATTCCAATGGAATTAAATATAGTTTTATTTCCCTAAATTTTATTTGGAAGATTTATTTTATTTAAATTAATTAATCAAGTTTTATTCCACTTGGGTAAATTCCAAATATCTTTTCCCATGATTTAATTAATTATTTCTAATAGGGATTTTGTCTTTATTCAAATGGAAATTAAATTTGGTTAATGCCACTTTATTTTTATTTTGGAAAATTCTTTATCCTTTTATTTCATTTGGATTTGAATTATATTCATTCCATCTGCTTATGGTCTTAGTCAAGTTTAAATTTGGCCTTTAAATATTCCTTATTGAATATTTTCTTTCCTTATCTTATAAAATCCATATCTTTTTATTTATAGATCCAAACTTGGTGACTCCAATTTGTAAAATCTTATTTAATATTTATTTATCCTTTTAAATATCTTTATGATTATTTTCTCACCATTTGGTATGGATTTATAGATAGATTCTTTATTAGCTTTGGAAATCAATTCCCTTATCTTATTAAATTCATAAGATTTTATTCATGGTTCCAAAGTAAGTGGAACCAATTATATGGTTTTATAAAATTTCTAATAATCATTCTTGATCATTTTGAAATGTTTGTTTGACCAATTTTTATATGAATCAAATCCATAGGCTTGGAGATAACTTGGAAATGATTTTCTTCCATTAGGGTTTTAGGGTTTTGAATTATTTCTCAAGTGTTTAAATTTCCAGATGCATTTATGAAGAATGCATTCCACTTGATTTGAATTTAGTTGGATTCAAATGTTAACTAAAGTTTGTTCAAGATGGGTTTTTAAGTTTCCATTTAGAAACAAAAGTTTCTTTTCACCCTAAATTTCAACAATTATTTATTTTGTTTATTTATTTTTCACATTATAAGATTTGGAAAATCTTGGGATGTGACATATATATTTTTTAAGCAAGTGCTAGCTTATCCATTACTTTGGTTTATATGCTTGACCTTTCGTGAGTCGGAAGACTCGTTGTCGGAACCATGCGCTCAGGCGATGATGCCCAATGGCACCGTCAATAACCTAAGCACAAAATCGCCGACAATAAGTGCCAAAAGTCACTACTCCAGAATCCACATAAAGACGACAAAGAACGTGTAGACCAGAAAACTTAAGCTAACGCCCGTAGGCGGAATTTTCACAAGTGCAATCGCCAAGCTTGTGCATAAAGGTTTTATATGATCCAAAAATGAACACTAAAGGAGGTAAAAGACTCAGAAATATGAGTGGACTAGAGAGCTTTATTTCATTGATCATATAAGAGGTACACAATAGATAAAAAATGCTAAGTGTAGAAAGGACGTAGCTGTGCTATGTTCCATGGCCGATCAAGCTTCGGGTAGTCATCATCCGGGTTACGTCGCTTACGCTTGTGATCCTCATTGGGTCTATCCTTCAGTTCACGATTGTCAACGAGGTAGTAAGACCCATTGAGCAATACCTTGCTTATGATGAACGGTCATTCCCATGGCGGGGATAATTTGTGTGACTTCTTCTGCTTAAGTTGGAGCACCAGATCCCCCTCTTTAAACGACTGATGCCGAACGCGGCGACTATGGTAGCTGCATAGCTTCTACTGGTAGATGGCGGATCTTTGGCATGCAAAAACACGCTCCTCCTCGAGAAGGTCCACACCTAGACGTCTAGATTCTTCAGCGTCATCTTTGTTGTAGGCGGCAACTCTTGGTGCATCGTGAAGGATGTCGGAAGGCAGGATGGCTTCTGCTCCATATACCATGAAGTAAGGGGTGTAGCCAGTGGATCTGTTGGATGTAGTTCGTAAACTCCACGGCACAGATAGCAATTCTTCCGCCCAGGCTCCAGCTGCTATATGCAGTGGCGTCTCTAGACGTGGCTTTATTCCCTACAGAATTAATCCATTGGCTCGCTAAACCTGACCATTGGATTGCGGGTGTGCCATAGATGCAAGGTCAAGTCGGATGCCCTTCTCCCAACAATAAGCCTCCACTTCTCCGAGTGACAAGTTGTTGTCGTTGTCGGTGATAATGCTATGTGGGAGACCAAATCTCACCACCAGATCCCGAACAAACCTGAGGGTAGTTGCCCCATCGAGCTTTCTAATGGGTTTAGCTTCTATCCATTTAGTGAGTTTATCAACTGCTACTAGCAGATGCATAAACCCACATGGTGCCGTCTGCAACGGACCAACCATGTCCAGCCCCCAGACTGCAAACGGCCAAGTTATTGGTATTGTTCGCAATTCTTCAGCAGGAACATGCGGTTGTCGGGCATAATACTGGCATCCCATGCATGTCTCAACCAGCTTGCCGGCATCCTCCTTCGCGGTCAGCCAGTAGAATCCTTGCCGGAAGGCTTTCGCGACCAACGATCGAGGAGCAGCGTGATGCCCGCAATCTCCGAGATGGATTTCGCGTAGGATTTCAATACCTTCTTGCTGGGAAACACACTTAAGGTATACACCAGTAGTGGTTCTTTTGTAGAGCTGTCCATTGATTATGGTATAGCCCTTTGCTCAACGTACTATTTGCCGTCTTTCGACTTCGTCCTCGGGCAAAGTTCCGTGCTCGAGAAATTCCATGAACGGTTTTGTCCAATACGGAGGGACCTTTGCCACTATGTGGACGAAAGAGTCTACTCCGTCCGGGTTGTCGATGTCTGCGCCCTTCACGGATGGTGTCCATGGATGCTCTAGGAAAACTCCTGGCGGAATTCTTTTGTGCCCTGATCCAAGTTTAGGCAGTAGATCAGCCGCCTCGTTTTGCTCCCTAGGTATATACTTGACCTCGTAGCCCAAGAAGCTCTTGGCTATCTCGTCCACTTCGTCTCGATATGCCGCCATCATAGGGTTCCGCACATTCTAGGTGCCAGCCACCTGCTGGGCAACCAAGTCGGAATCTCCATAGCAAACTATGCGCTTGATGCCAATATCCTTGGCTACGCGTAATCCGTGAATGAGTGCTTCATACTCCGCCATGTTGTTCGTAGCCTCGAAGTGGATTTGCATAACGTAGTGTAGCTTATCTCCAGTTGGCGACTGTAGCAATACACCAGCCCCCGAGACGTTGAGCAACTTTGATCTGTCAAAGTGCATCACCCAGTATTCTGGTTCTGGCAATGAGGAAGCATCTGGCATCTCCGTCCAATCTGCGATAAAATCCGCCAAGGCTTGTGACTTCAAAGCGTCGCGTTTCTTGTAGGTGATCTCGAAGGCGGCAAGTTCAATGCCCCACTTCACGACCCTTCCTATAGCGTCGCTGTTGTTGATAATGTCGGACAATGGAGTCTTGCTCACCACTGTTATTGGGTGCTCCTGAAAGTAGTGCCTCAGCTTCCGAGAAGCAAGGAATACTCCATAAGCTATCTTTTGGTAGTGCGGGTAACACTGCTTGGAGTCTGTCAAGACCTTGCTTACATAGTAAACTGGTCACTGAACTCCGTGCTCATAGCATGTTTCCTTCCGCTCTACCACAACGACGATGTTGATTACCCGGTTGGTGGCCGCCATGTAAATTAACATGGGCTCTCTAGGATCGGGTGCTGCAAGGATAGGCGTTGAGGAAAGAATCTCCTTAAGCTGCTTCAATGCTGCTTCTGCTTCGTCCGTCCACGTGAATTTGTCCTCCTTCTTCAGCAACTTGTATAGCGGCAGAGCCTTCTCTCCAAGTCGGCTGATGAACCGACTAACTACTGCAACACAACATGTTAGTCGTTGAATGTCCTTTAGGCATGTCGGACGGTTTATGTTTAATATGGCCTTGATTTTCTCCGGGTTGACCTCGATTCCATGCAGGGAAACGATGAAGCCCAACAATTTGCCGGCTGGAACCCCGAAGACGCACTTCTTAGGGTTAAGCATCATGTTGTATTTCCGGATATTATCAAAGGTTTCTTTTAAGTCGGAGATTAAGTTGTTTGACTTTTTATACATCACCGCTATATCGTCCACATAGGTGTGAATGTTCCGACCAATTGGATTGTGTAGGCAACGTTGCATTGTCCGCTGGTACGTAGCACCTGCATTTTTCAGCCCAAAGGGCATCGTAACATAGCAAAACGTGTCGTAGGGGGTAGTGAACGAAGTGGCCAATTGGTCCGACTTCCTCATCTTGATCTGGTGGTATCCTGAGTATGCATCGAGAAAACACAAAAGCTCCGAGCCAGCCGTCGAGTCAATGACTTGGTCAATGCGAGACAAAGCAAACGGATCTTTGGGGCATGCTTTGTTCAAGCCGGTGTAATCAACACACATTCTTAATTCTTTGGTTCCATTTTTGGGGACAAGTACATGATTGGACACCCATTGGGTGTGAAGGACTTCTGAGATAAAACTAGCCTTAAGTAACCTAGATATCTCTTTGCCTATGGCGTGTCTCTTCTCATCTCCAAAGCGTCGTAGAGGTTGCTTCACTGGTTTGCATTTTGGATCATTGTTTAAGTTGTGCTCAGCGAGTTCCATAGGTACACCTTTCATGTCGGCAGGTTGCCAGGAAAATATGTCCCTATTCTCACGGAGGAACTCGACGAGCGTGCTTTCCTATTTGGGATCCAGGTTCGTCCCAATGGTGGTGGTCTTGGAGGCATCGCCTACCACAAGTTCCACCGGCTTGGTCTCAATGGCAGCCTTGAATGCTGGAGCAGAGTCGAAAATATGTTTCTTCGACGCGGGCATCTCTGAGGCATCAACCTTGCTCTGGATCTCTTTGAATTCTTCGATGTAGAGGACAGCTTCCGCGTAGGCTGTTTCTCTAATCTCGCAGTCCCTAGCTTTGGCCAAGCTTCCGGATACGGTGATGACACCGTTTGGTCCGGGTATCTTGAGTTTGTTGTAGACGAAGCATGGCTTGGCCATGAAGGTGTGGAATATGTCGCGGCCGAATATGACGTGGTACACGCTCTTGAAGGGGACCACCTCAAAGGTCATGTGCTCTTGGCGGTAATTATTAACATCACCAAAGGCAACCTAAAGTGTGATGCACACAAGGGACCAAGCCTCCCGACCAGGAAATACACCGTGGAAGATGGTGTTGGTCCTCCTTAGGTTTACCTCCGTCAAGTTCATCTTCTGCAATGTATCCAGGTACATGATGTTGATGCTGCTTCCACTATCCACCATGCATTTGGTGAACTCATTGCCGTCAATCAAGGGGTTGATGACCATGGCGTATTGGTTCTCCGTAGGAATAAGGTCTGGGTGATCCTTCCTGTCCCAAGTAATTGGAATCTCTAACCAACGCAGGAACTAGGGAACTGGGGGTAGAGTAGCCATCAGTATCCTCATAGAGGTCATCTATTGTCGGACGGTGGGTGTGCCAAGGAAAGTATAGAAAACTGCTGCCTTCTTCTCGAAGGGGTTCTTGCCTTTGTCATCGCTCTTGGCGGCATCCTTGGGGTCAATGTCCTCGTCCATGTCACTTGAATCCTTGGACTCCTCCTCCTTCTTCTTCCCCTTGCCCTTGCCTCGCGGTCTGTTCTTCTGACTTTGCTTGTAGCCGGACTCCGGGTCCTCCTTGAGGTCGTTGACGAATTTGCAGTGTCGATTGGTATGCGTGGCCTTGCAGTTGACATCGAGGTGTACGAGGCACGGCATATCGCAGTACTCTTCGTAGGTTTGGGGAACGCGGAGCGCTGCTGAGGTGGTTTCACTGTCTCGCTGCTGCCCACGACCAGCTCCCCGTCCTCGGCCACGTTGTCCGCCATCACCTCGTCCTGCGAAGGTCATAGCGACTATGTAGGGAGTTTGTTTTCTTATGGAGAGGTTTTCCGCTTTGTGCTGGTGTTCCTCCGAGCCTGAGTTGGAACAGCCGTTGCCGGCAAGGAGCCGCGAGCATCGCCGTCGGCAGCTGCGAACTCACTAGACAACTGAATCATCTGATTCAAGTCTATCTGGTGATTTTCCTACAAGCGTTTTAGCTTATGTCGGAGCAACGTGCCCCTTTCCAACCCATCGATGAAGGCGGCCATGGCGGTCTGAGCGTGCACTCCTGCGCAGGAATTTTTCATATCCAGCCAGCGGGAGAGGTAGGCTCGAGATGTCTCGTCTTTCTCTTGCATGCACCGTTGTAGATCGCCAACAGTGCAGGGACGCTTGTATGTAGCGTCGAAGTTCTTGGTGAACGCATCTTGCATGTCCAACCAATTGTAGATGGATTTCTCCGGCAAGTCGTCGATCCATTGACGGGCCGTGCCCGCCAACATCAATGGGAGGTACTTGACGGCAACATTGGGGTTACCCCCGGCGATCTCCACCGCGTTGCCGTAATCCTGCAACCATGTGGCTGGCTTAGCGGTGCCGTCATAGCGCTTGATGGTCTTGTCAATCCGGAAACCCTTGGGGTAAGTTGCGGACCGTATCGCAGGTCCAAAGCAACGTGGTCCCAAGTATGGTCCTTCCCGGGCCTCGTGGATCTTGTCTATCTGTGAACGTGCGTCGTATGGCTCCGGGCTTCTTTTCTTCTTGTCAATAGGGGATGGGCTGCGTGAACGACGCGGGCCTCCTCCGCCATGGTGACTGCTAGGTCGCGACGGAGGAAGAGTTGGCGGTGGGTTAGCCTTCTTGCTGTTACCCTCCTGCGATGCCTCACGCTTGTCGCGGTTTCTTGTCGGACGTGGAGGGTCATGGCGCGACCTGCTCTTGTGTCCCTGATTGCGCTCTTCGTCATGACGGGTCTGCTCCGTGTTGTCGCGGATGATGATGCCGCTCTGCCTTGGCGGGGGCATATCCGTACGATGGTGAGTCTTGGGGTCTTCGCGATGTCGGGGGGAGCGGGGCGGTGGCGATGGGCGGCAAGGTTGGGATTTTCCTCCGTGGTCGGAGGATATGGGGATAGCATCCTTCCTGCTGCGTGCATCCCTCCGTCTTTGTTCTGACGAACCCGTCTGAGACCCGACATCAAGAGGAGATCTGTCCCTTGGCGGCTTATGCTGGCTAGACTGACAAAACGCTAGGTCAGACTCAAGCCTCTGAGAGGTGGCGTTTTCCTGCTGCTTCACCGCCTTGGCCACTAGGTCATAGACCTGGTCCATCGCCTCAGGCGATCTATCCTGCTCTAGAAGGGTCTTGGCGACGGCGAGGTTGAGGAGAGGGGTGGGCATCACATGTCTGCCTTCACTGTCAATGTATGGCTTGGCTTGTGCCGGCTTCGGGTGATCCCATCCTAGGTTTCGCCGTACACCAGGATCGTTGATGACACGAGCCGGAGCTTTCTTGGTCTTCTGCTGCTGCAGCAGATTCTTGTACTCGGCCTCCATTGCTCTAGCTTTCTCTATGGATTTCTGTGTGTTGACCAGATCTCGATCTACCTTAGACCCTTGATCCGCGATGGCCTGCGCTTCCTCCAGCAGCTGCTGGTGCTTCTCGTCAAGCTGGGTCACGTTTTAGATATGATCTACGATCAGTGGATCGACGAGGAGATTGTCGTACATCACTCTATCAGCTGGATTAACTTGGGCAGCAGCAGACATAGATGCTAGAGGCGGCAAGTTTGCGGTGTTGTTGTTTCTCAGACCGGTGCCGAGTTCCTGCGGCTGTTGCACTGGGTTAGGCGGAGGGGGCATGAACTTTGCGTGATCATTGTCAGCAGCAACAGGTGGTCCCTTCCCTTTGTCCAGAGCTATAGGCGGAGCTCGTCCGGGTTGATCTTCATCCATCACCGTCCCAATGGTGACGAACACCTCTCGAGACGTGATAGCGTTGTTGGCTTTCTCGTCGCGCGTGTACTCTTCCTCCATCTCCTGCATGGCGGAGTCTAGTTCCTCTAGACTGAAATCTATCTCCTATGAATCTGCACTGAAGTCGGCGTATAGCGCGTCAATCACAGAGTCGGAGGGTGCCAGGACTTCCTCCATGACGGGGGGTGGAGGTGCAATAGCAGCGACGATGACTAGAGGTGGTGGTGCTGCTACAGCGATGGCGGCAGGAGGTGGTGGAGGCGGCTGCTGAGGCGGCGGCGCCACGCCAACGGGCGCGAGATCCACCTGAGCTGCCCCTTTGGCCTTCACGTAGCTGTTGACGGTGTTCACCATGCTTTCGAAGGTGAGGTGTCCTGAAGCTTGTTGACGCCTTAGAGAATGCCGGAGAAGCGTTCCCTGGTCCAGTCCTTCCACAAAGTGGTACATAGCATCATCATTGGGGTAGTGGGCAGATCGGCTCGTATACGGAGCCACCTGGCGAGGTAATCGCGGGGTTTTTCACCCTCTCTCTAAACGAAACACGCCAGATCGAAGATGGTAACCACGCCGATGAACTTGGATCTCTGCTGTCCAGACGCACGGTCGAATCCAGCAGACGTGCAGTGATCTTCCACCGTTATATCCTGCACAGGGGCGTTTTGGGTGGGCCTTGAATTTTTCCGATCTTTGCCGGCAAACTCCGAAGAGAGATACGACATCGATCCTTCCACAAACGTATCCTGCCCGTAGGCGGTCCGTGCGGGTCTTGATGCTCCTCTGACTCCCAGAGAACTAGTGCCCGAGTCGTTTTCGCCAATGAAGAGGTGGATGTCTCCGATAGGAAGGATCGAAACACCGCGTAGGGTTCGTCTTCGCCGGGATCCAGAACTCGTCGGGAGGGACGATCGGAACATTGCCAGAGAAGAGAACGCGACCGATGGCCACGGTTTTGCCGATTCCCGCGAATATCTTGGTCCTCGCCCGCTGAAGATCCTGAAGCGCTCTTGCCCCACGGTGGGCGCCAACTGTCGTGGTATTGCCGACGAGTACGCCATGGAGGGGTCCTCACAGTGCGTGTTTAGAGACATGGGGGAAGGCAGACGGTTGACGGGTATGAGGTAACACATCTTACCCAGGTTCAGTTCCCACGACGGTGGTGGAATCCTACTCCTGCTATAAATCACTATAATGGCAATACGCCGAGTTACAGGGATTAGTTCATAGTGCGAAGCTATGTGAAGTTGTGCCCTAAAGGCTCCCATAGGCCCGACTTATATAGTCGCCAGGTCCTAGGGTTACATGGAAAAGTCCTAGCCGGACAGGTTACAGAGTCCTACACGGTCTATTACTAGTCTAGCGTATCTTGTACTCCAAGGCTCCGGGTACGTCGGTGACTCCACCGTAGCCTTCCTTTATCCGGCATGGCCCTCCCTTCTGAATCCATCTAACTGGGCCTCCCAGCAGGCCATGGGCCATGATACCAACGGTGGGCCACCCGGGTTATCCAGATAGAGGACATGCTATGAGGATACCCATATAGCATATCCCCAACATCGTGCCTTTTTGGTGATTACATGAACCAAATCCACTACACCAAGTCTGATCATCACGTGAGTCGGTGTATCTTCAAAGGCGAGTATCTATATGGGCATCATATCTACATATGACTCATGCTTAACCTTGCTCTGTCCTGTCAATTGCCCCACTGTAATTTGTTTACCCAACATGTTATGTTATTTATCTTAAGGAGAACACCTCTAGTGAACTGTGGACCCCGGTCCAATCTTTACCATTGATACATCTTCCATTGGTACTGTTTACTTTCTGCAAGCCACCATCACCTTCCACACTATTCATTTAATCCTTTATTTTCAGCAAACCGATGAGATTGGCAACCTCACTGTTCGTTGGGGCAAAGTCTTGAGTTTGTGTTGTGCAGGTTTGCAAGTTGTTAGCAACACCTTGGGGTCGTTTCCTTCCTCCTACTGGTTCGATAACCTTGGTTTCTTACTGAGGTAATACTTACGGTTGTGCTCATCATACCTTCCTCTTGGGGTTTCCCAACGAAGCTCTACAGTGATCTGAGCTGCATCAGGGCCATTCCTCATGATACTCAACTTTAGTCACGAGCAAGTTCCTATCATTGTAAGTATATGTGTATCATAGAGGACCGCCAACTGGGTACTCCTTGCCCCATGACACAGGAGATATCCCATATCAAAATGACAAGGCAACAGACAATGAGCATTTCAGCGATCTTTTTATTTGCTATTTGCATAGGTTTTTATTGTTGAGGATGCTTCACAGATTGCTCACTATGGTTATCCTGCAAGTTTCCACCATGATTAGGCATTTCTTAGGCTAGCCGCCCAGGTGTTTCTCTAACACATATATAATACTCCATGGACTTACAAGCTCCCCTTTTATTTCACACTGCCGACATCCATAAACAAAAGATCATGATATGAACTGGATAATATGTACAGGTGTTGAAAGTGTTCCCCATGACAACATGGTTCTGCTAACTCTCAACTTATAATTTGCAAGCATATAAGCAACATAGATGACACAATGGTTCAAGTTTATTAAGTGCAAGAAAGTAAAGTGTGCCATCAAGTTTGTGAGAGCTTTAATCACTAATTTTCACATAACAAAAGTTTAATTTGTAAGATAGATAAAAACATGAATATACTTGAAATGGTGTAACACACCATGCATAGGAATTTATAGTGGACTCTTTGGAATAACTTGGTTTCTTGGGAGTTGGATGCACGAGTAGAGCTCATACTCAGTACAAGTGGAGGCTAGCAAAATACTGAGAGCAACGAACTAAGAGAGCAATAATGACCATAATCATGCAAAGCGATAAAACATTATTAATTAAAGAATAAAGAGATATTTAATGGTGCCTTCCTTCATATCAATAATGGCACCATCAGTTCTAAGAAAAGATCTTCCCAAAATAATAGGACAAGAAGCATTGTATTCAACATCCAAAACATAGAAATAAACAGGGACAAAGGCATTGTTAACCATTATAAGAACATCATTAATGCTCCCCATAAGTTCTTTTTAGCATTATCATCAAGATGGATATCCAAATAACAATCTTATAATGATGGCAAATCAAGCATCTCATAAATTTTTCTAGGCATAATAGAGACACTAGAACCAAGGTCACATAAAGCTTTGAGATCAAAATCATTCACTTTCATATTAATGATGGGTTCCCAACCATCTTCTAATTTCCTAGGAATAGAAGCTTTATGTTTCAATTTTTCTTCTTTAATTTTAATGAGGGCATCTGTAATGTGTTTTGTAAAAGCCATATTCATAGCACTGGCATTAGGACTTCTAGCAAGCTTTTGTAAGAACATAATTACTTCAGAAATATTGCAGCCATCGATATCAAAATCAAAATTAGCGTCCAAGGTAGTAGAACTATTGTTTCCCATATTTTGACAAAATTCAGCATTTTTATTGGGTTTAGGCATTGTTGCAACATGAATGGGGACTTATTGTGGTTTGCTAGCATCAACATTGGTGGTGGTAATAGTACAAATACTATTACTTCTAGCAATTTCATCTTCTCTTTCCCACTTAACATGCAATTTAGCTAATAGTCTAACATTTTCATCAATTCAAACTTGTATGGCATTAGCAGCAGCAAAGGGATTTTCCATGGTTTTAGGTTTAGCGGTCATTTTATTAATCAAAGAGGATTGTGCTTCATACAAAGATGAAATATTTTTTTCAGCATTTGAAAGTTTTTCCTCAATAGTTTTATTGAAAGCAGTTTGTTTACTAATAAAATCCTTAAGCTTGACTTCAAGTTCAGAGGGCGCACTTATATTGTTGTTGTAGGAGTTTCCATAAGCATTACCATTATTAGGATATGGCCTATAATTATTATTACCAAAATTATTCCTATAGGCATTGTTGCTAAAATCGTTATTTCTTCACATCAACTTGCTCTTCTTGAGCAACCAAAGAGGCTAAATGAACATTATTTGGATCAATATGAGCTTTTCCATTAACAAGCATAGACATAATAACATCAATTTTATCACTCAAGGAGGAGGTTTCTTCAACAGAATTTACCTTCTTGCCTTGTGGAGCTCTCTAAGTGGGCATTCAGAATAATTAACCGTCATATTATCAAGGAGCTTTGTTGCAGCACCCAAGGTAATGGTATAAAGGTACCTCCAGCAGCAGAATCCAACATATTTCTTGAAGAAAAATTTAGTCCTGCATAAAAAGTTTGGATAATCATCCAAGCAGTCAGTCCATGAGTGGGACAATTCTTTACCAAAGATTTCATTCTTTCCCAAGCTTGAGCAACATTTTCATTATCAAATTGTTTAAATTTATTATTTCACTTCTTGTAGATATAATCTTAGTAGGAGGATAATATTTTCCAATAAAAGAATCTTTGCATTTAATCCAATAATCAATACTATTTCTAGGCAAAGTAGCAACCATTCTTTAACTTTTCCTCTCAAAGAGAAAGGAAACATTTTAAGCTTATTAATATCTCCATGTACATCCTTATATTTTTGCATCTCACAAAGTTCAACAAAATTATTTAGGTGAGCAGCAGCATCATCAGAACTAGCACCAGAAAATTGCTCTTTCATAACAAGATTCGGCAAACCAGGTTTAATCTCAAAGAAAGTAGCTTCAGGAACTGGTGGAGCAATAGGTGTACACATAAAATCACTGTTTTTTGTTCTAGTATAGTGAAGTCACACAACTTAGTGTTTTCAGGGGTGTTCATTTTTGGAAGAGTAAAGCAAGCCAACAGAAATAGTAACTAAAGTAGGAACTAAATTTTTTTGTGTTTTTGATAAAAGAAATAACCCAGTACAACTATTTTTTTTGGTTTTTTTGATAAAAAGAAACAAGCAAAAAAAATCAAAATAAACTAAGCAAAACAAAAACAAAGTAAAGAGATTGGTTGTGAGAGACTCCCCTTGCAAGAATCTTCTTTCTCCCTAAAAAGTGTTTGACAAGGAGGAAGAGATTAAAGGTGTCCTTAACTCCACGGCAACGGTGCCAGAAAAGTGCTTGAGGGCTCAGATATGTAGAGCTCGTTGGGAACCCCAAGAGGAAGGTATGATGAGCACAACAAAAAGTTTCCCTCAGTTATGAAACCAAGGTTATCAAACCAGTAGGAGTAAGGAAACAACTCCAAGGTGTTGCTAGCAACTTGGAACCTGCACAACACAACCACAGAACTTTGCCCCAACTTACAGTGAGGTTTGCTGAAAACAAAGGATTAAACATATAGTATGGAAGACAGTAATTGTTGTAGAAAGTAAAAAGTAAACGGTAGATGATATATCAACGATAAAGGAATGGACCGGGGTCCACGGTTCACTAGAGGTGTTTCTCCTTAAGATAAATATCACGTTGGGTGAAAAAATTACAGTTGGGAAATTAACATATTGAAAATGCATAAATATGCATGTACAAGTCATGATGATTCATATGAGATCCGTTTGGGCATTACAACATAATACATAGACCGTAATCCAACTGCATCTATGACTAATAATCCACCTTCAGGATATCATCCAAACCCCTTCCAGTATTAAGTTGCAAGCAACAGATAATTGCATTAATAAAAGTGTGTAAAGTAAACAATACAATTTCCCTTGGACAAAGGATTATTGTTTTATCCCTAGTAGCAATAGCACATATACAACCTTAGAAGTTTCTATCACTCTCCAGATTACTAGCGGCATGAACCTACTATCGAGTATAAATACTCCCTCTTGGAGTTGCAAGCATCTACTAACAACGGAGAGCATGCAAGATCACAAATAACACAGACATGATAGAATCATAAAGAATAATTGGTTAAATTTTGTAATGTGAAAAATAAATAAACAAAATAAATAATTTTGTAATGTGAAAAATAAATAAACAAAATAAATAATTGTTGAAATTTAGGGTGAAAAGAAACTTTTGTTTTAAAATGGAAACATCAAAACCCATATTGAACAAACTTTGAATCCAACCAAATTCAAATCAAGTGAAATGCATTCTTCATAAATGCATCTTGAAATTTAAACACTTGGAAAATAAACCAAAACTCTAAAACCCTGATGAAAGAAAATAAATTTCTAAAGCTAATAAAGCTCAAATCTAAAAACCATACCAAATGGTGAGCAATTAATAGTAAAGATTTAAAAGGATAAAAAAATATTAAATAAGATTTTACAAATTGGAATCACCAAGTTTGGATCTATAAATAAAAAGATATGGATTTTATGAAATAAAGAAAGAAATAATTAATAGGGAATATTTAAAAGCCAAATTAAATCTTGGACAAATCCATAAGCAAATGGAATGAATATAATCCAAATCCAAATAAAATAATGGATAAAGAATATTCAAATAAAATAATGTGGCATTAACCAAATTCTATCTTTATTTGAATAAAGACAAATTGCCCAAATTAAATGATTAATAATCCTATTAAATACTTTAAATAATTCAAAGTGAGTTATTTAAACACCCTAATAACTAAATAAAACCTACTGAAAAGGGTTTGAAGAAATTTTGATTTCAAATAAGGGTTTCGAAAATTTAACTAAATCTTATTTAATAAAGGAAAGTGCCCTTTTTAAATAAAATATAAACCCTAAATAAATAAAGGATTTATTCCTGAAAAGGACCTTAAATACATGTTTCAAACATATTAAAAACTTATTAAAAAGTTTGGAAAGATTTTGAATTCTAATGATTGTTTGAAATGTTTAAACAAAATTCAAAACAGAAATGAAAAATGGAAAAAAGAAAAATGAATCAGAACAAAAAAATGGAGAAGAAGCAGCCCAGCCCAGCAGTTATCCCACCTCCTCCACCCCGCAGAAAACGTTTCACACCGCTGTTCGAGCCCGCAGAGTCGCTGACCACTGGACCCCACCCTTTTCTTTCTCTCTCACGCTGATGAAGCGGCCCCACTCGTCAGTCGTCTTCCTCACCCCCCGCGGTGACCACGCCCTCTTCGGCCGTTTCTGCATGTTTAAACTCGCATCAATACGCGTTTCTGTTGTGCTTAAACCTCGCTATTGCGACCACGCTCATTAAAGCGCCTCGACGCCCTCTCTCTTTCCCCTCATTCGCCGCGCCTAGAGAGCCACCGGGCTGCACAAATTTGTGCTTACCTCGCCGTTGTATCCGACGATCTCCAATGATGATTTCGGCCACTCCTCCTCCCAGTCCCCACGAGCGTGTTCCCCGCATTACCTGCATATCCCAGTACCCAGAGCTCAGTCGCGCGAGCCCCCTAGCGTCGGCAACCTCAATGCCAGCTCGCCACCGCCGTCTGCCTCGACTCCAGCGAGTTTCCCTGGTGAGCACCGACCCACCTTGCCCTCTTTTTGATGCTCACTTGTTTGCATCTCGCGTACGAAGCTAACGGTACCCTTCTCCTACCTTTCTGAGCCTTGTAGCGTCGCCAACGTCGCCCGCCCGAGGACACCGTCGCCAGGAGCTTCTACGGCGAGCAATCCACTTCGACTCTGTGCGCCCCTTTCCCAACCAAGCACGCCTTGAGCTTCGCCACACTCCTGCGATCACAGTGAGCTACTTCTCTCTCTCTAGCCTCCTAAATCACCGGCAACTGCATCGTCAGAGCGCGCCACCGCCAATCGCCGCCGCTAGCGCCACCCGTTTTAGGTTAGTCATTTTAGGCTGTTGGATTTTCATCGGATGCATGCAATAGATTCATTAACTGAAGGGGTATCCTTTGTTCTGTGTTGCACGATCACCTTTAGATCCAACGCCCCACCTTGCATGATCCACACGAACCGGTACTGTCAAATAAGAACGTGACACGTAGCCAGACTCTGGTTTTAAAACAGAAATTCGATCTATTAGAGATTAAATTTTGTAAAATTCATAACTTTAAATCTACACGTCCAAATTTTGCAAATTTTATATCAATGGAATCGGAAAAACAAATACTTTCCAACCATGTACTTTGTTTAGTAAATTGCTTCTGTTAAATTGGTTGTTTTTGCAGAAACTTGTGTAGGAATATTTTGAACATAAAATTTATTCTAGAAATGTTTTTAGGATAAAATCTTTGGCAAATGGATTGTTTTGAACCTACTAACCTTATAAACCAACTTTTGTATTGAAAAACATATTTGATGAAGCCAAAGAATAAATCTTTGAATTAGAACGTTTCTAGTCAAATAAAAATATTGTTTATGTGTTAAAAATGATTATTGAGTAAAACCTTTGGAAAATGATTTGATTTAAACTCTCTGACCCTAAACACCAAGTTTTTATATTTAAAAATATATTTGATGAACCCTATAAAATTATTACTTTGCTAAAAGGCATTTTCAACAACATAAAATATTACTTTGGTATAAAAAATGGTTTATAGGTAAAACCTTTTGCAAATGGTTTCAATATTAAACACTTGACCTTAAAACACTAACATTTGTGTTTTAAAATGTATTTGCCAAACACTACAAATTATCACTTTGATTTAAATCAATTCTAGCAAAACAAAAATGATTTAAATGGCCTTTTTCACTAACTTGTTATCAAATGGTTTTACCACTTTTATAAATGACCAATGGGTGTTTTCAAATGTTTATAACCTGATAGAAACCACTTTTCCAAATAAAACAATCTTTGGCATGCTTGCATGCATAGCTTTGTTTTCATTATTCTATATGTTGATTGCTTGAATGGTAGATTGAATTTGTGCCTTGCTTGATTGAATGGTAGTGACATTTGAAGAGTGTGGATATTGCAAGATCAAGGAGTGAACTTATATTCTCTACCAAAAAGGCAAGTGGTGCTTCATAATTTTGTCCTATTATTTCCACTATGCATTAGTGATATTTTTTAGTAGGTCTTGCATGGAATTTTTGCTAAGTATAAACTATGCCATGGGAAATCCTAGTATATGAAACCTTAGTAGAATTATCCTAAGTTAAGATTCCTACTACTATCATGCTTAGCTTAGCTAGTAGAAAACAAGGATGGATTATATTCATGCTATGGAATATTTCTAAGCCAAGGACTTGTGTTTGTTTAAGAAAACAACTAAGTGAATGAATCACCTGGGTGGAATGGAAAGAATGGTTTGTGTTGAGTGGTTACACAAGGCCCATTTCTATGGTTTACCTTATGTATCTCACTTGTGGAATGCCACCCAGGAACAAAGAGATTTGAGATGTCAAATGTTGAGAAGCTTCAAGTGCAGCCACTTGGCATTATGGGCTCTACCTGGATCATATAGGTTGCAATAACTTAGCCAAATGGACAGTTGGTGGTAGGGGATGATAGGTTGGAACGCGTCCATTCTGGTCTAAGGGAAGGCTTCTAAAAGATCTTGTCTTGGTGAAAATCAAGTCTTGTGGGGAAAGTGCACCACCTCTGCAGAGTGTAAAATCTAAGTACTTAGCCATGTCCCTGGTATTGGACAATTTGAGCATGAAGACATGGAAGCTATCAAGAATCTCCTCATCCCAATTTCTAAGTTAAAACTTGTGGTTGAAGAAGGGTTGAAGGATCACCAATTTCTATTGGGAGATGCCTTGGGTGATTTTGTCAAACAAAAACTTAGTGTTTTCAAATGATAAGGAAAATCTATTTTGAGAAAATCAAGCCTAAGCTCCACCTAGCCAAATGCATATAGATGATAGACTCCACTATATTACCATAGTATCACTTGCCAATACAATTCAAATGTATTGACCCTTGTGGCTGTAACTTATTATGTTGCGGGTTTGTTTGAGGTTAGTGAAGTGTGTTGATTTGGATTACAAGTCTACAACCAACATGATTGCCTGTGGCATTTTGAAGATGAAGGACTCCATGCTATATTTATTCCTGTTGCATTGTAATGAGATAGCCAAATGAGCTATGTAAGATGTAATGAATTATTTTATTCCTGGTTATAAAGTTGTATTATGACCTTTGCTTCTTGATATTGCATCTTAACTGTGGATGCTAGCTATTGATCCAGGGACTAGCATTGTAAACATAGGGATCTCTACCTTATTAAAGGTTGGGACCTCTACAGATGGTATCATAGCACTGTGTTGCCTGTAGGATTTGTAACCCTAGGATTGGACAAAACCCCTTAGAAAAATAGGAGTTGTATTTGTTCCAAAACTTATTTACAAACAATCTTGTAAACTCTCTCCTCAACCATTTTGGTTTTAATTCTACATCTCTTCTATTTCAACTTGATAGACAAAGCCTCAACAAGAACAAAGACATCAACTTGAGCAAAGGACTTCACCAACTCAAATGACTTCAACTTTAGTTTCACCAAGGACTTCAACTTGGAAATTACTAAAGGCTACAAGTGAGACAAGAATATTATTCAGGACTTGAAGACTAAAGAAACACAACTTAGAAGGAACCATCATCACCTTTGAAGATTTGTGACCAAGATACAAGAATTTTCCCTAGGAAAGCATGATCTCATTCAAGAATAAACAACAAAGAAGAATGGAATGATCTCAAGTGAACCATATAGTTGGACCACCATATTTAATTTAGATCAAACCCACCAACTTATGTGGTGTAGCAAAAATATTTTTTATTGCCTAAAAATGTGCTTGAACTTTGTTGTTTGAGTGGAATGTTTGTTTGTGATTGTTTGCACATTGCTTGTGTGAATTGTGGTGTATGTGATTAGAATTATTTCCTTGGAAATCTTTTGCCTATTCTAATCCCAATCCAACCCAAACAGATGACTACTCCAAGAAACTCCAACATCAAGGATGGTGACAACAAGAACCAAGAGATGCACATGAGAGAACTCATAGTAACCCAAACCCAGTTGAACCAAGTGACAACTCATTTTTTAGCCAACAACAATGAGTTAGACCCAACCATGCAAAGATTTTGGAAACCCAAACCCAATTGATGCAAAAGGTGACAAATCAAATGATCAACATGGGAGACAACCTTCCCCAAGGAGTTTGTGACATCAATGATGTCAAGGATGATATTTTAGAAGGAAATCAAGCTTGGAATATGTTAGGTTCCCAACCTTTAAAAAGGTAGAGATCCCTGTGTTTACAATGCTAGTCCCTGGATTAATAGCTAGCATCCACAGTTAAGATGTAATATCAAGAAACAAAGGTCATAATACAACTTTGTAACCAGGAATCAAATAATTTATTACATCTTAAATAGCTCATTTGTCTATTTCATTACAATGTAGCAGAATATAACAATAGCATGGGATCCTTCATCTTCAAAGTGCCACAGGTAGTCATGTTGGTTGTAGACTTGTAATCCTAATCAATAAACTTCACTAACATCAAACAAACCTGCAACATAATAAGTTACAGCCACAAGGGTCAATACATTTGAATTGTATTGGCAAGTGATACTATGGTAAAAAAGTGGAGTCTATCGTCTATATGTATTTGGCTAAGTGGAGCTTAGGCTTGCTTTGCTCAAAATAGATTTTTCCTTATCATTTGAAAAACACTAAGTTTTTGCTTGACAAAATCACCCAAGGCATCTCCCAATAGAAATTGGTGATCCTTCATCCCTTGTTCAACCAAAAAGTTTTAACTTAGAAATTTGGATGAGGAGATTCTTGATAGCTTCCATGTCTTGATGCTCAAATTGTCCTTTACCAGGGACATGGCTAAGTACTTAGATTTTACACTCTGCAGAGGTGGTGCACTTTCCCCACAAGACTTGGTTTCACAAAGACAAGATCTTTCAGAAGCCTTCCCTTAGACCAGAATGGATGCGCTCCAACCTATCAAACCCCTACCACCAACTGTCCATTTGGCTAAGTTATTGCAACCTATATGATCTAGGCAGAGCCCATAATGCCAAGTGGCTGCACTGGAAGCTTCTCAGCATTTGACATCTCAAATCTCTTTGTTCCTGGGTGGCCATACACAAGTGAGATACACAAGGTAAACCATAGAAATGGGCCTTGTGTAACCACTCAACACAAACCATTCCTCCCATTCCACCCAGGTGATTCATTCACTTAGTTGTTTTATTAAACAAAACACAAGTCCTTGACTTAGAAATATTCCATAGCATGAAATATAGTCCACCCTTGTTTTCTACTAGCTAAGCTAAGCATGATGGTAGTAGGAATCTTAACTTAGGAAATTCTACTAAGGTTTCATCTACTAGGATTTCCCATGGCATAGTTTATACTTAGCAAAAATTCCATACAAGTCTTACTTACAAATATCACTAATGCATAGTGAAAATAATGGGACAAAGTATGAAGCATCACTTGCCTTTTTGGTAGAGAATATAAGTTCACTCCTTGTCTTTGCAATGATCACACTCTTCAAATCACTACAATTCAATCAAGCAAGCAATATTTGAATCTACCATTCAAGCAACATCACATAAAATAATAGAAACAAAATAATGCATGCAAGAATGCCAAAGATGGTTTATTTGGAAAAGTGGTTTATAATGGGTTATAAACATTTGAAAACACCTATTGGTCATTTTATATCAGTGGAAAAATCATTTGCAAAAGATTTTACTTATAAATCATTTTTAAACCAAATCAATATTTTATGTGTTTGAAAATGCCTTTAGCAAAGCAACAATCTATAGGGTTCATCAAAATATATGTTTAAATCATAAAACCTTGTGTTTAGGGTCAGAGAGTTTAAATCAAAACATATCCCAAAGGTTTTTCTCCAAAAGAATTTTTAATTAATAAACTTTATTTTTATTTGACTAGAAGTGCTTTAAATCAAAGATTTATTCTTTTGCTTCACCAAATATGTTTTTGAAACCACAAATTGATTTCTATGGTCTGTAGGTTCAAAACAATCCATTTTCCAAAGGTTCCATCACAAAAATAATTTTAGAACAAATTTTATATCCAAAATTTACCTACACAAGTTTCTCCAAAAAGAACCATTTTATCAGAAACAATTTACTAAACAAAGGGCATGGTTGGGTAGGATTTGTCTTGCTGATTCCGTTGATATAAAATTTGCAAAATTTGGACGTGTGGTTTGAAAGTTATGAATTTTACAAATTTGAACATCTAATAGATCATTTCTGGTTTTTATTTAAACAGTCTGGCCACGTGTCTTGTTTCTACTGGTCCATACCGTTTCGCTCGGATCGGTCGCTGTGAAGCGTTGGATTTAAGTTAGATCGAGTGGCACAGGTGGACACGTACCCTTTCGATTGGATCTAATCCTAGCCAGACAAATCACATCCTACGGCTCCTGACACGCTAACCAAAACCTGGCGGCGCTCAACGGTGGCTGGCGGCGGCGACGCTCTGCCGGCGAGGTTGCCGGTGATTTAGCAAGCGCGGAAGAGGGAGATTATGCTCACTAGGTTCGTCTCGTCGTGCGGAATCTCGAGGTGGTCGTCGTAGCTCAAGGGGCGCACGGAGCTGCTGGTGATTTCTCACCGTGGTTGTCGTCGGCGTCGGACGCCTCTGCGCATCGTTGGGGGCGGGGCTACAAGGCACAGAAGGTCGAGATAAGGGGTCTGTTAGACGCGCGAGTGAGAGTAGAACCTGCGTGTTTCAACGAGAGGGGAAGGGGCGGACGGAAGCTACCCGGGGCACTCGCCGGAGTAGAGGTAGTGGACGGTGGCGATAGGTCGTCGTCGTTGCCGAAGCTCTAGTGTTCGCGCGGATGAATGGGAAGCACAGGAAGGTGCGCCAGAGGCTGGGGATCATGCTCGTGTGGTCGAGGGGGCGAGGGGGCGAGGGGCGGCGAGGTGTGGCCGGAATTGGTGGAAGTGCTCGCTGGAGCAGAGCGTGGTCTCTGGTAAAATTGGCGCAGCCCGGTGGCGAGCTGGTGCGAGCGAGAGAGGGGAAGTGGAGAGGAGGGGCAGGCGGTTATGTACGCGTGATCATGAGGCTGAATCAACGCGCAGTTAAAGAGGAATCAAGGCGCAATCAATTGGCAGAAACGGCGACGAGGGCGTGGTCTTCGCGGGAAGGAAGATGACTGGGGAGGTGGGACCTGGCTGTCTACGAGAGGGAGAACGAGGAGGTGGGGTCTGGTTGTCAGCCACTGTGTGGGTAAATTCGTGGGTGAAAATGGTTCACTGCGGGGGGAGAGATGGGCTGCTGGGCTTGCTGGGCCTGTTTGCTGGGTTGGGTTTGATTCGTTTTTTTTATACTAAACCTTTTTCTTTTTCTGTTCTGAATTTCCCGATTTGATTTTCATTCAAACAATTCAACTCCAAATCAATTCAAACCACCACCAAACTTTGGGTAAATTTTAATTCTGTTTAACAACATAATCTAAAGTCCAAAATAAAATAATTCTTTTAGGATCTATTAATAATTAAATAAATAGACCTTAGTCTTTATTTCAAATAGGATTTAATTTATTTCAAAACTCTATTTGAAATCTAATTAATACCAAAACCTTTTCAGTAGGTTTTATTTGAAAAAAACTAAAACACTTGGAATTTTTATTTTAAAAACTTTAATAAGTTTTAATGTTTATTTGAAAGGGAAAAGCCTTTACTTAAATAAAATTGGATATTAATAAATCCTTATTATTTTATTTAAATAAACCTTTACTCTTTTTAACAAATAGAAATATTTTATTTCATTTGCTTGTCCAAGATTTAATTTGGCTCTTTAAAATAATCCTTATTTATATTTCTACCTTTGCTTATCAAAACCATATCTTTTTATTAAAAGACCCAAAAATGGTGATTCCAACTATTATAACTTTATTTACTTTTTGTTTATATTTTTAAATCCCTTTAGGATTCTATTGGATCAAAATAGGTTTTGATGCTTCCTATTGGAATCAAAAAGTTTCTTCTCACCCTAAATTTCAACAATTGTTTTTTTGTTTATTTATTTTTCACATTACAAGATTTGGAAAATCTTGGGATGTGACAGGCTACCACCCTTAAAATAAATCTCGTCCCGAGATTTGGGAAAAATAAGGGTTACAAGTTGGCTCAAAGCATCTAGGGTACTACCACCCTTAAAAAAATTCCAACTAGATTACATCTTGGCTTGCTTGGGGTTTTGATGAAGATTCTCTGGACACTTGTCTGCATAATGGCCTAGCTCTTTGCATTTGAAACACATCACTTGGCTATTATCTTTCTTTTCCTTTGGTTTCATTGCCTCTCGTTTGTTTCCTTGGTTCTTCTTCTTTTCTGGGCATTCATTGGCATAGTGTCCCATTTCTTTGCAGGTGTAACATTGCTCTTGGGTAATATCCTTCTTGCTAGGGTTGGGGCATTTCTTCTTCTTCTTCTTGGGTCTCTCTAAAGCTAGGAGTTCTTCTAGTTCATGCTCTTCATAATTCACCACAAAGGTGGGAAATCTTTCTCTCTTCTTGGGGCAATTACTAGAGATATGACCTTCTTCTCCACAAGAGTAGCAACACTTTGTGGTCACTTTGGATTTGGCCTTATGATGCATAGTTTTGACTTTGCCTTCATCCTTCTTGGTAGGAGTTGTTTCTTCATGAGGGTTTACAAACTGTTGATGCACTCCACCTTGTTTCCTTTGTTGAACTATGGAATAGATGGGGCATTGGATAGGGACATGATTATTTCTTTCACATAGGAAGGAAGTAGCTTGAGATGTGGGGCATTGGTTAGTTGGATGTTTCTCTTCACAATTGGGGCATTGATCTTCATGATCCTTGGAAGTGTGATCCTTGTCTCCATAGACATTGCAAGCTTGAGTTCGTTCTAAAATATCATCCTTGACATCCTTGTTGTCATAAACTCCTTGGGAAGAGTTTTCTCCCATGTTGATCATTTGAGTGGTCAGCCCTTGCAGCAATTGGGATTGGATTACCAAAAACTTTTGTATGGTTGGGTCTAACCCATTGTTGTTGGCTAAAAACTGAGTTGTCAACTTATTCAAATGGGTTTGGTTTACTAGTAGTTTTTCCCTCATGAGCTTCTCTTGGTTGTTGTTGTCACCATTCCTGATGTTGGAGTTTCTTGGAGTAGTCATCTGTTTGGGTTGGATTGGGATTAGAATAGGCAAAAGATTTCTAAGGAAATAATTCTAATCACTCATATCTCAATTCACAAAAGCAATGAGCAAGCAATCACAAACAAACATTCCACTCAAACAACAAGTTTCAAGCACACTTATAGGCAACAAAATATTTTGTTACACCACATAAGTTGGTGAATTCGGTTTGATCTAAATATGGTGGTCCAACTATATGGTTCACTTGAAATCATTCTATCCTTCTTGGTGGATTCTTCTTGAATGAGATCATGGTTTCCTTGGGAAAATTCTTGGTCACAAAACTAAGTGATGATGGTTCCTTCTAAGTTGTATTCCCTTAGTCTTCAAGTCTTGAGTAATATTTCTTGTCTCACTTGTAGTCCTTAGTGATATCCAAGTTGAAGTCCTTGTTGAGACTAAGTGACATGGTTATACCCTACGGGTACATGACTTCAGCATACCTGGTTCAGCCCAAGGAAGGCCCACGGCAGATATACGCTGGCCCATGAAGATTTTCGGGTGGCCGAGGCCCATGACGCCTTCGGATCCTTGGAGAACAAGACTAGCATAGATAGGAAATTCAAAGGGGTAAAACCCTAGAACCTGTAACCGACTAGGACTATGCCCGGGACCTGCCTAAGTCTATATAAAGGCCAGGAGGGCACGTCCTAGATGGCTCGACTCGTACTTTCGCACACACCTCCACGCCAGATCGAATCTGCGCACCCTGTAACCTTTGGTTCCGCCGTAATCAAGAACAGACAAGCAGGAGTAGGGTTTTCCCCCCGGGGGCCTGAACCTGGGTAAATCTCGTGTCCCCTGGTTGCTTGTCTGTTAACCGTGCCACGATCTCCAGCATCCCCATCTTCTCCAAAACCCAAGTCCATAACAATGGGCATTGACGAGATTAAACCTCGTCAATTGGCGCCGTCTGTGGGAATCGGGGCTGCTGATTGTGCGATCGTGACGGTACCGACCCGATCGATCTACAACTCCGCGGTGACGGAGAATCACCTCCTCTTCGGCACTTTCGACTTCACCGCCCACTCGCCGGCCACCATGAAGGATTTCGAGCCCGTAGGCGACAGACTCGAAATTTTGTTCGGGAGCTTCTGCTTCCAGGTGGGACAAACTGGCACACTCCGCCTTCCTGAGCGGGTGCCCGTGCCATCGATCAGGCCTGCCTCGTGGGCTCCACACCCCGTGCTACGCACATCACCATCGACAGATGAGTTCTACAACAGCAGCTGCTGCAACTCCGATCTGTG
Organism: Avena atlantica; assembly: GCA_910589765.1. Classification (NCBI taxonomy): domain Eukaryota; kingdom Viridiplantae; phylum Streptophyta; class Magnoliopsida; order Poales; family Poaceae; genus Avena; species Avena atlantica. The sequence goes on from OU342738.1 coordinate 234,451,727, forward strand.
CGATCCGCCTTCGGATGAAGGGACCTACGGTTCCGGATCTGAAAGCTGCGGCAGCAGCGAACCGATCTACGAGCGGTACCAATGCGCCGCAGTCATCCAGGAGCAACAAATGCCTAACCCGCCGCCCAACACGAACCCTAACCCGCAGGATAGAAATGGCGGAAGCGGCGGGAACAGAAGAAGCCAGTCCCCCACCCGAAGGGGAAAACAACGGCCACGTCATCCAACTTAGCAAAGAAGGATGGGTCCAGGCACGTCGTGCCGTTGCAGGTGACATAGTCCTACCCGTGGACTCCCCACGTGACCTACTGATGGCGTACCACTACCTCCTCATCGAGGAGCACAAGAATCAAATCAAGATGCAGGAGACGCTCGACAAACGCAAGCAAGCAGCCTCCGAGTCCAGCGCGCGACGAGCTGCGCTCTCCGCCATGGCACCCGGCTCTAGCATGAACGGAAGCCACGGAAACAAGCACCGCTCGCGGGTGGAGAACATGGATCCCAAGGAACGTCGTGATGTGACCCGAACTCTCCACACATCGTTCATGGATATGGATGCCGACGGCAACATCATCCCGAAGACACCGCAAGCTGCGATCATGGCAGCCACTGCGTATCTCGCGGCCCACCAACCTCAGGAAGGGGACCCGAAAATATCCATGCATAAGTCCGCACTCACCGGACTCGGACTCGTCGGAGCTGCGCTCCACGAAGACGCTCCTGCGGAGCCGAATAAGAAAGCTCCGGTCAGGCGCGACCGGAGCCCCACCCCTTCATCCGAAGAGGAGGAGGAGCACGACCTTCCTCGAAGGAAGAAGAGCTCGCATCGCCATAAACGCGACTATGACGCCAGAGACGCGCTTACACAGCGCAAAATCGACAAAGCACGAGCCAAACGCGCATGCTCGTCCGAGTCCGAGATGGATGAAGATGAAGGAGAACTCTGTGGAGCTCGATGCTTCAACAGATCTGTTCGGTGAACACAGATGCCACGCAATTTCAAGCTTCCTTCGGATACTCCGAAGTTCAACGGCACGCAAGATCCAAAATATTGGCTCAGCGATCATCTGTCATCCGTCAAGCTGCATGGCGGTAACAAAGAAACTGCCATGCAATGCCTCCAGCTGCAGCTGAAAGGCGTGGCGCGGGTCTGGCTCAGCAGCCTATCATCAGGATCCATCCGAAGTTGGGAGGAGCTAGCTTACAGCTTCATCCGAAATTTCAAGGGCACCAGCAAGAGGCCCGCCTCAATCGAAGAGTTGCGAGCCTGCACTCAGAGAACGGGGGAATCTATTCGCTCGTACATATTACGCTGGTCTACCACCAAGAACTCCACAGCACATATCTCCGAGGAGAGGGCCATCGACGCCTTCAGAGACGGCGTCAAACGCCAAGATTTCAAGGAGGAACTTGGGCGTGTCAAGCCCAAGACACTCGACCACCTCATGGAAATTGCCAACAGTTGGGCAGACGGCGAAGATTGCATCCAGCGAGCGCAATCAGATGAAGAGGACGATTACGGCCGAAGGCGAGAACGCCGTAGCAAGAGGAGATCGCGTGTCTACGAAGACCGCGACGGACCCGACATGGTCGCGGCTGGCTACGCCGACCGCTGCAACGACAACAGCCGCAACAGCGGAGGAAATTTCCGCGACAGCGGACGACCAGCACAGCCGTGGCAACACCGCGACCGCGACAACGGACCCTCAGCATTCGACAAACTTTCGGGTCCATGCACCGTCCACTTCTACATCGACAAACAAGATGGCAAAGAGAAAGCCAGTCACATGCTCAAGGACTACCGCGAGTTCCAGAAACTCAGCGAAAGCATGGTGCAGATGAGGCAACAAGCCCCAACCCCTGCGTTCGGAAACGCACCCGCGCCAGGAGAAATAGCACACGGAGCTCCTCTACCGCCACCTATTGGAGGCCCAAACCAACCAGTCGCACCAGCGCAAAACAACGCCGGGGTCGGATACCTCCCACCAAAGGGAGCACTAAATATGATCCAGAAGGGACGCCCCACAAATAGGGTGCAGAAGAAAATCACCCGACAAATCAACTTGGTCGTGGCAACTCCGCCTGCAATCCCTGAGTACCTCAGCGGATCGGAGTCCTGCATCACATTCACTCGCGCGGATCACCCTTTCCAGATCCCTCACCCAGGCCATGCTGTCCTGGTGCTGGAGGCGCAGATCGGAGGCTTCGAGATGATCCGCGTCTTCATGGACGGCGGCAACGGCATAAATCTAATGTTCGCAAGCACTCTAGCAGCTATGCGGATCCCGCAATGCAGCCTGGAACAATCAGACACAACGTTCCACGGCATTGTCCCAGGAAAGGGCATATTCCCCCTGGGCAAAATAGGGCTCGACGTTATCTTTGGGAAGCCGGACAACTTCCGGCAGGAGCGCCTAGAATTCGAAGTGGTGGACTGGCCGTCGCAATACCACGCCATCCTGGGGCGTGTAGCATTCGCAAGGTTCCTGGCCGTCCCGCACTACGCATACCTACTACTCAAGATGCCAGGACCAAGGGGCGTCATCACAGTCCACGGGAGCTTCACCCGATCGAACCAATGTGACAGGGATTTCAACAAAATCTCCCAGTCTTTCGGCATGCAAGACGAGCTTGTAAGGCTCCGTGAAGTAACGGACAATGGGGTACCCCCAGTCATAAGGCAGAACGCACCTGACATGTCCTTCGACTCCACTGTCAACACCAAGAAAGTACAGGTCCATCCGACGGATGCCTCCAAGACGGCCTTGATCGCCAATGACCTCAGCACCACATAGGAAGGCGCGCTCGTCGAATTCCTCCGTGAGCGCTGGGAAATCTTTGCCTGGTGTCCTGCGGACATGCCAGGAGTTCCCAGGGAATTCGCCGAGCACGCACTCAATGTCTTTCCAGACACCAAGCCAGTCAAGCAGTCCATCCGAAGACTGTCGGAGCCACGAGCCGAAGCTATCGGCAAGGAAATCAATAGACTACTCGCTGCAGACTTCATCAGGGAAATCAAAGAAAGCGAGTGGCTTGCAAACACGGTGATGGTCCCGAAGAAGGACACGGACATCCTGCGGATGTGCGTGGACTTCACGTCACTAAATAAGCATTGCCCAAAGGACCACTTCCCTCTTCCACGGATCGACCAGATCATCGATTCGACTGCAGGTTGCGAGAAACTCTCCTTCCTCGACGCCTACTCAGGCTATAACCATATTCGGCTCAAGGTCGAAGATCAGGAGAAAACGGCGTTTATCACACCGTTCGGAGTATTCTGTTACAACACAATGCCCTTCGGGCTAAAGAACGCGGGTGCCACGTACCAGCGATGCATGCAGGCCTGCCTCAAGGACCAGATCGGTCGCAATGTCCAAGTATATGTCGACGACATAGTAATAAAAACTAAGGAGGCAAGGACACTTATCGACGATCTACGCGAGACGTTCGAAAACCTTGATCGCTACAGGATCAAGCTCAATCCCGAAAAGTGCACCTTCGGCGTCCCATCAGGTCAGCTGCTCGGGTACTTCATCTCTCAACGAGGGATCGAGGCGAACCCGAAGAAAATCAGAGCCATCATGACGATGGAGAAGCCGAAAAACCTCAAGGGCGTCTAGCAGCTCGCAGGACGAGTAGCGGCACTAAGCAGGTTCATCAACCGCATGGGCGAGAAGTCCCTACCATTCTCCCAGCTGCTGCGCAAGGCAGAAAAGTTCGAGTGGACACCAAAAGCCAACAACGCATTCGAAAGCCTCAAGCGGCTCCTCTCCACCTCGCCCTTTTTGGTCACGCCAAAGGAGCGCGAGCCCCTGCTGCTGTACATAGCAGCCACACACCAAGTGGTCAGCACCGTACTCGTGGTCAAACGACCCGAAGAAGGCAAGACCCACGGGGTCCAGCGCCCAATTTACTACCTCAGCGAGGTACTAATACCAACAAAGCAGAGGTACCCTCACTACCAAAAGCTAGCCTACGGCATGTTCATGACGGCTCGACGGCTGAGCCATTACTTCCAGGAGCACCAAGTGATGGTGGTCAACGAGGCACCCCTGAACAGCATCCTGAATAATCCAGAGGCCACAGGACGGGTGGCTCTGTGGGGCATCGAACTTTCACCCTTGGACATCCTCTACGAGAAACGACACGCAATTAAATCTCAAGTCCTTCCGGACTTCCTGGTACATTGGATGGAGCTGCAGCTGCCAGATACCCCAGACATGTCGCAGTCATGGACAATGCACTTCGACGGCTCCAAGCGCGAAGCCGGAGCAGGGGCAGGGGTCATACTGACCTCCCCGCAAGGCGACAAGATGAAGTACGTTCTTCGGATGAAATTCAGAGCCTCCAACAACGAGGCCGAATACGAAGCCCTCATCCATGGCATGAGGATGGAAAAGATATGCGGCGCAACGCGCCTGGTCATCTACGGTGACTCCAACCTCGTCGTCCAGCAGACGATGAATGAGTGCGACGCACATGCCGAAAACATGATCGCATACCGCGCGCTCTACAACACACTCGAAGGCGAATTCGACGGCTGCGAACTTCGGCACGTTGGAAGGGAGAGCAACGAGGAAGCCGATAGACTCACCAACATCAGCTCCACTTGCACAAAAGTGCCACCAGGAGTGTTCCTCGAACAGATCTGCGTACCATCCATCAAGGGATCACCCAAAGAAGCAGAACACTCGGGAGCTATGCTACCCGAAGGACACGAAGGACCCAAAAAGCTGGACACAGAGGTAGCCATGGTCAACCTAATGCAGGTCATGGCAGTCGAAGAAGCTTGGACGCGACCATACCTCCAGTTCTTGATAGCCGGAGAATTGCCTGACAGCCCAACAGACGCCCGACGCATATCTCGCCGGTCAAAAGCCTTCACCATCATCAACGGCGAGTTGTACAAGCACATCATCACGGGTGTACTTCAACGGTGCGTCACCATCGACGACGGCAAGGCCATACTCCAAGACATCCATGAAGGCATCTACGGCCACCACGCAGGCAGCCGCTCCCTTGTCGCTAAAGCTCTACGAGCAGGATTCTACTGGCCAACGGCCATGAGCGACGCAAAGGACATCGTCCGAAGATGCAACGGATGCCAACGGCTCGCCGACAAACCTCACGCACCTGGGTCCGAGCTTAGACCCATACCTATAGCTTGGCCTTTCGCTCAATGGGGCCTCGACATGATCGACAAACTGCCAAAATCCTCAAAAGGGGGACACGTCTTCCTCCTGGTTGCAGTCGATAAATTCACCAAGTGGATCGAGGCCATGACGGTCACCAACCAGAAAGGCAAAACTGCCGTCAAGTTCTTCGAGTCCATTATCTACAGGTTCGGCATACCACACAGCATCATCACCGACAACGGATCGAACTTCATCTCCGAAGAATTCCAGGACTTCTGCGAAGGCCTTGGGATCAACATCACGTATGCCTCAGTGGCACACCCGCAAACGAACGGGCAAGTGGAAAAGGACAACGGCCTAATCGGCGCCGGCATCAAGAAGCGCCTCATGAGCTCACTCGAACAAAAAGCTGGAAACTGGACGAAAGAGCTACCATCCGTCCTGTGGAGCTTACGGACTATGTCAAAAATCTCCACCGGCTACACATCGTTCTTCATGGTACATGGAGCCGAGGCCGTGCTACCAGCCGAAGTACGCCACCAGGCCCCGCGGGTCATCGCTTACAGCGAAGCCGAATCCACGATTGCACTTGAAGATGCTGTCGACACACTCGACGAAGCACGGGATATAGCAGCAGCTCGATCAGCGGTGTACCAGCAGAGTCTCCGAAACTACCACGGCCGCCGGCTGCGCCCAAGATCCTTCATCGAAGGAGACCTCGTCTTGCGACTCAAGCAAAAGCGACCGAATAAATTCGAGTCACCATGGGAAGGACCCTACGTCATCACCGAAGTCATCCCAGGTGGCGCCTATCGCCTCAAGCACGTGGAGTCTGGAGTCGCATACTCTAACCCATGGAATATCTCGCACCTGCCACGATTCTATCCGTAGCAACCTACCCCCTTTTACTTTCAATAAGGCTTCCAGCCAAAGCTATTTAGCCGAACAATGTACCTCCTCCATTACGATATAAATAAATCTAAGTGTCTCGCCCCCAAAACTTCGGTCCACTATTTTCTGCAACTGTACTACATGCTACAAACGCACTCGGGGGCTCCCCCCACCTCACGATTTCATCAACTGAGGACCAAACGTGTACACCTGAGTAGCTGACAACGTCAGGGAAACGAAAAGGACACGTACTCAATCAAAGCACTGCGTGCTCACAAACAAACAAACCTTTACAACAAAGGGCACAACACGCCCAGCCGAAATATACAAATTTTACATCTCTCTCTTTTTACAGGTACTACCTATGTTGAAGAATAATCTGGGCACGCTGCTCAAACAAATCTATAATCTGTTCGGCATACTGCCTTACAGCCGCGTAATGCGGACGCATGTCCCACTCGCCACCATCAGGGCGAAGAGGTGGCCCAGCGGCCACAGCAGCCAAATCCACGTCAGGCCGGTGCAGCCTCACAAGAGATAAAGCAGCCTTCACTCCTGCGACAAGCCGCTGCCGCACCAACTCCTTGACATTGCTTACGCTCCGAAACTTCAACAGAAGACCCGCAAGGCTTGTCGGTACGGCATCCAAAGGGAACATGACGTGCAGCACCGAGGCAAGCGATGTCTGCACTTGGCGGAGCGCCCGCGAAACTTGATGAACACGATCCTGCACCGTCGCCAGAGCTATGGCGCGATCACGATCCATCCAGAAGAAGCCGCCGGCCTCCATGTCCTGTTGAGTCAAGCAATTGACCCGAACAGCGACACGCTCCTTTTCCTCCCTCGGAGCAAGATTCGCACCTGCAACAATCGCACAAAATAAGAGTAAAGCCAGCAGGCTCATCTGAAGAACCGAGCTACAGCTCGAACCAAAGAACAACTTACATTGCAGCTGCTCGGACAGTCGAACCAGCTCCGCCATCAAGTACTCCTCTCTGGCTGCACCACGATCCGATTTGGACTTCCAAACGTCGGCATGACCGTGTAACCCGAGCAACTCCCTCTCTAGACTACGCACACGATCCCGAAGGAAAATGAGCTGCGAGGAATCATCCAAGGATGGTCGCAACGGCATTGCGGATGGGGCGTCAACAGGATCAGCACCCGAAGGAACCTAGAGCAGCAGCAAAAGAAAGGAACACAGACATTCAGCCAATGATAAGCCACAACTCAGAGGAATTCATTAAATATATAAGGCCACTACGTGGCACAAGGATGTTGTTCTTCAAGATATTTACAACAAAAGTAGACTACAAACTACCCTACGTCTACTACGCCTAAGATGCGGGACCCTGAGCCGCCTCGGAGCCAGACTGCCTAGCTTTGGCCCCGCCCTGCTGCCGCAGTGCATACCCAGACAGCAAATCAATGAGCTTGGGCCCATATCGCTTGCAGCGAGCAGAATAGGCAGCAAAGGCTACCTCGTATCCATCCGCAGCCGTTGGCATCCGAGAGGTGATCTGGGGCAGATCCAGCTCCGCTCCAGTCGCCAAGGCCATCGCCAGCCCGACGGACGCGTCGATGCCCTTCTGCTTGAGCTTGTACGCCGCAGGCGCTTCGGCTGATAGAGCCTCCGCCAGAGCATCGACATCATCAAGCGCTGCGCCCTTCGGGACAAGCTCCTTGTAGAAGCGACCAAGGACCTCTTTCGCCTTGGCAAGGGAGTTGACGACGGTGCTGCAGCGGTCTTCGACCGCCACAGTGGCATCATCTAGAGAACTACCGTGCTCCAGAGCACCGCGGTCGAACTCGATGCCTGTGGCATCTGAGACAAAAAGTAAGAAGAAAAACATGAAGAAAAGCATCATAGAAGAAGACCCGAAGAAAAAGAAACAAGTACAAAGCTAGCACTCACCCGAAATAGCCTTGGCAGCAGCCATGAGCTTCATCGCCACCTCCCTTTCACGAGCAGCCGCAACGGTGGTCAGCTGCTCCTCACGATCTGCGGCCTCCTGCTGCAGACGCTCATTCGCTTCGTCTGCCTTAGTCAGCTCTAGCTCGAGGCATTCTTTCGCGCCAATGGAGGCTTCGGCCTTTTGCTCCGATTGACCAAGGCTCTTTTTGAGAGCGTCGACCTCACGGAGGGAATCGTTATGCTCCTCTGCATTTAAGACAAGCAAGTGTCAAAGAACAGGACCAGGATAAATAATAGAGGCATTCAAAGACAGATGGATACCTTGAAGCTGCCGAAGGTTCGCCTCCAGCGCCAGGCTCTCTTGCACCAGCCGCTTGGCCTCCTGCACAAAAGGCTGCAGAAAAAGAAATAGCAGTAAGAAAAGGGCTTGGGAGCTACGCCCAACACAAAGAAGCAAAAACAAAATTCGCACACGAAGACACTCGGGGGCTCCCCCCCGTGACATGAAGCAGAAAACTTACATGCTCTAATGGTGACTCCGAAGAACCGCCTGCGAAATTCTGAGGCGCAACCACCTGCACCTCCTGCAACGGAGGATCCGGAGCCGCGCCACCCGAAGTCGCCACCGTCTGAGGAGGAGGAGACGCAATTTTCGACTCCCCCATCATCTCTCGCGCACCACCACTGGAGGAATCATGGGAGGAATGCCTGCACACGAACCAATCAGCACAAGCACACCAATCATAAAGGAAAAAGGACAATAGTACAGCAAGAAACTTACGAGCCCAGTGAGCTCAGGTCAAAGACAGGAGGAGTCCTTCAGGCTCTCTTCTCCTCCTTCTTTTCTTCCTTCTTCTCCTCCTTTTTCTCTTCCTTCTTCCGCTTCGCTGGCGGGTGCGGCGCTACACCCCGCACAGGAATGGCAGGAATTGGAGAAGTAGAACCTCCATGACCGCCACTATGACGCTTAAGGCCCAGAGGGTTTCTGGGAGTCGGAGGAGTCAAGGCATCCGAAGACTCGCTGGAGCTCCGTGACCGTTTTCGCGTATGGTCCTCACTCGACTCGTCGGCATACTCCGCCGGAGATCGCGCCGACGGCAGCTCGGACACGGAATCAACCACTTCATTATCCGGGGCATTCGGATACCTTTCGGGCAACGGCGGTACCATGCCCGGCACTTTGAAGCTCTGCAAGATCAGAAGTAACTTTGTTAGCAAAAAAAAGAAACAAAAACACAGCCGACCAAGAGCACTACGTGCCCAAATCTACACCTGCGGTACGGCCAACGTCAAAGAAAATGGAGGAGTTAGTGACTTCCCCGGGATTTCTTCTCCAGCTTTGAACTTCAGCAGCGCGCGAAGGGCCCTGTCAAGATCCCCCTCGGACATTTTCTCAGCCGAAACCCTCGTCGGATCACGGCGCCCAGAATAAAGAAACATCGGGTGCGCCCTCGCTTGGAGAGGCTGCACCTGATGCTCAAGAAAAGTCTGGATGATGTCCACGCCGTTCACCTCCTTCTCCGGAATCAGCTGGAGATCCTCCACCCGACGGTAAAGGGCCTCTATCTCCGCCACCTCACCGTCCAAGATTTGGTTTTTCCAAGACCTTTTTCGCTCAATCATTTGGGAGGGGTCAAACGGAACAAGACCAAAATCTTGCCCGGGCAATACGGAGTCGCGGATATAAAACCATCGCCTCCGCCAGTACTGGACAGATTCGGACATGGAAAAGGAAAAGAAGAGCAGATTGGGACTAAGTGAGATGATGAAACCCCCAATGGGATACACACCATCCGAACCAGATTGCCTCTTCATGGAATAGAGCTTCCGAAAGAGGCCAAAGTGCGGCTCAATGCCAAGCCAGCACTCGCAAAAAGTGATAAAACACGCAATGTGGAGAAGAGAATTGGGAGACATATGATGAAGTTGAATCCCATAGAAGAAGAGTAGTCCACGGAGGAAGTCATGGACCGGAAAAGAAAACCCACGCAAAACGAAGGCGAGAAACATAACCCGATACCCAGATGGGGGACGGGGGATTACCTTATTGCCGGGGAGTTTGACGGCCTCCCTATCTTGCGGGATCAGGCCCCGCTCGCGAAGCTTGCGGAGATCGCTCTCCCGCGTCTCTGATCGCCGCCAGCCACCATCGGTGACGCGAGTAGCGGCGGTGCCCTTTTTTCCTCCGGCGGCGCTGTTCCCAACCGCAGATGAAGATTTCTTTGATTTCCCCATTGCGCTACGGCGGCGCCGGCGGTGAAAATGTAGAAAGAACGACGGAAATGTGGAAGGAAATCCCAGCGCGAAGCAAGAATCGCTCGAGCACAAGGAGGCAGTGAACACAAGAACTGGTGCGGTGAAACAAACCACGGTTTCCCCCAATGATTATAACAGCGAAGATGACGAACGGCAGCCGTCCATCCAGAAGACCTAACGCCAACGGCAGATCTGACCATACACGTGTCAGCATCACAACGAATCGTCGTTACCACGCCGTCCACCATGCGCGGAAATCGAGGAAACACCGTAATTATCTCCACGCCACGCGTGACCGGTCAATTCAAAGTCAGCAAGTGGGACCCACGTTCGTCCAGTCAAGTCATCTCTGGCGTAGCAGACGCTTGAGGTCATCAATCGTCAGCACTGATGTCATCAAAAGCTATACTAGCACCAACTACAATTCTTCGGTTCCACAGCTAAGAGTACTCACTCGAATCTTCGATTCGACTAAATACTCGGGGGCTACTCCTATCAGGAGCGCTGGCCGCGCACCCGGAGGATGAATAATGACAAAGTATTTTCTTCGAGTCCTACGTCGAGTCTACGACTCCACTACAGACTCGGGGGCTACTCCCATAGGGAGGGTGGATTTAAGCATCCGAAATTTTTTGAGTCTTATGGACTTAACAACTGAACAATGATTGAACTAAAGTCTCTGCTCGAGTCTACGACTCGCACAGACACTCGGGGGCTACTCCCATAGGGAGCGCTGGTCGCGCACCCTATGAATTCTTCGACTGCGATCTTTCGGATCAGCACGCAAAAAACTTTTTGGCATCTCTGCCCCAACAAGCGCTGAGTGAGCGACAATCTCCTTGGCCACCCGAAACACCTCCGTAGTGAAAAATGTTCGGATGCTGCGTCCGCGACGCAAAGATAAGACCTACAGATATCATCTGACGGCCTGGCAACGTACATGACTGCGCTCTGCTAGTACAAATCCATGTCAACAGGCGTGATGAAAAATCCCGATGGACGCGTTGGGCACATTAATTAAAATCACTGGAATTCCACTCCTATAAGTCCTCCGCGGCCTGAGTCGAATTACGCCAGCATATGTTCCAGGTCTGAGTTTAGGGACTCGAACTTGAAGAAGATCGTGTTGTTTCGTCCTAAGACAGTTAACTGACCCTGATCCGTCGGGTGAGTCAGGCACATGCGTCAACAATCCCTACACACATATAGTATTAATACATAGTTGCACCCGAAAGATGGAAGAGTCCTCAGCCGAATCTACGATTCGACTGATCACTCGGGGGCTACTGACATGGTTATACCCTACGGGTACATGACTTCAGCATACCTGGTTCAGCCCAAGGAAGGCCCACGGCAGATATACGCTGGCCCATGAAGATTTTCGGGTGGCCAAGGCCCATGACGCCTTCGGATCCTTGGAGAACAAGACTAGCATAGATAGGAAATTCAAAGGGGTAAAACCCTAGAACCTGTAACCGACTAGGACTATGCCCGGGACCTGCCTAAGTCTATATAAAGGCCAGGAGGGCACGTCCTAGATGGCTCGACTCGTACTTTCGCACACACCTCCACGCCAGATCGAATCTGCGCACCCTGTAACCTTCGGTTCCGCCGTAATCAAGAACAGACAAGCAGGAGTAGGGTTTTCCCTCCGGGGGCCTGAACCTGGGTAAATCTCGTGTCCCCTGGTTGCTTGTCTGTTAACCGTGCCACGATCTCCAGCATCCCCATCTTCTCCAAAACCCAAGTCCATAACAATGGGCATTGACGAGATTAAACCTCGTCACTAAGGTTGAAGTCACTTGAGTTGGTGAAGTCCTTGGTGAGAATATAGTTGAAGTCTTTGGTCATGGAGAAGGCTTTATCCATCTAGTTTGAAATAGAAGAGATGTCGAGTCAAAACCAAAAAAGGTTGAGGAAGAGTTTACAAGATTGTTTATAAATAAGTTTTGGAACAAATTCAACTCCTATTTTTCTAAGAGGTTTTGTCCAATCCTAGGGTTACAATCCTACAGGAAAGACAGTGCTCTGATACCATCTGTTAGGTTCCCAACCTTAAAAAAGGTAGAGATCCCTGTGTTTACAATGCTAGTCCCTGAATCAATAGCTAGCATCCACAGTTAAGATGTAATATCAAGAAAAAAAGGTCATAATACAACTTTATAACCAGGAATAAAATAATTTATTACATCTTAAATAGCTCATTTGGCTATTTCATTACAATGCAGCAGAATATAACAATAGCATGGGGTCCTTCATCTTCAAAGTGCCATAGGCAGTCATGTTGGTTGTAGACTTGTAATCCTAATCAATAAACTTCACTAACATCAAACAAACCTGCAACATAATAAGTTACAGCCACAAGGGTCAATACATTTGAATTGTATTGGCAAGTGATACTATGGTAAAATAGTGGAGTCTATCATCTATATGCATTTGGCTAAGTGGAGCTTAGGCTTGCTTTGCTCAAAATAGATTTTTCCTTATCATTTGAAAAAAAACTAAGTTTTTGCTTGACAAAATCACCCAAGGCATCTCCCAATAGAAATTGGTGATCCTTCATCCCTTGTTCAACCACAAAGTTTTAACTTAGAAATTTGGATGAGGAGATTCTTTATAGCTTCCATGTCTTGATGCTCAAATTGTCCTTTACCAGGGACATGGCTAAGTACTTAGATTTTACACTCTGCAGAGGTGGTGCACTTTCCCCACAAGACTTGGTTTCACCAAGACAAGATCTTTCAGAAGCCTTCCCTTAGACCAGAATGGACGCGCTCCAACCTATCAAACCCCTACCACCAACTGTCCATTTGGCTAAGTTATTGCAACCTATATGATCCAGGCAGAGCCCATAATGCCAAGTGGCTGCACTTGAAGATTCTTAGCATTTGACATCTCAAATCTCTTTGTTCCTGGGTGGCCATCCACAAGTGTGATACACAAGGTAAACCATAGAAATGGGCCTTGTGTAACCACTCAACACAAACCATTCCTTCCATTCCACCCAGGTGATTCATTCACTTAGTTGTTTTATTAAATAAAACACAAGTACTTGACTGAGAAATATTCCATAGCATGAAATATAACCCACCCTTGTTTTCTACTAGCTAAGCTAAGCATGATAGTGGTAGGAATATGAACTTAGGAAATTTCCACTAAGGTTTCATCTACTAGGATTTCCCATGGCATAGTTTATACTTAGCAAAAATTCCATGCAAGTCATACTTTAGAAATATCACTAATGCATAGTGAAAATAATGGGACAAAAGTATGAAGCATCACTTGCCTTTTTGGTAGAGAATATAAGTTCACTCCTTGATCTTGCAATACTCACACTCTTCAAATCACTACAATTCAATCAAGCAAGCAATATTTGAATCTACCATTCAAGCAACATCACATAAAATAATAGAAACAAAATAATGCATGCAAGCATGCCAAAGATGGTTTATTTGGAAAAGTGGTTTCTAATGGGTTATAAACATTTGAAAACACCTATTGGTCATTTTATATCAGTGGCAAAATCAATTGCAAAAGATTTTACTTATAAATCATTTTAAACCAGATCAATATTTTATGTGTTTGAAAATGCCTTTAGCAAAGCAACAATCTATAGGGTTCATCAAAAAATATGTTTAAATCATAAAACCTTGTGTTTAGGGTCAGAGAGTTTAAATCAAAACATTTCCCAGAGGTTTTTCTCCAAAAGCATTTTTAATAAATAAACTTTATTTTTATTTGACTAGAAGTGCTTTAAATCAAAGATTTATTCTTTTGCTTCACCAAATATGTTTTTGAAACCACAAATTGATTTCTATGGTCGGTAGGTTCAAAACAATCCATTTTCCAAAGGTTCCATCACAAAAATAATTTTAGAACAAATTTTATATCCAAAATATACCTACACAAGTTTCTGCAAAAAGAACCATTTTATCAGAAACAATTTACTAAACAAAGGGCATGGTTGGGTAGGATTTGTCTTGTTGATTCCATTGATATAAAATTTGCAAAATTTGGACATGTGGTTTGAAAGTTATGAATTTTACAAATTTGAACATCTAATAGATCATTTCTGGTTTTTATTTAAACAGTCTGGCCACGTGTCTTGTTTTTACTGGTCGATACCGTTTCGCTCGGATCGGTCGCTGTGAAGCGTTGGATTTAAGTTAGATCGAGTGGCACAGGTGGACGCGTACCCTTTCGATTGGATCTAATCCTAGCCAGACAAATCACATCCTACGGCTCCTGACACGCTAACCAAAACCTGGCGGCGCTCAACGGTGGCTGGCGGCGGTGACGCTCTGCCGGCGAGGTTGCCGGTGATTTAGCAAGCGCGGAAGAGGGAGATGATCCTCACTGGGTTCGTCTCGTCGTGCGGAAGCTCGAGGTGGTCGTCGTAGCTCAAGGGGCGCACGGAGCTGCTGGTGATTTCTCGCCGTGGTTGTTGTCGGCGTCGAACGCCTCTGCTCGTCGTTGGGGGCGGGGCTACAAGGCACAGAAGATCGAGATAAGGGGTCTATTAGACGCGCGAGTGAGAGTAGAACCTGCGTGTGCCAACGAGAGGGGAAGGGCGGACGAAAGCTACCCGGGGCACTCGCCGGAGTACAGGTAGTGGACGGTGGCGATAGGTCGTCGTCGTTGCCGAAGCTCTGGTGTTCGCGTGGATGAATGGGAAGCACATGAAGGTGCGCCAGAGGCTGGGGATCATGCTCGTGTGGTCGAGGGGGCGAGGGGCGGCTAGGTGTGGCCGGAATTGGTGGAAGTGCTCGCCGGAGCAGAGCGTGGTCTCTGGTAAAATTGGCGCAGCCCGGTGGCGAGCTGGTGCGAGCGAGAGAGGGGAAGTGGAGAGGAGGGGCAGGCGGTTATGTACGCGTGATCACGAGGCTGAATCAACGCGCGGTTAAAGAGGAATCAAGGCGCAATCAATCGGCAGAAACGGCGACGAGGGCGTGGTCTTCGCGGGGAGGAAGATGACTGGGGAGGTGGGACCTGGCTTTCTACGAGAGGGAGAACGAGGAGGTGGGGTCTGGTTGTCAGCCACTGTGTGGGTAAATTCGCGGGTGAAAATGGTTCACTGCGGGGGGAGAGATGGGCTGCTGGGCTTGCTGGCTGGGTTGGGTTTGATTCGTTTTTTTATACTAAACCTTTTTCTTTTTCTGTTTTTAATTTCCTGATTTGATTTTCATTCAAATAATTCAACTCCAAATCAATTCAAACCACCACCAAACTTTGGGTAAATTTTAATTCTGTTTAACAACATAATCTAAAGTCCAAAATAAAATAATTCATTTATTCTTTTAGGATCTATTAATAATAAAATAAATAGACCTTAGTCTTTATTTCAAATAGGATTTAATTTATTTCAAAACTCTATTTGAAATCTAATTAATACCAAAACCTTTTTAGTAAGTTTTATTTGAAAAAAATTAAAACACTTGGAATTTTTATTTTAAAAACTTTAATAAGTTTTAATGTTTATTTGAAAGGGAAAAGCCTTTACTTAAATAAAATTGGATATTAATAAATCCTTATTATTTTATTTAAATAAACCTTTACTCTTTTTAACAAATAGAAATATTTTATTTCATTTTCTTGGCCAAGATTTAATTTGGCTCTTTAAAATAATCCTTATTTATATTTCTATCTTTGCTTATCAAAACCATATCTTTTTGTTAAAAGACCCAAAAATGGTGATTCCAACTATTATAACTTTATTTACTTTTTGTTTATCTTTTTAAATCCCTTTAGGATTCTATTGGATCAAAATAGGTTTTGATGCTTCCTATTGGAATCAAAAAGTTTCTTCTCACCCTAAATTTCAACAATTGTTTATTTTGTTTATTTATTTTTCACATTACAAGATTTGGAAAATCTTGGGATGTGACACAATATTTGTGGAGACATGGATCACACTTCCAAAGAGAATGAAGATCAATGCCCTAATTGTGAAGAGAAACATCCAACTAATCAATGCTCCACATCTCAAGCTACTTGTTTCCTATGTGAAGGAAATAATCATGTCCCTATCCAATGCCCCATCTATTCCATAGTTCAACAAATGAAACAAGGTGGAGTGCATCAAGAGTTTGTGAACCCCCATGAGGAAACAACTTATACTAAGAAGGATGAAGACAAAGGAAAATCTCAGCTTGCACCTCCATGCACTATGACTCACATTGATGGACAGAAGAAGAAGAAACATATGTATTATCCAAGGAAACGATTAAGGAGACAAGGAGACTTTCCCACCTTTGAGGTGAGATATGAAGAGAATGAACTAGAAGAACTCCTAGCTTTGGAGAAACCCAAGAAGAAGAAGGACAAAAGCCAAGTGCAATGTTGCCTTTGCAAAGAGATGGGACACTATGCCAATGAATGTCCAGAGAAGAAAAATAAGTATAAGGAAATTAGCCAAGTGTGGTGGAACAACTGCAAAGAGCTAGGCCATTATGTATCAAACTTGTCCAAAGAAGATACGTGAAGAACTCAACCTTGTCACATGTTACAATTGTGGTGACCAAGGACATTATGCAAGCAATTTTCCAGAAAAGATGAAGTACAAGACAAGCAAGCCTATGAGGGACCTAAGCCTTGTCACATGTTTCAAGTGTGGAAACAAAGGACACTATGCAGATGTCTGCCCAGAGAAATTTCATCAAGATCCCAAGCAAGCCAAGATGTAATCTAGTGGAAAACTTTTAAGTGTGGAAGTACCCTAGTTGCCTTGAAGCCAACTTGTAACCTCTAGCCTTCCCAAATCTCAGGACGAGATTTCTTTTAAGGGTGGTAGCCTGTCACATCCCAAAATCTTCCAAATTTTGTAATGTGAAAAATAAATAAACAAAATAAATAATTGTTGAAATTTAGGGTGAAAAGAAACTTTTGTTTTAAAATGGAAACATCAAAACCCATCTTGAACAAACTTTGAATCCAACCAAATTCAAATCAAGTGAAATGCATTCTTCATAAATGCATCTTGAAATTTAAACACCTAGAAAATAAACCAAAAATCTAAAACCCTGATGAAAGAAAATAAATTTCTAAAGCTAATAAAGCTCATATCTAAAAACCATACCAAATGGGCAATTAATCCTAAAGAGATTTAAAATGATAAACAAATATTAAATAAGATTTTACAAATTGGAATCACCAAGTTTGGATCTATAAATAAAAAGATATGGATTTTATGAAATAAAGAAAGAAATAATTAATAGGGAATATTTAAAAGCCAAATTAAATCTTGGCCAAATCCATAAGAAAATGGATTGAATATAATCCAAATCCAAATAAAATAATGGATAAAGAATATTCAAATAAAATAATGTGGCATTAACCAAATTCTATCTTTATTTGAATAAAGACAAATTGCCCAAATTAAATGATTAACAATCCTATTAAATACTTTAAATAATTCAAAGTGAGTTATTTACACACCCTAATAAATAAATAAAACCTACTGAAAAGGGTTTGGAGAAATTTTGATTTCAAATAAGGGTTTTGAAAATTTAACTAAATCTTATTTAATAAAGGAAAGTGCCTTTTTTAAATAAAATATAAACCCTAAATAAATAAAGGATTTATTCCTAAAAAGGACCTTAAATACATGTTTAAAACATATTAAAAAATTACTAAAAAGTTTGGCAAGGTTTTGAATTCTAATGATTGTTTGAAATGTTTAAACAAAATTCAAAACAGAAATGAAAAATGGAAAAAAGAAAATGAATCAGAACAAAAAAAATGGAGAAGAAGCATCCCAGCCCAGTAGTTAGCCCACCTTCCTCCACCCTGCAGAAAACGTTTCACACCGTTGTTCGAACCCGCAGAGTCGCTGACCACTGGACCCCACCCTTTTCTTTCTCTCTCACGCTGACGAAGCGGCCCCACTCGTCAGTCGTCTTCCTCACACCCCCCCCCCCCCGCGGTGACCACGCCCTCGCCATCCGTTTCTTCACGTTTAAACTCGCATCAATACGCGTTACTACTGCGCTTAAACTTCGCCGCGACCACACTCGTTAAAGCGCCTCGATGCCCTCTCTCTTTCCCCTCATTCGCCGCGCCTAGAGAGCCACCGGGCTGCACAAATTTGTGCTTACTTCGTCGCTGTCTCCGACGATCTCCAATGATGATTCCAGCCGCTCCTCGCCGCCCCTTGCCTCCCAGTCCCCACGAGTGTGTTCCCCCGCATCTCCCAGTACCCACAGCTCAGCCGTGCGATCCCCCTAGCATCGGCAACCTCAACGCCAGCTCGCCACCGCCGTCCGCCTTGACTCCGGCGAGTTTCCCTGGTGAGCACAGACCCCCCTCCCCTTGCCCTCTTTTTGATGCTCACTTGTTTGCATCTCGCGTACGAAGCTAATGGTACCCTTCTCCTACCTTTCTGAGCCTTGTAGCGTTGCCAACGTCGCCCGCCCGAGCACACCGTCTCCAGGAGCTTCTCCGGCGAGCAATCCACTTCGACTTCGTGCGCCCCTTCGCCAACCAAGCACGCCTTGATATTCGCCACACTCCTGCGATCACTGTGAGCTACTTCTCTCTATAGCCTCCTAAATCACCGGCAACTGCATCGTCTGAGCGCGCCGCCGCCAATCGCCGCCGCTAGCGCCGCCCATTTTAGGTTAGTCATTTTAGGCCGTTGGATTTTAATCGGATGCATGCAATAGATTCATTAACAGAAGGGGTATCCTTTGTTCTGTGCCGCACGATCACCTTTAGATCCAACGCCCCACGTTGCACGTTCCACACGAACCGGTACTGTCCACTAAGAACATGACACGTAGCCAGACTCTGGTTTAAAAACAGAAATTTGATCTATTAGTGATTAAATTTGTAAAATTCATAACTTTAAATCTACACGTCCAAATTTTGCAAATTGTATATCAATGGAATCAGAAAAACAAATACTTTCCAACCATGTAAATTTTTTAGTAAATTGCTCCTGTTACATTGGTTGTTTTTGCAGAAACTTGTGTAGGCATATTTTAAACATAAAATTTATTCTAGAAATGTTTTTAGGATAAAATCTTTGGCAAATGGATTGTTTTGAACCTACTAACCTTATAAACCAACTTTTGGATTGAAAACATATTTGATGAAGCCAAAGAATAAATCTTTGAATTAGAACATTTCTAGTCAAATAAAAATATTGTTTATGTGTTAAAAATGATTATTGAGTAAAACCTTTGGAAAATTATTTGATTTAAACTCTCTGACCCTAAACACAAAGTTTTGATATTTAAAAATATATTTGATGAACCCTATAAAATTATTACTTTGCTAAAAGGCATTTTCAACAACATAAAATATTACTTGGTATAAAAATGGTTTATAGGTAAAACCTTTTCAAATGGTTTCAATATTAAACACTTGACCTTAAAACACTAACATTTGTGTTTTAAAATGTATTTGCCAAACACTAGAAATTATCACTTTGATTTAAATCAATTCTAGCAAAACAAAAATGATTTAAATGGCCCTTTTCACTAACTTGTTATAAAATGGTTTTACCACTTTTATAAATGACCAATGGGTGTTTTCAAATGTTTATAACCTAATAGAAACCACTTTTCCAAATAAAACAATCTTTGGCATGCTTGCATGCATAGCTTTGTTTTCATTATTCTATGTGTTGATTGCTTGAATGGTATATTTAATTTGTGCCTTGCTTGATTGAATTGTAGTGACATTTGAAGAGTGTGACTATTGCAAGATCAAGGAGTGAACTTATATTCTCTACCAAAAAGGAAAGTGGTGCTTCATACTTTTGTCCTATTATTTTCACTATGCATTAGTGATATTTTTAATTAGGACTTGCATGGAATTTTTGCTAAGTATAAAGTATGCCATGGGAAATCCTAGTAGATGGAACCTTAGTAGAATTATCCTAAGTTAAGATTACTACTACTATTATGCTTAGCTTAGATAGTAGAAAACAATGATGGATTATATTCATGCTATGGAATATTTCTAAGTCAGGGACTTGTGTTTGTTTAACAAAGAAACTAAGTGAATGAATCACCTGTGTGGAATGGAAAGAATGGTTTGTGTTGAGTGGTTACACAAGGCCCGTTTCTATGGTTTACCTTGTGTATCTCACTTGTGGAATGCCACCCAGGAACAAAGAGATTTGAGATGTCAAATGTTGAGAAGCTTCAAGTGCAGCCACTTGGCATTATGGGCTCTGCCTGGATCATATAGGTTGCGATAACTTAGCCAAATGTACAGTTGGTGGTAGGGGATGATAGGTTGGAACGCGTCCATTTTGTTCTAAGGGAAGGCTTCTGAAAGATCTTGTCTTGGTGAAAATCAAGTCTTCTGGGGAAAGTGCACCACCTCTGCAGAGTGTAAAATCTAAGTACTTAGCCATGTCCCTGGTATTGGAAAATTTGAGCATCAAGACATGGAAGATATCAAGAATCTCCTAATCCCAATTTCTAAGTTAAAACTTGTGGTTGAACAAGGGTTGAAGGATCACCAATTTCTATTGGGAGATGCCTTGGGTGATTTTGTCAAACAAAAACTTAGTGTTTTCAAATGATAAGGAAAATCTATTTTGAGCAAAGCAAGCCTAAGCTCCACCTAGCCAAATGCATATAGATGATGGACTCCACTATATTACCATAGTATCACTTGCCAATACAATTCAAATGTATTGACCCTTGTGGATGTAACTTATTATGTTGCAGGTTTGTTTGAGGTTAGTGAAGTGTGTTGATTAGGATTACAAGTCTACAACCAACATGATTGCTTGTGTCATTTTGAAGATGAAGGACTCCATGCTATAGTTATTCCCGCTGCATTGTAATGAGATAGCCAAATGAGCTATGTAAGATGTAATGAATTATTTTATTCCTGGTTATAAAGTTGTATTATGACCTTTGCTTCTTGATATTACATCTTAACTGTGGATGCTAGCTATTGATCCAAGGACTAGCATTGTAAACACTGGGATCTCTACCTTATTAAAGGTTGGGACCTCTATAGGTGAGTAGCCTTATGGGGCATCGAGCTGTCCCCTCAGGACATCTCTACGAGTGCCACACCGCTATCAAATCTCAGGTGCTCCCTGACTTCTTCATCCACTGGATGGATCTCCAGCTACTAGACACTACGGACATGTCCTAGTCCTGTACAATGCACTTCTATGGCTCCAAGCGCGATGCTGGAGTAGGAGCCGGAGTGATCTTGACGTACCCTCAAGGGGACAAGATGAGATACGTGCTATGGATGAAGTTTCGTGCATCCAACAATGAGGCCAAGTACGAGGCGCTCCTGCATGGCATGCGGATGGACAAAGTGTGTGGCGCCACGCACCTTGTCATCTACGGTGACTCCAACCTCGTTGTTCAGTAGGCGATGAACGAGTGTGACACCCATAGCACCAACATGATCGCATATCATGCGCTCTACAACTCACTCGAAGGAGAATTCGACGGCTACGAACTCCAGCATGTTGGTAGGGAAAGCAATGAAGATGCTCACAAGCTCGCCAACATCGGCTCCACCTGCGCCCCAGTGCCACCGGATGTGTTCCTCGAGCAAATCTGTGTGCCTTCCATCAAGAAAAAATTCCCGAAGGACACAACCGGAGCCATGGGGCACTCGGGGGCTGCACCACTCGAGAAAGAACCCAAAGAGCTCGACATGGAGGTCGAACTAGTGAGACTCATGCAGGTCCTGGAAGTCGAGCAAACATGGACTCAACCATACGTCAAGTACCTAGTGAGCAAACAACTGCCTGAGGACCCGACAAATGCCCGACACGTCGCTCACCGATCAAAGGCCTTCACCATCATCAACGGCGAGTTGTACAAGCGCAACATTTTGGGTGCGCTCCAGCGATGCGTCACCAACAGTGATGGGAAGAGCATCCTCCTCGACATCCATGAAGGCATCTGTGGCCACCACCCAGCCAGTTGCACCCTTGTCGCCAAGGCTCTGCGAGCTGGCTTCTACTGGCCAACCGCGATACACGATGCCAAGGACATCGTCCAGAAGTGCAATGCACGTCAAAGGTATGCATACAAGCTGTGCGCGCCAGGCTCAGAGTTGCATCCCATACCACTGGCCTGGCCCTTCGCCCAACTGGGGCTCGACATGGTCGGCAAGCTGCAGAAGTCCTCACCCGAAGGGCACGTCTTCCTCCTGGTAGCAGTCGACAAATTCAAGAAGTGGATCGAGTCCATGCCCATCACTAACCAAACTGGTGCTTCTGCCGTCAAGTTCTTTCAATCCTTTTCTATAAGTTCGGAGTGCCTCACAGCATCATAACCGACAACGGCTCGAACTTCACCTCAAAGGAGTTTCGAGACTTATGAGAAGAGCTCGGCATCAACCTCACATACGCCTCTGTGGCGCACCCGCATACCAACGGTCAGGTCAAAAAGTCCAATGGCCTCGTCTGCAACGGCATCAAGAAGCACTTGCTATGCCCACTCGAAAGGATGGCGGGAGCCTGGGCGGAGGAGCTACTCTCCGTCCTCTGGATCCTGCTCACAATGCCAAACATCTCTACCGGCTATACGCCCTTCTTCATGGTGCACGGAGCCGAAGCAATGCTGCCCGCCGAGGTACGCTACAAGGCCCCATGAGGCATCGCCTACAGCAAGGCCGAATCATCGGCCGCACTCGAAGATGATGTCTAAACACTCAACGAAGCTCGCGACATCACCGCAGACCGTTCGATAGTGTACTCACAAAGTCTCTGTAAGTACCACAACCGACGGTTGTGCCCAAGGTCCTTCGTCGAAGGAGACCTCGTCTTGCGACTCAAGCATAAAGGGCACCTGAAGCTCGAATCACCCTGGGAAGTACCTTACGTGGTTACCGAAGTAATCCCAGGTGGTGTCTACCGCCTAAAGGACGTCCAGTCCGGAGTCGAATACTCCAACCCCTGGAACGTTGCACAACTGCGACACTTCTACCCCTAGTTGTCTTTTACTTTCAATAAGGCTATTTAGCCAGGATACTCAGCCGAACACTGTACCTCCTACATTATGATGAGTAAAAGCTAAGTTCCTTGGCCCAAATTTTTCTCTCTTGTATACATTTACATCGTTAAATACGCTCAAGGGCTGCGCCTCACCTTACGACTTCGTCGATTGCCACAACAACGCATAAACCCTGAGTAGCTGACCACGTCAGGCTAACGAAAAGTACATGCACAACCCATAATCAACAATGCACTACGTGCCAATACATACAACTTTACAAGGGCACAAAATCCCACTCAACCATATACATACTTTACATTATTATATTTACTACTCGCAGGGCTCAGCTACGTTGGAGCAGGACGTTCGTCCGCTCCTCGAAGATGTCGATAATGTCCTTAGCATGACGAGCAACCACAGCATAGTGCGGACGCATGTCCCATGCCATACCACCTCGAGGAGTGGGTGGCCAAGATGCTATCTCGGCCAGGTCAACGTCATGACGATGCAGCCGAATGAGTGCTAGTGCCTCCTTCGGACCTGCCACAAGATAATGACGCACAAGCTCCTTCACGGCGTCCATGTCACGAAATTTTCCAAGCAAAACCAAGAAGCTGGAGGGAGCCGCATCCAAAGGAAACATCGCGGCCTAGAAAACCGCGAGTGATGACCTTGTGCGCGTTAGCACCCGAAGCACTTGGTGGATGTGGTCTTGAACCGTTGCGACATCAGTTGTTCGGTCGCGATCCATCCAGAAGAAGCCGTCGTCCTCCAACTCCTGTTGCGTCAGGCAATTTAGCCGAATTGCAACTCGCTCATTCTCTTCCTTCGAAAGAAGATTCACAATTGCAACCAGAAGCAGCATATAAGAGTGAAGGGTTTCTCGGCATAGTAAATCAAAATTTTCTACGGATGCGAACAGAGGGAAGCCAAGATCTAATCTAGGAGATGCAAACAACAAGAGAGATTGGATTAGACCTTCATACCCTTGAAGATTCGCACAGCGGAACGTTCGTCGGAACGTGGGTGATGTAGTCGTACTCGCTTCTCCTCCTCGCGATCCGATCCGATCTAGCACCACAAGTGGCGATGCCTCCGTGAGATGCACACGTGCAGCACCTCGAAGTCTCCTCCTTCCTTGGTCCAGCAAGTATGGTGGATAGATGGGTTGGATCTACAACGCGACGGCGCGGTGCAATTGGTGGAGAGTTTCTGCAGCAGGGCTTCGCATAGACGCAGTCGGGAGGGAGAGAGAGAGGAGGGCAGCAGGGCGACTGGGCTTGAGGGGACGGTGTGGGGGGGTGGTCCGCCCCAGCCCTCTATATATAGAGGGGTGGGCACCTACCCTAACCCCTACCCCAAGCCCTAGGCCGGCGGCCAAAGGAGGGAGGAGTGGGGGGCAAGGAAACCCCCCCCCCCCCCTTCTAGAAGGTCCAATTAGGGTTTATCCCTTCTTGGCCGGCTGGGCCCTATGGGGCCTTTTGCCCCTGGCCCAATGCGGCCAGGGCACTCCCTCATAGGCCCATGCCCCCTCCCGGAAGGTGGGTCCACGTTGGTCCCCTTCCGGAAGGTTCTAGAAGCTTCCGGTACAATACCGATTAACCCGGAACAATTCCGAACTCCAAAAACTGCACTGCCTTATATGAATCTTATTCTCCGCACCACTTCGGAACCTCTCGTGATGTCTCGGATCCCATCCAAGACTCCGAACAAAAACTCATAAACCAATTATCCAATCTATCCTAGCGTCGAGACACGTTAAGTGTGTGACCCTTCGGGTTCGAGAACATGCAGACATGATCTTCTATCAATAATCAACAGCGGGGTCTGGAAACCCATATTGACTACCACACATTCATCGATGATCATATCGGATGAACCACGATGCCAGGATTCAATCCATCCCATATATATATTCCCTTCGTCTCGCGATATTTTACTTGCCCGAGATTTGATCGTCGGTACCGTCATACCTAGTTCAATCTCGTTCACAGCAAGTACTTTACTCGTTCCGTAATCCGATATCACTTTGTGAGTAACTCCTTAACCACATGCTTGCAAGCGTTGTTGATATAGATTACCGAGTGGGCCCGAAGTATATCTCTCCGACTTGGGAGGGACAAATCCCATCTCGATACATACAACCCAACAGATACTTTCCGATCACCTGAGAGACACCTTTATGATCACCCTCTCATAGGATGACATTTTATGACCTCAAAGCTTTCTTCCGATACCAGGGAGTTGTATTATCTCATGGTCTAAGGAATACAATATTTGACATAAGAAAAGCTTCGCAAAGATGAACACTATGACACGATCTAATTGCTTCGCTTAGTTTGGGTTTGTCCATCATATCATTCTCCCAATGATATGATCTCATTATTAATCGACAACTCATGTCCATGGTTAGGAAACCTTAACCATCATTAATCAATGAGCTAGTCCATAGAGGCGTACTACGGACACGGTGTTGTTCACAAACCACACAAGTATTAAAGTTTCCGCTTGATACAATTCTAGCATGGAATATAAACATTATCATGAACAAGAATTATAATAATAACATCTTTATTATTGCCTCTAGGGCATAATTCCAACAGTCTCCCACTTGCACTAGAGTCAATAATCTAGTTTACATTTGGCAACAATCTCACACCCATGGCACTGAGGTGCTGATCATGTTTTACACGTGGAAGAGGTTTAGTCAATGGATCTGCGACATTCAGATCTGTATGTACTTTGCTAATCTTCAGATCTCCATCTGCTATATAATATTGGATTATATGAAACTTGCGGTTGATATGCTTGGTCTTTGGATGATATCTTGGTTACTTAGCGAGTGCTATGGCGCCAGTGTTGTCACACAATATCTCCAGTGGGTCCAATGCACTTGGAACCACGCCAAACTCAGTGATGAAGTTCCTGATCCAAACTCCTTCACTTGACGCTTCTGCAGCAGCCATGTATTCCGCTTCTACTGTAGATCCCGCGATCATGCTTTGCTTGCAGCTTCTCCAGCTCACAGCTCCTCCATTCAAAATATACACGTATCCTGTCTGAGATTTAGAATCATCCTTGTCGGTGTCGAAACTAGCATCGACGTAACCTTTTACGACGAGTTGTTCATCACCCCCATAGACTAAGAACATTTCTTTAGTCCTATTTAGGTACTTTAGGATGTTCTTCACGGCTGTCCAGTGTTCCACCCCTGGATCACTTTGATTCCTGCTCGTCAAACTAAGAGCATTGGACACATCCGGTCTAGTACACAGCATGGCATACATGATAGAACCTATGGCCGAGGCATAAGGCACTTTGCTCATAGCTTCCCTATCATTTACCGTAGCTGGAAACTGAGCCTTGCTCAATATCTTACCTGACAACATAGGCACTGAACCTTTCTTTGCCTTATCCATTCTGAACCTTTTCAGAACTTTGTCTAGGTATGTACTCTGGCTTAAAGCTATCAGGCGTCTTTATCTATCTCTATAGATTTTGATGCCCAATATATAAGCAGCTTCACCTAGGTCTTTCATTGAAAAACACTTGTTCAAATAACTCTTCACATCGTTAAGCATGTTAATGTCATTTCCAATAATCAATATGTCATCCACATATAGTACCAGAAATGTCACCGAGCTCCCACTCACTTTCTTGTAGATGCAAGCTTCGTAGAAATTTGGAACAAATTCAAAGCTCTTGATCACTTGATCAAAACGAAGGTTCCAACTCCGAGATGCTTGCTTCAGTCCATAAATGGAACGCTGAAGTTTGCATACTTTATCAGCATCCTTAGGATCGACAAAACCTTCGGTTTGCATCATATACAACTCTTCATCAATGTTGCCATTGAGGAACGCAGTCTTGACATCCATCTGCCATATTTCATAATCATGAAACGTAGCAATTCCTAATAAAATCCGAATGGACTTAAACATCGCTACGGGAGAGAAAGTCTCATCGTAGTCAACACCTTGAACTTGTCGAAAACCTTTCGCGACAAGCCGTGCTTTATAGACGGTCACATTACCATCCGCGTCCGTTTTCTTCTTGAAGATCCATTTGCACTCAACGGCCTTTCGGTCGCTAGGAGGGTCCACCAAAGTCCATACTTGGTTTTCGCTCATGGATCCCAATTCGGATTTCATCGCTTCTAGCCATTTCTCAGAGTCTGGGCTCATCATCGCTTCCTCATAGTTCGCAGGTTCACTGTCTTCTACCAACAAGACAGTCAAGACAGGGTTGCCGTACCACTCAGGAGGGGCACGCGACCTTGTCGACCTGCGACGTTTAGTAGCAGCATTGTCCGAAGCTTCATGATCCTTGTCATTAGCTTCCTCTATCGTTGGTGCAGGCGGCACTGGAACAATTTCAGGTGCTGCGCTACTCTCCAATTCAAGAGAAGGTTCAATAACCTCGTCTAGCTCTACTTTCCTCCCACTCACTTCTTTCGAGAGAAACTCCTTCTCAAGAAAGGAACCGTTCTTTGCGACAAACACTTTGCCTTCGGTTCTGTGATAGAAGGTATACCCAATAGTTTCCTTAGGGTATCCTATGAAGACGCATTTATCCGCTTTGGGTTCGAGCTTGTCCGGCATCAACTTCTTGACGTAAGCTTCGCATCCCCAAACTTTAAGAAATGACAACTTAGGTTTAGCACCAAACCACAGTTCATACGGTGTCGTCTCAACGGATTTAGACGGTGCCCTATTTAAAGTGAATGCAGCGGTTTCTAATGCATAACCCCAAAATGATGACGGCAAATCAGTAAGAGACATCATCGATCGGACCATATCTAATAGGGTTCGATTCCGGCGTTCAGACACACCATTGCGCTGTGGTGTTCCGGGTGGCGTGAGTTGCGAAACGATTCCGCTTGCTTTAAGATGCGTGAGAAAATCATAACTCAAATATTCACCTCCACGATCGGATCGTAGAAACTTAATCTTTTTGTTACGATGGTTCTCCACTTCATTCTGAAATTCTTTGAACTTTTCAAATGTTTCAGATTTATCTTCCATTAAATAGATATACCCATATCTACTTAAGTCATCGGTAAAAGTGAGAAAATAGCGATATCCACCGCGCGTCGAAACACTCATCGGTCCGCATACATCGTTATGTATGATTTCCAACAAGTCTGTTGCTCGCTCCATCATGCCGGAGAACGGGGTTTTGATCATCTTGCCCATGAGGCATGGTTCGCATGTGTCAAATGATTCAAAATCAAGAGACTCCAAAAGTCCATCGGAATGGAGTTTCTTCATGCGTTTTACACCAATATGACCTAGACGACAGTGCCACAAATAAGTAGTATTATCACTATCTACTTTGCATCTCTTAGCCTCAATGTTATGGATGTGTGTTTCATCCCTTTCGAGATTTAGAAGAAATAAACCATTCACAATAGGTGCATGACCATAAAAGATGTTACTCATATAAATAGAACAACCATTATTCTCCGATTTAAATGAATAACCGTCTTGCAACAAACAAGATCCAGAAATAATGTTCATGCTCAACCTAGGCACATAATAACACTTATTAAGGTTTAAAACTAATCCCGAAGGTAAAACTAAGGAGAGTGTGCTGACGACCATCACATCAACTCTTGATTCGTTGCCAACGCGCATCGTCACCTCATCCCTCGCAAGCCGCCGTCTATTCCGTAGCTCCTGTTTCGAGTTACAAATATTAGCAACTGAACCAGTATCAAATACCCAAGCACTACAACGAGGGCTAGTAAGGAAAACATCAATAACATGTATATAAAATATACCTTTGATGGTGCCAGCCTTCTTGTCCGCTAAGTACTTCAGACAGTTGCACTTCCAGTGACCCTTGTCCTTGCAATAGAAGCACTCAGTGTCCGGCTTGGGACAAGACCTGAGCTTCTTCTCCGTAGGGGCAACACGCATGCCGCCGCCTTTCTTGAAGGGCTTCTTTGCACCCTTACCTTTCTTGAAGGTGGGGGTTGTTGACCATCAACACATGATTATCCTTTTTGATGTCCACCTCCGCAGCCTTCAGCTTTGCGAAGAGCTTGGTGATCGTATCAGTGGAACCAATCTGATTGTGAGTCACTACAAAACTTTTGTAGCTGGGAGGGAGTGATTGCAGAACCCTGTCAATCTTGAGCTCCTCTGGAATCTTGCAGTCCAGTTGCTCAAGGCGTTGAGTGTAGCCCGACATCTTAATGGCGTGCTCACTAACAGAACTCCCTTCCTCCATCTTGCAGTTAAAGAACTTCTCAGAGATCTCATATCTCTCAGAACGGGCCTGAGTCTGAAACATGGTTTTCAGCTCCTCGAGAATCTCAAAGGGCCCGGGATAGTCTTCAAAACGATTTTGAAGGTTCGATTCCATAGCAAACAACATGGTGCTCTTAATCACACCATAACCATCTTTGCGCGACTGATAGACAGCTTTCTCATCAGCCGGCGCAGTAGCAGCAGGGGCGTCACCTAACGCATTCTCAAGGACATAGTCCTTTTGACCGCCAGAGAGAATGATTCTCAGATTGCGGAACCAGTTGGTGAAGTTAGACCCATTATTTTTAAGCTTTTCCTTCTCAGCAAAAACGTTGAAGTTGAAGTTGGACTTAGCCATTTGATCTACAATATTTGCAAGTACAAATTAGACTATGTTCATGATAACTAGTTCAACTTTTAATCAAATTACTAGATGAACTCCCACTAAATTCAACATCCCTCAAGTTTTTTAGTGAACACGCTCCAAATTCACCACACCTAATCCGATCTTCACGAGAAGAGATGTGGTTTCAATGGTGGACAACGAAGTGTCGATCATATCATTCATATGACTCATGCTTAACCTTTCGGTTCATGTGTTCTGAGGCCATGTCTGTACATGATAGGCTCGTCAAGTTAGACCCAAGTATTTCCGCGTGTGCAAAACTGTCTTGCACCCGTTGTATGTGAACGTAGAGTCTCTAGAACCCGATCATCACGTGATGCTTGGACACGACGAACTTTCGCTACGGCGCATACTTGGGGAGTACACAGTTTTTATCTTGATCTTTAAGTGAGGAATCATCTTATAATGCTACCTTCGCGATCTAAGCATAATAAGATACATAAAAGGATAAACATCACATGCATATAACTTTATGTGACATGGTATAGCCAATCTTCGCGCATTGATCTCCATATTGTGCGTGCTGGCATGATCTCCATCACTCCACCATGATTGCCTCCACCACGAATAGAAACTACAACTATTGCTAACTACTTAGCGATAAAGTGAAACTATTACATGGCGTATAAGAAGTTGACACACAGGTCATACATAATTATAAAGACAACCATATGGCTCCTGCCGGTTGTGTACTCATCGACATGCAAGTCGTGAAACATTACAAAACATGATCATCGCATACATTATACACATCACATCTTGGGCCATACCATATCACAGAAAACACTCCCTGCAAAAACAAGTTAGACGCCTCTACTTTGTTGTTGCATGTTTTACGTGGCTTATGGGAGTAGATGATAAGAACGATTCTTACCTACGGAAAGCCACAACGGTGATATTATGGTTGCCAAACTCCGGTGTAAATCCCATGACAACTATAGTGAGAGAAACTGGCATCCACCAGCCGCATGTGTGGAACAAGCCACACGTCAAGTGCGGAGCCGGTCTCGCGAACGACGTCGCGTAAGGTTGGCCTGGACCGCTTCAATCTCACTATCCCGCGTCATAAGAAGAACACAAACAAGAGTCTTGCAACATAAAACAAACAACCATGTTGCGTTCTACTCGTGAAACACATCTACGCATAGATCTAGCTCTGATACCACTGAAGGGTTTCTCGGCATAGTAAATCAAAATTTTCTACGGATGCGAACAGAGGGAAGCCAAGATCTAATCTAGGAGATGCAAACAATGAGATAGATTGTATTAGATCTTCATACCCTTGAAGATTCGCATAGCGGAACGTTTGTCGGAACGTGGGTGATGTAGTCGTACTCGCTTCTCCTCCTCGCGATCCGATCCGATCTAGCACCACAAGTGGCGATGCCTCCGTGAGATGCACACGTGCAACACCTCGATGTCTCCTCCTTCCTTGGTCCAGCAAGTATGGTGGAGAGATGGGTTGGATCTACAACGCGACGGCGCGGTGCAATTGGTGGAGAGTTTCTACAGTAGGGCTTCGCCTACACGCAGTCGAGAGGGAGAGAGAGAGGAGGGCAGCAGGGCGACTGGGCTTGAGGGGAAGGTGTGGGGGGGTGCGCCCCAGCCCTCTATATATAGAGGGGTGGGCGCCTGCCCTAACCCCTCCCCCAAGCCCTAGGCCGGCGGCCAAAGGAGGGAGGAGTGGGGGGCAAGGAAACCCCCCCCTTTCTAGAAGGTCCAATTAGGGTTTATCCCTTCTTGGCCGGCTGGGCCCTATGGGGCCTTTTGCCCCTGGCCCAATGCGGCTAGGGCACTCCATCATAGGCCCATGCCCCCTCCCGGAAGGTGGGGCCACGTTGGTCCCCTTCCGGAAGGTTCTAGAAGCTTCCGGTATAATACCGATTAACCCGGAACAATTCCGAACTCCAAAAATTGCACTGCCTTATATGAATCTTATTCTCCGGACCACTCCGGAACCTCTCGTGATGTCTCGGATCCCATCCGAGACTCCGAACAAAAACTCATAAACCATTTATCCAATCTATCCTAGCGTCGAGACACGTTAAGTGTGTGACCCTTCGAGTTCGAGAACATGTAGACATGATCTTCTATCAATAATCAACAGCGGGGTCTGGAAACCCATATTGACTCCCACACATTCATCGATGATCATATCGGATGAACCACGATGCCAGGATTCAATCAATCCCATATATATATTCCCTTCGTCTCGCGATATTTTACTTGCCCGAGATTTGATCGTCGGTACCGTCATACCTAGTTCAATCTCGTTCACAGCAAGTACTTTACTTGTTCCGTAATCCGATATCACTTTGTGATTAACTCCTTAGCCACATGCTTGCAAGCGTTGTTGATATCGATTACCAAGTGGGCCCGAAGTATATCTCTCCGACTTGGGAGGGACAAATCCCATCTCGATACATACAACCCAACAGATACTTTCCGATCACCTGAGAGACACCTTTATGATCACCCTCTCATAGGATGACATTTTATGACCTCAAAGCTTTCTTCCGATACCAGGGAGTTGTATTATCTCATGGTCTAAGGAATACAATATTTGACATAAGAAAAGCTTCGCAAAGATGAACACTATGACACGATCTAATTGCTTCGCTTAGTTTGGGTTTGTCCATCATATCATTCTCCCAATGATATGATCTCATTATTAATCGACAACTCATGTCCATGGTTAGGAAACCTTAACCATCATTAATCAATGAGCTAGTCCATAGAGGCGTACTACGGACACGGTGTTGTTCACAAACCACACAAGTATTAAAGTTTCCGCTTGATACAATTCTAGCATGGAATATAAACATTATCATGAACAAGAATTATAATAATAACATCTTTATTATTGCCTCTAGGGCATAATTCCAACAGTCTCCCACTTGCACTAGAGTCAATAATCTAGTTTACATTTGGCAACAATCTCACACCCATGGCACTGAGGTGCTGATCATGTTTTACACGTGGAAGAGGTTTAGTCAATGGATCTGCGACATTCAGATCTGTATGTACTTTGCTAATCTTCAGATCTCCATCTGCTATATAATATTGGATTATATGAAACTTGCGGTTGATATGCTTGGTCTTTGGATGATATCTTGGTTACTTAGCGAGTGCTATGGCGCCAGTGTTGTCACACAATATCTCCAGTGGGTCCAATGCACTTGGAACCACGCCAAACTCAGTGATGAAGTTCCTGATCCAAACTCCTTCACTTGACGCTTCTGCAGCAGCCATGTATTCCGCTTCTACTGTAGATCCCGCGATCATGCTTTGCTTGCAGCTTCTCCAATGAGCTAGTCCATAGAGGCGTACTAGGGACACGGTGTTGTTCACAAACCACACAAGTATTAAAGTTTCCGCTTAATACAATTCTAGCATGGAATATAAACATTATCATGAAAAAGAATTATAATAATAACATCTTTATTATTGCCTCTAGGGCATAATTACAACAAAGAGGCCATGAAGGTCAGGTCCAGTCATAAAAGAAAAACAGGCTCACGGTGACTCACACTGGAGTTCTCGCCGATTTATTAAAATTCCTCAAGGAGAAATTCCTCTCTCGCAATGGCCCATTCGGTCTTGGACTTCCCCAACGTTCGTGTAGCCATGGATAATTGGAACATCCTTCTCCAGGCTTCGGATGCAATCGTGTATCAGAGGAAACTACGACGTCTCACTCGTTGGCAGACGGGCACCAGTCAAGGCAGGAGGCGTGGTCACTGGTTTAGCATTCGAAGGACCCTAAAAGGCGCATAGTTGAAAGAGTATAAAAACCAAAGAAATTGAAAATAGTCAAAAGAGACACATATATTAACATCAAGCAAACACTACGTGGTAGAGTCAAATTTGTCCAGCATGAAGCATTACATGCACGCTGGGAAAGAAAAATCAAAATACTACTAAATACACTACGACGCAGAAGACCTAAGCAGCCGCATCTGGAGTAGCTTCGGAATCCGAGGCCTTTGCCTTGGATGCCCGCTGCTGCTCCAGCGCATATGTGGCTAGAAGATCAATAAGCTTCAGGCCAAAATGCTTGCAACGGGAGGCGAACGGAGCAAAAGCTACCTCAGTGTCATCTGCTGCCATCGGCATCCTGGAGGTGATCTAAGGAAGATCCAGCTGCGTGCCAAACGCCACCGCCATCGCTAGCCCCATGGTGGCACCCACACCCTTCTGAGCCCTCTTGTAACTCGCAGGGGCATCGCCCGCCAAGGCCTTTGCCAGGGAGTCGACATCGTCAAGAGCGACGCCCTTCGGGTTGATCTCCCCATAGAAGCGGGCGAGGACCTCCTTGGCCTTGCCTAGCGTCTCCACAATAGAGTTGCAGCGATCTTTGACCAAAAGGAAAATAAGCTCAGGCAAAGGAGCATATGATCACTTACCGGACAGCGCTTTGGCATCAGCCTAAGATGCTCCTTCATTGCTTTCTCCCGAGACGCCGCGGCAGACGCAAGTTGCCGCTCGCGATCCTGGGCCTCCTGCTGGTAATGCTGAAGGGCCTCCATGGCATCCTTTGCCTTGGTCTCCGCCTGGATGTGACTCTTTTCGAGTGTGTTCAGCTTGCGGAGAGCCGCATTGTTCTCGTCTATGGCAATCAACAAGAAAAGGATCAACAAAAATGGTACTGATCAGTATTCCCAGAAAAATAGAAGTAGTACACGCACCTCGGAGCTGCTGAAGGTCGTCCTCTAGGGCAATATAATGCTGGCCGAGGCGATTGATGTCGCGGATGAAGGGCTACAAACAATAAATAGGCAAACTAAGGCAAACAAAAGGGCTCAGGGGCTCGCCCGTGTCAAACTAAAAAAGCACTTACGTGACAACCCGAAGACTCCGAAGGAGTGGCTTGCGTCTTTCGGGTGAGACCATTCGAGTCCTCAGCTTCGAGGAGCTCGATGCGGCATCACCGGAGTTGGCCGATATCTTCGGGGAGGCAGTTGCAGTTTCCGCCAGCAACATCTTCGACTCCACCACGGTTTCTTCAGTCTCATCCTTTATGGATTTGGCTGAGGAATACCTTCTGATATGACAAAGGCAAACAATTCACTCAAAGCATCAACACGAATAAATACAATCAATAATGTAAATCATTTAGCACTCACGACGGGATGTCGGAAAGGTTGAAGATCGGTGTCTCCTTCTTCTTCTTATTCTTGGCCGGCGGCTGAGGAGCCACGACCTGGAGGGGAACGACAGGAATGGGGTAGGTTGCATCTTGATCCCCAGTGTGTCGCTTGAGGAAGGTAGGTGCCCCGGTGTTGGTGGTGTCGCCCCATCCGAACTTTGTGAAAAATTATAATTGAAATAAATTTGTAATATATAAAACAGAAAATAGAAAAGAATAAAGGAAAAAGAAGTAGTAGTCAATTCTGGCCCACGGCCCATTCCTTCTCGCAACTATCTGACGCCCACATGCAGCCTCGTAGATTCACGCTCACTGCACCAAAGCCCAACACCGGCCCGGCCCAAATACCGTTTCGTCCAATCTATCGTCATCGTCCACCTCATGCGCGGCAACCGAAGCTGCTCGCTGTCGACATCACCTTCGTCGTTGCACCAAGATCCTCGCCGTCGTCACCTGGGGAGGGGTAAGAAGGCCCCGGAGGCACTCTCGATCATCCTTATCCCCATATCTCTCTTCCTCAAACCCTCTCTCTATGAACTCCATTGTAGCGAAACCTTAGCTCACCAGAGCTGCTCATCGTCGCCGGTAGAGGTCACCCAGAGTACATGGTGTGGTCGAGGAGAATCACCGCGTCATTCTCTTTATCCTAGTATACTCAATAGATCAAGGGGAGCTCGGGTTGGGGCGAATTTAATCATTCCCTTCCGTTGGAGTTCATCGGAAATCTTGTCGAAGAACTCGCTTACGACCATGTCTAGCCTCGCCAACCATCTCTTCGCGCTCCTGGTAAGTTTCTAAACCGAATGGCCCTCTCTGATTTGTTGCCCGCACGCCGTAGACGTCTGTCCACGTGTATGCCAACCGCACCGCGGGAGCTCGTCGTCGACGAGGTTCCGACGACCATTCCTAGCAGCGCCGCCACTATAGGGTTCAACACGTCGCGCTTATTCGAACTAGGTTAGCCGCACTTGCTGGGGGGCCGTAGATCGCCGCCAGCGACCATTTCCTGGCGGTGGAGGTCGTGTTGTCGTCATCATGACGACTAGCCGATGTCATCCTTGACCAGTTCCACGTGTTCACCTAGTCCACTCAGATGACGTGATCCTGACCCCACGGGTCAGTGACCATGGTAGGGTTAGTCGGTGTGAAAAAGTAAGTTGGTTATTTAGAATTTAATTATAAAATGATTAAATCTTATAAATTCAATATCTTTTGTTTTATAATTAAGAAAAATATGTTTAATCTATGAATTTTTTTAGAAAAATAAAATCTACAACTTAAAACTATTATCATATATTATTATGTTAACTATTTAAAACATTATTATTTAATAAAGATTTCTATAAGTAATAAAACTTTGATAATTCATATTTTAATAATGGTAAATGATAAAAATATAAATAATATACCAAAATTTAGAAAATAAGAACTATAATTCAATACTATAATCATGTATTATTATTTCACTTAATTAAATATGTATTATTTATTAAGTGTTTATAAAGTAATAAATCTTATAAATATCATATCTTATTATTTAAAATTCATAAAAATACGTATAGTATACCAAAATGATCACAAAAATATTATCTATATGTTAAAAATATAACATTCTATTTTTAAGTAATTACAAATTTAGTACCCTAATAAATTGAATTCAAACTTATTTCCTTAATTGATAATTCATATAAGGATAAATAAAAAATTTGCTAATAATTATAAACATTATACATCTAAGGCCTAATAATAGTATTTGACTTAAATATTGATAGTATGAAATTCATATAATCCAAAACATATTAATTACAATTTTTGAAGAATTATCATTCATCTATAAGTGTAAATTATTTTCTAAAAAAGATTCATGTAAATTTATAAAATCTTCAAGAATGATATTTTTAACCAAATAAAACCTAAAACCATTACTTCAACCATAATTTATAATTGGACTCAAATCCAAAGATAATTCATAAGTAGTTAAATAATATTGTTCCCTTGTGTACAAACCATAACCACCCATTATTACGAAGATAAATGATTCTATTCAATTATAATGTTAAGAAAACATGACCCAAATAAAATTGCTACCAATATCAATTAACCTTAAATAAATAATATGAAGTGGAAAAATTATAATACCATCTAATGACCAAGATAGATAAGTCTCAACTACTAGTGTGGTTATTATCCAAATGAAGTAATTCTTTCTTACTTAAGAACTATAACTTGTAAGAAAACTTAAGAATGTTAACTTAAAGTTTAAATGCTTTTGTTTAGTTAAGTAAGATTTTCTTCCAAAGTTGTTCTTTTAAGGTACATTATAAAGCAAGATATAAGCATTCTTATGAAGGCTCTAAATGATGAACAACCCTTACATACACAGTCTTTAGATACCATTCCACACTTGCGTGCTTTATTATTGTATGTTACTTATTATGTTTACATGTTGTTTCACACACTCTCACAAGCCTTAATAAGAACCACAAGTATGAAACTTATCTAAAAGGACAACACATTCTAAAGAAACCATTTCCAGTTTCCAAACCCTAGATCGGCGCTTATTCCAGGGATGCGAGTTTATCAAATTACATTACATTACTTATTCATTATAGCATCTTGCTTCTTTAAAAATTAGTCCTTACCGGACCAATGATGTTGATTTCAGATATTGGATCTTATATTGTCTCGAAGACCGTGAGCGCATAATCTTGCAATCACAAAAGGCAAGTTCACACTTGCTCATGTCCTTTGATTATTTCTGTAAAGTATTTTGTAAATCCAGTGTTGTCATCAGCTGCATTTCAAAAAGGTCAGAAAACACTATTTTCATAATAATATGATTATAGGTTATTTACCATGAGGTAATAACCTACTATGAAAGTTTTGGTGGTAAAGGAACATATTATCTAGGACTTAACAACCAATGTCGCCAGTGATTATTGTGCCGTATATTACGCGTTAACCATGAGATTTGGAATGGGACGGAGAAGTCAGCTGGATCTCCTTCCTTTCACATGAACGGATGACCATCTCGTGATGCTATTGTACCTTACGAGGCTCTTGTCTGCTCACTGGATTCCTCAAGGATTCAACCATAGTTATATCTGTTATGCAGATTAACAGAGGTCGTTCTGCTTGGGGGGTCGTGTTCTATGTGGGGTCATGGAGAAGGGCACTGATTGGATTGGATCTTGGGTTGGGACTCAAACCATGGAAGTTTGAAAGGGGACATATTCCCGGCCGCGCAACAAAGCTTAAGATCTCTCATGGGAAAAGTAACGCACCTTTGTAGAGTGTAAGAACTTTAACTTGTTACTCCATGTTCCGGGAAGGAGCTACGAACGTGGCAGGAAAGGAACTCCACGAAAGTTCTGGTAAACTTGTGAAAGCTGACGGACATAGCTTTTTAGAATAAAATCAACCTTTGAAGAAATGTTTACAAAAACCTGCATTGCCTATGACCTATGGTCGATACATTGGAAACGTATCTATAATTTTTGATGTTCCATGCTTGTTTTGTATCTACTTTGCTTTGCTTGTCTACACTTTGAGGTGCTTTTTACATATTTTCTGGTACTAACCAATTAACAAGTTGCAACAGTGCCAGATGCCTGTTTTCTGATGTTTTTGGTTTCAGAAAAGTTAGTAAAGAAATATTCTCGGAATTGGACGGGACAAACATCAAAGTCAATTAATTTCCGTGGGGAACAAGAAGTCCAGAGGGGATCCGGAGGGGCCAGCCAGGGGGGCCAGACCCACCCCAGGTGTGGGTGGGCCCAGCCCCGCGCCTAGTTAGGGTTTGCCACCCCTGGCCGCCACCTCGGTCTCCCCCTTCGCCTATAAGAAGCCCTCGATGCAGAAACCCTAAGCACCAGATCAAATATCCACGAAACTGTCTGTAGCAGCCGCCACCATCGTCCCTATATCAGGGGGGTCTGAAGTTCTTCCTGGCACCCTGCTGGAGGGGAGATCATCCCGGAGGCCTTCTCTCCGGTATGATGCGTGAGTAGTTTCACCTTGGACTATGGGTCCATGTAGTAGCTAGATGGTTGTATCTCCTCCTTTGTGCTTTCATGTATAGATCTTGTGAGCTCCGTGCATGATCAAGATCTAATCTATTTGTAATCATGCATGTTATGTTTGCGGGGATCCGATGGATATTGAGATTATTATGTTGGTTTGATTAATGGTTTTGTCTTTATGATTCTATCATGACTGTGTTGTTTGTGATCTTGCATGCTCTCCGTTGTTAGTATCTATCTTGGCCAAGTAGTTGCTAGTGACTCCAAGAGGGGGTATTTATGCTTGATAGTGGGTTCATGCCTCTAGTTTCCAAGGGAAGTGATGGAAATCTCTTCGGTTGTAGATGTGATGTTGCTACTAGGGATAAAACAACGGTCTCTTGTTCATGGAACATGTGGACTGTTTACCTTACACACTTTGCTTGAAGCAATTGTCTATTGCTTGCAACTTAATACTGGAGGGGGTTCGGATGATAACCTGAAGGTGGACTTCTACTCATAGATGCAGTTGGATGGCGGTCTATTTATCTTGTTGTATTGCCCAATCGAATCTCATAGGATCTTTCTAACTAGTAATTGCATTGGTATGCCTTGCTCAGTTCCTGTCAGGTTGTTTATCTAAGGAGAGCACCTCTAGTGAACTATGGACCCCGGTCCAATCTTTACCATTCATACATCTTCCACTGTTACTTGTTTACTTGCTGAAAACCATTACCTTCCACACCATACGTTTAATCCTTTGTTACAGCAAACCAGTGAGCTTGACAACCTCACTGTTTGTTGGGGCAAAGTCTTGAGTTTGTGTTGTGCAGGTATCTGCGTTGCTTGCAACACCTATGTGACGTTTCCTTCCTCCTTCTGGTTCGATAACCTCGGTCTCAATTGAGGGAAAACTTGCTGCTTGCTGCTTCACACCTTGCTCTTGGGGTTCCCAACAGGCTGTGCGTAGATAGCCGTCAAGCTTTTCTAGCGCCGTTGCTAGGGAGGCTAAGGACGTCTTCACTAGGGGACTCCTTAACTTCCTTTCTCTTTACTTTGATTTTAGTTTGATTTGTTTATTTTGTTTAGTTTTGTTTGCCTCTTTCCAAAAAAAACCAAAAAAATTAGTCTAGTTTGGTTTGCTTGCTTTATTCAAAAACACAAAAAAATTAGTTCCTGCTCTAGCTGTTGCTGCTGTTTTTGGCTTGCCCACCTTTGCCAAAATGAACTCTGCTGAGAACACCAAGTTGTGTGACTTCACTAGCACCAACAACAATGATTTCCTAAGCACTGCTATTGCTCCACCTGCTCCTGATGCTACCTTTTATGAAATTAAGCCTGCTTTGTTGAATCTTGTGATGATAGAGCAATATTTTGGTGTTGGTTCTGATGATCCTGCTGCCCATCTCAATAGCTTTGTTGAACTTTGTGATATGCAAAATTATAAGGATGTAGATGGAGATATTATTAAGCTCAAGATTTTTCCTTTCTCCTTGAGGGGAAAAGCTAAAGAATGGTTGCTTTCTTTGCCTAAAAATAGTATTGATTCTTGGACTAAGTGCAAACATGCTTTTATTGGAAAGTACTATCCTCCTGCTAAGATTATATCCATGAGAAGTGATATTATGAAATTTTAACAACTTGATAGTGAACATGTTGCTCCAACTTGGGAAAGAATGAAATCTTTGGTTAAGAATTTCCCTACTCATGGACTCACTGCTTGGATGATTATCCAGACTTTTATGCAGGTTTGAACTTCTCCTCAAGAAATCGGTTGGATTCAGCTGCTAGAGGTACCTTTATGGGCCTCACTTTGGGTGCTACAACAAGGCTCCTTGATAATATGATGGTTAACTACTCTAAATGGCATGTTGAGAGAGCTCCACATGGTAAGAAGGTAAATTTTGTTGAGGAAACTTCCTCTTTGACTAAAAAGATTGATGTTATTATGGCCATGCTTGTTAATGGGAAAGCTCCTTTAGATCCTAATGTGTTCCCTTAGCCTATTTGGTTGCTCAATAAGAGCAAGTTGATGTGAACTTCATTAGAAACAACAATTTCAACAACAATGCCTATAGGAACAATTTTGGTAGCAACAACAATTATAGGCCTTATCCTCCTAATAATGGCAATTCCTATGGAAGCTCCTACAATAATGCTAGAAGTCCCCCCCTCTGAACTTGAAGTCATGTTCAAAGACTTTATTAGTAAACAAACCACTTTCAATAAGACTATAGAGGAAAAGCTTTTAACTTTTGAGAAAAATATATTCTCTTTGTTTGAAGCTCAATCCTCCTTGATTAATAAAATGGCTGCTAAAACTGAAACTATGGAAAACGGATTTGCTACTGCTCATGCCATACAAGTTACTATTGATGAAAATGTTTGGTTGTTAGCTCAACTTCATGCTAAGTGGGAAAGGGAAGCTGAAATTGATAGAAACAATAGTGTGTGCACTATCACCACTAAACCACAAGTAGTCCCTATTCTTACTCCTACTATGCCTAAGCCTATTGAGTCTACTACTAGTGATGCCAAGTTTGATTTTGATATTGATGGTTGCAATATTTTTGAAGTGATTATGTTCTTGCAAAAGCTTGCTAGAAGTCCTGATGCTAGTGATATGCATGTTGCTTTCACCAAACATATTACAGATGCTCTTGTTAAGATTAAGGAAGAGAAGCTAAAACACAAAGCTTCTATTCCTAGGATAGTATAAGATAGTTGGGAACCCATTATTAATATGCAAGTGAATGATTTTGATCTCAAAGCTTCAAGTGATCTTGGTTCTAGTGTCTCTATTATGCCTAGGAAGACTATGAAATGCTTGATTTGCCACCATTGGAAGATTGTTATTTAGATGTCCCACTCAATGATAATGCTAAGAAGATACTCATGGGGAGTATTAATGATGTTCTCATTATGGTTAATAATGCTTATGTACCTGTGTATTTCTATGTTTTGGATGTTGAATACAATGTTTCTTGTCCTATCACTTTGGGAAGACCTTTTCTTAGAACAGTTGGTGC
This sequence comes from Avena atlantica, assembly GCA_910589765.1. Taxonomy (NCBI): domain Eukaryota; kingdom Viridiplantae; phylum Streptophyta; class Magnoliopsida; order Poales; family Poaceae; genus Avena; species Avena atlantica. Next base: position 234,493,692 of record OU342738.1, read on the forward strand.
CATCATTGATATAAAAGAAGGCACCATTAAATATCATTTTCCATTCAAGAAAGGTATTGAGCACTTCCCTATGAGGAGAGAGAAGTTGCTTTTTGCTCCTCCTTTGAAAGCAAGATTTGATGTTAATGCTTCTTCATTTGAAAATACTTGATTCTTCTTACTTCTTGTGCCTAACTTAAAGGCGTTAAAGAAAAGTACTTGTTGGGAGATAACCCAAGAGTTTCCTTGAGTATTAGAAGTTATTACTTCTGTAATGACCCCTACTTATCATTTTTGTTTGATTTTTCTGCCAAGAATGACCTCTAATGAGAGGGAAGTAAGATTTGGGGAGTTGCTGTCCCGAAACAGATTTCTGTCGTCCACCAAATAAATTCGTGAGGAGCCTCTGTAATTCGGATTGAGCTCAAAATTTACGAATAAATCCCCCAGTATGTTATCTAACTTTCGTTAGTACAACACTTTTTTATTTGAGCAACATAAGATGTTCGAAAAAATCGGTTTCTACCTGCTGGTCTGTTTTGACAGATTTCTGCCATTATTTGCATTTGCTTCTTATTGATTCCGTTTTGAGTTCTCTTTAGGTGAATTGAGATTTTTGAAGGAGTTACTACAGTAGATTTTGTTTTTAGTGAAAAGCCTTGCTGTTCCAAAGCTTTCCCAAAGGTCTAATATCTTTTGAATACACTAATGTTGCTAATGAAGATTGTGTGAAGTTTTGTATGAAGGAAAAATTTCAGGTGTAGAGAGAGAATGATGCAATGAGATGAAGGATGGACAAAAGCTCAATCTTGGGGATGCCACCATGGTGTCACCCCAAGAAATATCCAAGAGGTACAAGCGTCAAAGCTTGGGGATGCCCAAGGCATCCCCTTCTTCATCAATAAAAAGCTTAGGTATGTGTAACACCCTCGGAATCGGCCCTATTTAAGTTTCAGCGATTCCCGCCTAACTCGCATAGAAACTATTCAAAGGTTCCCACCAGGCACTTGCGTGCGGGTGGAATACAAAGTAATATCATTACACAATAGTCCACGATGAAACCCACAGAACATATATATACAACCACGACTCCAAGAGTCAAGAATACAGATATACAGTACAAAGATCCAAATCACCTTGAAAACAAATTCAGCGTCCGAGTACGGACAAGATGCAAATCGAGCTAAGAGCCCTGAAGAATAACCAATGGCGTCCATAACCCTGCCCAGGCCGAGCCGGAAGGGTAACCCTGCTAACGACGTTGATCTCAAAACCTGCTTAAACAAAAGGGGTGCCGACAAAGGGCAAAGGAAAAAGAGAGCGGTCAGTAGTGAGGCCAGTACACAGCGAGACTAGAATTCGGCGCTCCTCGCCTACATAGGTATGGTGGACTGAAGCGGCAGCGCAGCATGCACGAAACAACCTATAGAGACTCAATACAACTGGCGGCTATCAGATAGGGATAAGAAAGACCTATTCGGATCCAACCTGAAACTATCACCAAGCATACCCATCCTGGTATTTCCCCCTCGAGACCAAACGAGGAAGTCAATCGAGGAACTCACACAGTTGGCAGTTTTATTCATTCTGTTATAGTTGCGGCAATTACTAGTCAGATATAGATCCCATGAGTCATCCTGATATTATACACAGTGGGCAGTTTTAGTTAACCATTCCGTTGTAGTTGCAATACTTACTAGTCAGGTACATATAGCATGAGGCATCCCAAAACCAGCAGTGGTTGGTACTGTTATTTAGCCATTCCATTGTAGTGAAGCTGATTACTAGTCATTATAAAGTCAAATTTATAGCACTACTTTAGTTATAGTTGTCTATGATCGAGATACTGTGCTCCAAGTTGTCCATAACCGCAGACACGGTTTTCAGAAAGTTTTACCCTACAGGGGGGCACAAATAGCAACACACGCACGATCAACCTCGGAAAAAACTAAATAAAAACCCAACGAGGAATCACGACAGAGCAATTGCAAGATTCATATAATATTTCAGGGGCCACCTCACCAAGCTACCCGCTACGAAGTTGGACGGCTCCGAGACGGACCCAGAGGTTTGTGACGACGGCTGTAAACGACTGGGAACCCGAAAGTGTCACTGGGCTTGTCGATACCGCGAAAACGTGGCACGGGGTTCCAAAACAGTACAGGCGCTCCATGCGCAATCGTAAATAAAGCAGTAAAGCATGGCATAAGTACAAGATAGTAATAAAGCCCCAAACTACTTTGTGGCCCCAAGAAATAAGATATGACTCAAGCTCTGGCTAGGGGGATTCATGGTCCCACATGCGGATAGTGCGAATATTTAAAGAACATGTATCAAGTACTCGGGGTCCTACGGGACACAAGTAGACGGTTAAAAACCAAATAACATCTATTGCCCACCTGTGCCTCTGCATTATTTACCTACTTTCAATTTTAGTTGTTAAACTGTAATTAAAGCCATGATCATCTCCAACATAAAGCATATAACAGTCTTCCAATAACTATGATACTTGACGACACGCAACATAACTTGAGCAAGCGACTACGACCTGCAAGTCCAACTATCTACCAAACAACAGGTAATGGGATGTGTCCAAGGCAATATAAGGCTGCAAGGGATATCACGGGTACGAAAACTAGAGCATTGCAACACAGATAGCAATAGATCAACAGGAGGAAATAAATACTATAAAAGTGAAATAGGTAGAAAGGGGGAGAATGCTCGCCTGAAAAACATTGCCGAAGGCTCATATCCGAAGAACTTGTCGAATCTCACACATCTCATCGTGCTATCCGGGAAGAAGCAAAACACTAAAAGAACAAGCGATGCATAATTGTAACTAATGCGAAATAATCGGCATGATCATGATATGATGCATGACATGGAAATTTAATGATGCAAACTATGTTGAAAAGGTATCATGATCATAGCACATTGATGATATAGCATTCGTGAGGCATTATTAATAAAAAACAATTAGTTTCCAATTTTATTTATCATGTTTTCCTTGCATAGACAGTACTGATTATAAAACTGCTCTTAATACATGATGCAAATCATAACATAGATATCATGGTTGGAGAGGTCTCGCCGTGCTGATCGATTTAGACATATCATTTGTCAAATTCAGAGTTACAAATTTAAAGTTATTTAATATTTAATAAATGGCATTTAATCATAATTAATAATTCGAAAATTTTAAATTGCTCAAATGATATAATAGATAGCATATTCATATTCCTCAAATTTTTCTGATTCAAAATCATATATTATTTATATTATTTGGTATAGTAATTTAAAGCATCATTAAAGTAAAATTATAATATGAGGGGTCAAAGTCAAAGGTTTGTCTAGTTTGAATTAGATTTGAAAACATTTGAATGCACATATAAATGCACATTTAAAAATAAATCATATTTCATTTAGAGTTTGAATTCAAATTCCAAATCATTTAAAAGTTATGAATTCATCTATATTCATATTTTGGTTTTTATTTTGGTTTTAGAAAAGACAGAAACATTTCTCACTCAGGCTTATCCACCCACTCTCACAGACAGTTGGGCTGACAGGGAGGGCGGGTGCACCCGCACGCGGGGCAAAGGGGAGTGACACGTTGGCAGAAGAGGACCGCGGGTTGAGAACAACAAAAACCAGGGGGTTAGGTACAAAAGGTTCAGCGGAGGGGTTAGACACTGACGGAACTGAACCTGAATTTCCAGAAGATGTTAGCATCTTGCGAGGAAGCTTTCAACCAAACGGAAACGAATTTGACATAGGCGTAAAAACAGAAGTTGGTTGTCACGCTTAGATATACAACATTCGTGTATAGAGTTTCTTCATATGTAGTATAGGACATCCGGAAATTGATTAGATTCAGAGCCTGACCAAGTGTAGAAAAACTGAAACTCATGTTAAGAAGAAGACACTTTCATCTTAATTCTGGATATCTTTGCCCTATTTGTGGACAAACTGAGGAGACTGCTGAACATTTGTTTATGAAGTGTGACTTTAGTAAATCATGTTGGTTTTCTTTTGGCATTTACTGGAACACTCATGGAACACTACTAGATTGCATTAGCCATGCTAAAAATAACTGGAATCAACCTCTATTCATGGAGATATTTATGGTGGCTTCTTGGAACATTTGGAAGGAAAGGAATGATCTTATATTCAACTCAGTTATACCTTCCATAATCTCCTGGAAAACTAGATTTTCAAGTGATTTCTCTCTTCTGGTTCATAGAACCAAGCATGATCTGCACCCTACCATTCATAGTATAGTCAGCAATTTGTAATTCTTCTCTTTTAGTCCATTTGGAAGTCACCTTGACTTCTACTTTACTCTGTAATTATGCCCCAAAATTAATGAAAAAAGGAGAAGGCAGTAGAACCCACTGAGGGTTCTGTACTGTCATAATTGCTCAAAAAAAGAAAAACTGAAACTGGGATCTGGAATCGAATGAAATTGGCTAAAGTTTGAAGGACGATGGCGATGAAACGGTTCGGAATTAAGACATGACCAAAACACAAAAGTTGTCGATCTACTGAAGATAGTCAACTTTGATGTTTGAGGTTTCTCCATAGGAGGTCTGTGCGCACCAGAAAACGACTAGATTCAGAGGAGATTCAGATCAAAACGTGTCAGTTTCAGAAACGTAGAATTTTTGACCGATCTTCGGCAGATGATTCCCGGAGCTATAGATTGTCGATTGAAGCGTCGTTTTTACCTACAGGTAGCTGGAGGATCCCTCTATGCAAAAGTATGAGGTTGGGCGCCGGAGTTGGTTTGTAGATGTCATGAGCACTCGGGGAACAGAGGGAGATAACAGGCGGCACGTGCTTTTGCTGGTGTACCATCTATGCACGTGATGTGCGGCAGGGAGGAATTCAGCTGATGGTGGCGAGCTACTGGGAGGCGGGATGAGATCATCTCGGCCGAACTCATACCGAAATCCGGACTAAACTTTGGCCAACGGCGCAAGTTTTTGGCCTGTGTACGCCCAGTTTCTCACTCGCGTACCCAGGCCGAGTTCCCGGGTCGCCAAATTCGGCTCAAGTTTGTCCAAATTTCGGCATAGTTAGGCATACGATGAATACAGAACACTTTAAGACCAAAGTTTGGCGAAATTTTAAACAGAGTTCGACGTAAATGTAAACATAGTTCGGCCTGCAATAAAAGTACACATATTTCGGCCAAGTTCGGCCAGTTCATGCTCAGCATCTACGTCATGTTTCCCATGCGTATCCATAGGTGCTCGACAAGATCATCCTGCAGCTGTTGATGCATCGTCGGATCTCGGATCTCCTGACGCATTGTGATGAATGCAGTCCATGTTGGAGGCACCTGATGATCAGGCTCGGCAAGAGGACTCTGTCTGTAGTATGGCTCGTCCTTCTCGAGCAAACTCATTGGATCCTTCCTCTCATCCTCAATGATCATGTTGTGCAAGGTCACACAACAGTTCATCGCTTACCACATCTGATCTTTCGACCAGGTCATAGCAGGGAACCGGACAACTGCAAACCTCTACTGGAGCACACCAAATGCCCGCTCCACGTCCTTCCTGCAAGCTTCCTGTTCCTTGGCAAAGTGAGAATGCTTGGGGAGCATTGGGCTTGAGATAGTCTTCACAAATGTTGGCCATCTTGGATAGATGCCATCTGCTAGATAGTATCCCTTGTTGTAGTGGTGTCCACAGATCTCAAATTCCACAGGGGGAGCATGACCCTCAACAAGCTTGGAAAAGACAGTTGAGGACGTTGACGTCGTTGTTCGATCCTGCCATGCCAAAGAAGGAGTGCCAGATCCAAAGATCATGTGTAGAAACTGCCTCAAGTATCACAGTGCATCCTCCTTTGTGGCCTTTGTACATTCCTTGCCATTCAAATAGACAGTTCTTCCACTCCCAATGCATGCAATCTATGCTTCCAAGCATACCAGGAAATCATCTACTTTCATTGACTGCGAGGATCCGAGCAGTGTCTTCAGCAGTGGGTGATCTCAAGTACTCTTCCCCGAACACTGCAATCACTGCCCTGCAGAACCTGTACAAGCAATCAAGGGCGATGGACTCGGCGATGCGGAGATAGTCATCGACACTGTCAGCCGGCGCTCCATATGCAAGCAACCTCATCGCCACGGTGCACTTCTAAAGCGAGGAAAACCCAACCAATCCGGTGCAGTCCTTCTTGCAAAGGAAATATGGGTCGAACCCGGATGGCATGCACGATCTTGAGGAAGAGCTTCCGGCTCATCCTGAAACGGCGACGAAACACGTCCTCTCCATGGAGTGGCTGGTCGGCGAAGTAGTCGGCGTACAACATGCAATAGCCCTCTATCCTCTGTCTCGCCTTGCACTTCATGCGAACTGGCGCCGAACCACCGCGCTTCGGCTTCTCCATCTGCATGTACAGCTGGGCAAGCGATGCAAGGATCTGCAAGTGCTCTTCACCTTCGGCGACCTCGGCGCTCTCCTACTCCAGGAGTACGGCGAGCAACTCCTCGTCGTCGAAATCCATGGCGAGTATCTCGTCCTCGTCAGAGTCAGTTGATAGTTCCTCGTCGCCGTCGGAGTCCATGGCCGAATCTGGCCAAATGTCGAACACCTGGCGGGCATGGTGGTAGGCGCACGGAGCGAAGCAGAGCTACGGCAAGGCTAGGTCAGCGAAAGCGGCAGCGGAGAAGGCGTGGAGGTGGGCAGAAACAACGGCGAGCGTAGCTAGAGGCGTGGGCATTTCTCGGCGCGGGGGAGCTCCGCCGACGAAGTCATGGCGACAGAGCTCTTCGCGGTAGTCTAGGCGACTGGAGTGGGTGGGAATGGGACTGTCTCGCCGACAGAGCTGGCCCACGCCCTTTTTGCGGCGTCCGGCGTCTCCAGGGCGTACCCGGGAACCTGGGTTCGACCTAGGTAGGTCGGACCAAAACACGCCGAAATTCGGACGAAAACAAGTCCCTGGGTACGCGACTGGGCCGATTTTCGGCATCCGAACTGAATTTTGGCGTCCGGATCGGCGTCCTGGGTAGGCGAGTGGAGATGCTCTGAATGCTGGAAGGAGGGGAATGGAGAGGGGGACTTACCATGAGGCCGGTGGAGGCCTAGGTAGGCTCGGGAGTGAAAGGAGGCGAGGTGGAAAAGGCGACGAATAGCGGGCAGAGGTGCTCTTCCGATGGGAAGAAGATGGTAGTTGCTCCTGGGCGCGTCTAGCTCCTGCTGGTGCTTCACAGTGACGCCAGGGCTGCGGCCTTCTTATCCTCCTGCTGTATCTCTGGTGGAAGAGGTCCAACGGGTGGTGAGGTGGCCATGGATGGCGGCAGCGGCATGGTGGATCGGGAAGGACTTCCTGGCGTGGAGGAAAAGAGGAGGATGTACAGGGGAGATGGCGATAAGGGGGAGGGGACAGAGGCACATGGAGGTGGGTTTTGATTTTGTAAAAGGTGAGGATGGAGAGGCTCAGTTTGATGAGGGGGTTCTCCTCCTCTCTACTCTCTAGCTGGATCGTGATAGGGGAGAGGGGACCAGAACAGAGAGCTGGCCTTCTGCTTGTTTAGTCAAAAAAAACACCAAATATGCACCCACGATAAGGAATGGAGTTAGGAATAGATGTGTGTGTGGTGTGTGGTGTGTGTATGTGTGGTTTTGGAATAGGAATATGGCTCATGGCAAGAATGGATAAATGAGGCCAACAAAATAGTAGATAGGTATTAACAACAAGATAGATTGTTGGATTGAACATAGAGGGAGACAAAAATAAGATTAAAAGGTTGCCAAGAAATTGAGAGGAAGATAAGGCCAAGGTGAAGCACCAAAATGGATAGATATAAAATAGATAGAATGCATAGAATTGAGAAGTAGAGGAGAGATATGATCATGAGATGGAGTTGATGGAGACAAATCCAATAGATAGAAATAAAAGATGATGCCCCCAACTGAATTTGGGCATTGAGAAATGTATCAACAACCAACTACAATAAATATAATTAATGAGACAAATGCAAATGGGATAAGAACCAAATGAAAAGGGTTTTATATGATGCTCAAATACAAGGTGGCATGATGACATGAGTATGATACCATGATGATGCACAAAACAAAAACACCAAACGATTTTCTAGTAGTGGTTTTACCCAGGGTGCTATAGTCTGTCTAGACACTTTGTTTTTATTGTTTCATGCACAGTTGTATTGTTCTTAGAGCGTCTTAGTTTTTGTCTGCTTTGCTTAGGTTGTTTAGTTTGCTTGAATAAAGTAGTTTGGACCCCTGTTCTCGTTGTGTTATTTTGCAAATAAGTTGCTTGGTGTTTGGAAAGGAGTAGTAAGTTCTTGCTTGAAGTGCAAGAGGAGCTTGCATTGACTGTGACTTAGACTTTAGCATGGCATGCTAGGTGTTGTTTTAGCACTATGCTTAGTGATTATTGTTGTAGCATGTCTTGTTCCAAACAATTGGGATCGCTTAGTGTGCCCTGAAGAAATTATGCGTTGTTTTAGCATGCAAAAGCATAGTATTGTGGTATTCTCCTTTGATGCTTTGCTTGGGTTGACTTGGCACATGCTCACACCATGTTATGACTATGACAAGTCACCATTATCCTCCATGATCATTTAGTACTTGACTTGTAATACCACTCTTTGCTTTGATTAGTATGCTTTGTTGCACTGCATGTTTCTGCCCATTATTGCTCGCTTAGTTGGTTGCTCCCAGTCTTTTTCTAGCCTCCACTTGTATGAGTAAGTTCTACTCATGCCTCCAACTTCCAAGAAACCAAGTTTTCCAAAGTGTCCACTATAAAGTCCTATGCATGGTGTGTTACACCATTCCAAGTATATTCTTGTTTTCAACTATCTTCCAATTAAAAACTATTTTGTTATGTGAAAACATAGTGATTAAAGCCCTCACGAACTTGATGGCACAATTGATTCTTTGCCCCAAATAAACTTGAACCATTGTGACAACTTTGTTGTATATGCTTGCACTTATAAGTTGGAATTAGCAGAACCGTGTTGTCATGGGGAACGTTTTCAACATTGCACTTGTACCTTGTACTCAGTTGATATCATGCTCTTTTGTCTATGGATGTCACCAGTGTGAAATAAAGAGGGAACTTGTAAGTCCATGGAGTTTGTATTTTGTATTAGAGAAACGCCTGGGCCGCTAGCCTAAGCCATGCCTAATCATGGGGGAAACTTGCAACATCACCATAGTGACATCTATGAAGCATTCTTCTTATAAAAAAGTGACACATTGAGAAAAGAGGAAAGAGAGAAAAAAGCACCATATTCCCATGGTAATAAAAAGATTGCTGAGATGCTCATTGTCTGCTTGCCTTGTCATTTTGGTTATGGGAAAGCTCCTGTACCATGTGCAAGGGGTACCCGTTGGCGATTCTCAATGATATGCAAATACTTACAATGACAAGAACTTACAGGTGACTAAACTTGAGTAGCATAAGGTGTGGCCCTCGTATTCAAGGGACTTGAGATTCCCAATTTATACTTCGTCAAGCATATACTCCATCTTTGTTCACTTAAACCTTAATCACTTCAAGATGCTTATGATAGGGGCAATGAGGGCTAAAAGCTAACAAGTACCATAATTTTTGGAAGCTCTTTTTGAAACTTGAAATCTCTGCTTCCTTTACAAAAAAAGGCATTTCTTCCACCACTATTGAGTCTCCACCTTCTACCTTTAGGCACCATTAAGAGAGCATATTTTTCATTCTGTGTGCAGTGTTCCAAAGCTTATTGATTGATGCATATTGTGATATTACTTGTTCTTGTGCTATTTGTTTCTAGTCACCCTTGTGAACTTTGAAGGTGTGATATGCATCTATTTGCTACTCTATGAGGGACAAGATGATTGCCACTATGCTATGTTTTCTGTATGTGAAACAAACAAACATTTTTCAATGCATGTTATTCATGATCTTTGTTTGTAGCTTTTCATGTTGCATGCATAGTTACTATGTCCTATTGTTATAATTCCATCTTTCATGCACATGTTTAGAGTTCTTTGATCCCATCTTTCAATGCTTGCAAATGGTTGGATCTTTATTGTGAGGGTGCATGTAACCTCAAAAATTATTCTTTTTATCACTTACCTACTCAAGGACGAGTAGGAGTTAAGCTTGGGGATGCTTGATACGTCGGAAAAGTATCTATAATTTTTGATGCTCCATGCTTGTTTTGTATCCACTTTGATTTGCTTTGTCTACACTTTGAGGTGCTTTTTACATGTTTTCTGGTACTAACCTATTAATAAGTTTCCACAGTGTCAGTTGCCTGTTTTCTGCTGTTTTTTGTTCCAGAAAAGCTAGTAAGGACATATTCTCGGAATTGGACGGGACAAACATCAAAGTCAATAACTTTCCATGGGGAACAAGAAGTCCAGAGGGGAGATGAAGAGGCGTGACAGGGCGCCCAGACCCCCCTAGGCGCGGGTGGGCCCTGCCCCGCGCCTAGGCAGGGTGTGGGGCCCCTGGCCACCGTGTCGTCCTCCCCCTTCGCCTATAAGAAGCCCCCGATGCAGAAACCCTAAGTACCCGATAAATATTCCACGAAACCTTTTGTAGTCGCCGCCACCGTCGTACCTAGATCGGGAGGATCTGAAGTTCTTCCTGGCACAATGCTAGAGGGGAGATCATCCCGGAGGCCTTCTCTCCGGTATGATGCGTGAGTAGTTCCACCTTGGACTATGGGTCCATGTAGTAGCTAGATGGTTGTATCTCCTCCTTGTGCTTTCATGTATAGATCTTGTGATCTCCATTCATGATCAAGATCTAATCTATTTGTAATCATGCATGTTGTGTTTGCGGGGATCCAATGGATATTGAGATTATTATGTTGGTTTGATTAATGGTTTTGTCTTTATGATTCTATCATGTCTATGTTGTTTGTGATCTTGCATGCTCTCCGTTGTTAGTAGCTATCTTGGCCAAGTAGTTTCTAGTGACTCCAAGAGGGGGTATTTATGCTCGATAGTAGGTTCATGCCTCTAGTTTCCAAGGAAAGTGTCAGAAATCTCTTCGGTTGTAGATGTGTTGTTGCTACTAGGGAGAAAATAACGGTCTCTTGTTCATGGAACATGTGGACTGTTTACCTTACACACTTTGCTTAAAGCAGTTGTCTGTTGCTTGAAACTTAATACTGGAGGGGGTTCGGATGATAACCTGAAGGTGGACTTCTAGTCATAGATGCAGTTGGATAGCGGTCTATGTATCTTGTTGTATTGCCCAATCGAATCTCATAGGATCTTTCTGAGTAGTAATTGCATTGTTATGCCTTGCTCAGTTCCTGTCAATTGCCCTGCTGTAATTTGTTTATCCTTCATGCCATGTTGTTTATCTAAGGAGAGCACCTCTAGTGAACTATGGACCCCGGTCCAATCTTTACCATTGATACATCTTCCGTTGTTACTTGTTTACTTGCTGCAAACCACCATTACCTTCCACATCATACGTTTAATCCTTTGTTACAGCAAACCGGTGAGCTTGACAACCTCATTGATTCGTTGGGGCAAAGTCTTGAGTTTGTGTTGTGCAGGTCTCCGCGTTGCTTGCGACACCTATGTGACGTTTCCTTCCTCCTACTGGTTCGATAACCTCAGTTGCTTACTGAGGGAAAACTTCCCGATGTGCTGCTTCACACCTTGCTCTTGGGGTTCCAAACGAAGCGCTCCTACATCAACTCAGCGATGCATCACCATGCTCTAAGGATGAAGGTGGATATACTTCAAGAGGAGAATAACATGCTTCGTAAGATGCTAGAAGTTTTTCTCACCCTAATCAAAGGAACGCCACCACCACCGAAGGAGTAATTAGTCATCAGGTTTGTCATCCCCTTGGCTTGTTGCAAGCTTGGGGGAGTGCCACGGTATCACATCATTATCTTTTACCTTTTTAGTAGTTTCATATCTTGGGTAGAGAAGTTATCTTATAGGTTGGTTTGCATTGTGGAAGTATCTTTCCTTTAGTTGGTTATCTATGTATACCTTGGTGTGAGTGCCTTTATGGAATATTAATGAGAAGTCTCATCTTTTACTTTTTGCACTTCTTATTTTAGTTTGCAATCTCTATTATATGATTGATCTTGTTGATCAGTATTGGTATCACTTTGGGAGCATCCAGTAGATCTAAATTGGTTTTGGAAAACCGAGCTCTGGTCAGTAGCAACACTTTTTGAGGTTTGAAAGGAAAAGAGAAAAAGCTTATAGGTATTTTTTATCTTTTATTTTCTTTCTTGATTGGCTCATTAGCTTAATATTCCTTAGTTAAGATCTTTTATGTCTTCAAGGAAGATTGCATGTTTGGATTTATCACTTGTATGTTTACTTATTTCCTTCAAATCTTTTGCTTGCTACCCAACCTAGCTAGCCAAAAACCTATTTTGAGAAGGCATACTTCGCATGCATCCAATCACTTCAAACCAAAACCTGTGCCATTTGTTTCCACCATATCTACCTATTAGCATTATTGCTATTGCAAGTAAATTCTCAAGCTTCATCTATCTATATAATTAAAAAAAAAATATTTTGTTATGTGAAAAATAGTTAGTAAAGCTCTCATGAACTTGATGGCACACTGATGGTGACTCCTTGATGGATTGTGGAGTCTGTTGGGAACCCCAAGAATAAGGTGTGAAACAGCATAACAACACGTTTTTCCTTAGTAAGAAACCGGGGTTATCGAACCAGTAGGAGGAAGGAAACGTCACACAGGTGTTGCAAGCAACACAGAGACCTGCACAACACAAACTCAAGACTTTGCCCCAACGAATCAGTGAGGTTGTGAAGCTCACCGGTTTGCTGTAAGAAAGGATTAAACGTATGGTGTGGAAGGTAATGATTTGCAGCAAGTAAACAAGTAACAGTGGAAGATGTATCAATGGTAAAGATTGGACCGGGGTCCATAGTTCACTAGAGGTGTTCTCCTTAGATAAACAACATGGCATGAAGGGTAAACAAATTACAGCAGGGCAATTGAAAGGAACTGAGCAAGGCATAACAATGCAATACTAGTCAAAAAGATCCTATGAGATTCAATTGGGAAATACAACAATATGCATAGACCGCCATCCAAAAGCATCTATGACTAGAAGTCCACCTTCAGGTTATCATCTGAACCCCCTCCAGTATTAAGTTGCAAGCAATAGACAACTGCTTTAAGCAAAGTGTGTAAGGTAAACAATCCACTTGTTCCATGATCAAGAGACCGTTGTTTTCTCCCTAGTAGCAACAGCACATCTACAACCGGAGAGATTTCTGACACTTCCCTTGGAAACTAGAGGCATGAACCCACTATCGAGTAAAAATACCCCCTCTTGGAGTCACTTGAAACTACTCGGCCAAGATAGCTACTAACAATGGAGAGCATGCAAGATCACAAACAACATAGACATGATAGAATCATAAAGACAAAAACATTAATCAATCTAACATGATAATCTCAATATCCATCGGATCCCCGCAAACACAACATGCATGATTACAAATAGATTAGATCTTGATCATGAACGGAGCTCACACGATCTATATATGAAAGCACAAAGGAGGAGATACAATCATCTAGCTACTACATGGACCCATAGTCCAAGGTGTAACTACTCATGCATCATACCGGAGAGAAGGCCTTCGAGATGATCTCCCCTCCGGCTGGGTGCCGGGAAGAACTTCAGATCCCGCCCGATCTAGGGACGATGGTGGCGGTGGCTATAGAAGGTTTCATGGAATATTGATCGGGTACTTAGGGTTTCTGCATCGGGGGATTCTTATAGGCGAAGAGGCGAGGTCGGGAGGCGGCCAGGGCCACCACACCCTACCCAGGCGCGGGGCAGGGCGCACCCGCGCCTAAGGGGGGTCTGGCCGCCCTGGTTCGCGTCTCCGTCTCATATTCTGGATTCGTGTCCCTCACGGTAAAATATTGACTTTGGCTTTTGTCCTGTCCAATTCCGAGAATATTGATTTTCTGCCTTTCAGGAACAAAAACAGAAGAAAACAGGCAACTGGCACTGTGGCAACTTGTTAATAGGTTAGTTCCGGAAAAGATATTAAAACACCTCAAAGTGTATACAAAGCAAAGTAGATACTAAACAAGCATGGAGCATCCAAAATTATAGATATGTTTCCGACGTATCAAGCATCCCCAAGCTTAACTCATGCTCGTCCTCGAGTAGGTAAGTGATAAAAAGAATAATTTTGAGGTGACATGCACCATCAAAACCAAGATCAAACCATTTGCAAGCATTGAAAGCTGGGATCAAAGAACTCTAAACATGTGCATGAAAGATGGAGTTCTAACAATAGGACAAAATAACTATGCATGCAACATGACATGCTACAAACAAAGATCATGGATAACATGCATTCAAAAAACATTTGTTTGTTTCACATACAGAAAACATAGCATAGTGGCAATCAGCTTGTCCCTTATAGAGTAGCAAATAGATGCATAAGACACCTTCAAAGTTCACAAGGGTGACTAAAAACAAATAGCACAAGAACAAGTAATATCACAATATGCATCAATCAATAAGTTTTGGGACACTGCACACAGAATGACAACTATGCTCTCTTAATGGTGCCTAAAGGTAGAAGGTGGAGACTCAAATAATGCTTCCAAAAATTATGGTACTTGTTTTATTTCAGCCCTCATTGCCCCTATCATAAGCATCTTGAAATGATTAAGGTCAAAGTGAACAAAGATGGAGTATATGCTTGACGAAGTATAAGTTGGCAATCTCAAGTCCCTTGAATACGAGGGCCACACCTCATGCTACTCAACTTCAGTCACCTGTAAGTTCTTGTCATTGTAAGTATTTGCATATCATAGAGAACCGCCAACGGGGTACCCCTTGCACATGGTACAGGAGCTATCCCATAACCAAAATGACAAGGCAAGCAGACAATGAGCATCTCAGTGATCTTTTTATTTATGATATGCATAGATTTTTATTGAGGATGCTTCATAGATAGCTCACTATGATGATGCTACAAGTTTCCACCATGATTAGGCATGGCTTAGGCTAGCGGCCCGGGTGTTTCTATAACACAAAATACAAAATCCATGGACTTACAAGTTCTCTCTTTATTTCACACCAGTGACATCCATAGACAAAAGAGCATCATATCAACTGAGTACAAAGTACAAGTGCAATGTTGAAAACGTTCCCCGTGATAGCACAGTTCTGCTAATTCCAACGTATAAGTGCAAGCATATGCAACATAGATGACACAATGGTTCAAGTTTATTAGGGGCAAAGAATATAAAGTGTGCCATCAAGTTCATGAGGGCTTTAATCACTAAGTTTTCACATAACAAAATAGTTTTTATTTGGAAGATAGCTGAAAACAAGAATATACTTGGAATGGTGTAACACACCATGCATAGGAATTTATAGTGGAAACTTTGGAATAACTTGGTTTCTTGGGAGTTGGAGGCATGAGTAGAACTTACTCATACAAGTGGAGGCTAGCTAAAGACTGGGAGCAACCAACTAAGAGAGCAATAATGGCCATAATCATGCAGTGAAACAAAGCATTACTAATCAAAGCATAGAGTGGTACTACAAGTCAAGGACTAAATGATCTTAGAGGCTATGGTGAATTGTTCATAGTCATAACATGGTGTGAGCATGTGCCAAGTCAACCCAAACAAAACATCAAAGGAGAAAACCACAATACTATGCTTTTGCATGCTAAAACAACGCATAATTTCTTCAAGGCACACTAAGAAATCCCAATTGTTTGGAACAAGACATGCTATAGCAATAATCACTAAGCATAAGGTCAAAACAACACCTAGCATGTCATACTAAATTCTAAGTCACAGTTAATGCACGCTTCTCTTGCACTTACAAGCAAGAACTTACTACTCCTTTCCAACACCAAGAAACTTATTTGCAACAACACAGCAAGAACGGGGGTCCGAACTACTTTATTCAAGCAAACTAAACAACTAAGCAAACTAAAAGAAAACTAAGACGCTCCAAGAACTACACAACAGTGCATGAAACAATAAAAATAAGTGTCTAGACAGACCTGAGCTTTTTATTGATGAAGGGGATGCCTTGGGCATCCCCAAGCTTTGACGCTTGTACCTCTTGGATATTTCTTGGGGTGACATCGGGGTGGCATCCCCAAGCTTGATATTTTGTCCATTCTTCATCTCATTACTGTAGGGGTTCATAGCATGGAAAACAAAAAAATTCTACCGCATGCACACAAACAAGCCAAGATCTACCTACTAGATTGTAGCAACGAGTCGATTAGAGTACTCACCCTCGAAGATTCCAAAGCGGTTAATGAGAGCAGATTCTCGTGGATGATGTAGTCGTAAACTTGCCGATCTCAAGATCGCGTAGACGATCCTTTCGGCGCTGCGTTCGGTAGTGCTTCCGCAGTCGGTCACACGTTCGGTACTTGATTAAGACCTTCCTATCCCTTGTTCCAGCAGGCAGCGGAGGTTGTAGTTCTCCCCTCGCGATTCCGGCAGCACAACGGCGTGGTGTTGGAAGTAGAGGGAAGATCCCGCAGGGCTTCGCCTAAGCCAGTGCGAGTAATAGTGGATCTAGGGTTTCCGGCGATCCAGGTTTAGAAGGCCAGAGAGGAGGAGGAGGAGGAGGTGTCAGCGGCGGCTAGGGCGACGGGCTGGCAGCGGCATGATGCGGCGGCGGATGGCGACGGCTTCGGTGGCGGCGGCGCATGGGTGGGAAGGGCTGGTGTTGTGGTCTTTGGGGCAGCCCTCTCCCTCTATTTATGAGAGGGAGGTCAGCTTGGGAGAGGGGAGTTTGAATCCATACCCAAACCCACGTTGGATAGAAGAAAGGACTCTTTCCTTCTTCCACTAGGAAACTATTGTTCCACTTTGACTTTTTAAACCTCCATTTTCAATTTAAATGTAGAGCTTTATTTCTCTCTCGCAAATGCCCAACCAAAGTGACCTAGGACATGATCCAATCATCCCACTTAACCATGACACATTCACGAACCATTCCCCTTCTGGTCTGGTGATCCTTCTAGACCCTTCTAGAACCTCTCCGATGAAAACATCGAAATTATTCCCGAACTCTGGAATCAGACTTTCCTTATGTGACTCTTATTCTCTGGACCATTCCGGATATCCTCGTGATATCTCGGATCCCATCTGAGACTCCGAACAACATTTGGTTTCCCTACTTACATTCCATATCTACTAAACAACATCGAATCCTTAAGTGTGTCTCCTTGCGGTTCGTGAATTATGCGGACATGACCGAGAAACTTCTCCGATCAATAACCAATAGAGGAATCTAGAAATTCATATGGCTCACACATATTTCTACGATTACTTTGCGATCGAATGAACCACTTACATAAGATACCAATTTCCTTTTAACTCACGATAGTTTACTTATCCGAGGTTTGATCGTCGGTATCTCTGCATACCTAGTTCAACCTCGTTACCAATAAGTACTTTTTTCTCGTTCCCGTGATATGTGATCCCTTGTGAGCCAGTCACATGCTTGAAATCTAATTGGATGACATTCCACCGAGAGGGCCCAGAGTATATCTATCTGCCATATGGATGGACAAATTCCACTATTGATCCATGTGCCTCAACACATACTTTCCGAACACTCAATGCCACCTTTATAGCCACCCAGTTACGGTGTGGTGTTTGATGTCATCAAAGAATCCTTCCGATGATGGTGATTAGCATGATCTCATGGTCAAAAGAATTAGGTTACTATGTATCATAAATCTTATAGCAAACAAACTATTGAAATGACTTGATCTTTATGCTACGCTTATCTATAGGAGTATGTCCATCATACCATTCTCCTAATGATATGATCTTGTTGTTAATAACATCTCAATGTTCATGATCGAGAAACCACGATCATCTATTAACCAACAAGCCAGTATTATAAAGAGGCTTTACCAGGGACTCTAATTTAGTCTACAAATCACACAAGTATTAATGTTTCCGGTTAATACTATTATAGCATGAATGTAAACATTTATCATAAACACAAAGATATAATAATAACCAATTTTATTGTTGCCTTTAGGGCATATCTCCAACAGTCTCCCACTTGCACTAGAGTCAACTAATCTAGATTACATGGTAATATACCGAACACCCATGGCGGTTTGGTGCTGGTCATGTTTTGCCCTTGGGAGAGGTTTAGTCAACGGATTTGCCACATTCAGATTTGTGTGTACTTTGCTAATATTTATGTCACCATCTTGGACATGCTCACGAATAGCGTGAAAACGTATCTTGATGTGCTTCAGCTTCTTGTGTGATCTTGGTTCTTGCGCATTGGCTATGGCGCCCATGTTATCACAATAGATAGACATTGGGTCCAGCGCACTTGGAACCACACCGAGCTCTGTAATGAACTCCTTCATCCATATTGCCTCTTGTGAAGCCTCCGAAGCAGCTATGTATTCTGATTCATTTGAAGATCTCGCCACAACGCTTTTCTTTGCACTCCTCCAGCTAACTGCTGCACCATTCAAAGTAAATACGTATCCAGATTGAGATTTAGAATCATCTAGATCGGTGTTCGAACTAGCATCGGTGTAACCATTAACAACGAGTTGTTCATCACCTTCATAAGAAAGAACCATATCCTTAATTCTTCTCAAGTACTTAAGGATGTTTTTGACCGCTGTCCAATGATCCACTCCTGGATCACTTTGATATCTGCTAGTCAAACTAACAGCGTATGCAATGTCGGGTCTAGTACATAGCATGGAATACATAAGAGATCCTATGGCTGAGGCATAGGGAGTCTTACTCATCCTTTCTCTATCTTCTGCCGTTGCAGGACTTTGAGTTTTACTCAAGGTCGTATTGGGCAACATGGGCAATAACCCTTTCTTGTTATCTTCCATTCCAAACCTCTTTAGAACTTTGTCCAAATATGTACCCTGTGACAGTGGCGGACCCACCATAGGGGCGAGCAGGGGCAGCCGCCCCGGGTCATCCATGGTGGAGCTGGGTACCTTGCTCCCGATCTAGCCATCAGCCGCCAAGCGGAGGAGCGCCATGGCTAGATCGATGGAAGTTTTCTTTCCTCGAATGAAGGAAGAAGATAGCAGAAGAGGGCCTAGGTTGGGCTTAAGTGAAAAAGGCCCATGAATCTTTCCTGGGGTGGCATATTCTAGACGGACCCAACAAAAAACATAGCCCACACGGCCATAGTCGATCCCATCAGGGAAAATCACCATTTCATTGTTCAGGTTTTTATTTAGAGTAAAGGGGCAGTATATTAATCACCTTTTCTTGATGCTTTGCTTTATTGATCAGCAGATATTTGCTAAATTTAATGGACACAGAGTATGCTTATATTCATGCCTTGGAAAGTATTGTCTAATGCTATCTTGTAAAAATCTATAATTATTTCCTAAAAAATCAATTACCACGCTTGTGGTAAGATTTAGTTTCATAAAAATTGTTGGGTCGTATTGTGGCAGTCTGTGACCGTTTCCAGCGACTGAATTTATGTTAGTAATTTGCAAGTACTTTATGTTTTTTCATGCTCTTGGCACTTGTAATTCATGGATCGCTAAAAATGAATACAATTATTTTGTGAATATACTTGTATCATGTCTAAAAAAATTGTACCATAGATATTCGCCCCAGCTAACCTAAATTCCTGGGTCCGCCACAGCCCTGTGACAATGATATTAGGCGTCTTGATCTATCTCTATAAATCTTTATGCCTAATATATAAGCTTCTTCGCCAAGATCTTTCATTGAAAAACTATTATTCAAATAATCCTTAACACTATTAAGAAGGTCTACATCATTCCCAATCAACAATATGTCATGTACATATAGTATTAAGAATGCCACATAGCTCCCACTCACTTTCTTGTAAATACAAGCTTCTCCATAAGTTTGTATAAAACCAAAACTTTTGATCACCTTATCAAAACATTGATTCCAACTCCGGGATGCTTTCTTCAATCCATAAATGGACTGTTGAAGTTTGCATACCTTGTTAGCATCTTTAGGATCGACAAAACCTTTGGGTTGTACCATATACAACTCTTCATCAATGTCTCCATTGAGGAACGCCATTTTGACATCCATCTGCCATATCTCATAATCATAATATGCAGCGATTGCTAATAAAATCCTCACAGATTTTAGCTTCGCTACCGGTGAGAAAGTCTCATCGTAGTTAACTCCTTGAATTTGTCGAAACCCTTTTGCGACAAGTCGAGCTTTATAGACAGTAACATTACCATCAACATATGTTTTCTTCTTGAAAATCCATTTGTTCTCGACAGCCTTCCGGCCATCCGGTAAGTCCACCAAAGTCCATACTTGGTTTTCGTACATCGATCCAATCTCGGATTTCATGGCTTCTTGCCATTTATTGGAATCTGGGCTCATCATCGCTTCCTCATATGTCACAGGATCATCGGTGTTGTCCACCAACATGACACTCATAACGGGATCATACCAATCAGGAGTGGTACGATTTCTCATTGACCTGCGAGGTTCCGTAGTTACTTCAACCGAAATTTCATGATCAACATCATTAGCTTCCTCACTTATTGGTGTAGGCGCCACAGGAACCACTTCCGGTGATGTGCTACTCTCAAGTTCGAGAGAAGGTTCAATAACCTCGCCGAGTTCTACTTTCCTTCCAGTCACTTCTTTCGAGAGAAACTCCTTCTCTAGAAAGGATCCATTCTTAGCAACGAAGATTTTGCCTTCGGATCTATGATAGAAGGTATACCCAATAGTTTCCTTCGGGTATCCTATGAAGACGCATTTTTCCTCTTTGGGTTCAACCTTGTCGGGCTATAACTTCTTTACATAAGCTTCGCAACCCCAAACTTTAATGAACGACAATTTAGGTTTCTTCCCAAACCATAATTCATACGGTGTCGTTTCAATGGATTTAGATGGTGCCCTATTTAAAGTGAATGCGACTGTTTCTAATGCATAACCCCAAAATGATAGCGGTAAATCTGTAAGTGACATCATAGAACGAACCATATCTAAGAGAGTTCGATTACGACGTCGGACACACCATTATGTTGTGGTGTTCCCGACGGTGTAAATTGTGAAAGTATTCCGCATTTCTTCAAATGCTCGCCAAACTCGTAACTTAGATATTCACCTCCACGATCAGATCTAGAAATTTAATCTTCTTGTTACATTGATTCTCTGCTTCACTTTGAAATTCCTTAAACTTCTCGAAAGTTTCAGACTTATGTTTCATGAAATAGATATACCCATATCTACTCAAGTCATCCGTGAAGATAAGAACATAACGATAACCACCGCGCGATGCTACACTCATTGGGACACACACATCGATATGTATGATTTCCAATAAGTCCGTAGCTCGATCCATCATACCAGAAAATGGAGTCTTAGTCATTTTACCCATCAGACATGCTTCGCATCTTTCAAGTGATTAGAAATCAAGTGATTCAAGAAGTCCATCGGAATGCAGTTTCTTCATACGCTTCACTACAATATGACCAAGACGACAGTGCCACATATAGGTCGAGTTATCGCTCAATTTCAACCGTTTAGCTTCAATGTTATTAATGTATGTATTTCTACAATCGAGATTCAATAAGAATAGACCATCTATCAAAGGTGCATGTGCATAAAACATATTACTCATATAAATCGAACAACCATTATTCTCGGACTTAAACAAGTAACCGTCTCGCAATAAACATGATCCGGATATAATGTTCATGCTCAACGCAGGTACCAAATAACAATTATTTAAGTATAAAACTAATCCCGTTGGTAGATGAAGAGGTAGCGTGCCGACCACGACCACATCAACCTTTGATCCATTTCCAACGCGCATCATCACCTCGTTCTTCACTAGTTTCCGTCTATTCTGCAACACCTGTTTCGAGTTACAAATATGAGCAACCGAACCAGTATCAAATACCCAGGCACTACTACGAGTACTAGTGAGATACACATCAATAAAATGTATATCGGATATACCTTTATTCTTGATGTTGCCGTTCTTCAAACCCGCCAATTATTTAGGGCAATTCCGCTTCCAGTGACCCTCTTCCTTGTAGTAAAAGAACTCAGTATCAGGCTTAGGCCCATCCTTGGTCTTCTTCGCCGTCGCGGTAACTTTCTTACCTCCCTTCTTGAAGTTTCCTTTTTTCTTAGACTTGCCTTGCTTCTTGAATTTGGTGGTCTTATTGACCATCAACACTTGGTTCTCTTTCTTGATCTCCACTTCCGCAGACTTTAACATGGAGAAGAGTTCGGGCAACGACTTGTCCATGTTTTGCATATTGTAGTTTATCACAAAGTTCTTGTAACTTGGTGGTAGTGATTGGAGGAGACGGTGAATCCCCAAAGCATTAGGAATCACTATACCCAAGCTTTGAAACTTGCTTGCGTGCCCAAACATCTTAAGCACGTGCTCACTGACGGAGCTGCCCTCTTCCATCTTGCAGTTAAAGAACTTTTCAGAAGCCTCATAACTCTCAACTGCCGCGTGAGCCTCAAATATCATTTTGAGTTCATGGACAATATCATGTGGGTCATGGTTCTCAAACCTTTTATGAAGCTCTGATTCCAAACCATACAAGATAGCACACTGAACTGTGGAGTACTAATTCTTCCGAGCGAGGAAAACATTATTTACCTCATCGGTAGCATCAGCTGCAGGTGGGTCACCCAGCGGTGCATCCAGCACATCGGTCAAATTACCAGCATTGAGGACAATCCTCAAATTGCGGAACCAATCCGCAAAGTTGCTTCCATTGTTTTTCAACTTTTCTTTCTCTAGGAACGCATTAAAATTGATGGTAGAGGCCGCCATTGATCTACAACATATTTGCAATTGTTTAGACTAAGTTTATGACAAATTGAGTTCTAATTAATAGTTAAATTAATCTAGGTGAACTCCCACTCAAAACAATATCCCTCACATTGTTTTAGTGATCACATAACCAAATCCACCACATCAAAACCGATCATCACGAGTGTTTATGTAGCTTCAATGGTGAACAATCAACATGTTCATCATATCCACTATATGACTCATGCTTTACCTTTCGGTTATTCGTGTTCCAAGACCATGTCTATACATGCTAGGCTCGTCAACATCAAACCTTAGCTTCCGCATGAGCAAATCTGGCTTGCTCACGTTGTATACACTCGCAGAATCTAACACACCCGATCATCACATGGTGCTTCGAAACAACGAGCTTTAGCAACGGTGCTTACTAAGGATGAACACTTTATAACTTGATATTTTTGTGCTTGAGCGATCATCTTATAATGCTACCGTCGCGAACTAAGCAATACAAGATGCATAAAAGGATTAACATCACATGCAATTCATAATATGTGATATGATATGGCCTTTCTTCTTGTGCTTACGATCTCCATCTTCAAGCACGAACATGATCTCCATCATCACCAGCATGGCGTCAAGGTCAATGGCACCGCTTCATGGTTGTCGTCCACCAGCATCAACTATTACAACTACTTTGAATAATAGATACGCAGGTCTTAATGAAATTGAAAGACAACCATATGGCTCCTGCCGGTTGCCGACTTACAATAAGGAACATTGCATACATCATATATAATCACAATCATGGCCATATCACATCATAGCACACCCCTGCAAAACAAAGTTAGACGCCTCTAATTTTCTTTGCATATTTTACGTGGTTTGGGGCTTTCAATAAGTGTCGTTCTAACTTACGAACAAGAACCACAACGTTGATACTAGTATTGTCAATTACGCATTGTAAATTGAATCTTCACTATGTTGGGAGAAAGAGGCACCCGCAAAGTACTTATGCAATACAAGTTGCATGTTAAGCGTGGAGCAAGTCTCATGAACGATGTCATGTAAGGTTAGCCTGGGCCGCTTCATCCCACCATCCCGCAAGATGCAAAGTACACAAGAAGAAATCGACAACAAAAGAATCAATGCCCACAATGACCATTGTGTTCTACTCGTGCAACAGATCTACATATAGACACG
This sequence comes from Avena atlantica, assembly GCA_910589765.1. NCBI lineage: Eukaryota > Viridiplantae > Streptophyta > Magnoliopsida > Poales > Poaceae > Avena > Avena atlantica. The sequence goes on from OU342738.1 coordinate 234,517,663, forward strand.
GCTCTAATACCACTTTAGGAGTTTGTAGCATGGAATACAAAAAAATTCTACCACATGCACACAAACAAGCCAAGATCTATCTACTAGATTGTAGCAACGAGTCGATTAGAGTACTCACCCTCGAAGATTCCAAAGCGGTTAACGGGAGCAGATTCTCGTGGATGATGTAGTCATACACTTGCCGATCTCAAGATCGCGTAGATGATCCTTCCGGCGCTGCGTTCCGGCAGTGCTTCCGCAGTCGGTCACACGTTCAGTACTCGATGAAGACCTTCCTCTCCCTTGTTCCAGCAGGCAGCAAAGGTTATAGTTCTCCCCTCGCGATTCCGGCAACACGACGACGTGGTGTCAGAAGTAGAGGGAAGATCCCACAGGGCTTCGCATAAGCCGGTGCGAGTTATGGTGGATCTAGGGTTTCCGGCGATCTAGGTTTAGAAGGCCAGAGAGGAGGAGGAGGTGTCGGCGGCGGCTAGGGCAACGGCGACGGGCCGACGGGCCGACGGCAGCGCGAGGCGGCGGCGGCGTGCGGCGGCGGCGGTGCACGGGTGGGGAGGGCTGGTATTGTGGTCTTTGGGGTAGCCCTGCCCCTCTATTTATGAGAGGGAGGGCAGCTTGGGAGAGGGGAGTTTGAATCCATACCCAAGCCCAAGTTGGATAGAAGAAAGGACTCTTTCCTTCTTCCACTAGGAAACTATTGTTCCAGTTTGACTTTTCAAACCTCCCTTTTCACTTTCAATTTAGAGCTTTATTTCTCTCTCGCAAATGCCCAACCAAAGTGACCTAGGACATGATCCAATCATTCGACTTAACCATGACACATTCATGAACCATTCCCCTTCCGGTCCGGTGATCCTTCTAGACCCTTCTAGAACCTCTCTGATGAAAACATCGAAATCATTGCCTCGTGATATGAATCTTATTCTCCGTACCATTCTGGATCTCCTCGTGATATCCCGGATCCCATCCGATACTCCGAACAACATTTGGTTTCCCTACTTACATTCGATATCTACTAAACAACATCGAATCCTTAATTGTGTCTCCCTATGGTTCGTGAATTATGCAGACATGACCGAGACACATCTCCGATCAATAACCAATAGAGTAATCTAGAAATTCATATGGCTCCCACATATTTCTACGATTACTTTGCGATCGAATGAACCACTTACATATGATACCAATTTTCTTTTGTCTCGCGATAGTTTACTTATCCGAGGTTTTATCGTCGGTATCTCTGTATACCTTGTTCAACCTCGTTACCGATAAGTACTATTTTCTCGTTCCCGTGATATGTGATCCCTTGTGAGCCATTCACATGCTTGCAAGCTAATTGTATGACATTCCATCGAGAGGGCCCAGAGTATATCTATCCGTCATATGGATGGACAAATCTCACTCTTGATCCATGTGCCTCAACACATACTTTCCGAACACTCAATGCCACCTTTATAGCCACCCAATTAAGGTGTGGTGTTTGATGTCATCAAAGCATCCTTCCGGTGATGGTGATTAGCATGATCTCATGGTCGAAGGAATTAGGTTACTGTGTATCAGAAAGCTTATAGCAAACAAACTATTGAAATGACTTGATCTTTATGCTACGATTATCTATAGGAGCATGTACATCATACCATTCTCCTAATGATATGATCTTGTTGTTAATAACATCTCAATGTTCATGATCGATAAACCACGATCATCTATTAACCAACAAGACAGTATTATAAAGAGGCTTTACCAGGGACTCTAATTTAGTATACAAATCACACAAGTATTAATGTTTCCGGTTAAAACTATTATAGCATAAATGTAAACATTTATCATAAACACAAATATATAATAATAACCACTTTTATTATTTCCTCTAGGGCATATCTCCAACAATTACATCATTCTGTCTCTACACCTGAAATTTTTTCCTTCATACAAAACTTCACACAATCTTCATTAGCAACAATAGTTTATTCAAAAAATATTAGACCTCTAGCAAAGCTTTGGAACAAAAAAACTTTTCACTAAAAACACAAGCTACTATAGTAACTCCTTCAAAAAGCTCAATTCACCTAAAGAGAACTTAAAAAGGAATCAATAAGAAGCAAATGCAAATAATGACAGAAATCTGTCAAAACAGACCAGCAGGTAGAAACCGATTTTTTTGAATATATTCTGTTGCTCAAAACGAAAAGTGTTGAACTAATGAAAGTTATCTAACATACTAGGGATTTATTCATAAATTTTGAGCTCAATCTGAGTTACAGAGCCTCGTCATGAATTTTTTTGGTAGAGGACAGAAATCTGTTTCGGGACAGCAACTCCCCAAATCTTACTTCCCTCTCATTAGAGGTCATTCTGGTACAAAAAGCAAACAAAAAGGATAAGAAGAGGTAATTACTGAAGTAATAACTTACAAGACTCAAGGAAACTCTTGGGTTATCTCCCAACAAGTACTTTTCTTTAACGCCTTTAAGTTGGGCACAAAAAGCAAGAAGAATCAAGTATTTTCAAATGAGGAAGCATTCACATCAAACCTTGCTTTCAAAGGAGGAGAAAAATCAACTTATCTCTCCTCATAGGTAAGTGTTCAATACATTTCTTGAATGGAAAATGATATTTATGGTACATTCTTTCATATCAATGATGGCACCAACTGTAACATCCCTAAAATCATGTTTTCAAAGATTTCATATCATGCATGCATGCATATCATTTAGGGGTCAAATTCAAACTCATTTTTGAAAGAAACAGAACCTGAGAGCTATGATTTTATGTGATCAAACATTAGTCAAATGCTACTCTCCAATGGGAGATTATTTGTTTCAAAACCAAACCTTGTTGCTCTCAGATTGTTTTACTTGATTGCTAGTGCTTAAACCAAAATTTACAAAACAAATTTGGATTTAAAACCATATTCAAAAACTTGTTCAAATAAAGTGCTATGTCACTGTTTATTTTTGTTTGATCAAAAGCACCAAGCTAATACAGAGATACCACATGATTTTATGCCCAGAAACATGATTGTTACACTCTGCAAAAATCAAGAAAAAGTTTGAATTCCAATGGCTTTGAAATCATTTGAAAATGTTTCCTGGAAATTCAAATAGAAAAAGAAAAGGAATAAAAAATAAGAAAAGGCCGGCGCTACTAATCTAGCCCAACAGTGAAACCAGCCCACTAAGCCCACCCGGGGTTTTCCCCTCTCTCTCTCACTCGCAGCCATACCCACAGAGTCACTGACCGCCTGGGCCCATCCCCTCTTTCTTTCTCTCGCTGACAACCGCGGCCCACATGGCAGTCGTCGTCTCCACCACCTGCGACCAGTTCATCCCCAAATTACGCCGAGCGTTTCCTGTTTAATTCGCGGCTTCAATTCCCGTTCAATGTCTGAGTAAATCACGCTTGCGTTCTTGCTACTTAAACCCCCTCTGCCCCCTCTCCATTTTCCCCCAAACCCCAAGCACAGAGCGTCACCAGGCTGCTAGAATTTTCCCTCACACCGCCGCGGTACCGACAGACTCCGGCGACCGATTGTGGTAAGCTTCGTGCGCGCCTCACTCTCTGGTTCATGCAAGCTTGTCCATTATCTCTTTGCGCATCTTCTGACGTTCGCCGTTTGCCCTATTTTGCACCAGAGCATCGACTTCGTCAAGCACCGCAACTTCCCGACGCCGTCTCCAACTTCGGCAAGGAATTCTGGTGAGGTACGACCGCCCCGTGCTTTTCCCTTGACCCCATCTTGTTCGCCTGAACGATACGCACGCGCTGATGCCTTTCGTTTGTGTTAGGGCGGATCAGAGCGTCGCCAACGTCGCTGTCCACCTAAGCCTGACGCCGCCCTAACTCCGACGAGCTCCCACGGCCACAGCAGCATGCCCGACCACGTTGAGCTTCCTCGTGCTCGTACGAGTCTGGTAAGCATCACCACCGCCCCCAGCCCTCCCTAGATTCGCCGATACATCGCCAGCAGAGCCGTCGCCGCCGTCCTAGCCATTTGCGCCGCCGGGTTTTGGTCAAAGCATTTAAATCCACTGGATCTAGATCTAGTGGTTGAGATTAGAAGATAGGCGAAGGGGTATGGTTAGAACTGAGACGTTAGATTTTAAGTTGATCTGACGGTGCGCGAATGCGATCCAGCACGAAGCGGTACCAGCCAGTTAGAAAGCGCCGCGTGGCACGAGTTTGGTTTTAAAAGTTTGAATTTGATCTATTAGATATTAAAACTTGTTTAATTCATAACTTTTGATTTCCACGTCCAAATTTGACAAATTTTATATCAATGGAATCAGGAGAGAAAATCCTTTCCATCTATGCAATGTGTTTAATATTTTGCTTCTGTTAAAATGGGTGTTTTTGCAGAAACATGTGTAGGCATAATTTGGATATAATAATTATTTGAGAAATGTTTTAATGTTCAAATAAAGTTTGTTTGGCAAGTTTTGAACTTGTTTATGAATCAGTATTGTGCACTTGTCTTGTTGAGTATAGAAAATCATCACATATCATATTGCATGCATCCATATATTTTTGCTTGTATTTATTTTGTATGTGATTTGGTGTTATCATTTTATGTCTAGACTTTGGTGCAAATAGTGATTGTGATTGTGAGGATTGTAGCTACTCTCCAAACTACCAAGGCAAGTGGTGCTTCATGATTTATTCCTATGTTTTCACTTATGCATTAGAAATATTTTGCTAGACTTGCATGGATATTTTGTCTATATGCTATGCTTGGGAAATCCTAGAAGTTGTAGAATTGCTAGAAATTTCTAAGTTAAGATGCTTATCTATGCCATGCTTAGCCTAGCTAGTAGCAACCAAGGGTGGTTATATTCGTGCTATGAATAAATATTTCTAAGTCTTTGGACTATGTTTTGTTTAAAAATACAACTAAGTGAATGAAACACCTGGGTGGAATGGAAGGAATGGGTTATTTTGAGTGGTTACACAAGGCCCATTTCTATGGTTTACCTTGTCTATCTCACTTGTGGAAAGCCACCCAGGAACAAAGGGATTTGAGATGCCATATGTTAAGAAGCTTCTAGTGCAGCCACTTGGCAATATGGGCTCTGCCTGGATCATATAGGTTGCAATAACTTAGCCATTTGGACAGTTGGTGGTAGTGGGATGATAGGTTGGAGCGCGCCCATTTGGTCTAAGGGAAGGCTTCTGAAAGGTCCTATCTTGGTGAAAATCAAGTCTTGTGGGGAAAGTGCACAACCTCTGCAGATGGAAGAATCTAAGTACCATGTCCCTGGTATTGGACAACTTGAGCATCAAGACATGGAAGCTATCAAGAATCTCCTTATCCCAATTTCTAAGTAAAAACTTGTGGTTGAACAAGGTGAAGGACCCCATTGTCTATTGGTGGTTCCTTGGGAAGATTTTATCAAAGAAAAACTTAGTGATTTCAACTAATAGGCAAAACCTATTTTGAGCAAAGCAAGCCTAAGCTACACTTAGCCAAAATGCATATAGTGTTTATTCCACCAATATTATACTAAGGTATCACTAGCCAATTCTATTCCAATGTATTGACCCACTGTGGCTGTAACTTGTGATGTTGCAGGATATTCTGATGATGATTAGGAGTCATGAGTCTACACTCAACATGCTTGCCTGTGGCACATGAAGATGAAGACTTATTTATCTTATTATATATTTGAACTCTTGTATTAGGCCTGTGGCCATGGAGTTGTAAAAGACTATGTTTGTCTCTGGAATGATATGTAATAATGACCTTTGTTTCTGTGTACTTCATCTTAAACTGTGGATGCTAGCATTGATCTAGGGACTAGCATTGCAATCACAGCGATCCTTTCCTTTACAAAGGAGGGATCTTACAGATGGTATCAGAGCACTGTGTTTCCTGTAGGATTATGACCCTAGGATTGGAAACCACTAAGGAAAAATTTTCAACAACTTCCACACTTGTCTTTTCTTCTCGTAAACTTTTCTAATATTCTTTCTCATCTCTATTTGTAGATGAACTCCATAAACGAAGCCGTGAGGAAGGGACCACTCATGACTATGACTTTGGAGTGTGAGACAGAATTCCCCAAGGCTCTCAAGGACCTCATGGTTGCCATGGGAATACATGGTGCAGCTGTGTACAAAGGTTTTCCTGTGATGGATGAAGGAGTTGAGTACTGGTGGGTGCAACTTCACTTGTATAAAAACAAGGATGACAACCACAAGGACTCAGGATTATGCATGGTCACCAATTCAGTGATGCATACTACATTCTTTGATTCAGCAAGGGATGCAGCTTGGAAGGCCATCAAAGAACTTGGTGATAGAATCAAGTGCAGAATGCTTAACACCCAGAATGATCTTAGGGAAGAAAAGAAGCATACCCAAGAGCTATAGGCTACCAACCAAAGTTTAAGGAAAGACATCATAGACTTAGCAATGGAGTCATGTGATCAAGATAAACAGATTGCCTCTAGGGATGCCCTGTTAGCCAACTTGGCAAGTGAGATGGGATTGTAACGTACTTCGTTAGTTAGACCATCACACTTATCATTTTATTTCCCCAAATGTTGTTTAAAAATAAGTTGAACCTTGGTTGTTTGTAATGGATCCATGTATGCCATGATTTGTGTGTTTTGATTTCTAAAGTTGTGCATGTGATGCTTTGTCTTGTGATTTGTCTTAAATTGTGATGATTCTAACTTTTTCTATCTTATAAATAGATGCCTAATGTTACTATCAGCATGCCTGAAGAGTTCAAGGGAACTCGTTTTGGCCCTCGTATTATTGAGCTCACTAGTTTGCTCAATCTCCCTCTTCCTACCATCATGGTGCTTCCCCTCACCAAGTTTGACAGGAAAGACCTTTGGGGCTTCAAGGTTAATCAGCCCGGACGCCAGACTGAGCCTACCACGGAGGCAATCATCTTCAAGCTCATGCATGATGACAAGGAGAGAGGCCTGGAAGTAGTCATGCCGGATTTGATTGGACGTCTGTTAGGGAGACACTCTCGACAGGTTAGAGGTACTCACTTCCACGCCTTCGGTAGACGTGATGAGGATGGTGAAGCCATTGACTTTGAGGATACTTCGAGAGAGACAGCAGAGCCGATTCGTCTATACCTCCAGGACTTAGAGGTTCTTCTTAGGCACATAGACACTGATAGGACCAACGTCATGCTTAGCAATGACGAACTCCAGGTGCAGCTTCGTGAGAAGGCAAGCTCTTCGCGGAGCAAGATGAGATAGTCAAGGAGATGGAGGTTAAGTTTGAGAGTCAGGATAGAAAGTTCAAGAGTCAAGAAAAGCGAGTCCAAGATAGGAACAAGAGGATTCGAGACATGATTGCAGAACTAGAAGCCAAGAACTTCGAATTCGAGCATCAGCAGACTGTGATTGAGAGGCTTCGTTCACAGAAGAGGGCTCTCAAAGCCAAGGTAGAGACCTTGAACACCAATGTCGAGGAGTACAAGACCGCTATGGAGAATGCAGGTCTTACACTTGTCGACGAGGAGGTTGATGCAGAGGAGTAGTGATGACTACTCATTTACCTTTATTTAGCATGTCTTTGTTTATTGAGTCGCAATGACCATCCAACATGTGGATGGCTTGCTATTGGTGTGTTTACTTTGCAAACTTGTTGTCTATGTGTAGGGTTCGCAACATAGAAAACAAAAAAAAATTCCTACGATGTGAACTATATACCAAGATCTATCTACTAGATACAAACAACGGGTGGATGTATATCTGTAGAGAACATACCCTTGAAGACCGACAAAGCTTAACGAGTTCAACTCGTGGTTGATGTAGACAATCTCTTGCCGATCTCAAGATCGAGAGGAAGTCCTAGCGCCGCAAATCAGCAGCGCATCCGTGCTCGCACACACATTCGAGGCACCGAGCAACCTCCGCCTCCTCGCTCCAGCGATGCAGCGGAAGCACAACTCTTTCTTGCCGAAATAGCCACCGGGAACATGTATCTCGCTAGTCCAAGACCATGGGGGATAAATTCTAGAAGGGGAGAGAGATCCTTCATGAGGAGGTGTCAGAGACAAGTGAGGAGGGGAGCTCCTTTTATAGGAGGAGGGGGGAACCCCAAGGGGGTGGCCGGCGCATGGGGCTGCCCCCTTGCCCTCCCCTCTTCATGTGGGTGGACACTCCACTCACAAATCTCCTTTAAATTCCCTCCACTCAAAAGTCCACTCAAATTCCCATTAAATTTCCACCAAATTTAATGCAAACTCTCATTAAATAAAACTCTTTTATTTTATTCAGAATTTTGTCAATTACTTTAATGACAAACATTCACAAATAACCCCTTGCTAGAATTCTATTGCACATGCATAACCACTTTATGCAATTTCACCCGAAAACCTGTTTCGGTATCTAGTGAAATAAATTCCTGCGCTTGTTCATTCTTTCCGCATGAAACATTGGTCCAATTGGATGTCGGTGTCTCTTAAGTGTGTCACCCTACGGTTCGTGAATAATGCGGACATGATCGATACCCCTCTCGGATCAATAATCAGAAGCGGGATCTGGAGACCCATACTGAGTCCCACACATTCAACGATGACTTTCTTGTGATCGTCGGAACCTTTTACGCTAGTATCTTAATCCCTATGTTTCACGATATATTACATGTCCGAGATTCGATCATCGGTATCTCCATACCTAGTTTGATCTCGTTACCGACATGCACTCTTTTCTCATTCCTGTGATATAACATTCTAGTGATCAAATCACTTGCTTGCAAGCTAATCAATGTGATATTACCGAGAGGGCCCAGAGTATATCTATCCGTCATCGGGATGAACAAATTCCACTCTCGATCCATGAGCCTCAACATAACACATTATTAGTTCTGAATCCATCTTTATAATTAACCTGTTACGGTGTGACGTTTGATGTTATCAAGAAACTCTTCCGGTGTTAGTGATTGACATGATCTCATGGTCTAAGGATTAGGATCACTTCGTAAGTTGTTATAGCAATATAAACTCAATGACTTTAATCGTAATGCTATACTTCGGATGAATGTTCATCACACCATTACACTAATTTTGTGATCCCGTTATTAACAACATCCAATGTCCATGATCAGGAAACCTTGATCATCTTGTTAATCAACGAGCTAGTTTATGAGAGAGGCATAACTAGGAACTTTCTGTTTGTTTATTAAACACACATGTATTAACGTTTCCGTATTAATACAATTATAGCATGCAAAATAAACATCTATCATATACTTGGAATACACATAATAAACACTTTATTATTGCCTCTCAGGGCATATTCCCTTCAGTCTCCCACTTGCACTAGAGACAATAATCTAGTTACATAGTGATAAATCTAACACCCATTGAGTTCTGGTGTTGATCATGTTTTGCTCTAGGGAGAGTTTTAGTCAACGGATCTGCTACATTGAGATCCGTATGTACTTTACAAATCTTTATATCTCCATCCTTGACATGCTCGTGGATGGAGTGAAACCGGCGCTTAATATGCTTGGAATGCTTGTGAGACCTTGGCTCTTTGGCATTGGCAATGGCACCATTGTTGTCACAATAGATCACCATTGGGTCCAACGCGTTTGCCACCACTCCTAGTTCGGATATGAACTCCTTCATCCAAACTGCTTCCTGAGCCGCTTCTGAAGCAGCAACATATTCGGCCTCCGTTGTTGATCCCGCTACCACAGGTTGTTTGGAGCTCCTCCAACTAACCGCTCTGCCATTCATGAGAAATACGTATCCGGATTGAGACTTAGATTCATCCGGATCGGTGTCAAAGCTAGCGTCGACATAACACTTAGCGACGAGCTCTTCTTCACCTCCGTATACAAGAAACATATCCTTAGTTCTTCCTAAGTACTTAAGGATATTCTTGACCGCTATCCAGTGTTTCGAACCTGGATCCGATTGGTACCTACTAGTCAAACTAATAGCATGTGCCACATCCGGTCTTGTACATAGCATGGCGTACATTATAGAGCCTATGGCTGAAGCATAGGGGACTTTTTCCATTATCTCTCTTTCTTCCGCCGAAGCCGGACTTTGAGTCTTACTCAATGTCTTGCCTTGCAACATAGGTAAGAACCCCTTCTTACTTCCGTCCATTTTAAACTTCTTTAAAATCTTATCAAGGTATGTACTTTGTGATAGCCCTATTAGGCGCCTAGATCTATCTGTATAGATCTTTATGCCTAATATGTATGACGCTTCACCTAGGTCCTTCATTGAAAATTTGCTGTTTAGATAACTTTTAACACTGTTTAAAAGATCTATATCATTTCCGATCAATAATATGTCATCCACATATAATATCAGAAATGCCACATTGCTCCCACTCACTTTCTTGTAAATACAAGCTTCTCCATAAGTTTGGACAAATCCAAACTCTTTGATCACCTCATCAAAGCGGAGATTCCAACTTCGTGATGCTTGCTTCAATCCATAGATGGATCGCTGAAGCTTGCACACCTTGTTAGCATCCTTAGGATCGACAAAACCCTTTGGTTGTATCATATACAACTCTTCTTCAATATTACCATTGAGAAACACGGTTTTGACATCCATCTGCCATATCTCATAATCGAAATATGCAGCAATTCCTAACATAATCCTAACTGACTTTAGCATCGCTACAGGAGAGAAAGTCTCATCGTAGTCAACTCCTTGAATTTGTCGAAACCCCTTTGCGACAAGTCGAGCTTTATAGACGGTCACATTACCATCAGCATCAGTTTTCCTTTTGAAAATCCATTTGTTCTCCACGGCCTTTCGGTCGTGAGGTAATTCCACCAAGTTCCAAACTTGATTTTCATACATGGATTCCATCTCGGATTTCATGGCTTCTAACCATTTGTTGGAATCCGGGCTCATCATCGCTTCTTCATACGTCGCAGGGTCATCATTTTCATCAACCATGAAATTCATGACAGGATTTCCATACAGCTCGGGAGCTGCACGCGTCCTGTTTGACCTGCGAGGTTCGGTAGTACTCTCTTTCGGAGTTTCATGATCATTATCATTAGTTCCCTCTTCAACAGGTGGAGCCAACTCCGGAACAACTTCCGGCGCTGCGCTACTCACCATACTTTGAAGAGAAGGTTCCACAACCTCTTCGAGTTCTACCTTCCGACTACTCACACCTTTCGCGAGAAACTCTTTCTCTAGAAAGGATCCATTCTTGGCAACAAAAACCTTGCCCTCGGATCTGTGATAGTAGGAATACCGAATAGTTTCTTTAGGGTATCCTATGAAGACGCATTTTTCCGCTTTGGGTTCGAGTTTATCCGGTTGAAGTTTCTTCACATAAACATCACATCCCCAAACTTTAAGAAATGACAGCTTAGGTTTGTTTCCAAACCACAATTCATACGGTGTCTTTTCAACGGATTTAGATGGTGCCCGATTTAAAGTGAATGCAGCAGTTTCTAGTGCATAACCCCAAAATAACAATGGCAAGTCCATCAGAGACATCATAGATCGAACCATATCTAATAAAGTACGATTACGACGTTCCGACACACCATTTCGCTGTGGTGTTCCGGCAGGTGTGAGTTGTGAAACAATTCCACACTCTTTCATGTGAGTGCTAAACTCGTAACTTAGATACTCACCTCCACGGTCGGACCGTAGAAATTTGATCTTTCTATTACGATGATTTTCCACTTCATTCTGAAATTCCTTGAACTTTTCAAAGGTTTCAGACTTGTGTTTCATCAAGTAGATATAACCGTATCTACTCAAATCATCCGTGAAAGTAAAAAAAATAACGATATCCACCTTGCGCCGACACACTCATTGGACCACATACATCAGAATGTATGATTTCCAATAAATCTGTCGCCCGTTCCATTTAACCGGAAAACAGCGTTCTAGTCATCTTGCCCATAAGGCATGGCTCACATGTATCAAATGATTCATAATCAAGCGATTCCAAAAGTCCATCTGAATGGAGCTTCTTCATGCGTTTAACGCCAATATGACCTAGACGGCAGTGCCACATATATGCGGATATATCATCATTAAGTTTAATCCTTTTAGCATCAACATTATGAATATGTGTAACATTATCATCGAGATCTAATAGAAATAAACCATTCATCATTGGTGCATGACCATAAAAGATTTCATTCATATAAATGGAACAACCATTGTTCTCGGATTTAAATGAATAACCACTTCGCATCAAACACGATCCAGATACAATGTTTATGCTCAGTGTAGGCACCAGATAACATTTATTCAAGTTTATAACTAATCCCGACGGTAAGTGGAGAGGCAGCGTTCCGACGGCGATCACATCAACTCTTGATCCATTGCCGACACGCATCTTGACCTCACCCCTTGCTAGCAGTCGCTTGTTCCGCAGCCCCTGATTCGAGTTACAAATATTAGCAACTGAACCGGTATCAAATACCCAGGTGCTACTACGAGCACTAGTCAAGTACACATCAATAACATGTATATCATATATACCTTTGTTTGCCTTGCCGGCCTTCTTGTCTGCCAGATACTTGGGGCAGTTGCGCTTCCAGTGGCCAGTCCCCTTACAATAGTAGCACTCGGAATCAGACTTAGGTCCAACTCGGGGTTTCTTTTCAGGCGCGGCAACAGGCTTGCCGCCCTTACTTCCCTTCCGTTTTCCCTTCTTGTCTTTCTTGAAACCAGTGTTTCTATTGATCATCAACACTTGATGTTCCTTTTTGATCTCCACTTCTGCAGTTTTAAGCATTGACAGAAGCTCGGGGAGAGACTTCTTCATGCCTTGCATATTATAGTTCATCACAAAGCTCTTATAGCTATGTGGCAGAGACTGCAGAACACGATGGATGCCTAAGTCAATGGGAATTGATATCCCCAAGGACATAAGCTTATCGGCGTAACCCGACATCTTGAGTACATGCTCACTAACGGAGCTGTGCTCTTCCATCATGCAGCTAAAGAACTTTTCTGAAGCATTGTAGCTCTCTACAGCAGCATGTGTGTCGAAAATCATTTTCAACTCACCCATTGTATCAAATGCATTGCCGTTTTCGAAACGCTTTCGAAGTTCCGGCTCTAGCCCATACAATATGCCGCAATGAACTAAGTTGTGGTCCTCCTGACGAGTCTGATAGACATTCTTCTCCTCGTCAGGGGCATCATCAAAAGGTGGGGGGCCTAACGGCGCTTCTAGCACATATTGCTTTTGTGCAGCAGAGAGGAGAATCCTCAAATTCATGGCCCATTCGGTAAAGTTGCTACCGTTCGTTGCTAGTTTCTCTTTCTCCATGAACACATTGAAATTAAAAGCAGGTGGTGCCATCTACAACAGAATTTGTAAAGTTTAGACTAAGTGTATGATAGATTGAGTTCAACTAATCTATATTACGAATGAACTCCCACTCAAAAACGACATCCCTCATGCCTTTTTGGTGATTACATGAACCAAATCCACTACACCAAGTCCGATCATCACGTGAGTCGGTATAGCTTCAAAGGCGAGCATCAAATGGGCATCATATCAACTATATGACTCATGCTTAACCTTTCGGTCCGTGTTCCGAGGCCATGTCTGTACATGCTAGGCTCGCCAAGTTAGAACCTTAGTATTCGCTTGTGTAACTGTTTTACACCCGAAATATGGTCGTGGATCCAAGAACACCCGATCATCACGTGATGTCTTGGAGCGACGAAAACATAATCAGTGCATACTAAAGGAAGAACACATTCTTATCTTGATATTTAAATTAGGGATCATCTTATTATGCTAACAAAGCGCTAAACAAGCAATATAAGATGTAATCAAATATCATATGTTTATTAGTGAAATTATATGGTTCCCGCAGATGATCTCTATCATGTGCATCGTGGTATGATCACTATCATACCTATATGTGTAAATCCAAGGTCTATGGATTTTACACGCTATGTGTGTTGTAAGAGTATCATCTCATACTTCTACTTACAACACTACCATATCATAACACTAGCCCAGCAACAATCTAAACTAGACGCCTCTAATTTATCCATTGCAAGTTTTACGTGGCTTAGGGCTTTCGAGATAGAACCGTTCTTACCTACGAACATGAACCACAACGAGGATAATCAAATTGTTGACAACTCGCTTGCAAAATAGATATTGACTATAGTAGGAGAGACAGACACCCGCTAGCCACTTATGCAAACTAGTTGCATGTCAAGCGTGGAACAGGTCTCATGTGCGAGGACATGTAAAGTTTGTCCGGGCCGCTTCATCCCACTATGCCACCAATATCCAAAATTACAACAAAGGAGCAACAACATGATCATCATCGCCCACATACTCATATGTGTACTACCCGTGTAAAGTATCTACGCATAGATCCGGCTCTGATACCACTGTAGGGTTCGCAGCATAGAAAACAAAAAAAATTCCTACGATGTGAACTATATACCAAGATCTATTTACAAGATACAAACAACCGGCGGATGTATATCCGTAGAGAACATACCCTTGAAGACCGACAAAGCATAACGAGTTCAACTCGTGGTTGATGTAGACGATCTCTTGCCGATCTCAAGATCGAGAGGAAGTCCTAGCGCCACAAATCAGCAGCGCATCCGTGCTCGCACACACGTTCGAGGCACCGAGCAACCTCTGCCTCCTCGCTCCAGCAATGCAGCGGAAGCACAACTCTTTCTTGCCGAAATAGCCACCGGGAACATGTATCTCGCTAGTCCGAGACCATGGGGGATAAATTCTAGAGGGGGAGAGAGATCCTTCACGAGGAGGTGTGAGAGACAAGTGAGGAGGGGGTTCCTTTTATAGGAGGAGGGGGGAAACCCAAGGGGGTGGCCGGCGCATGGGGCTGCCCCCTTGCCCTCCCCTCTTCATGTGGGTGGACACTCCACTCACAAATCTCCTTTAAATTCCCTCCACTCAAAAGTCCACTCAAATTCCCATTAAATTTCCACCAAATTTAATGCAAACTCTCATTAAATAAAACTCTTTTATTTTATTCAGAATTTTGTCAATTACTTTAATGACAAACATTCACAAATAACCCCTTGCTAGAATTCTATTTCACATGCATAACCACTTTATGCAATTTCACCTGAAAACCTGTTTTGGTATCTAGTGAAATAAATTCCCGCGCTTGTTCATTCTTTCCGCATGAAACATTTGCTCCAATTGGATGTCGGTGTCTCTTAAGTGTGTCACCCTATGGTTCGTGAATAATGTGGACATGATCGAGACCCCACTCGGATCAATAATCAGAAGCGGGATCTGGAGACCCATACTGACTCCCACACATTCAACGATGACTTTCTTGTGATCGTCGGAACCTTTTACGCTAGTATCTTAATCCCTTTGTTTCACGATATATTACATGTCCGAGATTCGATCATCGGTATCTCCATACCTAGTTTGATCTCGTTACCGACATGCACTCTTTTCTCGTTCCTGTGATATAACATTCTAGTGATCAAATCACTTGCTTGCAAGCTAATCAATGTGATATTACCGAGAGGGCCCAGAGTATATCTATTCGTCATCGGGATGAACAAATTCCACTCTCGATCCATGAGCCTCAACATAACACTTTATTAGTTCTGAATCCATCTTTATAATCAACCTGTTACGGTGTGATGTTTGATGTTATCAAGAAACTCTTCCGGTGTTAGTGATTGACATGATCTCATGGTCTAAGGATTATGATCACTTCGTAAGTTGTTATAGCAATATAAACTCAATGACTTTGATCGTAATGCTATACTTCGGATGAATGTTCATCACACCATTACACTAATTTTGTGATCCCGTTATTAACAACATCCAATGTCCATGATCAGGAAACCTTGATCATCTTGTTAATCAACGAGCTAGTTTATGAGAGAGGCATAACTAGGAACTTTCTGTTTGTTTATTAAACACACATGTATTAACGTTTCCGTATTAATACAATTATAGCATGCAAAATAAACATCTATCATATACTTGGAATACACATAATAAACACTTTATTATTGCCTCTCAGGGCATATTCCCTTCACTATGTTGTTGAACTTTTATTATTATGATGCATGTTTGGTGATTGTTTATGTGATGTATTGTGCATGTTAGCATCTATGGGTATCTCATTCTTATCTCTATTGAACAAACCACAGGTGCCTCCCCGACGTGCCAATCCCAACCCCAACAACAATAACATCACTCCTGAGATGCAGCAAATGATGACATCTCAGACTCAGCTGATGCAAATGATTACTACGTTCATCCAGAATCAGAACAACAACAACAACAACAACAACAACAACAACAACAACAACAACAACAACAACAACAACAACAACAACAACAACAACAACAACAACAACAACAACAACAACAACAACAACAACAACAACAACAACAACAACAACAACAACAACAACAACAACAACAACAACAACAACAACAACAACAACAACAACAACAACAACAACAACAACAACAACAACAACAACAACAACAACAACAACAACAACAACAACACAACAACAACAACACAACAACAACAACAACAACAACAACAACAACAACAACAACAACAACAACAACAACAACAACAACAACAACAACAACAACAACAACAACAACAACAACAACAACAACAACAACAACAACAACAACAACAACAACAACAACAACAACAACAACAACAACAACAACAACAACAACAACAACAACAACAACAACAACAACAACAACAACAACAACAACAACAACAACAACAACAACAACAACAACAACAACAACAACAACAACAACAACAACAACAACAACAACAACAACAACAACAACAACAACAACAACAACACAACAACAACAACAACAACAACAACAACAACAACAACAACAACAACAACAACAACAACAACAACAACAACAACAACAACAACAACAACAACAACAATCAGAACAACCCACCGGGTTTTGACATGCTTACCAGGTTCTTAAGATTGAGGCCAGCAAAGTTCTCAGGAACTACTGATCCTATGGTGGCCAATGATTGTCTACGCTCTGTGAATAAGGACTTGGTAACTGTTGACTGTACTGATGAAGAGAAAGTCAGATTTGCAGCTCACTTGTTGGAAGGACCAGCAGCCACTTGGTGGGATAACTTCCAGATCACCACTCCCATTGAGGATGTGACATGGGCTATATTTGAAGATGGTTTCCGTACTGCTCACATCTCATCCGGAGTGATGAATTTGAAGAAGAAAGAGTTCCATAACTTGAAGCAGCGCCACCGCAGCGTGGCTGAATACATTGAGGAGTTCAACAATCTGGCGTGATATGCACCAGATGAAGTTGACACTGATGCTAAGAGGAAGGAAAAGTTCCTTGAAGGGTTGAATGATGAACTGAACCTGCAGTTAGCTGTGGACTATGTTCCCACATACCAGTCTCTTTGTGACAAGGATGCTATTTTGGAGAGCAAGATGAAACAAGTTGAAAGCAGGAAGAGAAAGCACTCTGATAAGCACAGCTCGGGATCGTCTCACAAGCGTTCCCATTATGATGACAGTGGGAGTTCTGGATCCCACAAGCAAGGGAAGTTCAACAAGCACCACAACCACAACCGTTATCATGACAACAAGCACAATCGTAGTCATGACAACAATAAGTACAAGAATCACAAGGGTGGATATAAGAGCCACCACAATGGAAATGGAAGTGGCAGTGGAAGCCAGCCTGCCAAGAAGGATCTTAGTCAGGTTGAGTGTTTCAAGTGCAAGAAGATGGGGCATTATGCAAATGAATGCCCAGAAAAGAAAGTTGAAGGACCCAACAAGCCCAACCCTTTTCAAAAGGGACAAGTGAACCACATCAATGTGGAGGAAATCTATGAAGAGCCAAATGTTGTTGCTGGTAAGTTCAAACTCAATTCTATTCCAGCACTTGTTCTTTTTTATACTGGAGCATCGCATTCATTCATATCAAAAGCATTTGTTGATAGAAATGGGCTTCCAACTGAAAACATTGGGTGTCCAATAAAAGTAAGTTCTCCAGGTGGAGATATGATAGTAAGTCTTGGATGCCGGGATCTAGTGATAGAATTTGGAAAGCATAAGTTTCCAGTGAGTCTGATAATCCTAGATTCCCAAGGACTGGATGTAATTTTGGGAATGGATTGGATGACCAAGTATGAAGGAGTCCTAGATTGTGCCAATCGTACTGTTGCACTCACAACCCCGGAAAAGAAACGGATTAGATTCAAGTCTAACTTTGAATCAAAAGGGAGTAAGCTTAATTCTCTTAAGGGGGTTAGCATAGACAGTGTGCCTATTGTGAGTGAATATCCGGATGTGTTCCCGGAAGAATTGTCGGGAAATGCCACCAGATAGAGATGTGGAATTTCTTATTGATTTGCTACCAGGATCTGGACCAATAGAAAAAAGACAGTACAAGATGTCAGTTGATGAGTTGAAAGAACTCAAGAAGAAACTTGGAGAACAGTTGCAGAAAGGTTTTATCCAACCAAGTTCTTCATCTTGGGGAGCACCAGTTTTGTTTGTGGAAAAGAAAGATAGAAGTCAAAGGTTATGCATAGATTACCGTCCACTCAATGAGGTGACTATCAAGAACAAATACCCTTTGCCTAGAATCAATGACTTGTTTGATCAGTTAGAAGGAGCTTGTGTGTTCTCAAAGATTGATCTCCAGTCAGGTTATTTCCAGCTCAAGATAAGGGAACAAGACATACCTAAGACAACTTTCACCACAAGGTATGGATTGTATGAGTATACCGTGATTCCATTTGGTTTGACCAATGCACCAGCATACTTCATGAATATGATGAATAAGGTGTTCATGGAATTTCTTGATAAGTTTGTTGTCGTTTTCATCGATGACATTTTGATCTACTCCAAGAGCAAAGAAGAGCATGAAGGACATTTGCGTTTGATAATTGAGAAGCTTAGAGAGCATACGTTGTATGCCAAATTCAGCAAGTGTGAGTTTTGGTTGAATGAAGTTGGATTTCTTGGACACGTTGTGTCAGGAGATGGTGTAGCAGTTGATCCTGCTAAAGTTTCAGCTGTAACTGAATGGGAAGCACCTAAGTCAGTCAAAGAGGTTCGTAGTTTCCTTGGCTTGGCAGGATACTACAGAAGGTTCATTGAGAATTTCTCCAAGGTAGCTAAACCTATGACATAATTGTTAAAGAAAGACAAGAAATTTGCTTGGTCTGAAGGTTGTGAACTCAGTTTCCAAGAATTGAAGAAGATACTAGTGACAACACCAGTCTTATGTTTGCCAGATTTGGAGAAATATTTCCAAGTATATTGTGATGCATCTCATCATGGATTAGGTGCAATACTTATGCAAGAAGGGAAGTTGTGGATTATGCCTCGAGACAACTCAAAACTCATGAGGTAAATTACCCTACTGTAACTACCTCGGTGAATTACGCTCCTAGATACAAGCCTGGATGAGCGGAAGTGGTTGAAATAGTACGGTGGGGCCCCAAAAGCCACTCACGGGTAGACCTTTCGGCCGTCCCAACCACTTCCAATTCATCGGGACCTGTACAGGCGGCGTAATCGGCAGGCGAAGGGATCAACTACATACACAAATGAGTATGTATGCAAGCCACCATACAAAAGTACATCAGAGCCATTCCATCTAGAAAGAAAGGAAAATATAGCAACGCCATACGGCAAGATTCAAATGACCTAGATAGATATACTATTTTAGGATAATTCCTCATACATCACACATCAGAGTATCAAGCGGAAGCGGCAAAACAAGTCCGAGTACGGATAAGAAGCAAATCGGCATAAGATGCCACAGAAATAAGCACATCCCGCCCACAGATCTCACGGATCCCCGTTCCCGGAATCTCTACACCGAACGATCGTTGCCCACATCATCAGCCTCTTCCACCCAGTATCCGTCCTGCGAGTGTACCTGTTCATCTGAACCAATAATTTATCATGTGAGACCCTAAGGGTACTCAACAAGTCTTAATGCCTCTAAAGGGGACACAACCTGGGGTGACGCAATTGCAGCCGAAAGATAAACCCTAACAGTTCTAGAGATAAACGCTAACCATCCGCCTAACCATAGATAGACGGATGTCCGTGAATTAATGACAACAGTTTAACAGTAATATCCACAGATCCATCCTCCTCCTCGCTTACCGACGAGGAAGCGGACGAACAACCCCCCCATCCGTTGGCAGTTTTATTAACCATTCCATGAGTGTGGGACTATTTACTAGTCAGTTAATTAGTCAAGTTAAAGCGGTACTTTAGTTATGCTTGTCTATGGTCGAGAAACTGTGCTCCAAGTCGTCCATAACCGCGGACACGGCTTTCAGAAAGTTTTACCCTGCAGGGGTGCACAAATAGCAACACACACTCGATCAACCTCGGAAAAACCAAATCAAAACCCAACGAGGCCTTCACGACAAAGCAATCACAGGATTCAGAATTATTTCAGGGGGCCACCCCTTAAAGTAGACCCGCAACAAAACCGGCCGGCTCCGAGACGGACTCAAGGTTGTGGGGACGGCTGTAAACGATTGGGAACCCAAAACTGGGCTTGTCGATACCGCGGAATCGTGCCACGATCCTAAACAGTACAGTGTGCTCCTCGCACAATCGTAAATACAGTAATAAAGCATGGCATAAGTACAGGATAGTAAACAAAACCTCAAACTAGTTTGTGGCCCCAAGAAATAAGACGGAATCAAGCTCTGGCTCAGGGGGGTCCCATAAGCCTCCCGGATGTGGATAGCGCGAATAATCAAGGAACATGAATCAAGTACTCGGGGTCCTACGGGACACAAGTGAGCAGGAAAAACCAAATAGCAGATATTGCTCACCGGTGCCACTTTCATTAGTTATCCCATTACTACTCAGGTTAAGTTGTTTAGGTACCTCGTTATCCATCAGACTCTCACAAACCCTACACATGCTGTTCTACGACTCGCATGGCTCAAACAACTCCTGTAGTAATGGCTCATGGGATGGAGGAACAAGCTTGGTGGGGTATAAAAGTAAAGGCTATGCAATACTTGGGATTTAGTTTAATGCAATCGCGACTCAATGATGCAAGAGTAAGATAGAGGCAATAGGTACTGTATGTATGCAAGCATGTGGTAGTGCTTGCCTGGCAACTCAGTTGAAGCGAGAGACGGATCTGGGTAGTGCTCCTGGTTCTCTTGATATATCCCCTGCTCAGTGTCTATTCGAAGAAGAACCAAACAAACAAGGGACAACATAAATAAAGAGCGCAAGCATATGGATAAAATGCGACAAGCAAACAATCATGCCATGATGAATGATGCACAAGTTGCATGGCAATAAAGTAGCATGGCATAGGTGAGGTGTAGAACACAAGAAATAACTTTTATGGGGTTTTGGATCACATTTTATTGTCATATTAGTTGCTGTATAGTATATATTTATATGATGCATGCTGCAATTTAAGTCATGAATAGCATAAACAGAAAGGTCTCGTCGAGCTGATCATTTTAGACATATCATTTGTTAAATTCGGAGTTATAAAACAAAAGTTATTAATTTATTAAGTTTCAGTGGCATTTTGTTGTAATTTAATTCAACTTGAGATTTAAAGTGTTCAAATAATAATTTGAATGGCATATTTGAAATCCTCACATTTTTCTGATTCAAAAACATATATTATTTGTATTATTTGAAATTATGAATTTAAATTTATTTTAAGTCAAAATAATTAAAAGGGGTCAAGGTCAAAGGTTTGACTAGATAGAGTCAAACTTGGTCAAATTCGAAAACATGGTTGAATTCATATTTGGAAAACATTTAATTTTCATTTTGAAAGTTTTTACAAATTCGAATTATTTCAAAAGATAGGAATTATTTGGTATATTAGCATTTTCTGAAATTTTGTTTGTATTGAAAAGTTTGGCAAACTTTTGTTACTCAGATGAAAGCTACCCACGGTCAATGACAGGTGGGGCAGAGGGCATAAGGGGCCACGGAAGCGCTGGGCGACGTGGTGGTGACAAGTGGCAGCCCGGAGGGCCGCGGGTTTGTTTCCAGAAAAGCAAGGTGCCTTTTAAAAAAAACCGGCTGGGAAGGCTGCGGGTGGAGAGTTCGGAAAGTACAGGTCCCTTTTTGCAAAACTTCTACGAGCTATCGCTGACGAACTGAAGAACTGAATCGCAAAAACAACCAGCTGAGCCCTGTCTTCGGGAGACGATGGCGAGCAGACCTTTGGGTTTTTGGTGATGCCGCAAAAACGAAAAATGCAGAGGGACGATAGGGATACATCTTTCGTGTTTGGAGCTATGCCAACGGAGGTCTGCAGCGGACGGGGCAAGGGGAAGAACAGAGGAGCAGGAACTGCTTGGGCGGCCTGACGAACTCTGACAGTTCGACGACGGAAAACACGATCTGGCGAGGATGAAACCGAGAGATTGAGAGGTAAAACTGGCGTGATTCTTCTGGGAATGGAAAGAGGGGACATAGGAGAAGAGGTTAGAAGCGAGGACACGCATCGAGAAGGGCCGAGACAGCGGGAAAGGTCGCGGGAACAGAGGACGTTTAGGCGTTGCACATGGCCGCTGCTGCCATCGCAGGGTGCGTCGTGCGCGTCGTGCGCCAGAGCGCGAGCACCAGAGGCGGGCGAGGCCAGCTAGGTAAGGTGAGGGGAAAGAGGGCTCACCACCGGGGCGGAGACGGTGAAGACAGGCGCTGGCGAGATGACGGCGAGGTACACGGCCAACGACGGTCGGGGTCGGGAAGCAGGCAGCGGCGGCGCCGGTGAGTTCCCGGGGATGCCGAGGCGATGTAGAGGTCCACCGGATCGATCTCCCACCTTGGCTTCACCACACGGACACCACCACGTCAACACGATCGAACTCCTGCCATGGTGGAAGAAAGCAGAGCAGATGGGTGGGGATGGCGGCGCGAGGATGGAAGAAGGGAGGCTAGGGTTGGGAGGCCGCTCGGGGATAGATAAGAAGGAGGGGCAGGCGAGTGCGAGGTGACGAGGACAACGGAGTGGAGACGGCCACCTGCCCGCTCCGTCACCTGCGCAGAGAGGGGGATGGCGACGGAAAGAAGAAGAACAGGAGACGGCATCGGTGAAGGGGTACTGGGTCCGGGGAGGTGAGTTGGGCCGGAGGAGAGGAGGGTTCCTGGGCTGCTGTGGCTGGTTGAGGCCCAGGTGTGCTGCCAGGTTTGCTTCTCTCCTCTTTATCCCTCTTCTTTTTATTTTTATTTGTTTTGAATGTTTCAAATTCAACCAACCTTTTTATTTCAAAACCTGTTGAACCAAGCAGATGATTTTGAACAGAGAAAAGGAAAGGCCAAAGGATAGAAAAGAGAGACAAAAGAAAGGGGGGGTGCTTGATGCATACATACATAATCTATGAATGTGCCAAAAAGGGCATTTTACAAGAACATGAAGATATGGGGTTTTGCAGAAATAGATGAAAACATTTGTAAAAGTAGGGAACCCTCACATGGAACCAAGGCTTGAAGAAAAAAAGACAGAGGGAAAGAGATGAGGTGGTTCTTGCATGGCCCATGCAAATGCATCAAATGCTAGGTCTTATCCTGTGAAAACAAAACAATATCTCATGGCATTTATTTATTTACATCCTCCAAAGTTGGAGTAAGGGCCAAGCAAAAGGATTGGTAGCATTGGACCCACCCTATCCCTCATGAGCTAGACCAAACACCAAAAGAAAGAATAATTGAAAGCTCATGGTTAATGGGGTGGTGGAATTGTAAAGTGGTGAAAGAAAGGGTGGTGGAGACAAATAAAAGATATGCCCCCAACTCAACTTGGGCATTTGACAACATATCAAGAGGCAAATACAATTAGCAATGCATATGAGATAAGAACCAAAACTCAAGGGTTTTTGTATGATGCTCAATTGCAAGGTTGCATGATGACATGAACATGACATGATGATGACGCAACAATTATTTGTAGGAAGTGGCCCTTTTATTACTAGATCAGTAGCATTACAGGTGTTAGACAACTGGGATTCTACAACTCTCCCCCACTAAAGAGGAATCTCGCCCCGAGATTCTAGGAAGAAGAAGAAGACACAAAGAGGGTAGGATAGTTGGCACGGAGTTCATCTTCACATTCCCAAGTGGCTTCATCAACAGAATGGTGTGACCACTGCACCTTGCAGAACTTGATGGACTTGTTGCGAGTCCTTCTTTCTGCGGTCTCAAGGATTTTGGTGGGGTGTTCTTGATAAGACAGGTCTTCTTGGAGATCGATTAGCTCATGATCCACGGTCCTGCCGGGATCTTTGAAGCACTTCTTGAGCTGAGAGATGTGGAAAACATCATGGACTTTGAGTTTTTCCGGAAGCTCAAGAGCATAAGCAACTTCTCCTCTTCTGCCACGAATCTTGAATGGACCGATGTATCTAGGAGCCAGCTTTCCTTTGATACCGAAGCGGTGTGTGCCTCTCATGGGAGTGACACGAAGGTACACGAGATCACCAGGGGCATACACCATGTCCGTGTGCTTCCTGTCAAAATTGCTCTTCTGGCGACTTTGAGCAATCTTCAGGTTTTCAAGAATGATATGCACCTTCTCCTCCGCTTGAGTCACAATGTCAGGGCCAAACCAAATTCTTTCTCCTGCACCTGACCAACCAATTGGAGTTCTGCATTTGCGACCATAGAGAGCCTCAAATGGTGCCATCTTCAGACTCTTCTGGAAGCTGTTGTTGTAAGAGAATTCAGCATAAGGAAGACATTCCTCCCACTTCATGCCAAAAGAGATAACGCAAGCACGAAGCATATCCTCCAGAATCTGATTGATCCTTTCAACTTGTCCTTGCGACTGAGGGTGGTAAGCAGTGCTGAAGTTCAACTTTGTTCCCAAAGCATTTTGGAAACTCTCCCAGAACTTGGAAGTGAAGATGCTACCACGGTCTGAACTGATTTCAAGTGGAACCCCATACAGAGAGACAATCATGTTGATATAGAGCTCAGCCAACTGAATTCCAGAAATTGTTTCCTTGACGGGAAAGAAATGAGCCACTTTAGAAAGCATGTCGATGACAACAAAGATTGCATTGTTGCCCTTCTGCGACCTTGGAAAACCAGTGATGAAGTCCATCTCTACTTTCTCCCATTTCCATTCTGGAGGTTTCAATGGCTGTAGAAGACCGAAAGGTTTCTGATGGACAGCTTTCACTCTGCGGCAAACATCACACTCCGAGACATACTTGGCACAATATCGTTTCAACCCAGGCCACCAATATTGTGTTTTCAAGTCCATGTACATCTTTGTGCTGCCAGGATGGATAGAAAGAACCGAATCATGCGCCTCCTTGAGAACTTGCTCTCTCAAACCCGGGTAGTTCGGAACAAACATCCGGTGTTCAAAGAAAAGCGTGCCTTGATCATCAATGTGGAAGGACTCATACTTCGGAAGCTCAAGTTTAGAGATGATCTTTTTGGTGTGCGGATCACCAAGCTGACGAGAGTGAATCTTTTCTTCCAAGAGAGGAGTAGCCATAAGGTTCAGGAGATGCCCTTGTTCCACAATTTCCAGGTTGAGCTGACGGAATTCCTCGCACAAGAGAGGCTGTTGTTCTTCCATCATGAGGTTGTTTACATAATCTTTGCGGCTGAGAGCATCGGCCATGACATTAGCTTTGCCCGGAGTGTAGTTGATGGTCAAATCAAAGTCATTGATTGCTTCAATCCATCTCCTCTGCCGAAGGTTGAGATCAGGCTGAGTGAAGATATACTTCAAACTTTTGTGATCAGAAAAGATCTCACAACGGTTGCCAAGCAAGTAGTGCCTCCATAGCTTCAAAGCAAAGACAACTGCTGCGAGCTCGAGGTCATGTGTGGGATAGTTGATCTCATGCGTCTTCAACTGTCGAGAGGCATAAGCAACCACTTGCTTCTCTTGCATAAGGACCGCACCCAATCCTTGCAAAGAGGCGTCACAGAATATCTGGAAAGGCTTAGATGTATCCGGAGGGACCAAGACTGGCGTGGAAGTGAGCTTCTCTTTGAGTGTCTCAAAACTTGCTTGACATGCAGGAGTCCACAGGTATTTCTTGCCTTTCTTGAGGAGATCGGTAAGAGGCTTCACTATCTTCGAGAAGTTCTGAACGAAGCGACGGCAATAACTAGCCAAACCAAGAAAACTCCGCACTTCTTTGACATTAACAGGAGGAAGCCATTCAACAATTGTCTTCACAGTTTCCGGGTTGACTGCAATGCCCTTGGCAGAGATGACATGACCAAGATAGGTTACTTCAGGCAGCCAAAACTCACACTTTGAGAACTTTGCATACAAGCGGTTCTCACGAAGCTTGTTTAGGACACAACGAAGGTGTTCTTCATGCTCTTCCTTGGACTTAGAATAGACCAGGATGTCATCCAGATAGACCACAACGAACTTATCAAGGTACTCCATGAAAACCGAGTTCATAAGCCTCGAGAAGGTAGCAGGTGCGTTTGTGAGACCGAAAGACATGACCGTGTACTCATACAGGCCATAGCGGGTGGTGAAAGTTGTTTTAGGCACATCTTCCTTGCGAATCCTGATTTGGTGATAACCACTTCTCAAGTCCAGCTTAGAGAATACCACAGCTCCAGCTAACTGATCGAAGAGATCATTAATCCGCAGAAGGGGATATTTGTTCTTAATGGTTTTAGCATTGAGAGCCCGATAGTCAACACAAAGTCTATCAGTCATGTCCCGCTTCTTCACAAAGATTGTTGGGCTACCCCAAGAAGAAGTACTTTGTTGAATGAAACCCAACTTCTCTTGTTCATCAAGTTGTCGTTTGAGTTCAGCCAACTCAGAAGGACCCATTTTATAAGGCCGCTTGGAGATAGGAGCCGTTCCAGGTTCAAGCTCAATTACAAACTCAACCTCACGATCCGGAGGCATACCCGGCAACTCTTCAGGAAAGACATCTGGGAACTCACAGACCACCGGTACACTCTGAATAGCTTCCATAGCATCATCATTCAGAGCCGCCAAAGATAAAAGCTGAATATCAGGAGTCAGACTTGGAGAAAAGACTATATGGCCTTCAGGAACCTTCAGAGAAACCGAGCGTTCAGCACAATCAATCACAGCTGCATTTGCTGTCAACCAATCCATGCCCAAGATGACATCAATGTCAGAATTTCCCAGAAGAATTAAGGACGCCGAGAACGAAGAGCCACCAATCTCAATTTGATTGCCATGGCTGATATAAGCAGCCCTCATGTTTGAACCCGGAGATAGGACCATTAACTTCTTAAGGAGAGGATCCAAAGCTAACACATTCTTATTTGCAAACTTGTGAGAAACAAAAGAATGCGATGCACCAGAATCAAACAAAACTCGTGCAGGGACTGAGTTAACGGATAGCATACCCATCACAACTCCAGGTGCATGCTCAGCTTGAGCGGCGTTGACACAGTTGGCACGAGCAACAGTAGACCCGGGCTTGGTGTTGATGTTGAGAGCCCGAGGTGGTGGTGCACGAACCATAGGAGAGCTTGCCGCAGATCTTGGAGGGGGTGGAGGGAGAGCTTTGTTCTTCAACGGACAGTTCCAGTTTAGATGCCCAGGGTCTCCACATGTGAAACAAGCACCAAGTGAACGTGGAGCAATGTGGCCAGGGACTCCGCCAGGCGCTCTAGGGTAGTGGTGGTTGTAGCCCCTGGGAGCAGCAGTGATGAAGTTTGATGGCCTTGCCGCGTAGCTTGAAGGTCTTGGTGAAGCCGGGAGCGACGGTTGGGTGTTAGGAACCCAGACACGCCGCTTAGAAGGAGCTGACATAGCTGAAGAGCTTGGTGCGTCCCGGT
This sequence comes from Avena atlantica, assembly GCA_910589765.1. Lineage (NCBI taxonomy): Eukaryota > Viridiplantae > Streptophyta > Magnoliopsida > Poales > Poaceae > Avena > Avena atlantica. Next base: position 234,545,438 of record OU342738.1, read on the forward strand.
TGTGTTTCTTTGACTCCTCAAACACTTGCCTACTGGCTTCCTCCTGCAAAGCTGTATGCTGAAGTTCCAGGAAAGATGCCGGCCTTGCATGTGTGATTGCATATTTGATCGATGCATTGAGCCCTTGCCTGAACCTCTTTTGTTTCTTCTTGTCATCTGAGATCTCATCACCACCATAACGAGAGAGTTTCATGAAGTTCCTGATGTAGGTGTTGACATTATCATTTACCTGCTTGAGGTTGAGAAAGATTTCCTTCATCCTTTCCATGACAATCTCTGACAGGAATTGCTCTTTGAAAGCTCCAGAGAACTGTTCCCAAGTGGGCTGAAAACCAGTACATCTTGCCTTCAGATAATTCTCCCACCAGAGAGTTGCATCTCCCTTCAGAAGGTGAGTAGCACACTTTACCCATTCTTGCTCAGGCACATCAGCAGTCTCCAGCAACCTTGACATCTCACGCAACCAATCATCAGCATCAAGTGGTTGATCAGAAACATCAAATTGGCGTGGGTTGAACTTCAGAAAGCTTTTGATGTCACCCCGCTTGGGAGGTGGAGGGAGTGGAGCAAACTCATTCCTCCTGACGCTTTCTTCCAAACGTTGATGGTTTTGTTGCATTGCTGCCAATGCATTGGCTATGTTTGACAACGCGGCCCCAAGTTCCGGTGGTATGTCCTCATCAGAACGGCGTGGTGGAGCCATCCTGTGATTGATATAAAACACAAGTCAGTACTATAATTGAGAATGATAATAATCCAAAATAGTACCAAGATGGAATTAACCAAGATTAAAGGATACAATTTACTAAGATGATATTAAAATATCAACAAAGTTCAAAGCACCTAGAAGATATTAAGCATATCGCACACGACTGAAAAGGAGTGTGGTACACAAATATATCAAAGAAAAATTTTCCACAAATTTCGGCATTAAAATACCAATAGATGCGCAAAATTACTTAACAAATCAAGATTAGTGACTCTACCAATTAAACATACAAAAGAGAATGATAAAAGTAGTGGTATGGTCGCGACTCCATCCCGCACTCAAATCATTACTCCGCACATGAATAAGTGGAACACATATCCTAACCCCTTCTTCTCACGATGAACCTAAAGATTAGCAACTACGGAAACGAATACCCTAAACAAGATAACGTCGGAAAACAAAGAGTAAGACAGATCGCGTCGGTTTGCAAAAGTCTGTCGGTATGGAATGTACCAACAGTTGATAACCAAAGGCTGATTAGATAACAACTTGGATGCAACAGATAGACAAGGGATTACACACACAACCTATGGTACTACGGAAACCCAGAACACGTGAACCCTAGTTTGAATTTTTAGAGGAGGATTGAAAACGTTGCACTTCCTTACCAGAATAGGGTGGGTGGGTGGGTCAGAAGAAAAGTGGAAGCAGTCCTACTCTCGCGTTTTGTTTTTCCCTAGTATACATAACTACCAAAATATTTGCTAGACTGACAACGACCGTTTGGCTGAGACCCTGAAGGGCGGGTGTAACATCCCTAAATTCATATTCCAAAACTCATTCATAGCATCCTTGCATCTTTCATCCATTTAGGGTTTTTCTTAAAATCAGTTGGAGACAGAAATTTGGGCTATGATTTCATGTGTGCAAATTCAACTCAATTGGCTAACACCCTTTGGGATTGGATTGTTTAGGAACTTGATTACTTGCATCCATTGTTGGAAAGTTCAGGTGTAGCATTTTTACCCAAATTTCCAATTTGGAAATACTTTCTAAACCTTATTTCATTTATTCACAAACTAAAGACAAAACTTGTTTTATTCAACACCCAATCTTGACCAGGACCTTACAAGGTAACTACTTAGTTAAATGTCTAAAATTGAAACCACAGAACCCTGCAAAGATCCCCAGTTTTGTTTGAATTCAAAAGGATTTGAATTCACATCAAAAATCATTCCAGAAAATAGAATTAGAAAAGAAAAAGACTTAAACAAAAGAAAAAGGCCGCGCGGCCAGAATCTGGCCCAGCAGAAAAACGAGCCCAGCAAGCCCACCCGGGAACTTTCCTTTCCTCTCTCACGCGCGAGCGCACGCGTTCAGCCGCTGACAAGCAGACCCCACTTCCACCTCGCGCACGTCGCTGACAAACGGGCCTCCTCCACGTCAGCATCGTCTCCACCCGCACGACCCGTTCATCCCCAAATCAACGCGGGCGTTTTTGTGTTTAATTCGCGGCGTCAATTCGAGTTATTGGCCGAGTGATTCTCGCTCGTGACCAGGCTATAAGAACCCCCTCTGTACCCTCTTTCTTCTCCCCCAAAAACCGAACCCAGAGCGCCACCAGGCTGAGCGCATTGCTCTCTGCAACCCCGCCGTCTCCGACGATTGCGCCGACCAATTCCGGTGAGCATAGAGTTCCCCTCGGTCTCGCGTTTACTTTATCTTGTTCAGTGAGTCTCTGTGCACCTTCTGACACTCTCCGTTTACCTTCGCATGACCCGTAGCTTCTGCAACGTCGACGACTGGCCGCCACCGTCTTCTGCACGAACTCCGGCGACCTCCCTCCGTAAGTAGCCACCGCCCCTTGCCCTCTGACTGATACGCCTAGAATCCTCATCGTCTTGCGCATCTGACAGTACCCCTATTTTGGCTTAGCGCGACGAGGAACCTCGCCAACGTCGACGACTGACCGTGGCTGACGCATTCGCGAACTCCGGTGAAGAATCCCCGACGACCCCGTGCGCCCCTTGCCAAGCCACCTCCACGTTGAGCTTCGCCTCGACCTTGCGGTTCTGGTAAGCACGCCCTTCCCTCCCCGAGCGACCTAGAACGCCGGCGCCGCCGTAGTCAGACGCGCCGCCGCCGGTCAACGCCGCTAAGCGCCGCCAGTTTATGGTTGGATGGTTGTGTCCGTTGGATCCAGATCGTAGGGTCAGGATAGATTGTAAACGAAGGGGTAAGCGCGCATCTGAGCTGCCAGATTCCATTTAGATCGTGCGGTCCGCAGCGCTCGATCCGCGCGAAGCGGTACGCGCCAGTGAGGTTGCGACGCGTGGCAAGGTTTAGATTAAAAACAGAATTTAAAACCTGATTTAGATTCAAACTTCAAATGCTTATAACTTTTGAATGCCACGTTAGATTTTTGCAAACTTTATACCGTTGGATTCAGTGAAACAAGGTCTTTCAGAATATACAATTTATTTAGCATATAGTAACAGTTAAAATGTTTTTATTTTGTAAGAACAAGTTTAAGGCTATTTTAGATATAGATTTAATTAGGTAAATTATATTAGTGCCAAATAAGTTTAGTTGGAAAATTTTGTGTTATGTTAAGTTTCTGAACTCATGAGCATACTTGGTAGAATTTTCAAAAATCACACTTAGTAAATTCTTGCATGCATGCATTCATATTATTTTTGGTTTGTATATAATTGTGTGTAATTGTATGCTATAATTTCTTGTGTAGATTTTGCTAGTGATTGTGATTGTGAAGAGTGCTACTCTCCCCACTACCAAGGCAAGTGATATTTTCATCAATATTTTTTTCCTATGTTTTGTACTAGCATTAGATATTTTGCTAAAATTATTTCATGATATTTTGCCTAGTGCTAAGATGGGAAAACCTAAGTAGGATGAATAGTAGAAATGCTAGGGAAATTATCCTAAGGTAGGTTATCATATTCTGCTTAGTCTAGCTACTTAGCAAACAAGGGTGGTGAACATCTATATGGTTTATGATAAAATATTCTAAGTCAAGAGACTTATGTTTTCTTAATAAAACAACTAAGTCAAATGAACCTCCTGGGTGGAATGGAATGATTGGGTTATGTTGAGTGGTTACACAAGGCCATGGACTTGGGTTGTGTATCTCACTTGTGGTATGCCACCCAGGCACAAAGGGATTTGGAGGCCAAGTGTTGAGAAAGCTTACAGTGTAACCACTTGGCAATATGGGCTCTGCCTTGATCATATAGGTTGCTAGAACTTAGTCACTTGGACAGTTGGTGGTAGTTGGGTTGATAGGTTGGAGCGCGTCCATTTTGACTAAGGAAAAGCTTCTGAAAGGTCCTGTCTTGGGAAACCAAGTCTGGTGGGGAAAGTGCACAACCTCTGCAGATGGAAAACCTAAGTACTTAGCCTAGTCCAAGGAAATGGACACTTTTGAGCATCAAGACATGGAAGCTACAAGAATCTCATCACTCCAACTTCTAAATAAAAATTTGTGGGTGAACAAGGGTGAAGGACCCCAATGTCTATTGGTGGTTCCTTGGGAATGTTTTTGACAAAGAAGAACTTAGAGTTTTCAACTAATAGGAAAAACCTATTTTTCAAGCAAAGCAAGCCAAGCTACACTTAGCCAAAATGCATATAGTAATATAGTCCACTTAAAATATACTAAGGTATCACTTGCCAATACTATTCCAAAGTATTGACCCTCTGTGGCTGTAACTTGTGATGTTGCAGGTTACACCGATGATGAATAGGAGTCATGAGTCTACACTCAACATGCTTGCCTGTGGCACATGAAGATGAAGACTTATGTTTATTTACTTATTCCATGAACTCTTGTATTAGGCCTTTGGCCCTGAGTTGTAAAAGACTATGTTTTATCTCTGGAATGAATGTAATAAACGACCTTTGTATCTATGTACTTCATCTTAAACTGTGGATGCTAGCATTGATCCAGGGACTAGCATTGCAATCATAGGGATCCTTTCCTTTATAAAGGAGGGGTCTAACAGCGGGATGGCTCTGATACCAATTGTAACTACCTCGGTGAATTACGCTCCTAGATACAAGCCTGGATGAGCGGAAGTGGTTGAAATAGTACGGTGGGGCCCCAAAAGCCACTCACGGGTAGACCTTTCGGCCGTCCCAACCACTTCCAATTCATCGGGACCTGTACGGGCCGCGTAATCGGCAGGCGAAGGGATCAACTACATACACAAATGAGTATGTATGCAAGCCAACATACAAAAGTACATCAGAGCCATTCCATCTAGAAAGAAAGGAAAATATAGCAACGCCATACGGCAAGATTCAAATGACCTAGATAGATATACTATTTTAGGATAATTCCTCATACATCACACATCAGAGTATCAAGCGGAAGCGGCAAAACAAGTCCGAGTACGGATAAGAAGCAAATCGGCATAAGATGCCACAGAAATAAGCACATCCCGCCCACAGATCTCACGGATCCCCATTCCCGGAATCTCTACACCGAACGATCGTTGCCCACATCATCAGCCTCTTCCACCCAGTATCCGTCCTGCGAGTGTACCTGTTCATCTGAACCAATAATTTATCGTGTGAGACCCTAAGGGTACTCAGCAAGTCTTAATTCCTCTAAAGGGGACATAACCTGGGGTGACGCAATTGCAGCGAAAGATAAACCCTAACAGTTCTAGAGATAAACGCTAACCATCCGCCTAACCATAGATAGACGGATGTCCGTGAATTAATGACAACAGTTTAACAGTAATATCCACAGATCCATCCTCCTCCTCGCTTACCGATGAGGAAGCGGACGAACAACCCCCCCCATCCGTTGGCAGTTTTATTAACCATTCCATGAGTGTGGCACTATTTACTAGTCAGTTATTTAGTCAAGTTAAAGCGGTACTTTAGTTATGCTTGTCTATGGTCGAGAAACTGTGCTCCAAGTCGTCCATAACCGCGGACACGGCTTTCAGAAAGTTTTACCCTGCAGGGGTGCACAAATAGCAACACACACTCGATCAACCTCAGAAAAACCAAATCAAAACCCAACGAGGCCTTCACGACAAAGCAATCACAGGATTCAGAATTATTTCAGGGGGCCACCCCTTAAAGTAGACCCGCAACGAAACCGGTCGGCTCCGAGACGGACTCAAGGTTGTGGGGACGGCTGTAAACGACTGGGAACCCAAAACTGGGCTTGTCGATACTGCGGAATCGTGCCACGATCCTAAACAGTACAGTGTGCTCCTCGCACAATCGTAAATACAGTAATAAAGCATGGCATAAGTACAGGATAGTAAACAAAACCTCAAACTAGTTTGTGGCCCCAAGAAATAAGACGGAATCAAGCTCTGGCTCAGGGGGTCCCATAAGCCTCCCGCATGTGGATAGCGCGAATAATCAAGGAACAGGAATCAAGTACTCGGGGTCCTACGGGACACAAGTGAGCAGGAAAAACCAAATAGCAGATATTGCTCACCGGTGCCACTTTCATTAGTTATCCCATTACTACTCAGGTTAAGTTGTTTAGGTACCTCGTTATCCATCAGACTCTCACAAACCCTACACATGTTGTTCTACGACTCGCATGGCTCAAACAACTCCTGTAGTAATGGCTCATGGGATGGAGGAACAAGCTTGGTGGGGTATAAAAGTAAAGGCTATGCAATACTTGGGATTTAGTTTAATGCAATCGCGACTCAATGATGCAAGAGTAAGATAGAGGCAATAGGTACTGTATGTATGCAAGCATGTGGTAGTGCTTGCCTGGCAACTCAGTTGAAGCGAGAGACGGATCTAGGTAGTGCTCCTGGTTCTCTTGATATATCCCCTGCTCAGTGTCTATTCGAAGAAGAACCAAACAAACAAGGGACAACATAAATAAAGAGCGCAAGCATATGGATAAAATGCGACAAGCAAACAATCATGCCATGATGAATGATGCACAAGTTGCATGGCAATAAAGTAGCATGGCATAGGTGAGGTGTAGAACACAAGAAATAACATTTTATGGGGTTTTGGATCACATTTTATTGTCATATTAGTTGCTGTATAGTATATATTTATATGATGCATGCTGCAATTTAAGTCATGGATAGCATAAACAGAAAGGTCTCGTCGAGCTGATCATTTTAGACATATCATTTGTTAAATTCGGAGTTATAAAACAAAAGTTATTAATTTATTAAGTTCCAGTGGCATTTTGTTGTAATTTAATTCAACTTGAGATTTAAAGTGTTCAAATAATAATTTGAATAGCATATTTGAAATCCTCACATTTTTCTGATTCAAAAACATATATTATTTGTATTATTTGAAATTATGAATTTAAATTTATTTTAAGTCAAAATAATTAAAAGGGGTCAAGGTCAAAGGTTTGACTAGATAGAGTCAAACTTGGTTAAATTCGAAAACATGGTTGAATTCATATTTGGAAAACATTTACTTTTCATTTTGAAAGTTTTTACAAATTCGAATTATTTCAAAAGATAAGAATTATTTGGTATATTAGCATTTTCTGAAATTTTGTTTGTATTGAAAAGTTTGGCAAACTTTTGTTACTCAGATGAAAGCTACCCACGGTCAATGACAGGTGGGGCAGAGGGCATAAGGGGCCACGGAAGCGCTGGGCGACGTGGTGGTGACAAGTGGCAGCCCGGAGGGCCGCGGGTTTGTTTCCAGAAAAGCAAGGTGCCTTTTTAAAAAAAACCGGCTGGGAGGGCTGCGGGTGGAGAGTTCGGAAAGTACAGGTCCCTTTTTGCAAAACTTCTACGAGCTGTCGCTGACGAACTGAAGAACTGAATCGCAAAAACAGCCAGCTGAGCCCTGTCTTCGGGAGACGATGGCGAGCAGACCTTTGGGTTTTTGGTGATGCCGCAAAAACGAAAAATGCAGAGGGACGATAGGGATACATCTTTCGTGTTTGGAGCTATGCCAACGGAGGTCTGCAGCGGACGGGGCAAGGGGAAGAACAGAGGGGCAGGAACTGCTTGGGCGGCCTGACGAACTCCGACAGTTCGACGACGGAAAACACGATCTGGCGAGGATGAAACCGAGAGATTGAGAGGTAAAACTGGCGTGATTCTTCTGGGAATGGAAAGAGGGGACATAGGAGAAGAGGTTAGAAGCGAGGGCACGCATCGAGAAGGGCCGAGACAGCGGGAAAGGTCGCAGGAACAGAGGACGTTTAGGCGTTGCACATGGCCGCTGCTGCCATCGCAGGGTGCGTCGTGCGCGTCGTGCGCCAGAGCGCGAGCACCAGAGGCGGGCGAGGCCAGCTAGGTAAGGTGAGGGGAAAGAGGGGCTCACCACCGGGGCGGAGACGGTGAAGACAGGCGCTGGCGAGATGACGGCGAGGTACACGGCCGACGACGGTCGGGGTCGGGAAGCAGGCAGCGGCGGCGCCGGTGAGTTCCCGGGGATGCCGAGGCGATGTAGAGGTCCACCAGATCGATCTCCCACCTTGGCTTCACCACACGGACACCACCACGTCAACACGATCGAACTCCTGCCATGGTGGAAGAAAGCAGAGCAGATGGGTGGGGATGGCGGCGCGAGGATGGAAGAAGGGAGGCTAGGGTTGGGAGGCCGCTCGGGGATAGATAAGAAGGAGGGGCAGGCGAGTGCGAGGTGACGAGGACAACGGAGTGGAGACGGCCACCTGCCCGCTCCGTCACCTGCGCAGAGAGGGGGATGGCGACGGAAAGAAGAAGAACAGGAGATGGCATCGATGAAGGGGTACTGGGTCTGGGGAGGTGAGTTGGGCCGGAGGAGAGGAGGGTTCCTGGGCTGCTGCGGCTGGTTGAGGCCCAGGTGTGCTGCCAGGTTTGCTTCTCTCCTCTTTATCCCTCTTCTTTTTATTTTTATTTGTTTTGAATGTTTCAAATTCAACCAACCTTTTTATTTCAAAACCTGTTGAACCAAGCAGATGATTTTGAACAGAGAAAAGGGAAGGCCAAAGGATAGAAAAGAGAGACAAAAGAAAGGGGGGGTGCTTGATGCATACATACATAATCTATGAATGTGCCAAAAGGGGCATTTTACAAGAACATGAAGATATGGGGTTTTGCAGAAATAGATGAAAACATTTGTAAAAGTAGGGAACCCTCACATGGAACCAAGGCTTGAAGAAAACAAGACAGAGGGAAAGAGATGAGGTGGTTCTTGCATGGCCCATGCAAATGCATCAAATGCTAGGTCTTATCCTGTGAAAACAAAACAATATCTCATGGCATTTATTTATTTGCATCCTCCAAAGTTGGAGTAAGGGCCAAGCAAAAGGATTGGTAGCATTGGACCCACCCTATCCCTCATGAGCTAGACCAAACACCAAAAGAAAGAATAATTGCAAGCTCATGGTTAATGGGGTGGTGGAATTGTAAAGTGGTGAAAGAAAGGGTGGTGGAGACAAATAAAAGATATGCCCCCAACTCAACTTGGGCATTTGACAACATATCAAGAGGCAAATACAATTAGCAATGCATATGAGATAAGAACCAAAACTCAAGGGGTTTTGTATGATGCTCAATTGCAAGGTTGCATGATGACATGAACATGACATGATGATGACGCAACAATTATTTGTAGGAAGTGGCCCTTTTATTACTAGATCAGTAGCATTACAGGTGTTAGACAACTGGGATGCTACACCTACTCATGATTTAGAGTTAGCCTCTGTTGTCCATGCACTCAAAACATGGAGACATTTTCTTTTGGGAAAGTGTTGTGAAGTGTTCACAGATCACAAGAGTTTAAAGTATATTTTCACCCAGAAGGAAATTAACATGAGACAAAGAAGATGGCTAGAAATCATCAAGGACTATGACTTTAGTTTGCAATACCACCCTGGTAAAGCAAATGTTGTAGCGGATGCTCTAAGCCGTAAGGTTTTTGTGAATGGCCTTACTAAGGGAGAATTGCCAGATGATCTGTGTGCCCAATTTAGAGATCTCAGATTGGAGATTGTGCCTGAGGGACATCTTATGTCTTTGGATGTTCAACCCACCTTGTTGGACAAGATCAAAGAAGCCCAAAAGGCAGATAAGGAAATTGAAGAGATTAAGGAAAATATTGGCAAGGGAAAAGCCAAAGGATCCCATGAAGACGAACAGGGTACTTTATGGCATGGAAAACGTATCTGTGTTCCACAAGATCCGGAGCTTCGGAAACTGATTTTACAAGAAGCACACAACTCACCATATTCCATTCAACCGGGTAACACCAAAATGTACATGGATATGAAGGAAAGATTTTGGTGGAATAATCTCAAGAAGGACATCGCCGAACATATTGCTTTGTGTGATGTATGTAGTAGAGTGAAAGCGGAACATCAGAAACCAGCAGGATTGTTACAACCACTACCTATTCCTGATTGGAAGTGGGACAAGATTGGCATGGATTTCATCACCGGATTGCCGAGGACCAGGTCAGAATATGATTCTATTTGGGTAGTAGTGGATCGCCTAACTAAAGTGTCTCATTTCATACCCGTGAAGACAACTTATACAAGTGCTAAGTTAGCCAAGATCTATATGAGTAGAATTATATGTCTGCATGGGGTACCCAAGAGTATTGTGTCTGATAGGGGAACCCAATTCACTTCTCATTTTTGGAGGCAACTACATGAGTCATTGGGAACGAGGTTGGAGTTCATCACTGCTTTTCATCCTCAGACTGATGGACAGACAGAAAGGCCTAATCAGATTCTTGAAGATATGTTGAGGGCATGTGCTCTAGACTATGGAGCCAGTTGGGATGAAAGTCTGCCTTACGCAGAATTCTCTTACAATAACAGCTATCAGGCCAGTATTGAGATGGCACCATTTGAGTTTCTCTATGGGAGAAAGTGTACCACCCCATTGCTATGGAATGGTGTGGGAGAAAGAAGTCTATTTGGACCAGAACTAATCAAAGAGGTTGAAGAGAAAGTCAAGCTAGTTAAGGACAGATTGAAGATAGCACAGTCCCGACAAAAGAGCTACGCAGATCCCAAGCGTAGAGAAGTCACCTATGAAGTAGGTGATAGAGCTTATCTTAGAGTGTCACCACTTCGTGGAGTGAAGAGGTTTGGTGTCAAGGGTAAATTGTCCCCAAGATATGTTGGACCATTCAAGATTCTGAGTCATAAGGGAGAAGTAGCTTATGAGATTGAATTGCCAGAGTCTTTGTCAGCTGTTCATAATGTGTTCCATGTGAGTTAGCTTAAGAAATGCCATCCAGAGATGGAAGAGACTTCTTTGAAGGATACTATACCTTTGGAAGAGGTCCAATTGGAGAGTGATCTCACTTATGAGGAGAAGCCTATCAAGATTCTTGAGACTGCAGAAAGAGTTACTCGGACTAAGACTATCAAATTCTGCAAAGTTCAATGGAACCATCATTCCGAAGAAGAAGCAACATGGGAAAGAGAAGATGATCTTCGGAAAGACCACCCTCACCTATTTGCTAGCCAACCCGAATCTCGAGGGCGAGATTCACCTTAAGGGGGTTAGATTTGTAACATCCCTAAAATCATGTTTTCAAAGATTTCATATCATGCATGCATATCATTTAGGGGTCAAATTCAAACTCATTTTTGAAAGAAACAAAACCTGAGAGCTATGATTTTATATGATCAAACATTAGTCAAATGCTACTCTCCAATGGGATATTATTTGTTTCAAAACCAAACCTTGTTGCTCTCAGATTGTTTTACTTGATTGCTAGTGCTTAAACCAAAATTTACAAAACAAATTTGGATTTAAAACCATATTCAAAAACTTGTTCAAATCAAGTGCTATATCACTGTTTATTTTTGTTTGATCAAAAGGACCAAGCTAATACAGAGAGACCACATGATTTTATGCCCAGAAACATGATTGTTACACTCTGCAAAAATCCAAAAAAAGTTTGAATTCAAATGGCTTTGAAATCATTTGAAAATGTTTCCTGGAAATTCAAATAGAAAAAGAAAAGGAATAAAGAAATAAGAATAGGCCGGCGCTACTAATCTAGCCCAACAGTGAAACCAGCCCACTAAGCCCACCCGGGGGTTTCCCCTCTCTCTCACTCGCAGCCGTACCCACAGAGTCATTGACCGTCTGGGCCCATCCCCTCTTTCTTTCTCTCGCTGACAACCGCGGCCCACATGGCAGTCTTCGTCTCCACCACCAGCGACCAGTTCATCCCCAAATTACGCCGGGCGTTTCCTGTTTAATTCACGGCTTCAATTACCGTTCAATGCCTGAGTAAATCGCGCCCGCGTTCTTGCTACTTAAACCCCCTCTGCCCCCTCTCCATTTCCCCCCAAACCCCAAGCACAGAGCGCCACCAGGCTGCTAGAATTTGCCCTCACACCGCCGCAGTACCGACAGACTCCGGTGACTGATTGTGGTAAGCTTCGTGCGCGCCTCGCTCTCTGGTTCATGCAAGCTTGTCCGTTATCTCTTTGCACATCTTCTGACATTCGCCGTTTGCCCTATTTCGCACCAGAGCATCGACTTCGTCAAGCACCGCAACTTCCCGACGTCGTCTCCAACTTCGGCAAGGAATTCCGGTGAGGTACGACCGCCCCGTGCTTTTCCCTTGACCCCATCTTGTTCGCCTGAAAGATACGCACGCGTTGATGCCTTTAGTTTGTGTTAGGGCGGATCAGAGCGTCGCCAACGTCGCCGTCCACCTAAGCCCGACGCCGCCCTGACTCCGACGAGCTCCCACGGCCACAGCAGCATGCCCGACCACGTTGAGCTTCCTCGTGCTCGTACGAGTCTGGTAAGAATCACCACCGCCCCCAGCCCTCGCTAAATTCTCCGATCCATCGTCGGCAGAGCCGTCGCCGCCATCCTAGCCATTTGCGTCGCCGGGTTTTGGTCAAAGCATTTAAATCCACTGGATCTAGATCCAGTGGTTGAGATTAGAAGATAGGCGAAGGGGTATGGTTAGAACTGAGCCGTTAGATTTTAAGTTGATCTGACGGTGCGCGAACGCGATCCAGCGCGAAGCGGTACCAGCCAGTTAGAAAGCGCCGCGTGGCACGAGTTTGGTTTTAAAAGTTTGAATTTGATCTATTAGATATTAAAACTTGTTTAATTCATAACTTTTGATTTCCACGTCCAAATTTGACAAATTTTATATCAATGGAATCAGGAGAGAAAATCCTTTCCATCTATGCAATGTGTTTAATATTTTTCTTCTGTTAAAATGGGTGTTTTTGCAGAAACATGTGTAGGCATAATTTGGGTATAATAATTATTTGAGAAATGTTTTAATGTTCAAATAAAGTTTGTTTGGCAAGTTTTGAACTTGTTTATGAATCAGTACTGTGCACTTGTCTTGTTGAGTATAGAAAATCATCACATATCATATTGCATGCATCCATATATTTTTTCTTGTATTTATTTTGTATGTGATTTGGTGCTATCATTTTATGTGTAGACTTTGGTGCAGATAGTGATTGTGATTGTGAGGATTGTAGCTACTCTCCAAACTACCAAGGCAAGTGGTGCTTCATGATTTATTCCTATGTTTTCACTTATGCATTAGAAATATTTTGCTAGACTTGCATGGATATTTTGTCTATATGCTATGCTTGGGAAATCCTAGTACTTGTAGAAATTCTAGAAATTTCTAAGTTAAGATGCTTATCTATGCCATGCTTAGCCTAGCTAGTAGCAACCAAGGGTGGTTATATTCATGCTATGAATAAATATTTCTAAGTCTTTGGACTATGTTTTGTTTAAAACAACAACTACGTGAATGAAACACCTGGGTGGAATGGAAGGAATGGGTTATGTTGAGTGGTTACACAAGGCCCATTTCTATGGTTTACCTTGTGTATCTCACTTATGGAAAGCCACCCAGGAACAAAGGGATTTGAGATGCCATATGTTAAGAAGCTTCTAGTGCAACCACTTGGCAATATGGGCTATGCCTGGATCATATAGGTTGCAATAACTAGCCATTTGGACAGTTGGTGGTAGTGGGATGATAGGTTGGAGCGCGCCCATTTGGTCTAAGGGAAGGCTTCTGAAAGGTCCTGTCTTGGTGAAAATCAAGTCTTGTGGGGAAAGTGCACAACCTCTGCAGATGGAAGAATCTAAGTACTTAGCCATGTCCCTGTTATTGGACAACTTGAGCATCAAGACATGGAAGCTATCAAGAATCTCCTCATCCCAATTTCTAAGTAAAAACTTGTGGTTGAACAAGGGTGAAGGACCCCATTGTCTATTGGTGGTTCCTTGGGAAGATTTTCTCAAAGAAAAACTTAGTGATTTCAACTAATAGGCAAAACCTATTTTGAGCAAAGCAAGCCTAAGCTACACTTAGCCAAAATGCATATAGTGTTTAGTCCACCAATATTCTACTAAGGTATCACTTGCCAATACTATTCCAATGTATTGACCCACTGTGGTTGTAACTTGTGATGTTGCAGGATATTCTGATGATGATTAGGAGTCATGAGTCTACACTCAACATGTTTACCTGTGGCACATGAAGATGAAGACTTATTTATCTTATTATATATTTGAACTCTTGTATTAGGACTGTGGCCATGGAGTTGTAAAAGACTATGTTTGTCTCTGGAATGATATGTAATAATGACCTTTGTTTCTATGTACTTCATCTTAAACTATGGATGCTAGCATTGATCCAGGGACTAGCATTGCAATCACAGGGATCCTTTCCTTTACAAAGGAGGGATCTTACACCAACTGTTCTAAGAAAAGGTCTTCCCAAAGTAATAGGACAAGAATCATTATATTCAACATCCAAAACATAGAAATCCATAGGGACATAAGCATTGTTAACCATAATGAGAACATCATTAATATTCCCCATGAGTTTCTTCTTAGCATTATCATTAAGTGGGACATCCAAATAACAATCTTCCAACGGTGGCAAATCAAGAATTCCATAAATCTTCCTAGGCATAATAGAGACACTAGAACCAAGATCACATCAAGCTTTGAGATAAAAGTCATTCACTTGTATATTAATAATGGGTTCCCAACTATCTTTTACTTTCCTAGGAATAGGAGCTTTCTGTTTTAGCTTCCCTTCCTTAATCTTAACAAGAGCATCTATAATGTGTTTGGTGAAAGCAACATGCATATCACTAGCATCAGGACTTCTAGCAAGATTTTGTAGGAACATAATCACTTCAGAAATATTGTAACCATCAATATCAAAATCAAACTTAGCATCACTAGTAGTTGGCTCAATAGGCTTAGGCATAGTAGAAGGAGGAACATGGACTACTTGTGGTTTAGTGGTGATGGTGCACACACTATTGTTTCTATCAATTTCAGCTTCCCTTTCCCACCTAGCATGAAGTTGAGCCAACACCCTAATATTTTCATCAATATTAACTTCTATAGCATGAGTAGCAGCAAAAGTACTTTATATAGTTTCAGGTTTAGCAGCCATTTTATTAATCAAGGAAGACTGAGCTTCAGACAAAGAGGATATGTTTTTCTCAACATTTAGAAGCTTTTCCTCCATATCCTTATTGAAATTGGTTTGCTTACTAATAAAGTCTTTGAGCATGACTTCAAGTTCAGAGGGGGCACTTCTAGCATTGTTGTAAGAGCTTCCATAGGAATTGCCATTATTAGGAGGATAAGGCCTATAATTGTTGTTGCTACCAAACTTGTTCCTATAGGCATTGTTGTTGAAATTGTTGTTTCTAATGAAGTTCACATCAACTTTATCTTCTTGAGCAACCAAAGAGGCTAAGGGAACACTATTAGGATCGAGAGGAGCTTTCCCATTAACAAGCATAGCCATAATAACATCAATCTTATCACTCAAAGATGAAGTTTCCTCAACAGAATTTACCTTCTTACCATGTGGAGCTCTCTCAGTGTGCCATTCAGAGTAGTTAACCATCATATTATCAAGGAGTCTAGTTGCAGCACCCAAAGTGATGCTCATAAACGTACCTCCATCAGCTGAATCCAATAGGTTTCTTGAGGAGAAGTTCAAACCTGCATAAAAAGTCTAGATAATCATCCAAGCAGTGAGTCCATGAGTGGTAAAATTATTAACCAAAGATTTCATTCTTTCCCAAGCTTGAGCAACATGTTCACTATCAAGTTGTTGAAATTTCATAATATCACTTCTCATGGATATAATCTTAGCAGGAGGATAGTACTTTCCAATAAAAGCATCTTTGCACTTAGTCCAAGAATCAATACTATTTTTAGGCAAAGATAGCAACCATTCTTTAGCTTTTCCTCTCAAGGAGAAAGGAAAAAAGCTTGAGCTTAATAATATCTCCATCTACATACTTATACTTCTGCATCTCACAAAGTTCAACAAAGTTATTGAGATGGGCAGCAGCATCATCAGAACTAGCACCAGAAAATTTCTCTCTCATCACAAGATTCAACAAAGCAGGCTTAATTTCATAAAAGGTAGCATCAGGAGTAGGTGGAGCAATAGGTGTGCTAAGGAAATCATTGTTGTTTGTGCTAGTGAAGTCACACAACTTGGTGTTCTCAGCAGAGTTCATTTTGGCAAAGGTGAGCATGTTGGAATTATGCCCTAGAGGCAATAATAAAGATGTTATTATTATAATTCATGTTCATGATAAAGTTTATGTTCCATGCTAGAATTGTATTAAGCGGAAACTTTAATACTTGTGTGGTTTGTAAACAACACCGTGTCCCTAGTACGCCTCTATGGACTAGCTCATTGATCAATGATGGTTAAGGTTTCCTAACCATAGACATGAGTTGTCAATTGATAATGAGATCATATCATTGGGAGAATGATATGGTGGATAGACCCAAACTAAGCAAAGCAATTAGATCGTGTCATCGTGTTCATCTTTGCGAAGCTTTTCTTATGTCAAATATTGTATTCCTTAGACCATGAGATAATGCAACTCCATGGTATCGGAAGAAAGCTTTGAGGTCATCAAACGTCATCCTATGAGAGGGTGATCATATGTAACTACCTCGGTGAACTACGCTCCTAGATACAAGCCTGGATGAGTGGTAGTGGTTGAAATAGTACGGCGGGGCCCCGAAAGCCACACACTGGTAGTCCTTTCAGACGTCCCAACCACTACCCTCTCAACGGGACCTGTACGGGCGGCGTAGTCGGCAGGCGAAGGGATCAACTACGTACACAAGTGGGTATGTACGCAAGCCACCATACAAGAGTACATCGGAGCCATACCATCTAGAAAGAAAGGAAATATAGCAACGCCATACGGCAAGATTCAAATGACCTAGATAGATCTATATTTTAGGATAACTCCTCATACAACACACATCAGAGAATCATGCGGAAGCGGCAAACAAAATCCGAGTACGGATAAGAAGCAAATCGGCATAAGATGCCAGAGAAATAAGCACATCCCAACTACAGGTCTCACGGATCCCCGATCCCGGAATCTCTACACCGAACGATCGTTGCCCACATCATCGGCTTCTTCCACCCAGTATCCGTCCTGCGGGGGTACCTGTTCATCTGAATCAAGAATTTATCGTGTGAGACCCTAAGGGTACTCAGCAAGTCTTAATGCCTCTAAAGGGGACACAACCTGGGGTGACGCAATTGCAGCGAAAGATAAACCCTAGCAGTTCTACAGATAAACGCTAACCATCCGCCTAACCAATGATAGACGGATGTCTGTGAATTAAGTACAACAGTTATAATGGTAATCTCATCCGATCCATCCTCCTCCCTGCTTACCAACAAGGAAGCGGACGAACAACCCCCATCCGTTGGCAATTTTATTAACCATTCCATGAGTGTTGCACTATTTACTAGTCAAGTTACTTAGTCATATTGAGGCGGTACTTTAGTTATGCTTGTCTATGATCGAGAAACTGTGCTCCAAGTCGTCCATATCCGTGGACACGGCTTTCAGAAAGTTTTACCCGGCCGGGGTGCACCAATAGCAACACACACTCGATCAACCTCGGAAAAACCAAATCAAAACCCAACGAGGCCTTCACGACAAAGCAATCACAAGATTCAGAAATATTTCAGGGGGCCACCCCTTAAGTAGATCCCGCAACGGAGTAAGCAAGCTCCGAGACGGCCTCAAGGTCTGCGACAATGGCTGTAAGCGACTGGGAACCCGAAAACTCGGGGTGTCGATACCGCGTAATCACTCCGCTTACCTAAACAGTACAGTGTGCAGTACCTCGCACAATCGTAAATAAAGCAGTAAAGCATGGCATAAGTACAGGATAGTAATAAAGCCCCAAACTAGTTCGTGGCCCCAAGAAATAAGACGGAATCAAGCTCTGGCTCAGGGGGGTCCCATATACCTCCCGGATGTGGATAGCGCGATAAATCAAGGAACAGGAATCAAGTACTCGGGGTCTTACGGGACACAAGTGAGCAGGAAAAACCAAATAGCAGATGTTGCTCACCGGTGCCACTTTCTTTAGTTATCCCAGAACTACTCAGGTTTAGTTGTTTAGGTACCTCATTATCCAACAGACGCTCACATACCCTACACATGCTGTTCTACGACTCGCATGGCTCAAACAACTCCTATAGTAATGGCTCATGGGATGGAGGAACAAGCTTGGTGGGGTTTAAAAGTAAAGGCTATGCATACTTGGGATTCAATTTAATGCAATCGCGACTCAATGATGCAAGAATAAGATAGAGGCCATAGGTACTGTATGTATGCAAGCATGTGGAAATGCTTGCCTGGTATCTCGGTTGAAGCGAGGGACGGATCTGGGTAGTGCTCCTGGTCCTCTTGATATAACCCCTGCTCAGAGTCTATCCGAGAAAAACCAAACAAACAAGGCCAACATGAATATAGAGCACAAGCATTTGAATAAGATGCGTCAAGCAAACAATCATGCCATGATGAATGATGCACAATTTACATGGCAAGTAAGGTAGCATGGCATGGGTGAGGTGTGGAGGACAAGAAAATAACATTTATTTGAGTTTTAGAATCACATTTGTTGCCATAACAGTTGTTGTTCAATATATAGGTATATGATGCATGCTGCAATTGAAGTCATGGATAGTGTAAACAGAAAGGTCTCGTCGAGCTGATCATTTTAGACTCATCATTTGCTAAATTTGGGTTTATACAACAAAAGTTATTAATTTATTTAGTTCCAGTGGCATTTGGGTAATTAACTCAACTTGGAATTTTAAAATGTTCAAACAACATTTTGAATGGCATATTTGAATTCCTCACATTTTTCTGATCCAAAAACATATATTATTTGTCAAATTTGGAATTAGTATGTAAAAGTTATTACAAATCTGAAGTTTATTTGAATTTTAAATATTCAGAAAAGATTTAAATAAACTAAACAGACTCAGTCAAACTTTTTACACCGGGTCAAGGCTTGCTCTGGCCACTGACAGGTGGGGACAGGCGCACCTGGACCCACATGCCAGCGGATAGGAGGGGGCAGGACCGCGGGTTGAGCTCCAGGAAGCCCAGGGGCCTTTTCATAAAAGGCCAACGGACGCTGACAGAGGGCCAAGGGGACTGCGGGTTGAGGCGTTGGAAGAGGAGGGACTAAAGTAGAAAAGCGTCGGGGGGTGGTCTGACTGACGAAGCTGTCGAACTGAACGCGGTAACAGGGAGATTCAGCAAACTTGCGTCGAGCTTGGCGAGCGATTCGTCGAGAATCAGGAGATGTCACCAACATCGAAGTTGGAGAGGGAACAACGCTCTACAGGTTCCATGTTTAGGGTTTTGGCGGGGGAGGACTGGAACGGACGGGGCGTTGCGAAGAACAGAGGGCGCGCTCGGGGTCCGTCTGCGTCTGCTGCCGTGCGCGCGCGCGCGGCGAGCGCGGCGTGCGCCAGAGCGGCCGATGCTAGCGAGGCAGAGACGGCGCTAGCTAGAGGGAGGAGGGTCGGCGGCAGCTCACCGAGGGGGTGCTGGCGACGGCGAGACGACGGCGAGGGGAGGGCTGAACAGCGGCGAGCGCGAGCGACGGCGCGGCACTCTCGGACGCGACGGTCTGGTGGCGCGGCGGTTCGTGGCGGCCCCGGGCTCCTCCTGCTGCAGTCCCGACGAGGCGCCAGCGGTACCCCTCCTCCTCCTCGAAGCTTCCTCCGCTGGCTTCGACGGATTGGGGCAGAGAGCGAAGGGGAAGGGAGAGATGGCGGCGCGGGGTGCAGAGAGGGGAGGCTAGGGTTGAGGGGGAGGCTGCGCGGTTGGGCTAAGAAGGGGCAGGCTCACGTGTCGTGCGCGCTGCTGACGCGGACGACGGCGAGGGACGGCCACCTGCTCCCGCCGTTTGCTTTCCGTCGCGCGCAGGGAGAGAAGGGGTGGCGACGGGGAAGAGAAACAGGACAACGGCGCCGTGAGAGGGAGTTATCGGGCCAGGGGGACGAGTTGGGCCGGGGGGAACTGCCTGGGGTTGCTACTGGGCTGCCGCGGCTGGGTGGGCTGCCAGGTTCTCTCTCTCTCTCTTATCTCTTTTCTCTTTTATTTGTTGATTTGTTTGTTTTCAAACCAATGCAAGTTCAAACCAGCTACTGATTTCGAAAACTATGAACTTTACTACCAGGGGGTTTGGAAAAAGAGGAGAGATAGAGGGGCAACTTGGGTTGTGGAAGAATAGGTGGGGTTTATAGCTCTTAGCTAGGAAGATTATGGCATGGGGTAGATTTAGGGTTTTACTAGGAGGGGTATGGGTAGAGGGAGGTGGTACTTTAGCTGATCAAACATGCTCGAACAAGAGCACATGAAACCAAACAAACAAAAGGAAGAGAGAATAGGTGATGGGGTTGTCCTCTACCCACACATGGTCACATGTGTAAGCATGGAGCAAGGTGATGAGGGTTTAACTAAAAGGGAAGAAGAGAGGGAGAAAGCTAGGGAGAAACAAACTTCAAGCCAACACCTGATCTAAACCAAGGAAGAAGATCCAACTAGGATTCAAACAAAAGCCAAAATCTAGAGAAAGTGGTACTTGCATGGCCCATGCAAGATAATTAATGCCAGGTTATCCTTGTGAAGACAATATCATAATCATGGCATTATCCATATGCATTCCCAAAAGGTGGGCAAGGCCAAGCAAAGACTATGGGTGGGATCCAACCAACCACATGAGCTAGAGATAAACCAATAAAATGCCAAGCCCATGTTATTGGATGGTGGAATTTATAAGGTGGTGAAAGAAAAGGTGGTGGAGTCAAAAGAGAGATGCCCCCAACTCAACTTGGGCATTTAACAGTTTATTAAGACCCAAATACAATATCAAGAGGCAAATACAATTAATCATGCACATGAGATAAGAACCAAACAAGAAAGGGTTTTATATGATGCTCAAATGCAAGGGGACATGATGACATGAGCATGATATGATGATGATGCAACAATTATATGTTGGAAGAGACCCATTTTGATTATTATGACATGTAGCATTACAGGGGTTAGACAACTGGGATGCTACAACTCGCCCCCACTAAACAGGAATCTCGCCCCGAGATTCTAGGAAGAAGAAGAAGAAGACACAAAGAGAGAAGGGTGGTTGGCACGGAGTTCATCTTCACGCTCCCGAGTGGCTTCATCAACAGAATGGTGTGACCACTGCACCTTGCAGAACTTGATGGACTTGTTGCGAGTCCTTCTTTCTGCGGTCTCAAGGATTTTGGTGGGGTGTTCTTGATAAGACAGATCTTCTTGGAGGTCGATTAGCTCGTGATCCACGGTCCTGCCGGGATCTTTGAAGCACTTCTTGAGCTGAGAGATGTGGAAAACATCATGGACTTTGAGTTTTTCCGGAAGATCAAGTGCATAAGCAACTTCTCCTCTTCTACCACGTATCTTGAAAGGACCGATGTATCTAGGAGCCAACTTTCCTTTGATACCGAAGCGGTGTGTTCCTCTCATGGGAGTAACACGAAGGTAGACGAGATCACCAGGGGCATATACCATATCTGTGTGCTTCCTGTCATAGTTGCTCTTCTGACGACT
Source organism: Avena atlantica (assembly GCA_910589765.1). Lineage (NCBI taxonomy): Eukaryota > Viridiplantae > Streptophyta > Magnoliopsida > Poales > Poaceae > Avena > Avena atlantica. The sequence continues at coordinate 234,567,058 of OU342738.1, forward strand.
TTGAGCAATCTTCAGGTTCTCCAGAATGATATGCACCTTCTCCTCTGCCTGAGTCACAATGTCAGGGCCAAACCAGATTCTTTCTCCTGCACCTGACCAACCAATCGGAGTTCTGCACTTGCGACCATAGAGAGCCTCGAATGGTGCCATCTTCAGACTCTTCTGGAAGCTGTTGTTGTAGGAGAATTCAGCATATGGAAGGCATTCCTCCCACTTCATGCCAAACGAGATGACGCAAGCTCTAAGCATGTCCTCCAGAATCTGATTGATTCTTTCCACTTGTCCTTGCGACTGAGGGTGGTAAGCAGTGCTGAAGTTCAACTTTGTTCCCAAAGCTTTTTGGAAACTCTCCCAGAACTTTGAGGTGAAGATGCTCCCACGGTCTGAACTGATTTCAAGTGGAACCCCATACAGAGAGACAATTCTGTTGATATAGAGCTCAGCCAACTGAATTCCAGAAATTGTTTCTTTGACGGGGAAGAAATGAGCCACTTTAGAAAGCCTGTCGATGACAACAAAGATTGCATTGTTGCCCTTCTGCGATCTAGGAAACCCAGTGATGAAGTCCATCTCTACTTTATCCCATTTCCATTCCGGAGGTTTCAATGGCTGTAGAAGACCGAATGGTTTCTGATGGACAGCCTTGACTCTGCGGCAGACATCACATTCTGAGACATACTTGGCACAATACCGTTTCAACCCAGGCCACCAGTATTGTGTTTTCAAGTCCATGTACATCTTTGTGCTGCCAGGATGGATAGAAAGAACCGAATCATGTGCCTCCTTGAGAACTTGGTCTCTCAAACCCGGGTAGTTTGGAACAAACATCCGGTGATCAAAGAAGAGCGATCCTTGATCATCAACATGGAAGGACTCGTACTTCGGAAGACCAATTCTAGAGATGAGCTTTCTGGTGTGCGGATCACCACGCTGACGAGAACGAATCTGTTCTTCCAAGAGAGGAGTAGCCAGAAGATTCAGGAGATGCCCTTGTTCCACAATTTCAAGGTTGAGCTGACGGAATTCCTCGCACAAGAGAGGCTGCTGCTCTTCTATCATGAGGTTGTTGACATAAGCTTTACGGCTAAGCGCATCTGCCATGACGTTTGCTTTGCCTGGAGTGTAGTTGATGGTCACATCAAAGTCATTGATTGCTTCAATCCATCTCCTTTGCCGAAGGTTGAGATCCGGTTGAGTGAAGATATACTTCAAACTCTTGTGGTCCGAGAAGATCTCACAACGGTTACCAAGCAAGTAGTGCCTCCAAAGCTTCAAAGCAAAGACAACTGCTGCTAGCTCAAGGTCATGTGTGGGATAGTTGATCTCATGCGTCTTCAACTGACGATAAGCATAAGCAACCACCTGTCTCTCTTGCATAAGGACCGCACCCAATCCTTGCAAAGAGGCGTCGCAGAATATCTGGAAAGGCTTAGATGTATCCGGAGGAACCAAGACTGGCGTGGAAGTGAGCTTCTGTTTGAGTGTCTCAAAACTTTCTTGACAAGCAGGAGTCCACAGATATTTCTTGCCTTTCTTGAGGAGATCGGTAAGAGGCTTTGCTATCTTCGAGAAGTTCTGCACAAAGCGACGACAATAGCTAGCCAAGCCGAGAAAACTGCGCACTTCCTTGACATTAGCAGGAGGAAGCCATTCAACTATTGTCTTCACGGTTTCCGGGTTGACTGCAATGCCCTTGGCAGAGATAACATGACCCAGATATGTTACTTCAGGCAGCCAAAACTCACACTTTGAGAACTTTGCATACAAGCGGTTCTCACGAAGCTTGTTCAGGACACACCGCAGGTGTTCTTCATGCTCCTCCTTGGACTTGGAATAGACCAGAATGTCATCCAGATATACCACCACAAACTTATCAAGATACTCCATGAAAACGGAGTTCATTAGCCTCGAGAAGGTAGCAGGTGCGTTGGTGAGACCGAAAGACATGACCGTGTACTCATACAGGCCATAGCGAGTGGTGAAAGTTGTTTTGGGCACATCTTCTTTGCGAATCTTGATTTGGTGATAGCCACTTCTCAAGTCCAGCTTAGAGAACACCACAGCTCCTGCCAGCTGATCAAATAGATCATTTATCCGTGGAAGAGGATATTTGTTCTTGATGGTTTTAGCATTGAGAGCCCGATAATCAACACATAGCCTATCGGTTCTGTCACGCTTCTTCACAAAGATTGTTGGGCTACCCCAAGAAGAAGTGTTGTGTTGAATGAAACCCAACTTCTCTTGTTCATCAAGTTGTCGTTTGAGTTCAGCCAACTCAGAAGGACCCATTTTATATGGCCGCTTTGAGATAGGAGCCGTTCCAGGTTCAAGCTCAATCACGAATTCAACCTCGCGATCCGGAGGCATACCTGGCAACTCTTCAGGAAAGACATCTGGGAACTCACAGACCACCGGTACCTTCTGAATAGCTTCCATAGCATCATTATTCAGAGCGGCCAAGGAATAGAGCTGGACAGCAGGAGTCAGGCTTGGAGAAAAGACTACATGGCCTTCAGGAATCTTTAGAGACACTGAGCGTTCAGCACAATCAATGACAGCTGCATTTGCTGTCAACCAATCCATGCCCAAAATGACATCAATATCAGAATTGCCCAGAATAATCAAAGAAACCAAGAATGAAGAACCACCAATCTCAACTTGATTTCCATGACTGATTTTGGAAGCTGCCATTGTTGCTCCAGGAGAGAGAACCATTAACCGTTTTGGAAGAGGATCTGATGCTAATCCATTCTCACTTGCAAACTTCATCGAAACAAACGAATGCGATGCACCAGAATCAAAGAGAACTCGTGCAGGAACTGAGTTAACTGAAAGCATACCCATGACGACTCCTGGTGCGAGCTCAGCTTGAGAGGCGTTGACGCAGTTTGCCCGAACAACCGCAGACCCGGGCTTGGTGTTGATGTTGAGAGCCCGAGGCGGTGGTGCACGAACCGAAGGAGAGCTTGTTGCAGATCTTGGCGGGGGTGGAGGGAGAGTTTTGTTCTTCAACGGACAGTTCCAGTGGGGATGTCCAGGATCTCCACACGTGTAACAGGCACCAGCTGGACGTGGAGCAGAGTAGCCAGGGACTCCGCCAGGCGCTCCAGGGTAGTTGTTGTTGTAGCCCCTAGGTGCCGCAGTGGTGAAGTTTGGTGGCCTTGGTGCGAAACTTGCAGGTCTTGGTGGAGCCGGGAGCGACGGTGGGGTGTTAGGAACCCAGACACGCCGCTTAGAAGGAGCTGCCATAACCGAAGAGCTTGATGCATCCCTGTTATGTTTCTTGGACTCCTCAAACACTTGCCTGCTTGCCTCCTCTTGCAGTGCTGTGTGCTGTAGTTCCAGGAAGGTTGCCGGTCTTGCATGAGTAATCGCATACTTGATCGACGCATTGAGCCCTTGCCTGAACCTTTTCTGCTTCTTCTTGTCATCAGATACCTCATCACCACCATAGCGAGATAGATTCATGAAGTTCCTGATGTAGGTGTTGACGTTATCATTCCCTTGCTTCAGGTTGAGAAAAGCCTCCTTCATCCTTTCCATTTCAATCTCTGAGAGAAACTGCTCCTTGAACGCTCCAGTGAACCTTTCCCAAGTTGGCTGAAAACCCGTGCAGCTTGCCTTCAAGTAGTTCTCCCACCAAAGAGCTGCATCTCCCTTGAGAAGGTGAGTAGCACACTTGACCCACTCCTGTTCCGGAACATCAGCAGTCTCGAGCAACCTTGAGATCTCACGCAGCCAATCATCCGCGTCCAGAGGTCGATCAGACACATCAAACTGACGAGGGTTGAACTTGAGGAAGCTCTTGATGTCTCCACGCCTGGGAGGTGGAGGAAGTGGAGCAAACTCGTTCCTTCTGACGCTCTCCTCAAAGCGCTGCTGGTTCTCTTGCATAGCTGCCAAAGCATTAGCAATGTTTGACAGCGCGGAGCCCAGTTCCGGAGGTATGTCCTCATCAGTCCGGCGTGGTGGAGCCATCCTGTCATTGATATAACACTCAAGTCAGTACTATAATGGAGAATGATAATAATCCAAAATAGTACCAAGATGGAATTAACCAAGATTAAAGGATACAATTTACTGAGATGATATTAAAATATCAACAAAGTTCATAGCACCTAAAAGATATTAAGCATATCGCACACGACTGAAAAGGAGTGTGGTACACAAATATATCAAAGAAAAATTTTCCACAAATTTCGGCATTAGAATACCAATAGATGCGCAAAATTACTTAACGAATCAAGATTAGTGACTCTACCGATCCAATATACAAAAGCGAATGAGGAGAGTAGTGGTATGGTCGCGACTCCATCCCGCACTCAAATCATTACTCCGCACATGAACAAGTGGAACACATATCCTAACCCCTTCTTCTCACGACGAAACCTAAAGATTGGTACTACGGAAACGAACACCCCAAACAAGATAGCGTCGGATACAAGAGGAAGATAGATTGCGTCGGTTTACAAAAGCCTGTCGGTATGGAATGTACCAACAGTTGATAACCAAAGGCAGATAAGATAACAAGTTGGATGCAACAGATAGACAAGGGATTACACACACACACACACACACACACACACAGACAACCTATGGTACTACGGAAACCCCGAACACGTGAATCCTAGTTTGAACTTTGAGAAGAGAATTGAAAACGTTACACTTCCTTACCAGAAAAGGGTGGGTGAGAGGGTAAGAAGAAAAGTGGAAGCAGTCCTACTCTCGCGTTTTTGTTTTTCCCTAATATACATAACTACCAAAATATTTGCTAGACTGACAACGACCGTTTGGCTGAAACCCTGAAGGTCGGGATGGCTCTGATACCAATTGTAACTACCTCGGTGAACTACGCTCCTAGATACAAGCCTGGATGAGTGGTAGTGGTTGAAATAGTACGGCGGGGCCCCGAAAGCCACACACTGGTAGTCCTTTCAGACGTCCCAACCACTACCCTCTCAACGGGACCTGTACGGGCGGCGTAGTCGGCAGGCGAAGGGATCAACTACGTACACAAGTGGGTATGTACGCAAGCCACCATACAAGAGTACATCGGAGCCATACCATCTAGAAAGAAAGGAAATATAGCAACGCCATACGGCAAGATTCAAATGACCTAGATAGATCTATATTTTAGGATAACTCCTCATACAACACACATCAGAGAATCATGCGGAAGCGGCAAACAAAATCCGAGTACGGATAAGAAGCAAATCGGCATAAGATGCCAGAGAAATAAGCACATCCCAACTACAGGTCTCACGGATCCCCGATCCCGGAATCTCTACACCGAACGATCGTTGCCCACATCATCGGCTTCTTCCACCCAGTATCCGTCCTGCGGGGGTACCTGTTCATCTGAATCAAGAATTTATCGTGTGAGACCCTAAGGGTACTCAGCAAGTCTTAATGCCTCTAAAGGGGACACAACCTGGGGTGACGCAATTGCAGCGAAAGATAAACCCTAGCAGTTCTACAGATAAACGCTAACCATCCGCCTAACCAATGATAGACGGATGTCTGTGAATTAAGTACAACAGTTATAATGGTAATCTCATCCGATCCATCCTCCTCCCTGCTTACCAACAAGGAAGCGGACGAACAACCCCCATCCGTTGGCAATTTTATTAACCATTCCATGAGTGTTGCACTATTTACTAGTCAAGTTACTTAGTCAGATTGAGGCGGTACTTTAGTTATGCTTGTCTATGATCGAGAAACTGTGCTCCAAGTCGTCCATATCCGTGGACACGGCTTTCAGAAAGTTTTACCCGGCCGGGGTGCACCAATAGAAACACACACTCGATCAACCTCGGAAAAACCAAATCAAAACCCAACGAGGCCTTCACGACAAAGCAATCACAAGATTCAGAAATATTTCAGGGGGCCACCCCTTAAGTAGATCCCGCAACGGAGTAAGCAAGCTCCGAGACGGCCTCAAGGTCTGCGACAATGGCTGTAAGCGACTGGGAACCCGAAAACTCGGGGTGTCGATACCGCGTAATCACTCCGCTTACCTAAACAGTACAGTGTGCAGTACCTCGCACAATCGTAAATAAAGCAGTAAAGCATGGCATAAGTACAGGATAGTAATAAAGCCCCAAACTAGTTCGTGGCCCCAAGAAATAAGACGGAATCAAGCTCTGGCTCAGGGGGGTCCCATATACCTCCCGGATGTGGATAGCGCGATAAATCAAGGAACAGGAATCAAGTACTCGGGGTCTTACGGGACACAAGTGAGCAGGAAAAACCAAATAGCAGATGTTGCTCACCGGTGCCACTTTCTTTAGTTATCCCAGAACTACTCAGGTTTAGTTGTTTAGGTACCTCATTATCCAACAGACGCTCACATACCCTACACATGCTGTTCTACGACTCGCATGGCTCAAACAACTCCTATAGTAATGGCTCATGGGATGGAGGAACAAGCTTGGTGGGGTTTAAAAGTAAAGGCTATGCATACTTGGGATTCAATTTAATGCAATCGCGACTCAATGATGCAAGAATAAGATAGAGGCCATAGGTACTGTATGTATGCAAGCATGTGGAAATGCTTGCCTGGTATCTCGGTTGAAGCGAGGGACGGATCTGGGTAGTGCTCCTGGTCCTCTTGATATAACCCCTGCTCAGAGTCTATCCGAGAAAAACCAAACAAACAAGGCCAACATGAATATAGAGCACAAGCATTTGAATAAGATGCGTCAAGCAAACAATCATGCCATGATGAATGATGCACAATTTACATGGCAAGTAAGGTAGCATGGCATGGGTGAGGTGTGGAGGACAAGAAAATAACATTTATTTGAGTTTTAGAATCACATTTGTTGCCATAACAGTTGTTGTTCAATATATAGGTATATGATGCATGCTGCAATTGAAGTCATGGATAGTGTAAACAGAAAGGTCTCGTCGAGCTGATCATTTTAGACTCATCATTTGCTAAATTTGGGTTTATACAACAAAAGTTATTAATTTATTTAGTTCCAGTGGCATTTGGGTAATTAACTCAACTTGGAATTTTAAAATGTTCAAACAACATTTTGAATGGCATATTTGAATTCCTCACATTTTTCTGATCCAAAAACATATATTATTTGTCAAATTTGGAATTAGTATGTAAAAGTTATTACAAATCTGAAGTTTATTTGAATTTTAAATATTCAGAAAAGATTTAAATAAACTAAACAGACTCAGTCAAACTTTTTACACCGGGTCAAGGCTTGCTCTGGCCACTGACAGGTGGGGACAGGCGCACCTGGACCCACATGCCAGCGGATAGGAGGGGGGCAGGACCGCGGGTTGAGCTCCAGGAAGCCCAGGGGCCTTTTCATAAAAGGCCAACGGACGCTGACAGAGGGCCAAGGGGACTGCGGGTTGAGGCGTTGGAAGAGGAGGGACTAAAGTAGAAAAGCGTCGGGGGGTGGTCTGACTGACGAAGCTGTCGAACTGAACGCGGTAACAGCGAGATTCAGCAAACTTGCGTCGAGCTTGGCGAGCGATTCGTCGAGAATCAGGAGATGTCACCAACATCGAAGTTGGAGAGGGAACAACGCTCTACAGGTTCCATGTTTAGGGTTTTGGCGGGGGAGGACTGGAACGGACGGGGCGTTGCGAAGAACAGAGGGCGCGCTCGGGGTCCGTCTGCGTCTGCTGCCGTGCGCGCGCGCGCGGCGAGCGCGGCGTGCGCCAGAGCGGCCGATGCTAGCGAGGCAGAGACGGCGCTAGCTAGAGGGAGGAGGGTCGGCGGCAGCTCACCGAGGGGGTGCTGGCGACGGCGAGACGACGGCGAGGGGAGGGCTGAACAGCGGCGAGCGCGAGCGACGGCGCGACACTCTCGGACGCGACGGTCTGGTGGCGCGGCGGTTCGTGGCGTCCCCGGGCTCCTCCTGCTGCAGTCCCGACGAGGCGCCAGCGGTACCCCTCCTCCTCCTCGAAGCTTCCTCCGCTGGCTTCGACGGATTGGGGCAGAGAGCGAAGGGGAAGGGAGAGATGGCGGCGCGGGGTGCAGAGAGGGGAGGCTAGGGTTGAGGGGGAGGCTGCGCGGTTGGGCTAAGAAGGGGCAGGCTCACGTGCCGTGCGCGCTGCTGACGCGGACGACGGCGAGGGACGGCCACCTGCTCCCGCCGTTTGCTTTCCGTCGCGCGCAGGGAGAGAAGGGGTGGCGACGGGGAAGAGAAACAGGACAACGGCGCCGTGAGAGGGAGTTATCGGGCCAGGGGGACGAGTTGGGCCGGGGGGAACTGCCTGGGGTTGCTACTGGGCTGCCGCGGCTGGGTGGGCTGCCAGGTTCTCTCTCTCTCTTATCTCTTTTCTCTTTTATTTGTTGATTTGTTTGTTTTCAAACCAATGCAAGTTCAAACCAGCTACTGATTTCGAAAACTATGAACTTTACTACCAGGGGGTTTGGAAAAAGAGGAGAGATAGAGGGGCAACTTGGGTTGTGGAAGAATAGGTGGGGTTTATAGCTCTTAGCTAGGAAGATTATGGCATGGGGTAGATTTAGGGTTTTACTAGGAGGGGTATGGGTAGAGGGAGGTGGTACTTTAGCTGATCAAACATGCTCGAACAAGAGCACATGAAACCAAACAAACAAAAGGAAGAGAGAATAGGTGATGGGGTTGTCCTCTACCCACACATGGTCACATGTGTAAGCATGGAGCAAGGTGATGAGGGTTTAACTAAAAGGGAAGAAGAGAGGGAGAAAGCTAGGGAGAAACAAACTTCAAGCCAACACCTGATCTAAACCAAGGAAGAAGATCCAACTAGGATTCAAACAAAAGCCAAAATCTAGAGAAAGTGGTACTTGCATGGCCCATGCAAGATAATTAATGCCAGGTTATCCTTGTGAAGACAATATCATAATCATGGCATTATCCATATGCATTCCCAAAAGGTGGGCAAGGCCAAGCAAAGACTATGGGTGGGATCCAACCAACCACATGAGCTAGAGATAAACCAATAAAATGCCAAGCCCATGTTATTGGATGGTGGAATTTATAAGGTGGTGAAAGAAAAGGTGGTGGAGTCAAAAGAGAGATGCCCCCAACTCAACTTGGGCATTTAACAGTTTATTAAGACCCAAATACAATATCAAGAGGCAAATACAATTAATCATGCACATGAGATAAGAACCAAACAAGAAAGGGTTTTATATGATGCTCAAATGCAAGGGGACATGATGACATGAGCATGATATGATGATGATGCAACAATTATATGTTGGAAGAGACCCATTTTGATTATTATGACATGTAGCATTACAGGGGTTAGACAACTGGGATGCTACATCATAAAGGTGTCTCTCAGGTGATCGGAAAGTATCTGTTGGGTTGTATGTATCGAGATGGAATTTGTCCCTCCCAAGTCGGAGAGATATACTTCGGGCCCACTCAGTAATCGATATCAACACCGCTTGCAAGCATGTGGTTAAGGAGTTAATCACAAAGTGATATCGGATTACGGAACGAGTAAAGTACTTGCTGTGAACGAGATTGAACTAGGTATGACGGTACCGACGATCGAATCTCGGGCAAGTAAAATATCGCTAGACGAAGGGAATATATATATGGGATTGATTGAATCCTGGCATCGTGGTTCATCCGATATGATCATCGATGAATGTGTGGGAGTCAATATGGGTGCCCAGACCCCGCTGTTGATTATTGATAGAATATCATGTCTGCATATTCTCGAACCCGCAGGGTCACACACTTATCGTATCTCGACGCTAGGATAGATTGGATAATTGGTTTATGAATTTTTGTTCGGAGTCTCGGATGGGATCCGGGATATCACGAGAGGTTCCGGAATGGTCCGGAGAATAAGATTCATATAAGGCAGTGCAGTTTTTGGAGTTCGGAATTGTTCCGGGTTAATCGGTATTGTACCGGAAGCTTCTAGAACCTTCCGGAAGGGGACCAACGTGGCCCCACCTTCCGGGAGGGGGCATGGGCCTATGAGGGAGTGTCCTGGCCGCATTGGGCTAGGGGCACAAGGCCCCATAGGGCCCAGCCGATTCTAGAGAGATTTGACTCGTTTAAATCTCGGGATAGAATTTGTAGATAAGGGAGAGTTTAAATCGTTTAAACTAGAGATAGGATTTCTAGATAAGGGAGAGTTTAAATTGTTTAAACTGGAGATAGGCTTGGAGGAGGGGCAAGGGCTGGCCGCCCCCCCTCTATATATAGAGGGGTGGTGCGCCCCCTTCCCCCCCCCCACACACCTTCCTCCAAGCCCTAGCAGCCTTGCTACCTTCCTCTCTCCCTCCCGACTATTTGTAGGCGAAGCCCTGCAGCAGAAATTCTCCACCATATACACCACGCCGTCGTGCTGTAGATCCAATCTATCTCTCCACCATACTCGCTGGTCCGAGGAAGGAGGAGACGTCGAGGTGCTGCACGTGTGCATCTCACGGAGGCACCGCCACTTGTGGTGCTAGATCGGATCGGATCGCGAGGAGGAGAAGCGAGTACGACTACATCACCCACGTTCCGACGAACGTTCCGCTGTGCGAATCTTCAAGGGTATGAAGATCTAATCCAATCTCTCTCGTTGTTTGCATCTCCTAGATTAGATCTTGGCTTTCCCTCTGTTCGCTCCGTAGAAAATTTTGATTTACTATGCCGCGAAACCCTTCAGTGGTATCAGAGCTAGATCTATGTGTAGATGTGTTTCACGAGTAGAACGCAACATGGTTGTTGCGGGCGTTGATGTTTTCTGTTGCAAGCCTCTTGTTTGTGTGCTTCTTATGACGCGGGATAGTGAGATTGAAGCGGTCCAGGCCAACCTTACGCGACGTCGTTCGCGAGACCGGCTCCGCACTTGACGTGTGGCTTGTTCCACACATGCGGCTGGTGGATGTCAGTTTCTCTCACTATAGTTGTCATGGGATTAACACCGGAGTTTGGCAACCATAATATCACCGTTGTGGCTTTCCGTAGGTAAGAATCGTTCTTAGCATCTACTCCCATAAAGCCACGTAAAACATGCAACAACAAAGTAGAGGCGTCTAACTTGTTTTTGCAGGGAGTGTTTTATGTGATATGGTATGGCCCAAGATGTGATGTGTATATTGTATGCGATGATCATGTTTTGTAATGTTTCACGACTTGCATGTCGATGAGTACACAACCGGCAGGAGCCATATGGTTGTCTTTATAATTGTGTATGACCTGCGAGTCAACTTCTTATACGCCATGTAATAGCTTTACTTTATCGCTAAGTAGTTAGCAATAGTTGTAGTTGCTATTCGTGGTGGAGGCAATCATGGTGGAGTGATGGAGATCATGCCGGAACGCACAAGATGGAGATCATTGCGCGAAGATAGGCTATACCATGTCACATAAAGTTATATGCATGTGATGTTTATCCTTTTATGTATCTTATCATGCTTAGATCGCGACGGTAGCATTATAAGATGATTCCTCACTTAAAGATCAAGATAAAAACTGTGTTCTCCCCAAGTATGCACCGTTGCGAAAGTTCGTCGTGTCCAAGCATCACGTGATGATCGGGTGCTATAGACTCTACGCTCACATACAACGGGTGCAAGCCAGTTTTTGCACACGCGGAAATACTTGGGTCTAACTTGACGAGCCTAGCATGTACAGACATGGCCTCGGAACACAAGAACCGAAAGGTTAAGAATGAGTCATATGAATGATATGATCGACACTTCGTTGTCCACCATTGTGTTGGGCCACGCGGAGATAAAATAAAATTTTCCTCTAACGTGGTGATCCCAAGATCTAGCTGAGGTAGAAAGCCACGAGGTTTACCACTAGACGCGCGGTTGCGGATTACTGATGAAGCGCGTCAGTTGATGCAGTGCAGTCCTCACGATCCGATCGTCTTGGTGCTGATCGCACAGCACCTCTGCTGGTATCCACACGTACAAGGAGGAGCACCGGCGGCGAACTGCTAGGTTCGTTACGGCGGCTGGACTGCTGTGGAGCTAGGGTTTCCAACACATGGAATGACCTAACCGAACAACGATTAACCTTTCTGGGTTACTGTGCTCCACTATATATAGGGAGTGAACGTGGGCTCTGCTCGCGCGACCCATTCACTAAAGCCCATATAACACTAGTCGCCGTGAGTCCAACTCACTAACTCAGTCCTAATCCGGTTTAGGTCCAACCCAACCAGATTATATGTTCAGATCCTATCCGAACTTGCTCCCGCTCTTAAGAGTGTGACCCCGCAGGCTCATGGTTACTTGGACACGATTAGAGTCCGACTCACAATCGATCAATCGGCATCGGCTCCTAGCAGAACGTGCCGATTCCCAAGTACCAAAGAGTCATGACGACTTGCCTTTCCAATGCAACTAACGTCCGAGTCCCTTTTGCCTCACGATATACCTTGTCAGACTATAGGCGAATATATGTCATCCCTTAAATAGTCCGACTCTCTTCTCGATCCGAGATAAGTGATTCACCCGACTAACTCTTAGCCGATCGCCTCGGTTAACACTTAACCGAGTCGTGCATGGCCATGCTTTCCGAATCATATCTCACGAGAGGGCCCAGAGAATATCTCTCCGAGTGGAGGGGCAAAATCCCATCTTGGTTATTCACATCACGCAGCTTGATTCTCAGTCGACCCGAACCCTGCCTTTATAACTGCCCAGTTACGGATCAGCGTTTGACAGAACCTAAGTTGGTGATCCTCAACTCGGACTATGCAACAACCTCAGGTCTAAGGATTACATTGATTGAGATATACAAATGACAGCTTAGTTCGTTGTACCTCAATATGGGTCAATCCGACTCGCTAAACTCTTTAGCCTAGTCTGTGTAAGTTGGAATAGCATCTCCATGCCCATGACAAGTGGAACCGAGTCATCAAGCCAACTTTCACATTGGTCTAAGTTGTGTGTCCAGCACAACCTCAATGACCAAGGATATTTAGTACAAACAACATGAATGCATAGTTCCACAACTGAATCACATATTCAATGATACACATCAGATGTTTATACAAGGACTACTTAATAACTTTATGAATACAATGGGAAATATCATCATACATGATTGCCTCTAGGGCATATTCCCAACAGTCTCCCACTTGCACTAGAGTCAATCTTCCGACATCACATGTCTAAGCATCTAATGCCCATGGCTCTCAGGTGCGCCTCATGCTTCGGCTGGGGTAACGGCTTTGTCAACGGATCCGCAATATTTGCATCCGTGTGTACCTTGCATAACTTGATATCACCCTGATCCACGAACTGGCGAATTAGGTGGTACCGCATGAGTATGTGCTTGTTCTTCTGGTGTTGTCTAGGTTCCTTGGCTTGTGCAATAGCACCATTGTTGTCACAATATACGTCCAACGGATTGGACGAGCCCTGAACCACACCAAGATCCATGAGGAAATTCCTCATCCAAACAGCTTCCTTTGCTGCCTCCGAGGCGGCAATATACTCAGCCTCTGTTGTAGACGCAGACACAGTCTCTTGCTTGGAACTCTTCCAGCTCACAGCACCTCCGTTTATAATAAACACGTATCCGGATTGCGAGCGAGAATCATCAGAGTCGGTGAGATAACTCGCATCCGTGTAACCCTTTACACTGAGTTCATCTTCACCACCATAAACTAAGAACATATCCTTAGTCCTTCTCAAGTACTTTAGGATATTTTTAGCCGCTGTCCAGTGGATCTCTCCAGGATCAGCCTGGTATCTGCTCACAACACTTAGAGCATAGGAAACATACGGCCTAGTACAAATCATGGCGTACATGATGGATCCGACTGCAGAAGCATATGGAATCGCACTCATCCGACTTCGCTCATCAGTTGTCGAAGGACACTGAGTCTTGCTAAGTTTTACACCATGGGACATCGGTAAGAACCCCTTCTTAGACGATTCCATGTTGAACTTTTTCAACACTTTGTCCAAATAAGTACTCTGACTCAATCCAATGAGCCTCCTTGATCTATCTCTATAGATCCGGATTCCGAGGATGTATGTTGCCTCACCCAAGTCTTTCATTGAGAAACTCCTTTCCAATGATTCCTTGGTTTCTTGCAACATCTGGACATCATTTCCAATCAGTAATATGTCATCCACATATAAGATTAGAAAATTTACTTTGTTCCCACTAAACTTCTTGTACAAACAAGAATCATGATCACTCTTGATGAAGCCAAACGATTTGACTACTTCATCAAAGCGAATATTCCAACTCCGAGATGCTTGCTTCAACCCATAAATGGAGTTCTAAAGTTTGCATACTTTGTCACCATTAGCCGGATCGACAAAACCCTCGGGCTGTATCATATACACGTCCTCGGTTAAATTTCCATTAAGGAAAGCCGTTTTGACATCCATCTGCCATATCTCATAGTCGAAATAGGCCGCTATAGCTAACATGATCCGAACTGATTTAAGCATCGCTACGGGCGAGAAGGTCTCGTCGTAATCAACTCCTTGAACTTGTCGGAACCCCTTCGCGACAAGGCGTGCTTTATAGATTGAAACATTTCCATCCATATCAGTTTTCTTCTTAAAGACCCATTTGCACTCGGCGGGTCTTGCACCGTATGGCAGATCAACCAAGTTCCAAACTTGATTTTCATCCATGGACTTTATCTCGGATCTCATGGCTCCAAGCCATGACTCGGAATCAGATCCCACCATCGCTTCCGAATAATTTGCCGGCTCATCACTGTCTAACAGTAACACATCACGAACACTTTGTAATCTTGCCGATCTTCGTAGTACAGGTGCTGCTGTCGGCTCAGCTGCCACGATCGGCTCAACCTCCAAGGTTTTTGCCGATTTGCTACTAGCCGATTCCTCTCGAATTTCTTCGAGTTGCACCTGCTCCCACTTACTCCCCGACTGAGAAACTCTTTCTCAAGGAAGACACCGTTCCGAGCGACAAACACTTTGCCCTCTTCTCGGTTGTAGAAGTAGTAACCCAAGGTTTCCCTCGGATACCCCACGAAAATACATTTATCCGACTTGGCTGTAAGCTTGTCCGACTGAAGTCGCTTGACAAAAGCTTCACAACCCCAAATCTTAAGAAAAGACAAACTCGGCTTTTTGCCTGTCCACATCTCATGCGGTGTCTTCTCTACCGATTTTGATGGTACTTTGTTTAGTGTGAACGCTGCTGTTTCTAGACAATAACCCCAAAATGATAAAGGCAGATCTGTCCTACTCATCATTGATCGTACCATGTCCAACAAGGTCCGATTCCGCCTTTCCGAAACACCATTCCTTTGTGGCGTTCCTGGCGGAGTAAGTTGAGGAACTATTCCACAACTTTTCAGATGGTCATCAAACTCATGGCTCATGTACTCGCCTCCTCGGTCCGACCGAAGAAACTTTATTTTCTTGCCAAGTTGATTCTGTGCTTCATTCTGGAATTCTTTGAACTTTTCAAAGGCTTCCGACTTATGTTTCATTAAGTAGATATATCCATACCTACTCAAATCATCAGTGAAGGTAATGAAGTACTCATAACCACCCCTGGCTGTCGTGCTCATTGGTCCACATACATCACTATGTACTAGTCCCAACAAGTCGGACGCCCTTTCGCAACTCTTTGCAAAAGGTGTCTTGGTCATTTTGCCGAGTAGACAAGATTCGCATGTCTCGAACGACTCCAAGTCGAACGAAGTTAGGAGTCCATCATCATGGAGCTTCTTCATGCGTTTCCAACTTATATGACCAAGCCGACAGTGCCAAAAGTAAGTCATATTCAGATCATTTGGTTTCAACCTTTTAACATTTATGTTATAAACCGACTCACCATCAAGATTCAAAATAAATAACCCGTCTTGGACGGGTGCAAAGCCGTGAAACATGTCATTCAAATACAAAGAACAACCATTATTCTTGATATTCGACTCATAGCCTTGCCTCATCAAACATGAAGCAGAAATAATGTTTCGACTGAGCACTGGAACATAATAACAATTATTTAGTTCCATAATGAATCCGGAAGGTAAATGAAGTTGCATCGTGCCGACTTCCAACGCAGCAACTCTTGCTTTGTTGCCGACTCGAATATCAACCTCGCCTCTTGCTACGCTCCTAGTTCTTACCAGTCCCTGCAACGAGTTGCAGATGTGAATAACTGATCCGGTATCATATACCCAAGAACTATTAGGTGCATCAGCAAGATATATGTCTATAACATTGCAAACAAGTGTACCTGAGTCGGAAGTCATACCTCCACTCTTGGCTTTGTCGGCCAAGTACTTGCTGCAGTTCCTCTTCCAGTGGCCATCCGCCTTGCAGTAGAAGCAAGTGGATCCGGCTGAAGGAGATGGCTTAGTCCCTGAGTGTAACACCCTCAGAATCGGACCTATGCAAGTTTGAGCAAAATTCGCCAAAACCCGCATAGAAACGATTCAAAGGTGCCCACCAGGCACTTTCGTGCGGGTGGAAAACGAA
Source organism: Avena atlantica (assembly GCA_910589765.1). Taxonomy (NCBI): domain Eukaryota; kingdom Viridiplantae; phylum Streptophyta; class Magnoliopsida; order Poales; family Poaceae; genus Avena; species Avena atlantica. The sequence continues at coordinate 234,583,469 of OU342738.1, forward strand.
GTAATAACATTACACAATAGTCCTCGATGGGACCCACAGAACAGATATATATACAACACGACTCCATGAGTCAAGAATACAGATATACGGTACAAAGATCCAAATCACCTGGAAAACGATAAAGCGTCCAGCTACGGACAAGATGCAAATGGGGCTAAGAGCCCTGAAGAATAACCAAGGGCGTCCATAACCCTGCCCAGGCCAAGCCGGAAGGGTAACCCTGCTAACGACGTCGATCTCAAACCTGCTTAAACAAAAGGGGTGTCGTCAAAGGGCAAAGGAAAAAGAAGGAGCGTCAGTACTGAGGCCAGTACACGGCGAGGCTAGAATTCGGCGGTCCTCGCCTACATAGGTATGGTGGTCTGAGCGGCAGCGGCAGCATGCACTAAACAACCTATAGAGACTCGATACAACTGGCGGCAATCAGAGAGGGGTAAGAAAGACCTACTCGGAACCAAGATGATACTAACACCAATCAAACCCGTCCTGGCGTTTTCCCCTCGACACCGATCGAGGAAGTCAACCAAGGAACTCACACAGTTGGCATTTTTTTATTTAATCGGTTATCGTTGCAGCAATTACTAGTCAAGTATAGATGATCATCCTGATAAAATAAGCAGTGGGCACTTTTAATTAACCATTCCATTGTAGTTGCGACACTTACTAGGCAAATACAATTAACATGAGATAACCCCAAAAACCCAGCAGTTGTTGGTACTTTTATTTAGCCATTCCGTTGTAGTTGCAATAGTTACTAGTCAGGTGCAATGGTCGCAAGCGACACTCCAAACAAGCAATTGTGGGCAATATTAATTAGCCATTCCATTATAGTGAAGCTGATTACTAGTCATTATAAAGGCAAATTTATAGCAATAAACTTTAGTTATGCTTGTCTATGATCGAGATACTGTGCTCCAAGTCGTCCATAACCGCGGACACGGCTTTCAGAAAGTTTTAACCCGGCCGGGGTGCACAAATAGCAACACACACACGATCAACCTCGGAAAAACCAAATCAAAACCCAACGAGGTCTTCACGACAGAGCAATCACAAGATTCAGAAATATTTTAGGGGGCCACCCCTTGGAGTACACCCGCAACGAAGTAAGCTAGCTCCGAGACGGACCCGAGGTTTGGGTGGACGGCTGTGAGCGACTGGGAACCCCAAACGGGGCTTGTCGACACCGCGAAAACGTGTCCCGATCCTAAACAGTACAGTGTGCTATATGTCGCACAATCGTAAATAAAGCAGTAAAGCATGGCATAGGTACAGGATAGTAAATAAAACCACAAACTAGTTTGTGGCCCCAAGAAATAAGACGGAATCAAGCTCTGGCTAAGGGGGCCCCATACTCCCCATATGTGGATAGCGCGATAAATCAAGGAACAGGTATCAAGTACTCGGGGTCCTACGGGACACAAGTGGGCGTTCGGAAACCAAATGTTATCTATCACCCACCGATGCCTCTGCTTACTTACTTCAATTTTAGTTGTTAAACAGGAATTAAAGTGAACGAAAAGTAAAGTCGAGATCATCTCCAACATCCAACATGTGGCAATACTCCAACAACTGTGGTACATGGCGGCACGCAACAGCACTTGAGCAAGCGACTACGACGCGCAAGTCCAACTATCTACCAAACAATAGGTAATAGGATGTGTCCAAGGCAATATAGGCTACAAGGGATATCACGGGTACGAAACTAGAGCATCGCAACACAGATAGCAATAGATCAACAGGAGGGAAATAAATACTATAAAAGTAAGATAGGTAGAAAGGGGGAGATGCTCGCCTGAAAACATTGTCGAAGGGTTCAACCGAAGATCGGGCGAAGCTCACATCAACTCAACGGCCTTATCCGCGAAGAACCAAAACACTAGAAGAAACACCGGATGCAATATTCAATACAACGACAGAAGATCGGCATGATGCATGTATGATGTATGGCATGGCAAGGATGCGCTGCGATTAGGTCCTATTAAGTGGAACCGGGGTCCCGACAATTAATTAAATGGTTCAAGTTATTAGCTACCCCGCAATTTAAATGTTCTTTAGCAAAACAACAGATGGAACCGGTTCGCTACACATGTTTAAATGAGGCCAATATAAGGCTAGATTTGCCCGCATATGGGCCCCATATTTAATTATTAGGTGAATCGGCATAAGGCCCCCAAACCAAAGATATGCATGCGAGATGACAATTAAATATGCAACAAGTTGATATCATTTATAAAAATAGGGTATCGAGGAAAAAGGGTCACACATTAGGGTTCGGCAGATCTTGGTGTTCCGGGGTTCGGGGTCGGTCTCAGGGTTCAGGGTTCGACGGAAACGTTCTCGGACAACTGAGGTAGATCTTGTCGCACGGTGTCCGCGAAGTAGATCTTGTTGTTCTGTGTCGGTGTCCCCGGCATCCGGGAAGCAGGGCTTGGTTCGGCGCCGGGGCGCATCGGATTCTTCCGGGTCGGTGTCGTTCTTGTTGTCGCTGTCGAACTTGAGTGGATCGGGTACCGGGGTCTTCGGATCCGTGAAGTAGATCTTGTCGCACGATGTCAATGCTTCCGGGAAGGAGAACTTGTCGTTCAGGGTCTCGATGCCCGGGGTGAAGTACTTGGCACGCCAGGGCTCGGTCTTCGGGATCCGTTCAGCTTATCCAGGTTGGAGACCTTGTCGGCTCAAATCGGGGAAAGTCCTTGCCGTAGCACCACGCCGTGGCGATGCAACATCACGACCTTGCTCGCACCGGAATCGAGGTCGTCAATCCACAACATCCCCGATTGGTCTTCCTTGATACAGCAACATACTACCACTCCCCTTCACCTTTCCGAGAGGAGAAAAGAGGCAGCTGAACAGAAAGAAGGGTCACATGTTGCGATTTATTCCCAAGGAGAACAACGCACAAACAGATGCTGGACACACGGATGGGGCCGGGAAAACAAGCGGGCGGTACAACATGCTGCCAACCGGAGAGGAGGTATGACAGAGGCGGTGGCCGAAGCGGAGACGGAGGGCGGTGGAGGCGAGGATGGCCGGAGACGGGGCTGGCGGTGGAGGTGGAGGCCGGCAGCGGCGAGCAGCAGGCCGGAGAACAGGGGCGGAGGAGGCGACGCGCACAGGAGGAGGAAGGGCGCCGGCGAGGGGGATGGCCGGAGGCGGCGCACGCCTGAGAGGAAGCAGAGGAGGTGGGGGCGCGCCGGGTGCGAGGGGGTGGGGAGCGGGGTGAGTGGGCGACAGGCGGGGAGCGGGCGGCGGTGAGGGCCGGAGAGGGCCGGACTCAGGCGAGCTCGAGGGGGAGAAGGCCGGAGGGGAGCGAGGTCGCTAGGGGGAGAGAGGAGGGTCGGCTGGAGGAGAGAGACGGGCGGGGTGGGGCAGGTGAGCGAGCGAGAGGTGAGGGACGGGGTCGCGCGGGTGGGGTCCAGGCGGGGCCAGGTCGGGGTGGGTGTGTGAGCTGGTGGGGGTATGAGTATGACAGGTGGGCCACGGGGGGGAACGGGGTCCACGGGCAGGGAGTGGGGACTGGGGCAGGGAAGTGTGTGTCTGGCGTGCGTGCGTGTAGCGTGGCTGGGTGTGGGTTTGTGTGGTTGAGAGAGAGAGGTGGAGAGAGGGAGTGATGTGGCAGCCAAGGATTGGTGGGGAGCTGGGGGTGGCTGATGTGGCGTCCGGTGATTGGGTGGAGTGATGTGGAGGCAAGGGTGGGTAGGTTTTCTGGGTAGCTGTAGGATTAAGGGCGGACCGATCTGTTTTGCACGGGGGTGGTCGTTCGGGTCGATTTGGCCCGTTCGGCTGCCCCCACTAAAAATAATAAATATTTTTATTTGTTTTATTAACACCGTTTGCAAACCGATAGCATTCAAACAAAAATAATCCGGAGGCCGGGCTTTGCATTTGAATTAAGATGGGGCGTTTAGAAAACAAATCGGGCTTTGCGAAAATAGTTTTATGCAAACAATGCATGATGATGACGATGCAATGCACAAATTCAACGCGATTTTCTAGTAGTGGTTTTGCGGGATGCCACAATTCGACACCACTAACAATGGATCTCGCCCTCGAGATCCGCCTCATGGTACCGGAAGGAAGGTCGGCGATCTGCGTCTTCTCGCTTCGTGTAGATCCTCGCGACACCACTAACAAGAGGTCGTTGTCCGCGATCGTCGAGAGAACACTCCGGGAAACAAAGGCGAAGGTAGAGGTATCAACCAATAAAGCCACCCCTAACTTCCGTGGACGGAGTAAAATCGCTGGGTCCACTGATTCAACGTACAAGAGCGAATGATAAGAGCAGTGGTAGGGTAGCTACTCCATCCCGCACTCAAACCATTACTCTGCACACGAATAGGCGGATTAAGCAACCAACTCTCGGAATCAGACTGAAGATCTCGACAACGAGGTTCGGAACAACGGAGTGATGCGGACTCTGCATCGGATCTGGCGTAGATGATGCCGTCACGTCGGAAACACCGGAAGAGACAACAGGAATCGTATGAAAGACACAATGATTAGGTTCCGCGATGGTTCCATTGGCATGAACAACACATGCTCAAGGTTAACTCCAACTTCACCAAAGCTCGTCCTTCTCATATGTTTTTCAACGACACTGGTATCCAGCAAGGAACACATATGGACAAGGAGCTCAAGAACAAAAGATTGGAGGAAGGGTACAACAGACAAGTTGCAGATTGATGATCGTAGCACCTCCGTTACAAAAGGGGAGAAAGAGAAACCCTGAAGGTACGACGAAAACCCAACCACGAGAAATCCTGGACTCGAAGAAAGAGAAGAGAGCGGATTCAAAACACGTAGAGGTAAGAGGAGAACAGCAGAGGGGTAAGGAGTAAAATCAGACCTAACCAGAACTATCCAACCGATTTTGCAAAATAGTTTTGACACTCTACTTCGGCTGTTAGCTAGGTTATCCTACAGGCTGGACTTGTGGGGTATCGCAACTGCTGAGCTCTGATACCACTCTGTAACACCCTCAGAATCGGACATATGCAAGTTTGAGAAAAATTCGCCAAAACCCGCATAGAAACGATTCAAAGGTGCCCACCAGGCACTTTCGTGCGGGTGGAAAACGAAGTAATAACATTACACAACAGTCCTCGATGGGACCCACAGAACAGATATATATACAACACGACTCCATGAGTCAAGAATACAGATATACGGTACAAAGATCCAAATCACCTGGAAAACGATAAAGCGTCCAGCTACGGACAAGATGCAAATGGGGCTAAGAGCCCTGAAGAATAACCAAGGGCGTCCATAACCCTGCCCAGGCCAAGCCGGAAGGGTAACCCTGCTAACGACGTCGATCTCAAACCTGCTTAAACAAAAGGGGTGTCGTCAAAGGGCAAAGGAAAAAGAAGGAGCGTCAGTACTGAGGCCAGTACACGGCGAGGCTAGAATTCGGCGGTCCTCGCCTACATAGGTATGGTGGTCTGAGCGGCAGCGGCAGCATGCACTAAACAACCTATAGAGACTCGATACAACTGGCGGCAATCAGAGAGGGGTAAGAAAGACCTACTCGGAACCAAGATGATACTAACACCAATCAAACCCGTCCTGGCGTTTTCCCCTCGACACCGATCGAGGAAGTCAACCAAGGAACTCACACAGTTGGCATTTTTTTTATTTAATCGGTTATCGTTGCAGCAATTACTAGTCAAGTATAGATGATCATCCTGATAAAATAAGCAGTGGGCACTTTTAATTAACCATTCCGTTGTAGTTGCGACACTTACTAGGCAAATACAATTAACATGAGATAACCCCAAAAACCCAGCAGTTGTTGGTACTTTTATTTAGCCATTCCGTTGTAGTTGCAATAGTTACTAGTCAGGTGCAATGGTCGCAAGCGACACTCCAAACAAGCAATTGTGGGCAATATTAATTAGCCATTCCATTATAGTGAAGCTGATTACTAGTCATTATAAAGGCAAATTTATAGCAATAAACTTTAGTTATGCTTGTCTATGATCGAGATACTGTGCTCCAAGTCGTCCATAACCGCGGACACGGCTTTCAGAAAGTTTTAACCCGGCCGGGGTGCACAAATAGCAACACACACACGATCAACCTCGGAAAAACCAAATCAAAACCCAACGAGGTCTTCACGACAGAGCAATCACAAGATTCAGAAATATTTCAGGGGGCCACCCCTTGGAGTACACCCGCAACGAAGTAAGCTAGCTCCGAGACGGACCCGAGGTTTGGGTGGACGGCTGTGAGCGACTGGGAACCCCAAACGGGGCTTGTCGACACCGCGAAAACGTGTCCCGATCCTAAACAGTACAGTGTGCTATATGTCGCACAATCGTAAATAAAGCAGTAAAGCATGGCATAGGTACAGGATAGTAAATAAAACCCCAAACTAGTTTGTGGCCCCAAGAAATAAGACGGAATCAAGTTCTGGCTAAGGGGGGGCCCATACTCCCCATATGTGGATAGCGCGATAAATCAAGGAACAGGTATCAAGTACTCGGGGTCCTACGGGACACAAGTGGGCGTTCGGAAACCAAATGTTATCTATCACCCACCGATGCCTCTGCTTACTTACTTCAATTTTAGTTGTTAAACAGGAATTAAAGTGAACGAAAAGTAAAGCCGAGATCATCTCCAACATCCAACATGTGGCAATACTCCAACAACTGTGGTACATGGCGGCACGCAACAGCACTTGAGCAAGCGACTACGACGCGCAAGTCCAACTATCTACCAAACAATAGGTAATAGGATGTGTCCAAGGCAATATAGGCTACAAGGGATATCACGGGTACGAAACTAGAGCATCGCAACACAGATAGCAATAGATCAACAGGAGGGAAATAAATACTATAAAAGTAAGATAGGTAGAAAGGGGGAGATGCTCGCCTGAAAACATTGTCGAAGGGTTCAACCGAAGATCGGGCGAAGCTCACATCAACTCAACGGCCTTATCCGCGAAGAACCAAAACACTAGAAGAAACACCGGATGCAATATTCAATACAACGGCAGAAGATCGGCATGATGCATGTATGATGTATGGCATGGCAAGGATGCGCTGCGATTAGGTCCTATTAAGTGGAACCGGGGTCCCGACAATTAATTAAATGGTTCAAGTTATTAGCTACCCCGCAATTTAAATGTTCTTTAGCAAAACAACAGATGGAACCGGTTCGCTACACATGTTTAAATGAGGCCAATATAAGGCTAGATTTGCCCGCATATGGGCCCCATATTTAATTATTAGGTGAATCGGCATAAGGCCCCCAAACCAAAGATATGCATGCGAGATGACAATTAAATATGCAACAAGTTGATATCATTTATAAAAATAGGGTATCGAGGAAAAAGGGTCACACATTAGGGTTCGGCAGATCTTGGTGTTCCGGGGTTCGGGGTCGGTCTCAGGGTTCAGGGTTCGACGGAAACGTTCTCGGACAACTGAGGTAGATCTTGTCGCACGGTGTCCGCGAAGTAGATCTTGTTGTTCTGTGTCGGTGTCCCCGGCATCCGGGAAGCAGGGCTTGGTTCGGCGCCGGGGCGCATCGGATTCTTCCGGGTCGGTGTCGTTCTTGTTGTCGCTGTCGAACTTGAGTGGATCGGGTACCGGGATCTTCGGATCCGTGAAGTAGATCTTGTCGCACGATGTCAATGCTTCCGGGAAGGAGAACTTGTCGTTCAGGGTCTCGATGCCCGGGGTGAAGTACTTGGCGCGCCAGGGCTCGGTCTTCGGGATCCGTTCAGCTTATCCAGGTTGGAGACCTTGTCGGCTCAAATCGGGGAAAGTCCTTGCCGTAGCACCACGCCGTGGCGATGCAACATCACGACCTTGCTCGCACCGGAATCGAGGTCGTCAATCCACAACATCCCCGATTGGTCTTCCTTGATACAGCAACATACTACCACTCCCCTTCACCTTTCCGAGAGGAGAAAAGAGGCAGCTGAACAGAAAGAAGGGTCACATGTTGCGATTTATTCCCAAGGAGAACAACGCACAAACAGATGCTGGACACACGGATGGGGCCGGGAAAACAAGCGGGCGGTACAACATGCTGCCAACCGGAGAGGAGGTATGACAGAGGCGGTGGCCGAAGCGGAGACGGAGGGCGGTGGAGGCGAGGATGGCCGGAGACGGGGTTGGCGGTGGAGGTGGAGGCCGGCAGCGGCGAGCAGCAGGCCGGAGAATAGGGGCGGAGGAGGCGACGCGCACAGGAGGAGGAAGGGCGCCGGCGAGGGGGATGGCCGGAGGCGGCGCACGCCTGAGAGGAAGCAGAGGAGGTGGGGGCGCGCCGGGTGCGAGGGGGTGGGGAGCGGGGTGAGTGGGCGACAGGCGGGGAGCGGGCGGCGGTGAGGGCCGGAGAGGGCCGGACTCAGGCGAGCTCGAGGGGGAGAAGGCCGGAGGGGAGCGAGGTCGCTAGGGGGAGAGAGGAGGGTCGGCTGGAGGAGAGAGACGGGCGGGGTGGGGCAGGTGAGCGAGCGAGAGGTGAGGGACGGGGTCGCGCGGGTGGGGTCCAGGCGGGGCCAGGTCGGGGTGGGTGTGTGAGCTGGTGGGGGTATGAGTATGACAGGTGGGCCACGGGGGGGAACGGGGTCCACGGGCAGGGAGTGGGGACTGGGGCAGGGAAGTGTGTGTCTGGCGTGCGTGCGTGTAGCGTGGCTGGGTGTGGGTTTGTGTGGTTGAGAGAGAGAGGTGGAGAGAGGGAGTGATGTGGCAGCCAAGGATTGGTGGGGAGCTGGGGGTGGCTGATGTGGCGTCCGGTGATTGGGTGGAGTGATGTGGAGGCAAGGGTGGGTAGGTTTTCTGGGTAGCTGTAGGATTAAGGGCGGACCGATCTGTTTTGCACGGGGGTGGTCGTTCGGGTCGATTTGGCCCGTTCGGCTGCCCCCACTAAAAATAATAAATATTTTTATTTGTTTTATTAACACCGTTTGCAAACCGATAGCATTCAAACAAAAATAATCCGGAGGCCGGGCTTTGCATTTGAATTAAGATGGGGCGTTTAGAAAACAAATCGGGCTTTGCGAAAATAGTTTTATGCAAACAATGCATGATGATGACGATGCAATGCACAAATTCAACGCGATTTTCTAGTAGTGGTTTTGCGGGATGCCACACTGAGGAAGCGCTTGGGACAGGGTCCTGAGCCTGCTTTCCTCCTGACTTAGCCTTCTTCTTAGTCCAAGAACTCTTCTTGAACTTAGCCTTATTCTGCACCATCAACACTTGACTGGTGCCCTTCTTGAGATCCGCCTCTGCCTGCTTGAGCATCCCATGCAATTCAGTGAGCTTCTTATCCATACCATGCATGTTGTAGTTCGAAATGAACTGCCCATATGCACTAGGAAGAGAGTTCAGAATTATATCCGTAGCGAACTCTTCGCTTATGGGGTAGCCAAGCCTCTCCAGAGACTGCACGTAACCAACCATTTTGATCACATGCGGACTCAGTGGATCACCATCCTTAAGCTTGCAACTCAGCAAAGCCTGAGAGACTTGATACCTCTCAGTCTTCGCCTGAGCCTGGAACATACTTTTGAGGCTTTCGATCATACCGTAGGCCTCAACATGCTCGAACTGCTTTTGCAAGTCCGGTTCCATGTGAGCAAGCATAAGACAGCTGATATCCGTGGACTCATCCTTAGCCCGACGGTAGGCATTGGTGGCTGCGACAGTCGCATTCTCATTCGGCTCATCTGGAAGTGGGTTGTCTAGGACATGGTCCTTCTTTTCTTGTTTGAGAACAATTCTCAGATTTCGATACCAGTTGGTAAAATTAGTGTCGTTCAGTTTATCTTTCTCAAGAATGGTTCTCAACGCAAAACCGGATATCTGAGAGTGACTGCTACTTGGTGCCATGATCTACAACAGAAAATATGCAAAACACTTAAGACATGTATTCATAAAAGAGCAAGCATATTAAACATTTTAATATTTTATGCTCCCACTAGAACCAACACCCCTCCGATGGTTACTTAGTGATTCAGGATCCTAAATAAGCAAGTCGGCTAGTGAGCTTTAGCATCACCGCTAGCCGCCAAGTGATCTAGGTAGACAACTCCTTGTCAATCGCATCTCATGCGACTCCTGTTGGACGGGTGGCATTACATGCCCCGGCTCCCATCCGACCTTTCCCCGAGTCCCACAACCGTTGTGATAGACCCGTCTAGCTTACCGAGTGTTTCTGCAGTAAGAGTCCGACTCGAACCCACCTAGTCGGAAAGAATTGGCAGCACCTCAATTTTATGAGCCCACTACCAAAAATGTCCGACTTGTGATGGTGCAAACACTGGCGGGAAAACCGACTAGACCTTCTTTGAGGGATTAAATTTTACCGACTATCTAATAGAGGTAAAACTGAGACATAACAATAACACAAAATAAAGCAATTATAATGTGAAATGGTATGGCTCTCTTCATGGCGATCTCCATCTCCACAAAGCCTGTAATCCGACTCGTGCCAACTCTTGTCACTTGCCGTCTTACTCCATGTCGCCGACATGTATAACGCCTTGCATGCCTTCCGGGTTCTCAAACAGCTACACTAGCTTAGTAAAGTAAATTACATAGAGAATCTGACACGCATGTCGTTATACAATAAAATGACAGCACCTAGGCTCCAGCCGGTTGACAAAAACCGTGATTCGCAGATCACGTATGGATTACACACATACATCACATGCACATGAACCATACCATTCACAACTTCCTGCAAAAACAAGTTATGCATAGATACAATATCTACCGGCGTTGTGAAACTCGCAACGACATCTAAGGCGCTACGACAGGGCAAAAATACAACGGGTCTAACTTGGGTCAACACATACAACGGGTGCAAGCCAGTTTTTGCACACGCGGAAATACTTGGGTCTAACTTGACGAGCCTAGCATGTACAGACATGGCCTCGGAACACAAGAACCGAAAGGTTAAGAATGAGTCATATGAATGATATGATCGACACTTCGTTGTCCACCATTGTGTTGGGCCACGCGGAGATAAAATAAAATTTTCCTCTAACGTGGTGATCCCAAGATCTAGCTGAGGTAGAAAGCCACGAGGTTTACCACTAGACGCGCGGTTGCGGATTACTGATGAAGCGCGTCAGTTGATGCAGTGCAGTCCTCACGATCCGATCGTCTTGGTGCTGATCGCACAGCACCTCTGCTAGTATCCACACGTACAAGGAGGAGCACCGGCGGCGAACTGCTAGGTTCGTTACGGCGGCTGGACTGCTGTGGAGCTAGGGTTTCCAACACATGGAATGACCTAACCGAACAACGATTAACCTTTCTGGGTTACTGTGCTCCACTATATATAGGGAGTGAACGTGGGCTCTGCTCGCGCGACCCATTCACTAAAGCCCATATAACACTAGTCGCCGTGAGTCCAACTCACTAACTCAGTCCTAATCCGGTTTAGGTCCAACCCAACCAGATTATATGTTCAGATCCTATCCGAACTTGCTCCCGCTCTTAAGAGTGTGACCCCGCAGGCTCATGGTTACTTGGACACGATTAGAGTCCGACTCACAATCGATCAATCGGCATCGGCTCCTAGCAGAACGTGCCGATTCCCAAGTACCAAAGAGTCATGACGACTTGCCTTTCCAATGCAACTAACGTCCGAGTCCCTTTTGCCTCACGATATACCTTGTCAGACTATAGGCGAATATATGTCATCCCTTAAATAGTCCGACTCTCTTCTCGATCCGAGATAAGTGATTCACCCGACTAACTCTTAGCCGATCGCCTCGGTTAACACTTAACCGAGTCGTGCATGGCCATGCTTTCCGAATCATATCTCACGAGAGGGCCCAGAGAATATCTCTCCGAGTGGAGGGGCAAAATCCCATCTTGGTTATTCACATCACGCAGCTTGATTCTCAGTCGACCCGAACCCTGCCTTTATAACTGCACAGTTACGGATCAGCGTTTGACAGAACCTAAGTCGGTGATCCTCAACTCGGACTATGCAACAACCTCAGGTCTAAGGATTACATTGATTGAGATATACAAATGACAGCTTAGTTCGTTGTACCTCAATATGGGTCAATCCGACTCGCTAAACTCTTTAGCCTAGTCTGTGTAAGTTGGAATAGCATCTCCATGCCCATGACAAGTGGAACCGAGTCATCAAGCCAACTTTCACATTGGTCTAAGTTCTGTGTCCAGCACAACCTCAATGACCAAGGATATTTAGTACAAACAACATGAATACATAGTTCCACAACTGAATCACATATTCAATGATACACATCAGATGTTTATACAAGGACTACTTAATAACTTTATGAATACAATGGGAAATATCATCATACATGATTGCCTCTAGGGCATATTCCCAACACATTGAAACCACATCTCTTCTCGTGATGATCGGATTAGGTGTGGTGAATTTGGATCGTGTTCACTAAACAACTTGAGGGATGTTGAATTTAGTGGGAGTTCATCTAGTAATTTGATTAAGTTGAACTATTTATCATGAACATAGTCTAAATTGTACTTGCAAATACTGTAGATCACATGGCCAAATCCAACTTCAACTTCAACGTTTTTGCTGAGAAAGAAAAGCTTAGGAACAATGGGTCTAACTTCACGAATTGGTTCCGCAATCTAAGAATCATTCTGTCTGGCGGACAAAAGGACTATGTCCTTGGTAAAGCGTTAGGTGACCCCCCTGCTGCAACTGCGCCGGCTGATGAGAAAGCTGTCTATCAGTCGCGCAAAGATGATTATGGTGTGATTAAGAGCACCATGTTGTTTGCTATGGAACCGGAGCTTCAAAATCGTTTTGAAACCTATCCCGGGCCCTTTGAGATTCTCGAGGAGCTGAAAACCATGTTTCAGACTCAAGCCCGTTCTGAGAGATATGAGATCTCTGAGAAGTTCTTTAACTGCAAGATGGAGGAAGGGAGTTCCGTTAGTGAGCACGCCATAAAGATGTCGGGCTACACTCAACGCCTTGAGCAACTGGAATGCACGATTCCAGAGGATCTCAAGATTGACAGGGTTCTGCAATCACTCCCTCCCAGCTACAAAAGTTTTGTAGTGACTCATAATCAGATTGGTTCCACTGATACGATCACCGAGCTCTTCGCAAAGCTGAAGGCTGCGGAAGTGGACATCAAGAAGGATAATCATGTGTTGATGGTCAACAAGCCCTCCTTTAAGAAAGGTAAGGGACCAAAGAAGCCCTTCAAGAAGGGCGGCGGCAAGCGCAATGCCCCTGCTGAGAAGAAGCTCAGGTCTGGTCCCAAGCCGGACACTAAGTGCTTCTATTGCAAGGACAAGGGTCACTGGAAGCGCAACTGTCCGAAGTACTTAGCGGACAAGAAGGCTGGCACCATCAAAGGTATATTTGATATACATGTTATTGATGTTTTCCTTACTAGCCCTCGTTGTAGTCCCTGGGTATTTGATACCGGTTCAGTTGCTAATATTTGTAACTCGAAACATGAGCTATGGAATAGACGGCGGCTTGCGAGGGATGAGGTGACGATGCGCGTTGGCAACGGATCAAGAGTTGATGTGATGGCCGTCGGCACGCTCTCCTTAGTTTTACCTTCGGGATTAGTTTTAAACCTTAATAAATGTTATTATGTGCCTGCGTTGAGCATGAACATCATTTCCGGATCGTGTTTATTGCAAGACGGTTATTCATTTAAATCGGAGAATAATGGTTGTTCTATTTATATGAGTAACATCTTTTATGGTCATGCACCTCTTATGAATGGTTTATTTCTTCTAAATCTCGAAAGGGATGAAACACACATCCATAACATTGAGGCTAAGAGATGCAAAGTAGATAGTGATAATACTACTTATTTGTGGCACTGTCGTCTAGGTCATATTGGTGTAAAGCGCATGAAGAAACTCCATTCTGATGGACTTTTGGAGTCTCTTGATTTTGAATCATTTGACACATGCGAACCATGCCTCATGGACAAGATGATCAAAACCCCGTTCTCCGGAATGATGGAGCGAGCAACGGACTTGTTGGAAATCATACATACCGATGTATGCGGACCGATGAGTATTTCGACGCGCGGTGGATATCGCTATTACCTCACTTTTACCGATGACTTAAGTAGATATGGGTATATCTATTTAATGAAACATAAATCTGAAACGTTTGAAAAATTCAAAGAATTTCAGAATGAAGTGGAGAACCATCGTAACAGAAAGATTAAGTTTCTACGATCCGATCGTGGGGGCGAATATTTGAGTTATGATTTTCTCACGCATCTTAAAGCAAGCGGAATTGTTTCGCAACTCACGCCACCCGGAACACCACAGCGCAATGGTGTGTCTGAACGCCGGAATCGAACCCTATTAGATATGGTCCGATCGATGATGTCTCTTACTGATTTGCCGTTATCATTTTGGGGTTATGCATTAGAAACCGCTGCATTCACTTTAAATAGGGCTCCATCTAAATCCGTTGAGACGACACCGTATGAACTGTGGTTTGGTGCTAAACCTAAGTTGTCGTTTCTTAAAGTTTGGGGATGCGAAGCTTACGTCAAGAAGTTGATGCCGGACAAGCTCGAACCCAAAGCGGAGAAATGCGTCTTCATAGGATACCCTAAGGAAACTATTGGGTATACCTTCTATCACAGAACTGAAGGCAAAGTGTTTGTCGCAAAGAACGGTTCCTTTCTTGAGAAGGAGTTTCTCTCGAAAGAAGTGAGTGGGAGGAAAGTAGAGCTAGACGAGGTTATTGAACCTTCTCTTGAATTGGAGAGTAGCGCAGCACCTGAAATTGTTCCAGTGCCGCCTGCACCAACAATAGAGGAAGCTAATGACAAGGATCATGAAGCTTCGGACGATGCTGCTACTGAACGTCGCAGGTCGACAAGGTCGCGTGCCCCTCCTGAGTGGTACGGCAACCCTGTCTTGACTGTCTTGTTGGTAGAAGACAGTGAACCTACGAACTATGAGGAAGCGATGATGAGCCCAGACTCTGAGAAATGGCTGGAAGCCAGGAAATCCGAATTGGGATCCATGAGCGAAAACCAAGTATGGACTTTGGTGGATCCTCCTAGCGACCGAAAGGCCGTTGAGTGCAAATGGATATTCAAGAAGAAAACGGACGCGGATGGTAATGTTACCGTCTATAAAGCACGGCTTGTCGCAAAAGGTTTTCGACAAGTTCAAGGTGTTGACTACGATGAGACTCTCTCCCGTAGCGATGTTTAAGTCCATTCGGATTTTATTAGCAATTGCTACGTTTCATGATTATGAAATATGGCAGATGGATGTCAAGACTGCTTTCCTCAATGGCAACATTGATGAAGAGTTGTATATGATGCAACCCGAGGGTTTTGTCGATCCTAAGGATGCTAGTAAAGTATGCAAACTTCAGCGTTCCATTTATGGACTGAAGCAAGCATCTCGGAGTTGGAACCTTCGTTTTGATCAAGTGATCAAGAGCTTTGGATTTGTTCCAAATTGCTACGAAGCTTGCATCTACAAGAAAGTGAGTGGGAGCTCGGTGACGTTTCTGGTACTGTATGTGGATGACATATTGATTATCGGAAATGACATCAACATGCTTAACGATGTGAAGAGTTATTTGAACAAGTGTTTTTCAATGAAAGACCTAGGTGAAGCTGCTTATATATTGGGCATCAAGATCTATAGAGATAGACAAAGACGCCTGATAGCTTTAAGCCAGAGTACATACCTAGACAAAGTTCTGAAAAGGTTCAGAATGGATAAGGCAAAGAAAAGGTTCAGTGCCTATGTTGTCAGGTAAGATATTGAGCAAGGCTTAGTGTCCAGCTACGGTAAATGATAGGGAAGCTATGAGCAAAGTGCATTATGCCTCGGCCATAGGTTCCATCATGTATGCCATGCTGTGTACTAGACCGGATGTGTCCAATGCTCTTAGTTTGACGAGCAGATATCAAAGTGATCCAGGAGTGGAACACTGGACAGCCGTGAAGAACATCCTAAAGTACCTAAATAGGACTAAAGAAATGTTCTTAGTCTATGGGGGTGATGAACAGCTTGTCGTAAAAGGTTACGTCGATGCTAGTTTCGACACCGACAAGGATGATTCTAAATCTCAGACAGGATACGTTTATATTTTGAATGGAGGAGCTGTGAGCTGGAGAAGCTGCAAGCAAAGCGTGATCACGGGATCTACAGTAGAAGCGGAATACATGGCTGCTGCAGAAGCGTCAAGTGAAGGAGTTTGTATCAGAAACTTCATCACTGAGCTTGGCGTGGTTCCAAGTGCATTGGACCCACTGGAGATATTGTGTGACAACACTGGCGCCATAGCACTCGCTAAGGAACCAAGATATCATCCAAAGACCAAGCATATCAACCGCAAGTTTCATATAATCCGAGATTATATTGCAGATGGAGATCTGAAGATTAGCAAAGTACATACAGATCTGAATGTCGCGGATCCATTGACTAAACCTCTTCCACGTGTAAAACATGATCAACACCTCAGTGCCATGGGTGTGAGATTGTTACCAGATGTAAACTAGATTATTGACTCTAGTGCAAGTGGGAGACTGTTGGAATTATGCCCTAGAAGCAATAATAAAGATGTTATTATTATAATTCATGTTCATGATAAAGTTTATGTTCCATGCTAGAATTGTATTAAGCGGAAACTTTAATACTTGTGTGGTTTGTAAACAACACCGTGTCCCTAGTACGCCTCTATGGACTAGCTCATTGATCAATGATGGTTAAGGTTTCCTAACCATAGACATGAGTTGTCAATTGATAATGAGATCATATCATTGGGAGAATGATATGGTGGATAGACCCAAACTAAGCAAAGCAATTAGATCGTGTCATCGTGTTCATCTTTGCGAAGCTTTTCTTATGTCAAATATTGTATTCCTTAGACCATGAGATAATGTAACTCCCTGGTATCGGAAGAAAGCTTTGAGGTCATCAAACGTCATCCTATGAGAGGGTGATCATAAAGGTGTCTCTCAGGTGATCGGAAAGTATCTGTTGGGTTGTATGTATCGAGATGGAATTTGTCCCTCCCAAGTCGGAGAGATATACTTCGGGCCCACTCGGTAATCGATATCAACACCGCTTGCAAGCATGTGGTTAAGGAGTTAATCACAAAGTGATATCGGATTACGGAACGAGTAAAGTACTTGCTGTGAACGAGATTGAACTAGGTACGACGGTACCGACGATCGAATCTCGGGCAAGTAAAATATCGCGAGACGAAGGGAATATATATGGGATTGATTGAATCCTGGCATCGTGGTTCATCCGATATGATCATCGATGAATGTGTGGGAGTCAATATGGGTGCCCAGACCCCGCTGTTGATTATTGATAGAAGATCATGTCTGCATATTCTCGAACCCGCAGGGTCACACACTTAACGTATCTCGACGCTAGGATAGATTGGATAATTGGTTTATGAATTTTTGTTCAGAGTCTCGGATGGGATCCGGGATATCACGAGAGGTTCCGGAATGGTCCGGAGAATAAGATTCATATAAGGCAGTGCAGTTTTTGGAGTTCGGAATTGTTCCGGGTTAATCGGTATTGTACCGGAAGCTTCTAGAACCTTCCGGAAGGGGACCAACGTGGCCCCACCTTCCGGGAGGGGGCATGGGCCTATGAGGGAGTGTCCTGGCCGCATTGGGCCAGGGGCACAAGGCCCCATAGGGCCCAGCCGATTCTAGAGAGATTTGACTCGTTTAAATCTCGGGATAGAATTTCTAGATAAGGGAGAGTTTAAATCGTTTAAACTAGAGATAGGATTTCTAGATAAGGGAGAGTTTAAATTGTTTAAACTAGAGATAGGCTTGGAGGAGGGGCAAGGGCTGGCCGCCCCCCTCTATATATAGAGGGGTGGTGCGCCCCCTTCCCCCCACACACCTTCCTCCAAGCCCTAGCAGCCTTGCTACCTTCCTCTCTCCCTCCCGACTGTTTGTAGGCGAAGCCCTGCAGCAGAAATTCTCCACCATATACACCACGCCGTCGTGTTGTAGATCCAATCTATCTATCCACCATACTCGCTGGTCCGAGGAAGGAGGAGACGTTGAGGTGCTGCACGTGTGCATCTCACGGAGGCACCGCCACTTGTGGTGCTAGATCGGATCGGATCGCGAGGAGGAGAAGCGAGTACGACTACATCACCCACGTTCCGACGAACGTTCCGTTGTGCGAATCTTCAAGGGTATGAAGATCTAATCCAATCTCTCTCGTTGTTTGCATCTCCTAGATTAGATCTTGGCTTTCCCTCTGTTCGCTCCGTAGAAAATTTTGATTTACTATGCCGCGAAACCCTTCAGAGCAAGCCAAAAACAGCAGCAGTAGCTAGAGCAGGAACTAATTTTTTTTGGGTTTTTTGAAAAGAGTCAAACAAAACCAAGCAAAAGAAACAAAGCAAACTAAAAATAAAGTAAAGAGAAAGGAAGTGGAGGACTCCCCTAGTGAAGACGTCCTTAGCCACCCCGGTAACGGCGCCAGAAAAGCTTGATAGTGACTCCTTGATGGCTTGTGGAGTTTGTTGGGAACCCCAAGAGCAAGGTGTGAAGCAGCACAACAACAAGTTTTCCCTCGGTAAGAAACCGAGGTTATCAAACCAGTAGGAGGAAGGAAACGTCACACAGGTGTTGCTAGCAACGCGGAGACCTGCACAACACAAACTCAAGACTTTGCCCAACGAATCAGTGAGGTTGTCAAGCTCACCGGTTTGCTATAACAAAGGATTACACGTATGGTGTCGAAGGTAATGGTTTGCAAAAAGTAAACAAGTAACAATGGAAGATGTATCAATGGTAAAGATTGGACCGGGGTCCATAGTTCACTAGAGGTGCTCTCCTTAGATAAACAACATGGCATGAAGGGTAAACAAATTACAGCAGGGCAATTGACAGGAACTGAGCAAGGCATAACAATGCAATACTAGTCAAAAAGATCCTATGAGATTCGATTGGACAATACAACAATATACATAGACCGCCATCAAACTGCATCAATGACTAGAAGTCCACCTTCAGGTTATCATCTGAACCCCCTCTAGTATTAAGTTGCAAGCAACAGACAACTGCTTTAAGAAAAGTTTGTAAGGTAAACAATCCACTTGTTCCATGAACAAGAGAACATTGTTTTCTCCCTAGTAGCAACATCACATCTACAACCGAAGAGTTTTCTGTCACTTCCCTTGGAAACTAAGAGGCATGAACCCACTATCGAGCATAAATACCCCCTCTTGGAGTCACTAGCAACTACTCGTCCAAGATAGCTACTAACAACGAAGAGCATGCAAGATCACAAACAACACAGACATGATAGAATCATAAAGACAAAACCATTAATCAATCTGACATAATAATCCCAATACCCATCGGATCCCCGCAAACACAACATGCATGATTACAAATAGATTAGATCTTGATCATGAACGGAGCTCACAAGATCTATACATGAAAGCACAAAGGAGGATATACAACCATCTAGCTACTACATGGACCCATAGTCCAAGGTGGAACTACTCACGCATCATACCAGAGAGAAGGCCTCCGGGATGATCTCCCCTCCGGCAGGGTGCCGGGAAGAACTTCATATCCCCCTAATTTAGGGACGACGGTGGCGGCTACAGAAGGTTTCATGGAAATTGATCGGGTACTTAGGGTTTCTGCATCGGGGGCTTCTTATAGGCGAAGAGGCGAGGCCAGGAGGCGACCAGGGGCCCCACACCCTACCCAGGTGTGGGGCAGGGCCCACCCGCGCCTAGGGGGTCTGGCCGCCCTGGTTTGCGTCTCCATCTTGTCTTCTGGATTCGTGTCCCTCACGGTAAAATATCGACTTTAGCTTTTGTCCCGTCCAATTCCGAGAATATTGATTTTCTGTCTTTCTGAAACCAAAAACAGAAGAAAACAGGCAACTGGCACTGTGGCAACTTATTAATAGGTTAGTTCCAGAAAAGAAAAAAAGTGTAGACAAAGCAAAGCAAAGTAGATACTAAACAAGCATGGAGCATCAAAAATTATAGATACGTTTCCGACGTATCATACACCTTATTTTCTTGCCCCTAATAAACTTGAACCATTGTGTCATCGAAGTTGTATATGCTTGCACCTATACGTTGGAATTAGCAGAACCGTGTTGTCACGGGGAACACTTTCAACATTGCACTTGTACATTATATATAGTTGATATCATGCTCTTTTGTTTGCGGATGTCGTCGGTGTGAAATAAAAGGGGAGCTTGTAAGTCCATGGATTTATGTATGTGTGTTAGAGAAATGCCTGGGCCGCTAGCCTAAGCCATGTCTAGTCATGGTGGAAACTTGCAGCATAACAATAGTGAGCAATATGTGAAGCATCCTCAATAAAAACCTATGCAAATAGCAAATAAAAAGATCGCTGAGATGCTCACTGTCTGCTTGCCTTGTCATTTTGATTATGGGATAGCTCCTGTATGATATGCAAGGGGTATCCCGTTGGCGGTTCTTTATGATACACATGTACTTACAATGACAAGAACTTACCGGTAACTAAAGTTGAGTAGCATGAGGAGCGACCCTCGTACTCAAGGGACATGAGATTGCCAACTTATATTTTGTCAAGCATATACTCCTTTGTTCACTTTAACCTTAATCACCTCAAGATGCTTATGATAGGGGCAATGAGAGCTCAAAGAGTAAGTACCATAATATTTTGAAAGCTCTTTATGAACTTGAAATCCCTGCTTCCCTCTATGAAGGGCCCTTTCTCCTACCTCTAAGTTGAATCAGTAAACCTATTCCTCTCTATCTCTAGCAAGCATTTGAGTTGTTGTGTTTCAAGCATTCATATGATGATTTATTCAATCATGTTCTTTATCTTCCTTGTTTGCACAAAACTCCTATCTAATGAGTACTACTTTGAAAGCTATCATTGTGAAAAGCCTTTTATGTTTGAGCAAAGAGTACTCCTGTTTTAAACTTCTTTACAAAAGCTTTGCTTGAAAACTGTTTGCCAGCTGTTCTCTGACCAAGAACAAAGTTTGCCAATCCCAGTTATGATTTATCTTTGTGCATCTCTATTGTGACTCTATACTTGTTGCAAGCTAAGTTATATAATGGTGAGTTGCTTTCTTCTATGAGTTGTGTATTGGTAAGTGTGGTGCTTCTTGTCCGTATTATTTTTATCGACACTTCACTCCATAAACCTGTGGACATGTTTACTGAGCTCAGTTTTTGCTTGGGGACAAGCGCTAAGCTTGGGGAGAGTTGATACGTCCAATTTTCATCACCATTCTATATCATAATTTGCCTCTATTCATTGATATATTTCTTATTAAGAGGTGTTACTTATGTCTTTTCATCTGTTTTTGCATGTTGGATGATTCTTGGAGGATGAACTACCGGAGTCAGGATTCTAATGGAAAAAAGCAATGTTTTGATGTAGTTTTGCGAAGATCAGAAAAATACCAGAAAAACTATGGAAAATCCTATTTTCCTATGAGACGGAGAATGCCAGAAGGGGAGGCGGAGTTGGGCCACAGGGGCCCCACACTCCCCAGGCGCGGGCCACCCTAGGCCACGCCTACAGGGGGTGTGGCCCACCTCTGGCTCTGCCCTCTCGCCTATATCTTCTCCTCAAAACCCTAATACACGGGGGAGCGACCACAGAAAGATTCCATCGCCTCTGCGGGATGGAAAACACCGAGAGAGAAAGGAAATTCCTTCCTGGAGAGGGGAGATCATCGCCGTCAACACCATCATCAAGCTAGACTTCATCGGGATCATCATCATCATCTCCACCAGCACCATCATCACCACTCCATCCCACTGTAACAATCGTGTTGAATACTTGCTTAGTTCTTAGGGGAAACTTTCCCGGTGTTGATTACTATTGTAGTTGATGCTTGTGAGTGGAACCATTGCATTATTGTTTATGTTCAGATTGTTATCCATCACCATATCATCTTTGATCTTTATCCATATGATGTCTCATGAGTAGTTCGTTTAGTTCTTGAGGACATGGGAGAAGTCATGTTGTTAGTAGTGGATTTGTTTTGAGATATTATTCAATGGTTTAGTATTTAAGTTGTGGTGCTATTCTTCTAGTGGTGTCATGTGAACGTCGACTACATGATACTTCACCATTTATGGGCCTAGGGGAATGCATTGTGTATTTGGCTACTAATTGTGGGGTTGCCGGAGTGACAGAAACCTGAACCCCCATTAGAAAACCATTGCACAAGGGAGTGTAGGATCTCAGAGTTTAAGGCTGTGGTTAGATTTATATCTTAATTGCTTTCTTGTAGTTGCGGATGCTTGTAAGAGGTTTAATCACAAGTATGTATTAGTCCAAGTAAGGTCGGTACATTAGCACAGGTTCACCCACACAACACTTATAGAACCAAAGAAGACTACTCATCTATATGAAGCAAAAGCACTTGACAGAATTCCCATGTGTCCTCGAGAACGTTTGGTCCTCATAAGTATTTCCTCCAGCTTGTCCTTTGCTAAGAAAGGATTGGGCCACTTGCTTTAATTGTTTCCTGTTTTATTTACTTGCACTTTATTTCCTTGCTTTATCAGAAAACCCCTAAAAATCTGTTCGCTAAGTATTTACAGAGATTTCCTGCTCCATACCACTAGTCAACACCTTGTGCTCCTCGTTGGGATCGACACTCCTATTTATCGGAAGTACTACGATACACCCCCTATACTTGTGGGTCATCATAGATCCTATTTCTCTTTGCATCGTCCTATGGTATCATCCGACAAAAATCGTTAGGGTTAATGATCGGGTTATCGTTGGAGTCCACGGGTGCTGAGGTTTCTCCTTCTTCTAGGATTGCGCACACTTGGTGGTGCATGATGTATTATTGGTTTTCATCACTACCATACACATAAGAGACACCAATTTGCGAACCAGTGAATTCCCATGGATCTTGTTCTAGATATTATTACCCCTTCCTGATTCCGGAGTCGACGCTTTCTTTGGTTTCGTCAGGAACTAAGCTTGATGTACTTGGGCTGCGCTGCAGTGTGTTCTGTGAGGCTGAGCCAAAAAAGAGGTTGTTGTATAGATCATCTAGATCTTCCAAATCTGCGAAGTTTTTGCAGTTTCCATCGACGCTTGTCGGGATGGTTGCGGCCTGTCCAGTTGAGTCGATAGAAGATGCGGGTGTCGTCGTAGGCGATGCAGGTTTGGCCGGCGCATCCGAATAGATCGGAGCTGAAAGGCAAAGGTTCTCAGATTCTCCCATGCGAAAGTGAAAACTTTCGATCATGAGATCGGTCTCCTGGTTGAAATTGACAAGAGCCGATGAATAGGTGGGTGGGTGCGGATTAGCGGGATCGTAATGGACCTCGCCAACCTTGATCGTCGGGTCATTTCTTAGTGAAGGCAAAGCCGCCGAATCCGTGATTCCAACGCTCCGATTTCCCACAGCCGACACCAATTGACGAGGGGTAACCTCGACAATGCCCATTGTTATGAACTTAGGGTTTTGTGGAAAAGAGAGAGTTGGGGATTTCGTTGGCTGATCAAACAAAAAAGGAGTCCATATAGTTTGGTTATGGAGAAAGCTCGATTACAAAGTCACTGATTCACTAGTTGCGATTTAACTCACGACGGATTGCAGGAAAAGCTAAGGTGTCCTCTCCGTTGGGTCCTTCCAGCCTTTATATGAGAGGCCGGGTCCTAGAACCGTATCCAGAGAGGTTACATGTTTACAAGTACAATGCAAACTCTATGTCGGTCCGTGACTATTTCTTGATTGGTAAGACAAGCCTTTATCCATCGGGTGCTTCCTGGATTCCTTTGGACATTCATGGGCCATAAGATTTTATGCGTCTATGGTAAGTAATCATAGGGACATCGAAAAAATGCGTTCATTGAGAAAGTTTGTGTATCGCGTCCAAATCTCTTATCATGCCAAAAAAAGCGCGAGGAAGAACATCGAATCCTGCAACATGAAAGAAAAATGAATTAAGAATAGAAGCCAAAGAACGAAGAAGAAGACATATAAAACGAAAACGTACCGCTGACCTCAAATCGATGGCAATATGAAGAAACCGTCTGCTGACAAACGTTGTCGTCCTGCGTCGCCCAAAATCCCTACAAAAAACCAAGATAGTACACGAATACATGATAGAGAAAATTGACGCGTAGTAAAATCCCGATGAAAACGTCTAAATACTGAAAGAAAGGAAAAAGGCAATAAAAAAAAGATCACCAAAAACTTACTATCACGTCGAAGACGCATGCGTCCGAGCGATGAACATGCGTCTTCTCCTTCCATGCATCCGCTGGAGATGACCACACATCCGCTCCAGATGAAACCCTATAGAGCCAAAAAAAACCTATAGAGCAAAAGTGAGATGCCAAAAGCGAAACTAAAAAGAGAAAACAAGAGTACTTACCGCTCGCACCCAGAAGTGGCATGTTTCTCTCCTCAACCTTGAACCTACAAGGAAAACTAAGAAAAGAAACATTCGCAACGAAAAGAAATGACTAAGAAGTTGACTCGAACAAACCTTGTAAATCCACCGCCACAGCCGGAGTGCAGGAGGCCAGGTGATCGCCATGATCTCAAGTATGACTGAGCGAAGCCCGGGCTATGACTGCACCGAAGCGCAAGAGTCCAGGCGTACACCGCACGTCCCGCCGCTTCAAAAACGCTAGCATGTTATTTCAGCTCACGACCGTCGGCAGCCGTGCCGCGGGAACCAGGCACATTCACCAGCTGGATGCACGCGACGATGACAGTAGCGAGATGAAACACGACGACACTGGAAAGAGGAGAGGGCCTATCTAATTCATTTGTTGAAGGAAAAATAGGAAGAAGCGTCTTATAATCCTTGCACCACGAGAATCCGTGTACGGCTAGAATCTATGGTGCCACCTATTCTATCACCGGCGAGAAAGACCAAGCTACCAGACATGCTCTTCCACGCGCGATAACGCTGCCAGCTCAGCTGTGCATCCCTGAGTACCCCACTTAGTCTACGGCCTAGCACCGGTAGAAAAGGGCCCATGCGTCTCGGTTGGTAAGGGCCATTAGTCCCGGTTGCCCAACCGGGACGGGGCAATCGGGACTAAAGCTCTAACCATTAGTCCCGGTTGCCCCACCAACCGGGACAAATGGGGCACACGTGGCGGCATCAGAGCGCGAGGGGGACACGAACCGGGACTAATAACCTGCTGCCGCGGCAGAGATTTGGCCCATTTCTCTGCCGCGGCAGAGAATTCATTTTGGCACATTTTGTTGCCGCGGCAGCATTTTCGCCACTTTTTGTGCCGCGGCAGAGAATTCATTTAGATTGTTTTATTGTTTATTTAGTGTTTTGCACTTATCAACGAAGGAACCTTATATTACACAAGATCATCATGACAACATTACATTCAATACACGGATCGAGTTCATCCACTACATACAAAAGTTGCTATTCGATGCTACCGGCCAATTTCTTGAAAGTTGCTATTTTTACAATTCCTATTATCTATACACAGCCGAGTAGTATTCCCCTTGTGTGTTTAGGACTTCTGCATCCAAGAATCCCGCCAATTCCTCCTGAATTGCTCGTATGCGATCCTTTGGCAGAAGACCGTCCCGTAGACGTTCGATCTAATTTAAAAAAGGAGTCAGCCTATATGAATATGAAACTAAACACAATTTGATTGTAATAAAAAACTATTGAAATTGTTTACGTACGTGGAGTTGCTCTAAATTTCTGCCCTTCTCATTGCACGTCTGCCAGATGAACTCGCATACATAGTATCCACATAAATTGTTACCTCGTCCCTGCGTCAGGCACTTTACGAGAACAGAGTTCAATCAAAATAATAATCAAGCATGATAATAACTGTATCAAAACTAGAATCAAAGAGATGCGCGGATATAGCTAGTGGTGCTTACATCTAGTGGTTGAAATGTAAGCTCCTCTTTCCAAACACACCTAGCCTTCTTGGTAAACCGTTTCCAAGCGCTGCCCGGCGTAGAAAACGAATAAAATAAGTTATTAAGTACTTGATATCATAAAATTCACGAACGTTGCCGATATAGTGTCGTAATGATTAGAATTACCGCTGGAGAAGTATCTGCATGTCCTTACCGCTGGAAAACTTCCTCCTGCAACATTGTTCTCCATACCAATGTCCACACACATGCATAATATGGACACAACATCACAAACTATGCCGTGATTCAGCACATAACATCGGTCATTTGGACCGAAAGCCATGAAACCTCGAACATGATAGGTCATTTTGTGAAGGTTTTTTCGAAACATGATCATTGTTCGGCACACATTTAGTCCCGGATGTAGTCACAAACCGGGACTAAAAATATTTTCCGCCATTTCCCACCTCTTCCCGCCAAGTTTTCCCGCCCTTTCCTTTCTACTAGAGCTTTTAGTCCCGGATGTAGTCACTAACCGGGACTAAAGATATTTCCCGCCATTTCCCAAAGCTTCACGCCAAGTTTTCCCGCCCTTTCCCTCTATATTTAGGGTGATCGTGTCATGGCTATCCACACATCCACACCTTCCTCTCTTAGAACAATGGACAACGCCTACTGGGCCATTCTGACCCTCGCGGAGACCGAGGCGCTGTGCGCCTCCAACTACCCTTGTCCACCGGGGTACCGGCCGCCCGCCGGCTGGATGCTGAGCGCTGGAGGGGTTCATGTCCCTCCTGTCCCTCAAGGTTCCGCACGCCAGGCGGCCATCACAAACCACTTCTACCACGAGCTCACGCCGGAGCAGCGGATGGATCCCCAGTGGGATCCCGACAACTATGACACCTGGAATGCCTTCTTCGCTAATAGGCGGGAAAGGGAGCTCGCCAGGTACGAGGGTGATGGCCCGCCACCGGTGAACCACAATGAAGTCGGCCGTCGTCTGTGGTGGGCGAACCGTACTATCATCGAAGTGATGCTCTACATCGCCGGGGGAGACCATCCTCGCCTACGGTGCCCACGAGTCCACCCGCCACAGGCCCCTCTCCCACCCGCCGTGAATCCGAGGCTGGAATGGCCCCTGGTATATGCCATGGATGGGCTGAGGATCCCCGGAGTGGCAGGTGACGATGACGATGATGATGACGACGACGATGAAGACCCTGAAGCTGCGTACTATAGGACTAGGCATGATTATGACTAAAGGGGGCGGCTTTAGGCCTGAGTGTTAGCTAGTCCCGGTTTGTCCCGGTTTTTAATATTAATAAATGTCTTAAGTGTTACCTAATAAATAGAGGGAAATGTCTATATAAAGAGAGGGTTCATATTTAGTCTCGGTTGGAGAAACCAACCGCGACTGAAGGGATTGCGGCAGAGTGGGCCAGACAACACTAATAATAGGGGTGAGTGTCGACATTATGTCGTGCGGCTTGTACCTTGTCCCGGATGGTGTCACCAACCGGGACTAAAGATGAACCTTTAGTCCCGGTTGGAGACACCAACCGGGACTAAAGATGAGTCAGCACTAATAATAGGGGTGAGTGTCGACATTATGTCGTGAGTGTCGACATTATGCCGAGCTGCTTGTACTATACATATGCATCCTTGTGAGTCCAGTCCTCCAGCCAGTTTGAGGCATCTCCAAGATGGTTTTAGAGAGCAGGGATACCACTACGGCCAGTTTCAGGGAGATGCCGAGGGAGCCCAGTCCTCCGGCATCTCCGAGAAACTGGTCATAGAGGCACTCCCTAATATGTGAAATTAGTTAGCTCCGAGGCGTATTGATCTAGTTAGTGAAGTTACAAGCTGCAAGATGGTTTTCGAGAGCAGGGACACCACTACGACCAGTTTCAGGGAGATGCCGATGGAGCCCAGTCCTCCGGCATCTCCAAGAAACTGGTCATAGAGGCACTCCCTAATATGTGAAATTAGTTAGCTCCGAGGCGTATTGATCTAGTTAGTGAAGTTACAAGCTGCAAGATGGTTTTCGAGAGCAGGGACACCACTGCGGCCAGTTTCAGGGAGATGCCGACGGAGCCCAGTCCTCCGGCATCTCCGAGAAACTGGTCATAGAGGCACTCCCTAATATGTGAAATTAGTTAGCTCCGAGGCGTATTGATCTAGTTAGTGAAGTTACAAGCTGCAAGATGGTTTTCGAGAGCAGGGACACCACTACGACCAGTTTCAGGGAGATGCCGACGGAGCCCAGTCCTCCGGCATCTCCAAGAAACTGGTCATAGAGGCACTCCTGGTCCAGCCACAAAACGGGACTAACACTCAAGACATTTATTAATATTAAAAACCGAGACTACAAAACCGGGACTAAAGGCCACAAACCACGAAAGATATCCTTCGGTCAAGCCACAAACCGCGAAAGACATGAACTAGAGTTACATAATATGAGCATGAACTTCTTGGCATATGTCATTCCTTATGACCGCTTCAGACGTAACCATGGAGCATCTTCTTTACTTAACGGAATGCTCGGGTCAGTTTTCACTGTGAAGGGCGGAATTTCATCAAACTTATTATAATCTTCTGACATGATTGTCTTGTCCTCGATTCCCACGATGTTTCTTTTCCCTGAAAGAACTATGTGACGCTTTGGCTCATCATATGATGTATTCGTTTGCATATTTTTCTTTTTTTCGGTCTGGAGGACATGTCCTTCACATAGAAAACCTGAGACACATCATTGGCTAGGACGAATGGTTCATCTCTATAACCAAGATTGTTGAGACCCACTGTTGTCATTCCGTACAACTGGTCTATCTTTACCCCTTCCCCATTCAGGTTGACCCATTTGCAGCGAAACAAAGGGACCTTAAAAGAGACTCCATAGTCTAGTTCCCATATCTCCTCTATGTAACCATAATATGTGTCCTTTTGTCCATTCTCGTATATTGCATCAAAGATTACACCACTATTTTGGTTGGTGCTCTTTTTATCTTGGGCGATCGTGTAGAATGTATTCCCATTTATTTCGTACCCTTGGAAATTCAATACAGTAGAAGATGGTGACGCGGCCAACAAGTATAGCTGATCTCCAACAGTGGTGTCATTCAAGAGATGTGTCCGCATCCAACCACCGAAAGACTTCATGTG
Organism: Avena atlantica; assembly: GCA_910589765.1. Lineage (NCBI taxonomy): Eukaryota > Viridiplantae > Streptophyta > Magnoliopsida > Poales > Poaceae > Avena > Avena atlantica. The sequence continues at coordinate 234,612,460 of OU342738.1, forward strand.
TTCATCTGTAATCCATGATTCAGGCTTCCCCGGGTTTTTGGAGCGTACAATATTCTTGTGTTCCTCGATATACGGAGCTGCCAAGGTGGAATTATGTAGAACTGTGTAGTGTGCTTTAGTGAAAGAATCCCCGTCCCTACATATCATTGCTTTCTTTCCCAGCGTGCCTTTTCCACTTAGTCTTCCCTCATGCCGCGAGTCAGAAACACCAATCGGCTTAAGGTCAGGAATAAAGTCAACACAAAACTCAATGACCTCATGTGTTCCATATCCCTTGGAGATGCTTCCTTCTGGTCTAGCACGGTTATGACATATTTCTTTAAGACTCCCATGAACCTCTTAAAGGGGAACATATTGTGCAGAAATACCGGACCGAGAATGGCAATCTCTTCCACTAGATGAACCAGGAGATGCGTCATAATATTGAAGAAGGATGGTGGGAACACCAATTCAAAACTAACAAGACATTGTACCACATCCTTCTGTAACCTTAGCAGAATATCTGGATTGATTACCTTCTGAGATATTGCATTGAGGAATGCACACAGCTTCACAATGGGTTCGAACATTTTCCGGTAGAAGCCCCCTCAATGCAATCGGAAGCAACTGCGTCATAATCACGTGACAGTCATGAGACTTCAGGTTTTGGAACTTTTTCTCTGCCATATTTATTATCCCCTTTATATTAGATGAGAAGCCCGACGGCACCTTGATACTGTAAAGGACTTCAAAAAAGATTTCCTTCTCTGCTTTGGTAAGAGCATAGCTGGCACGACTTAAGTGACGCCCTTTATCCGTCTTGTTATCTGTATGCATGTTCTTTGGGTCTTTCATAATTTGTTGGTCCTCCCGTGCTTCAGGTGTATCTTTTGTCTTCCCATACACGCCTAGGAATCCTAGCAGGTTCACGCAGAGATTCTTCGTCACGTGCATCACGTCGATTGAAGAGCGGACACGCAGGACTTTCCAATATGGCAGCTCCCAAAATATAGATTTCTTCTTCCACATGGGTGCGTGTCCTGTAGCGACGTCGTTCGGAACTGATTGACCGCCGGGACCCTTTCCAAAGATTACTTCTATGTCCTTGACCATACCAAATACATCATCACCAGCAGGGAGTTCAGGCTTCTTCCGGTGATCTGCCTCACCTTTGAAATGCTTGCCTTTCTTACGGGATGATTGGTCGGAAGAAATCGTTGATTCGCCAGGTACACAACCTTCTTGCATTGATGCAAATATGTACCTTCGGTCTTATCTAAACAGTGGGTGCATGCCTTATATCCTTTGTTTGTCTGTCCTGAAAGGTTACTAAGAGCAGGCCAATCATTGATGGTTACGAATAACAACCCTCGTAGATTAAATGGCTCCTGTTTGTTCTCATCCCACGCACGTACACCTGGTTTGCCCCACAACTGTAAGAGTTCTTCAACTAATGGCCTAAGGTACACATCAATGTCGTTGCTCGGTTGCTTCGGGCCTTGGATGAGCACTGGCATCATAATGAACTTATGCTTCATGCACAACCAAGGAGGCAGGTTGTAGATACATAGAGTCACGGGCCAGGTGCTGTGACTGCAACTCTGCTCCCCAAAAGGATTCATGCCATCCGTACTTAGACCAAACCATAAGTTCCTTGCATCACCTGCAAAGTCTGGGAAGTCTCTCTCGATTTTTCTCCACTGTGACCCATCAGCAGGGTGTCTCAACTCCCCGTCTTTCTTACGGTCTTCTTTGTGCCATCGCAACAACCTGGCATGCTCTTTGTTTTTGAACATGCGTTTCAACCTTGGTATTATAGGAGCATACCACATAACCTTAGCAGGAACCCTCTTCCGGAGGGGCTCTCCCTCAACATCACCAGGGTCATCTCGTCTGATCTTATACCGCAACGTGTTGCATACCGGGCATTTATCTAAATTCTCATACTCCTTACCGCGGTAGAGGATGCAGTCATTAATGCATGCATGTATCTTTTGCACATCTAATCCCAGAGGACAAAGAGTCTTATTTGCTTCGTAGGTACTCTCGGGAAGTTCGTTATGTTTTGGAAACTTCGGCTTCATTATTTTCAGCATCTTTTCAAATGAGGAGTCAGTTAGACCACACTCTGCCTTCCATCGCAACAATTCCAGTGTGGTACCGAGCTTTGTGCTGCCATCTTCACAATTTGGGTACAACAATTTCTTGTGATCTTCTAACATGCCCTCTAACTTCAACTTCTCATTTTCTGTTTCACAGTCTCGCTTTGCATCAGAAATGACCCTACCAAGTTCATCAGCCGGCTCATCTGATGCCCGTTCTTCACCTTTTTCCTCTCCATTGTCTTCCATTGCAGTATCACTGTATTCAGGAAACATATGATGATAGTTGTTATCATCATCTTCTTCTTCACCATCTTCCATCATAACCCCTCTTTCCCCGTGCTTGGTCCAGCAATTATAGTTGGGCATGAAACCTTTCATAATCAGGTGGCCGCGAATGATTTTCGAGGAAGAATACTCCTTGTTGTTCTGACATTGAACACATGGACAACGTATAAATCCATTCTCTTTGTTTGTCGTAGCCACATCGATAAATTTATCCACGCCTTTGATATACCCGGCTACCCGCCGGTCACCGTACATCCATTCCCGACCGTTCATCTGCATCATATAAGTAAGTTTATCAAAAAACAGGACATCATAAATAGTGAAATGACCAATTCACATCGACACATGAATTGTATCAATGACCTAGAAAAGATAAGATTGCTAACCTCGATCGAGGGAAATAAAGAGGAGAAAGCTCAAGTGCGTCTCGGACACCTTCTATATTTTTGTTCTATGAGAAATTCAACGGGATTTTTCACTCAAACATTTCAACAAACACCTTCAATGCATGCATGATAAAAAACTAGCACACACCCTCACACCTTACACCATTCGAAAAAACAGAGTGTAGGCAGAGGGGGCTGGGGCGTTGCATTTATAGAGGGCAAGGGGTCTTTAGTCCCGGTTGGAGCCAGCAACCGGGACTAAAGGTGCGTGCCACGCCACGTGGCTGTGGCCAAACTTTTAGTCCCGGTTGGTGGCTCCAACCGGGACGTATTCCCCCTTACTAACCGGGACGCATGCCCCCTGGCCCCGTGCCCGCTCCAACCGGGACGCGTGCCAGCATTAGTCCCGGTTGGTGGCGCAACCGGGACTAATGCTCCGAGGGGTCACGAACGGATGGCCCTTTTTCCTCTAGTGTACGCTGACAGGCAGAATGGGTTTACGTCGCCATGTCAGCATTGAACGGTCCCACTTCCATGAGAAACCGTGAATGACATGAACTTATCGCACCACGTAGGCCATGGACGGGCCCAGAGCCACGAGAAACCGTTCACGGGTAGAGTCTACCTCACCACGTCATCCCTCGATGGGACCCACGTCTACGCGAAACCACGGCCGGCATGGGCTTCCATCGCCACGTGGGCTCCATGCGCGCCCCATAGTCGTAAGAAACCTCGTCCGACATGGTCTCACTGCGCCACGTAGACTCTGGATAGGCCCCGCTGCCCGGTGGGTGCGGAGTACTGTCACTCCTGGGACGACTCTCACCTAGCGCGATACAACACGCGGACGCTGACGGCGGGGCCATTTCATCACGTGGTCCACCCTCCAGCGACGCCGGGTATGCCAGGGCGCACGAAAACCGTCCGCGGTAGGGAATATTGTGCCCTGGCCCACGGCAGGCCCGCCTCCCAGGAGAGCAGGGCTCCGTTACGACCGCGCCCCATGTCCTCTCTGACGTCCATCCCCGGTCGAAAAGAATCAGGGCGATGTGGATAGCAGTTTGGGCCGAAACAATCTAGCGCTATTATTTACTCTAATAATATTGAAACGAATAATGTTAATATCCCTCTTGAAAATTATTTCAAAGCTTCTATGCAAGCACAAACAGAACAAGATAATCTTCTTATTAAGATTACGGAGAACCAATCTTCTTATTAATATTACGGAGAACCATAATTCAATTGTTGGTAAATTGTCTAACCAAGCAGGTTTCAATTAAAAATGATGTTCAAGATTTACAGGAAAGGACAAAAAACATGGAGGCATAATTGGGCAAAATAGTTGAGTCAAACTCTCATACTAGCAAGATTTGTAGGAAATTCTGAGCCAAATCCGTTTGAAGACCTCAGGATGATGAGGATTGAAAACAAAGATGAGAAGCCTGAAGAGTTAGACTATAGCAATGCTCCACCTCCGGAGTATACTATGGAAGATTTTGTGAAGACGACCGCTGTGAAAAATCTTGGTATTGAAGGAGGAAACAATGTCATGTACTAATATTTCATTCAATAAGTAGCATCCAAAGGTAGGTGAGCTAGAAATGCAATACAAGAAACTAGCTCAGAAGCTTTTGGCTAAACTTGATGATATATTTGAGCTCACTATTAAAATTTATATAGGGGTCAATGAGATTTCTGCACTTTGTGATCTTGGTACTAGTGTCTCAATAATTTCTAAAAGTTTATTTGAAGAACTTAACCTTGGGCCATTTAAACTACTGAACTAATACTCCACTTAGCAGATTCAACTTATAAACAAGCTATAGGAGTCAAAGAGAATATTGTTGTTGAAATTAAAAGATGTCCCACACTAATTGATATTGTTATAGTGGATATGCATGAAGATCCTATAGCACCTATAATTATAGAAATGTCTTTTTAAAGAACTATTAAAACCTTAATAAATTTGCATAAAGGAAATATTAGAGTTGGACTACCATCTAGAAAACCATTTGTAGTCCATGATACATCTCACCTTAACTAATACGACGACCAAGAAACTTCCTGTTTGCGTTTATCTCCTAGCGCCTCCTCCCATTACCTGCCGTTTTTGTGCCTACCCTCGGTCCCTCGCGGGGCGTGTCCCTAGACCACGACCTTGAGCAGCGCGTCCACCATAGGGCAAACCTTGTGATGTTGGCAGACCTAATTACTCACCTCCTTCCCCCGCATGCATGCACAATCCCCTCCGTGATGGAAACAAGGCTGGGCAATGGCCACCCATCGGGCAAGCAAGCCCTTCGCCGCCATCTACGTTCATACCTCTTCCTCCCCAGTTGTTCCACCGCTATCTACTATGTAGAGGCATGCCATCGGATTTGTGTGCTGGATAGGCAGATGTTGTGCAATTTGGTGGACATGGTGTTGGGTACTCAAGATCCTCGAAAGATACATGGAGGGGTTATTGCTGATGACATGAGAGCGGATCAGACGACAGTCATGATCTTCTTCAGTACCTACAACGCCAACCTGCTAATCATAGGCACAGTAACACGTGCATCTCAAGGAGTATCAGAATAACCTCCATGTGATATGTGACTTACTTTAAATTCCATGCCTAATGCTTCCCTTATAATTTGGATCCACTTGTCTTCTTTTGGTGCAAAGGATATATGCATAGAAGGTTTGTTTACAGATTGCACAGTACTTCTAATGCTTTTCAGTTGAAACCGATCCATATTTTCAGTTGGAGACTCTTCATATGAAAAACGTCTATAGGATTGACTTATATATAATCTATGAAAAAAAGTACATATTATTGCAATCAATCTAAGTTATTAGATGCAAACTATTGTTTCAATGGCTGATTTAGAAATTTATTCATATTTATTCTTATTCATTGGGAAGCTACTTAATGTATATTTTGACTGAATTATAGCGTGTGGAGATATGTATCTAACATTACTAGTGCATTTGTTAAGCCACTTGGACTACTTATTTCCTTTTGCAGGTCAGTATAAATATGACACCGAGAAAATTAACACTTATTCACTTGATCTCTTAGTATTACCAGTGTATAAGTTCTACAATATTGTTCATAGATTGGATCTAGAACCTTGCTTGTTCTTGGTAGTATCAGCGGGTTGTCTATACTCTATACTACTTAACTTTTAAATTTGGACAAAAGTGTGTATGTTACATTTATAATTAAAAATCCTTCTCCTCTGTATCTCTTAGACAGTCGGCCTATTTTGCATCATTTTTTTGGTTAAACAGGTAGCTCACGCAGGGAAGCAGGCGAGAGCATTCTCTAACCATGGAATTTATAGGAAGGAGACACAAGGAGTTTCTGTTACATTACCCTTTTCTTGAATATACTATTGGAGGTAAATTGTAATGATGTATAAATATGTAAGAAATTTTCTAATCCCATCATTTTTTGCACACTTTGATACATAAAGGGCAGTTATCTTTAATAATGACTATCTCTCTTATTGACGTGGGGTTTTAATTGTGTTGTAAAATATATCTAATGCTTCACTTGGCTATTCAACTCTTTAAGGTTCCTCGTCCGACAGTTTGTGTCGTTTCTATTTGCTCCGACGGTGAGCCTACCAAATATATGTTTGTTTATTTTCAGAAGTTTGGTATTTGGAGTGACGAGCGAGAAATACACAGTTTTACTCGTCTTGCAGACACTGGGCAAGTTGGCCTTTTCCCTTAATTAGATTTACTTATGTTGATCCCTTGTAATTTTCTTACATTGTTTGTTCCTCACTTGCGTGTTTAGACAACATTAATTTAACTTCACTTGGTGCTTCTCAATAGTTTGGCTAATACTGTCAACGAGCTATGTGCCTCTGCATGGTTTGCCCACTCTGTTCTGTTTCTCATGCACTGTCTTTTTTTGTTTGTCCATGTCTTGTTTTCAGGTTGTTGATTATACAGACTAAAGTCCTGGCGCTCGGTGTTAAATGTGCTGGTGATCTTTATGATGTACAAAAGGTTGATGAGGTATAGACTCTCAAAAATCAGTCATATTAGAAATTTTGTTGTGGCCTACTGTTCCTTTCATTTTTTGCTCCTAGTTTCTCATGAAATAGCTTCACATGCCGAAGTTTTCTATGGCTCAAATCTTTCTAGACAATGTGTCTGATTGTTTGCCTTGGTTAAAATGCATTACATGTTATTTTATCACAACTCTTCATACCAATTTATACTCATCTAGCCCATAAAGCTATTTCCTGAATTATCCTTATAACTTATAAGTGCTTTCAGTTTCCTTCTTTAGTAAATAGCTTTTGAACTCAATATGAACATACAAAATAAGTGCCCTACATCATTCATTCACTGATGAATATATTCCATCAATTAATATGTATGATGGTGCCAACAAGACAACAACACTCATATTCTCTTAAACCTCAAGGGGCACCTCGGTTTAAATATTTTGAAGTACTTATCTACTTATATAAACAGATGTCCTAAACATAGTCTATATATTTTTATTTATTAATCATACAAAATAACCTATATATTATATTTGAAAGATGAGTAAGAACAAGTTTTTTTTCCTCATGCCTGTTCATGTTATTTTACCATTATTGACATAGTTTTATTTGGCACACCCAAGAGCTAGCATTTTGTATTAAATTTGGCAGTATACCGTCTCATTTAGTTGAGTCCGTGATGTGCTTCTATTGAATATTTGAATTGGACAAGTTCTCTTTTCTTTTCTTTGTGAACTTTGATTTCCACTAGGTGGAAATACAAGAGTGTTGATCAGATTCTTAGTTGGCCCCATGATATGCACTTGAATACTTGTAGTGCTGGAAACGGGAAGAGAAGTAGATTGATGACTTACTATACTGTGTGCCTGTTGCATCCTTTTTTTTTCTTATTTTATACTCCAGTATTCCGGAAGGATCCATGATCTCATTTTTGAACAAGAGTGTAATTTAGCTTCTTATTTTGTATGTTCGCCATCTCAAATTACAAAAGTATGATGTGTGCGTTTGAACTGGACAAAAGTGCATGATCCGCCTTGAAATCTGCGTGCCTGTGCCTTCACGAGGGCAAGTGTGGAGCGGAGTCATCAGTCATCGCGTCCTTGGGTTTAGCAATTTGGGCGAGGATGGATATGCACGCATGCACGGATCGATCGGGTTAAGATATGGGTGGGTGGCGTGCCGCGCCGATGCCTTGTGCTTTGGATCCATGTCCCTAGTCGGACTGCACCTTACCTGCGTGCAGGCCGGCGTATCTCTGCTCCCCGGCGTCCTGTCAAACAGATGTTTCCCTCGTGCCAAACCGGTGCCTGCCGTGAACTTAGGCACTCGCTTGTTTAATCACTCTGAAACGAATTCGGAGACGGTTGTTTTTCAACTGTTCAGGCGAGATTGTATATAGAAGACTGGTTAGTAGAGGAAGTAATCGAGAGAGTAACATCCTGATTAGAGAACAAGACTCCGTCGTAGTCTAGGTGGTTAGGATACTCGGCTCTCACCCGAGAGACCCGGGTTCAAGTCCCGGCGACGGAATTTTTGTTATTTCCGGACCCATTTGTCGTGGACAATATTTCTGACTGTCATATGCATGTTTTATATATCGAATATTATGAATATAAAGGCACAGTTTATGTAGTCACGGAATATACCATGGATTATGAATACTAGAGTTTCTAGAATTTATCTAGATTTGAATGAATCTAGACACTATTTAGTATATAAGTTTATTCAAATTTTGACAAATCAAAGTCAATTAACATGGATTAGAGAAAATAGTGATTTTTTATATATCGAAAAAGAGTACAACTTTTGTACTCAGGGAATATGGAAGACCACAGATTATGGATATAAAGGCACAGTTTATGTAGTCACGGAATATGTAATACCATGGATTATGAATACTAGGGTTTTTAGATAGTGGTCTTGTTTTTGCTAAGATTGTGTTTGGTGTTAAGGTCAATAATCACCTACTCCCTCCGTTTCAAAATATAAGATGTTTTAGCTTTACGAAAAAAATGAATTTAGATTTTTTTTAGTATGTAGATTCATTCCTAAGTTAAATGAACCTACGTACTAAAACAAATCTAGATACATTTACTTCACAAATCTAAAACATCTTGTATTTTGACACGGAGGGAGTAGCTGTTAAAAAAACTTCCTCTCGTTAGAGTTTACTCATCGCATTGAACTGATCGGTGTGAAGACAGCATCCTCGCATTGAGCTCGTCAGCGTCAAGACACCATCTTGCCGTCGAATGACCTACAAATGTAGAGGATTAATTATAATATCTTTTGACGAATAATGTGTGTTGAACCCATGAGTATCTGGACGAATTTGTTAATAGATTTAGCAAGTAAAGATTAAAAGCTGCAAGGTTTAGTTTTTTGGGTTTATCGATCTTGGACCTCACACATGGCCTAGAGTGCAGGCCGTCTACCCGCATGACGCCCTGAGCATCATATGGTATGTCGACCACGACAAGTACAATACCGTGATTGTACCGATGGAGATGAGATTATCAAGGTGGTTTGTTCAAGGGGATTGATGAGCCTCCGGAGGAAAAAGCATCATCTCAACAACTCATATCGAGTTTGAGAACTTCGAGTGCCGGCGAAGGTGGCAAATAATGATGACAATCTGGCGGCTCGCTTTGCATAACCATGGTTTTTGGTCAAGTGGCGATGCCACGTTAGAACCATGCGCGTGTTGAGATTGGAACCAGGTGAATGGATCATGCTCACATCATTTTGCGCGTAAAGGATTTATGCACTAACCAATTTTTACCAAAAGATCGATCTGATAGAAAGAAATTAGGTAATATATTTATATTCAACACCCCTTCGTGTTTAGGCTATTTTATTCCTTACTGTGAGTTCAGTGTAGGTCACAAAATCTTTTTTTATACTGCGCAAACTCAAGACAAAAGATCATTATAACAATTTAATCCACAAGAGATGCCACTCGAGACTAATAAATCTATGTGTGATAATTTTATTGCTTTTGGATATCTATGATATGTAAACAAGATTGGGAAATAAGTGACAACTTTTTATTTCACTTTTGATAAAGGTTTTTATATAGATCGTAGAGCGTACACAATATATTTTCAAGGGTCTATTTGGCATGTCACTGTCAACTTGTAAATTTGAACCCATGTTGCAATGCACAGACACTTTGCTAGTATTTTACATATATATGTACAGGTTTAGAAGCTCCTGCCAAATAGAACATTAATCAATCAATTACAAAATAAAAAAGAGAAAATCTAAAGATTATCAAAGAACTGGACCGCAGGAAAACCTGTAGGAGACATTGAGACAAGCCGATTTCCATATATATATTCACTATTCCCGGCCGACCCTCCCCGTCAATAGTTCCATGGAGGTTAGATGTATGCACAGGGAAATCAATCTCTAACTTAGCAATATATTACATTCATATACATCACATAGAGCGATCATATATATGATAATTAATATATACTTACGTACTTACACTATATACCCAACACAGGTCACCAAAATCTAATTACTTGATTAGTAGATTAATTAATTGATGTGACCGCGGCTGTCACCTGTGAGTGTGCCTCTTCTTGCTTGGCTGCTGGGTCACTCTTGAGTAGTCTTGTCGTTGTTCTCGGACGACGAAATCCCGATGCCAACCTGAAGCCACGGCAGTGACTCCCCTGCCACCTTCATGTCCTTGAGATCGCTAATCTTGGCCCTCTTCGCACTGGTGCTGTCCGCCTCGTCCTCCGTGGCCGCGGCGCCACCGCCACCACCAGCAGCGGCCGCGTCGTTGCGGCTGCTCGTGCCGGTCTTGTTCACGTGGCTGGCGTTGCTGTGCCCTGTCCATGAGTGCACGTACATCGACGCCGGCGCGTTGAGGCAGAGCGGGATGTCGTTGAGCTCGGCGGCCTGTCTGGTGGCGATCGCCTCCGCCGACGGATTTGTTGGCACGTTGAGGTCAAGGATTCGCTGATCGGCCGTGTCGAACATCGGGCGGCCGAGGGTGAGGTGGTGGCACATGGCGGCCATGAGGTGATCCGGAACAACGGGCTGGATCTTGGCCGGGTCCGTGGCGCTGGAGGTGAGCCAGTGGCATCGCTTGTGGCCGCCGAGCGCTTGCCCCGACGTGAACACCCGGTGGCAGATGGAGCATTCATGCACCTTCCCCTTCTTCTTGAACGGCGAGAAGGCAGATGGTGCCGTCGCGACGTCAGCGATCGGCATGATGGGCATTTCCGGCGCTGCGGCGGCAACCTCGGCGGCGCCCAGGTTCACCATCTTGCCAATGGAACTGGCATCGTCCTTTGCTTCCGTAGTGGTGATATCTCCTATGACCACGGCCATGGACAGCTTGCTGTTATCGGGTGGAGGAGGAGGAGCAGCTGATGCGACGGAGCTGCTCTCTAGCTTGGCGGCGAAGCACCCCTTGACTTTCTTGTGGCTGGCACGGTGGCCGCCGAGAGCCTGGTGGGAGGTGAAGACCTTCTTGCACGCCTTGCATTCGAACAGGCCGCGCGGCACGGCCGGAACGTGCTGCGCGACCACCACCTGCGGCGCGGGAAACCTCATCTGCGCTGCCAGTGGCGCCACGATCGAGATGGGCTGCGGCAGCAGGAGCCTGCTGTTCCTGTCGTCGTCCTTGCTCGGCGACGCGCACGACTCCCGGTCGGCGTCCACCACGACTGCTGCTGCTGCTGCTGCTGCTGCTGCTGGCTGCGTGACACGAGACGACGAGAGCATGACGAGGCAGTTGGCGAGGTCCTCCTCCTCGCTGGACGGGGTCGACGACTGCTGCAGCTCCGATGCCATCACCTTGGCGCGGCGCGAACGTTTCCCCTTGGACCACCCGGACGCCAACGCCAGGTCTCCTTCCTCCTCCTCCTCCTCGTCCTCTTCCTCCTCCGCGCCATCCTCAGGGTTGCGCGGCGGCGGCGGCGACGACGACGACCGCAACTCCACCATGTCCTGCTCGTCCTCGTCAAAGCTGCACCTGCCGTGATCGAGCAGCGACTTCCAGGACGTGAACTCCTTCCCGCAGTTCTCGCACACCCGGCAGTTCCGTAGCCGTCCAGGGTTGGCGCGGAGTCCGTACATGCGTTTGGCCGTCGTCGTCGTCGCAGTCGACGGGCTCCCCGCCTCGGACGGCGCCTCATCATCGTCGTCAAACGTGTCGTCGGCGCTAAGCGCGTCGTCCGCGATCCCGTGCGCCCTCATGTGGCCGCCGAGCGCCCGCCCGCACATGAAGCCCTTCTTGCACACCCTGCAGTGGTGCTTGTAGGCCTGCGGCGGCGCCGGCGGCGGTGGCGGGGGCGGGCGCGGGATGAGCTGCAGTGGCTGGGGCGCGACCGCCGGCGGCTGCTGGTTCTCCATGACCATCGCCATGACGATGTACCCGGTCGGCGTTTATTCGGGCATGCGGCGGTGGCGCGAGCATGGGTCGGTCGGTCGGGAGCTAAGACGGGTGATTGGTGCCGTGGCAGGGTGTTATATATCCTGCATGCCACAGCTAAAGATAGTGGCCCCAGTGAACTAGAATAGGCATCGGATTTGCTTTTGCTTGTACGGCTGCAATGCCTTCCGTCCTGCATGCACGGCGACTTGAAAGATTCGTACCGGCACTAGTAGGAACCATTGACGCGCGCGTCAAGATCGCCGCCTGTAGTACATTGTTTTTTTTTTGAGCGAGGAGATTGAGGGGGAGCAAAGTAGTCTGCTTTGCATGCATCCAACGGGCTGTGTTGGGCCATGGGCTAACTTATGAGTAGTTTTCTCTGTATACTTGCGAGGCAACTCATTTGAGTAGTTTTCTCTGTATACTCGAGCCGATCCCGATCTCTCCATAACCCCACCGCACCGCAGCGCGTCCTCCGCCTCTGTTCTTGCTTCCCAGGCTGCGCGCCGTATCACACCGCCGACGCCGGAGCACATCCTCTCCTCTTCCGGTCTTCGCACTTCCCAGCCGCACCACCACCACCACCCTCTTACACTTCCGCTCGACGGCTGGGTTGACCTAGGATTATCCATATCTCCCGTCTCCGGCGACGGACGTCGCGCTGAACCGTACGGAATCGGCGGCGGAGGCGGTGCATCTCGGTGATCTCAGGTAAGCAAGTAGCTAGCTGCTGCAGTACTGACTAGTTGTGGCCACGATGAGACGATGTAGTTGTACGCACACCACGCTGTTCGTAATCAATGGGGACGATTCCTGTATGGCTCAAATTGGAGAAAATGAGGCGAGACCCAACCCCCAAACAGCTTCGTTCTGATTTATCCCGTACGCATCCGTACGCCGATTCGCGTCCTGTGTTGTGTCTTGATGGGCGCGGCGTGGCCAGATTAGCGCCGCCGCTGGAAACCTACCTGAACGCTCGTCCACCTGGGCCTTCCCCTGCCGCCGCCGCGGCAGTTCCTCCACCGGCCACAGCAACTCCGATGGGATCTCCTTCCTTGACTCTCCTCCACCGACCACAACTTTCCTCAGATGCGCCGCCCGCTGAGTGTTGCTGCTTGTTGGAGCACGGAAGGTTTGTCCATGGCGCCATCCCAGGAGAAGTCTGGCCTCTTCGTGGTTGATCTGTGTGGATTTGGTGTGGCAGGCTCGATTGCTTTTGGTAGATTATTAGTCCAGTTGAGTAATTCAGCAAACATAGTTGATTAGTCCAGTTGAGTAATTCAGCAAACCTAGTTAATTGGACGTGGAATTCATGAATTAGAATTGTATTGCTCCAATGTATGCTGTTTGGATATAAAGAGAATCTTAATTGGACCCAGTTTTGGATCTGACTCCTCTTCTTGCCATCGCTGACACCAACTTCTGTCCTTTCATGTCATGTGCAGGTGACGACACACCCTGTTACCTATCTCAATCTCCGTAGCTTCTTCCTCCTCGCCAGCATAGCAATCCTTGCATCTATCACGCTAGATCTCGAATCCTCTACCCGTGAGAAGCATCAAGTGCCACCACTCCAGATCAGCAGCAGCAGCTGCTGCTGCTGCTTCTGCATCAAAGGCTATTCTCCTGTGAGCTCCAAATTGGCCAGCAGACAACCAGCCGCAGGAAAAGGCTCCTCTACTGCTACACGGAACCCCTCCAGGTAAAGTTTCAGATCCAGCAATGTCCACCTGCGCATCAGTTTAAAATCAGCAAGCCGAGCACATCATGGCTTCACCTCTATCTTCATTTTATATTTAATCGATTGCTTTCCCTGTGAATCATGAGGTGCGTGTTAGGTTTCTGATACCTGGGGCAGAAGTTCCTGCCTTTTCTTTAAGATTACGAAAGTAAATCTCCCGTTGAGGTGGTAAAGTCGATGATCAGCATATTTTAGTGTATTTACTGTTGGTTGGTCAGTGGTCCAATTGGATGTTTCTAGCATTGGACCAGTTCTATTGGAGCTTTTGAACAGCTTAGGGCTGATAATGAGCCTAAGCAAAAAAGAAATCGATTTTAAGTCGCTTCCTGTGACAGCTAGCTTAACCGATTTCTTCACGATTGGGGAAAGCCATGGTACCCCAGCTTCCCACAGCTTCGTGAGCCTGGCCGCGGTCTATGCCTATAGTCCTATTTTTCCGACTGCGGGATTTGGCTCCTGGAGTCACTGGAGCCCTTTATTTTGAACATTTAAAAAAGTATTTTTGAAGTGTCAAAAGATTATCGAAAAAATGTATTGATATAGGTCATGATGTATACTTAGAGTGTGCAAAGTTTCAATCCGAAATATATTGTATGCTATGCTACCTAAAAAGACAAAATTTCATATCTAAATCTGTAAATAGTACACCTCAAATCTTTGTCTATATGTAAATATGCTTTCCAATTTTTTTTTGAACTTCAAAATATCATTTTGACTTTTGAAATAAAGGGGTCCAGTGAGCTTGAGCTCCTAGTATTTTTCGTATTTTTCCGAGTTCGTCGATTTGGCTCCTGGGCTTACTGGTGCCCTTTATTTTGAACATTTTAAAAAGTATTTTCGAAGTGTCCAAAAATTCTAGAAAAAATATATAGATATAGGTCATAATGTATACTTCAAGTGTGCAAAGTTTGATCCGAAATATTTTCCCACGCTATTTACTTCTAAATAAATGCCACCACGTGAGTCCTTTTGACCGAACCGTTTTCTCCAGTTTCTCCTCTCTTTCTCGTTCTTACTTCTGACTGCCGAGATAGGGTTCCTCCTGCTTGTGCATCTCCGCCGCCGCCAAGGTCAACTCCGGCCGCTGTTCCACGCCACCACACGCTCGACCCCGGTCCCATTCCATGTCGGAGGGGTAGCCCGTGGCCAGCCCCTAGCTCGTGATCCCTGGTGGAGCCAAGCTCGAGCTCTCTGACCAGGCCTCGATCTGCTGCGGCCGTCCGCCGGCGCTCCCACTGGCCGACCTTCTGACCCCGCCGCCGCATCCTCAAACCCTGCTCCTGCCCTGCAGTACACAGACGGCCAGAAGGTACGCCGTGGCCACCAATAGCTCCTCCACCGGAGCCTCTCCAAATTCCCTCCAGGTGCGCACCTCCAGGGGCCATTGTCGGAGCTCCATCTCCCGCCTGCACTCCTTGTACTGAGCCCCCACATCGCGGGCAGCGCACACACCCGCCTGTCCCAAATTTTCTCACAGATTTGTCCAATTTGGGGGTTTCGTGTTCTTGCTTCTCTTCTCTTATTATGTTTGCATCTGCCGATTTATGTTAATCGGGCATGTATCTGCATGGGAACAAATGAGACGAAGATACAGTATTTTGATGTTCAATTGTTGGACAATTTCAGTAATGCTTGAAATACTGAAGTGATGATCAGAGTGGGATGGTTGTTTTATACTTGTATGCCACAAGAATGCTTGGAAGTACCAAAGAAATTTTCATCACTCTAGTTGCATGTATGCAGTAGAATGGGCAATTCTTAGTACATTCAGACAATGATTTTTTTTTTAAATGGTTAGGCAGTAAGCAATTGTCATATGCATATGATGAATGTGTATACCAATTAGATACCAGCAACTGTCATAGGCAACCATTTAAGGGGCATTACAGACTTTTCAATAGACAACTCAGACAACAAGCCGCGACAGTGGAAGCCGAAAAGAACTGGGTTGGTGTATCTCGTGAGCTTATTTTCACTGCTGTTTCTTTGGGCTGCTCAAGGCAGAGCGGTTTCTGCACAAGCCGGAGCCCAAAAGAACTGGGCCTTGATGATTTGTGTTCTCATTATGTCTTGTCTTGCCAATTGCTTCATTAGTAGCTGCATGGTAAATCTGCTGAATTGACCCATGCAGATCTTAGGATGGATGAGGTCACACAAGCTGTTGAAAACCTGAAGAAGGATTGGAGCCAAGTAGTTGCACAACTTGAGGTGTGCATTGCTGCAATTGAGTCCTGTGGGATGATGGGAAAAGGGACAGAAGAAGCAAATTCTCTTCCTAGGTTGAATGGTTCTGCGCAGGATGCATTGCAATTACTCAATGCACTGCAGTGCAGGCTTGATCTTCTAGCAGAGCAGCTACCCAGTTTTGAAGAAGTGCAGTCAGGCCAGGCAACCTTAGGGTCATGGAAGGAACAATATCAGAAGTAAGCTATTCTTAGATTCTTTCCCAGTCTCCTTGCTTTGCATTTAGTTTCTGTACCAATTGATTCCGTGTTTGCAGGTTGCGGGCAAGCCTCAGGAGTGCTAATTTACAAGCAAAAGCAAATATTAAGAAAGCTGCAGAAGAAGAGGTGTGTGATTTCTTTTCGGAGTATGCTCCAATAGTTTATTGCCTGAGCAATTCATGCTTGCCTGTAATGTAAGGCACTCTTACATTTGAATTGCGCTTTCTCCAGAGGAAGCTGCTTCTGGGAGGTGGAGAAGAGTCTACCATCCGGAGGCGCAATCTCCAGTAAGTTGATTGCGCAAGTCCTTTTCCTGTTATTATACATTAGGAATATTTAAGGTGTTAGTTGGTAGAATGTGTTTGATGATCTATTTAAGTTCATGGAATGTCCTTGCAAGCGTAGCAAAATGCCTACGAAGATATCAGTGTGAACTTCGTTCTAAAGGAAGAAGTATATCTCCCCAACTGGGACTATTGAAAATATCTACTTGACTCATTAAACTATTTTCCCTTATCTACCCATTGGTGGTTTAGCTGTATGTTTTGCTGATGTGGTGGTTGTTTTTGCCACACTAGCAGCTTACATCTTGCCAGGGTAGCATCCCAGTCAATATGTAGCAGCAAATAAAAATAGAACATGCCCTCATCTCCCTCATCCTCTGTCTAATCATCACCGGCAGAACCCCCATGAATGGCGTGCTCAGTCAAACTGCTGGAAGCAACTGTAACTGTATTGAGGAAATGAGGTTTAAGTAAGATTTATGCGACCACAAGCAAATATCATGTCTGGTAGCATGCCATTATGCAAAATCTTCTTCTTTTGTATGAAGAGATCAAATCAAGGATGCCATTTGCTTAGGGTAGAAGCACAGAATACCCATAACAAATGATGAAGAACCTCAAGTAACTGAATCCAATTGCAGGCTCAGGAAAATGAAAATAAGAACTGAAATAAGAACATGCCTGGAAAAAAAAGGCGCATAAATTTGTTCACAGCTCTCGTGTTTGAATAAGGACTCTATCTTGCTCCTCCACTGGATTGATCACCAAGCTTGGTTGCCCGGTAGGTGCAACCGAACATATGTCGTTGCTGGATTCCTCAACGAGCTCGTGCAAGGCATCATAGTTGGAGCCTTGGAGACAGCGAGTACACAGGACAGGCAACCAGCTAGCTTGTTGATACCATACTGCCATATACGCATTATGCTAATTCAGTCCCTGCGGGCATTTTCGCACTCGCCAGGATATTGCAGTTTGGCGGGCGGTGTGTGCGGTGATGGAAGCAAAGGAGTCATGAATTCATGATATTACTAAGATGACAGGCATGGTGATGTTAACCGCCGATACGGACAGAGGAGGGGATAAAGTTAACTTGCTCCTGATGTAAACTGTGGAGTGCGGTCAATCGATTAGATGTTCTTGTGTTAATAATTTTTTTCATACTAGGAAACATGCCTGTGCGTTGGGACGGGAGAGAAAGTTTGTCGACATGTCGAAGAAGCCGGTCAGCTTTAGCATGTCCATGGACCATGGTGCAACTACGTGGTTAGGCATGCCACCACTGCCTCATCTGCCCACCGCTTCAGCCAGGGTTCCCGGTACACGTGTGTCCATGCACCTCACCACTAGCTCACCCTACTCCCACAAGGCCTTCGCTTCCCTCGTGTGGAGTAGAAGAAAGAGACAAAAGTGGATAAATAGCATAGGGAGGAGTTGGTATGCAGATTGACCTAATGATCTCGAATGTAAGGGCAATTCGGCTTTCGTGTTCAGATTATGTCCCTCTTTCCAAAAGCTAATTTAGTTACAATAACAATGAAAGTACCAAGTTCATATCAAAGATCCAGCTGAAACCATTAGGCGAATGCTTGGAATAATTAATCAGCTTGGACAGGCTAGCTACTAAGTGCTTTTCCAAATATATAAACCAAATTAACTCCTTCGGATGGGTGTGAATTCTAATTCAACATAGTTGCCAATCCACAGAACCTGTAGGGAGTAAGGACTGAGCCCAACATGTGGACTTTGAGGCTGTTGTTTATAACTACAGAGCACACAACCTATACAGGAAGTCAAAGGAATGTTAAGTGAGAAAATTTGAGTGATTTACTGCATACTGTAATACTGAAATCAGAGTGGACAAATGTAGGAGCTTTATGGAAGAAATATTGAAACATTCTGAGTGAGCCTGTTGTTGTAAGACTAAAGGCTAAACAGAAAACTATAGGAGTTTAACATAATTTTATAAAGTGGCAGGAGTACAATGATAAATTACCAAAGAGATAGGTTCTCCCGTGCTGTTTGAGATGGAGAGATGGAATCAGTTTTCCCCAAATCACCGTATTTATGCTGGCCCGGGAGAGAGCAATCCCTTGCTGACCGGTCGGAGGCTTTTGCTGCGCAGAGGCACGCCACCGCTGCCGCTCAATGACCTGGGAAGCTGCACTGGGAGTAAGTTCTCGCTGGCGTCATCGCGACCCGCATCGCCTGTGCCACGGGGAGCCGTTCAACAGCGCCACGTTCTTCTGCAGAAGCTCCACGGTCAGTCGCGTGCTGGTGGTGAGGGTGGAGATGCGCAGAGGAATACACGGCAGGATGGGGCCATCGGGTGAGCTCGATGCCGATGGGATCGGAGTAATGGAGGAGCTCCAATGCGGCTTTAGTCTCAGTCGCTTCTGCTGCTTATTGGGCACTGTACGAATTCACCCTGGCCGTCGGCCCCCTGGCAATGCCTTGCGTGGCCAGGCTGCTATGGTTCCCGGAGGCGCGAAGGCGGAGGGAGGAGGGACAACAGAGGATGGGCGACTTGTAACGGCGGAGGGTTGACCGAGGGGATTGAGGCGCCGCGGTGTCCTGGAGCGTGGCATCAGTCTGGCCGTGGCCTAGGAGCTCGGAGGAGGGCGCGATGTGGATCAGAGGAGTTTGGGCCTTGAGGTCTGAGGCGGCCCTCCACCCGTCGTCTGTCTGGGTGCATGCCAGGCGTGCCCCTGCTGCCTCAACCCACTGTGTTATCTGACTTATGGATGGGGTGGTGGGTAATATCTCTGAAGTTGTAAAGGGGCAAAATCGGAGAAAAACGGACAAACCAAAGAACTCTCCTCCTTTTATTATTATTAGGTATAGATTAGGGATCCCATCACCTCAACAAATTTTCTCGTATTAATCGAAGGACAACTGCTTATATCCATTATGAAATTATATAGTTTATGCTTGTGTAATGAATACTATCCTACTAAATGATGCAGGACAAAAGCCGGGATGACATCCGCTGCAGAAAGTATTACTGAGAGCCTACGCCGATCTCGGCAGATGATGGTTCAGGTTAGTGCTCCTGCTCGGTTAATTGATATGCTGTATGCTAATAATATTTTGTTGTTTGTTGAGAAAGTTTTTTATGTCGACAGGAAGTGGAAAGAAGTGCTAATACCTTGTCAACTTTTGGTAAGTTTTCCTGTGATTAACCCTGTTTTCAAGAGGCTCACTTGTATGTTCCCTTTCTGGAAAGACTTCCAAGCTTTGTTCCCATCTCTTGAACAGTATTGATTTTCTTCTTTCTAGCTATCCATTTGCTTGGCCACAATGGACAATTAAAGTCTGCTTATAGATATTTGGGATGGCTGTAGTTGGTTACGTGCATTTAAAGTTGAGCTTTCCTCACAAATGTGCTGTTATTTCTATGATAGAAGGTTTTGGTTTATTAAGAAATTATGGCGGTCATGTGCTTCTTGTTGCGCATAGGAATACAAACTGTTATTTTTCTGCTACTGTAATGCGATTTCAGAACTATCAAGGCCCAACCTATGATCTAATTGAAAAAATTATGCAGATGAATCAACGAGTGTTCTTCGGAAGGCTGAAGGTGAATATCAAGGACACCGATCTTTGCTGATGCGCACCCGTGGTATGCTCTCCACGATGCAACGACAAGATGTTCTTGATAGGTAGGTACCATCAATCTTTTGTAGAGTCCAATGTTGTATATGATATATAGTTTTAGAGCTTGTGTTATCTTTTCCAGTCAGACAGAACTAGAATAGAACTGAAACAAATGGGTTAAAGTGATATACCTACCGTTGTGGTGTTATGCATTTGATTTCTTATCTGGAAAACAACTTCTTGCCCACGTGATAGCGTAGCAATACTGTCTGGGTTGTGCCAATTGCTAACTAGATCTGTTTCAGGATCATCCTGACTATTGGGTTCCTCATTTTCTCCTTGGCGGTTCTCTATGTTGTCTCAAGACGTATTGGTCTGTTGACACTGCAACGGAAGCTAGCCGATGCCATCAGATCAGGCTCGATATCAGCCGAAGACATTGTAGGTAAAGTGCAGCATGGACCCGCCCCAACAAATGCTCCTCCTACTGCTCCTGCTGTTTACGATGAACTGTGATTTTGTTTGTACACTAGAACCAGACGCAAGCTCACCTTTGAGAGTTCTTATTCCGTGGTACATACATGTTGTGTAAAGTAGCATTTGTCTGAAGAAGCTGTAATGATGAACTGACCTGCTGTCAGACTTAAGTTGAACACTCCAGTTTCGTTTCACATCCATTCGTGGAATCAAATCTCCTGTTGTTCTAGGATATTTTTCAGTAATCAACATTAAGCTATCTCGTGATTGCTCTTGCTCCAGCTCTGAATTGAAATCTATTCTACTGACATGCGATGCATGCATGTCTATCCTCTACCCCCAAAAGAAATGAGCATCACCTTAATTAAACTGCACCAATTGTCTCATGTACCCTCATTTTGTGCTTTCTCTACGTTGTCTTAAATATTGCAATTGTTCACCTTTATTTGTTGTTCTTGTGTACTGCATCTCGTCTGCCTCAATAAAACTTGCATTGTTGATCAAATTGGAGTACATGATTAATCACGGTGCCACCAAGAAGGATGTCACCAGGATTGAGTTATATAGTGTGTTTTTCTTGTTGTGTACTACACCTAGCTGGCTTGCCTCAATAAAAACTTGCATTGTTGACCAAACTGGAGTATATGATTAAGCACGGTGCCACCAAGATGTCACAACATGATTGAGTTATATAGGATTTTACAGTTAAAACATTCACGGGATACAAGTTTCTGCATGCTACATGTGCACGCGGTGCCGAACCTCGCAGTCCATGTGACCGAACCTCGTCAGACAACTTCCTCGTTCGCCCGTGCTGAAGCCTGCGCCCTCGCTCACAAAACACCACACTGGAACAAGAACATATCTACAGATAACAAAACAAAAAAGTACAGATCTCAAATAAACTGATTCTGTGGTTTGCTTGCATAAGGGCATAGTCCACAATTTGGCCATCCTCTCTTCTCCAAACGGTTCACCACCCAAAGCCTATTTTGTGGTTTGTTTGCATATAAGATTTTTTGAGAAGTCAAACGTCATCAACTTTGATCAAGTTTATTGAAAAAAATATCTGTATCTATAATACCAAATATATGCCATATGAAAATATACATCATGATGGATCTAAGAGCATCTCTAACAGATATTGCATCCTGCCGCATACCGCAAAATAACCGTCGGTTTGCCATTACGAGACAAAAAGTGGCCATTCTAGACACCCTAAACTGTACTTTATCTCCATGCCACATATTTCTCGTACCGAGGGATGCGGATGCAAGGAACCGTACCACATCCTTACTTTCGCTTGGCGCGAGGGACATTTCCGCTCTCGCGCCAGTTTCCAATCTCGCCATCCTTACGCCTCTAGACTTTCCCCACTGCACAGCCGCCCACCATCACCGTCATGAACATCCCCAGCCTCAGCCCACTGATTCCACGGCGAAATCCGTGCCAGCAACCCCGCCAGTCGTGGATGTCATCGATGACAACCTTGCTCTTGCGCCGGTGGCAAAACTGGCGAGGAAGCGACGAGGAGCGCATCCCCGCGCAGACGGTGGTTCTACTAGCCTAGGGCCCTCCGACGGTCGAAAGAAAATCAGCGGATCCAAGGCGCCCTTCCTCCCAAAGCCGAAGAAACCCGTGAGCCGGAAGCCCCTCTCTGCGTGTATGTCGGTGACGGCAGCTCCCTCGTGACCGCCCACCCAATTCGCCCTGTTCCTAGAAGGTATGTTTCCATACTGATATGATTGCAGTCGAATTCGCCCTAGATTTGTCGCACATGTCGCGTAGAATTTGATTGCCTAAAAATCACCATATTTTGGGTGTTCATAGCGAAGATCTTCTCTAGGTTTCGTGTTCTTTCATTGACATGTTGAACGACGCGGGGGTGAACGTCAACGGAGGCCCGCCCCTACCTAACGAGGCTACTAATGGTGCTACCGGTGACGATGATGGGGAGGGTGAAGGGGGGAAGGAGTGTGTCAACACCCGGATTTTTAATCCCAGATGCCTGTTATGCCATACATCGCAATCCCAGGATTACCATTTTTGCGAGACATAACAGAATTGCATACCATAGTACATCATCCATTACAAACTGTACATAAGTTCTTACACAAATAGGGATCTCATGATCCAGTTCTTAATACAACTTCAAGCAGCGGAATACGTAATAATAACCGTAGCGTAGGCGAAGCTCCATCTTCGGGGTCACAGGCAATGCTGACGATGGGAGATGATCCTAGTTGTCGTAACCTTCCTGGGGTCCATCCTCCAGGTACTCCTCTTCATAGTCTGGCCACGGGAATAGCCAGGGACAAAGCCATGAGTACTCTTTAAGTACTCGCAAACTAATACTAACAAGTGAAAGGGGTTTTTGATAATAGGACACTAGGCTCTAGGGTTGTTTGCAAAAGCCAGATTGATCTCTACTAAGTTTGGAAGCAACAAATGCTAGTTAAGGTTTTGTAACACCTAAGTGGGAACTTGTATTTCATGCCACAACCCTGTTGTGGTCAAGTCAAAGTCTTAATTTATTTCACAAGTCATTTTGAAAAGTCTGACGGGGGAACAGTATGGCCACTCCAACTGTCCATAACCGCGGACGCGGCTATTCGAATAGTTTGACACTCTGCAGAGATTGTACACTTTCACCACAACATTCGATACATCCGTCAGGAACAAATTATGAATTCACCATACTCAATATGCGGATAATCAATCCTAACCTTTCAATTACACGCCCTAGTATAAGCACCTCTCCTGTGAGTTTGGCCTCCCAACCATGACCAACTGTCATCTTGGGTACTGCACAGGTGGACAATCTTCACAAGATAGCCTCAGCTCAGACCTTGGCCATGAGGGAACTAATACTAAGGTATATAAGTTTTCAGTCGAGCCCTACCCAATTCTCGGGTATTGTGGTTGTACGGTAACATTGGAATGGTATCGCATCCAGACAACCATCAGTTTTATAAAGGGCTAAGGCTCATGCCTCAACATTTTCATCACCAAACTCATCAGGTGTTCAGAAAACACATGTCAAAACATCTCAGTAGAATGATCCATCATTCTAAGGTTTTCATAACCATTTTCACCAAGTACTCCCATCTAAAGTTGGTCAAGTTTTATGCTTAGCACTAGCATCTACAAGTGGGTGTAAGTACTACTGAGGGGTGGTAAACTAGTGGAATTTCAACTAAGTTCAATCTCATGCCTTAGGATGACATCAAGATTATCTAGCTTAGGCCAAATTTTATGCTATTTATGCAACCATCAATTATCTTTCTAGTAGCTACAATTTACTTAAGTAAACTCTACATAATTGCTTTGATAAAGAAATAAAGTAAGAAGCTTGCAAATAAAACTATGATTGGTTTATCAAGGGGTTATGATCATATATGCTTTAAGGCATATAGTGGGCATGGTAGCAAGCAAGTAGTAGCTTGCATAGGTCAACTTGATTAGTAAGGCTTGCAAGTATTGGCTTGCACAATATCAGTATAAGCTTGCTACATTGCAAGTGTTAGCTTGCCTTGTGCAGAGCAGTGGTTGAAGTTCTCCTTGGCTTCTTCTTCGTAGAATCCTCCTTCCTCCTCGTATCCTTGGTCGGTACTAGTGTCTATAAATAAATACGATATACACAATCACCAAACAGTACTTAATTACTTGCAATCATCACACAAAAGGGTCCTATAGATGATCTAGCATCATCACTAACATTACAAGATTAAAGTTTGGTTTAATTCCTTTTATTTTTAGAAAGTAATTTCTACTCATTGAAAAACTACTAAGGATTTAATATTCTCAAACCAAACATGGGATCATGTTGACACATGTCATCACCACATATTTAAGTTCATGGGAATGTGTTTTAAAGTGGGGTCACAATTTAATAAGGTTTTACTCTTTTATTTTAATTAATTAAAGTGGCTAGAAATGCCTATGGGGCATTCTTTTATTACTTGAACATTATTTCTGTAAGTAAACCTATATATTTTTATATATTCTGAAAGGTATGGTCAAATGTGATTTTTGAGAGTTGGAATCAACTCAAAAACTATTATGGTTTTAATTTGAAAAATGTTTGAATGCAGAAAAGCTTCTGCCTTGTTATTTTTACTATGGATGATCTACAGATCCAAATGACTTGAATCCAACGGGCTTGGATTCAGCATTCCCAGAACTTTCTAACAAAATTGGTTTCATTCAATTTGGTTTACTAAATCGACCTGGGTTGCTTTTTGAAACTGGGTACAGAAGTGTGTTTGAAATAAAATGGAAAAGGTTAAATTCAAATAACTGGGCTGCGCGGGAAGCGATACTGGGCCGGCCTGCTAAGCGCAGCGTTTCCGCGGGCTGTTTAAGTGGCTGTCCCCACGCGTCAGTAAGACAGGGGGTGCGAAACGGTATGGGGCGATGTGGTGCGTTCGATCTGGTTCTAATCCAACGGCTGAGGGTCATCGTCGATGTTGGACAACGCCGGCGAGACAGAAACCTAGCGCGGACAGTGGGGGTCGTCGTTGGGGGCTCACCGGGGTTCAGGCGAGGGTCGGTGAGGCAGGCGAACGACGAAGTCGACGACGGCGAACCTCCTGGTACCGGCAGCTTCTCCTGGGGCGGCTCCAATCGCTGGCTTCCTTCTTCTCTAAAGGCGGTGGGCTCCGGTGAAATTCCGGCGAAGTGCTGCTCGCCTTGCTCCGGGAACGGTGTGGCACGATCAGTGAGGAGAGGGTAGTGAGATGGTATGCTCAATTCGGGTGGGGGTGGCCTCTATTTATAGTCGCAACGACGAGACCGAACGGGATGGGCAGGCGACAGTGGCGACATGGCTACGGGCCGCTAGAGGCATGACCGGCGGTGGCGATCGCTTGGTGGTCTCTTGGCGATGCTCTACGGCTTTAATGCGCTTGTAGGGGCGGTGCGGTTTGGTCTGGAACACGCGACGCTCTGCGCGGCAGAGGCGGCGTCTTCGACGGCGAGCGGTGGCTACGAGGCACGGGCGGTGAAATGGGCATGTCTGGCGTGTTCCTGGGACGGTGGCGATCATGTATGCACGCGGCGAGGGCGGCGCGCGGTCTGTGGGATTCGGTCGAGGGTGGCGCTCTGGCGCATGCTCGGCATGGTTGCTGGCGAGCTGGGCGCGGTCCGTGCATGTGGTCCAGGGTTTGGCAAGGTTCGAGCGTTGGACACGGAGTGGCGGTGGGGTGTTGGCTGCCTCCTAGACATGTTTTTTAGGCTTGGTGCTTGCTCTGGCTAGCTAGCCATGGTCGGCTGGCAAGGAGGTGCTCGGGTTGGCATGGCATGGGGAAAAGGGTAGGGGCTAGGGTTGGTCCAAGCACTGGTTGGCATTGGGGGAGACAAGGGTGATCAATGGTGAACATTGCTTAGCCAAATTACTGCTCAAAACAGTAAAGTTAGGCCAGTTTGATTTAAATCTGCCAAGTGTTTGATGAAATGGCCGCATGAATTCAAGTTTTGAATTTTAAAAAGATTTTTGGTGGGTGTGCTAGATTGGTGCTGGTGAGTCTGCAGATGCTTGGGTTTTGAAAGTTGAGCTTGTTTGAGTGGGTTTTAAAAAAGTGGGATCTTCCCATATGATAAAGATTCAATTTTGAATTGTCATTTAAACTATGCATTTGAAAGTTTCTGGATGATCATAAAGTGGGCCTTGATACCTTGTTATGAGTATAATCAAGGGGTTCAAAGATCCAGAAAAGTTTATGTTTGGTTCTGAAAGTTCGAGACAGCCAAAGTAGGCATGGGAATTAAATTGGTCAAAATGACCATTCCCTTATTTTATTTGTTTTGATTTACTTGTCTTTGAGAAAAGTTTGGGAATTGTTTAGATAATGTTTATTTCACCTAAGAAACATTTTACAAGCAAAGAAACACATAAACAAGGCGATTCAAAAGAATTCAAAATAGGATGCATACACACATGCATGCTTTCATAATTTTATTTAGAAAAGTTTTTTGTTAACCCTAATTTTGATGATTAGAGTTTGATGATCCAAGTTTAGTATTTTTGGGATGTTACAAACCTTCCCCCTTAAACAAAATCTCGTCCCGAGATTTGAAAAAGGATGAAAAAGATTACCTAGGATTTGAAGAGATCGGGAAACTCCGTCCTGATGTGATCTTCGCGCTCCGAGGTAGCTTCCTCTTTTGTGTGGTTGCTCCACTGAATCTTGAGAAACTTGATGCTTCGGGTTCGGGTAGTTCTGAAAGCTTCTTCCAAAATACGGATGGGTACTTCGGGATAGGTCAGGTCATCGTTAATCTCTATGGTCCAGTGATCGATGTTTTTGAACACTTCGGTCTTCTCGGGGACTTCGAGACACTTGCGAAGTAATGAGATATGAAACACATTGTGCACGGATGACATCTCTTCGGGTAGTTCCAAGTGATATGATACTTCTCCTCGACGGTTCAAAATCTTGAAAGGTCCGATATATCTGGGGGCTAGCTTTCCTTTGTGTTGGAAACGTTGCATTCCCTTCAATGGCGACACTTTCAGATAAACAAAATCTCCTATGTTGAAGACGAGGTCTCGACGTCTCTTGTCGGCGTAACTCTTCTGTCTGGATTGGGCGGTCTTGAGGTGCTCACGAATCTTGTGAACCTTCTCTTCTGCTTCTCTAGGATGTCGGGTCCAAAAATCTGACTCTCTCTGAAAGAACATGTTGAGCCCCCATGTGTGGTTTTGGTAATTAATGACAATCTTTATGGACTAATGCGTGTTTTAAGTTATACTTGTAGGATTTGTCCATTGGCATCGCTTGGAGCATGTGTTGGCTTCAAGGTCAATGAAATGCAAAGAAGATTTGTTGGGCAAGCTCAATATGCAAGGTCGATGATGAGGAATTAAGGAAGGCGTTCCATCTTGAGAAGGGCAAGATCGTCTACATCGAGCTCTAGTGGAATGCTCAAGGCAAAGGTATAATATTGATAGGTTTTCCCTTTTGCCGGTCTCACGTTGTGTGTGTGAGACCGGGTTTAGGATAGATAACCGTTCTATCAAGAGGGGCTCTTGTATGAGTAATTCGGTCACATCGTTCGGAGAGAGCTCAAATCTTTGCATACTTGCATCATCCTATTTGGTTGTTATTTGGTCTTATCCATATGATGATATAGAGCTTATGGTAATCTCCATAACAAGCTCTTGTTCATCTAAATCGGATCTCTCATTTGTATCTTGTTGCGATTTTGATTTATCTTTTCGGTTTCTCACCAAGTGAGGTATATCACATTATTCTACTTGATACTTTCTCACTTGGTGATAATCAATATTTCCATTTTTTATTGGGAAGCCCTTGTCGCCCTCTATCCAACGCAATTTGAATCGGAGCTTTCAGTCAAAAGTTATTGCCGTTTGAATATTTGCATGTCGGTCTGTTTTATGGGCCAAGCGGTAGTACCGTCTGGGTCTAAAAACGGGCCGGTACTACCGCCCGGGTCTAAAAACGGTCAGTTTTCTCTCTGTCTGGCTAGGTACCTTTTTCCAGTACTACCGGCCGACCCGGTAGTACCGCCCGGGTGGGCCGGTAGTACCGGCCGGCCCAGGAAAAATACTCAGTTTTATTTGCCCTGTGTTTCCCATATTCAGATCTGGATTTACTGCTTGCGCGTTGACCCGCTGCGCGCGCCAATGCTACACCTATGGAGATTTTTTTTACGGATCCGTAGTACGGACTGATGTGGCGAGGCGTGGCACATTAGCATGAGCCTTTTTCGGAACAAACCAATAGATTTCACCAACTGCGTGAGGCCACGTCTGTCCGTAAGTTTAGTCCGTAATCAGTTTTCCGTAGGTCTAGGATTACCGCCTGGCCCCGCCTTGGCTTCCGCGTGCGTCCGCCGCTTGCGCGCCTCGCGCAGCCACCGCTCACCTGCCTGGCCCCGCGCGGGCCCCGCTGGCGCTGCGCTGCTACTCGCGCGCGCGCCTGCCGAGCCGCTGCTGCTGGCCCGCTGTGCTGCTGCATGCCGCGGGCCCCCGCGCCGCTGCGCTGCTTGCTGCGCTGCCTAGCTGCCGCGCGCGTTGACTGCTGCTGCTAGCTGCCGCGCGCAAGGCCCCGCCTGCTGCTGCTGCTGCACTCGCACGCGCGCTTGCTGCTTGCTGCTACGCGCATGCATGCATGCGAGCCGTTTCTTGCTGGTTGCGTTGGCTGCTGCTTCTCTCTCTCATACATGTGTTGACTTTCCCCAATTTCCTGACTTGTTTCTTTGCTCCGCCTGGAACATATGCGGTACTACCGATAAAATCCGGTACTACCGGGGGTAAAATCCGATAGTAGGGATCCAGACAGAAAAAACGCTCCAACGGCCAGATTTTCTAGGCCCTCTATTTAAGTTTTGTCCGTTTTCAGTTTAGTTAGCTCCTCTTTATATATTAGACTAAACTTTGTCCACACTTGCTCTAGATCTTGAAGCTTGTCTAATCTTTTCCCTCCGATGATTCTTGCCCATATTTGAGTGAAAGAGAGAGGAGATCTAGCCCCACGTTTTGACCTAACCGATTCATCTCTTTGTGAGGGCATATTTGGGGATCTAGATTGTGAGGGATTTTGTGTCTCTCTTTGATTCCTCCTCTCTTGTTCCCCCAATAGCTTTAGTAGCTTTGTTGGAACTTGAGAGTGAGGGATTTGGGCATCTTTGTGGTGTTCTTGCCATTTGCATTTGGTGCATCGGTTTGAGTTCTCCTCGGAGAATTTGGTTTGATTTACTCATTGGAGCTTGTCCCTCTTGGGTTCTTGGAACCCTAGACGGTTTGTGGCCTTGGTGGCATTGTGGCCTTTTGTGGCATTTGTTGGGAGCCTCCAATTAAGTTGTGGAGAAGTGCCCCAACCTTGTGAGAGGTTCCGGTTGCCACCGACAAGTGCACCGATAGTGGAAGCGTGGATCGATCTCGTTGGGGTGAGATTCACCGGAGAATAAGGGGGGCCTTTTGTGGCGTTGGTGGTTTGATACCACCCCCTCTCCAAACGAGACGTACTCCATGTTGGGAGGAACTCGGTAAAATATCGTCGTCCCCGCGTGCCTCGGTTATCTCTATACCCGAGCTTTTACTTATGCACTTTACATTGTGGATAGCCTTCGTGCTTGAAGTAATCTATATCTTGCTATCACCTTGTTGCTTGTATTGCTTAGCATAAGTTGTTGGTGCACATAGGTGAACCCTAGTTGTTTTAGGTTGTGCTTGACAAAGTAAAACGCTAGTTTTATTCCGCCATTGTTGAGCTACTCTAGGAAAAGTTTTAATCGCCTATTCACCCCCCCCTCTAGGCGACATCTGTATCCTTTCACTCTCCTACTTTCGACCAGTTCAAAGGGGTGCGACACTTTCTTCCGTACATGAATTTAAAGGGGGCCATTTGCAAACTGGCTTGATAACTGTTATTGTAAGAAAATTCTGCAAACGACAGACAGTCTTCCCACTTGGATCCATATTCTAACACACATGCTCTCAGCATATCTTCGAGTATTTGATTTACTCGCTCCGTTTGTCCATCGGTCTGAGGGTGATACGCGGTACTGAAATCTAGGCGGGTTCCTAAACCTTCTTGGACTTTCTTCCAGAATCTCGAGGTAAACTGAGTTCCTCGATCCGATACGATGTTCTTGGATACTCCATGCAAACTAACTATCCTAGCGATGTACAACTTCGCTAGCTTCGAACTCTGATATGTGGTCGACTTTGGACAATTTGTCCACTATGACCCAGATAGAGTCATTTCCCCTACTAGAAGTAGGCAGTCCAGTGATAAAGTCCATTCCAACGGAATCCCATTTCCATTCCGGAATTTGTAAGGGTTGCAACAATCCAGCGGGTCTTTGATGTCCTGCCTTGACTCACTGACAAATATCACACTTGGCGATATAGCTTCCGATTTCTCTCTTCATCTTATGCCACCAAAATTGCTCTTTCAAATCTTGATACATCTTAGTTCCTCCGGGATGGATAGAATAAAGAGTATCATGAGCCTCCTTCAGAATCACTTCTTTCAACTCAGAATCTGCTGGTACACAAAGGCGTCCTTTGTACCACAGAACTCCTTCTTCGTCTTCGGTGAATCCAGGTACTTTGCATGTACCGATACGTCGCTTGATTCCGTCGATACTAGCATTTCCTTTCTGCGCCTCTTTGATCCGACTGATCAAAGTGGGCTGGAGTTCTATGCTAGCTAAAAACCTTCACTCACTAATTTTATTCGAAAATCTTCCATTTCTTTGTGCAGGCTTGGTTGCTCCTTCAAGATCATGGAGTTCAAGCGGCACGGCAATCTAATAAGGGCATCGGCTACCACATTGGCTTTACCAGGGTGATAGTGAATGTCCAGATCGTAATCCTTGATTAGCTCAATCCATCTCCTCTGTCTCATATTCAGCTCCTTCTGAGTGAATATATACTTCAGACTCTTGTGATCCGTATAGATCTCACAACAGTTTCCCATCAGGTAATGCCTCCATGTCTTCAGGGCTAGAACTACGGCTGCGAGTTCGAGGTCATGGGTTGGGTAATTTTGCTCATGTTGCTTCAATTGTCGAGATAGATAAGATATAACTTTGCCTTCTTGCATTAGTACACACCCGAGCCCGATCTTGGATGCATCACAATACACATCGAAGGGCTTCGTTATATCTGGCATGATCAAGATTGGGGCTGAAATCAATCTTCTCTTGAGTTCTTGAAAACTCGCTTCACATTTGTCGGTCCATTCAAACTTCTTGTCCTTCTTCAGCAATTGGGTCATGGGTCTGGCGATACTCGAGAATCCTTCTACGAATTTGCGGTAATATCCCGCCAATCCGAGAAATGCACGATCTTGGGTTTGAGTGGTTGGGGCTTGCCAATCTTCTACATCTTTCACTTTGGCAGGGTTAACGGCAATTCCTCCGGCTGATAACAATGTGACCGAGGAATCCTACCTCCTGTAACCAGAATTCACATTTGCTAAACTTTGCATACAGCTGATGCTCTCTAAGGGTTCCAAGAATGGTCCTTAGGTATAGCTCATGTTCTTCTTCTAATTTGGAATAAATCAGAATGTCATCGATGAAAACAACGACAAACTTATCCAGGAAGTCCATAAAAATCTTATTCATGAGATTCATGAAATAAGCGGGGGCATTGGTCAATCCAAAAGACATGACTGTATACTCATACAATCCATATCTGGTGGTAAAGGCAGTCTTTGGAATATCCTCTGCACGAATTTTGAGTTGATGATAACCAGTCCTAAGATCAATCTTAGAAAACACTTTGGCACCGGTCAACTGATCAAACAGATCTTCTATCTTGGGCAAGGGGCACTTGTTCTTGATGGTGACATCATTCAACTTCCGGTAATCCGTACACAAACGGTTACCTCCATCCTTCTTGTGCACAAACAAGACAGGTGATCTCCAAGGTGACGCACTTGGTTGAATCAATCCAATTTCCAACATGGCATCCAGTTGCTTCTTCAGTTCTGCTAGCTCTGACGGGATCATACTATAGGGTCTCTGGGCTATGGGTCCTGTTCCGGGGATTAGTTCAATGATAAACTCGATATCCTGATCTGGGGGCATACCGGGCATAACATCTGGAAATACATCGGGGTATTCAGAGACTATCCGGACTTGGTCAATGGTAGGTTGGGCTATACTCTTGTTGCACTTGAATTGGCGAGGTAAGGTTTCAGATATATGCTCGACTAATATTCCGGCTGTACTGGTCATGGTTATGGCTTTCTTGGCACAGTCAATCAATCCTTTATGTTTGGACATCCAATCCATTCCTAGTACTACTTCCAAACCTTTAGTTTCGAGTACTATCAGATTAGCATAAAAATCTATGCCATGGATTCGGATAGGGACGGCTTTGCAAATTTTCCTAGCCTTGGTGGTTGATCCAGGAATTTGAACAATCATGACATGCTTCAATTTGGTTGGTTGAATTTTACTAGTGCATGCAAATTCTTCGGTGACAAATGAATGCGATGCACCAGAATCAAACAACACTCTTGCAAGTACTGAATTAACAGAAAACATACCCAGCACGACGTCTGCGCTTCCTGAGCTTCTTCAACATGCATGAGAAAAAGACGGCCATTGCGGTTGAGTGAATTCCCTAGGGAAAATCTTCTTTCGGGATGAACACGACGCCGTTGCTGAGCTGGGGCATTGGCATTGGGTGCTGCGGCATTCTTCTTGTTGGGGCACTCGTTGGAATAGTGGCCTTTATTTCCACAGTCATAACAAGTCACTTGCGACTTGTCCTTTGCTGCTACATGCACAACATTGCTTCCAGTCCTCGGGGCAGTGTTGGTGTTGGCGGTAGCATTGTTGTTGTTGAACTTGGATGGGGCACGATTGAAATTGCTAGCGTTGCCGGGGTTGTTGTGATTTCCTCCGGGCCTAGGGTTTCCACGGTAGGGATAGGTCGGACGGTTCATCGGGGGTCTGTTGGTTCTTGGGGCAAATCCGGGAGATGGGTTAGG
This sequence comes from Avena atlantica, assembly GCA_910589765.1. Classification (NCBI taxonomy): domain Eukaryota; kingdom Viridiplantae; phylum Streptophyta; class Magnoliopsida; order Poales; family Poaceae; genus Avena; species Avena atlantica. Next base: position 234,645,642 of record OU342738.1, read on the forward strand.
GCGATACTTTGGGGTCTGATGTGTTCCTGGCTGATGCATCATGCGACGCTTGCGGTTCTCGTTAGCTTGGTTGATCTTTCCTTCCATCTGGATAGCAGAGTCTACAAAGGCTTCAATATCGACAAAGGGGATATTGACTAACACCGTATGCATCTCATTGTGCACACCATTCAAGAATCTCTCCTTCTTCTTGGCTTCGGTGTCAATCTCATCCGGGGCATACCTAGCTAATGACAAGAATTTGTCACGATATTCCACTGTAGTCATCCTTCCTTGCTTCAGCTCTCTGAACTTGTCTCTCATCCTCTTGATCAAACCCGGTGGCACATGGGTTCTGCTGAACTTGACCTTGAATTCCTCCCAGGTCATCATCTGGCCTCCGGTCATTGCGCGAACACTGTTCCACCATGCCCTGGCATCTCCAGCTAGTTAGTGGGTGGCGAACAGAACTTTCTCGTTGGCTTCCACTCCGGCGACTTCTAGGTTACTTTCCATGGTTTGCAACCAATCATCGGCGTCTAGGGGCTCTTCTGACTTAGTGAAAACAGGTGGGTTGGTATTCTGGAAATTCTTGAGCTTAGATCCATGGTTGTCCTGATTTCCGTGGCCTTGGTTGTTGTGGGCTAGCTGGGCTATCTGCTGCAGGGTGGCTAGGTTGGCTTGACGTTCCGCTCTTTCAGCTTCGCGGTCAGAAGTCAACAATTGCAGAATCTGCAACATCGGGTCCGGGGGTGAACCATTTCCTCCACGTGGAATCTGAAGATTGAGATAGATCATGAGAAAAGAGGGAAATTTCTAAGGTTTTGGGTCTTTGAAAAGTTTTTAAAGTTTGACTCAGATTTTCTAGCAACTTGCTTTTTCATTCATTCATTCATTCATTCATAGCACATGATACAACACACACCACAAAAAAAGCAGATGGTTTTAAGAACCATTCTGGAAACTACGATACAGTGGGACCGAATACTACTCACTACGCTAGTGCTCAAGTGCTACTACTCCTCGGAATCGGTAGCTTCATCATCCTCGTCATCATCGATGAAGGAGAAATCATCCTCATCGGTGAAGAAATCCATAGCCTAATCCTCCAGAAAATCATCATCATCGCTGAGATAGGAGTAGGGGTCTCCATGAAGATCCTCTCCTGCATTCTCCCTTTCTTCCAACTGCATGTCTCTCTCGTGGATGGTCTCCTCCAAAGATGAGATGCGGTGGCGAAGACGGGCAATGATGCACTCCTTGTCGAGCTGACGGTGGCGAGACTTGTGATCCTTCGCTAGCATGCCGATGGTTTGACCCTTCGTCTTGATGATGGCAGACTTGTGGTTGGAGTAGTCACGGAAGTTATCCAACTCCTGCTGTCGATCGTACATCATGAAGCTAAGGTGGTCCAATTGGGTCTTCAACTCAGGGTGGTATGCTGCTTCCAGTGGTTGTCCATTCGCATCACGCCTCGGGCAAAACTCAAAGCGATTACCCTTGATCTGGTTGATACTCTGCCCACATAGATGGGCAAGAGCTTCCTGCATTGCCCTGGCAAGTCCATCGAGCTAGTTGTTCTCTCTTAAGGTAAACTTAATTCCCTCAGCAGTGGGAGGTTCAATCTTTCCTCGGAGACTTGCAACAATTAGCCACTGCAGATCTTCTCCTTGATCATTGAGCTGAGCTTCGAAGAACTCGGGGTGCGGACGCTCCAGAAGTTCCGAAAGCTGGTCCAAATCCATCTCAAAGATAAGGTCTCCTCCATTCCCCAATTGATAAAATTTGCTGTACTTCACATCCATCTATAAGAATATAGGATGATTAAGTTAGTAGAGTGATTAAGTGTGTCAATATTTTATGTATATTGCAAGAGTTTTTGAGGAACATGAATTTTCATGAAAGAATCAAAGGGATAAGAATGAGAATAAGTTTTTGTAAATATTTGTTTTCTTTGCTTTTGAAACTAAGTTTTTGATTCAAACGTCCAGTCTAACTAGGGTCTCCTATGGCCAGGATGGCTCTGATACCAACTTGTCAACACCCGGATTTTTAATCCCAGATACCTGTTATGCCATACATCGCAATCGCAGGATTACCATTTTTGCGAAACATAACAAAATTGGATACCATAGTACATCATCCATTACAAACCGTACAAAAGTTCTTACACAAATAGGGATCTCATGATCCAGTTCTTAATACAACTTCAAGCAGCGGAATACGTAATAATAACGGTAGCGTAGGCGAAGCTCCATCTTCGGGGTCACATGCAATGCTGACGATGGGAGATGATCCTAGTTGTCGTAACCTTCCTGGGGTCCATCCTCCAGGTACTCCTCTTCATAGTCTAGACACGGGAATAGCCAGGGACAAAGCCATGAGTACTCTTTAAGTACTCGCAAACTAATACTAACAAGTGAAAGGGGTTTTTGATAATAGGACACTAGGCTCTAGGGTTGTTTTGCAAAAGCCAGATTGATCTCTACTAAGTTTGGAAGCAACAAATGCTAGCTAAGGTTTTGTAACACCTAAGTGGGAACTTGTATTTCATGCCACAACCCTGTTGTGGTCAAGTCAAAGTCTCAATTCATTTCACAAGTCATTTTGAAAAGTCTGACGGGGGAACAGTATGGCCACTCCAACTGTCCATAACTGCGGACGCGGCTATTCGAATAGTTTGACACTCTGCAGAGATTGTACATTTTCACCACAACATTCGATACATCCGTCAGGAACAAATCCTGAATTCACCATACTCAGTATGCGGATAATCAATCCTAACCTTTCAATTACACGCCCTAGTATAAGCACCTCTCCTGTGAGTTTGGCCTCCCAACCATGACCAACTGTCATCTTGGGTATTGCACAGGTGGACAATCTTCACAAGGTAGCCTCAGCTCAGACCTTGGCCGTGAGGGAACTAATACTAAGGTATATAAGTTTCCAGTCAAGCCCTACCCAATTCTCGGGTATTGTGGTTGTACGGTAACATTGGAATGGTATCGCATCCAGACAACCATCAGTTTTATAAAGGGCTAAGGCTCATGCCTCAACATTTTCATCACCAAACTCATCAGGTGTTCAGAAAACACATGTCAAAACATCTCAGTAGAATGATCCATCATTCTAAGGTTTTCATAACCATTTTCACCAAGTACTCCCATCTAAAGTTGGTCAAGTTTTATGCTTAGCACTAGCATCTACAAGTGGGGGTAAGTACTACTGAGGGGTGGTAAACTAGTGGAGTTTCAACTAAGTTCAATCTCATGCCTTAGGATGACATCAATATTATCTAGCTTAGGCCAAATTTAATGCTCTTTATGCAACCCTCAATTATCTTTCTAGTAGCTACAATTTACTTAAGTAAACTCTACATAATTGCTTTGATAAAGAAATAAAGTAAGAAGCTTGCAAATAAAACTAGGATTGGTTTATCAAGGGGTTATGATCATATATGCTTTAAGGCATATAGTGGGCATGGTAGCAAGCAAGTAGTAGCTTGCATAGGTCAACTTGATTAGTAAGGCTTGCAAGTATTGGCTTGCACAATATCATTATAAGCTTGCTACATTGCAAGTGTTATCTTACCTTGTGCAAAGCAGTGGTTGAAGTTCTCCTCGGCTTATTCTTTGTAGAATCCTCCTTCCTCCTCGTATCCTTGGTCGGTACTAGCGTCTATAAGTAAATACGATGTACACAATCACCAAACAGTACTTAACTACTTGCAATCATCACACAAAAGGGTCCTATAGATGATCTAGCATCATCACTAACATTACAAGATTAAAGTTTGGTTTAATTCCTTTTATTTTTAGAAAGTAATTTCTACTCATTGAAAAACAACTTAGGATTTAATATTCTCAAACCAAACATGGGATCATGTTGACACATGTCATCACCACATATTTTAGTTCATGGTAATGTGTTTTAAAGCGGGGTCACAATTTAATAAGGTTTTACTCTTTTATTTTAATTAATAAAAGTGGCTAGAAATGCCTATGGGGCATTCTTTCATTACTTGAACATTATTTCTGTAAGTAAACCTATATATTTTTATATATTCTGAAAGGTATGGTTAAATGTGATTTTTGAGAGTTGGAATCAACTCAAAAACTATTATGGTTTTAATTTGAAAAATGTTTGAATGCAGAAAAGCTTCCGCCTTGTTATTTTTACTATGGATGATCTACAGATCCAAATGACTTGAATCCAACGGGCTTGGATTCAGCATTCCCAGATCTTTCTAACAAAATTGGTTTCATTCAATTTGGTTCACTGAATCGACCTGGGTTGATTTTTGAAACTGGGTACAGAAGTGTGTTTGAAATAAAATGGAAAAGGTTAAATTCAAATAACTGGGCTGCGCGGGAAGCGATACTGGGCCGGCCTGCTAAGCGCAGCGCTTCCGCGGGCTGTTTAAGTGGCTGTCCCCACGCTTCAGTGAGACAGGGGTGCGAAACGGTATGGGGCGATGTGGTGCGTTCGATCTGGTTCTAATCCAACGGCTGAGGGTCATCGTCGATGTTGGACAACGCCAGCGAGACAGAACCTAGTGCAGCCAGTGGGGGTTGTTGGGGGCTCACCGGGGTTCAGGCGAGGGTCGGCGAGGCGGGCGAATGACGAAGTCGACGACAGCGAACCTCCTGGTACCAGCAGCTTCTCCTAGGGCGGCTCCAATCGCTGGCTTCCTTCTTCTCCAGAGGCGGCGGGCTCCGGTGAAATTCCGGCGAAGTGCTGCTCGCCTTGCTCCGGGAACGGTGTGGCACGATCAGCGAGGAGAGGGGAGTGAGATGGTGTGCTCAATTCGGCCGGGGGTGGCCTCTATTTATAGTCGCAATGACGAGACCGAACGGGATGGGCAGGCGACGGTGGCGACATGGCTATGGGCTGCTAGAGGCATGACCGGCGGTGGCGGTCGCTTGGTGGTCTCTTGGCGATGCTCTACGGATTTAATGCGCTTATAGGGGCGGTGCGGTTAGGTCTGGAACACGCAACGCTCTGCGTGGCAGAGGCGGCGTCTTTGATGGCGAGCGGTGGCTACGAGGCACGGGCGGTGAAATGGGCATGTCTGGCGTGTTCCTGGGACGGTGGCGATCATGTATGTACGCGGCGAGGGCGGCGCGCGGTCTGTGGGCTTCGGTCGAGGGTGGCGCTCTGGCGCATGCTCGGCATGGTTGCTGGCGAGCTGGGCGCGGTCCGTGCGTGTGGTCCAGGGTTTGGCAAGGTTAGAGCGTTGGACAGGGAGTGGCAGTGGGGTGTTGGCTGCCTCCTAGACATGTTGTTTAGGTTGGTGCTTGCTCTGGCTAGCTAGCCATGGTCGGCTGGCAAGGGGATGCTCGGGTTGGCATGGCATGGGGCAAAGGTTAGGGGCTAGGGTTGGTCCAAGCACTGGTTGACATTGGGGGAGACAAGGGTGATCAATGGTGAACATTGTTTAGCCAAATTACTGCTCAAAACAGTGAAGTTAGGCCAGTTTGATTTGAATCTGCCAAGTGTTTGATGAAATGGCCGCATGAATTCAAGTTTTGAATTTTGAAAAGATTTTTGGTGGGTGTGCTAGATTGGTGCTGGTGAGTCTGAAGATGCTTGGGTTTTGAAAGTTGAGCTTGTTTGAGTGGGTTTTGAAAAAGTGGGATCTTCCCATATGATAAAGATTCAATTTTGAATTGTCATTTAAACTATGCATTTGAAAGTTTCTGGATGATCACAAAGTGGGCCTTGATACCTTGTTATGAGTACAATCAAGGGGTGCAAAGATCCAGAAAAGTTTCTTATAGGTTCTGAAAGTTTGAGACAACCAAAGTAGGCATGGGAGTTAAATTGGTCAAAATGACCATTCCCTTATTTTATTTGTTTTGATTTACTTGTCTTTGAGAAAAGTTTGGGAATTGTTTAGATGATGTTTATTTCACCTAAGAAACATTTTACAAGCAAAGAAACACCTAAACAAGGCAATTCAAAAGAATTCAAAATAGGATGCATACACACATGCATGCTTTCATAATTTTATTTAGAAAAGTTTTTTGTTAACCCTAATTTTGATGATTAGAGTTTGATGATCCAAGTTTAGTATTTTTGGGATGTTACATAGTGCGTGAGACCGATAAAATAGAAGAGGTGGACGAGGAGGCCTTCGATGTTGCCCAAGAGAAGGTGGAATCTAAGAGATCTGCAAACTACACCGTATGTCCATGGATGTTATCACCGGTAGTGACCAATCCTGGAAGAAGTTTGGCAGCGGATCGAGGACAATTTTTTCAAGCTTGTGCCGAAAGGAAGCACTCTCACATTGAGGTCTCTCCAAGGTTGGTGGGATACAATCAAACAATCTTTAAGTCGTTGGAGTGCCGCCTACGAGCAAGTCAAGACTCACCCCCTAGCGGGGTCAACATTGACGAAGAGACAAGATTGCCCAATTTAGGTACAAGGACATGGCAACATCGAGGAACAAACCATTTGCTCTCCACTGCTGGGAATTGCTCCAAGACAGTGAGAAGTGGAGGGTACGAGATCGAGAGGCACCACCTTCGAGAAACAGTGCTACAATAAACTTGGAGGAAGAAGATGATGAGGAAGACGGAGAACCGAAAGCCAAAAGAAAAAGGCCAGATGGTACAAAGAAGGTGAAAGAAGAGATGAAGAGAAAGATTGAGCACGAAAAGTTGAGGGACAAGATTGATGAAATGATGAAGCACAAGTTGCTAGTGGCACAACAACAAATAGAAACCAAGCTCAAGATGGCTGACAAGAGAGAAGACACCAAAGTGCAAATGTGGCTTGCAATTCGTGAAGATGAGAAACACAAAGCTGAGTTTGAGGAGCCAAGGATCCATCTCGAGAAGGAAAAAGCCAGGACAACTGCAATTGCCGACGAAACAAGAGTGATAACCATGGATCCTGAGAAGATGGATCCAATCATAAAAGAGTGGTGGGAATATAGAAGGTTGGAGATCCTCGAGGCAAGGAAAGCTCATAGAGCTGCTGCAACAACTGCTACGAATGGTGGAGCTGATCATCAGGAAGCCTATCATGTTTATTTTCAGTTTGTCTATGTTGTTGTAAACTTTGAAAACTTTGCATTGGTTTCAGCTGTTGGTTTGTAGAATATGATTTGTAGTATACGTTATTTTGCAGTACACGAGACAAGGCAGAACGGATGCAACATAACTGAACCGTAAAATGGAATATTCTGTTTTGCTATACAACATGCGGCATCTGATCTGCCCTTTTTCGCACCGCATACCAGGTTTATGGTTTACCACATCCGTGTTTTGCAGCATCACGGGATGCAATATCCGCTAGAGATGCTCTAATAGCATTGAGTTGGTATTCTAGATGTTTGTATCTTTTCCTACATACTTGGTCAAACTTGGCATCGTTGGACTTTTTAAAATTCTTATATGCACTATATTTTGGCAATGAGGATGACATTAGTATTGCAAGCCACGTAAAGAATTTAGTTTTGTGAGGGCCCAAACCTTCCAAATCATCTTTTCCATATTGGAGGAAATAAATTCCAAAAATTGCACTTCATAAGTTGAAGCCCTCGTATTTCCCACTCTCCGTAAGGTTTCAAATAATGTCATCCTCCACATTGCCATCTAGTTCCACATTATCGTGAATGGCCCAAAGCTCCACTATTGAGTTAGGTGATCCATGGTAAAGTTATCGTCCAGCTTCACATTCCGAATCCGAGCGTTTCACATCGTCCAGTTTTTTCTTCCAGGTGACTCAAAAACTAGGGGCACAATCTCTTTTGGATTCCTCCCTTCTAACCATGGCACATGCCAAAAAGGGGGTCTTTTGTCCATTTCCAAGAGTGATAGTGGTGGTGGCATAGAAAATATTCATATTCTCATTGGTACAACGGTTTCCGGATCATTTCCCATGGGTCTTTCTATTCTAGCCATGGCCATCGCTGCCGAAGCACCGTCGCAAAATGACGAAGGATAGTTTTCATGATCATACGACAATCTCACTTCCGAAGATCAAAGGACAGTCTATTTGTTCGCCAAACGGCTCGGGTTAGCATGTTGGAATCAAAGAGACAAAGATCATACTAGTGAAGTTCCCTCAGACATTATTCATGGTGTGATCGAAAGATCGCACAATCATTTACAAGATGGATCTCGTCAGGCTTAGATATGCATCCAACAAGAGTAAACGAATCTAGGGTTTATGATTATGGAGACTAAAGCTTTAACGTGGGTGTAGATTGCGTCCCTCCTTCAGGTGAATGGTCTTCATTATATAGGCGTCGGTGGTGTAAGAGTCTCTACAGGTCACCAGATCTTCGTCTTGCCTTATACATTAAGTTGATCTTTGATCTCCCTTCACGACTGCTCTTAGGATCCTTTAGGAAGTCTTATTACGACATAACATGTCAAGCGGGTTGAGAGCTTCCGGATATAGGCCTCCAAGTCACGGACGACAAGACAGTCATGGGCAGGAAAAGTGGCAAAAGGCTCATATAATGAGGATTACAAGCCTTGTTCCACCCATCTCCAACACAAACTTATCCATGTTGAGTATCCCAAGATGGCCAAGTTCTTTGGGACGACGGGTTGTTTTCCAATTTACTTTGCATTTCCCGCTGGTGGTAGAATCCTTTGCCAACCAAAGGAAAACCCACTATTTTTTTTGATGAACATGATACTGCCCTTCGGAATTGTGAGAGAGGTCAAGTAGTAAATAGTTTGAGAAACGATGAACGATCCTATAAGATAATAGTGCCCTTCAAAATTTTATCCCAATCCCTCTCTTAATTGTTGTTCTAGATCCCCTTGAAATCAATGGACGAAAGAGAATAGAAGAGAATGAATCAGGGGAATGAAGAAGTGGAGTATGATCGGGGCCTTACTAGTCTAACATCAGGGAAGAAGCACACCGACAATGGGGTCATTGCGGTTGCCACTCCTGGTCACTGTTGAGGCTCACTCTACCGTGGTGCCTCTGGTTGGTCGGTGGAAGGGGGAATGGTAGGAGTATGTACGCTACCATCGTATCCTCAAATTGTGTTGTCCCTCCATCCCTGCCGATGTCGACATCATCACCGTTGTATTGACCTTTTTTCACGAGGGAGTAGGGTCGCGACGAGAGGAAGGACCGGCGTTTCGCTTCGGCCGTGGAAAGAATACAAGAGGTGGAAGGCATGGATCTGACATGGTTCGTTTTGTAGGGTTTCGTAGCATGGAAAACAAAAAATTTCTATCGCATATAAACAAACAAGCCAAGATCTATCTACTAGATTGTAGCAATGAGTCGATGGAATAACTTACCCTCGAAGATTCCAAAGTGTTTAACAAGAGCGGATTCTCGTGGGTGATGTAGTCGTACTCTTTCCGATCTCAAGATCGTGTAGACGATCCTTCCGGCGCTGCGTTCCGGCAGCGCTCCCGCAGTCGGTCACACGTTCGGTACTCGACGAAGACCTTCCTCTCCCTTGTTCCATTAGGCAGCGGAGGTTGTAGCACTCTCCTCGCGATTCCGGCAGCACAACGGCGTGGTACCGGAAGTAGAGGGGAGATCCCGCAGGGCTTCGCCTTAAGCCGGAGCGAGTATGGTGGAGTATAAGAGAGTACTATTAGTGGTCTAGGGTTTAGACACACCAATTAGAAGGCTCTAAACCGAAGGCTAGGGCAATAAGAAGCTCTAAACCAAAACGGCTCTAAACCGGAGATTAGAGGATAGGAACTTTTGTGTCTAGAGGAGGAGGCCCTGCCCCTCCTTTTATGGGTGGAGGGTGCGTCCAAGGGGAGGGGAGTCCCTCCCCAAGTCGGCCTTGGTTGGCGCGCCGGCTTGGGGAGGAGACTCCTCCCCCAAGTCGGTTCCCAACTCCTCTTGCTTGTTTCCCACAGTTTCTTGTTTTAGCCGTTTGACTTTCAAACTGGACATTTGACTTTTCTGTTTTAGGATTCAATTTAATCCTTTATTTGGAACAGCAAGAACACTTAGTACATGATGCAATCATTCCAATATGTAATGACACATTCATGTACCCCTCCCCCCTCCCGGAGTGCCGGACATTCCGGAACCTTCTAGAACATTCCCGATGAAAACACCGGAATCATTCCCGAACTCCGAAACGGGACTTTCCTTATATGAATCTTATTCTCCGGACCATTCCGGATCACCTCATGATATCCCGGATCCCATCCGAGACTCCGAACAACATTCGGTCTCTTTCTCATAATACCATAACTACTCAAACAACGTCGAATCCTTAAGTGTGTCTCCCTACGGTTCGTGAATTATGCGGACATGATCGAGACACTTCTCCGAACAATAACCAATAGAGGAATCTGGAAATTCATATGGCTCCCACATACTTCTACGATTACTTTGCGATCGAATGAACCACTTACATACGATACCAATTTCCCTTTGTCTCACGATATGTTACTTATCTGAGGTTATGATCGTCGGTATCTCTGCATACCTAGTTCAACCTCGTTACTGATAAGTACTCTTTTCTCGTTCCCGTGATATGTGATCCCTTGTGAGCCAGTCACATGCTTGCAAGCTAATTGGATGACATTCCACCGAGAGGGCCCAGAGTATATCTATCCGTCATATGGATGGACAAATCCCACTCTTGATCCATGTGTCTCAACCAATACTTTCCGAACACTCAATGCCACCTTTATAACCACCCAGTTACGGTGTGGTGTTTGATGTCATCAAAGCATCCATCCGGTAAAGGTGATATTCATGATCTCATGGTCGAAGGAATTAGGTTACTATGTATCAGAAAGCATATAGCAATTGAACTATTGAAATGACTTGATCTTTATGCTACGCTTATCTATAGGAGTATGTCCACCATATCATTCTCCTAACGATATGATCTTGTTGTTGATAACATCTCTATGTTCATGATAGGGAAACCACAATCATCTATCAACCAACAAGCTAGTGAAGTATAGAGGCTATACTAGGGACTTCAAATTAAGTTTACAAATCACACAAGTATCAATGTTTCCTTGTTAATACTATTATAGCATGAATGTAAACATTTATCATAAACACAAAGATATAATAATAACTACATTTATTATTGCCTCTAGGGCATATCTCCAACAGTCTCTCACTTGCACTAGAGTCATCTAATCTAGATTACATGGTAATATACCGAACACCCATGGCAGTTTGGTGTTGGTCATGTTTTGCCCTCGGGAGAGGTTTAGTCAACGGATCCGCCACATTCAGATCTGTGTGTACTTTGCAAATCTTTATATCCCCATCCTGGATATGTTCTCGAATAGCGTGAAAACGTAGCTTGATGTGCTTCAGCTTCTTGTGTGACCTTGGTTCTTGCGCATTGGCTATGGCGCCCATGTTATCACAGTAGATAGACATTGGGTCCAGCGCACTAGGAACCACACCCAGCTCTGTAATGAACTCTTTCATCCATATCGCTTCTTGTGAAGCCTCCGAAGCAGCCATGTATTCCGATTCAGTTGAAGATCTCGCCACAACGCTTTGCTTTGCACTCCTCCAGCTAACTGCTGCACCATTCAAAATAAATACGTATCCGGATTGTGATTTAGAATCATCCGGATCGGTGTTCCAACTAGCATCGGTGTAACCATTAACAACGAGCTGTTCATCACCTCCATAAGAAAGAACCATATCCTTAGTTCTTCTCAAGTACTTAAGGATGTTTTTGACCGCTGTCCAATGATCCACTCCTGGATCACTTTGATATCTGCTAGTTAAACTAACAGCATATGCAATGTCGGGTCTAGTACATAGCATGGCATACATTAGAGATCCTATGGCTGAGGCATAGGGAGTCTTACTCATCCTTTCTCTATCTTCTGCCGATGTCGGACTTTGCATTTTACTCAAGGTCGTATTGGGCAACATGGGCAAGAACCCTTTCTTGCTTTCTTCCATTCCAAACCTCTTTAGAACTTTGTCCAAATATGTACTCTGTGACAATGATATTTGGCGTTTCGATCTATCTCTATAAATCTTTATGCCTAATATGTAAGCTGCTTCGCCAAGATCCTTCATTGAAAAACTATTATTCAAATATTCCTTGACACTATTAAGAAGGTCTACATCATTCCCAATCAAAAATATGTCATCCACATATAGTATTAAGAATGCTACAGAGCTCCCACTCACTTTCTTGTAAATACAAGCTTCTCCATAAGTTTGTATAAAACCAAAACTTTTGATTACCTTATCAAAACGTTGATTCCAACTTTGGGATGCTTGCTTCAATCCATAGATGGACCGTTGAAGTTTGCATACCTTGTTAGCATCTTTAGGATCGACAAAACCTTTTGGTTGCATCATATACAACTCTTCATCAATGTCTCCATTGAGGAATGTTGTTTTGACATCCATCTGCCATATCTCATAATCATAATATGCAGCGATTGCTAACATAATCCTCACAGACTTTAGCTTCGCTACTGGTGAGAAAGTCTCATCGTAGTCAACTCCTTGAATTTGTCGAAACCCTTTTGCGACAAGTCGAGCTTTATAGACAGTAACATTACCATCAGCATCTGTTTTCTTCTTGAAAATCCATTTGTTCTCGACAGCCTTCCGGCCATCCGGTAAGTCCACCAAAGTCCATACTTGGTTTTCGTACATGGATCCAATCTCGGATTTCATGGCTTCTTGCCATTTATTGGAATCTGGGCTCATCATCGCTTCCTCATATGTCTCGGGGTCATCGGTGTTGTCCACCAACATGACATTCATAACGGAATCATACCAATCTGGAGTGGTACGAGTTCTCGTTGACCTCCGAGGCTCTGTAGCAACTTCAACCGAAGTTTCATGATCACCATCACTAGCTTCCTCTCTTATTGGTGCAGGCACCACAGGAACTTCTTCCGGTGCTGCGCTACTCGCAATTTCGAGAGAAGGTTCGACAACCTCGTCGAGTTCTACTTTCCTTCCAGTCACTTCTTTCGAGAGAAATTCCTTCTCTAGAAAGGATCCATTCTTGGCAACGAAGATTTTGCCTTCGGATCTATGATAGAAGGTATACCCAATAGTTACCTTCGGGTATCCTATGAAGACGCATTTTTCCGCTTTGGGTTCAAGCTTGTCCGGCTGTAACTTCTTTACATAGGCTTCGCATCCCCAAACTTTAAGGAACGACAATTTAGGTTTCTTACCAAACCATAATTCATACGGTGTCGTTTCAACGGATTTAGATGGTGCCCTATTTAAAGTGAATGCGGTTGTTTCTAATGCATAACCCCAAAATGATAGCGGTAAATCTGTAAGTGACATCATAGAACGAACCATATCTAAGAGAGTTCGATTACGATGTTCGGACACACCATTACGCTGTGGTGTTCCCGGCGGTGTCAATTGTGAAAGTATTCCGCATTTCTTCAAATGCTCGCCAAACTCGTAACTTAGATATTCACCTCCACGATCAGAACATAGAAATTTAATCTTCTTGTTACGTTGATTCTCTACCTCACTTTGAAACTCCTTAAAATTCTCGAAAGTTTCGGACTTATGTTTCATGAAATAGATATACCCATATCTACTCAAGTCATCTGTGAAGGTAAGAACATAACGATAACCACCGCGCGATGCTACACTCATTGGACCACACACATCGGTATGTATGATTTCCAATAAGTCCGTAGCTCGCTCCATCATACCAGAAAATGGAGTCTTAGTCATTTTACCCATCAGACATGCTTCGCATCTTTCAAGTGATTCAAAATCAAGTGATTCAAGAAGTCCATCGGAATGGAGTTTCTTCATACGTTTCACTCTAATGTGACCAAGACGACAGCGCCACATATAGGTCGAATTATCGCTTGATTTCAAACGTTTAGCCTCAATGTTGTTGATATGTGTATTTCCACTATCAAGATTCAATAAGAATAGACCATCTATCAAAGGTGCATGTGCATAAAACATATTACTCATATAAATCGAACAACCATTATTCTCGGACTTAAACAAGTAACCGTCTCGCAATAAACAAGATCCCGATATAATGTTCATGCTCAACGCAGGCACCAAATAACAATTATTTAAGTATAAAACTAATCCCGATGGTAGATGAAGGGGTAGCATGCCGACCGCGATCACATCAACCTTTGATCCATTTCCCACGCGCATCGTCACCTCGTTCTTCGCTAGCTTCCGTTTATTCTGCAGCACCTGTTTCGAGTTACAAATATGAGCAACCGAACCAGTATCAAATACCCAGGCACTACTACGAGTACTAGTGAGATACACATCAATAACATGTATATCAGATATACCTTTCTTCTTGATGTTGCCGTTCTTCAAATCCGCCAAGTACTTTGGGCAATTCCGCTTCCAGTGACCTTCTCCCTTGCAGTAAAAGCACTCAGTATCAGGCTTAGGTCCAGCCTTGGTCTTCTTCGTCGGCGTGGTAACTTTCTTACCACCCTTCTTGAAGTGTCCCTTTTGCTTAGACTTGCCTTTCTTGAATTTGGTGGTCTTATTGACCAACAACACTTGGTGCTCTTTCTTGATCTCCACTTCTGCAGATTTCAACATGGCAAAGAGTTCTGGCAACGTCTTATTCATGTTCTGCATGTTGTAGTTCATCACAAAGTTCTTGTAACTTGGTGGTAGTGATTGGAGGACACGATAAATCCCCAAAGCATTAGGAATCACTATACCCAAGCTTTGAAGTTTGTTCGCGTGCCCAGACATCTTAAGCACATGCTCACTGACGGAGCTGCCCTCTTCCATCTTGCAGTTAAAGAACTTTTCAGAAGCCTCATAGCTTTCAATTGCCGCATGAGTCTCAAAAATCAATTTGAGATCCTCGACAATACCATATGGGTCTGAATCCTCAAACCTTTTCTGAAGCTCCGATTCCAAACCATACAAGATGGCACACTGAACTATGGAGTACTGATTCTTCCGAGCGAGGTAAACATTCTTTACTTCATCGGGAGAATCATCTGCAGGTGGGTCACCCAGCGGTGCATCCAGCACATAGGTCAAATTACCAGCTGTGAGGACAATCCTCAAATTGCGGAACCAATCCGCGAAGTTGCTTCCATTGTTTTTCAACTTTTCTTTCTCTAGGAACGCATTAAAATTGATGGTAGGGGCTGCCATTGATCTACAACATATTTGCAATAGTTTAGACTAAGTTTATGACAAATTGAGTTCAAATTAATTAATAAAGTTAATCTAGGTGAACTCCCACTCAAAACAATATCCCTCACATTGTTTTAGTGATCACACGAACCAAATCCACTACATCAACACCGATCATCACGAGAGTTGATATAGTTTCAATGGCGAACAATCATCATGTTCATCATATCTACTATACGACTCATGCTTTACCTTTCGGTGATCCGTGTTCTGAGACCATGTCTGTACATGCTAGGCTCGTCAAGATTAAACCTTAGTTTCCGCATGAGAAAATCTGGCTTGCTCACGTTGTATACACTTGCGGAATCTAACACACCCGATCATCACGTGGTGCTTCGAAACAACAAGCTTTAGCAACGGTGCTAACTAAGGGTGAACACTTTATGACTTGAAATTCATGTGCATGAGGGATCATCTTATAATGCTACCGTCGTCTACTAAGCAATACAAGATGCATAAAGGATTAACATCACATGCAATTCAATATATATGTGATATGATATGGCCTTTCTTCTTCATGCTTCCGATCTCCATCTTCAAGCAAGAACATGATCTCCATCATCACCGGCATTGCATCAAGGTCAATGACGCCTCTCCATGGTTGTCGTCCACCGGCTTCAACTATTACAACTACTTTGAATAGACACGCGGGTCTTAACAAAAATTAAAGACAACCATATGGCTCCTGCCGGTTGCCAACTTACAATAAGGAACATTGCATACATCAAATATAATCACAATCATGGCCATATCACATCACTGCACACCCCTGCAAAACAAAGTTAGACGCCTCTACTTTCTTTGCATATTTTACGTGGTTTGGGGCTTTCAATAAGTGTCGTTCTAACTTACGAACAAGAACCACAACATTGATACTAGTATTGTTAATCACCCGTTGTAAATTGGATCTTAACTATGCTAGGAGAAACAGGCACCCACAAAGCCACTTATGCAATACAAGTTGCATGTCAAGCGTGGAGCAAGTCTCATGAACGATGTCATGTAAGGTTAGCCCGGGCCGCTTCATCCCAACATACCGCAAGATGCAAAGTACACAAGAAGCAATCGACAATAAAAGCATCAATGCCCACAATGACCATTGTGTTCTACTCGTGCAACAGATCTACATATAGACACGGCTCTGATACCACTATAGGGTTTCGTAGCATGGAAAACAAAAAATTTCTATCGCATATAAACAAACAAGCCAAGATCTATCTACTAGATTGTAGCAACGAGTCGATGGAATAACTTACCCTCGAAGATTCCAAAGTGTTTAACGAGAGCGGATTCTCGTGGGTGATGTAGTCGTACTCTTTCCGATCTCAAGATCGTGTAGACGATCCTTCCGGCGCTGCGTTCCGGCAGCGCTCCCGCAGTCGGTCACACGTTCGGTACTCGACGAAGACCTTCCTCTCCCTTGTTCCAGCAGGCAGCGGAGGTTGTAGCACTCTCCTCGCGATTCCGGCAGCACAACGGCGTGGTACCGGAAGTAGAGGGGAGATCCCACAGGGCTTCGCCTTAAGCCGGAGCGAGTATGGTGGAGTATGAGAGAGTACTATTAGTGGTCTAGGGTTTAGACACACCAATTATAAGGCTCTAAACCGAAGGCTAGGGCAATTAGAAGCTCTAAACCAAAATGGCTCTAAACCGGAGATTAGAGGATAGGAACTTTTGTGTCTAGAGGAGGAGGCCCTGCCCCTCCTTTTATGGGTGGAGGGTGCGGCCAAGGGGAGGGGAGTCCCTCCCCAAGTCGGTCTTGGTTGGCGTGCCGGCTTGGGGAGGAGACTCCTCCCCCAAGTCGGTTCCCAACTCCTCTTTCTTGTTTCCCACAGTTTCTTGTTTTAGCCGTTTGACTTTCAAACTGGACATTTGACTTTTCTGTTTTAGGATTCAATTTAATCCTTTATTTGGAACAGCAAGAACACTTAGTACATGATGCAATCATTCCAATATGTAATGACACATTCATGTACCCCTCCCCCCTCCCGGAGTGCCGGACATTCCGGAACCTTCTAGAACATTCCCGATGAAAACACCAGAATCATTCCCGAACTCCGAAACGGGACTTTCCTTATATGAATCTTATTCTCCGGACCATTCCGGATCACCTCATGATATCCCGGATCCCATCCGAGACTCCAAACAACATTCGGTCTCTTTCTCATAATACCATAACTACTCAAACAACGTCGAATCCTTAAGTGTGTCTCCCTACGGTTCGTGAATTATGCGGACATGATCGAGACACTTCTCCGAACAATAACCAATAGAGGAATCTGGAAATTCATATGGCTCCCACATACTTCTACGATTACTTTGCGATCGAATGAACCACTTACATACGATACCAATTTCCCTTTGTCTCACGATATGTTACTTATCCGAGGTTATGATCGTCGGTATCTCTGCATACCTAGTTCAACCTCGTTACTGATAAGTACTCTTTTCTCGTTCCCGTGATATGTGATCCCTTGTGAGCCAGTCACATGCTTGCAAGCTAATTGGATGACATTCCACCGAGAGGGCCCAGAGTATATCTATCCGTCATATGGATGGACAAATCCCACTCTTGATCCATGTGTCTCAACCAATACTTTCCGAACACTCAATGCCACCTTTATAACCACCCAGTTACGGTGTGGTGTTTGATGTCATCAAAGCATCCATCCGGTAAAGGTGATATGCATGATCTCATGGTCGAAGGAATTAGGTTACTATGTATCAGAAAGCATATAGCAATTGAACTATTGAAATGACTTGATCTTTATGCTACGCTTATCTATAGGAGTATGTCCACCATATCATTTCTCCTAACGATATGATCTTGTTGTTGATAACATCTCTATGTTCATGATAGGGAAACCACAATCATCTATCAACCAACAAGCTAGTGAAGTATAGAGGCTATACTAGGGACTTCAAATTAAGTTTACAAATCACACAAGTATCAATGTTTCCTTGTTAATACTATTATAGCATGAATGTAAATATTTATCATAAACACAAAGATATAATAATAACTACATTTATTATTGCCTCTAGGGCATATCTCCAACACGTTTCACATGTTTTTTTGGGATGGTGTGTGTGTGGGGGGGGGGGACGGGGGTGTGACCCCGGTCGGGTTTAACCGAACATGAAGCAAGACGGGAATGAAACCCGGTCGGTGTGAAACCATGGGGTTAGCAGTGATCAGGGAATGGTTTAACCGAACAAGCCCTTAGGTGGACTAAAACCACGCATACCCACCTAGATTAGAGTAAAGAGTGCCTCTGCATCACCATTGGACAATCGACTTTTATGGACAAATTCAAATGATTGGAAGGCCCCTGTCGTCGCTTTGATATTGGGGGCTGCTATTTTCCGCCAGACGCATGCATTACACTTGCTCCACATGCGCCTTCTTTTTTGTGGGCCGCCCTAAAAGCAGCCCAAACTACAAGTATACTGTTTTTTAGCCTTTTCGAATTTGAACAGTTCCCGTAGATATTTGAAATATTCAAATTCTACATTTGCCGCACTTAAAAAATAGAATTTCAAAAATTGTTCAAACTCAAAAAACTATTCAAATTTGAAAAATGTTCATATTTAAAATTTGTTCGAATTCAAAAAGTGTTCAAATTCAAAAAATATTTAAATTCAAATACTGTTCAAATATGAAAATTGTTCATATTTTAAAAATGTTTAGAAACACAGAAGAAAAAAAGAAAAAAACCCAGAAAAAAGAAACATAGAAAAAATACAAATAGATGAAAACGTCAAATTGGCCGGCCCAACGTGTGCCCCCGCGTGAGCGGAGTCTATAAATGCGTGCGCTCAGCGATAAATAGCATTTACCTTTGATCTGAGGTGCCAAACTTGAGTTGAGTACAAGGCCTGCCTATTGTCTTGGACTGTAACATTGGCTGGCCTGCTAAATTAGCGATTCACTACTACTGGACTGGGCTAATCTAAAATGGCTACTAGTTAACTGCGAGCCCATACTATAGAGCTTAAAAACTTCCAGATAAAACAAGGGTATTTATATTCAATAAAAATCATATCATTGCTTTAATAAATGGGAGGCAATATTAGGGTAAATCATAATTCAAATTACATGGATGAGTACAGTGAGTCGTTATTATATAATTAAAATGAGATGCTATTTTTCTTTATACACCCTTCGTTTTAAAAATAATATCTTATATCACATGCAAATTTAGACAAATCTGTGATAACCCTTTTTTATAACTGAGGCAGTAGTACATTTGATGCCGAGGTTTTTACCATCCACGTGATTATGCAACTACTCCTTTTTTTATAACTGAGGGAGTAATTTGTTTCTGACTAGTTATTAAAAATTTATAGAACCAATAGATGTAAATGGAAAGTGAAAAGCAATATAAAAATTATTAGTACTAGAAGCATTGCGTGCTAATTACTGGCGATAAACCTAGAAAATGACACCGCAATAATGTTCCTTTATTGTCAGATTAACGATATTGTACCTCCATCAACCACTAAGGAGGCAATGAATGATTACCGAACCTAATCGATTTTCTCCCCTCGAAAATAAAAGCTAAATGGACCGACTATTATGTGGCATTAGGCTGGTCATAGTGGAGAGTAACATAGACTAGTAACATGCATAAGTTACTAGTCCATGTTACTACCTTCATAGTGGGTAGTAACTTGTGACTAGTATCATGCAAGGTCTTATTTATTAGCATGTAGACTCATATTACCTTGGAGTGTGTGATGTTATGGTAACATAGCTAGTTACCACAAGACTCTCTTTCATCATTTAATGACATGCCACATCACCAAAATGCCTAGTTGACACTGTATGTAAATGCATGTTACTACATATGTTACTCCCACTATGACCAGCCTTAGCATATATGTTTCTTCTGTCTTTTCGTAATAAAATTTCACTGATCTATTAATAATCATCAATAGCAGTATAAAGAGTCTTAAAAATAATAAAAATTATTAAAAGATCAATGGACCTCCTAGCACTAGCACGAGCCGAAGACGCGTCGTCGTCCTCGCCCTCTATCACTAGAGCCGGACAAAGCTTGTCGAAATAGAGCTTGTTGTAGTAGACAGATAGAAAGTCGTCGTGCTAGGCCCCAAAAGAAGAACACACTAAAATGATCAATCATTGCCGAAGATGAGAACCGTAGATATAAAGAGACTGGCCGAAACCACACCAACGAATACGAAAAATGATAGGATCCCAAGAGATCATCTGGACACACGATCCACGCGCCTCCCGCCAGGTTAGAAGCACCACCAGAGCGAGGATAGGTCAGGAAGGATATTATTCTGACTTTATGTAGCCTTCACCCATCATCGAAGAAAACACTGAGAACAGACCTAGAAAAAAATAAGAACCCACCCATCAAAGAGGAGCCGTGGTCCATCACGCCTCCCAAGGCCAAGAGAGGCGGAGTGGACTGCAAGTGTTGCCAATAAAGGGACAGAACCCTAGATGTGTGTAGACTTTAGATCCGTCGCCTACATGACTGGCTCACGTTTAGTACCGGTTCGGTATCAATTGTCTTCTCTTAACATATTTTCATATCTTTATCAATGTAATATTAAAAACAATGTAATATTTATGTATTTTCTATGAAAAATGTTAAAATAATCAGATAGCTTATTAGAATTTAAGAATAATCGTTAAAAAGGGAAGACATAAAAGTGATTGAGAAATGTTCAAAAAAAATTAAAATAAAATGAAAATAAAAACAATGAAGAGCACCAAAATATAAAACAAAAAAAGGAAAAGAAGAAGAAAGATTCCTGAATATTGGGCCGACCCAAGTACACCCAATCATTGAGGCCCACAGCTGCATAGTCTGCACTTTACTTGCATCATCGAAGTAAATCTACTTCCTCCGTTTAAAAATATAACATGATTTAAATTTATAAAATAAGAGTATCTAGACATTTTTTAGTATGTAAATTTGTTTGAACCTACATATTAAAAAATATGTAAATACATTAGCTTTACTAATTTAAAATATCTTATATTTCTAAACGGAGAGAGCGATACATTACAGCAGTACTCCATGGCGTTCGAGCAGAGTTTGCTCAGCTGCAGCCAAATGCAGGCGTGATCAAAGTCGTCGCACTCCCGCTGCATCCGAACCAACTTCTGGCCACCACCTGTCCGTTTGTTTACTCGCTTCACATGGTTCGTGGTGATGGGGGTCCAGGAGCCAAGCCAAAACCGAAAGGCGAAAGCCTTATTAAAAAAAAGTTGGGTACTACTCCCTCTGTTCGGGATTATAGGTCCTACGCGCATACCTAGGTGGTTAATTTAACTAACAAAATATTACGTATATATTACAAAAATTATACCATTAGAAAATATAACCTCTAAAGTTTCTAATGGTAAAAATCAATATCTTACTTCATAGATTCGAGAGAATAGGAGAACAGTAGCCTGACAAATAGTCGGTTCAGTCGTTATCCGCGCGGAGTTATAACCCCAAACAGAGGGAGTACCCAGGACTGTTGTTACAGTTATGGTCGGTCCCATCTCAGACCCGATCGACCCTAGCTATTCCACGCACAGTGCCAACCGCCGGCGGGTAGCCCCACTCCGAGTCCAGAAATCACGCAGCGGCGGAACGCGAGTAAATAAATCTGGCGATGCGGCGCCGAGGTGCATGTCGATCGATCGGTCCCCATGCATGCGCGGCCGACACTGGCGAGCCGAGACGACAAGTGTGGCCCGGATAAGGCGAAGAAATCACTCCCTCCGTGGCGCCATGTGATGCGAAGCTGGGCCGATCGGAAATCTCGGGATTTCAGTCTTAACCGCCGTGTCTTCTGTCTGCTTTCGAAGATCACCGGCCGCAAATCGCCCCCCGACACGCTGCCGCTCGCTAAAGTCTCGTTTGCCGGGAGCGTATTACTAGTAGTGGGCAAGCAAAGAAACGCAGGGTTCGTTTTCCTTTTTAATCGAGTGAAAGTGAAAACTCGATGGGCGGTAGATGGACTGGATAGATTAGATGCGGCCAATTGACATGTTAAGGGTTTACGTGACCACCATGTGCGAGCTGCCTTCCTTGGGCTCCGGTCTCCACGTGAGCCGGGCCGCGAGAACAGAACAGACGACTGGCCGGTTGCTGCTGCTCGACCGGTTGGTGGCTGCCGGCCGCTGGTATTTCGTCCGAATTGTCCAAGTGAACGGTGCTGGCCATAAGCTTTTTCCTGCTCTCCATCGCCTTAACATGTGCGTGGATCACTGCCGGGTCAGGGCCCGGTTCCTGTACTAGTGTAATTCTAGAATGGGTAGCAGTTGCCAACGTGGCACATGGGGGCTATCAGGACGCGGTTACTAGGTAGAGCCCTTTCACATCACTCGACCTGCAGCAAGATGTCATGGACCGTGTGGGCCGATGTACCGGTCGGGACTAAAGACCCAAGGCGTGATAACAGAACAAGGCTACGGGCTATGCTTAAAGGGGATCAAGAGCGACAGGATGGGCATCGAGGAACTAGAACGTGAACTGGAGAACCCTGGCAAGGGCGGCGGACTCCTTCTTCCTCCCTATTTCTCTGTCCTTGTGTGCCCCATGTCTCTCCTACTAGCTCCAGATATCTAGAATTTCGTCAATCCTTCACCTTGAGTGGTTGTATGAACTGGGAACGTAACAATCTGGTATCAGAGCCAATCCCGCAAAAAAAATCCATTAGTTCGTTCTCAATCAGTCTTGATTTGATACACTCCACCAAATTCAGTCATATTTGTTTTTCCCAATCTCCACCACCTTGCCCCACTTATTCATCCTCCAAATCGATTCGATCTTCTCTCGTTCCACCTCAAATCTGGCTAGAATTTTTTTCCCTCTCGCCAACCACGAACCGCTCTGCCTGCAACCTACTCGACAAAATGCCGACCCACAAGTTGTTGTGCCCAGAAGGTGTTCTTCATGTCAGGGTGAGCCACGTGCACCAGCAGTTAACCATGGAATCACTGCGCCAAGTGTTCTATCGTCATCATGCTTGGTGTGTGTTGTGTGCATACGAGATGGTGGCTGACGAGAGTTATGGGGTGGAGGTCTATGTCCAGTTCCGTTTCAAGTGGGAGGCAGCTCAAGCTCGCGATGCACTGGATGGCCGAGCTTTGTACAACGGTTGTTGCTTCCTCACGGTGGAGCACCTGCCTCCAATCTACACCAACATCACAACGCCCGACGGGTTGGTCCCGGCCTACTTCTACGACGACACACCATACAGTGCTTGGTCTGCAGCAGTCACCACGGTCGAGTGCCACGACATGGAGCCCACCCCGAACAACATGCTCGCAGTCGCCCCCAAACCTGATCTCACCCAGACAGCGAGCCAAGAGGTGGTGTCTGTTGCGCTTGCCTCTTATTGCATGCTCGATGGTCCTGTGGTGGTCGACTCCTCTACTTCAACAACTACCAAAAAGGAGGAGAAGACGGTCAGTGAAATATTGGCTGAAATCAAGGCGACTCTTGACAGCATGCTCGCCAAGACTAAGGTTCCTCCGCCGCCTCCGACCTCGACTATTCTTCGCTCTGCAGCAACAGTTGTTGTTTCTCACAAAGAGCCCATGGTTGTGGAAGAAGAGCCGCAGGTCGTGCCGGCAGCAGCTGATGCCTTGCCTGCCGACAGTTTGTCTGCGTCTGTTGTCCTTGAGTTAGAACAGCAGTCACTCGGTAAGTGTTCAAAGGATGACCTCGATGACAAACACATCATCAATGATAGTACCCATGCCATGGCCGCAGCTCCAACTTCGAGGGACATGCTCCAGTTTGTTCCAGCCGCAGAGGAGGCTGTGTCCGTCCCTGTGCTACGACCATTGGGTGTCCGTTGGCATGGCCTGATGATGCCAATCAGGGGTTCGAAAGCCGGCTGCGGTGTTGACGCTTTCGAAGATGAGGTCGCAATCACATCTCTGCGTCTAAAGACCACGTGCATGGCTGTTCTAGTGCCCTGGGATGAATTGTTTGGTGAAGCCTGTGTCACAAGTGTGCAGAGGAGGTTGGTGTCGTACATGGAAGTAGAGGACATGGGCAACAGAGATGAGTTACAGCCTATACCATGGCCCTCATTCAGTTGCTATCGGATGGGAGCTCAGCTGATTCGGGTAGTTTGGTATCGACACGTGAGACCCAAGCATGGCAAGAAAGTTTGGAGTACCCAACTGTTACTACCGCCTTGGCCGCTGCTAGAAACAAACCTTCTGGTTCGTCGCAAGAGATTGGTTGCTGCTTTACTTGAGAATGGATGTCAGTTAAAGGTTACATGGAGGTCACAAGGTGCTGCTACTAGCAGTGTATCCGTCAAGCTGCATCGGGACTAGTTACAGTGCCCTGCGACACTTCTCGTATATCCTGCCTGTATGGGCCGAGGTTGTTCTAGCCTCTCTAGTGTACGTGATGATTTATTCTGGGAGAGCAAGCAGCTGCAGCTTATCTACTGGTTTTCTTATAGGATGGAGCACTACACATATATGAGTTACGAGATAAACACCAGACTTATTTGGGTGGTGGAACAAGTAAGAGAGGGGATGCATTTGTTTGCCTTCAAATCCAAGAAGAGGTTCTTTGTTCTACAAAATATGCCACATAGTGCTTTAAAACTGATTCAGTGCTGGAAGGATAGTGGTGTGAGATGGAGTACCAGGATGCAGAGGAATTCATCAACCTGGTCATCGGTGGTGTGCAACAGGCATAGCACATTGGACTACACCCTTTTCTCTTCACCATGGGACCCAGGTGGTGTTCTTGTTCACCATGTCTTACGTGCAAGCCGACCCTACGTCACTCTATGTCTTGTGAGTGGAGCTATTGATAAGGTTGATACTTCCTATATGATGGTTCTTGGCAAGGAATTGTATGCTCCGTGGGATCCTGGTGGTCATGCTGCTCGGGTTTTTGATGATAGCGGCTTGAGGGCAAGCCGGATGTTAAGGAGGGGAGAATGTCATGGACCGTGTGGGCCGATGTACCGGTCGGGACTAAAGGCCCAAGGCGTGATAACAGAACAAGGCTACGGGCTATGCTTAAAGGGGATCAAGGGCGACAGGATGGGCATCGAGGAACTAGAACGTGAACTGGAGAACCCTGGCAAGGGCGGCGGACTCCTTCTTCCTCCCTATTTCTCTGTCCTTGTGTACCCCATGTCTCTCCTACTAACTCCAGATATCTAGAATTTCGTCAATCCTTCACCTTGAGTGGTTGTATGAACTGGGAACGTAACACAAGAGCAGCAGCGGCAGGCTGAGAGAGATTTGTGTCTTCCATTTTGCACCCTTTTCTGCACGCTCAAAACTGAACGGAGTAAGATAGCTCCATAGAGTTAGCTCCTACGTACATTGTTGCCGACATTGACTGATGAGTACTGTCCTTTTTTTTTTTTTGGCAAACACACTATACTATTATACATTATTTGTCTATCCATCTACATAGGAACGTTTGATGAAAATAGAAGCACGGATAGTATATTATAATACAGCAACTTGAGTGAACTCCCAACATCGTAATACTCGTGTAGAAACGTGCATGGGTCTTGGTACTTTCTAAATAGAAATCAATGGACGTATCCTCGGCCCATATGGTCTGCACTTGATAGTCTTGATCTGTCAGACCCACATGCCGAACCATGTAATTTAATCACTACCTTGTTCATGAAGTCGAATACTAGTACAACAACTGAAACTGTTGTCAGTAGCCTCGTCGAGTGTAGTGCTCGTACAACCGACGATCTTTCAGTAATATTAGTACCTTCGGAAAACAAACAGTTCATGTGTTGATAATTGAGTAGTGCAATCACATAGGTTCTTTTGGAGAGCTGCATGCGTCGTCGTCGGCAGAACGCCCGGCATAACAGGAGAGCAAAAGTACTGATACCAAAGCAGAGCTACTAGTGCTTCTCGTTGTCCAAGGGAATAATGGTGTCCCAACACATAGGTTATTTGCACGTTCTATGAAGAATAAAGAACAAAGTGTAGGTAGGGAAACACCATTGATCTTAGGAATGTCAGATTTTCGAAAGAGTTCTGTAATGTTTGGTAGCTTCTGCAGATGCAGTGCATGCAGACGGCCAGGAGTGATTCAGGTGCAATTTTCATGAAATACGTACATACTCTCTCCGTTCCATATTATTAATTAAGTGTTACACTGATTAAGTATAACTTTGTGCTAAATTATGAACACTTATATATGGAACTGAGAAGGTACTTCAGAGTTACTCTGGTTTTTGCGAGGTGAGTACTGAACTTGATTTCAGTGCGGAATATAAAACAATTCATTTCTCCCAAGGATTGCAAAAAACACACACACAACTTGATACATCGGCATGCAACAGTAGTTGCACTACATGCTTCTCCTCAACAACAACAAAAAAAGGAAGGAAGCGAGATAAAATACAGACAACACGACATGCATCGCTACGAGAATGCGGAGAGACCATGGAGGGAAGAGCTAGCACAATCTTACGGCCTACTCCTCCTCTTCTGACACCGTCTCCTCGCCACTCCCGGACGCATAAAATATATTCCCCGCAGTAGTACAAAATTACCCGCGGTTCTAAATTAATTACCACGCTCTGCACTTGTTGGTTTTACTACTAGCCAAGCAGAGTGCAGTGGAAAAAAAACTGACGAAGCTGTAGCTTAGGGGTAGTTCACCAAGGAACGGTAGGTGGCTCCGGGCGCCCAGCTCGCCGGGATGACGTTGTTGACGACGAGCTTCCTGCCGGAGTCGGAGGTGAGCCTGAGCGAGAAGGGCCCGCGCAGCGGCTTGCCGGTGTTGGAGTTGAGGCGGTACAGCGCGCCCCAGTTCTGCGCCATGGGCGTCCAGGTGCCGCAGTTGGCCTCCATCAGGTCGACGGCGCTGAGGTCGCCGTCGTCGTCCTCGAACTCGATCAGGACCTCCAGGTAGAACGGGTTCGACCCCTGGTCCACCCTGAAGGCGATGCTCACGCCAGGGTACTTGCATGGCACCCTACCAACACAGACATTAGTTAGTGCATCTTCCACTAATTAATTTGTGCTACCTACGACATAATTCTTCAGGGAAGCATGCACCTCTTGTACTGAATCTTGAGGATACCGCTGGCGCGGAGTTTGTCGGCCATGCCAGGCTTCGCCATGGCGCCCATGGATGTGCCGCTCATGTCGAAGTGGGCCGCCTCGACGAGGCAGGCCCCGCCGGGACAAGAATCGGTGATGACGACGGTCGCCGGCTGGCCGGAGCACGCCGGGTTGATCGCGCTATCGCATTTAACCTGCATACGAGTGCCACATGAGTGCATTTAGTTAGGACCAGCCGACCACTTTGCGCCATTAATGGAGCTACGCCTACACGAACAGTGGAGTAGGGAGTCACAGTGTAGAGTGTACGCGGACCACGCGAATTGTGGTCAGTAGTTATGGTGACGTACGTACCTCATAGCATGCGCCGCAGCCCTTGCCTTCCTTGTACAGCGACGGGCCAGCGGCGGAGATCATCGACGAGAACGGCCGGCTCCCGACGGCGCTTTGGTAGCCGCACGCGCCGCCTGCACGTTTCACAGACACATTTGACTGTCAGTTTCAGCCCAGTATATTTACGTCGTGCAATTAATTAACGTATGTTTTGTATAAACGACGACCATCCAAAGTGAAGTAGGCAGCCACTAACCGTCACTCCCGTCGCCGTTTGGGGCGCCGTAGTAGGTCGCACCGCCGGCTAACCAGCCGCCGTAGCCGTAGGCGGCCGACGGGCTAGTACCATTGTAGCTGCCCGCAGGCTTGTGGCTGACCGCCGACTTCGTCTTCGGCTTGGTGAGCTTGCGGGAGCAAGAAATGGGGCTCACCAGAAGTGAGAACACCACCAGTGCGCCAAGTAGTGCTAAGGTGCAACATTTCGCCATTGCTGCCGCTTAACTAAGTTGCTTCTTGTATCTAGCTGGTATACTAGGAAGAGGATATGCTTAGCTCAAGCGTTGCTTGGTGAGTTGCAGGAGTGACCACGGGACGGTTATTTATAGCGAACTTTGCCGGGATGGGATGCAGACGTACGTGTCAAGAGATGTGGGGATTCTGCTGGTGAATTATTGAGGAGAACGTGACTGGTTGGTGGCTTGGTGCTAAAGGGAAAAAACGGCTAAACGAACCAATATTAATCTGCATGTATTAGGGAGCCAATACCCTGTAAACTGTTTGCCGAGTATATTTCATAGCGCAGCTGCGCACCTATTAGAATTTTAATCGAAGTATAAGGCCACACAATATTAGAAGCCTAGAACCATTGCCACTTTATCGGCAGCTAGTATAGAACAACCGGATGTTAATTGGAAATTTTGGAGAATGGCTGCATCGTCCGTTGACATTACATTTGAATTCTTGTAAATCCTTCACTAGCAATGGCTTTGTAAAGTTATCACACTGATCCCTCGGGTGAAAAAACCGAACATCCAAGGATGTGATCGGTAGGCTGCATGCCTTCAAAACAGACTCTAAGAAGCCAAAAATGTGCTGATTGATTGTTTGGGCTCTTTGTGTTGTGGTCTTGTGCACATCAAAGCAGTCCAGGGCCTGGGAACAGCCGAATAGACAATTTTTCTAGAGCCAGGGCATGTGGAGCATGGAGGGAGTCTTCTCTTGCATGCATGGGAAAGGAGCACGAGGCGCCGCGCACGCCATAAAATAATTTCACTGTCCGCTTCTTCGTATTACTCTCCTTCATCTCACACTCCCTAATCCCGTTGCCGGTTCATTTGTCGGCAGCGACATGAAGACCGATGACAGATAGATCCTACCATCTCCGCTTCTGTCCCATCTTCGCTCCGTCGATGTTGACCGCACACGTTTGCCCGTGAGCAAGAGCTTCGCATGTCCCACTATGTTTGACCTTCCGCGAATTGTCAATGGTGGTAAGTCCTTCAAGCACCTTAATCAACATATTTTTACCATTGATATGAATGTCGATGGTCTTTATACGGCTGGTAGACGGCATGCACTGAAGATCTGCTAGGGTTAGGGTTCAATATTACTAATGTTACAGTTATGTTTAGATTTGTGACATTGTTGCTTAATGGTTTCTTGGTTTTATCAAATTTGGTAGTTCAATTTCACTAGTTAAGGTCGAATTCGCATCAGATCTCATATCTAGCTACTGTACACACTTAGATTTGTTCTAAAAAAATGTTTTCTTGTGCCAATGATTAGAATGTTGGCACGATGTATGTCCATGGGATAATCTGCATTTAGCATGTGTTCTATACAACAAAGTTGGTGTGCATTCCATTTGCTAAGTGTCGGAGTATCTCAGTGAGTATTGTATGATATCTTTGTTCATTGTGAGCTAATATTATGAGCCATTCAACTTGGTGCATTGTGATATTTGTTGTTAATTTTCTTCCTTTGGCCAATGATTAAACATGTATTGAAGGGATGGTGCTGATGACAAGTGTTATGTCCAAACATAAATATTGTTCATGCACCTTGGTTCACTAGCTATCATCCCTAACAACGCTCCTTGGTTAATATGAGTCCCCAATAATGTGGTGTTGTTTCCTTCTGCGTTGTGCTTGGTTCAAATGTTTGGTTACGCCAATGATGAAAATGTGGCACTTCCAAATTTGATGGGATGATTTGTATCTACCTAGTGTTCTATAGAACAACATTGCTTCTGCATGCAACTTGGTAGGTACATATCATCTCGCTGACTAGTGTGTGTTATGTAAATATGAGGCAACAAATTGCAAGCACATTTGATTGTTGAACACTCGACTATTCTTTAAGTACTACATCACATGGGGTTTGATGACAAGTGGATTAATATGATTGAAGTTAGTTTTGGAATCTAGCTCTTCCTCTATCCTTGTTAATGGAGTTCCCAACACTAAGTGCAAGTGTGGGAGAGGAGTTGGGTAGGGTGACCCCCTCTCCCCTCTCTTATTTGTTGCAGGAGTTAAACTACTACATGTCTTAGGAAATTATGCTTTCACCGAAGGTCTTCTTGCTCTGCCCATTGACCAACCTGCTTTGAAAGATTTTTTAGTAGTGCAGTACGCTAATGACACTATCATAATTTTGCCGGCAGACAACTCCTAGATTAATAAGCTTCATTCCATTTTGGAGGCCTATGCTGAGTCCACTGGTTTGAAAATAAACTTTCACAAATCGCAGCTGATACCTATAAATTTAACTAGCGAAAGAGCTACTGAACTTACTCAAATCATGGGCTTCCAAATTGGTACCATGCCGTTCAGTAATCTTGGGTTACCTGTTGGCACTACAAGACGCAATATAGCTGAACTCATGCCCCTTGAGGATAGAGTTGAGAGAAGGATGACTAATATTGTAATTTGGTTAACATATGGATGCAGGGTTACTTTTATTAATTTTGCTTTATATCCTCTCAACATTTATGCCCTTTGTGTTCTGAAGATTCCTTTACAAATCACTGAATTCATTGATAGAACACGTAGGCACTTCCTATGGAGAAAGTTGTAGGGTTTCGTAGCATGGAAAACAAAAAAATTCTACCGCATGCACACAAACAAGCCAAAATCTATCTATTAGATTGTAGCAACAAGTCGATTGGAGTACTCACCCTCGAAGATTTCAAAGCGGTTAACGAGAGCAGATTCTCATGGGTGATGTAGTCACACACTTGCCGATCTCAAGATCGTGTAGACGATTCTTCTGGCGCTGCGTTCTGGCAGCGCTTCCACAGTCGGTCACACGTTCG
This sequence comes from Avena atlantica, assembly GCA_910589765.1. Lineage (NCBI taxonomy): Eukaryota > Viridiplantae > Streptophyta > Magnoliopsida > Poales > Poaceae > Avena > Avena atlantica. The sequence goes on from OU342738.1 coordinate 234,676,469, forward strand.
GTACTCGATGAAGACCTTCCTCTTCCTTGTTCCAGCAGGCAGCGGAGGTTGTAGTTCTCCCCTCGCGATTCCGGCAGCACGATGGCGTGGTGTTGGAAGTAGAGGGAAGATCCCGCAGGGCTTCCCCTAAGCCGGTGCGAGTTATGGTGGATCTAGGGTTTTTCGGCAATCTAGGTTGAGAAGTCCGGAGAGGAGGAGGAGGTGTCGGCGACGACTAGGGCGACGGCGACAAGCCGGTGGCGGCGGCTAGGCGGCGGCGCACGGGGTGGGGAGGGCTGGCTCTTGTGTTGTTTGGGGCAGCCCTCCCCCTCTATTTATGAGAGGGGGAAGCCTTGGGAGGGGAGAGTTTGAATCCAAACCCAAACCCAAGTTGGATAAAAGGAAGGACTCTTTCCTTCTTCCACTAGGAAACTATTGTTCTAGTTTGACTTTTCAAACATCCCTTTTGACTTTCAATTTAGAGCTTTAATTCTCTCTTGCAAATGCCCAAACCAAGCGATCTAGGATATGATACAATCATTCCACTTACCCATGAAACATTCATGGACCATTCCCCTTCCGGTCCGGTGAACCTTCTAGAACCTCTCTGATGAAAACATCGAAATCATTCCCGAACTTCGGAATCAGACTTTCCTTATATGAATCTTATTCTCTGGACCATTTCGGATCTCCTCGTGATATCCCAGATCCCATCCGAGACTCCAAACAACATTCGGTATCCCTACTTACATTCCATATCTACTAAACAACACCGAATCCTTAAGTGTGTCTCCCTACGGTTCGTGAATTATGCAGACATGACCGAGACACTTCTCCGATCAATAACCAATAGAGGAATCTGGAAATTCATATGGCTCCCACATATTTCTATGATTACTTTGCGATCGAATGAACCATTTACATATGATACCAATTTCCCTTTGTCTCGCGATAGTTTACTTATCCGAGGTTTGATCGTCGGTATCTCTGCATACCTACTTCGACCTCCTTAACGATAAGTACTCTTTTCTCGTTCCCGTGATATGTGATCCCTTGTGAGCCAGTCACATGCTTGCAAGCTAATTGGATGACATTCCACCAAGAGGGCCCAGAGTATATCTATTCTTCATATGGATGGACAAATCCCACTCTTGATCCATGTGCTTCAACACATACTTTCTGAACACTCAATGCCACCTTTATAGCCACCCAGTTACGGTGTGGTGTTTGATGTCATCAAAAGCATCCTTCCGGTGATGGTGATTAGCATGATCTCATGGTCGAAGGAATTAGGTTACTATGTATCAGAAAGCTTGTAGCAAACGAACTAATGAAATGACTTGATCTTAATGTTACGCTTATCTATAGGAGTATGTCCATCATACCATTCTCCTAATGATATGATCTTGTTGTCAATAACATCTCAATGTTCATGATCGGGAAACCACGATCATCTATCAACCAACAAGCTAGTATTACAAAGAGGCTTTACTAGGGACTCTAATTTAGTTTACAAATCACACAAGTATTAATGTTTCCGGTTAATACTATTATAGCATGAATGTAAACATTTATCATAAACACAAAGATATAATAATAACCACTTTCATTATTGCCTCTAGGGCATATCTCCAACAGTCTCCCACTTGCACTAGAGTCAACTAATCTAGATTACATGGTAATATACCGAACACCCATGGCAGTTTGGTGTTGGTCATGTTTTGCCCTCGGGAGAGGTTTAGTCAATGGATCCGCCACATTCAGATATGTGTGTACTATGCAAATATTTATGTCACCATCTTGGACATTCTCTCGAATAGTGTGAAAAACGTAGCTTGATGTGCTTCAGCTTCTTGTGTGACCTTGGTTCTTGCGCATTGGCTATGGCGCCCATGTTATCACAGTAGATAGATATTGGGTCCAGCGCACTTGGAACCACACCGAGCTCTGTAATGAACTCCTTCATCCATATCGCCTCTTGTGAAGCCTCCGAAGCAGATATGTATTCCGATTCAGTTGAAGATCTCGCCACAACATTTTGCTTTGCACTCCTCTAGCTAACTGCTGCACCATTCAAAGTAAATACGTATCTAGATTGAGATTTAGAATCATTCGGATCGGTGTTCCAACTAGCATCGGTGTAACCATTAACAACGAGTTGTTCATCACCTCCATAAGAAAGAACCACATCCTTAGTTCTTCTTAAGTACTTAAGGATGTTTTTGACCGCTGTTCAATGATCCACTCCTGGATCTCTTTGATATCTGCTAGTCAAACTAACAACATATGCAATGTCGGGTCTAGTACATAGCATGGCATACATAAGAGATCCTATGGCCGAGGCATAGGGAGTATTACTCATTCTTTCTCTATCTTCTTCCATAGCAGGACTTTGAGTTTTACTCAAGGTCGTATTGGGCAACATGGGCAAGAACCCTTTCTTGCTATCTTCCATTCCAAACCTCTTTAGAACTTTGTCCAAATATGTACTTTGTGACAATGATATTAGGCGTCTTGATCTATCTCTATAAATCTTTATGCCTAATATGTAAGCTGCTTCGCCAAGATCTTTCATTGAAAAACTACTATTCAAATAATCCTTGACACTATTAAGAAGGTCTACATCATTCCCAATCAACAATATGTCATCCACATATAATATTAGGAATGCTACAGAGCTCCCACTCACTTTCTTGTAAATACAAGCTTCTCCATAAGTTTGTATAAAACCAAAGCTTTTGATTACCTTATCAAATTGTTGATTCCAACTTCGGGATGCTTGATTCAATCCATAAATGGACCGTTGAAGTTTGCATACCTTGTTAGCATCTTTAGGATCGACAAAACCTTTGGGTTGTACCATATACAACTCTTCATCAATGTCTCCATTGAGGAACGCCGTTTTGACATCCATTTGCCATATCTCATAATCATAATATGCAGCGATTGCTAACAAAATCCTCACAGACTTTAGCTTTGCTACTGGTGAGAAAGTCTCATCGTAGTCAACTTCTTGAATTTGTCGAACCTTTTTGCGACAAGTCGAGCTTTTTAGACAGTAACATTACCATCAGCATCTGTTTTCTTCTTGAAAATCCATTTGTTCTCGACAGCCTTCCGGCCATCCGGTAAGTCCACCAAAGTTCATACTTGGTTTTCGTACATGGATCTAATCTAGGATTTCATGGATTCTTGCCATTTATTGGAATCTGGGCTCATCATCGCTTCCTCATATGTCGCAGGGTCATCGGTGTTGTCCACAAACATGACACTCATAACGGGATCATACCAATCAGGAGTGGTATGAGTTCTTGTTGACCTGCGAGGTTTCGTAGCAACTTCAACCGAAGTACCATGATCAACATCATTAGCTTCCTCTCTTATTGGTGTAGGCGCCACAGGAACTACTTCTGGTGCTGCGCTACTTGCAAGTTCGAGAGAAGGTTCAACAACCTCGTCAAGTTCTACTTTCCTTACAGTCACTTCTTTCGAGAGAAACTCCTTATCTAGAAAGGATCCATTCTTGGCAATGAATATTTTGCCCTCGGATCTATGATATAAGGTATATCCTTCGGGTATCCTATGAAGATGCATTTTTCCGCTTTGGGTTCAAGCTTGTCTGGCTGTAACTTCTTTACATAAGCTTCGCAACCCTAAACTTTATGGAACGACAATTTAGGTTTCTTCCAAAACCATAATTCATAAGGCGTCGTTTCAACGGATTTAGATGGTGCCCTATTTAAAGTGAATGCGTTTGTTTCTAATGCATAACCCCAAAATGATAGCGGCAAATCTATAAGTGACATCATAGAACGAATCATATCTAAGAGAGTTCGAATACGACGTTCGGACACACCATTACGTTGTGGTGTTCCCGGCGGTGTCAATTGTGAAAGTATTCCGCATTTCTTTAAATGCTCGCCAAACTCGTAACTTAGATATTCACCTCCACGATCAGATCGTAGAAATTTAATCTTCTTGTTACGTTGATTTTCTACCTCACTTTGAAATTCCTTAAACTTCTCGAAAGTTTCAGACTTATGTTTCATGAAATAGATATACCCATATCTACTCAAGTCATCCGTGAAGGTAAGAACATAACTGTTGGAATTATGCCCTAGAGGCAATAATAAAGATGTTATTATTATAATTCTTGTTCATGATAAAGTTTATATTCCATGCTAGAATTGTATTTAGCGGAAACTTTGATACTTGTGTGGTTTATGAACAACACCGTGCCCCTAGTACGCCTCTATAGACTAGCTCATTGATTAATGATGGTTAAGGTTTCCTAACCATAGACATGAGTTGTCGATTAATAATGAGATCATGTCATTAGGAGAATGATATGATGGACATACCCAAATTAAGCAGAGCAATTAGATCGTGTCATCGTGTTCATCTTTGCGAAGCTTTTTCCTATGTCAAGTATTGTATTCCTTAGACCATGAGATAGTACAACTCCCTGGTATCGGAAGAAAGCTTTGAGGTCATCAAACGTCATCCTATGTGAGGGTGATCATAAAGGTGTCTCTCAGGTGATCGGAAAGTACTTGTTGGGTTGTATGTATCGAGATGGAATTTGTCCCTCCCGAGTCGGAGAGATATACTTCGGGCCCACTCGGTAATCAATATCAACACCGCTTGCAAGCACGTGGTTAAGGAGTTAATCACAAAGTGATATCGGATTACGGAACGAGTAAAGTACTTGCTGTGAACGAGATTGAACTAGGTATGTCGATACCAACGATCGAATCTCGGGCAAGTAAAATATCGCGTGACGAAGGGAATACATATATGAGATTGATTGAATCCTGGCATAGTGGTTCATCCGATATGATCATCGATGAATATGTGGGAGTCAATACGGGTTTCCAGATCCCGTTGTTGATTATTGATAGAAGATCATGTCTGCATATTCTTGAACCCGTAGGGTCACACACTTAATGTGCATCGATGCTAGGATAGAATGGATAATTGGTTTATGAGTTTTTGTTCGGAGTCTCGGATGATATCCAGGACATCACGAGAGGTTCCGGAATGGTCCGGAGAATAAGATTCATATAAAGGAAAGCAGTTTTTGGATTTCGGAATCGTTTCAGAGTTTATCGGTATTGTACCGGAAGGTTCTAGAAGGTTCCGGAGTGGGACCAACGTGGGCCCACTTGTCGGAGTCCTGCGCGGGCCTAAGGGGAAGTGCCCTGGCCACTTTGGGCCAGGGGCACAAGGCGCCTAAGGCCCAGCCGGCCAGCCCTAGGGGAAACCCTAGGGGGACCTTCTAGAAGAGGGGGGGGGGGGATGACTAGCCCCCCCACTCCACCCCTTGGGCCGCTGCCCTAGGGCTTGGAGGAGGGGTAAAGGGGGACCGGCCAGCCCCCTATATAAGGAGGGCAGGGGCACAACCTCCCCCTACCACTCCAACCCTAGCCGCCAACTGCTGCCCCTCCATCTCTCTCTCTCCCAACTGCGGGTAGGCGAAGCCCTGCTGCAGAAACTCTCCACCATAAGCACCACGCCGTCGTGCTTACTTGCTGGACCAAGGAAGAAGGAGACGTCGCTGCATCGTACGTGTGCATCTCTCGGAGGCGCCGCCACTTGAGGCGTAGGATCGGATCGGATCGGATCGCAAGGAGGAGACGGCGAGTACGACTACATCAACCATGTTCTGTTGAACGTTTCCGCTGTGCGATTTATTCAATGGTATGAAGATCTCATCAATCTCTCTCGTTGCTTACATCTCCTAGATTAGATCTTGGTTTTCTTGTTCGCATCCGTAGAATTTTTTTGATTTACTATGCTGCGAAACCCTTCAGTGGTATCAGAGCTAGATCTGTGCGTAGATGTGTTTCACGAGTAGAACGCAACATGCTTGTTGCGGGCGTTGATGTTTTCTGTTGCAAACCTCTTGTTGTGTATTTCTTATGGCGCCGTATAGTGAGATCGAAGCGGTCCATGCCAACTTTACGCGACCTCGTTCGTGAGACCGGCTCCGCACTTGACGTGTGGTTTGTTCCACACATGCGGCTGGTGGATGCCAGTTTCTCTCACTATAGTAGTCATGTGATTTACAACGGATGTTGGCAGCCATAATATCAACGTTGTGGCTTTTCGTAGGTAAGAATCGTTCTTAGCTTGTTACTCCCATAAGCCACGTAAAACATGCAACAACAAAGTAGAAGCGTCTAACTTGTTTTGCAGGGAGTGTTTTGTGATATGGTATGGCCCAAGACATGATGTGTATGAATTGAGATGTATGCAATGATCATGTTTTGTAATATTTCACGACTTGCATGTCGATGAGTTCACAACCGGCAGGAGCCGTATGGTTGTCTTTATAATTGTGTATGACCTGCGTGTCAACTTATTATACGCCATGTAATAGCTTTACTTTATCGCTAAGTAGTTAGCAATAGTTGTAGTTGCTATTCGTGGTGGAGGCAATCATGGTGGAGTGATGGAGATCATGCTGGCGCGCACAAGATGGAGATCATTGCGCGGAGATTGGATATACCATGTCACATAAAATTATATGCATGTGATGTTTATCCCTTTATGTATCTTATTATGCTTAGATTGCGACGGTAGCATTATAAGATGATTCCTCACTTAAAGATCAAGATAAAATTTTGTTCTCCCCATGTATGCACCGTTGCGAAAGTTCGTCATTTTCAAGCACCTCGTGATGATCGGGTGCTATAAACTCTACGTTCACATACAACGGGTGCAAGCCAGTTTTGCACACGCGGAAATACTTGGGTTTGACTTGACGAGCCTAGCATGTACAAACATGGCCTCGGAACACATGAACCGAAAGGTTAAACATGAGTCATATGAATGATATGATCGACACTTTGTTATCCACCATTGAAACCACATCTCTTCTCGTGAAGATCGGATTAGGTGTGGTGAATTTGGATCGTGATCACTAAACAAATTGAGGGATGTTGAATTTAGTGGGAGTTCATCTGGTAATTTGATTAAGTTGAACTAGTTATCATGAACATAGTCTAAATTGTATTTGCAAATTTTGTAGATCAAATGGCTAAGTCCAACTTCAATTTCAACGTTTTTGCTGAGAAAGAAAAGCTTAAGAACAATGGGTCTAACTTCACCAACTGGTTCTGCAATCTGAGAATCATTCTCGCTGGCGGACAAAAGGACTATGTACTTGAGAAAGCGTTAGGTGACGCCCCTGCTACTGATGCGCCGGCTGATGAAATGGCTGTTTATCAGTCACGCAAAGATGATTATGGAGTGATTAAGAGTACCATGTTGTTTGCTATGGAACCGGAACTTCAAAATTGTTTTGAGGAGTTCACCGGGCCCTTTGAGATACTTGAGGAACTAAAAACCATGTTTCAGAATCAGGCCCGTTCTGAGAGATATGAGATCTTTGAGAAGTTCTTTAACTGCAAGATGGAGGAAGGGAGTTCCGTTAGTGAGCACGCCATTAAGATGTCAGGCTACACTCAACGTCTTGAGCAACTGGACTGCAAGATTCCAGAAGAGCTCAAGATTGATAGAGTTCTACAATCACTCCCTCCTAGCTACAAAGGTTTTGTAGTTACTCACAATCAAATTGGTTCCACTGATACGATAACTGAGCTCTTCGCTAAGCTGAAAGCTGCGGAGGTGGATATCAAGAAAGATAATCATGTGTTGATGGTCAACAAGACCCCTAGCTTTAAGAAAGGTAAGGGTGCAAAGAAATCCTTCAAGAAAGGCAGCGGCAAGAGCGTTGCCCCTGCTGAGAAGAAGCTCAAGTCTGGACCTAAGCCGAACACTGAGTGCTTCTATTGCAAGGACAAGGGTCATTGGAAGCGCAACTGTCTGAATTACTTAGCGAACAAGAAGGCTGGAACCATTAAATGTATATTTGATATACATGTTATCGATGTTTACCTTACTAGCGCTTGTTGTAGTGCCTGGGTATATGATACTGGTTCAGTTGCTAATATTTGTAACTCGAAACAGGAGCTACGAAATAGGCGACGGCTAGCAAGGGATGAGGTGACGATGCGCGTTGGCAATGGATCAAAAGTTGATGTGATGGCCATCGGCACGCTCTCCTTAGTTTTACCTTCGGGATTAGTTTTAAACCTTAATAAGTGTTATTATGTGCCTGCGTTGAGCATGAACATTATATCTGGATCGTGTTTATTGCAAGACGGTTATTCATTTAAATCGGAGAATAATGGTTGTTCTATTTATATGAATAACATCTTTTATGGTCATGCACCTGTTGTGAATGGTTTATTTCTTCTGAATCTCAAAAGCAATGAAACGCACATCCATAACATTGAGGCTAAGAGATGCAAAGTAGGTAGTGATAATCCAACTTATTTGTGGCACTACCGTCTAGGTCATATTGGTGTAAAACGCATGAAGAAACTCCATTTTGATGGACTTTTGGAGTCTCTTGATTTTGAATCATTTGACACGTGCGAGCCATGCCTCATGGGCAAGATGATCAAAACCCCGTTCTCTGGTATAATGGAGAGAGCAACGGACTTATTCGAAATCATACATACCGATGTATGCGGACCAATGAGTGTTTCGACGCGTGGTGGATATCACTATTTTCTCACTTTTACTAATGACTTAAGTAGATATGGGTATATCTATTTAATGAAACATAAATCTGAAACGTTTGAAAAGTTTAAAGAATTTCAGAACAAAGTGGAAAACCATCATAACAGGAAAATTAAATTTCTACGATCCGATCGTGGAGGTGAATATTTGAGTTATGATTTTCTCACTCATCTTAAAGCAAGCGGAATAGTTTCGCAACTCACGCCACCCGGAACACCACAGCGCAATGGTTTGTCTGAACGCCGGAATCGAACTCTATTAGATATGGTGCGATCAATGATGTCTCTTACAGATTTGCCGTTATCATTTTGGGGTTATGCATTAGAAACCGCTGCATTCACTTTAAATAGGGCACCATCTAAATCCGTTGAGACGACACCGTATGAACTATGGTTTGGTGCTAAACCTAAGTTGTCGTTTCTTAAAGTTTGGGGATGTGAAGCTTACGTCAAGAAGTTGATGCCGGACAAGCTCGAACCCAAAGCGGAGAAATGCGTCTTCATAGGATACCCTAAAGAAATGATTGGGTATACCTTCTACCACAGATCCAAAGGCAAAGTGTTTGTTGCAAAGAACAGATCCTTTCTTGAGAAGGAGTTTCTCTCGAAAGAAGTGAGTGGGAGGAAGGTAGAGCTAGACGAGGTTATTGAACCTTCTCTCGAGTTGGAGAGTAGCGCAGCACCTGAAATTGTTCCAGTGCCGTCTGCACCAACAAGAGAGGAAGCTAATGACGAGGATCATGAAACTTCGAACGATGCTACTACTGAACTTCGCAGGTCGACAAGGTCATGTGCCACTCTTGAATGGTACGGCAACCCTGTCTTAACCGTCTTGTTGTTAGACAACAGTGAACCTGCGAACTATGAGGAAGCAATGATGAGCCCAGACTCTGAGAAATGGCTATAGGCCATGAAATCCGAATTGGGATCCATGAGCGAAAACCAAGTATGGACTTTGGTGGACCCTCCTAGCGACCGTAAGGCCGTTGAGTGCAAATGGATTTTCAAGAAGAAAACGGACGTGGATGGTAATGTTACTGTCTATAAAGCTCGGCTTGTCGCAAAAGGGTTTTGACAAGTTCAAGGAGTTGACTACGATGAGACTTTCTCTCCCGTAGCGATGTTTAAGTCCATTCGGATTTTATTAGCAATTGATGCATTTCATGATTATGAAATATGGCAGATGGATGTCAAGACTGCGTTCCTCAATGGAAACATTGATGAAGAGTTGTATATGATGCAGCCCGAAGGTTTTGTCGATCCTAAGGATGCTAATAAGGTGTGCAAACTTCAGCGTTCCATTTATGGACTGAAGCAAGCATCTCGGAGTTGGAACCTTCGTTTTGATCAAGTGATCAAGAGTTTTGGATTTGTTCCAAATTTCTACGAAGCTTGTATCTACAAGAAAGTGAGTGGGAGCTCGGTGACATTTTTAGTACTATATGTGGATGACATATTGATTATTGGAAATGACATTGGTATGCTTAACGATGTGAAGAGTTATTTAAATAAATGTTTTTCAATGAAAGACCTAGGAGAAGCTGCTTATATATTAGGCATAAAAATCTATAGAGATAGACAAAGACGCCTAATAGCTTTAAGCCAAAGTACATATCTAGACAAAGTTCTGAAAAGGTTCAGAATGGATAAAGCAAAGAAAGGTTCATTGCCCATGTTGTCACGTAAGATATTGAGCAAGGCTCAGTGTCCAGCTACGGCAAAAGATTGAGATACTATGAGCAAAGTGCCATATGCCTCAGCCATAGGTTCTGTCATGTATGCCATGCTATGTACTAGACCGGATGTGTCCAATGCTCTTAGTTTGACGAGCAGATACCAAAGTGATCCAGGAGTGGAACACTGGACAACCGTAAAGAACATCCTAAAGTATTTAAATAGGACTAAAGAAATGGTCTTGGTCTATGGAGCTGATGAGCAGCTCGTCGTAAAAGGTTACGCCAACGCTAGTTTCGACACCGACCCGGATGATTCAAAATCTCAGACAGGATATGTTTATGTGGCATCCCGCAAAACCACTACTAGAAAATCGCGTTGATTTTGTGCATTGCATCATCATAATCGCATGTCTTGTCTCGGTGCATCAGCATAACATCAGCATGCATCTATTTGTTTGAAACCATTTTGCTAAAAACCCTAATTTTGTTTTCTATATTAAACGCCCCGTCTTTATTCAAAACCCCAAAACCCGGGCTTGTCCGGATTATTTATTTTGTCTAGCATCGGTTTGCAAAAGTCCCGTTTATAAATAATAAAATATTTAATTTGTTTTAGTGGGGGCAGCCGAACGGGCCAAATCGACCCGAACGACCACCCCCGTATAAACAGATCGGCCCACCTCTAATCCTAGGCTACCCGGAAAAACCTACCCACACCCTGGCCACCTCACCTAGGCCAATAGCCCCGCGCCACCTCAGCTAACCTCTCTCCCCTAACCAACCATAGCCTTCCACCTACCCCCCACTCTCTCACCCAACCCCCACCAACCAGCCCCCAAGCCACAGCCCACACACGCACATGCGCGCAGCGCCCAGCGCATGCAGCCCCACAACCCCTGGGCCCCACCGGCCCCACCACCAACCCCCGCACGCGCCGCGTCCCTGTGCTTCTTCTTCCTCCACCCGCGCCCGCCTCTCCCCCACCAGCTCCTCCTTCAACCTCCCTCCCCCACGCCAGCTCGCCCACCCCGCACCATCTCCGGGCCCGGCTGCCCCTCCCCGCGCCGGCCAGGACGTCGGCCCGCCCCCCGCAGCGCCGCCTCGCCGCATCTGCCCTCCCCGTCGTCCCGCTCCCAGTCACCCTCCGCCGCGCTCGCCCCGGCACGAACCCCGCCGCCGCCTGCTCACCACCGCCGCCCTACCTCCTCCGCCGGCCCCGGCCCCGGTTCGACCCGCGCGCCCCTCAGCCTCCGCCCGCGCGCGAGCCAACCTCGCCGCCGGCGTTCCCGTCGCTCGCCCGCGTCGCCGAGAACCGCCCCGCCTCTCCTCCGCCCCGCTCCGCCGCGGCCGCTGCCGCCCCCTTGCATCGGCGAGCGCGCCTGTGCCGTCCTCGGCCTCGTCCCCGCCCTCCAGTTCCTCCGCCGCCGCTCGCCCCGCGTCGGTCTTCGCCCCGGAGTCCGTCCCGCACCTCGTCTGGCCTCGGCAACATCTCGCCGCCGGCCCCGCTTCGCGCCTGCAGCGACCCGCGGCCGCGCGCCTCGCTGCCAAGTCTGGCCTCCTCCGGTCTGTCCCTGGATGGTCCTAGACCGCGCGAGTCGCCCTGTTCGCCACCGCCCCAGCTGTCCTGCAGTGCCGCATCGTCGCGTCGTCCCTGTTCTCAACAAGAGTATGTCAAGAAGATGTCTGGGACATGGACCCGATGACTAAGGCCAAGGTGTCGAGAAGGTGTTTGTGTTGTGGTGGCCTCAACGTTGTCGGGCAGATCATGCGCTACGGCTGCTCTCGGCTCCCTGTGGAGTTTGGTGTACTACCGGCGCCGAAGTCCAAGACTGACACCGTCCATCGACTACAACACGAGTACGCCAGTGTGGGACCGAAGCTGGTGCCCCAAGACCTCCGACATGGAGCCCCAAGTTCACCGGCACGGCACGCCAAGACCTCCGTCAGGGAAACCGCAGGATCCATTCCCGGACCACGAAGACCGATCTAGAGCGCCAAGGCCTCCGACATGGAATCAACAAGATCATCACGAAACGCCGAGTACTTCTTCCCGAACGCCATGATCGTCGACATGACCCGAAGACCCCAGATGCGACAAGTACTCCCTCGAGAATGTCAGGTACTCCACCCCGGACACCGAGACCACGGCGACGACAAGATCGGCACCGACAAGTGAAGTCAGAAACACCAAGCCCTTCTTCCCGGAACGCAAGATCTGCCCCGCTACCGAGAACGAGAGAACGATCCCGGAGTCCGAGAACGTTCCCGCCGAGACCGAACCCGTCGAACCCTGGACCCCGAGACCAACCCCGAACCCCGGAACCCCAAGATCGTCGGACCCTAATGTGTGAACCCCTTCCCGAAAACCCTATTTTATAACATAATAACAACCTGTTGCATATTTATTTGTCATCTCGCATGCATATCTGTGGTTTGGGGGCCTTGTGCCGATTCACCTAATAATTAAATATGGGGCCCATATGCGGGCAAATCTAGTCTCATATCGGCCTCATTTAAACTTGTGTAGCGAACCGGTATCTTATCTTGCCTTGTTAATACAACATTTAAATTGCGGGGGCTCTAAACAACTTGAACCATCTAATTAAATGTCGGAACCCCGGTTCCGCTTAATTTGACCTAATTGCATCGCACTTTGCCATGCCATGCATCATACATGCAACATGACGATCTTCTGCCGTTGTATTAAGTATTGCATCCGGTGTTTCTTCTAGTGTTTTGCTTCTTCGCGGATAAGGCCGTTGAGTTGATGTGAGCTTCGCCCCGATCTTCGGATGAACCTTCGGCAATGTTTTCAGGCGAGCATCTTCCCCTTTCTACCTATCTTACTTTGCTAGTATTTACTTCCCTCCTGTTGATCTTTGCTATCTGTGTTGCGATGCTCTAGATTTCGTACCCGTGATATCCCTTGCAGCCATATATAGCCTTGGACACATCCTATTACCTGTTGATTGGTAGCTAGTTGGACCCGCGTGTCGTAGTCGCTTGCTCAAGTGTTTGCTTGCCGTCAAGTACCACCTTTTGTTGGAGGAATTGCCGCATGTTGACATTGGAGATAATCGTGGCTTTAATTATTGTTTCACTTTACTTCCTGTTTAACAACTAAAATTGAATTAAGCAGAGGCATCGGTGGGTGATAGGTAAGATTTGGTTTCCGACCGCCCACTTGTGTCCCGTAGGATCCGAGTTCTTGACACCTGTTCCGAGATCGAGCGCGCTAACCACAGGTGGGGAGATATGGGCCCCCCATTGATAATTACCTGATTCCAAAGTATTGTACTGGGGGCCACAAGTAGTTTGGGGCTTTATTACTATCCTGTACTTATGCCATGCTTTACTGCTTTATTTACGATTGTGCGAGGTACTGCACACTGTACTGTTTAGGATCGGGACACGATTCCGCGGTGCCGACAGTCCCCGTTTGGGGATTTGCTGTCGTGCACAGCCGTATACCCAAACCTTGAGTCCGTCTCGGAGACCGGCCGACTCCGTTGCGGGTGTCGACTCGGTGGGGTGGCCCCCATGTACTTGCTTTGTGTCTGGGAACGTCGTGACTTAGGCCCCGCCGACATACCAATGGGTGTATGTTAACTGATCTGGCAAAAAGGGTCGAAGTGCCTGTGGATACTTTGGTGCACCCCTGCAGGGTTTAATCTTTTCGAGAAGCCGTGTCCGCGGTTATGGACGACTTGGAGCACAGTGCTTGATCATAGACAACTATAACTAAAGTTTATTGTTATAAATTGACTTGTATCCGATTTGACTAGTAATCAGCTTCACTACAACGGAATGGCTAAGTAAAAGTACCAACAACTGCTGGGTTTTGGGTTTATCTCATGCTAAATGTATCTGACTAGTAAGTGATGCCACTATAACGGAATGATTAACTAAAAGTGCCCACTGCTTACTTTATCAGGACAATTATCTAAACCTGACTAGTAATTGCTGCAACGATAACTGAATAAGTAAAACTGCCAACTGTGTGAGTTCCTCGGTTGACTTCCTCGTTTGGTCTCGAGGGGGAAACGCCAGGATGGGTTTGTTTGATGATAGTATCAGGTGGGATCCGAATAGGTTTTTCTTACCCCTCTCTGATAGCCGCCAGTTGTATCGAGTCTCTATAGGTTGTTTAGTGCATGCTGCCGCTGCCGCTCGGTCCACCATACCTATGTAGGCGAGGACCGCCGAATTCTAGCCTCGCCGTGTACTGGCCTCAGTACTGACGCTCCTCTTTTTCCTTGGCCCTTTGTCGGCACCCCTTTTGTTTAAGCAGGTTTTGAGATCGACGCCGTTAGCAGGGTTACCCTTCCGGCTTGGCCTGGGCAGGGTTATGGACGCCATTGGTTATTCTTCAGGGCTCTTAGCCCCATTTGCATCTTGTCCGTAGCTGGACGCCCCCTCGTTTTCAAGGTGATTTGGATCTTTGTACCGTATATTTGTATTCTTGACTCTTGGAGTCGTGTTGTATATATATTTGTTCTGTGGGTCCCATCGAGGACTGTTGTGTAATGTTATTACTTTGCTTTCCACCCGCACGAAAGTGCCTGGTGGGCACCTTCGAATCGTTTCTATGCGGGTTTGGCGAGTTTTGCTAAAACTTGCATAGGACCGATTTTGAGGGTGTTACAGTTTATATTTTGAATGGTGGAGCTATGAGCTGGAGAAGCTGCAAGCAAAGCGTGATCGTGTGATCTACAACAGAAGCGGAATACATGGCTGCTTCAAAAGCGTCAAGTGAAGGAGTTTGGATCAGGAACTTCATCACTGAGCGGAATACCACGAGCAAAACATGATCATCACCTTAATGCCATGGGTGTTAGATTGTTGCCAGATGTAAACTAGATTATTGACTCTAGTGCAAGTGGGAGACTGTTGGAATTATGCCCTAGAGGCAATAATAAAAATGTTATTATTACAATTCTTGTTCATGATAAAGTTTATATTCCATGCTAGAATTGTATTAAGCGGAAACTTTGATACTTATGTGGTTTATGAACAACACCGTGTCCCTAGTACGCCTCTATGGACTAGCTCATTGATTAATGATGGTTAAGGTTTCCTAACCATAGACATGAGTTGTCGATTAATAATGAGATCATGTCATTAGGAGAATGATATGATGGACAGACCCAAATTAAGCAGAGCAATTAGATCGTGTCATCGTGTTCATCTTTGCGAAGCTTTTTCCTATGTCAAGTATTTTATTCCTTAGACCATGAGATAGTACAACTCCTTGGTATCGGAAGAAATCTTTGAGGTCATCAAACGTCATCCTATGTGAGGGTGATCATAAAGGTGTCTCTCAGGTGATCGGAAAGTACTTGTTGGGTTGTATGTATCGAGATGGAATTTGTCCCTCCCGAGTCGGAGAGATATACTTCGGGCCCACTCGGTAATCGATATCAACACCGCTTGAAAGCACGTGGTTAAGGAGTTAATCACAAAGTGATATCGGATTACAGAATGAGTAAAGTACTTGCTGTGAACGAGATTGAACTAGGTATGTCGATACCAACGATCGAATCTCGGGCAAGTAAAATATCGCGTGACGAAGGGAATACATATATGGGATTGATTGAATCCTGGCATCGTGGTTCATCCGATATGATCATCGATGAATATGTGGGAGTCAATATGGGTTTCCAGATCCCGCTGTTGATAATTGATAGAAGATCATGTCTGCATATTCTCGAACCCGTAGGGTCACACACTTAACGTGCATCGACGCTACGATAGAATGGATAATTGGTTTATGAGTTTTTGTTCGGAGTCTCGGATGAGATCCAGGACATCACGAGAGGTTCAGGAATGGTCCGGAGAATACGATTCATATAAATGAAAGCAGTTTTTGGATTTCGGAATCGTTTCGGAGTTTATCGGTATTATACCGGAAGGTTCTAGAAGGTTCCGGAGTGGGACCAACGTGGGCCCACTTGTCGGAGGCCTGCGTGGGCCTAAGGGGAAGTGCCCTGGCCACTTTGGGCCAGGGGCACAAGGCGCCTAAGGCCCAGCCGGCCAGCCCTAGGGGAAACCCTAGGGGGACCTTCTAGAAGATGGGGGATGACTTGCCCCCTACTCCACCCCTTGGGACGCCGCCCTAGGGCTTGGATGAGGGGTCAAGGGGGGCCGACATGCCCCCTATATAAGGAAGGCAGGGGCGCAGCCTCCCCCTACCACACCAACCCTAGCCGCCAACTGCTGCCCCTCCATCTCTCTCTCTCTCTCTCTCTCTCTCTCTCTCTCTCTCTCTCCCGACTGCGCGTAGGCGAAGCCCTGCCGCAGAAACTCTCCACCATAAGCACCACGCTGTCGTGCTGCAGATCCAATCTATCTCTCCACCATACTTGCTGGACCAAGGAAGGAGGATACGTCGCTGCACGGTACGTGTGCATCTCTCGGAGGCGCCGCCACTTGTGGCGTAGGATCGGATCGCGATGAGAAGACGGCGAGTACGACTACATCAACACGTTCTGTTGAACGTTTCCGCTGTGCGATTTCTTCAAGGGTATTAAGATCTCATCATTCTCTCTCGTTGATTACATCTCCTAGATTAGATCTTGGTTTTCTTGTTCGCATCCGTAGAATTTTTTTGATTTACTATGCTGCAAAACCCTTCAATAACGATAACCACCGCGTGATGCTATACTCATTGGGCCAGATACATCGGTATGTATGATTTCCAATAAGTCCGTAGCTCGCTCCATCATACCAGAAAATTGAGTCTTAGTCATTTTACCCATCAGACATGCTTCGCATCTTTCAAGTGATTCGAAATCAAGTGAATTAAGAAGTCCATCGGAATGGAGTTTCTTCATACGCTTCACTCCAATGTGACCAAGACGACAGTGCCACATATAGGTCGAGTTATCGCTCAATTTCAAATGTTTAGCTTCCATGTTATTAATATGTGTATTATTACAATCGAGATTCAGTAAGAATAGACCATCTATCAAAGGTGCATGTGCATAAAACATATTACTCATATAAATTGAACAACCATTATTGTCGGACTTAAACAAGTAACTGTCTCGCAACAAACATGATCCGGATATAATGTTCATGCTCAACACAGGCATGAAATAACAATTATTTAAGTATAAAACTAATCACGATGGTAGATGAAGAGGTAGCATGCCGACCGCGATCACATCAACCTTTGATCCATTTTCAGCGCGCATCGTCACCTCGTTATTCGCTAGTTTTCGTCTATTCTGCAGCACCTATTTCGAGTTACAAATGTGAGCAGCTGAACCAGTATCAAATAACCAGGCACTACCAAGAGTACTAGTGAGATACACATCAATAACATGTATATCGGATATACCTTTCTTCTTGATGTTGTCGTTCTTCAAATCCGCCAAGTACTTAGGACAATTCCGCTTCTAGTGACCTTCTCCCTTGAAGTGAAAGCACTCAGTATCAGCCTTAGGCCCAGCCTTGGTCTTCTTCGCCGGTGCGGTAACTTTCTTACCGCCCTTCTTGAAGTTTCCCTTTTTCTTAGACTTGCCTTGCTTCTTGAATTTGGTGGTCTTATTGACCAACAACACTTGGTGCTCTTTCTTGATCTCCACTTCCGCAGACTTTAACATGGAGAAGAGTTCGGGCAACGACCTGTCCATGTTTTGCATATTGTAGTTCATCACAAAGTTCTTGTAACTTGGTGGTAGTGATTGGAGGACACGATGAATCCCCAAAGCATTAGGAATAACTATACCCAAGCTTTGAAGCTTGCTTGCGTGCTCAGACATCTTAAGCACGTGCTCACTGACGGAGCTTCCCTCTTCCATCTTGTAGTTAAAGAACTTTTCAGAAGCCTCATAACTCTCAACTTCCGCGTGAGCCTCAAATATCATTTTGAGTTCACGGACAATATCATGTGGGTCATGGTTCTCAAACCTTTTCTGAAGCTCCGAATCCAAACCATACAAGATAGCACACTGAACTGTGGAGTACTGATTCTTCCGAGCAATGAAAACATTCTTTACCTCATCGGTAGCATCAACTACATGTGGGTCACCCAGCGATACATCCAACACATAGGTCAAATTACCAGCATTGAGGACAATCCTCAAATTGCGGAACCAATCCGCAAAGTTGCTTCCATTGTTTTTCAACTTTTCTTTCTCTAGGAACAGATTAAAATTGATGGTAGGGGCCGCCATTGATCTACAACAAATTTGCAATAGTTTCGACTAAGTTTATGACAAATTGAGTTCTAATTAATAGTTAAATTAATCTAGGTGAACTCCCACTCAAAAAAATATCCCTCACATTGTTTTAGTGATCACACAAACCAAATACACTACATCAAAACCGATCATCACGAGAGTTGATGTAGCTTCAATGACGAACAATCATCATGTTCATCATATCTACTATATGACTCGTGCTTTACCTTTCGGTGATCCGTGTTCCGAGACCATGTATGTACATGCTAGGCTCGTCAAGATCAAACCCTTAGCTTCCACATGAGCAAATCTGGCTTGCTCCCGTTGTATACACTCGCAGAATCTAACACACCCGATCATCATGTGGTGCTTCAAAACAACAAGCTTTAGCAATGGTGCCTACTAAGGATGAACACTTTATAACTTGAATTTTTTTGTGAGAGGGATCATCTTATAATGCTAACGTCACGAACTAAGCAATACAAGATGCATAAAAGGATTAACATCACATGCAATTCATAATATGTGATATGATATGGCCTTTCTTCTTGTGCTTCCGATCTCCATCTTCAAGCACGAACATGATCTCCATCATCACCGACATTGCGTCAAGGTCAATGGCGCCGCTCCATGGTTGTCTTCCACCAACATCAACTATTACAACTACTTTGAATAATAGACACACAAGTCTTAACTGAATTAAAAAAAAACCATATGGCTCCTGCCGGTTACCGACTTACAATAAGGAACATTGCATACATCATATATAATCACAATCATGGCCATATCACATCACATCACACCCCTGCAAAACAAGGTTAGACGCCTCTAATTTTCTTTGCATGTTTTACGTGGTTTGGGGCTTTCAATAAGTGTCGTAGTAACTTACGAACAAGAACCACAACGTTGATACTAGTATTGTCAATCACCCATTGTAAATTGAATCTTAACTATGTTGGAAGAAACAGGCACCCGCAAAGACACTTATGCAGTACAAGTTGCATGTCAAGCGTGGATCAAGTCTCATAAACGATTTCATGTAAGGTTAGCCGGGCTTCTTCATCCCACCATCCCGCAAGATGCAAAGTACACAAGAAGCAATCAACAACAAAAACATAAACGCCCACAATGACCATTGTGTTCTACTCGTACAACAGATCTACATATAGACACGGCTCTGATACCACTGTAGGGTTTCGTAGCATGGAAAACAAAAAATTCTACCGCATGCACACAAACAAGCCAAGATCTATCTACTAGATTGTAGCAACGAGTCGATTGGATTACTCACCCTCAAAGATTCAAGAGCGGTTAATGAGAGCAGATTCTCGTGGGTGATGTAGTCGTACACTTGCCGAGCTCAAGATCGCGTAGACAATCCTTCCAGCGCTACGTTCTGGCAGCGCTTCCGTAGTCGGTCACACGTTCGGTACTCGATGAAGACCTTCCTCTCCCTTGTTCCAGCAGGTAGCGGAGGTTTTAGTTCTCCCCTCGCGATTCCAGCAACACGACGGCGTGGTGTCGTAAGTAGAGGGAAGATCCCGCAGGGCTTCGCCTAAGCCGGTGCGAGTTATGGTGGATCTAGGGTTTTCTGGCGATCTAGGTTTAGAAGGCCGGAGAGGAGGAGGAGGAGGTGTCGGCGGCGACTAGGTCGACGGCGATGAGCCTGCGGCGGCGGCTAGGCGGCGGCGCACGGGGTGGGGAGGGCTGGCTCTTGTGTTATTTGGGGAAGCCCTCCCCCTCTATTTATGAGAGGGGGCAGACTTGGGAGGGGAGAGTTTGAATCCAAACCCAAACCCAAGTTGGATAGAAGGAATGACTTTTTCCTTCTTCCACTAGGAAACTATTGTTCCAGTTTGACTTTTTAAACCTCCCTTTTGACTTTCAATTTAGAGCTTTAATTCTCTCTTGCAAATGCCCAAACAAAGCGACCTAGGATATGATCCAATCATTCTACTTACCCATGACACATTCATGGACCATTCCCCTTCCGGTCCGGTGAACCTTCTAGACCCTTCTAGAACCTCTCCAATGAAAACATCGAAATCATTCCCGAACTCCGGAAGAATCGGACTTTTCTTATATGAATCTTATTCTCCAGACCATTCCGGATATCCTCGTGATATCCCGGATCCCATCCAAGACTCCGAACAACATTCGGCATCCCTACTTGCATTCCATATCTACTAAACAACATCGAATCCTTAAGTGTGTCTCCCTACGGTTCGTGAATTATGCAGACATGACCGAGACACTTCTCCGATCAATAACCAATAGAGGAATCTGGAAATTCATATGGCTCCCACATATTTCTACGATTACTTTGCGATCGAATGAACCATTTACATACAATACCAATTTCCCTTTATCTCGCAATAGTTTACTTATCCGAGGTTTGATCGTCGGTATCTCTGCATACCTAGTTCAACCTCGTTACCGATAAGTACTCTTTTCTCGTTACCATGATATGTGATCCCTTGTGAGCCAGTCACATGCTTGCAAGCTAATTGGATGAAATTCCGCCGAGAGGGCCCAGAGTATATCTATCCGTCATATGGATGGACAAATCTCACTCTTGATCCATGTGCTTCAACGCATACTTTCTGAACACTCAATGCCACCTTTATAGCCACCCAGTTACGGTGTGGTGTTTGATGTCATCAAAGCATCCTTCTGGTGATGGTGATTAGCATGATCTCATGGTCGAAGGAATTAGGTTACTATGTATCAGAAAGCTTATAGCAAACAAACTAATGAAATGACTTGATCTTAATGCTACACTTATCTATAGGGGTATGTACATTATACCATTCTCCTAATGATATGATCTTGTTGTCAATAACATCTCAATGTTTATGATCGGGAAACCACGATCATCTATCAACCAACAAGCTAGTATTACAAAGAGGCTTTACTAGGGACTCTATTTTAGTTTGCAAATCACACAAGTATTAATGTTTTCAGTTAATACTATTATAGCATGAATGTAAACATTTATCATAAACACAAAGATATAATAATAACCACTTTTATTATTGCCTCTAGGGCATATCTCCAACAAAAGTATGAATATAGAGAAGTCTTAACCCATCGCACGAGATCTGGGTCACGTTTTCACTGTGAAACTAGTGTCGACCTAAATCGTGCTCCTACGGGGGAAACCCTAAGAACTTTCGGTCGGGCAATGGCGTTGCTATAGTGTCGCGTTCTCTCTTGGGAGCATTGTTTGTGGAGCAGCGATGGAGGGCAGTGGCAGGAGATGGAGCGGCTTCGTCTTACACGGAGTCTTTGGTAGAGATGTCAAGTCATGCATATCCGTTAGGTGCTACGCTCAGTCATGCCTGGTTTGGTAGGTGCTATGCACGATATATCTTCTGGAGGTCTCTACTTGTGTCTGTTGGTGGGACCTAGAGGCATGGTGCCGAGAGGTCTTTGTGGCGATCAGGCGTGCTTGGATGGATGCGCACATGGCGGTGGAACTGTCTGGCTTCATGGTGGCATCGATGGCAAGCCTCGCAAGGTTAGTGCATTGATCTCTCCAGAAGTTGAGCATGCGAAAGAAGGCGGGGGCTAGGACTTCCCGGAGCGTGTATGCTGGTACGCGTTGAGGTCCGCCGAATCTTGTAATCCCTCTTGTAAGATTTTTGAGAATAATCTAATAAAACAGGCTGTGTGCATCCCTTGGATGCAGAAGCCGGGGCGATCTTCCCCCATTTTGAAAAAACAAGGTCTTCACCTGGTTGCTATTCATGTATAAGCTTAATACTCGAGATATGCTTGTTCGAAGAAATTGTTCCATATCCGATAATACATGTGTGGTTTGTGGGGGAGAGAGAGAGAGAGAGAGAGAGAGAGAGAGAGAGCAAGGAACATTTATTCTTCCACTGTCAGTAGTTGAGTTAAAGATGCTGGGATGTGCTCGGTATACGATGGGATCACAATATTGACCTTAGTCCGAGACTAGCCTCGGCTGCTAATTCCTGGAATCGGCCCTTTTTTATGGAAATTGTCATATTGGCGTCTTGGAACATTAGGAAACAACGGAACGAGAGGCATTTAAATGGTGTTACCTCAGAATTCAACATATGGAAAAGGAAACTTGCTGCCGGTCTTGATATTTTAAGAATTAGAGTTAAGCCTGAATTAAAAGTAGTTGTTGATCACTTCATATAATTTTTGAGAGTCTGATTTTCGGTAAGGATAGTCATGGAACCATCATGACAATGTAAAAATGTTGTAAATACCTTTTTCTTATTTAGTATTAAAACCAGTAGGACCCTCTCCTGCTGTAATTCCTTAAAAAAGCACATTTGATTGTATTTAAAGCCTATGATAAATATGGCACCATATTGGTGCGAGAAATGATTCTATCATATCTTGTGCATTGTATAAGAACTGTTTATTGTGAATTTCCCTTGGTATGGTAGAAACATTTCTTTGCATCCGGTGTGCTTATTGCATGAGGCACATTGCTTGTTCATTAGCATATGATGAATTGTTTTGCACCTGTTCATGATAGAGCTGGTGTTATGGGACCAGAAGGTTTGTACAACCAATGGGTTGTGCATTTCCTCTTGTCCCTGTTGCACCCCTTCTACCTAATGTGTGCTTGATGTTCTAATGCTTTTTCTATTGCATTGCCTCACCATTGTTGATTTTCTCTAGATGCTTCAACTTGGAGTCCATGTGGAGATTCCCGGTGAAGAGGGATCCAACAAGATATCAAGGGTAAGGCTACCTACTATTGGACACTTCCATGATGTGTCCCCAGCACACTTCTACAAGGTGCTCATGGCACCTGGGATAGGGTTGCTTCCTCTCCCTGATACCTAGGGCCAGTGCCAGTGAAGATCGCCATCAAGACCACCACAGGATGCCAGTGGGGAATGAATATAAAGGAAGCCAATGCCAAATCAGTCCTCGAAGTTGGATGGCCAGAATCCATCATAGCTCACAGCCTGAAGATTGGATACTTCATGTTCTTCAAGAATCTCATCTCTAAGGAGTACTTGGTGGTCGTTTTCGACTACTCAGGTCGCGAGGTATGGAAGGACCGTCTTTGAAAAATGGTATGGAATGACTGTCTTTGAGAGGAAGGCCATGTTTAAATGGTATGGAAGGACCATCTTTGAAAAATCTATTGCCACTATGGGACCTCCGATCCTTTCCTCTCTCCCACCTAACCTCTTTGTATTACATGCCTCTTGAGTCTTCTAGCGATGACCTCCCCGCTCCCCACACCTCTGATGGTCATCTTAGCATCAGGAGGTAGCCATGGAGCTTTGAGGCATCCCTCATGTGTAGATAGGGTCCCTAGTTTAGTTAGTTCTCATTTTCTGGTGGTGGAGTTAGTGGCCTTCAATAAGATCCCTCATAATTTGTGCGTGCTCCTAAGGGTATCCAGCTCTCATGGGGAGATTTTCGGGGTTGGCCTTTGCGGATATCTCTCATGTCCTGCACGATTGTGAGGGTCTAGCCTTCACCACCGATTGATCTCGTCCTTGCACAATGATGTGGATTTGGTATTGCACCGGTTGGTGACGGAATAAAGTCATACAACTTGTTTCTTGTTGGGTTGCAGCTTGAGGTGTTTGGTTCTTGTGTTTCTCTCACGGACGGATCTGCCCCTAGTACTACAGGGCTGTAGCACCGGTCTAGTAGCTAAACTATAGACAATATTTACTAATTTTCAAGACTAAAATTAAGAAAATTACGAAAAGCATATATAATTAGCACCACTAAGGAAGCATTAGCACCGGACTTGGGGTGCCTTTTAGCTCCGCCCCTGGTTTCTCTCCAACAAGTTAGAACTATGACGATCAAACTTGTGTATCTTATGGTGCACATGGGGTTTCAGCACTCCTTCCTCCGGTGAAGCTTTGGTAGCAACGGAGCATGGTGGCGAGCATGAAAATCTTCAGCTATTCGGTCCATCTTAGTCATTTCTCTATTTTTGTGTGGACATTAGTCCAAGGGTTGCAAAAACAATTGTCCAAAATCTTTGGGGGTATGTACTTCCATATGTACGAATTTCTTTACGTGTATCCTTACAATTTCATATAGATACACACATGGCACAACACATACGTCTCATGAAATACCAAATACACATGCTTTAGAATTTTAAATGTTAAAAATACTTATGTCACACATATGCGATAAATTTCTGGCGGATGTTACGAGGATTACCTCTAATTGACGCAATACTGATGGAGGTGAACGAAGGGCTTGTTTGGCTGGCAAGATTATCATAAAAATGGAGGAGTCCTATATGAAATAGAAATAGTTTAATCTAAACTCTGTTTGGTTGCACCATAGGAAAAAAAGGCAGGAATTTGTCTGAAGAAATATGTGTATATCAATGTGGGCCGTCTCCAGAAATTGGGGGTCCTAGTGTGAAATGCAAAATTGGGATCTAAAATCTACAATTTCATGTTATTAAAGTACAAATTAAACATGTTTTTATCACAATTTTTTTGAACATATTAAACACTAATAATGATAAAAGAGCACATGACCACAAATAGAACACATTACAAATTTGACGAATAGAGACCTGTGTAGGGTGTGCAATGGAGCAAGTCATGACCAGTCCAACTAAAACCCAAATACAACGGGTCCACCAAATACAGCGGAAGTAACTCCTGGGGCGATCGCGATCTGACTAGGGTTTTCTGCTTGAGGGTGGTGTTTTCTCCGGCAGCGGGGCTGTCTCGACGGCGAGTGTCTGCTCCGGTGGCCGGTTGGGTACGGCGTAGGGTGTCCCGGTACGGTGCGTGCGCGGGGGTATTTTCTCCATGGCGTCTCCTCCACGTGTGGGGGCGAGCGACGGGGGGCCTTCTAGGTCTACGTCTAAGTCACTGGCGAAGGGAGGGGCAGAGGATCTGGCGGCGGGACTGTCTGCAAAGCTGGGGGGTCTCCTGTTGACGGACAAGGAAGCAACAGGAATCGTGATCAAGAAGATTAACGCAGCTATTGTCCCAAGGCCATGTTGGGCGGTGGTGGGTAGGGTTTGTTCGTCTCGCAGGCTGATCTTGGGTGCTTTGGAGAGGGATATGGAGCGAGCGTGGGGTCTCCACAGACCATCTCAGTTTAAGGATATTGGAGATAATCGCTTTGTGGTCCGTTTCAGCTTCAAGGGAGATTGGAAGCATGTTCTAAAGAACGGACCATGGTAGTTTGACTACAATGCTCTACTTGTGAAGGATTTTGATGGAGCAGTCCGACCATCCGATATGGTTTTCGATACCATGGATGTTTGGGTCAGAGTGCTTGATCTTCCTATGGATTATATGAACAGAGTTTATGGGGAACTCATCGGAGGATGGATTAGAAAGTTTATTCAGTGGATGTCGATGAGGAAGGGATGGCGTGGGGGAGGAACTGAGGATTAGGGTGGAGGTCGCAGTTGATCAACCCCTTCTAAGAGGGGTTAACCTGAAGGATTCGAATGAGGATGTAGAGGGTAAATGGTTTGATCTGCAATACGAGAAAGTGCCTCACTTCTGTTTTGATTGTGGACGTTTGGTTCATCATGAGGCTGCATGTACTGTGGAGAAAGGAGGGGTTTAGCAATGGGGTGAGTGGCTACATGCAGAGCCAAAGAAATATAGGAAGGCCGCTCCCCCTGTTCGTCCGACGATGTCATCGTCTAGCTTCAGTAGTAGGTCGGTAGGCTCTGAAGGTTTTTTTCATGGTGGTGTGCAAATTCGGGATATCCCACCTCGCCAACATGCTAGGAATGACTTTGCCTACTCTAGCTCCTCCCGCACTGGTGGTGGGGAGCGGAGATTTGAGGGAGCAGAAGTGTCAAGTCCAATCAAGCGCCATGGGGTTCGGGCGCGGGAGCAACAGCTGTATGATGTTCCTATGAATCTAGCTCCGAAGCAGTCAAGGAAGAGCACGTATGCCCGTCGCGCCCAACAGAAAAAAGCTGCTGATGACATGGGTACTCCGTCCTCGGCTCAGGGAATAAAAAACAGGAAGAGGGGACAGAAGACGGCTTGGGTTCCGGTGGAGAGGGTAGCATAGGATGATGATTCTGGTTCAGGAGGCAAGAGGCAGAGGACAGGATTCAACCCCAAAACTCCTTATCGGCGGACCTCGAGGCTTGGGGCCGCCGGGATCAATGAATTTGTTGGCCCAGAACTATCACGGACTGGGGTTGGACGCGGCGGTGGGCGAACTACGGGACCTAGTAAGGACCTACAACCCAGCGGTGGTATTCTTGTGTGAAACCAAACAAAAGAAAAGAACGATGGAATGTTTGCAGTGGAGCTTAGGTTTCAGACATGGGGTTTGTGTTGAGGGAAAATGAAAGGGGGAAGGTCTCGCCTTATGGTGGAGAGATGGGGGTGGATGTTTCGGTTTGCCCGTGGTGCCAATATTATATTGATGCAAAAATCATCTCCGATGGTATATCTTGGTGGTTCACTGGAATCTATGGCGAACCAAGGACAAAGCTGAGGGGGGAGACTTGGGATGCTATGCGATACCTTAGAGCTCAGGACGACCTGTCGTGGTTATGCGCAGGGGATTTTAATGAAATAGTCAGGCAAGATGAGCAATTAGGAGGGCATGAAAGAAGCGAAGCCTAGATGACTAATTTCAGGGACTGTTTGGTGGACCGTCGCCTCTCAGACCTAGGCTTCTCAGGATATCCATTCACATGGAATAATAGGAGAGATGGCAATGCTAATGTGCAGGCGAGGCTTGATAGAGACGTGGAGGATAATATTTTTCTGAATGTGTTTGGACATACAACGATTGAACATTTATCCACTGAGGAATCAGATCACTCGGCTCTTCTGATTCGGGTGGCGACTGAACCTGTACATCATAAGCTGTCTAATGCTAGATGTTTCATGTTTGAGGAAATGTGGACGACTCATGCGTCACACGATGAAACTGTTGCTATGGCCTGGGATAACACTGGTTACCTAGGGTCGGGCCTACATGGGGTATGGAATCATCTGCGCAGCGTTTCAAGAGGTCTAAAAGACTGGAGTGTTAGCACCTTTGGTTTGGTCCGTAAAGAACTAAAATGTCTCACGGTAGCTCACGAGGAGGCAAAAGCAGAGGCTCTTGTCTCGAACTCTTTAACTGAGGTGCAGATTATTGAGGAGTAGCTTGTTAGATGTAGATATCTGTATATTATATTTCCCCATATGTTAGGGGGCTTCCTGCATATTTTCCCTGTACCTGTACTATATATTGTGGCCTTTGGCCCCCACAGGAATACAACTTGTCTATTCCTAACATGGTATCAAAGCCGGTTTTTGGCTTTCCGTGCCCACCGGTCCTCTGCTTGTGATCGCCGCCGTCAGCTCGCCCCGGCCACCCGCCGGTTCCGTTCTGACCGCCTGCGTGAGGTCCTTTCCTTTCGTTCTTGTCCTCTGCTTCCTAGATTCGTTTCGCCCAGATTCGTTCTTGTCCTCTGTTTAGATCCGATCGGATCTACACACCCTCCTGCAACCTCACTGCCGATCGGCCCCCGCCACCACCGATTGGACCCCGCCACCCGATTGGACGCCACGGTCCACTCTCCGTCCTTTTCCGTCTTTTACATCTACCACATACACACATACATCACCTGCTACAAAACTATCTACACCAGCACAGGACTTACCGTCCTGCATAACCTCCCACTACCGCCTGGGCCCCGCCACTGCTGTCCGCCTTGCACTCGTCTACACGTGCGCGCGGCCGTCCACTCTCCGTCCTTTACATCTACCACATACACACATACACCACCTGCTACAAAACTATCTACACCAGCACGAGACTTACCCTCCTGCATAACCTCCCACTACCGCCTGGGCCCCGCCACCACTGTCCGCCTTGCACCGCCCTGCGCACGTGCCTCCTGCGCGCGGTCTGCGCCCTGCCCTGCTGCTGTGCCGCGTGGGGCCCGCCACCTGCAGGAAGCCTGCCGCCTGCTCGGCGTTTCCGCCGGTGCTGATTTCGTCTGCTTGCGTCAGATCGATCTGATCTAGATCTGCTCTATAAAAAAAAGATATGTCTTCTCATCGGCTTATGTTGCGATTCCTCGCTGCCCAGTGGTTTTTGATGGCGCGAATTACCCTGATTTCGCTGCCTTTATGCGCGTTCACATGCGCGGTCTCCGTCTTTGGGGTGTGCTCTCCGGCGAGGTATCCTGTCCGTCGTGCCCCCTGCTCCTGTGGCCCCTCTTCCGCCGACGTCGATTGTTCTCGGTGCTGATGCTTCTCAGGAGGCCAAGGATGCTGCTCAGAGTGCTGATGATAGTGCTGTTGCTGCTTATGACCTGAAGTTCAAGCAGTACTCTTCTGATCTCGAGGCCTATCAACACGCTCTGACTGCTTACACTCAATGGGTTGATGAGAATGCTCGTGCTGCTGCTGTTCTCACCTCCAGTGTTCTGCCCCAGTATGCCGCTGAGTTCATGAGTCTCCCTACTGTTGCCGCTCAGTGGGCTCATCTTCGTCAGCACTATCAGCCGTCTGAGGATGTTCTTTATCTATCTGTGGTTCGCCAAGAGCATGCTCTCCAGTAGGGTGATTCTACTATTGATGAGTTCTATACTCAGAGTGCTGCTATCTAGCGTCAACTTGATTCTCTTCGTACTGCTGTTTGTGGCACATGCTCGTGTTGCCAGATTGTGCTCTCGGATTCGGAGTTTCACCGCATCTATGAGTTTCTGTCTCGGCTTCGCCAGGAGTTTGAGCCCCGGCGTGCTCAGCTGAATGCTCGTGGTCGTGTTCCGCTCTCTGAGGTGTTGTCTGAGCTTCGGGATGAGGAGACCCGCCTCCGTGGTGCTGGTCTTCTTGCGGTTACATCTGTGCTTGCTACCCGTGGTCCTCCTATGCCGTCTGGTCCCTCGACTCAGCCGCGGTCCTCTGTGCCACCGCCAATACTACCCACTCCTCCAGGTCAGGGTCAGAGTCAGCACCAGCAGTGTCCGGGTCTGGGTCAGCACCAGCAGCCTCAGGGTCAGAGTTAGCACCAGTAGGCTCGTGGTCAGGGTCTCCGTGGTTCTCTTCGTCAGTGCTCTTACTGCAACAGGGATGGCCACACTTGGGCCACCTGTTATACACGGGACCCCAGTTTACGTCAGCAGCACCAGGCTTGTGGAAGTCGGCTCCTTCCGGGTCTTCAGCAGTTGCTCTCTCTGATCAGGACATTATCAGGAGTCTTCGCGGTCTGCTTGCTGCTATAGGCTCTTCTTCGACAGGCACTGCTGGTTCTGTGACTGACTCTTCAGGCACTGTGCGACCACCACCTTCTACACAGTCAGGTACGTCTCCGTGGTATCTGGATTCTGGAGCTTCCTTTCATATGACCTCGAAGTCTTCTTTTCTGTCCGCTCTTCATTCTCTCCCTTCTCCTGTTCGTGTTTTTACGGCTGATGGTACCTCTCTTCCTGTTTCTAGTCGGGGCACCCTTTCTACTTCTTTTTTTTGTTCTTGATATTTCTCATGTCCCTCTTCTTAAGATGAATCTGTTCTCTGCTAGCCAGCTTACTGACTCTGGTTGTCGCGTCATTTTTGATGCTGATTCTTGTGTTTTCCAGGACCGTCGCACACAGGCCCTGGTTGGAGCTGGCCCTCGCAGCCATGACTCTTCAGGGCTTTGGGAGTTAGACTGGCTTCGTGTTCCTTCCGCTGCCACTTCATCTGTCAATTCTTCTCCGTTTGTCGCCTCTACTACCAGCTCCTTTTAGCAGTGGCATCATCGTCTTGGTCACCTCTGTGACTCTCGCCTGTCGTCATTAGTTCATCGTGGTCTTCTGGGGTCTGTCTCAGGAGATGGGTCTTTGCATTGTCAGGGCTGTAGGTTGGGTAAACAGATTCAGCTTCCCTATCCTACTAGCGCGTCTGTATCTCAACGACCTTTTGATTTAGTTCATTCCGATGTTTGGGATCCGGCTCCTTTCGCTTTGAAAGGGGGCCATCGCTACTATATTTTATTCATCGATGATTTTTCTCAGTACACTTGGTTGTATTTTATGCGCTCTCGCAGTGAAGTGCTTTCTATATATCAGCATTTTGCGGCCATGGTCCGTACTCAGTATTCTATCCCCATCCGTGTTTTTCGTGTTGATTCTGCTGGTGAGTATATCTCCCAGATGTTGCGAGGTGTTCTTGCTGAGCAAGACACCCTTGCTCAGTTCTCCTGTCCTGGCGCACATGCCCAGAATGGCGTTGCTGAGCGTAAGTGTTAGGGGGAACCCCTTGGGGTGGCCCGATCTTTCACGAATCTCCGCGGGAATCGAGGGTGAAGCGGTGTAAGGGGGAAAGGGGGATGAAATCCACGAACACACGCACACGAAGAACCCGATGAACTCACGCACACAAAACACGATACACGCCGATAACTCACGCCGGTGGCAACCGGTCCAACATAATATCTAGGATCGGTGTTGGGCGAAGCTCTCTCTCCATGCCAACAACGGGGGACGAGGTGCTTGGCGAGATCTTGACGACTTGGGGGCGAGAAACCGAGAACCCAAGGCCTTGTACAACTTGAACGCACTAGGAAAGATCCAAGAGGAGGGTGGATAATAGGGTGCTCCTTGGTAGGAGCATGAGACCAATAGATGTAAGATCCTCAAAGGGTTTCCTTAATCTATTATTATCCAAGTCTAGGGTTTACAATGGAGGGTGGGGGCTATTTATAGGCCAACCACATAAACAGGGGTATTTTAGGAACAAAATAGTGAAATATAGAAAGGGTTACAGGACGCTGGGCCGACTTAATACGATCAGGTCCACATACGTCCGGTAGTACCGGTCCAGCACGAACGGTAGTACCGGTCAGCCGGTAGTACCGCTTCCAGGCCCGGTAGTGCCGCTTGCCGTCCTGGGACTTGCGCTGGTGTCGTCTGTTGGTGGCGGTAGCAGGGGGCGGTAGTGCCGCCGGGCGGTAGTACCGCCGGGCGGTAGTACCGGTCGCCAGGTCAGGTAGTACCGCTGGCGACAGAGAGCATTTGGTTCCCTCCGCTGGCGCTCCTCCGTTCTCTGGGTCATTCTCTTCGTACCTGATGATGCAGAAGGTATGCGTATGAAGTAGCAGGCCATCCAAGGGTGTATCAAAGTCACACAAGGAGAGGAGCGAGTTCACCTTAGCTTGAAGGAGTTTGGCTCGGGCTCGAGTCATGGGTCCACTTGGGGAGCTTGTGGGAGTAGATGTAGTAGATGTAGTAGCGTTCGTAGGACGGGCTGTATCAGCTCCCCCCCTTGGGAAAGAGTCGTCCTCGACTCTTCAACCTTCTCAACTTCATCTTCTCCATGGTAGGGTGAGAGGTCATTGACATTGAATGTCGAGCTCACAAGATACTTTGATGTTGGGATATCGATGATATAGGCGTTGTTGTTTATCCTCTTGAGCACTTTGAATGGTCCATCACCTCTTGGCTTGAGTTTGTAGTCGCGTTCCTTGGGGAAGCGGTCTTTACTTAAGTGTATCCACACAAGGTCGCCCTCTTCAAAGATCATCTATTTCTTGTTCTTGTTTAGCCTTGATGCTTGGTGAAGGACTTGTTGCTCGATCGTAGCTCTTGTGTCTTCATGGAGTTTCTTCATTGTTTGAGCACGCTTGACAACGTCCATGTTGGCACGTTCATGAAGTGGTAGTGGAAGGATATCGAGCGCGGTGAGGGGCTCGAAGCCATAGACGATCATGAACGGGCTCCTCATGGTAGTGGAGTGCTTGGCGCGGTTGTAGGCGAACTCGGCGTGTGGAATACATTCCTCCCAGTCTTTAAGGTTCTTCTTTATCAACACCCGGAGGAGTGTGCCAAGACTTCGATTGACGACCTCGGTTTGTCCATCGATTTGAGGATGCGAGGCGGACGAGAAGAGGAGCTTGATGCCGAGCTTGGCCATGAGAGTCTTCCAGAAGTAGCTCATGAATTTTACGTCGCGGTCGGAGACGATTGTTCTTGGTACACCGTGTAGCCGAATTATTTCCCTGAAAAACAAATTTGCGACATGTGAAGCATCATCGGTCTTATGGCACGGAATGAAATGTGCCATTTTGGAAAAGCGATCCACTACTACAAATATAGAATCATTTCTATGTTTAGATCTAGGCAACCCTAACACAAAGTCCATGCTAATGTCTGACCAAGGTGCATGAGGAATAGGCAATGGCATATAAAGACCAAAGGGGTTGGACTTAGACTTAGCTTGGATACATGTAGTGCATTGTTGGACGTGGCGCTCCACGTCGCGCTTCATCTTTGGCCAAAAGTAGTGAGTGGAGAGCATGTCATAAGTCTTGTCACGGCCAAAGTGACCCATAAGGCCTCCACCATGGGACTCTTGAAGAAGCAAAAGTTGGAGAGACGATTTCGGAATGCAAAGCTTGTTTTGTTTGAAAAGAAAACCCTTATGCAAATAGAAATCATCAATCCCTTTGTCTATTGAACATTTTGCAAAAATTGGTCCAAAGAAAGGGTCGGACGTGTACAAAGATTTGATGTCATCAAGACCCAAGACATTTACTTCGAGTCGTGTAAGAAGGCTTGTGTTTTTGCGAGACAAGGCGTCCGCTACCACATTTTCTTTGCCCTTCTTGTATTTGACAATGTAAGGAAAAGACTCCATGAACTCAACCCATTTTGCGTGCCTTTTACTCAAATTGGCTTGGCCCTTAAGATACTTCAACGACTCATGGTCGGAATGGATGATAAATTCTTTGGGCCAGAGATAGTGTTGCCACACTTGAAGAACTCGAACCAAGGCAAAAAGTTCTTTGTCATAAATGGGATAGTTTAGGCGTGCGCCATCAAGTTTCTCACTATGGTAAGCAATAGGACGCCCATTTTGCATAAGGACGCCACCAATGCCAATACCACTAGCGTCACATTCAATCTCAAAGGTTTTTGTGAAATCCGGTAATGCAAGAAGTGGTGCTTCGGTGAGCCTCGTTTTGAGCTCATCAAAAGCCTTTTGTTGTGCTTTTCCCCAAACGAATGTGACATTTTTCTTGGTCAATTCATTGAGGGGGCAAGCAATGGTAGAAAAGTCTTTCACAAAACAACGGTAAAAGCCAGCCAACCCATGAAAACTACGAAGTTCACTAACATTTGTAGGGATGGGCCAATCTCGTATGTCCTTGACTTTTGAGACATCAACTTCAATGCCATTAGAAGACACAACAAAACCAAGGAAAATCAGCTTGTCTTTTGCAAAAGTGCACTTTGGGAGATTAGCATAAAGATTTTCATGACGAAGGATTTGAAGGACCTCCTTAACATGAGTAACATGCTCCTCTAGTGACTTGCTATAGACAAGGATTTCATCAAAGTAAACAACTACACTCTTCCCAATGAGAGATCTCAAAATATGGTTCATTAGGCGCATGAAGGTAGATGGGGCATTAGATAAGCCAAAAGGCATAACCAACCATTCATAGAGACCAAGCTTGGTCTTGAAGGCGGTTTTCCACTCATCACCTTCGGCCATGCGAATTTGATGGTAACCACTACGAAGATCAATTTTAGAAAATATAGTGGCTCCACATAACTCATCAACCATGTCATCAAGACGCGGTATAGGATGTCGATAATGCACGGTGATAGCATTGATTGGACGGCAGTCCATGCATAACCGCAACGTATCATCCGTTTTTGGAACTAGAATCATGGGGACCGCGCTTGGGCTAGTGCTTACTTGGATCAAACCTTTGGAGACGAGTTGGTTGATTTGACGTTCGATCTCCTTTGTCTCTTCCGGGTTCGTGCGATACACGGCGCGGTTTGGGAGTGGGCGCCGGGTATGAGGTCGATGCGGTGCTCGATTCCACGAAGAGGAGGAAGGCCATGAGGAAGCTCTTCGGGAAATACATCTTGGAATTCCTACAAAATAGCCATCAAAGAAGGAGGAACATTTGTCAAGTCATTAGTTCCTTGCGCTAGTCCCTTGCAAATAAGGACATAGTGCAAGATGGATGGGTTGTTCCACACTTCTCTCATCTCACTTTTGGTGGCAAGAAGAACACTCTTAGTTTTTCCACTCGAGTTTGGCTTGTAGCTGTCACTCACTATGGTGTGGTTCTCTCGCTCACCACTCTTCTCACAAGGTGTTTTTGTGTATTGCGCCCTCGCTAAAGCCTTTGCATTGTCCGCAATTATTTGGCTAGGAGTCATTGGTTGCAACACACAAGTTTTATCAAGCCATTTGAAGGTATAAGTGTTTGAGTGACCATCATGCAAAGCACGCTTGTCATATTTCCACGGCTTTCCGAGCAACATATGGCAAACCGTCATTGGGACCACGTCACATTCCACCGTGTCCTTGTAGGGCCCAATTGAGAACGTTACCGAGACGGTGTGCTTGATCTTGACGGATCCTTGGTCACTTAGCCATTGGATATGGTAGGGGTGTTTATGTGGATGGAGGGTGAGGTTGAGTTTCTCACACAATTCCGTGCTTGCAAGATTGTGGCAACTCCCTCCATCGATGACAACTTTGATGGACTTCCCATTGATGCCGGCACGAGTTTGGAAGATGTTTGAGCGTTGGTCTTCATTCTCATTGGCTTGGGTAGTTAAGACCCTTGTGACCACAAGCGATGGACTTGCGTCATGCTCGCACACAAGAAGTTCTTGGTCCTCTTCCAAATGTTGCCTTGCCATGGCTTCCTTGACCCTTGCACCAAACTCTTCTTCACTCAAGTATTCCTCATCGCCGTTGTCATGGATGAACAAAACTTTCTTGTTTCCACATGCGGCCGACTTGTGTCCTTTGCCTCCACACTTGTAGCATTCACCATTGAATGGTTGATCATCCCTTGTGTTTTTGCCACTTGGGGGCTGTTTTCCTTGAGGGAGTGTTGGCTTGAAGGGAAGCTTGGTGGTACTTGAGGAGCTTCCACTTGGTGTTGTTGGAGTAGTGGTTGATGCTTGCTTGTAGGTGAAGTACGTCTTTGGCTTGTTGTACTTGATGTCTTCTTGCACTTGACGCTCGGCCTTTGATGCGATGTGCACAAGCTCAACCATGTTGTTGTACTTTTGGAACTCGGTGATGCGCTTGATGGGATGGTTCAAGCCATTGAGGAAGCGTGCCATTGTTTGTTCATCTCGCTCTTCAATGTTGGCACGGATCATGTTGAGCTCCATTTGCATGAAGTACTCTTCCATGGTCTTTGTCCCTTGACTAAGCGTTTGAAGCTTGTTGAAGAGGTCACGCGTGTAGTGTGAAGGAACAAAGCGGGATCTCATATGAGCCTTCATATCTTGCCAAGTTGCGATTGGAGGCTCTTCTTTTGTTTCACGAGCGAGTTGGACTTGTTCCCACCAAAGGTTGGCATACTCATCAAATTCGAGGGATGCCATGGCCATCATCTTCTCATTGCTATAGTTGTGCATGCGGAAGATCTTGTCGACCTTAAGTTCCCACGAGAGATATTCCTCGGGTTCATTGGAATCGGTGAACTTGGGCATGGTGAATTTGAGCTTGCCGAAAGTTTCTTCTCCATTGCGGTTCCGGTTGCGGCGGTTGCCATGATTTGGGCGGTCATCATCATCATCCGAGCTCTCATGTCTTTCTTGGTGATGGTTGCGTTGCTCTTGCGGTTGTTGAGGTGCCGCGTTTGGTGGTGGAACTTGGTTTTGACGACGAGCTTAGGGAGCGTGCTCGTTTTGTTGGCGCGGTTGAGGACGAGGAGGAGGTTGATGGTCCTCAGGACGAGCTTGGGGAGCTTGCTCTTGTTCTTGACGTGGGTGGTGCCGAGGAGCATTGTCTTGCGCCCTGTGGCGAGGAGGACGTCGAGCCGCATGCGCAATGGGCTGCTCTTCTTCTTCTTGATGTCGAGGAGGCTCGTCGTGACCATCATGTTGCCGACGTGGACGATCATGTCGATGATGACGCCTTGGAGGATCTTCGAGTGCTTCATGACGACGGTGGTCTTGTTCGTCCTCTTCGGATGCTTCACTTGTTGTTGAAAGGACATGTCGACGGCGATGGGCTTGGTGGTCCATGTGAGGTTGCTCTTGCTGAATCACAAATGCCCTTGGTTGTGGCCGGTTCGCTTCACGACGTGGAGGTCTTGCGGAGAGTTCACCATCATAGCTTGACGTTGCGGCATGTCGCGGAGATGGTACCGCTTTAGAAGAGCTCATGGATTGAAGAACGGGTCCATCCCGGTGCCTTGAAGCGTGACGGCGAGGTGCACTTGATTCACTTGAGGAGTGCCGAGATGAGCTTGAGTCGCGCGAGCGTGGCCTTGCTAGTCCATCAATGAGGCGTTGAAGCTTCTCATCCGTTGACGCGAGTGCACGACCAAGAGCTTCATTTTGATGACCGAGGTTGTGTTGCATGGCATGCATTTGGCCACGGACTTCTTCGAAGCGGTTGTCGATGTTCTTGAATTCCACACGGGCCTCGCTAAATTGTTCATCTTGGCGCCGCTCAACAGCTTCACAACGGTATTTGAATTCTCCTAGGACCTTCCAATGGTCCCATCTTGTCATGAATTGTGTGTCGTCCTCCGGAGGTTGTGGTGGTCGGGACGGCTCGCCATTCCTGTCCATGATGTAAAGCCAACAAGGGTTGTATATGGAGAATAAGGGTGCGTAGAGTTAGCCTTTTACCTCACCTTGGAGATTATATCAAACCAATTGCCACACAAATGAGCGAACAGCGTGCAAAGTGAAATGGGCAAGAAACTCACACACAAATATGCTACAACTCTCAAAAGCTTTTGGTGGAAGGTTAGGATTGTGGAGAACCAAACGAAACGATCCAAGCAAAAGGTTATTGTTCTAAGTGGTAAAGAACCAAAGATCAAAAGCAAAAGGATACGATCTACAAAAACACGGAAAACGCACACGTGGAGAAAAACAGGGTTAGCACGACTATGAAAATGAGCACAAAGGTCCTAACGAAGACTACGCTTGGTTGTCGTGCCAACTCAAGGAGAGACCGCAACTCGTTTGACAAAAGAGGATAAGCAATAGATTTGTGCACTTTCCTTGGTGCGCTCTTTCTTCTCTCTTTCTTGGCTTACAAGCTTGGTATTCCCTTTGTATTGGGAGACTATGTATCTTTTTCTCTTTTTTTGATTCTTTTCCTTTTTCTCCCTTTCTATGCTACTATGTTAGCTTTTGTATTTGGCCTCACACTCTCACTTTCCGAAGGCAAGTGCACAATGCTTAGACAAACACAAAATGAGTTGATCTCATAGGATAGATACACACAAAGGAAGATATGGGGCTGTCAAAGTGGTGCAAGTTATACCTTTGGTATTGTTGACGACTTGCAACCGTTGGTGGGGATGATGTTCGAGTGTCGCGGTGTCGTTGAGCGCGTGGAGACTTTGATGCGGAAGCTTGTGTTAAAATGACGACAAACACGCGAAACACGAACAAGCTAAAGGGGAAAAGTCAGCAAACGAAAGTGAGGCGTCAAGAGAAGAAGAAAAAGTTTCTGTGACGGGCGGTAGTACCGCCAGGCATGACCGGTAGTACCGCCCCTGCGCGACCGGTAGTACCGCTGGTCGCAGAACAAGAACGGAATCCACTTGACACAAACCTCAAATTCGTTGGAAACTGACCGAAAGGCTGGGCTAGGAACAACAGGGGCTATAGATCGACTCCAAAAGCAATAGATCTATGGACCAAAACCACGAAAAACTCACCAAATCCAAAGATCGATCCGAAGGCAAATTGGGGCTATTTTTGGTGGGATTTTCGATTTTAAGGGGGATAGAGAAAAATTGGGGGGAAATTCGTGATCAACCTTGCTCTTGATACCAAGATGTTAGGGGGGAACCCCTTGGGGTGGCCCGATCTTTCACGAATCTCCACGGGAATCGAGGGTGAAGCGGTGTAAGGGGGAAAGGGGGATGAAATCCACGAACACACGCACACGAAGAACCCGATGAACTCACGCACACAAAACACGATACACGCCGATAACTCACGCCGGTGGCACCCGGTCCAACATAATCTCTAGGATCGGTGTTGGGCGAAGCTCTCTCTCCATGCCAACAATGGGGGACGAGGTGCTTGGCGATATCTTGACGACTTGGGGGCGAGAAACCGAGAACCCAAGGCCTTGTACAACTTGAACGCACTAGGAAAGATCCAAGAGGAGGGTGGATAATAGGGTGCTCCTTGGTAGGATCATGAGACCAATAGATGTAAGATCCTCAAAGGGTTTCCTTAATCTATTATTATCCA
Source organism: Avena atlantica (assembly GCA_910589765.1). Classification (NCBI taxonomy): domain Eukaryota; kingdom Viridiplantae; phylum Streptophyta; class Magnoliopsida; order Poales; family Poaceae; genus Avena; species Avena atlantica. The sequence continues at coordinate 234,715,068 of OU342738.1, forward strand.
AGTCTAGGGTTTACAATGGAGGGTGGGGGCTATTTATAGGATAACCACATAAACAGGGGTATTTTAGGAACAAAATAGCGAAATATAGAAAGGGTTACAGGGCGCTGGGCCGACTTAACACAATCAGGTCCACATACGTCCGGTAGTACCGGTCCAGCACGACCGGTAGTACCTCTCAGCCGGTAGTACCGCTTCCAGGCCCGGTAGTGCCGCTTGCCATCCTGGGACTTGTGCTGGTGTCGTCTGTTGGTGGCGGTAGCAGGGGCGGTAGTGCCGTGGTCCGGTAGTACCGGGTCCTGGGCCGGTAGTACCGCCAGTGACAGAGAGTATTTGGCTTGCGCTGGGGTCGTCTGTTGGTGGCGGTAGCAGGGGCGGTAGTACCGGTCGCCAGGTCCGGTAGTACCGCTGGCGACAGAGAGCATTTGGTTCCCTCCGCTGGTGCTCCTCCGTTCTCTGGGTCATTCTCTTCGTACCTGATGATGCACAAGGTATGCGTATGAAGTAGCAGGCCATCCAAGGGTGTATCAAAGTCACACAAGGAGAGGATCGAGTTCACCTTAGCTTGAAGGAGTTTGGCTCGGGCTCGAGTCATGGGTCCACTTGGGGAGCTTGTGGGAGTAGATGTAGTAGCGTTCGTAGGACGGGCTGCATCAGTAAGCATCGCCATCTTCTTGAGACCACTCGTGCTATGATGATTGCTTCTTCTCTCCCGCCGCATTTCTGGGCTAAGGCTGTCGCTATGTCGGCTTACCTCATCAATATTTAGCCTTCTGCCGCCTTGCAGGGTGGTATCCCTCTTGAGCGCCTATCTGGACAGTCTCCAGACTACTCCATGCTTCGCTTGTTTGGTTGTGTTTGCTATGTTCTCCTTGCTCCTCGCCAATGCACCAAACTGACCGCTCAGTCTGTTGAGTGTGTCTTCCTTGGATACAGTGATGAGCATAAGGGCTATCGCTGTTGGGACCCTGTTGGTCGTCGGATGCGTATCTCTCGTGATGTTATTTTTGATGAGACGCGTCCTTTCTATCCTCGTCCCACCGCTGGTACTTACCCGGTGGAAGATATCTCTTTTCTTATCTTTCCTGACACACCTCCTTCTACCCCTATTGTGTCTTCTTCAGGATCTCCTCCCCCTGATGTCTCTTCTTCGACACCGTCCTCCTCTGCTCCGTCTAGTTCTACTAGCTCTCCTCGTTCTCCGAAGTCTTCCTCTACTATTCCCTCTTCTTCATCGTCGTCTCCTGTGTCGTCTTCCTATGATGATCTTCCCTCTACTCGTCATGTTCGTCAGCGTCGTGCCCCCAACCGTTACTCTCCTAGTCAGTATGGTCTTTCTGTTGACTTCGAGCCGACTTCTTATCGGGATGCTGAGCATCATCCTGAATGGCAGCTGGCCATGGCTGAGGAGATTGCTGCACTTGAGCGCACTGGCACCTGGGATCTTGTTTCTCCCCCTCCCGGTGTTCGTCCTATCACGTGTAAGTGGGTCTATAAGATTAAGACTTGCTCTGATGGATCTCTTGAGCGCTATAAAGCGTGTCTTGTGCCTCGTGGTTTTCAGCAGGAGCATGGTCGTGACTATGATGAGACCTTTTCTCCTGTGGCTCATATGACCACTGTGCGTACTCTTCTTGCTGTTGCTTCTGTTCGTCACTGGTCTGTGTCCCAGCTTGATGTTCAGAACGCCTTTCTCAATGGTGAGTTGAGTGAGGAGGTTTATATGCAGCCTCCTCCTGGGTATTCTGTTCCTGAGGGGATGGTTTGTCGTCTTCGACATTCTCTTTATGACCTCAAACAGGCCCCTCGTGCCTGGTTTGAGCGCTTTGCTTCTGTAGTGACTGCTGCTGGTTTCTCCCCTAGTGCTCATGATCCAGCGTTGTTTGTTTACACTTCTCCTCGTGGACGCACTCTTCTTCTTCTCTATGTTGATGATATGATCATTACTGGTGATGATCCTGAGTATATCGCCTTTGTTAAGGCTCGTCTTCGTGATCAGTTTCTTATGACTGATCTTGGTCCTCTTCGATACTTTCTTGGGATTGAGGTTTCCTCCACTTCTGATGGCTTTTACATCTCTCAGGAAAAATATATTCAGGATCTTCTTGATCGTGCTGCTCTTGGGGATGAGCGCACTATTGAGACCCCTATGGAGCTTAATGTTAAGCTTCAACTTACTAATGGTGATCCTCTTTCTGATCCGACGCGTTATCTTCATCTTGTTGGGAGTCTTGTTTATCTTACTGTCACTCGTCCTGACATCTCTTATCCTGTTCATATTCTGAGTCAGTTTGTTTCTGCTCCTACCACTGTTCACTATAGTCATCTTCTCTGTGTTCTTCATTATCTTCATGGTACAATCACTCGTCGCCTTTTCTTTCCTCATTCCACCTCCCTCCAACTCCAGTGCTATTCGGATGCTACGTGGGAGAGTGATCCTTCGGATCGCCATTCACTTTCTGCTTACCGTGTGTTTCTTGGTGGTTCGCTCATTGCTTGGAAGACGAAGAAACAGACAGTGGTTTCCCGTTCGAGTGTTGAGGCTGAGTTGCGTGCTATGGCCTTGTTGACTGCTGAGGTGACCTGGTTACGGTGGTTACTTGCGGATTTTGGGGTCTCTATTACCACACCCAGTCTGGCTTTGTCTGACAGTACAGGTGCTATTAGTGTTGCACGTGATCCGGTCAAGCATGAGCTTACCAAGCATATTGGTGTTGATGCTTTCTATACACGTGCTCAGGTGCAGGCTCAGGTTATTGCGCTTCAGTATGTGCCTTCAGATTTACAGTTGGCAGATTTCTTCATGAAGGCACAGACCATAGCGCATCATGATTTATTACTCTCCAAACTCAGTGTTGTGGATCCACCATGAGTTTGAGGGGGGGTGTTAGATGTAGATATCTGTATATTGTATTTCCCCCATATGTTAGGGGGCTTCCTGCATATTTGCCCTGTACATGTACTATATATTGTGGCCTTTGTCCCCCAGAGGAATACAACTTGTCTATTCCTAACATAGCTCCATGACATGTATGAGAAGGAGGAGATTATGTACAAGCAGAGATCTAGACAAGACTGGCTAGTAGCGGGTGATCGAAATACAAAGTTTTTTCAGAATCGGGCCACTCATCGCAAGAGGAAAAACACTGTCAGGTTCCTTCGCCGTGATGATGGCAGCCGGTGTGATACTGATGGGAGGATGCGGGAGCTAGCACAAGCTTTCTACCACAACCTCTATTCTTCGGAAGGTGCTGCTAACATGGACTGTATTCTTGACCGGGTGGGGCCTTTTGTCTCGGTGGATATGAACGATATGATGATAGCTCCGGTTACAGATAAGGAAATTGAGGCGGCACTTTTCCAGATGGGTCTGACCAGATCTCCTAGACCAGATGGGCTCCCTGCTCTCTTTTAACAGTGTCACTGGGCATTGATAGGGACTGATGTTTGTGTTGCTGTCAGAGATTTCTTGGCCAGGGGGGACAACCCTCCTGATCTTAACAACACTATCCTTGTGCTGATACCAAAGGTCAACAGCCTGGAAGGTCTATCGCAATTTAGACCGATAAGCTTGTGCAATGTCCTCTACAAGTTGGCATCTAAGGTGGTGGCAAATCGGTTAAAACATATTCTTCCAATTCTGATTTCTGAGGAACAAAGTGCTTTTGTACCGGGCAGATTGATAACGGACAATGTTTTTGTCGCTTATGAATGTACACATGTGATTACGACCAGGAAAAGAAAAACCCCGCCGTGCACTGTGAAATTGGATATGATGAAGGCATACGACATGGTAGAATGGATTTTTCTGAAAAATATGTTACTTAAGATGGGGTTCCGTGCGCTGTGAAATTGGATATGATGAAGGCATACGACAGGGTAGAATGGATTTTTCTGGAAAATATGTTACTTAAGATGGGGTTTTGTCATCAATGGGTATCCATGATCCTGCGGTGTATCTCAACAGTGAGGTTCACCGTCAAACTCAATGATGACTATTCAAACTCCTTTTCCCCTACAAGGGGTCTTCGGCAGGGGGACCCTCTCAGCCTGTATTTGTTCTTATTCTATGTGGAGGGTTTCTCTGCTTTGTTAAAGGAAGCCCAACGTGTAAATGAGATCAGAGGTGTGAGATTTGGTGCGGACGGCCCCCATATCACTCACCTTCTCTTCGCTGATGATAGTGTGGTTTTTTGGAGGCGTCACAGCAGAGCATGCAATCTCTTCATCGTGTTTTACATGACTATGAAGTGAGTTCCGGTCAGAAGGTAAACTTACAAAAATCCTCTATTTACTTCGGACCAGGTTGCAACAATGATCTGAAGGAGCAGCTGAAGACCGATATTGGTATTGCCTCTGAGGCGCTATCTGAGCGCTACCTGGGACTGCCCACGGTAGTAGGGCGATCGCAAGAAGGATCATTTCAATATTTAACAGATTGATCTTGGAATAAAATCAAGGGATTGAAAGGACAGGGTTTGTCCAAGGAAGGGAGAAGCATACTAGTCAAGTCAATTCTCCAAGCTGTACCGGCGTATGCGATGAGTTGTTTTCATCTCACCAAGAAGCAATGCAAGAAGCTGAGTATGGTGTCATCTAACTTCTGGTGGGTAGATTCTAACGGTCAGAAAAAAGTGCATTGGATTTCATGGGAACTCGTATGAGTAAGGGAAAGAAACTAGGTGGTTCAGGATTTCAGGATTACTTCTGCTTCAACCAGGCTTTTCTAGCCAAGCAGGAATGGTGATTGCTTACTGACCCTGCTTCTTTGTGCGCACGGGTGCTCAAAGCACGTTACTTCCCAAAGGAATCGTTACTATCTGCTGCCTGCCCAAAAAGAGCCTCCTTTACCTGGCGTGGCATTATTCATGGTAGAAATCTTCTGCGCAAAGGTTTGATCTGGCGTGTTGGGGATGGCAGGAATATAAAGGTATAGGAGGATAATTGGATCCCTCCGTCAAGTGCTCAACATCCACTGGGACGGTTGAGAGATGATTGCCCAACTCATGTGAGTGACTTCTTATTGTCAGATGGAAATGGTTGGGATGAGGAAAAACTTAGGCTCCATCTGACTGAACCAGATGTCTAAGACATTCTTCAGGTACGGGTTGACAGGACGGGTATGGTTGATTTTCCCTTTACAAAAAATGGAATATTCTCGGTCAGATCAGCATACCATCTAGCGGTTCAGCAGAAGAGGTGGGAGAGAGGCAATGCTGAAACATCAGGCTCCTCTGTTGAGCATAAAGACTGACTTTCTCTTTGGGATGCACAAGTTCCAGGCAAGGTGAAAGTACACATGTGGCGGTTTATTGAGAATGGCTTAGCGGTGGGCACCGAATTAAGTAGAAGAAAAATTAAGGACGTAGTCATCTGTCTTGTGTGCGGCAGAACTGAATCATTGGTGCACCGTTTCTGGTCTTGTCCTCACTCAACAACTGCGTGGTCATACCTAAAGGAGCTTGCTGTTGTTGGCTTGGAGCAGCCTCCAAAAAAATTTTAGCTGTCATTCTGAACTTAAAAGGATGGATTCTGGATTGGATCGGCAAAGCGGACGGGCCTCAGGTGGCGCTGGTGTTCATGATGATGTATAACATGTGGACGGCAAGGAACGATGCACGTGGTACAAAGAATCTAGAGGATCCAAAGGCTATCGCAACTAAGTCGGTGGCTGGGGTGGAGGAGTGGCGCTTTCTTAACGTCAGGCCTCCTACTCCCTCTATGCGACCGGTTGAGCACTGGCTCTCCCCGGCTGATATGTTGTGTAAGGTTAATGTGGATGGAGCGTTTCGTTGTGACAGTGGCTGTGGTGGAGGTGGAGTGATCGTAAGAGATCACCATGGTGCTTTCGTCTCGGGAGCATGCCATTTTTTTCCCAAACACGGCAGATGCCGAATGCCCCGGAGCTCCTGGCCTGCAGAAGGGGCCTCCAATTGGCTTGTGAAACACAGGTTAAGAAGGTGATTTTGGAAACGGACAGCTCGGGAGTTGCTGCAAAGTTGGTCAAGGATGACAGGGATCGGTCTCTGAATGCGTCGTTGGTGGAAGAAATCAAGTCTATGATGAAAAAATTCGATGACTCTTCTGTACGGGCGGTGCGGCGATCGGCAAACAAAGCGGCACATATCTTAGCCAAGGAAGGCTGCGTTAATAAGTCTTGTAAGACCTGGTTTGGCATTGCACCTGATTGTAAGAACCAAATTGTATGGGACATGTGTTCTGAGTAATAAAACGCAGCAGTAATTCTTAAAAAAAAAACAAATACAACTTGTGGTTCTTGTCCTTGAGCAGCCAAGCCGAATGCACATATAGTCCAACACATTTTTCAGTAAAACTGGTGTTCCCCCGAATTTCATTAAGCAGTCCAAAACTTAAACGTCCGGTGGCTCAAGAGAAAATATAAGCAGTTTGAACCTTAGGAATTAGGGGAAATTTCAACCTTAGGAATTTAGGGAAAATCAGTAAAATGTCAAGATCAAGAGTAATAAGACTAGAATTTAAAAAATAGGATCGTGACCATAAGAGAAAGGACTCGATGAGACCGCAACAGTGTCGTGCATTGGCTAGGTGAAGTGAGTGACTGTCTTGGAGTTGGGGTCTTCGGATGCGAAAAGATGGAATCAGAAATAAGGGGCATGTTTGCTTGCTCGTCCCAATATTTTTCTTTTGTCACTTGACTCGTTGCTGCATGTGGCGAGATTTGGTTTGGGCCAACTTCTGCACTTTATTTGATAGCTCACATGATGTCTGATGGAAGAAGCCCTGACGATTGCTTGCCCCGTGCAGAGGCAATGGAGTGTTTTGTATTTAACTACGTGTGTTTGCTTAATCCCTCTAATATATCCAACCGTGCCTCCGAGATATTGTGTGTATGAAAAAAATGCTCCTTGATTTTATGATTTTATTTTCACAAACGATTTGTAATTTCATTGAGTGTCTAAAACTCAACATTGTGTTACTTTTTAGAGCTTCTCTCGACGTACTTTTTCAAATTTGTCACACACAGTTGACTATTTAAAATTTTCATTGAGGAAAGCTTCAATTCATCATTCCACAGGACTTTCATCTACTCCCTCTGACCCATATTAATTGACTTGCATTTGTTAAAATTTGGATGAACCTATGTCTCGGAGGGAGTAGTAAGTTTTATGTTTTGATATTCCTATACAAGTAGATCTAGATCAACCTACAATGTATTAGAACAGTTTAAACCTACTCGTTTATGTCTACCAAAATGAAAAACTTACAGCAAAAAAGTTGTGTGAAACGGCGGGACGAAACTATAACTCAAAGGAAATTTCAAACAGTTTCCCGTGTACGATGAATTAAGCAAAATTAATTTAGAAAACATATACATATTAACATGAAATAAACCACTAAAAAATCAACGAAACTAGAAACTGTTTGTTAGAATGGAATCACAACATTGATTCAGATTTTTTTTCATGTAGAACTTATTTTAAATCGGCACATGATTATATAAATCAGAAGGGATTAAGTTAACCCCATTAGATGGGCAATGATTATGTGCGTGGTTGCATATAGGGAGAATATATTGCTCGCCCAGTTGCTCGATTTTGGTATTTACAGCAGACCAACTTTTAGAATGCTCTAAATTTCGTGCAATGCGAGAAATCAACGCGATGAAAGAAAATAAATACTTCTTCCATATGCTAGAAACAACGGAAATACTACTGCATAGCAAACACTCCCAACGGAACTGCGAAGCGCCGAGCAAAATGCGTTAAGATATGCGATTGCGCGTTTCCTGGCTGGGCTTTTTTTAATTTTTTATTACGAATTGGAAGGCTGGGCTTCTTCTCACGCATCCTCTTCACCTCTAATTAAGCATGAACATCATTAAGCTAATTAAGATTTGGGGGCCCTAAATATTTCGGGCCCTGTTCGGGTGATCTTCTCGAACATGCTTATTGACGGGCCTACTCCATTATTGCCATTGAGAGAAAGAAATATTTCCATGATGTTAGAGCTAAAGACGAAAAATTCCCTGTGAAACTTCATGCAAAATAGACCATAAATAAGCAACATTTCTATGGTTTTCAATCCTACATACCAAACAAACTGCATAAAAAACTTCCTGAGTGAATTCTCCGAAATTCCAATCAAAATTCATCTGAACCTTTCATGGTTACTATACAGAAATGAAACCCCCACGAGGTCGTTGTCATCGGTTGTTAGCTAGGATATCATGCAGGGAGATCGATTCAGAACCGGTCATGATCCACCATCTTTGAACCCCCCAACTCGATCATTTCCGAAATACACACACATGCGTGCATGGTTGGCAAGATCATGCGCATCATTCTTTCATCTTTGTCTCTCGCTAATGGCGATCATACAATAGCAAGCCTCACCACCCCGGCACCCCCACCTTACCTGTCTGGCACGCCATATGCGACCCTGGCGTACGTATTCGATGATTGATTCGTTCTCGTGCCAGGCAGAGGCAGGAGAGAATTCTTCTCAGGTTGCTGCCTCCGCGACTTTGCACGTACTGCTGCCGTTTTATAATCGGGGCCGAATAATTTGATCCTCCGCCATGTGGTTACGTGACCGACCAATGTGACGCACCACTTTATCTTGACGGTGAAGCTTAAGGTAATGCAATGCAAAGCGTACACTAAACCATATTGTCGAGTACTATGATTGAAGGTAGTAGCTTTCCTTTCCCGTTGTTTGGAGATGAACTGTACATGCATGCATGCTGTTGTCCAATGCAAATGAGTAGTACAGTGCAGATGACAAGACATATAGTGTGAAAGTTCTACTTTCCAATTCTGAATATAATGGAAGGAATCTGAAAAGAAGAGAGCTCACAACATCTGAAAAGCCCGGACTGAAAGGAGAAAGAAATCTCCTACTTATAAGTTTGGTGTGGCCTCCTTCCGTAGACAGGTGGGACTAAACCAAGCAGCCTTCATCGTTCAACAGAGGGGTCCTCACACTAACATTGTTGAGTGCTAACTCACTGAATTTCGTTTGTTCTATTTGAAAATCGGTAGGACGTCCTTTTGTGCCCATCAAGAGATTGAATGAACAAATGGTTAAAGAAAGTTCAGCAAACACTCATGTACAGAACTTGTGAAATTTCTATATGTCACAAAACAATATCTTTAAGCTAACCGACACCTAGAATTAAGGGCTACGGGCTACCAAAGGCTCATGTGCGTAAAAGTGAACATACACCAAGAGGTATATCATCCACCAAGGTCCATGCAGGTGCACCTTTTTGTTTGTCTGATGTATAACAGGGGTGACCCCGAGGCCGTTGGTTGAAACAGAGGCACGAACACAAAATAGGGGCAGCATATTAAAATACAAAGACAGTGGCGGTAAAGACTGATTCAGCCGTTACTTGGTCGTTAGGATTGGGCCCATGTGTACCCACCATGGTCCGAATCCTGCGCCTTCTGGGAACGAGGGTTGTCGGTTGACGGTTGGTGTTGAGCCCGGCATGTGCACGTAGTAGGGTCGTATGCTACTTGCTTGTTTCACAGTAAATTTTAGCACATGGGTACTTCTGCTGTATCTGCGAGAAGAAGAAGACCTCCATTTTCGGTTTATAAGGCGCACGACCAACGAAAATACTCCATCAGAATATCAGATACATATTCGGAAAATGCTTCTGATGATGTACTTTTGAAATACTCTATCCGTTTTTATAATATAAAATATTTTAGCTTTATAAAAGAAGTGTATCTACACCTGTTTTAGTGTGTAGGTTCGGAGTGAATCAATATATTAAAAAAGTCTAGATACACTTTCCATCCCCCGGGTCCCCAGCCGTTAAATAAGTGCAATCGATGGTCCAGATCTTCACGTTCCGTCCTTTACTCGTTTTTGCTACATTTGTCCCGCTTTTTCTATATTGGTCCCGCTTTGCTCCATTGTAGCAAAAAACGATTCGCCCAGAAAATAGAACAAAAAAGACCGTTCTCGCCGAAGAACTCGCCGGAGACCTCGCCGGGGACTTTGTAGTAGAAGTTTCATTCTAATGTAGCAAAACCGATGTCGCCGGAGACTCGCCGGAGACTTTCGCCGGAATATCTCGCCGGAGAACTTGTAGCAAAAAATTTACTATATTGTAGCAAAACCATTAAACAGATTTAGCAAAAGAAATTAGCACATGTAGCAAAAAAGAGACTTCATCAGAGACATCGCCGGAGACTCTCACCGGGACCCAAAAAATCATGTAGCAAAAGCTATATGCTATTGTAGCAAAAACAAAAAAAAGTTATAGCAAAAAATATCTGCTAATATAACAAATATAATTTTGCCGGAGGCCTTGGCCGCAGCTAGCAACGTCACTCGCCGTAGGTAGCAAGGTTGCTCGCCGCAAGTAGCAATGACACTCCTCACAGGTAGCAAAAGACGCCGTGTCCGCATCGGTGAACTTGGCCGCGGAGCAGGCAGATGCTATGAGGTGATGGTCATCGCCGTCGACCGTGGCGGAGGAGTTTTAGCGCCGGAGCACGTGCAGAGGGGCTTGGGGCTCTTGTCCCAGAGGAATTGGGGGCGGACACCATGAGAAAAAGCAGAGAGGGACTTGTGCCATGGGAGACAGTGGAGCAGGAGGCTTCCATGGAAAGATAGTCGTCGTCATCAATGGCCAACCGCCGGTGAGAGAGCGTGGCGGTGCGAGCTGCGGGGCGGACAACGCACGAGCGGCAGGGATCCTGGGCACGGGCGCACGGCAGCGCGCGGCGTGATCTGCAGTTAGAAGATAAGACGGTTATTTCAGCGGGCGTCGTGCGTCCGGAGGTACGTGCTAGCAGCGACGATCCGGGGGATTGATTCCTATTATCCCCCGGGGGTACGGTATCATTTTCCTAGATACAAAGGTAAAAATTATGTTATAAAACGGAGAAAGTATATAACAAATACTAGACATAGATGGATACACCATCCCTTTAGCCCGGGCGGCCACCGAGGCTTATTGCCCGCACGACACTTTATATTCCATGAATTTTTATAAACATTTGTCCAATTTTTTTGTATCATAGGCATGTTGCCTAGGCTTCTAAAAGTTTCTAGGTCCACCACTGTAGACAATACGAAGTACTTGCGTGAGTATTTAGAGACTACCTCCATCCCAAATGTAATTGTTTTTAAACAGGGGCAGAGTATTAAACTTCTCATACAAGCACCAGGCCTCTGTGTAGATGTTTAGAGGAGTATACCACGTAATATTTTACTCCCCCCATTCATATTAATAGCCTTAATTTTTTTAGATATGAATGCATCTAGTCAAAATATTTTAATAGATATATAAAATTATAATAAAAATAAATTCATTAATATGGACCGAAGAGAGTATCTAGATAATTAAACACATTGTAAATGGTGACTGTGCTACTTCTACACACAAGCTGCAATGTCAATAACGTATACGTAGAATTTGGGTGGATTGACCTCACATGTTCGAAGATCATAAATCTACAGAGCCACTGATTGTAAGAGGATCTCCACTCGTTGGCTGAATCCAGGCCGAAAATCGATCCGTTTCTCGGTCAGACGGAACTGGTTTTCGGTCTGAATACGTCCGTTTTTTCACTCGCGTACCAGGCCGAGTTCCCAAGTTCGGCTAAAATTCGTTAAATATGGAAGAATTTCATTAAATTAGACGAATATAGGCGGAGTACATCAAATTTAAACTAAACTAATACATAATAAACTTAAAAAAGGCCGTCGCCGGTGCCTTCGCCGTCCTACATGCCGAGGTTTTTGTAGAACGCCGTGTAGCCAGGGTTGGCTCGGCCGTCATCCTCGCCGCCGTCGTCGTCGTCATCGCTCGGCGGCTGGTTCTGGCGGGAGCTGCCCTGGCCAGGGTCGTCGTACCTCCATGGCTGGTAGGACGGGTCTGCGTCCTCGTCGTCGTCAGACAACGCCCGACGCCGGGCGGCCTGCTGCTGCAGGCCGAGGATGCGCTGCCGCTCCGCCTTCTCCCAGTCCCTCCTGGACCATTCCAGGATATCCGGCGAGGAGGGCTCGACCGGCAGCAGCGGCGGCGTCTGTGGCACCGTTTCGCGGAGCGACTTATCCAGCGACATCTTCAAGGCGGCGTCTTCGGCCGGTGCCGAGCCTTCTATCTTGGGGCGGCGTAGGCGCAGGTGTCCGGTTGGTGACGCCGTTGTCCGCGGCTCGCCGATGACGATACCGCCCGCGCGCGTCCACAGCGGTGAGCGCGCAGGCGAGACGGCTTCGCGCTTGACTGCCGTTGGCGTGCGAAGTGGCGCGGTGCCGGAAGAGTGGGACGCCGAAGCGGAGGAGCACGAGCTCATGCTCTCCATCCTCCTCGGCACCCAGTTCGCCGGACCACGCCGACCCGTCCTGGCCGCCGGTGTCGGGTTGCACGGGAAGCCGAGCAGCGGCGTGTTCCCGCGGTTGATGTTCTCCAACACAGCGGCGAGCGTCCGCCCTGGCGCACTCCACCAATGCCGGTGACCCGCCGAGTTGTTGCGCTTCGGCAGCGACTCGTTCGGCAGCCCCTCGTGGCGGGCGAGCTCCTGTTCGCGCCGCTTCGCGAAGAAGTGCTCCTAGTAGAGGAGGTTGTCGGCGCTCTCCTCTTCAGCGGGGTTGTCCATGCTGCCGGTGTACTCTTGTACATCGTATGATAACTCGTCCGGCGTGGGCGTCGACGGGATTGGGATGCCGCCGGCGCTCAGCTTCCACGCCCGGAGGCATCGCGTGTCCGGCGGCGCCATATACCAGGCCTCGTACAGCATGCGCGCCTCCCATGGAGGTACGGCGCACATGAAAATCCCATCCGTGGCGCACTAGTGGTGTGCCACTAGGCGTACGCTGTGGCTAAAAAAGTGCCCGTAGCGCACTACCCTGGTGTGCTACGGTTATATGAGGATAGGCGTAGCGCACTACTAGGTGCGCCACAGGTAGGGGTACAGGTGCGTCACGGATGTGTTTTTCAAAAAACAAAAAAATGCAAACAACACCCTCGTTTTGAATTGCAAAAGCAATCGGGTCCAGAAATCGCCGCCGTCGCATCGCCTCGCCGGAGCAGTGGCCGTGGCCACGACCTACCACCGCAGGGATGTGCGGGAGGCCGTGGCCATGCTAGTCCTCGTCGGCGTCGAGGCATTAGGAGGAGGTGTGGTCGGAGGAGACGGTCGGAGGTGCGTCGGAGGTGCAGTCGAAGGTGGACGGAGGTATGGTCGGAGGAGGTGGTGGCGGCGACGGCGGCTGGAGGACGTGTGGTCGGAGGAGGCGACGGCGACTGCTGAAGGAGCTGGTTACCCGTGGTCGTCCTTGGTCGGAGGAGGCCGAAGTGAGGAGAAGGATAAGAGGAAGGAAGAGAAGAGGAAGAGAAGAAGAGAGGAAGGAAGAGAAGAGGAAGAGAAGAAGAGAGGGAGTAAGGAAGAGAAGAGGAAGGAAGATAAGAAGAGAGGGAGGAAGAGAAGAGGAAGAGAAGAACAGAGGGAGGAAGGAAGAGAAGAGGAAGGAAGAGAGGGAGGTAGGTGGGCGGGGTGGTGATTCGAATTTCGAATCCCGCCCAACTTACTCATGGTGCACTAGGTGGTGGTGCGCTACGGGTAAGTTGCCTCAATTTTTTTTCTGCAGCAAAAAATCTTGTTTTTGTCATAACTTTTTACTCTTTTTGAATTTTGAGATTCTAAAAAATCGCTAACGACCTAAAGGCGTTGCAAGCGGATCTGAAATCTCGTTCTGGTCATTTTGGTATATTATATATTTTTATTCGATATCGTAGGCAAAAGTTACGGCCGTTTTACCGTGGCATGACTTTTTTTTGCAGAAAAAGTCGAAATTCATGTTTGTTAATTTTACTAGAAACTAGACCATATTATCTACCTAAATATAAAAGGATTCTATTATTTAAAGTATTTTTCAATTTATTTTATTTTTTGCAAAGCTAAAAAGGCGATCCACTGTGGTGGAGTTGGTGTAGGCCACTTAGCCGTAGGGCACTAGGGCAGAGTGCCCTACGGCTAAGTTGACCAAGCAGCTACAGCACATATACCCGTAGCGCACTAGGTCAAGGTGCGCTACGGTTAAGTTTCACATCCGTGGTGCACCTTGACATAGTGAGCTACGGGTATATGTGTTGCGGCCACCTGTGCCCTGGCCCACACATAGTTGTGGCGCACCACCCCCATGTGCGCCATGCTTACGGCAGTTAGCCGTAGGGTACCTGTTGGCAGTGCGTCACGCCTATTTTACCCGTGGGGCACCACTAGCACGTGCGCCACGGATGTATGGATTACCTATAGCCGTTTTCCTAGTAGTCCCAGGTCTGGAGGATGCGCCGGCCGAAGCCGTTCGCCGCAGCGCCATCGCCGGGGTAGCGTTCACCCATGGTGAGAGAAGGGGGAAAAGTGAGAGAAGGTTCGCTGAAGTTGGGCTCGTGGGTGGGGGGAGCTGTAAGAGAGTGCGAAGATCTCCGGCGAGGAGTACGGCTTATAAAGGCCAAGGTGAGTGGCGAGGGCGGGAGGGGTGTAGCGGCGAGGGCGAGAAAAGTGGAAACAGCGGGAAGTTAGTGACCGCCGGTCCGTCGCGGGAGCCGAGGCGGCGACGGTGGCGCCGTAAATCGGCGACGCGTGGCTGTCGGTCGCCGCGTGGTTCCGAGGATGACGACGACTCAGATTTTCTCACTGACTCGGCGGGTCCACGCGCCGTTTTAATTTTTTTCGCCGATTTCGCTGAGTCCGGCATTCCCGAGACGTACCCGGAAATCTGAGTTTGACTTGGGTAGTCCGGACCAAACTGTCCGAAATCCGGCCAAAACAGGTCCTTGGATACCCGGCTGGCTAGTTTTCGGCGTCCGGGCGGAAATTAGACGTCCGAATCGGCCTCCTAGGCAGCCGAGTGGAGATGTTCTAAGCAATGATGCTTCTTGCTATTTTTTTTTAGATTAGCGTCTGGACGAGCAGGTTGGTGAGCCGGTACCGGAAGTTAGAAATTAGCTTACCGGGCCTAGCCGAGCAGGCCCGCGAGCAAAGCCCTTCATGTTACAAGTACCATTCATGTCACACTTTTTTAAACCTAAGGCCAAAACCTAGCATAGATAAAACAAACTTCCCATACAACAATCCAAAGGTAGCATATTACATACGACCACATGTCTCAAGGGAAGCTAAAAAGTTTGAGTACGAGCCCAAGCCTGAAGAAAAAAGCATCAAACGAGAATAAAAGGCTAGCTGCAGAAGATAAACACAATTTCTTTACACAAGTCGACCTCGTTCTATTTCGACCGTGCGATGGGAGATCGAGGGCTGCGGGTAGGACTACTCAGCGTCTAGACTTTTCTGCTGGGTATCCATAGCTTTTCCCGTTTCGAATTTGGGGAGTCGTGGCCGCACCCTGGTCGGAGAGCTATCCATCCATTTCCCCCTCCTCTCCCGTCCCTGCTCAGGAGTGGAAGCAAAGTGGTGGCGAAGCTCCCGACGATTTCCGCTCTCGCCGGCGTCACCACCTCTGGCCCTGGCTACATCTTTAGTAAAGCTTTGGGTAGATCTTCTTGAAGGTCAGCAGGTAACCGATCTTTAGATCCCGAGCTACTGTAAAAGCTGCCCAACCTTGATCAAAGCAAGCTTTACCGTTGACATCAGAGATGGTGATGTCCCATTGGCATCCAGTCGTCAGCTTTAGTGTGACCGTTTCAGGAACACTGTCCAAGTATGGCCAGAATGCGTCTCGGATAGGAAGCAATCCCAGTCCAGGTGCTACCAACACCTTGCGGAACTGGGTAGGGCTCACTGCCTCTTCCCGGTTGCCAACGTTGGGAGGCATCCCTGCTTTCTTGGCCCTCTTGTTCGAGCCATCAGCAGGCTGATTTCCCCAGCCATCGATGTTGATAGCCTGCAATGAACACAATCCGAAGAAGTCTACACAATGCGAAGCAATGAACACAATCCGATGCAATGAATACAATGCAAAGCAATGAACAAAAGGCAAAGAAATGAACAAAATGAAAAGCAATGAACACAATGCAAAGCATTGAGTCAGAAATCTGGTGCCTCATATTTGTCAATTTTGATCACAAAAAATGTGGGAGCTGCATTTCAACTTCAGGGATGGAGTGAGCAAACCAAATCATATGCACAAATACAGGGTATGTACACACAACAAGGTTCGATCAGTCATCCCTGAAGTTACACTGTGTGACAAATGTAATCATCGGTGTAGCACACATAGAAGGGACATAACGATCTGAACAATCTAACATGTCTCCATACAAAATTCCTCTCTGAGCAAAAGTACTAGGTACCATCCATAGAAAGTTGCTGCATGTGGAACTATCCTAATCATTGGCAGATTGTAAAGGTGGAAACATTGCTCATATAGGGCCTCGCTTGCAGTTATCAGTACTACTGCATGTGGCAATAGACGAACACGAGTTTCAGGGATGGGGTGGGTGAACCTGGAGGAATGCAAAAACCCTTGAACACTCATCCTGGTTCAAATCACCTCGTCCTGAAAGTGTCCTTAGCCATTGTAATCATCAGCAAATGGTCATCCAGGCATGGTTGTTAGATCCCAGTTTAATACTACCAAATAAATGCACTACAAATAACACAAACTAGTCCTTGTAATGCTACAACTTTAAACCCCCAAAATCGAAAAAAAAAACCTTGAGCAGTGGATATCCGGGCAGATCTACAACGCATGCCATCTAGAACCCTAACCTTGACCTTCTAGGAGAAGATCTACCGTCTAGATGCCTCGGGGAAATAAGGGGGAAAAGCTTACCGCCATTTTTCGTGATTCGCCGATGTTTCTCGTAGGAAGACCGCCACCTCCAATGCTGAGCGACAACCTCGACGCCGGAGTCTCCTCCCTCCAAGCCTTTCATAGCCGGAGTCGATCCTCCCTCTAAGCCCTTCACCGCCGCCTCCGAGAACGGCACCGTTAAGGGTGGAGAGCGAACGCAACGCACAGAGGAGAGTTAGCTAGAAGGGTGGGCGGTGAGGGTATTTATGGCGGTGGGTGAGAAGCGACGCGACGTCTCCCCTGTTCTTCCACCAGTGCACCGCTTTGGCTCTTTTTCGTTGGCCCGAGCCAGGCTCCAGAAAAAGTCCGATTCGAGCGTTGTCCTTAGGCCTGGCTCCGGCCTATTTTAAGACGCACGCGGGCCACAACATGGAGGGGCTGCAGGCAACCAAACATACCGATTTCTTCCCAACTAGACCTGTCCGAGGGAACTGCAAGCTACCAAACGCGTCCTGAGTGTCTAAGAGAATCCTTCTCTGCCTAGTGTGAGTCTAAACAACAAAAATATTCTTGATCTTGAGTCTAGTACAAGACTCAAGTGAATTGCTAGTCGGACCCGCTGTCAGCCTCTAAATTCTATCTACGGTGGCAGTGCATGTACATCAAAAAGGTGATCATTTTCTTCTTTTGCTTGTCAGCTTGATGCTACAGTAATTTGCTCTTAGCGAGGCTCGCTGAGCAGCTTGGCGAGCGGCGAGCCAGCATTGATCGATGTCGGATCAGTAATGCTGTCATCACCGCACGTTCACGCAGTGACAAATCCCATCACACGCCCCGTTAATAAAAGAGAGTGACAAATCCCATTACACGAACAAACTAATCGTAGCTATCAGCACACTGCACGCCCGCTGTCACGGATTAGCGCCATGGTTTGCTCAGTCTAATCAAGCCGCGAATCAAGCAGGGATCAGGACTGCCCTTGTCCTGGCGCTGTCACCGGGACGTCAACCACTGCAAGCTTAATTAGGCTCTCCCACCGACAGCGTCAGACTTATACTTGCTCCGTCTCCGTCGTCGTCGTCGCAGCCGAAATCCGGGCGGAAACTTCTCTCCGGCCCTCGTGGTTTCACGCCTTGCCGCCGCGCCACCGAGCAGGCGTGCCAATTTCTTATTTCGTTATCCCTCAAACCGGAGCCTTCTTCGCCGCCGACAAAGAACCTCACGCCCTGCTGACTTCCTGCTGGTGGTGGGTGCTGCGCGCTGGCGCCCACGCACGACACGATGTTTCTGTCCTTAGCAACAATATAAAAAAGGGGATATATATCGGGAGGAAATTGCACATCATCATGTAGAAGCCGAACCTATGGTGCATGTTATGCACGGTTTTTGTTTCACGAAATTGGAATTATTGGGCATTGACTTGTTGGGGGTTTTATATGGATTATTATGCATTCCGATTCGTGATTGCTGCATTATTGCTGGTTGATGGATAATCATGGAGATTGGAATTGAGGTGGAAAGTACGATAGGGAAGTCGAGGTATCTAGCCATTTATTCTAGGAATTGATTCCAGAAATACACGAGCGAGATATGCGGATGAAACTTACTCCAATACAACGGCCTGCATCTTCTTCCAGTGTATGAATTCGAATTTCAAATGGTAGTATGAATGATGAGATCTCATGGATGGTCAGAGAGGAGCAACGATTCAGAGTATCTCCAGCCAACCCTCAAGAGGCTCCTAGAAGCCTTTTTTTTAGTGTTAGCGAAACAAAACGAAAAACTGCCCAACAACGCCCCCTCCCCCATTAGCCCCCTGCAGCCCAAAATAGCACCGGCGAACCCAAGCCGAACCCAGGGCATTAGGGTGCTGTTGGGGGCGCCGGCGGGAGGAGCAGGGTCCAATAGTTTGTCCACACGCGTCACTTTTCCTAGCACGCCCAATCACTTTACATCCGGCGATTGTCCTTGAGGGGCCAATGGCTCAAAGACGCCCTCTTTTTAATTCGGCGGAAGCATTTTATCCCTAGGACATGATATTTTTACGTTCAGCGAGTGTCCCGAGGGCACCGACAGCTGGAGTTGCACTTAACTATGTCCATATCGGTAGTTGCTCTGCAATCCCATGCACAAACGAAAAGATTGCAGGTTGCAGGGTTCAAAGCAATCGGTTTCTCTGGGTATCTTCTCTCTCTGGACCGTACTATACTTTGCTAGTGCAATTAAGACGTCTGCAGGGTCTGTTGCCAAATAAGTGTTCAATTATGAAGCACGATATGATTACATACCCCTCTAAGCTCCCCTTTGTCAAGATAAAGATGTGGGTCTCGCTGCTCGGGTCACATGGTACATGGCTCAAATTATTCAGCCATGATTATAAAACGGCAGGAGTACTGCAAAGTCGCAGAACACAGCAAGCCGGAAGACATTCTCCTGGCTGGCAAAAGAATGAATGATCGAATATGTATGGGTCGCTCCGTCCGATCCTCTCGTGCATGACAGGTATAGTGTGGTGGCAAGGTGTGCATGATCAGCATTTACGAGAGAGCCGACGATGTCATAGCTAGTGATGCATGAGACAACCATGCACGCATATGTAATCGTTACAACTACCTCGTGGAAATTTATTTACTTATCTATTTTATCGGAATGATACATGTGTTGGAGGATGTGATTACCTCCATCATGCAACGGTTGTCCTCGGGTAGGGTGTACAAAATGTTCCTTTTGTGGTGCGCAAGGAGCATCTATTTATCCCGTGTCCTTTTTGCTAGGTTGCTATGGCGCATTGTAAACTTTACATAAGTATAGCCACTTCAGACTAATAACACAAATATGTTTGACAATTAATTGAATGGAGTGGACAAATATTTTAACGATGGAATTCACATTGATACTCCGGCCTTATGTTCGTCTATATGGAAGTGCAGGAATGACATTATTTTTAGCAGAAATAATAATTTTAATTTTTTGCAGATTATCCATATGGTGGTACACTAGGTGCAGCTCTAGGCATTCCTACTCTGGACACTATGGCTTCTGGATGCAACAGTTTGCTGGCGGTCGCTCGCACATGATATCTTCGGCCAGGCTATCTGGTAGCATACTAGCCGGATACATGATGTTTAGGCCTAGTATGCTATTTACTTTTAGCTGGTTGATTCATGTATCGACTTTAAGCACTCCTTAATTTTTAATAATCATGGAAAAAAAATAGCGAGCTATCGGCGCGCTATAGCATATCTGGAGATGTCACGCTAAATTTTTGCAATTTTGCTCGCTATGGCGCTATTTACGAAATATCATGTTATATCGCACTAAAGCATCGTAGCGTTAGCAAAAAAATAGCGCGCTATTTTTTCCTAGCATGTTAAATGTTTATGTTATGCTTCTAGATGTCAATGCTATGTTGTTACCTGATGGGATAATTGTAGGGTTCGCAGCATAGAAAACAAAAAATTTCCTACGATGGGAATAACTATGTATCAAGATCTATCTACTAGATACAAACAACGGGCGGATGTATATCCGTAGAGAACATACCCTTGAAGACCGACAAAGCTTAACGAGTTAAACTCGTGGTTAATGTAGACGATCTCAAGATCGAGAGAAAGTCCTTAGCACCGCAACTTAGCGGTGCATCCGTGCTCGCACACACGTCCGAGGCACCGAGCAACCTCCGCCTCCTCGCTCCAGCGATGCAGCGGAAGCACAACTTTTTCTGGCCAAATAGCCATCGGGAACATGTATTTCGCTAGTCCGAGACCATGGGGGATAAATACTAGAGGGGAAGAGAGATCCTTCACGAGGCGGTGTGAGTGAGAAATGAGGAGGGGGTGCCTTTTATAGGAGAGGGGAACCCCAAGGGGATGGACGGCGCATGGGGCAGCCCCCTTGCCCTCCCCTCATTCATGTGGGTCGACACTCCACTCACAAAAATCCTTTCAATTCCCTCCACTCAAAATCCCACTCAAATTCCCATTAAATTTCTACCAAATTTAATGCAAACTCTCATTAAATAAAACTCCTTTTATTTATTCAGAATTTTGTCAATTACTTTAATGACAAACATTCACATATAACCCCTTGCTAGTATTTCATTTCACATGCAAAAACACTTTCTGCAATTTTACCCGAAAACCTGTTTCGGTATCTAGTGAAATAAATTTCTGCGCTTGTTATTCTTTCCGGCATGAAACTTTTGCTCCAAATGGATGTCGGTGTCTCTTAAGTGTGTCACCCTACGGTTCGCGAATAATGTGGACATGATCAAGACCCCTCTCGGATCAATAATCGGAAGCGGGATCTGGAGGCCATACTGACTCCCACACATTCAACGATGACTTTCTTGTGATCGTCAGAACCTTTTACGCTAGTATCTTAATCCTTATGTTTCGTGATATATTACATGTCCGAGATTCGATCATCGGTATCTCCATACCTAGTTTGATCTCGTTATCAACATGTACTCTTTTCTCGTTCCCGTGATATAACATTCTAGTGATCAAATCACTTGCTTGCAAGTTAATCAATGTGATATCACCCAGAGGGCCCAGAGCATATCTATCCGTCATCGGGATAAACAAATTCCACTCTCGATCCATAGACCTCAACATAACACTTTAGTAGTTCTGAACCCATCTTTATAATCACCCTGTTACGGTGTGACGTTTGATGTTATCAAGAAACTCTTCCGGTGTTAGTGATTGATATGATATCATGGTCTAAGGATTAGGATCACTTCGTAAGTTGTTATAGCAATATAAACTCAATGACTTTGATCGTAATGCTATACTTCGGATGAATGTTCATCACATTATTACATTAATGTTGTGACCTCTTTATTAACAACATCCAATGTCCATGATCAGGAAACTTTAATCATCTTGTTAATCAACGAGCTAGTTTATGAGAGAGGCATAATTAGGAACTTTCTGTTTGTTTATTAAACACGCATGTATTAATGTTTCCGTATTAATACAATTATAGCATGAAAATAAACATATATCATACACTTGGAATATACATAATAAACACTTTGTTATTGCCTCTCAGGACACATTCCCTTCAATAATGATGTTAGGCTTTTATAAGATTAGAAAACTATTTGTGTATGTAGTTATGTATGTATTGTTCTAACATTTTTTAGAATATATCTTTTATTTTTGCCAATTTATTTTATTTTTAGACTATATCTTGTATTATTTTATAAATGCTATTTTGAAATATAACACGCAATTAGCACGCTATAGCGTGCATAGCGTTTAGAGGAGGCCGGCGCTATTTCTTTTAGCATGCTATTTTTTTCATTGGTAATAACTTTGGATGACGAGCTGTTAATAAAAGTCTCCGTGCATCCATCGATGCAGAGGTCGGTTATACTCCCTATTTCAGAAAAAATGCAACGGTTGTCCTCCTTCGGCTTCAGTTACGCATTGATTCTAGGCTCTTGTTTTTCCTTCCCTTGGTGTACGGATGGTTGGGTGGTAGGATTGCGAAGTAGGCATCCCGTAAACCCACATGTAGGTATATCAAGGTCAAACATGTGATAATTTTAAATAAAAATTGCACTAAGTTGACTTTCAAACACCTACATGCGGGCTATTGCTCGCAAAACTATTGGATGATATACATTCATATGAAAATGCAACCATCCCCCTCCTATCCCTCAACTCGTGGGAGTATTACGGCTATTTGTTGAAATCATTAGCCTATGTATCACAAAGATGCACATATCCTGTTTAAATTGGAGGAGAATTTCAGTAGTTTGGTCCTCATGTATAAATAGGGATCTAAACTTGCATCCATGAGAATTTGAATACAAGTGTTGGATTTATACATTCACTTTCCCAGCCAGTTGATCTAGTACAACTAGGCTTACTGTTATTATGTTACATTTTCTAGAATTATGGATCGGGTCATCGCACATGGTTGGATTGGACCATCCCACACGAGTTGACGAACCAAACGTCACTACATGAGGATGGGAAATAGGCCGGCATAAAGCATACATTTAATTAAACGGTGTGCGGAGGGCTTGTATATCGCACATAGCAAGATTATAATAATCATGTGAGAACAATTTGAATATCACAAATGATTTATCTGAATGTATCTTCTGCATTTTTGCAAATGATTCGTTCAAACCAACCATCTACTTCATGGCAAACATCGGTCACGTTTTTAATCTCTTGACTGTGTGCGACTGATATCCCTCAAGTGCAAGGGATGGCCGAAATCTTCGATGAGAATTATTACCCAAATTTATAGTTCAACATAAGTGGAACACAAATATCAATAAGACTTTGGCAATTGAGATGTCACTCCCAATCACACTTGTGTATAAATATTCTCAAAAGGCAAGAGATGATTGCAGCAGTTGAATCCTGTAAGGGTAATTGTCCCTATGTGTGGTTTTGGTAATTAATGATAGTCCCTGTGGTATAATAATTTCATTAAGGTAGGCCATGCTTGTAGTCCATGTGTTGGATTAGTATGGATGACACGAGGATAAATATATACCTTGAGTATTGGCATCAAGATCATCAAGTTGAAGAGAATAATATGGTATGATCAAGATCTTGAGAGTTTGATCTCAATAGAAGAATTCAAGATATGTATCTAAGTTAGTGTCATGTTAGCCTCATGAGTTTAGCTATGGTTAACTAAGATTTAGAGCATGCAATCAAATGAAGAATTATTTATGTACCTCAAGATATTGTGATAGAGCATAATAATATACATGGTTGACCAATACAAAGAGTGAAGTTTGGATTCAAGTTGGTCAACACATGAAGCATAAAGACTGTACCACATGGATCTTGTGGTATGGTATGCCTTTTCAATTATGCTACATGAACTAACCCATTATATATTTTCCTTGCATTTTCTATGTGGGCTATGTATCTTTCCATGTGAATGCATCAAAATTGAAGATTACATATAGCCCATGAGAGGATGGCATCAATAGGTATCTTCATCAAGGTTGAGAAGTGAAAGTTCAATATAAGCATCTCAAGAAGATCATATGATTGCAGCTTGCTATCCATATTGGTCATAATAGACATGTGAGGATGTGCCTTAAGGAAGCTATCCTATAGTGGTGTATGGGGGGGGGCAAATTATGAGTCTTCACAAAACCACAATGATCAAGTGATGCATTCCGTCTTAAATAGATCTTGAAGCGGTGTCACCAAGATCAAGAGGGATGCGCAAGGCAAAGGTATGTCCTTTCTAGGTTTTCCTTTTACCGGTCTAAAGGTGTGGTTGTTGGGAGACTAGGTTATAGGATAGATAGCCGCACTATCAAGAGGGGCTTTGAGTTGGATAACTTGATTACATTGTATTAGGGTAATGAATCCTTTGCATACTTTGCATCTCTATATTTTGTAGCCTCTTGGATTTTCTCCATGTGAGGTTCTTGAGCTTTTTTCTAGCTCTTCAACAATCTCAAGTTTATGTAAAACAGAATTCGTATGCATCTTCTATTGCGCTTTTGAGTTTGGAGGTTTTATCAGTTCTTCTTTAGGGAGGTTTCATACTTCTCCTTATTTGGTATTTTACATCTTGCTTTTTATTGGATTTTATAACCTCCAATAGATATAGCTTGTTCTTAGCTTTTCAGAAAGCACAAGTTTGCTTAAATTCAAGTCTAGACACAAAAGTATCGTTGTTTTCGTCTGCCCTATTTTGGTTCCAGTGGCAGTTTCGGCTCCGCCAAAACTAGGGCCAAAAATTTGATCAGTATGGTGTTCCGTTGGGTCGAGCATTTCGGTGGTCGCTGGTTCTTCCGGCCTAGGCCCGTTCCACCGGACCTAGCGTCGATCCGTTCGGTGTGCACTCCGGTGTCGCCGGACTTATCGCCGCTTTTGGCTGTCTGCATGTTTTTGGCCCCAACGGTCAGATTTTCCTTTCCTACAAAAGGGGGTTCTTACCCATTGTTAAAAAAGCTTCTTGAGCATGTTTTTGACCTCCATTGTTGACCCTCTTGATCTTTCTTCCTCTCTCATCCCTCCTATGATTCTTGTATCTTTTTGAGGGCTTTGTAAGAGGAGATCTAGATCTACAATTCCCACCAATCAATTCCTCCTCTGAGTGAGGGGAACCCATTGGATCTAGACATTGGAGTCATTGGTTGTTTTCCATATTTATACTTCCTCTCTAATTCCACCCCAAAAATTGTTACTTTGGTGGGATTTTGAGAGTGAAGGATTTGAACACCTTTGGTGTTCTTGCTTTGCATTCTTGCTTTGGTGGGATGTTAAGCTCTCTGTTTTGATTTATTCGAGTGAGAGACCATGAGCTTGTTACTCTTGGAGGGTGACCTCCTAGTTGGTTTGGCGGTTGGTGTCGCGGTGTCCTATTTGTGGAAGATTGTGAAGAGGCCCGGGCTACTCCTTCAGGGATCTTGTGAAGTGGTTGTGGAGCTTCCCATATCCGGTGTGGAGAAAAGGCTATCCATAAGGAATATATTACTTCATCGGGTTAGCCTAGGATATAAGGTGCCCTTCGTGTCTTGGGGAAATCCTTCGTGAGATATCACACCTCTCCAAATGTGACATACCTTATTTGTAAGGGAACACGGGAATACATATTTGTCTACACGTGCCTCGGTTATCTCTATAACTGAGTTTACTTTCCTTGTGATAGTCATCGAGCTTGAAGTACTTATATATTGCTTATCACTTGTGTTATATACCTCCTAGGGTTAGCCTCGGAGATAAGGTTCCCTTCGTGTCTTGGGGAAATCCTTCATGAGATCTCACACCTCTCCAAATGTGGCATACCTTATTTGTAAGGGAACACGGAAATACATATTCGTCTACACGTGCCTCGGTTATCTCTATAACTGAGTTTACTTTCCTTGTGATAGCCATCGAGATTGAAGTACTTATATATTGCTTATCACTTGTGTTATATATATATCTTGTGCTATCTTGCTTAGATTAACTTGTTGTTGGTGCACTTAGTTGAGCCTAGTATATTTTGGTTTTGTGCTTGTAAAATAAACATTAGTTTAATTCTGCATTGTTCCAAGCCAAAACAGTAATAGTTTTGAAATTGCCTATTCACCTCCTCTCGACATGTCTATCCTTTCAAATCCAAACAGAAATGCAATATAGTAAACAGTAGTAGAAAATTTCTGGTTTTCACTAGAAGTAGTGAACCTGTAACTTTCAATGGCTAAAAGCATAGGCATGAGGTGATAGCGGGGTGTTGCATGAATAATATTGATCGTCAGAGTAAATAATATTGCTAGAATGTTTTGGCTGAATCTGCTATCCGCGTCGTCCCGATTCTTTTTGTCCATGGCATGGACCCCCAAAAGGACACATGGCACCATCGCAACGTAGACCTGATCTTCTAGGAGGCGTGACCCGCTATGTCTTAGGAAACAAATTCCCTTCTGCAGACGTGTGTCCCGTGCACCATCGTACCTCGCATCATCAGACGGTGGACCGCCCCGCATCATCAGACGGTGGACCGCCGCGCGCCATGGGCTCGCCGTCAACGGACGCGGGCAGGACCACACTCGAGGAGAGGCGTTCTAGGGGAAACAATGCTCCATACCCGCCGGGCACAGGGCCTGCCAAGTGCCTATGTAGTGCCATGAGCCCATGTCGGCTGAGGTTTGTCATAGTCATGACGCCCGCCGAGAGCCAACGTGGCACCGTGAGCCCATGTCAGTCATGGTTTCTCGTGGTCGTGGGGTTCCACGAAGACCACGTGGTGCCGTGAGCCCATGTCGTCCACGGTTTATCGTGGTCATGGGGCCAGCCATGATCCAATGTGGCGCCATAAACCCATGCAGGCTGCGGTTTCTAGGTGGGAGCGATCTTTCACGGACTTGGGGCCCGTACGAACCTAACGTGCCATTGTGGTCTCTAGCTGGGAGCGATCTTTCGCGGACTTGGGGCCTTCCCGGAGCCGATGTGGCATAGTAAGCCCATGTCGTCCGCGGTTTCTTGCTGGCGTGGGGTCGTCTAGAGCCGACGTGGTGGAGGAACTTGGTAGAGTAGACTATCCACGACACAGATTCCCGTGGGCGTATATTCTATATGGCAGCATAGCCTGTAGACATTTGTGTTTATTCGCGGCCAGGTGGCCATATTATATCTTTATGATGGGGCTATATCTGCTCAGATGCCTCATTATCCTTTCCTACTCTCTCTTCTTCCTCTCTCCAGGGGTAGTTTTGTACTTGTTTTCGGCGTCTCTTTTATCATGATCTTTGCAAGGCATTGTCGCAGACCGCCCATGCTTCTTTTCAGCAATGGCGGAGCTCATGCATTGTTAGTCGCGCCATAAGATATCCTCTTTCTTATCTCTTGCTACGCTCTTTCGTTTTCTTCGAATCAGATTTCTCACGCTTTTTCTCTATTCGTACTGAAGATTTAGCCATTGTGTGCTTCAATGAGGGCGCTTCGATGATTGTGCACGTGTTTTGGTTGCGAAGTGTGTGAGGTTATCTTGCGTGTCATGTATGCCATGTTTTCCTGCTTTTGCATCTTTCGTGTTATTATGCTTACGTCATTATTTTCTTCTATCATGCCGCCTCTTGATTTGGCTCTGAAATAGGTTTGCTCTTCTTGGTTACGCTTGCATGAAGAAAGTGTGGTGCAATCGCTTCCGCATCATCACCGGCGTTAGCTGGTTCATGTTTCTTTCTTGGTATGTTCTCTTTCCTTCCATTTGTTTTTCTTTTCTTCCCTGTTGCGTAAACAGTTCTGATGTTTCCTCTTTGTGTCTTAGTATTCTATCCGACAAATGCATGGACATCACCCTTTTAGCGCATCTTCATACTTTTTCGTCGTCTCGTGGTTCCTCATTGTTAGCTATAGTTGTAAGTTTTGTTTTCCTCGTGAGTCGCCTTCGGGGGTACACATCTAACGTACCTATCTATTGCGCTTTCAGGTGACAAATTTCTGGATTTCGACGGCTTCATCGTGTGTTCTCAGACGAGGTATGTTTGTTTCGTTTTACTTGTTAGAGTCTTTGACTACTGCATTTTATTTTTCTCTTATGTTCTTCTATCTTTTTATCTTTGGTATTCATTAGGATTTGACTATGGGCTCGGCATCTGTAGTGTCCACGTGTTTCTTCCTATCAAGACGACGGTAGGTTCCTCCTTGCATCGTTTCTTAAGCTTGGTAAGTGTTCGATAGGTTCGTATGTTTTGCTTTTTGAAGTTGGTTATTATGCTCGAATGATTTTGTCGTTTAATTCTTGTATTTTTTTGTAGAGTTCAACGTCGGTCTTTGCCGAATATAGTAGTTTGTTCGTTGTAGAGGTTGTGCATGTAAATGTTAGTAAGATGTTTGATGATCTGATGGTGTCGTACAACAACCAAGAAAACGACATCAGAGGGCTCGATTTATGATCCACAAGTATAGGGGGCGTATCGTAGTACTTTTGATAAATAGGAGTGTCGATCCCAACGAGGTTTTGACTACTGGTTTGGAGCAAGAATTCTCGGTAAATACTTAGCAAATGGATTTTTAGGGGGTTTTGATAAAGCAAATAAATAAAGTACAAGTAAATAAAGACAACAAATAAATGCAGCAAGTGGCCCAATCCTTTTTTAGAAAAGTACAAGCTAGTTGTAATACTTATGAGGACCAAACATTCTTAAGGACACATGAGAATACTGTCAAGTGCTTTCGCTTCATATAGTTGATTAATCTTCTTTGGTTGGATAAGTGTTGTGTGGGTGAACCTGTGCTAATGTACCGACCTTACTTGGACTAATACATACTTGTAATTAAACCCCTTGCAAGCATTCGCAACTACAAGAAAGTAATTAAGATAAAAACCTAACCACAACATTAAACTCTGAGATCCTACACTCCCTTGTGCAAAGGTTTCCTAACGGGGGTTCAGGTTTCTGTCACCACAATTAGTAGCCAAACACACAATGCATTCCCCTAGGCCCATAAATGGTGAAGTATCATGTAGTCGATGTTCACATGACACCACTAGAAGAATATCACCACAACTTAAATATCAACCATCGAATATTACTTCAACACAATTCCACTACTAACAACATGACTTCTCCCATCTCCTCAAGAAGTAAACGAACTACTCATGAGACATTATAATGATGAATAACAATCTGAATATAGACAATAATTCAGAGGTTCCACTCACAAGCATCAACTACAAAAGTAATTAACACCAGGAAAGTTTCCCCTAAGAACTATGCAAGATTCAACACAATTGTTACATCGAGATGGAGTGGTGATGATGGTACTGGTGGAGATGGTGGTGAGGATGATGATAATTATGATGATCCCGATGAAGTCTAGATTGATGATGGTGTTGATGGCGACGGTCTCCCCTCTCCAGGAAGGAATTTTCCCGGCAGAAATCTATCTGTCGGAGAGCTCTTTCTCTCTTTGTAGTTTCCTCCCCACAGAGGCGGCGAAATCTTTTTGTGGTCCCTCCCTTGGTATTATGGTTTCGAGGAGAACATATAGGCGAAAGGGCAAAGCAGGAGGTGGGCCAGGGTGGCCACACCCCCTGGTGGCGCAGCCCAGGGTGGCCCGCACAGGGGGGTGTGGGCCTCGTGTGGCCCATCTCAGCCTCCCCTTCCGTCTTCCTTCGTCTTCTGGAAAAATAGGATTTTTCATGTATTTTCTGGTATTTTCTGATCTTCGCGAAAATTGCATCTAAACATGCAAAAATAGATAAAATAACATAAGTATCACCTCTTAATATGAAATATATCAATGAATAGCAGTAAATTATGATATAGAATGGTGATGCAAAATGGGCGTATCAACTCCCCCAAGCTTAGACCTCGCTTGTCCCCAAGCGAAAATTGAGCTCAGTAAACATGCCCACGGGTTTATGGAGTGAAGTGTTGATAAAAAATAATACAGACAAGAAGCATCACACTTACCAATACACAACTCATAATAGAAAGCAACTCACCATTATATAACTTAACTTGCAACGAGTATGGGAGTCATAATAAAGATGCATAAAGATAGATCATAATTGGTAATGGCAAAATTTGTTCTTGGTCAGAGAACGGTTAACAAATCATACTTAGTTTTCAAGCAAAGCTTTTGTAATGAAGTTTATAACATGAGTCCTTTTTCTCAAACATAAAAGGCTTTTCACAATAATATCTTTCAAAGTAATACTCATTCAGATAAGAACAATGTGCAAAACAAGGAAGATAAGAAACATGATTGAATAAGTCATCATATGAATGATTGAAACCAAACAACTCAAATGCTTGCTGGAGATAGAAAGGAATAGGTTTACTAACTCAACTAAGAAGTAAAAGAAAGGCCCTTCATAGAGGGAAGCAGTGATTTCAAGTTTCATAAAGAGATTCCAAAAGATTATGGTACTTACTAGATTTGAGCTCTCATTGCCCCTATCATAAGCATCTTGAGGCGATTAAGGTTAAAGTGAACAAATATGGAGTATATGATTGACAAAGTATAAGTTGGCAATCTCATGTCCCTTGAGTACGAGGGTCGTTCCTCATGCTATTCAACTTTAGTTGCTGATAAGTTCTTGTCATTGTAAGTGTATGTATATCATAAAGAACCGCCAACGGGGTACCCCTTGCCCCTTGACACAGGAGCTATCCCATATCAAAATGACAAGTAAACAGACAGTGAGCATCTCAACGATCTTTTTATTTGCTATTTGCATAGGTTTTTATTGAGGATGCTTCATAGATTGCTCACTGTGGTTATGCTGCAAGTTCCACCATGATTAGGCATGGCTTAGGCTAGCGGCCCAGGAGTTTCTCTAACACATATACATAACTCCATGGACTTACAAGGTCTCCTTTTATTTCACACCGCCGACATCCGCAAAGAAAAGATCATGATATCAACTGGGTAGATATTTACAGGTGTTGAAAGCATTCCCCATGATAGCACGGTTCTGCTAATTCCCAACTTATAAGTGCAAGCATATACAACTTAGATGGCACAATGGTTCAAGTTTATTAAGGGCAGAAAAATAAGGTGTGCCATCAAGTTCATGAGAGCTTTACTAACTAGTTTTCACATAACAAAAGACTTTTTAATTTGAAAGATCGATGAAACTTAAGAATTTACTTGGAATAGCAATAATGCTAATAGGTAGATATGGTGGACACAAATGGCATAGTTTTAAGTTTAAAGGATTGGATGCACGAGAAGCATTCCCTCTCAGTACAGGTTTTTGGCTAGCAAGGCTGGGCAGAAAGCAAGAGAGTTGAAGGAAACATGCAAATACATAAGTGATAAAGTCAAACATGCAATCTTCCTTGAAAACACAAAAGATCTTAACCAAAGAATACTAAACTTACGAGCCAATCAAGGAAGAAATAAAATAATATAAAATACCTGCAAGTGCGTTTCTCTTTTCCTTTCAAACCTCAAAAAGTGTTGTTACTGACCAGAGCTCGGTTTGCCAAAACCAATTTAGATTTACTTGATGCTCCCAAAGTGATACCAATGCTAGTCAACAAGATCAATCATATAATAGAGATTTAAAACTAAAATAAGATGTGCAAAAAGTAAAAGATGAAGCTTCTCATTAATATTCCATAAAGGCACTCTCACCAAGGGATACATAGATAACCAACTAGAGGAGATATACTTCCACAATGCAAACCATCCTACATGATAACTTCTCTATTCAAGATATGACTCTACTAAAAAGGTAAAAAAATGAAAGCTAATGATGTGATACCGCGGAACTCCCTCAAGATTGGAACAAACCAAGGGGATGCCAAAACCTGATGACGAATTACTCCTTCGGTGGTGGTGGTCTTCCCTTGTCATAGTCGGGCTTCCAAGGTAAAGGCTCCCCATACACAAAGGATGTCTTAGTTTCCACAATCCTGAAACTAGCAGCAGAGCTTATGTGTTTAAACCTAGCCTCATACTCATAGTTTTGATTTTGCATGTCGTAGAGCTATGATTGTAATTGGTTAGTGGTCTGATGGAGTTAGAGGATATCATCTCGAAGCTTGGAAGTCTCCTTCTTGTGCTCGACGACGAGTTCTAAACTTATCTTATGGATAACATCCACTTCCCATTCCGCCATCTTTTGCACCTAAAAACTTCTTACTCTGAAGCTTCCATCCTATTCTCCAGAATGCCTTCTCCTTTAGGGCCCTGAACCTCCTTTATCTGTACCTTCCCATCCTTGAGTAGTAACTCCTTGGGATGAATCTTCAACTCATACATGTACGGGTTGATGATGTCTGCGGAGGAATCCTCCTTGGCTGATACAGAGGAAGACATTGTGGCTCCAAATCCGAGAATCTGCCTGACAGAAACAGATCGAAACGAAAACACGAAGAGAACATGATATACGAACCTCAGGGTGTCTGGGGGATTATATATTACGAATTTTTACAACATAAGGAAGGTACTAGGCGAAAACGGGACGGAGGCGGACTCCGGGGTGATCACACCCCCTGGTGGCGCGGTCAGGCAGGGCCCGCGCCACTAGGTGGTGTGGCCCAGCCGGGATCCATTTCCTTCCCTTTTTCATGTTGTTACCTTCCATATGGAATAAAAACTGCAAAAATATAAAGAGAATTTTTTTCGCGAACCTTCTATTTTCAGCACTTTTACCTATTAAAAAATGGATCCTGCAGGTTCCTGAATTTGGTCTTTAATAAATTATTCCAGAGTCACTATTTGAATAATATCAACACCTTCATTATAAGGATCTCCAGAAATATAATGTTTGAGCCTTTGACCATTCACCACTTGTGTAGTGGTGTCTCTCAAAGAAGAAATTTTAATACCACCTGAATGATACACCTCCTCAATAACAAAAGGTCCTTCCCATTTTGAGAGTAGTTTTCCTGCAAAAAATCTGAGACGAGACCTATACAATAGAACTTTCTCACCAACACGAAACTCCCTTTTGAGAATTCTCCTATCATACCATCTTTTTACTTTTTTCTTTAAAGAGTTTAGCATTTTCCTAAGCTTCACTTCTCCACTCATCTAAGGAACTTAAGTCAAGAAATCTTTTCTCACTAGCAAGTTTAAAATCTCTATTCAGATCTTTCACTGCCCAATAAGCTTTGTGTTCTAATTCTAAAGGCAAGTGAAAAGCTTTACCATAAACCATTTTTAAGGAGACATTCCCATAGGATTTTTATAAGAAGTTCTATATGCCCATAAAGCATCATTCAACTTTTTAGCCCAATTTTTTCTAGATTTATTAACAATCTTTTGCAAGATGGATTTAATTTCTCTATTTGAAAGTTCTACTTGCCCACTGGTTTGAGGGTGGTAAGCTGAAGCAATTCTATGATTAACATCATACTTAGCAAGGGTCTTCCTAAAACCACCAAGAATAAAATGAGAACCCCCATCAGTCATGAGATATCTAGGCATACCAAACCTAGGAAAAATAACATCTTTAAGCATTTTTAAAGAGGTCTTACCATCAGCACTATTTGTAGGTATGGCTTCTACCCACTTTGTAACATAATCAACAGCAACAAGAATATGAGTATACCCTTTTGAAGGGGGGAAATGACCCATAAAGTCGAATCCCCAACAATCAAATGGTTTAATAACAAGAGAATAATTCATAGGCATTTCATTGCATCTGGAAATGTTACCAACTCTTTGACATTCATCACATGATAAAATAAACTTTCTTATATCTTTAAAAAGAGTAGGCCAATAAAAACCTGATTGTAAAACCTTTTGTGCGGTTCTATCTCCAGCATGATGTCCTCCATAAGCACTACCATGACATTTTCTCAATATCTCTTGTTGTTCATATTCTGGAACACATCTTCGCATAATACCACCACTCCTTCTTTATATAAATGTGGGTCATCCCAAAAATAGTGCCTTAGGTCATAAAAGAATTTCCTTCTTTGCTGGGCTATAAAGGTTGGAGGCAAATACTTGGAAACAATAAAGTTATCATAATCAACATACCAAAGACTCTCTCGCGGGCTTACCTTTATTGCAGCCAACTGTTCATTTGAGAAACTATCATTAACAAGCATAGGATCAAAAGAATTTTTTTTCAAACAAGATAAATTATCAGCAACAAGATTTTCATCACCTTTTCTATCAACAATATGTAGATCAAACTCTTGTAAAAGCAACACCCATATAATAAGCCTAGGGTTAGCATCTTTATTTTTTATAAGGTACTTAATAGCAGCATGGTCAGTATGAATGGTAACTTTTGAATCAACAATATAAGGTCTAAACTTATCACAAGCAAAGATTACAGCTAAAAACTCCTTTTCAGTAGTAGCATAATTATTTTGAGGAGCATCAAGAGTCTTACTAGCATAATGGGTAACATTCAATTTTTTTATCTATCGGTTGCACAAGAACAACACGTACAACAAAATCACTAGCATCACACATAATTTCAAACGGTAGATTCCAATCAGGTGGTTGGACAATAGGATTAGTAGTTAAAGCTTTCTTTAAAGTTTCAAAAGCTTCCTTACAATCATCATCAAAAACAAAAGGTACATCTTTTTGGAGAATATTAGTAAGGGGCTTTGAAATTTTTGAGAAATCTTTAATAAACCTTCTATAGAAACCAGCATGACAAAGGAACTACGAATACCTTTCACATCCCTAGGACAAGGCATTTTCTCAATTGCTTCAACTTTGGCTCTGTCAACTTCAATACCTCTTTCAAAAAATTTGTGTCCAAGAACAATCCCTTCATTAACCATGAAGTGGCATTTCTCCTAATTAAAAACAAGATTAGTTTCTTCACATCTCTGCAAGACTTTATCAAGGTTGTGCAAACAATTATCAAAAGAAGTTCCATAGACGGAGAAATCGTCCATGAAAACTTCAACAATTTCTTCACAAAAACCATGAAAGATAGCAGACATACATCTCTGAAAAGTAGCAGGAGCATTACATAAACCAAAAGGCATATGCCTATAAGCATAAGTTTCATAGGGACACGTGAAAGTGGTTTTCTCTTGGTTTTGTGCTTTCACAATAATTTTAGAAAACCCAGAATAACCATCAAGAAAACAAAAGTGAGTCTTCTTAGACAACCTTTCTAGCATTTGATCAATAAAAGACAGAGGATAATGATTTTTCTTAGTGACTTTATTCACCTTTCTAAAATCCATGCACATCCTATAACCAACCACTAATCTTTGAGGTATAAGCTCATTTTTTTTCATTAGGCACAACAGTTATTCCTCCTTTCTTAGGGACAGAATGAACCAGACTAACCCAATTACTATCAGCAATAGGAAAAATAATACCAGCATCAAGAAGTTTTAATACCTCATTTCTTACCACTTCCTTCATCTTAGGATTTAGACGGCGTTGGTGTTCAACAACTGGCTTTGCATCAGGTTCTATATTAATAGCATGCTAGCATATAGTACGAGAGATCCCTTTGATACCATCAAGAGTATAACCCATAGCTCATCGGTGTTTCTTCAATACTTCCAATAACCTTTCCTCTTCCTTTGTTGAAAGTTTAGAACTAATAATAACAGGATATATATTCTAATCATCTATATAAGCATATTTAAGATCATCATGTAGAGGTTTTAAATCTTAGACAGGATCCCCTTTAGGTGGCAATGTGGTGCCCAAATCTTCCACAGGTAGGTTATGCTTAAGCATCTCAGGTAGACGGAGAAAAATCTCATCAATCTCATTTCTTTCTTCCATGAAGACCTCACTTTCTTATTTGCATAAATTGCTGCAAAGCATTATTAGGAGCAAGAGAAATAGAAGAAAGTTGCTCAAATCTGAAATCCTCATTAGGCAATTCATTTTCATAAGGAGTTTTAGCGAATTTGGAAAAATTAAACTCATAAGATTCTCCATCAAATTTAGTTAAACCTTTCTCCTTCTTACAATCTATAATATCTCCACAAGTGTTCAAGAAGGATCTACCAAAAATGATAGGACAAGTTTTACTAGCTTCCTTACCAAGCACTAGAAAGTCAGCAGGATATTTAATCTTATCACAAAGGACTTCCACATCTCTTACGATACCAATTGGATAAACTGTCTCTCTATTAGCAAGGTGAATAACCACATCAATGTCCTCAAATTCACAAGGACCAATTTCATGCATAATTTCCCTGTAAAGCTCATAAGGAATAACACTAGAACTTGCACCAATATCACATAAACCATAATAGCAATGATCACCAATTTTAATAGAAAACACATGGACACTAGCTTTCCTAGCTTTACTAGGATGAGAGACAATATTAGAAGCATATTCACAAAATATAATGTGCCCATCTTCTATATTTTTAGTGACAAGGTCTTTCACAATGGCTACTACAGGTTCAATATTTATTTGTTCATCAGGTTCAATAGTTTTCTTCATACTTTTACTAACCACATTAGCTATAATAGAATGTTCCTTTACCTTAGCAAGGAAAGGTATTTTCTCAATATAAGGTTTAGGCAAAATAGGATCAACAGTACAAACTTCAGTATTTCTAACCGGAACATGATTAACAATATCTTTATAAGGTGCATGGTACTTGTCCACTCCTTTTGGGGAATTTCAATATAAGAGGAAAAGGCCTTAACACAATTTGCAAGAACTTGAGAATCAAGACCATACTCAGCACTAATATCATGAAAGTTATCAGTTCCTATAAAAGATTTAATGCATTCATAATCATAATTTATACCTAACTTTCTTCCTTTGTCATTCTCCCATGCTTCATTATTTTCTCGAATACAGTCTAGAAGGTCCCATTTAGCTTCTTCCTTCATACGTGTGAATGATCCATTACAAGAAGCATCTAATAAATCTTTATCATGAAGAGAAAGCCTTGCATAAAAGTTATTGATAATAATATTATTAGGGAGTTCATGAATAGGACATTTAAGCATTAGTAACTTCAATCTCCCTCAAGCTTGGCCTGTACTCTCTCCATCACGAGGCCAAAAGTTATATATTTGATTCCTATCCTTATGAATCTCACTGGGATGATAGAATTTTGAATAAAAGAGAGGTACAATTTCCTCCCATTCCATAGATTGTCCATTCTTCAGCAGCTTATACCATTCTTCAGCTCTTCCTTTCAATGATATAGAGAGTAACTTTTTTTGACTTGTTCCATGGTGATACCTGCACACTTAAACAACCGCATAATTCATGGATAGAAAGCAAGTGATCACCAGGATGGACAGTTCCATCCCCAAAATAATAATTATCCATAACACGATCAACAATTCTTGTAGGTATCTTAAAAGGATCTACCTCAGCAGGTGGTGGTTCATCTACTACCCTAGTAGTGGTAGTAGCTTTCCCAAATAGGAAACCAAGTGGGTTATCCATATTGGAAACAAAGTAACAAACAGAAATAAAAGCAATACTCACAGTAGAAGTTGCCTTTACCAGTTCCACTCTTCAATAGCGCTTCACTCTCCGACAACGACGCCAGAAAATAGTCTTGATGACCCACAAGTATAGGGGGTGTATCGTAGTACTTTCGATAAATAGGAGTGTCAATCCCAACGAGGAGCATAAGGTGTTGACTAGTGGTTTGGAGCAGGAATTTTCTGTAAATACTTAGAAAATGGATTTTTAGGGGTTTTTGATAAAGCAAAGAAATAAAGTGCAAGTAAATAAAGACAACAAATAAATACAGCAAGTGGCCCAATCCTTTATTAGCAAAGAACAAGGTAGTTGTAATACTTATGAGAACCAAACGTTCTCGAGGAAACATGGGAATACTGTCAAGTGCTTTCGCTTCATAGAGTTGATTAATCTTCTTTGGTTGGATAAGTGTTGTGTGGCTGAACCTGTTCTAATGTACCAACCTTACTTGGACTAATACATACTTGTGATTAAACCCCTTGCAGGCATCTGCAACTACAAGAAAGTAATTAAGATAAAAACCTAACCACAATATTAAACTCTGAGATCTTACACTCCATTGTGCAAAGGTTTCCTAACAGGGGTTCAGGTTTCTGTCACTCCGGCAACCCCACAATTAGTATCCAAATACATAATGCATTCCCCTAGGCCCATAAATGGTGAAGTATCATGTAGTCGACGTTCACATGACACCACTAGAAGAATAGCACCACAACTTAAATATCAACCATCGAATATTACTTCAACACAATTCCACTACTAACAACATGACTTCTCCCATGTCCTCAAGAACTAAACGAACTACTCATAATACATCATATGGATCAAGATCAGAGATGATATAATGATGAATAACAATCTAAACATAGACAATAATTCAAAGGTTCCACTCACAAGCATCAACTACAAAAGTAATTAACACCAGGAAAGTTTCCCCTAAGAACTATGCAAGATTCAACACAATTGTTACATCGAGATGGAGTGGTGATGATGGTACTGGTGGAGATGGTGGTGAGGATGATGATGATGATCCCGATGAAGTCTAGCTTGATGATGGTGTTGATGACGACGATCTCCCCTCTCCAGGGAGGAATTTCCCCGGCAGAAATCTGAAGGAAATATGCCCTAGAGGCAATCATAGAGATGATTATATTTCTTATGTATCCATGAGTCATTGTAATGTTCCTTGAATATCCATATCAGGCAACTTGTATTGATTGGAAATTATGTGAATTTTTTGTGAAACTCTTTACTTGTATGGTTATTTAATAGTTGTCCCTAGTCGGAGTTCATGTGAGGACACATGTGAATATTAGACTAGCACATCGATTGGTTGATGACTATGTTTCGCAAGTGATAGACATGGAGATGTCAAACCAATGACATGGACACATGTTATGAACATGGGGTTGGACTGACCCAACTTGATACTGGCAATTAGTTGCATCTCTCTCTACACATCGTGTACGTTTTGACCTTAGACCTGAGATTTTCTCATGTACTTGAGATATGGAATGACATACTTTGGGGCTATCAGACGCTACTCCGTAACTGGGTAGTTATAAAGGTAGTTTTCGGGTTTGCCCTGAAGCATGCTGCAAGGCATGGTCAATCAAGATGAGATTTGCCCCTCTCTACTTGAGAGAGATATCTCTGGGCCCCTCGAGTGATCGGATCCAGAAATGCATGGTCGTGCTACATATGTTTAAGAGTTAACCTAGTAAAGGGATTCCATATCACAGTATCGAGAAAGGGAGGTCAGCTTGGAGCTAGACCAAATATCGCGAGGCAAAGGAAAAGACATGTACTAAACCTTGTGATGGTTCGTCCGATATGATCTTTGTATGCGTTTAGGAGTTGGCACGTCTTGCTAGAGGCCGCTACCAACTATTGACAGAATAAGTGTATCCGTATCATGTCTATACGTATATGAACCTATAGAGTCACACACTTAAGGGGCTAGAATCCTAATGAGGATTGGATCCAAATTAGACCAAGCTAAGGCTACTAATGGGCTGCTAATGTAGAAGCCCACTAAGGACGCCTATATAAGAGAGGGTGGGGGGAGCTGACCAGGGTGAGACCATTCCTCCCAGCCGCCACTCCTCACGCCTGTGTTGCACGCGTGGACCTAGCAGTCCGGCGTCTGACGCTTCCACCCTGTACGTGTGGATACCTCGGAGGTGCTGCATCTGTAGCGCTTGGACGAGCCGCGCAAGGGGAGCTTCTCGTGGGACGAGAACGAGGAGGAGACGTAAATCGTCTGCCTTGACTCGATGCGCTTCATCAAGTTGCGCAACTGCGCGTCTAGTGGTAATCCTGTGATCTATGAAAACAGTAATCCTGGTTTATGCGGTAGAAAATTTTGATTTGCGCTAGCGTAGCCTACCCGTATCCCTTCAAAATCTGTCTGCTGGAGAGCTCTTTCTCTCTCTGTAGTTTCCGCCCCGTAGAAGTGGCGGAATCTTTCTATGGTCCCTCCCTTGGTATTAGGGTTTAGAGGAGAAGATATAGGCGAAAGGGCGAAGCAGGAGGTGGGCTAGGGTGGCCACACCCTCTGGTGGCGTGGCCCAGGGTGGCCCGCGCAGGGGTGTGTGGGGCCCCTGTGGCCCATCTCAGCCTCCCCTTCTGGCTTCCTTCATCTTCTAGAAAAATAGGATTTTCCGTGTATTTTCTGGTATTTTCTAATCTTCGCGAAAATTGCATCTAAACACCGCTTTTTCCATCGGAATCCTGACTCCGACAGTTCATCCTCCAAAAGTCACCC
Organism: Avena atlantica; assembly: GCA_910589765.1. NCBI lineage: Eukaryota > Viridiplantae > Streptophyta > Magnoliopsida > Poales > Poaceae > Avena > Avena atlantica. The sequence continues at coordinate 234,754,885 of OU342738.1, forward strand.
AACATGCAAAAATAAATGAAACAACATAAGTATTACCTCTTAATATGAAATATATCTATGAATAGTAATAAATTATGATATAGAATGGTGATGCAAAATGGACGTATCATTGATCCAAGGAGCAGCGATACTAAGAAGCAAAATGAAAATATGACATAGGATAGGATTATTAGACTTTATTTTTACGAATTTATTGTATCATCCTCCGTGTGTAAATAAAATCATATACATACTATATGTGAAATAAACCATCGTTGAAATTAGCATATTTCCGTGTACAATTTTGATGGTGTCTATGTTTGTACTCTATTCCAACGACTGCGATGATCTCTATATGTTAATGTATACTCTTCATACACGTGTTACTTGGTCTACACAAAGTTTGAATGTGTTATGTCGTCTCCGTGATGTCATCTCTCTACCGGGTCATTTTGCTCCGTACTGATACGTACGTGCAGTGCGGATTCTCATGCATGCTATTGCCACTATTTATCCATCTATTCGTGAAGGCGTTTCATAGAAAAAACAAAAAATTCCTACTACGAGAACGCACCAACCTAAGATCTATCTATGAAGAAGTACAACAACGAGAGTGATATAATATTCATACCTTTGAAGTCCAGACGCGGGATTACATTCCGCACAAACGTTGCTAATGAAGCCGAGCATAGCAGACCTCGAGGTCTAGGATTCAAGCGTCTAGCATCACCAGTGTTAGTGCCTTGTCGAGTTTTACACACGTCCTATGTAAAAGAAGTCGGACGGGCTCCGGTCTAGAAAGGCAGCAGAAGAAAACGATACAGACCGATTCCCCCTCTTGGGCCTCCTCCCTCCTAGGGAGGGTCCATGTGGTTTTTTTCCCTTTTTTATTTTATTTAATAATTTATATTTCATAGTAATTCATAAATAAATACGAAATACACATTATTTAATTCCTACTTATCCAAAACTCCTTTTGAATGGTTTCTGAACACTTCGGTATCTATCTGGAACGTTTCCGGTTTTGTCTTCCTATTTCTCTATCAGTAGAAGATCAACCTGCATCATCGATTAACCTCAAGCGTGACACCCTTACAGTCCAGGAATGTTTAATCATGAAGGAGACATCTCCCCGATCAATAATCATTAGCGGTATCTGGAAATAGATGATGACCCCTTCACATTCCACGAATTTGGTTGTTCGCTTGAACCTTCTAAAACGTCGAGTCTTATTCCCTTTGCATACCTATTTTGTCCAAGACCTGATCTCATATATCCATAAATAGTTTGATGTTGGCGACAAACATGTTTACTCGTTCCAGTGGTATCACATCCCTATGACCTAGTCACATTCTTGCAAGCTCATTGATGTTATCTCACCGAGTGGGTCCAGAGTATCTATCCGTCACTCGGATAGGAAATTCCCAATCTTGATGCATACGAATCAAATATTCCTCTAGAATACCTGAAACACACCTTTATGGTCACCCAGTTGCGCACATGAAGGTTGATGTGATCACAGCATCCGCGGGAGATAGTGATCAAAGCATCTGCGGGATATCGCCTGGCTAGATATCACAACGTTGGACATTGTGACTAGATCACATTGCAATTCTACGGTCTGGTGTGTCCATCACTTCATTAAGTGACCTCATTGTTTGTTGATACGTCGTAAACGTATCTATAATTTTTGATGTTCCATGCTTGTTTAGTATCCACTTTGCTATGCTTTGCTTACACTTTGAGGTATTTTTATACATTTTTTGGGACTAACTTATTAACAAGTTGCCACAGTCTCAGTTGCCTGTTTTTGGTTTTAGAAAAGCTAGTAAGGAAATATTCTCGGAATTGAACGGGACAAAAGCCAAAGTCAATATTTCACCGAGGAGAACATAAAGACCGAAGGGTGACCGGAGGGGAGCCACAGGGTGGCACCCCCCCCCCCCACGCGTGGGCCCACCTTGGGTCGCGCCTGGGCAGGGTGTGGGCCCCCTGGCCGCCCTCCTGCCTCGCCTCTTGGCCTATATAAGCCCCCCGATGCCAAAACCCTAAGTACCCGATCAGATCTCCATGAAACAGTTCGTAGCCTCCGCCACCATCATCCCTAGATCGGGGGGTCTGAAGCTCTTCCCGGCACCCTGCCGAAGGGGAGAGATCATCCCGCAGGCCTTCTTCATCACCATGCTAGCCTCCGGTATGATGCGTGAGTAATTCACTCTTGGACTATGGGTCCATATAGTAGGTAGATGGTTGTTTCTCCTACTTTGTGCTATCATGTTTAGATCTTGTGAGCTTCCTTCATGATCAAGATCATCTATTTGTAATCATACATGTTGTGTTTGCGGGGATCCAATGGATATTGAGATTACTATGTTAGATTGATTGTTGATTCTATCATGTCTTCTTGATTATTGATTCTATCATGTCTGTATTGTTTCAGATCTTGCATGCTCTCCGTTTCTAGTATCTATCTTGGCCAAGTAGATGCTAGTGACTCCAAGAGGGAGTATTTATGCTCGATAGCCTCTATTGAATCTGGGGAAGTGACAGAAATCTCTAAGGTTGTAGATGTGTTGTTGATACTAGGGAGAAAACAACAATCTCTTGTTCATGGAACAATTGTATTGTTTACTTTACACACATTGCTTAATGCAGTTATCAGTTGCTTGCAACTTAATACTGGAAGGGGTTCGGATGATAAACTGAAGGTGGATTACTAGTCATAGATGCAGTTGGATGGCGGTCTATGTATATTGTTGTAATGCCCAAGGAAATCTCATAGGATCATGAATGTCTAGTATTTGCATTGTTATGCCTTGCTCAGTTCCTGTCAATTGCCCCGCTGTAATTTGTTTACCCAGCATGTTATGTTATCTTTATTAAGGAGAACACCTCTAGTGAACTATGGACCCCGGTCCAATCTTTACCGTTGATATATCATCTACTGCTACTGTTTACTCTCTACAAGTAACCATTACCTTCCACACTATACGTTTAATCCTTTGTTTTCAGCAAACCAGTGAGATTGACAACCTCACTGTAAGTTGGGGCAAAGTCTCGAGTTTGTGTTATGCAGGATTCCAAGTTGCTAGAAACACCTTGGAAGTTGTTTCCTTCCTCCTACTGGTTCGATAACCTTGGTTTCATAACTGAGGGAAAACTTACTGCTGTGCTCATCACACCTTCCTCTTGGGGTTTCTCAACGAAGCTTTACAGTGATCAGAGCTCTTCAAGACTTTTTCTGGCGCCGTTGCCGGGGAGTAAGGACAGCTTCACAAGTGGAGTCTTTCACAAGCATTCTATTTACTTTGTTTTTGTTTTTCTTAGTTTCTTTTGTTTTGTTTTGCTTGCTTCTTTTTTCAAAAATTACAAAAAAATAGTTTCATTTGGTTTACCTTTTCTTATAAAAAACACAAAAAAATAGTCCCTACTCTAGTTGCTGCTGTTGTTGGCTTGCTTCACTTTTGCAAAAATGAATTTTGCTGAGAACACCAAGTTGTGTGACTTCACTACCACAAACAACAATGATTTTCTGAGTACACCTATTGCTCCACCAGCTCCTGATGCTACCTTTTATAAAATTAAGCTTGCTTTGTTGAATCTTGTGATAAAAGAGCAATTTTCTGGTGCTAGTTATGATGATGTTGTTGCCCACCTCAATAACTTTGTTGAACTTTGTGAGATGCAGAAGTATAAGAATGTAGATGGAGATATTATTAAGCTCAAATTATTTCCTTTCTCCTTGAGAGGAAAATCTAAAGAATGGTTGCTATCCTTGCCTAGAAATAGTATTTATTCTTGGATTAAATGCAAAGATGCTTTTATTGGAAAATACTATCATCCTGCTAAGATTATATCTAAGAGAAGTGAAATAATGAAATTTAAACAACTTGATAATGAAAATGTGGCTCAAGCTTGGGAAAGAATGAAATCTTTGGTAAAGAATTGTCCCACTCATGGACTGACTGCTTGGATGATTATCCAGACTTTTTATGCAGGGTTAAACTTCTCTTCAAGAAATATGTTGGATTCTGCTGCTGGAGGTACCTTTGTGACCATTACTTTAGGTGCTGCAACAAAGCTCCTTTATAATATGATGATCAACTATTCTGAATGGCACACTGAGGGAGCTTCACATGGTAAGAAGGTAAATTCTGTTAAAGAAACCTCCTCCTTGAGTGATAAAATTGATGTTATCATGGCTATGCTTGTTAATGGAAAAGCTCATATTGATCCAAATAATGTTCCTTTAGCTTCTTTGGTTGCTCAAGAAGAGCAAGTTGATGTGAACTTCATTAGAAATAACAATTTCAACAACAATGCCTATAGGAATAATTTTGGTAAAATAAGACCATGTTGATAGTGCACCGCCACTGCCGCTCATTGGCCTGACATTGTTGGTTGCGGACAAGAAATCCCCGAACGGGTCAAGAAGACCACAATCGTCCAGGTGATGAAGGCTAAGAATGAACTATCGATGAAGCTCTTTAACGATATGAAGATCCCCACTGCTAGACGAAATTCTTAAAGGTTACACCACTCCCACAAACTTCTCGAAGACTCCATCGAGATGGGGCTGAAGATGGAGAGACCTTATTGGAAGAGACGGTGGTGCCACCACCTGAGCGCCACACCACCGAACTTTAACCCTAGAAACAGGAAAACGGAGCCCTCCCATCGACGGGGACCGAGATGCATCCCTCATCCATGGCCTGGAGGCCACATAATTGAGATGGATTTGTGGCGGTGCCGACATGATACGAGGAAAACCTGATCGCCTTCTCAGGATCTCATTGCCAAAGGGGTTAAACACCTTTTTTAGAGCACATGTATGCCTCCTCGTAACCCATCATCATGGTCTGTTGTCTTTATCTATTAATTCCTCTATTCGGAAATATGTGTTGTAGATTTGTCTAGATACACATGTATCTACCCTAGGTATGTAATGTGACACTTATTTTCGAAAGGAGAGAGTATAAGTTATGAGAGAAACTTCAATACTAAATCTTCTTGATAGATGTGTATTTTTTCTTCTCCCTACCTTTTTTTCCATATATTTTCAGAACCTTCTTAAATATTTTTTCGACAATCTAGCACACAAGTACACACCTACATTGTCTGGTGAAGGCTGCTTGGTTTAGTCCCACCTCACCTATGGGAGGATTACACACCTTGCTTATAAGGGAGACATTTCTTCCTCCCTTCAGTCCGGGCTTTGGGATAAAGTGGACTCTCTTCTTATTGTTAGGCTGTGTGCGCATAAGGCACCCACAATGTTGTGCCAAAAGTAGTTCCAAATCAGGTATTTGGCTTTTAAAACTAGTTCTCACCATTGTAGGGCTAGTTCCAAATTCCAAAAAAGAGAGAAGCGGAGCAAGCTCCTTCTCCGGTTCCATTTTCCTGCCAACGAATAAACTATTGTTGATTGGTGTGTCGCTACGTTGTGAGAAGAGAGAGAAGTTGGGATTCATGGTCAAGGAAAGAGATAGAATGGAGATTTTTAAAGGGCTTTTAATATGTTGTGGGCATGGTTCTAAAATCTTTGGGAACCTCTACTTTGTGAGAAAAATGGGAATTTGGCATCGATGCCATATTTCATTACATGGCATATTTGGCTTTGGCAACCTTGTGGGTGCCCTAAATATCCAAAACATAGGCTGAGTATTAAGCTGGCGAAGTGGATACTAACCTACACCCATGTGCTTGGCGACCGTGAGGGTGGGCATGAAGAATGACATTGTCATGGATGCGTTCGCTTTTATTATTCCAGGTCTCTCCCGAAGTCATAATAACAATAGTTGTATATTTTTTAGTACTAGTACAAGTTTGGGCGTTAGCTAGTTCTGGTACGGTACGGTAGGTTTGATCCAAGAAGGCTAGAACAAAGTCCACTGATAGCATGCACTCCCAGCATGTGCGAATTTCTATATTGTACATACATTGCAATCTACTAATTGTTCGGTTAGCATTTTTCACCCAAGTGTTTCACTATAAATACTTGGCTCGTAACAACTTCTTCAACTCACCCAATGAACATTATTCGAGCTAAGCTTATCTAGCCCATATATAGCCGTTAAAGTTCGAGCTAGCTACGAGAAGAAGTAACTTGAGCAGCGGCTAGCAATGGGAGAAACTTTCACCTTAGCGCTACTCGGCGCGCTGGTGGTGCTCTCACTTCTTGTGAGCCCCATTGCTTGCTCCAAGCCGGTCAGCCCCAAGCCTGTAGTCAAGGCCGCCCCAACAAACAAAACGACGACCTACACTAGCCCTGCTGTTTCGGCCGCCTATGGCCCCGGCGGCTGGTTAGCCGCCGGGGCGACGTATTACGGCAGCCCCAACGGCTTCGGAGGCGACGGTTAGTGCTTTCTCACTTTATGGTCTATCGGTCCATACGAATTGGACCTACACTGCACCCCATTTATCAAGCACAAACTGACAATGAAATGATTTTGCAGGTGGCGCGTGTGGCTACCAAAGCGCTGTCGGGCAACCGCCGTTCTCGTCGATGATCGCCGCAGGGAGCACGCCACTGTTCTTGAATGGTCTGGGCTGCGGCGCCTGCTACGATGTAAGCATAACTCATCACCGTGCGTCCGTGCCCCTTCCATTAACGGTGCAAAGTAATCGGCTGGTCCTGATGACGAAAATTGTTCATGTCCGCGCGTACTACGCAGGTTATGTGCTCGAGTCACAAGGCGTGCTCTGGCAAGCCTGTGACCGTCGTGATCACCGACTTGAGCCCCGGCAATCTATACCCCGGCGAGCCGGCCCATTTCGACATGAGCGGCACCGCCTTGGGCGCCATGGCCAAGCCTGGCAAGGCCGACCAACTCCGTAACGGCGGTGTCATCAGAGTCCAGTACAAGAGGTATGTGTTCATACGATATAGCTATGATCCCGCTGCAGTGCATGATCTTGGTGTTTCTGTTGATTGTAGGGTGCCATGCAAGTACCCTGGCGTCAAGATCACCTTCAAGGTGGACCCGGGCTCCAACCCGTTCTACTTCAAGACCCTGATCGAGTTCCAGAACGGCGACGGCAACCTCAGGGCCGTGGCCGTCAAGCAGGCCGGAAGCCGCTCCTGGACGGCCATGACGCACGACTGGGGTGCATTGTGGCGCTGCAACAACGGCCAGAGGCTGCGCGCGCCCTTCTCTCTCCGGCTCACCTCCGACTCCGGCAGGAAGCTCATCGCTAACAACGTCATCCCCGCCAACTGGAGGCCCGGAGGCACATACCGCTCCTTGGTCAACTACCCATGAATACACTCCCCTTAAAAAAAAACCATGAATACACTTTTTTTTTTATTCACGACCGTGCTTGGTCAACAAGTGTGCAGGGTGTGTGAGTTTATACCGCCGGATAAATGCGCGTCCGGGTGCTACCAGAGGAGGTCTCGGAGAATATCTAAATCGTGTTCTTCCCTCTCCATATGGGTTATGGCCTCTTCATGCCCCTAGCGATGTGTCTGTATTTTACTTTCTTCTGTTTTTGTAATTTTGTTGTCGGTGAAGCTTGCACTACAGATTTAATTTGAATTCAAAAACGACAAAACTGGCCAAAGTTCGAAACTTCAGCATGAAATAACCCAATTTAAAATAGTTTCTGAAAATAACCTTTTCATGAATCCGGGCCTGCTCCATGCCCCATGCTCAATACCATGGTGGCCCGGTCAATGGCTTCATGGCGTCGTCCAACATGGTAGGCGCCGTTGCCCTAGAACCACGGGCGTAAGTATAATGTCCCGATGAAAGGATTCATACTTCTTAGCACGAAGCCACAGCCTCGGGACGAAGCTGCATCAATGTGGATGGGGCTAGCTAACCCTAATGAATAACTAATTAGTACCATTTCCGTCCCAAAACACAATGCGTGTTGGTATTTTTTTAGCCTACAAACCCTTATATGTTGGATTGGAACACCCGTAGTACTATGTAATAATTATTTATAGAGTATGATTTTACTGTCATAGATAGGATATATAAATACCTGGCCCCATCGGCATTTGTTTATAGCTTTGTCCCTGTGCGCCCCGGCATGCGCTCCATGCGTGCAAGCATGAAGCCCTAGTCGGGGGCGGGAGAGGGGGGTGCCTTTGAGGCGGTCAAGTTACAAGGGGACGTGGATGGGAGATCCACCCTCACAACCCTAGCCCCTTTCTTCTTCATGAAACCCCGAACACCCCTCCCTCTCTCTCTACCCCAACTCAACTTCCCCTCAATTCCCACCAAATCAAATCATATATTTGTCGATTTCGACTCCCCTTTGTTCCTAGAGGTAATCTCACCAATCTTCCTTGTTTTTTTCGATAAATATCTTGCCATTTAATCGCATTTATAAAAAAAACTAGATTTTGCATTTGGAGGGAAGTCTCTGGTTGGTTGTTTACGTAATTTACCAATGGTGATTGGTATGATGGTTATGAAGCATTAGTTCTAGGGTTTGTAGGTTATGGTTTTGAATATTTTAGCAAACTTGGCACGAATTTTCATTAGTGCATTTGTGAATGATTTCCTTTACGGTAATATAATTGTCTTCGATGGAAATTGCATGTTTATGTACCAAGTTGTGTGTGTTTTAACCCCGCAAGCATAGAGAGAAGTGAATGAATTTTCACATGAGTTAAAATGCACCATCAAGTTCACTACTCTTTGAACTCCTCAAGTTTGAATAACTTGCAAATACTAAACTTATCAATGTATATATTATTCCTACATTTGAGACAATGACATGTTTCTAAACACATACAATGAATCTTTAGAAATCGATTCCGAAATAAAATTTCTATAGATGCGTAGTGGTGCAAATTACCTACAAGGGGAACAAACTACAACTACAAAGAAGCAACCCAAACATAGGAAACGACATACAAAAGAACAATAGTCCACACTAACTATGGTGCAAAGAAAGAAGAGATAATATTGACACCTACAACTACTTCCACATAATATTATGATATCACACACCAAGATTTATCGCCACCGAGAGGCCTACTTTTCAAATTTGTGCCAAATAATTGTGATTCAACTCATCCAATCTTTGTCAAACAACAACAGCAACAACAACAACAACAACAACAACAACAACAACAACAACAACAACAACAACAACAACAACAACAACAACAACAACAACAACAACAACAACAACAACAACAACAACAACAACAACAACAACAACAACAACAACAACAGCAACAACAACAGCAACAGAAACAGCAACAGCAACAGAAACAGCAACAGCAACAGAAACAGCAACAACAGCAGCAGCAGCAACAGCAGCACCAACAACAACAGCAACAACAACAGCAACAACAACAACAACAACAACAACAAAAATAAAAACAACAAAAACAACAACAAAAGATCATAAACTTCCAATAAAAACACAAAAGGAATTCTAAAACTCCTGAAGTTCCATTTAAGTAACCTTACTACGCTTTCTGCTTCCCAAGGTTTCGATAAACCTAGGTCTACTAGGGAAAAATAACTATATTACATCCATAATCCAGATCGAAGGTATCAACCCTTTTTCTGTCACTGTTGCCGAGGAAGCAATAGCTACCCTAGTGAGGTTAGTAGGAACCTTGCTAGTTTTAATTTTGTTAGTTTATTTTGAGTCTTTATTTGAAAAACCAAAAACATTAGTTAGTCTTTAAATTCTTATTTTTACTATCATTAGTATTTGTTTAAGAAAATCCCAAAACATAGGAAATATGGCTGAAAAGAAGCTTGGGGAGTTTGTAACTCCTAACAATGATTATTTGCGTACTCCTATTACACAACCAGCAATTACTGTTGAAGATTATGAAATTAAGCCCCACTATTTAAGTTTGGTTCAACAGAATCAATTTGGACGCTCTGCCGTTGAGGATGCGGGTATGCAATTAAATACTTTCACTGGAATATGTGATGTGCTGCACAATAAATATGTTGACCCCGATGCGGTCAAGTTGCGCTTATTTCCTTTCTCTCTTAGAGGAAGAGCAAAAGAATAGTTGCTATCTTTTCCTAGAAATACTATTGCATCATGGGTGGAATGTACTTCTTTATTTATGACTAAATTCTTTCCACCTGCAAAGACTATGCAAATAAGATCTAATATAATGGTTTTATACAGGAAGAGTGTGAGCCACTAGCGCTTGGATGGGAGAGAATGAACGAATGCATGAGAAACTGTCCCATCCATGGGATGGAAGATTGGTTAATTCTCCAATTATTTTATAATGCTCTTAATCCTGTATCTAAGTCTATGTTTGATACTGCAGCTGGAGGGAAATTTATGGGTAAACAAATTACCGAAGCAAAACAGCTGCTAGAAAATATGCAAGACAACCATGCCCAATGACATGTGGAAATATCAAACAGAAAGAAGGTGAACTTCGTCACACCTCAAGAAAATGAAGAACTCAATGCTATGTTGGATGAGATCATATTAGTCGTCAAAGGTAAGGAAACCCATGTAAGAGCTATCCTAGAACCAAATATTGAAGAAATAGACTTCACAGCTCATAATGATTATAACCCTGCTTGGAGTAAGAATTATAATCCAAATTTTCAGAAACACTATTCTAGTCCTGCAGGTAACTCTAATAATAATTTGGTATCAAGTAATAGTAGTCTCTAAGAAACTCTTAAGTATTTTATGGACTCAAAAAATGAGAAAAATAATATCCTAGTTAAAATAATGGAGAATCATGATGATATGCTTGGTAAATTATCTAACCAAGCTGTAAGTTTGAGGAATGATTTGCAGGCCCTCCAGGAAAGAACAAGGATTGTTGAGGCACAGCTAGGTAAGATAACCGAGATTCAAACTCTCATTCTAGCTAAATTTGCAGGTAAATCTGAGCCCAATCCGGTTGAAGGCCTCAAAATGATAAGAATCCAAAGGGAGGAGCCTGAAGAACTTGACTATATCAATGCTCCTTCACCGAATTATATAGTTGAAGATCTTATGAAACGGATCAATATCAAGATTCCGGTAAGTGAAGGAAATTAGGAAACCATGTATCAACACTTCCTTAATCAGGTAGCAATAAAGGTATGGAAGCTTGCGAAATAATATAAGAAAATTGCTGAAAAATTACTTGTTAAGCTTGATGATATATTTGAGCCTACTATTAAGATTAAAATTTGGACTAATGAGATAGCGGCACTTTGTGATTTAGGTGCAAGTGTTTCAACAATTCCAAAGAGTCTTTTTAATAAGTTAAATCTCGGCTCTTTTAAAATCACCGAGTTAAAATTACATCTAGCAGCTTCTACCTACAAACAAGAAGCATGAACTAAAGAAAATACTTTAGTATACATTAAAGGATGTCCTGCTCTTATTGATTTTGTTATTGTTGACATGCCTGAAGATGCTACTGCTCCTATCATATTAGGTTGTCCTTTCTTAAGAACTGTTAAGGCTTTGATTAATCTGCATAAAGGGAACGTGAAGCTCCAATTGCCTTCGTGGGATCCTTTTGTAGATCATTTTCCCAGGAAGAAGAAAGCCAAGCATGATGATAAGGAGACCATCACTTTAAAGACCAACTATTTTGGAGTGGGTGTTCCACTCATCTGGCCTAAGTGAGCAACATTACGGTCAAGCTATTGACCATAAAAGAGCTCTTCATGAGAGGCAACTCATGTAAAATAAAGGTTTGAGTAAAGTTTTTAAGTTCTAGTTTAAGTTTTATGTTGAATAAAGAGTGCAAGAAAACTCCAGTTGAGGAGGGGAGATTCAATGGTACTAAAATTCCTGTTTTACACATGCTAATGTTGGTCGATAATTTAGTCTCTTATTTTTCTGTCAAAACATTGTGTTTCGCTAAGTTTTAGTCTAAAAAGTAATTCTTGAAGAAATATAAATTTTTTGACGTCTACAGTACCTTTAAGGACCAACTATACAGGGGGAATTAAAATTCCAGCCGTATAGCTATTTGAGCCATCGACAAATTTTCTTCTCCAGATACAAAGGTTTAACGGCCAACTATACGGCGGGACCATTTTGGTCCGGCCGTATAGTTGCGCCCGTATAGATACAACTGCCAGGAAAGGAACCCTAGAAACCCTAATTTTTGCCGTCAGACCAACTATACTGCGGGAACAAAATGTTTCGGTCTTATAGTTGCGTCCGTATAGTTGCATCCGACCACTGAAACGCACGAGAAGGTACCCAAAACACCAAAACTCCAATCATTTTTCTCTCTTCTACCTCCAAACTCTCTCAAAATCTTAAGGGATCTTCATCTCTACTCAATTTCGTTTGATTTCTTCGCACACAAGTGATCTACGGTATGTTGCTCCTCTGATCCTCCAATTACTTTTTGCAAATTAATCTCTGATCTATTGTCATTATCAATCTAGGGTGAGACTTATTTAGAACCGTTTGCCATGTTTCTCTTGCCTAGATTATTGTTTTGAGGATATTCTTTAGTGTTCTATGATGAGGAATATGTTATGCTTATTATTGTTGGATCAAAAAGTTTTATTTTTGTCTCTCTTATTTATTTTTAGAAGATGAACACAAGGAGCAAAATGCGTGCTCGTGCCGTTGCGAGTTCTTCGCATGCTGCCACTATCGCTGCAGCTCGGGACCGCATGGGGATACGGTTCAGGAATGAGATCCAACGTGATCGCTTCAACAAGATCAATAATCGAAAAGTGAAGGCAACCAAGTGGGCTTGTCCCGTTATATTGAACCAACTCGGTATTTCTAATGACTTTAATTTGCTTTGCAATAGGATCCTGGAAAACTTTGTATTCCATGATGTGCCTACTTATCGCCAGTTAACTCTAGAATTTTTAAGTTCTTTGATTAGCACCGTTAAAACATGGCATGTAGAGGACACGATTTTTTTGACTTATGAACAACAATTACACATTAACACTTGATGAATAATTCAATTGTCTTAATTTACCAAACAATGATGGCAATGCTTTACGCGCATCTTTTGCCGACATGCATCCTTCCCATATCATTATTATAATGGAATGAGTTTCACTTCTAGAGTCAATAAGGGGAAGAATATTCAGCATCCTTCTATTCGCTATTAGTTCTATGTTATTGCTAACACCTTGCAGGCACGAAATGAGTTTACAAGACTCAATGAGAAGGACATCTTAGTCCTTGCAAAATCTGATTTCAACAACATCGACTTGTCACTCAACTTGGGTGCAATTCTTATGTGCTATTTGGAGCACCATTCCTCCCAAAGCCAAGGACCCCACACAGGTGGAGGCATCATCACCGTACTTGCCATTGCCCTACGCATCGACCTAGGTGAGTTTCAACCAGTTCTAGGTTAGCGACGTGTTGGTTTCTCTACTTTGAAAGCTTGTGGAATGCTCACTCGGAGAGGCGGTGTTTTTTACTTTCATATTGCAGGAGCTGGGCATCTCTACCCCACTCCTTTGCCTAATGGTCTCTTCTCTATCGAGGAGGGACGTTTGCTATATGATGTGCAGGTTGAACAACATCAACCCGAGGAGGAGATTCTGGATGAATATGAGGACCAAGAAGAGGAGCAAGAAGTTCCTTATCAAGAGGAGCAGCCACCGAACCGGTTCGCTACATATCAAGACTTCCAAAAACTTGGAGGGACTATGGAGCGGATGCATAATCTCGACCTGAACCTCCGAGAAACCACACGTAACTTATCAAATCAATTTGCGGACTGGAGTTACAACTTTTTCCCACCACCTCAGTGATTTGAAGGGCTTGCAAAAGCCTAAGCTTGGGGAGGTTTTCTATTTATTTTTATTTGGTGTTCATTTGCTTTATTTCGAGGTTATGCTTTTTATTCTAGTTTATAAGCACTCGTGTTGGTTTCCCCAACACTTTATCTTTAGTTATTTTATTTGTTTCGAGATTTTCAATCCGAGCTTTGCCGCCAATTTTCTATTCTTTAATTCCCTTTCTCAAAAACAACAAAAATATTTCTCCATTTATCCTTATTTTCCCTCTTTCTTTTCTTTTCGCCTCAAGGTTCCCATGTATTTGCAGGAAGAGTGATCGACTTCGAGTTTCCAAGAAACAAATCAAAAGGAAAGAGAGAAGTGGAACCAAACATGAGAGGTATGCCTTATGACTCCCCACTTTGAAGTTTGAGAAACCCATGCTAGATAGTAGTAATGTTAAGATATTATATTGGTGGAGCGAGTCTCTATATTGTAGTAACATTTTGTTTGCATGGGTATTTAGTTCAGTAAATTTTGTTCCAGCTCTTGTAATTAACCAAGTCTTGCCTAAAAATTTGATAAACAATTGAAATAAGAAAAAGTCTCACAATTGAAGACTTGGGTGTTGTAGTGTTTATTCTTGAAAGCTTATTCCTAGAGACACTCAACACCATAAAAAATACTGATTGACTTGATAGCTCTCTTTGAAAATATTTGTTCAATTGAATTAATGTTTAGCGGTATTTGTGCGCATGCCAAAGGTTAACTTGTGAATCATAAGAATGATATATCTTTAGGCGTGTCAAACTTCATGGGATGCCAACAACTCCGCTAGCCTACGAATGATCTTCATGGACGAAACTCCTAGATTTCGGCTATGAGTTGATTAAACATATGTAGCAGCAATGCTATAATGGGTAAGATTCTTGGCACTCCAGGGTAGCTGTGTTCATGATGGAATCACTCCTCTGGCTGATATGAGTAATCATTATGCAAAAGGAACATAAACCTTAGTGATTCCACGAGTGTCCATCACAACCCGATAAACTAATGAATTTTTGTGCATGCTCTCAATTACTTAAGAATTGAAATTCTTGAAGGACAATGAATAGAAAACTAGTGCTTGAAAAGTCTTGATTTATTGATGTGGGAGAATTGATATACTTTAGTGTATATGCTTTTCATGACAAACTCTCACACTCTTAATTTTACATGATTATACTTTATTGTTCAAAGGCAAGCTTATGAATTGATTATATGACACGGAATAAATTTTACTCATTTGAATCATCCATGCTTACAATAATTTTGCTGCGCTATAAGGATTCATGAAATCCATATGATATGCTTGCCATTACTCTATCTATGCTGAAGTTTTTTAGATTAATAAAGTGGAGGAAACATGAGACTACCAATCATGAGTAAGATCATCATCTCCTAATTTCAGTTTAAATGCTGAGTTCCTTTTTGGTTTTGGTTTTCTAGCTCGAGGACGATCAAGTTTAAGCTTGGGGAGGTTGATGGCTGTGAAATATAGCCATCCACACTCACATTTAAACTAGATATTATTCATATATTTGATGAAATATCTCTCTAAATCCAGTCACTAATGCCTAATGATCAAAGGGGTATGCAATCCTGTCTTTCTATTTTTTCCTACGCATATAATGACTTTTGATGATGGGAATCACTACATAAGAGATTTCCAACAAATCAAAGAAACCTAGAGCCGTGAAGTGGAGGAAGTGACTTTAACGACCAACTATACGGCTGGAATAAAATTCTCACCGTATAGTTCCGTCTGTATAGTTGGCACCGACATCACCAGGTCAAACAAAACAACTTTCGTGAAGGGACCCCTATATAAAAAGGCTACGGGGGACGAGAAAAACCCTATTCCTTTTGATCTCAACTCTCCCTGCCACCAGAAGCCACCACGCTGGAGAAATAGATCTAGATCTAATCTCCAAACCTTTCTACACCACCATATCCATATTCCACCACTTGTAATAGTAGATCTCATCTCCAATTGGCGACATTGTAAGACTATTTGCTATCAATCTCATGATTTACATTACAATGTTTTTGGTTGTTGATTTCATCTCTATGTGTGAGTAATTCTCCTTGGGCTAAGGGCTTCGGCCTAGCCATGTAGCTTTTGTGCATGTTATTTATCATAGATGGGATCATATATTAGTTTGTATGACATGATGATTATTGTACCCTCTATTGCCTCAATCTAAGGACTTGTTAGGTACCTAAGACCCCAAGGATTGATCCATGTATAGGGAGTGTGAGTGATACCTGATCTGCGGGTTGGGAACCCCAGTGACAGAAGGGGTAGTACAGCTGTATGTGATGGATTTTCTTGGGATTAACGGTGACATCACTATGTGTATCATTAGTTCTCTTTCTTCTATGAATGAGACTAGTAGGTTATTGCTATAAGAGGTTGCGGAGGCAATAGCAATTATGGATGCACTGCCCACATATAATTATACTACCCTAACAATTACATGCATATTTTATTATTATCTTTTATTCCCATCAGATGTTTTACACAGCTACTGGTGAAACCGAAAGCCCAAGGCCCTCTCTCTCTCTCCATCGTCAACAACAACATAAGATCGCAAACTCTTGGTCCGGTTAAAACACAAAAGGAATTCTAAAACTTCCGAAGGTCCGTTTAAGTAACCTTACTACGCTTTCTTCTTCCCTAGGATTCCATAAACCTAGGTCTACCAGTGAAAAAGAACTATACTACATCAGTAATCCGGATCGAAGGTATCAATACGTAGGATTTGCTCGATCCTCTATAGATTCTTTTGCTCTGCCACGCGTCTTCTTGATGTACATAATATATATGGTTCGAACGGTCAATTGTTTTGAAGATTTGATTAGATCCGCTCATCTGCTATTTAATAAATTTACATCTGCTTAGATCTGCTCATCTGCCATCTAGTAAATTTACATTTCTTAGCATATATGTTAATGGAGTATTGATTTTGATACACAACATGCATATATATGCTTAATAGTGTACATTACATTTCTATTTCTTAATGAGGCCAATGATTCAATTTTGCCTGAAAAGAGTGCAAGGGGAGACACATATGATCGATGGTGTCATATTTTTTGGGGGATGGGTTAGTGAACCTCAGGCAATAATGTAAAACAAGTGTAAGATCCCTCCCTTATAAAGGTAAGGATCCCTGTGATTGCAATGCTAGTCCCTGGATCAATGCTAGAATCCACAGTTTAAGATGAAGTACACAGAAACAAAGGTCATTATTACATATCATTCCAGAGACAAACATAGTCTTTTACAACTCCATGGCCATAGGCCTAATACAAGAGTTCAACCATAACAATATAAATAAGTCTTAATCTTCATGTGCCACAGGCAAGCATGTTGAGTGTAGACTCATAACCCCTAATCATCATCAGAATAACCTACAACATCACAAGTTACAGCCACAGTGGGTCAATACATTGGAATAGTATTGGCAAGTGATACCTTAGTAGAATATTAACATCTAGTTACTACATGCATTTGGCTAAGTGTAGCTTAGGCTTGCTTTGCTCAAAATAGGTTTTACCTATTAGTTGAAAACACTAAGTTTTTCTTTGACAAAACTTTCCCAAGGAACCACCAATAGAAATTGGTGAACCTTCACCCTTGTTCAACCACAAGTTTTAACTTAGAAAATTGAGATGAGGAGATTCTTGATAGCTTCCATGTATTGATGCTCATATTGTCCAATACTAGGGACATGGCTAAGTACTTAGATTCTTCCATCTGCAGAGGTTGTGTACTTTTCCCACAAGACTTGATTTTCACCAAGACAGGACCTTTCAGAAGCCTTCCCTTAGACCAAATGGACGTGTTCCAACCTATCATCCCACTACCACCAACTGTCCAAATGGCTAAGTTATTGCAACCTATATGATCCAGGCAGAGCCCATATTGCCATGTGGCTGCACTAGAAGCTTCTTAACATTTGGCAAACACACCAATAGCAAGCCATCCACATGTTGGATGGTCATTGCGACTCAATAATCAAAAGCATGGTAAATGACAAATAAACGAGTAGTCATCACTACTCCTCTGCATCAACCTCCTCGTCGACAAGTGTAAGACCTGCATTCTCCATAGCGGTCTTGTACTCCTCGACATTGGTAGTCAAGGCCTCTACCTTGGCTTTGAGAGCCCTCTTCTATGAACGAAGTCTCTCAATCATACCCTGCTGATGCTCGAGCTCGAAGTCCTTGGCCTCTAGTTCTGCAGTCATCTCTCGAATCCTCTTGTTCCTATCTTGGACTCTTTTCTCTTGACTCTTCAACTTTCTATCCCGACTCTCAAACTTGGCCTCCATTTCCTTGACTATCTCATCTTGCTCCGCGAAGAGCTGGTCCTTCTCACGAAGCTGCACCTGGAGTTCGTCATTGTTAAGCATGACGTTGGTCCTATCAGTATCTAGGTGCCTAAGAAGAACCTCTAGGTCCTGGAGGTATAGAAGAATCGTCTCTGCCGTCTCTCTAGCAGCATCCTCGAACTCAATAGCCTCACCATCCTCGTCATGTCTACCGAAGGCGTGGAAGTGAGTACCTCTAATCTCCCGAGAGTGTCTCCCTAACAAACGCCCAAGTAAATCCTGCATGACTACCTCTAGGCCTCTCTCCTTATCGTCATGCATGAGCTTGAAGGTGATAGCCTCCGTGGCTGGCTCAGTCTGGTGTCCTGGCTAAGTAACCTTGAAGCCCCAAAGGTCCTTCCTCTCAAACTTGGTGAGGGGAAGCATCATGATACTAGGAAGCGAAAGATTGAGCACACTAGTGAGCTCAATAAGACGAGTGCCAAAACGAGTTCCCTTGAACTCTTCAACCGTGATGATGGTAACATTAGGCATCTATTTTATAAGATAGAGAAAAGTTAGAAACAACATCAACAGAAATTCTCAAGACAAGGTAGCACAAGCATATCATTTGCAAACAATCACACAAGTCATGTCATACATAAATCCATTACAAGCATCCAAGGTTCAACTTAACTTAGACAAAATTTTGGAAATAAAATGATAAGTATGGTTGTCCAACTAACGAAGTACATTACAATTCTCACTCTCTAGACTAAAGGCTATCAAAGCATCCTTCTATCAATAGATATGAGAAAGAAGATTAGAAAAGTTTACGAGAAGAATACCAGTCCCTGGTTTGCACCTGTAAGATCCCTCCCTTTATAAAGGTAAGGATACCTGTGATTGCAATGCTAGTCCCTGGATCAATGCTAGAATCCACAGTTTAAGATGAAGTACACAGAAACAAAGGTCATTATTACATATCATTCCAGAGACAAACATAGTCTTTTACAAACTCCATGGCCATAGGCCTAATACAAGAGTACAGTCTTAACAATATAATTAAGTCTTCATCTTCATGTGCCACAGTCAAGCATGTTGAATGTAGACTCATAACCCCTAATCATCATCGGAATAACCTGCAACATCACAAGTTACAGCCATAGTGGTTCAATACATTGGAATAATATTGGCAAGTGATACCTTAGTAGAATATTAACATCTAAATACTATATGAATTTGGCTAAGTGTAGCTTAGGCTTGTTTTGCTCAAAATAGGTTTTACCTATTAGTTGAAAACACTAAGTTTTTCTTTGACAAAACTTTCCCAAGGAATCACCAATAGAAATTGGTGAACCTTCACCCTTGTTCAACCACAAGTTTTAAGTTAGAAAATTGGGATGAGGAGATTCTTGATAGATTCCATGTCTTGATGCTCAAGTTGTCTAATACCAGGGACATGGCTAAGTACTTAGATTCTTCCATCTGCAGAGGTTATGCACTTTCCCCACAAGACTTGATTTTCACCAAGACAGGACCTTTCAGAAGCCTTCCCTTAGACCAAATGGACGTGTTCCAACCTATCATCCCACTACCACCAACTGTCCAAATGGCTAAGTTATTGCAACCTATGTGATCCAGGCAGAGCCCATATTGCCATGTGGCTGCACTAGAACTTCTTAACATTTGGCATCTCAAATCCCTTTGTTCCTGGGTGGCTTTCAACAAGTGTGATACACAAGGTAAACCATAGAAATGGGCCTTGTGTAACCACTCAACACAAACCAATCTTTCCATTCCACCCAGGTGTTTCATTCACTTAGTTGTTTTATTAAGAAAAACATAAGTCAAAGACTTAGAATTATTTCTCATATCATGAATATATAATCCACCCTTGGTTGCTACTAGCTAGGCTAATCATGACATATCTTAAATTTAGAGGAAATTCTAACATTACTACAACTACTAGGATTTCCCATGCATAGCATATAGATACTTAGCAAAAATCATGCAAGTCATATACAAAATATTTCTAATGCATAGGTAAAAATATTGGGATAGAAACATGAAGCACCACTTGCCTTGGTAGTTTGGGGAGTATAAACAATCTTCACAACCACAATCACTATTAGCACCAAAATCTACACATAAAATAATGGCACCAAATTCACATATCAATAATATACAAACAAAAATATATGAATGCATGCAAATGCCATGTGATGATTTTCTACACCAAACAAGACAAGTATACAGTACTGAATCATAAACAAGACCAAGACACACTAAATAAACTTTATTTGATCTTTAAATCATTTTTCAAATCATTTCTATACTCAAAATGAGCCTATAAATGTCTCTGCAAAAATAACCAATTTTACAGGAGCAAAACATTAAACACATTTCATAAATGGATAGCATTCTTTCTCCTGATTCCAATGATATAAAATTTGTAAAATTTGAACATGCGGATCAAAAGTTATGAATTTTGCAAGTTTGATTCACTAATAGATCTAAATTCTGTTTTTAAATCTAAACGTAGGCCACGCGGCGTGCTCTGATTGGATTGTACCGATTCGGCCGGATCGACTAGTGTGGGCCACACGATCTAAATTAAATCGCACGGACCAGATCTAACGTACCCCTTCGCGTAAGTGATTCTATCGCATGCGTTGGATCTAGATCTGACGACTATTGATCAAACGACCACAGATGGGCGACGCTAGCGATGGCGGCGCGAAGACGCGGCTCTATCAGAGATGCTCCGGCGGCTACAGAGGGGGCTGGGGTCAGTGGGAGGGCTTACCGAACTCGCAAGGTCGCGCTGATGCTCAACTACTTGCTGGCATGGACGGGGGCGCACTATGGAGGTCACTGGGGCTCGTCGGAGTTGCGGCGTCGTCGGGTTCCAGCAGGCGACGACGTTGCCGATGATGTAGACCGCCCTAGAACGAACCAATGGTGTCAGAGGGTGCGCAAGGTTATGGCGAACACGACAGGGTCAAAGAAGAAGCAAGGGCGCTCGGAGGTTACCGGTATTTCTCGTCGGAGCTAAGCGACGACTCTGTTGTTTGCAGAGGTGGACGGAGGCGACGTCCTGGTGCAATACAGAACAAACGAATGGCATGAGTTGATGCGCAGAAGCCTGGCGTACACGCTCGAATGAACTAGATATGAAGAGGGACGCTGTACTCACCGGAATGCGTCGCCGGAGGCGCTCAGTACCGCGGCAGTGCAAGTGGAATTGTGGCCAGCCTGGTGGCGGAGAAGAGGCGCTGAGTGAGGGGAAAGATGCGGAGAGGAGAGGGGGTTAAGTATCCGGTGAGGGGCGAGGAGATCGCGCGGCATTGATCGGCAAATAAGCCCGCTTCATTCGCGGCAGTGATGGTGGTAACGGCGGCGTCGACGGGGTCGGGGGAGTGCGTGGTTTGGGGACGATGACCGCGTGGCGTTTGGGTCCACCAATCAGCGAGCGCGGGATAGGTCTGCGTCGCGTGAGAAAGAGAGAGGGAAGGGAATGGCCCGGGTGGGCTTTTGGGCTGGATTCGTTGTTGGGCTAAAACTGCAGCGCCGGCCTTTTCTGCTTTCCTTATTCTTTTTCTTTTTCCATTTTCATTTTCAGAAAACATTTTCAAATGAATTTAAATGTGTTTGATTTCAAACCTTTTCTGGATTTTTATAAAGTGAAAATTATACACATTTGGTTGCAGAACAATGTTGTATACTTTAAAATAATTTGGCACTTTGGAATTTTAAAATAAACATTGTTTTTACCCATTGTTTATTAAAGACAAAGAAATGGTTTAAACTTGTTTATTTGTTCTTAAATATTTTCCAAGCTTTGGAAATTATCAAACAAACTTATGAACAATCATCCTTGGTTTAGAACAAATATTCTCTCACTAGAGAGTAGCATTGGATCAATGCTTTGCTTACATAAAATAATAAGCATACAAATGCTTCTGTTTTTGTAAAACTTTGAAAATGATCCTAAAATGATCATGAATGCATGGATGATATGCAAAGCTTTGAAAACATGATTTTAGGGATGTTACAACAATAATATAAGTTGTGCAATTGGTACTTTGTTTCGCTAACTCCATCTCTAAAAAACTTATAAGGCCCCAGATTTATTCTACATTCATATGTACTATTATATTTCAATTCCACGGTGAGTCCGATGATTCAAGTTTGCCCCAAATGAGCTAACATGCATTCATAGTGTATAAGAAGTATTACATTTCAATTTTTTTTATTATGGACAATGATTCAAATTTGCCCCAAAAGAAAGGCGGACACATTAATTAGTGTCAGATTTTTGCAGGGATGAGTTAGCGAACCCGGGACAATGTACAAGAACAATATATAGGTTGTGCAATTAGTACTTGGTTCGCTCACGCTATCCCTGAAGAAATCTTATGAGGCCCCGGACTTTGTTCTTCATATAAGTCTCATCCAATTAATTTTCATTTTGTTTGGATACGTGAATGATATATGAACTGATCAAACTATTGCTGAGATATATTCTCTTCGATATCAATTTAATATTGTCTTACATATATATATATGTTGTTAATTCTTGAGTTTTAATACAATTCAATCATATGTATGAATTCTAAGTTATGTTCTTAAAAATCAACAGGATGATTCTGATTGCATGGACTCTAGCAAGCAGTTCAGCGACAATAAGAGTCACTACATGCTGAGGCGCTTACGGTGGGGGCTAATTCCTTTCCACCATAAGGGGGATTTGTTTTGCTCATTATGTTGCAGAGCCATCAACACAGACATCCACAACATGATCTAGCACCCGGTGAAGATTGCTAAAGGCCAAGGTCGAACGCACCAGCCGAAGACCTTGGCACAAACACAGCCTATAGCAAATTCTCCGGGAATATGGCTTGAGTGGCATGTTTTCCATTGAGTAGGCTTATGCTCCTTCTAAGGCGGCTCCATGTCCCTGCTTGTGCTACTGCGCTGATGCCCTTACTTATATTTTGTTTAAGTTAAATATTATCTCTGGTTGCATGTAAGACAATATCTACATCCGTACTCGCCGGTGTTTGAACTATTATAAGTACCTTGTTTATATATTAATATACTCATTTATATGGAGTTCCTTTAATTTTCTCGTATTCAGTTATATTACTGATCATGATGCCGCACTGATCTATATTTGTAGTGTGGGATGGTAGAATTAATAAGGATGGAAGCGTAACCTTTATATGAAGTTCCTTAAATTTGTTCGTGTTCAAATTCAAAATACTTGTACCTTATTGCTCTATACCAAGAACACGAACACACTGTACGAGTCGGTCATATACCTTTTAGGTTACGCAAGACACAATATTTAGGTTAGTACGCACACAATAATATAACCTACCTTAGGACTCAAATTTTTAGGTTACTCAAGGTACTACGCCATATATTTTCTTCGATGTATGAACCTCATTTACTCTTAGGACTCAATTTCACTCTAGCAAGCATGTGTAAACACCTTCCTTTGCCTTTAAATTATAAATATTCTCTAAATTTAGGATTAACGAAATCCCGAGTTCTGAATATATCCGGATTTCCAAATATTCACTCAACCAGACTTCCTTCAAATAATGCATGAAAAATGGTTATATTGGTGCAAAATTCATAATTAAGAAACCAAATAATCTCACTTCGTGATTAGACATTTGAATTAGTCAAATTTAAAACACTTTCACCTTATTTCTTTGCCCCCAAGCACATGAACACTGAGTTATCATGCTTTCAGGGTATAAGATCCAAGGTTTGTACTACGCCAATTTTTTTCTTCAGTTTATGAACATCATTTAGTCTTAGAGTATCAATTTCACTGTAGCAAGCATGTATACACATCTTTATTTACTTTTAAATTATGAATAATTCCCAAATTTTAGAATAATCAAATGCCGGAGTTCCGAATATATCTGGAGTTCTAAACACGTTTATTTCAAACTACTAGTTGTCTTATCTAGGGAAATTTCTTCATGGCAAAATATTAAATATTTGGAGAACGGATGTTCTTAGAGACATTTTCCACTTTCAGCCGTCCGAGGCTAGTACTTGGCGGCAAATATTTTAGATCCGTGCCACATTTTCCTTCCCCGCCCACCCAAACCACTATTGTCAACGCTCAGATTTTTAATCCCAGATGCTTGTTATGCCATACATCGCAATCCCAGGATTACCATTTTTGCGAGACATAACAAATTGGATATCATAATACATCATCCATTACAAACCATACATAAGGTCGTACAACAAATAAAGGATCTCATGATCTAGTCTTAGTACAATCAAAGCAACGGAATAATATAATAACGGTAGCGTGGGTGAGGCTCCATCTTCATGGTCACAGGCAATGCTGACGATGGGAGATGATACTAGTTGTCATAACCTTCCTACGGTCCATCCTCCTGATAGTCCTCTTCATATTTCGGCCACGAGAATAGCCAGGGACAAAGCCATGAGTACTTTTTAAGTACTCACAAACTAACACTAACAAGTAAATTGTTTTTAGGTAGGAATCCTAAGCTCTAGGTTGTTTTGCAAAAAGCCAGATTTACCTCTAACTGGGTTTAGAAGCAAAGAAAACTAGTTTAAGGTTTTATAACACCTAAGGGGGAACTTGAGTTTTCATAATCACAACCTTGTTGTGGTCAAGTCAAGTCATGATTCATTTCACAAGTTATTTTGAAAACATCTGACGACGGAACAGTATGGCCACTCCAACTGTCCACAACCGCGAACATGGCTATTCGAATAGTTTGACACTTTGCGGAGGTCGTACACTTTCACCATAATATTGGATACATCCGTCAGGAACAATCCTGATTTTACCATACTCAGTATGCGGATAATTAATCCTAACCTTTCAATTACACACCCTAGTATAGGCACCTCTCCTATGAGTTTGGCCTCCCAACCATGACCATCCGTCATCTTAGGAACTGCACAGGTGGTCAATCTTCACGAGGTAGCCTCAGCTCAAACCTCGGCCACAAGGGAACCCATACTAAGGTATATAAACTTCCAATCAAGCCCTACCCAATTTCAGGTATTGTGGTTGTACGGTAAAATTGGAATGGTATCGCATCCAGACACAACCATCAGTTTTGTAAAAGGGCTAAGGCTCATGACTCAACATTTTGACCATCAAAATCATCTGGTGCTCAAGAAGACATGTCAAAACATTTCAATAGAATGACTCGTCATTCTAAGGTTTTCATAATCATTTTTGTAGGGGTTCGTATCATGGAAAACAAAAAATTCTACCGCATGCACACAAACAAGCCAAGATCTATCTACTAGATTGTAGCAACGAGTCGATTAGAGTACTCACCCTCGAAGATTCTAAAGCGGTTAACGAGAGCAGATTCTCACGGGTGATGTAGTCGTACACTTGCCGATCTCAAGATCGCGTAGACGATCCTTCCGGCGCTGCGTTCCGGCAGCGCTTCCGCAGTCGGTCACACGTTCGGTACTCGATGAAAACCTTCCTCTCCCTTGTTCCAGCAGGTAGCGGAGGTTGTAGTTCTCCCCTCATGATTCTGGTAGCATGACGGCATGGTGTCGGAAGTAGAGGGAAGATCCCGCAGGGATTCGCCTAAGCCGGTGCGGGTTATGGTGGATCTAGGGTTTCCAGCGATCTAGGTTTAGAGGGCCGGAGAGGAGGAGGAGGTGTCAGCGGCGTCTAGGGCGAAGATGACCGAATGGTGGCAGCGTGAGGCAGCGGCACGGCGGCGGCGGTGCTAGGGCGGCGGCGGCGCGGCTTAGAGGTGGGAAGGGTTGGTTGTCGTGCTTTGGGGCAGCCCCTCCCCTCTATTTATGAGAGGGAGGCAGCTTGGAAGAGGGGAGTTTTAATCCTTCCCCAAACCCAAGTTAGAGAGAAGGAAGGACTCTTTCCTTATTCCACTAGGAAACTATTGTTCTAGTTTGACTTTTCAAACCTCCCTTTTGACTTTCCATTTAGAGCTTTATTTCTCTCTCGCAAATGCCCAACCAAGTAACCTAGTGTTGGAGATATTCCCTAGAGGCAATAATTATAGTGGTTATTATTATATCTTTGTGTTTATGATAAATGTTTACATTCATGCTATAATAGTATTAACCGGAAACATTAATACTTGTGTGATTTGTAAACTAAATTAGAGTCTCTAGTAAAGCCTCTTTGTAATATTATCTTGTTGGTTGATAGATGATCGTGGTTTCCCGATCATGAACATTGAGATGTTATTAACAACAAGATCATATCATTCGGATAATGGTATGATGCACATACTCCTATAGATAAGCGTAGCATTAAGATCAAGTCATTTCAATAGTTTGTTTGCTATAAGCTTTCTGATACATAGTAACCTAATTCCTTCAACCATGAGATCATGCTAATCACCATCACCGGAAGGATGCTTTGATGACATCAAACACCACACCGTAACTGGGTGGCTATAAAAGTGGCATTGAGTGTTCAGAAAGTATGTGTTGAGGCACATGGATCAAGAGTGGGATTTGTCCATCCATATGACGGATAGATATGTTATGGGCCCTCTCGGTGGAATGCCATCCAATTAGCTTGCAAGCATGTGACTGGCTCACAAGGGATCACATATCACGGGAACGAGAAAATAGTACTTATCGGTAACAAAGTTGAACTAGGTATGCAGAGATACCGACGATCGAACCTCGGATAAGTAAATTGTCGCGAGACAAAGGGAAATTGGTAACGTATGTAAGTGGTTCATTCGATCGCAAAGTAATCGTAGAAATATGTGGGAGCCATATGAATTTCTAGATTCCTCTATTGGTTATTGATTGGAGAACTGTCTCGGTCATGTTCGCATAATTCACGAACCGTAGGGAGACACAATTAAGGACACACTTACGATACCAATTTCCCTTTGTCTCGCGATAGTTTAATTATCCGAGGTTTGATCGTCGGTATCTCTGCATACCTAGTTCAACCTCGTTACTGATATGTACTCTTTTCTCGTTCCCGTGATATGTGATCCCTTGTGAGCCGGTCACATGCTTGCAAGCTAATTGGATGACATTCCACCGAGAGGGCCCAGAGTATGTCTATCCGTCATATGGATGGACAAATCCCACTCTTGATCCATGTGCCTCAACACATACTTTCTGAACACTCAATGCCACCTTTATAGCCACCCAGTTATGGTGTGGTGTTTGATGTCATCAAAGCATCCTTCCGATGATGGTGATTAGCATGATCTCATGGTCGAAGGAATTAGGTTACTATGTATTAGAAAGCTTATAGCAAACGAACTATTGAAATGACTTGATCTTTATGCTACGCTTATCTATAGGAGTATGTCCATCATACCATTCTCCTAATGATATGATCTTGTTGTTAATATCATCTCAATGTTCATGATCGAGAAACCACGGTCATCTTATTAACCAACAAACTAGTATTACAAAGAGGCTTTACCATGGGACTCTAATTTAGTTTACAAATCACACAAGTATTAATGTTTCCGGTTAATACTATTATAGCATGAATGTAAAAATTTATCATAAACACAAAGATATAATAATAACCACTTTTCTTATTGCCTCTAGGGCATATCTCCAATAGTCTCCCACTTGCACTAGAGTAAACTAATCTAGATTACATGGTAATATACCGAACACCCATAGCGGTTTGGTGCTAGTCATGTTTTGCCCTGGGGTGAGGTTTAGTCAACGGATCTGCCACATTCAGATCTGTGTGTACTTTGCAAATCTTTATGTCACCATCTTGGACATGCTCTCGAATAGCGTAAAAACGCATCTTGATATGCTTCAGCTTCTTGTGTGACCTTGGTTCTTGCGCATTGGCTATGGCGCCCATGTTATCACAGTAGATATACATTGGGTCCAGCGCACTTGGAACCACACCGAGCTCTGTACTGAACTCCTTCATCCATATCGCCTCTTGTGAAGCCTCCGAAGTAGCTATGTATTCCGATTCAGTTGAAGATCTCGCCACAATACTTTGCTTTGCACTCCTCCAGCTAACTGTTGCACCATTCAAAGTAAATACGTATCCCAATTGAGATTTAGAATCATCCGGATCGGTGTTCCAACTAGCATCGGTGTAACCATTAACAACGAGTTGTTCATCACCTCCATAAGAAAGAACCATATCCTTAGTCCTTCTCAAGTACTTAAGGATGTTTTTGACCGCTGTCCAATGATCCACTCCTGGATCACTTTGATATCTGCTAGTCAAACTAACAGCATATGCAATGTCGGGTCTAGTACATAGCATGTCATACATGAGAGATCCTATAGTTGAGGCATAGGGAGTCTTACTCATCCTTTCTCTATCTTCTGCCATTGCAGGACTTTGAGTTTTACTCAAGGTCGTATTGGGCAACATGGGCAACAACCCTTTCTTGATATCTTCCATTCCAAACCTCTTTAGAACTTTGTCCAAATATGTACTCTGTGACAATGATATTAGGTGTCTTGATCTATCTCTATAAATCTTTATGCCTAATATGTAAGCTGCTTCTCCAAGATCTTTCATTGAAAAACTATTATTCAAATAATCCGTGACACTATTAAGAAGGTCTACATCATTCCCAATCAACAATATGTCATCTACATATAGTTTTAGGAATGCTACAGAGCTCCCACTCAGTTTCTTGTAAATAAAAGCTTCTCCATAAGTTTGTATAAAACCAAAGCTTTTGATTACCTTATCAAAACGTTGATTCCAACTTCGGGATGCTTGCTTCAATCCATAAATGGACCGTTGAAGTTTGCATACCTTGTTAGCATCTTTCGGATCGATAAAACCTTTGGGTTGTACCATATACAACTCTTTATCAATGTCTCCATTGAGGAACGCCGTTTTGACATCCATCTGCCATATATCATAATCATAATATGCAGCGATTGCTAACAAAATCCTCACAGACTTTAGCTTCGCTACTAGTGAGAAAGTCTCATCGTAGTCAACTTCTTTAATTTGTCGAAACCCTTTTGCGACAAGTCGAGATTTATAGATAGTAAAATTATCATCAGCATCTGTTTTCTTCTTGGAAATCCATTTGTTCTCGACAGCCTTCCGGCCATCCGGTAAGTCCACCAAAGTCCATACTTGGTTATCGTACATGGATCCAATCTCGGATTTCATGGCTTCTTGCCATTTATTGGAATCTAGGCTCATCATCGCTTCCTCATATGTCGCAGGGTCATCGGTGTTGTCCACCAACATGACACTCATAACGGGATCATACCAATCAGGAGTGGTACAAGGTCTCGTTGACGTGCGAGGTTCCGTAGTAACTTCAACCGAAGTTTCATGATCAACATCATTAGCTTCCTCTATTATTGGTGTAGGGGCCATAGGAACCACTTCCAGTGTTGCGCTACTCTCAAGTCCGAGAGAAGGTTTGACAACCTGTCGAGTTCTACTTTTCTTCCAGTCACTTCTTTCGAGAGAAACTCCTTCTCTAGAAAGGATCCATTCTTGGCAACAAAGATATTTCCCTCGAATCTATGATATAAGGTATACCCAATAGTTTCCTTCGGGTATCCTATGAAGACGCATTTTTTCGCTTTGGGTTCAAGTTTGTCGGGCTGTAACTTCTTACATAAGCTTCGCAACCCCAGACTTTAAGGAACGACAATTTAGGTTTCTTCCCAAACCATAATTCATACAGTGTCGTTTCAACGGATTTAGATGGTGCCCTATTTAAAGTGAATGCGGTTGTTTCTAATGCATGACCCCAATAAGATAGCGGTAAATCTATAAGTGACATCATAGAACGAACCATATCTAAGAGAGTTAGATTACGACGTTCGGACACACCATTACGTTGTGGTGTTCCCGGAGGTGTCAATTGTGAAAGTATTCCGCATTTCTTCAAATTCTCGCCAAACTCGTAAGTTAGATATTCACCTCCACGATCATATCATAGAAACTTAATCTTCTTATTACGTTGATTCTCTACTTCGATTTGAAATTCCTTAAACTTCTTGAAAGTTTCGGACTTATGTTTCATGAAATAGATATACCCATATCTACTCAAGTCATCCTTGAAGGTAAGAACATAACGATAACCACCGCGCGATGCTACACTCATTGGACCACAAACATCGGTATGTATGATTTCCAATAAGTCCGTAGCTCGCTCCATCATACCAGAAAATGGAGTCTTAGTCATTTTACCCATCAGACATGCTTCACATCTTTCAAGTGATTCAAGAAGTCCATCGGAATAGAGTTTCTTCATACGCTTCACTCCAATGTGACCAAGACGACAGTGCCATATATAGGTCGAGTTATCGCTCAATTTCAAACGTTTAGCTTCAATGTTATTAATATGTGTATTACTACAATCAATATTCAACAAGAATAGACCATCTATCAAAGGTGCATGTGCATAAAACATATTACTCATATAAACTGAACAACCATTATTCTCGGACTTAAACAAGTAACCGTCTCGCAATAAACATGATCCGGATATAATGTTCATGCTCAACACAGGCACCACATAACAATTATTTAAGCATAAAACTAATCCCGATGGTAGATGAAGAGGTAGCGTGCCGACCGCGATAACATCAACTTTTGATCCATTTCCAACACGCATCGTCACCTCGTTCTTCGCTAGTTTCTGTCTATTCTCCAGCACCTGTTTCGAGTTACAAATATGAGCAACCGAACCATTATCAAATACCCAGGAACTACTACGACTACTAGTGAGATACACATGAATAACATGTATATCGAATATACATTTCTTCTTGATGTTGTCGTTCTTCAAATCCTCCAAGTACTTAGGGCAATTCCACTTCCAATGACCTTCTTCCTTGCAGTAAAAGAACTCAGTATCAGGCTTAGGCCTAGCCTTGGTCTTCTTCGCCGGTGCGGTGACTTTCTTACCGCCCTTCTTGAAGTTTCCATTTTTCTTAGACTTGCCTTGCTTCTTGAATTTGGTGGTCTTATTGACCATCAACACTTGGTGCTTTTTCTTGATCTCCACTTGCGCAGACTTTAACATGGAGAAGAGTTCGGGCAATGACTTTTCCATGTTTTGCATATTGTAGTTCATCACAAAGTTATTGTAACTTGGTGGTAGTGATTGGAGGACACGGTGAATCCCCAAAGCGTTAGGAATCACTATACCCAAGCTTTGAAGCTTGCTTGCATGCCTAGACATCTTAAGCACGTGCTCACTGATGGATCTGCCCTCTTCCATCTTAGAGTTGAAGAACTTTTCAGAATCCTCATAACTCTAAACTACCACGTGAGCCTCAAATATCATTTTGAGTTCACGGACAATATCATGGGTGTCATGGTTCTCAAACCTTTTCTGAAGCTCCGATTCCAAACCATACAAGATAGCACACTAAACTGTGGAGTACTAATTCTTCCAAGTGAGGAAAACATTCTTCACCTCATCGGTAGCATCAGCTGCAGGTGGGTCACCCAGCGGTGCATCCAGCACATAGGTCAAATTACCAGCATTGAGGACAATTCTCAAGTTGCGGAGCCAATTCACAAAGTTTCTTCCATTGTTTTTCAACTTTTCTTTCTTTAGGAACCCATTAAAATTGATGGTAGGGGCCGCCATTGATCTACAACATATTTGCAATAGTTTAGACTAAGTTTATGACAAATTGAGTTCTAATTAATAGTTAAATTAATCTAGGTGAACTCCCACTCAAAACAATATCCCTCACATTGTTTTAGTGATCACACGAACCAAATCCACCACATCAAAACCGATCATCACGAGAGATGATGTAGCTTCAATGGCGAACAATCAACATGTTCATCATATCTATTATATGACTCATGCTTTACCTTTCGGTGATCCGTGTTCCGAGACCATGTCTGTACATGCTAGGCTCGTCAAGATCAAACCTTAGCTTCCGCATGAGAAAATCTGGCTTGCTCCCGTTGTATACACACCCAGAATCTAACACACCCGATCATCACGTGGTGCTTCGAAACAACGAGTTTTAGCAACATTGCTTACAAAGGATGAACACTTTATAACTTGATATTTTGTGAGAGGGATCATCTTATAATGCTACCGTCGTGAACTAAGCAATACAAGATGCATAAAAGGATTAACATCACATGCAATTCATAATATGTGATATGATATGGCCTTTCTTCTTGTGCTTCTGATCTCCATCTCCAAGAACGAACATGATCTCCATCATCACCGGGATTGCATCAAGGTCAATGGCTCCGCTCCATGGTTGTCATGCACCAGCATCAACTATTACAACTACTTTCAATAATAGACACGCAGGTCTTAACAGAATTAAAAGACAACCATATGGGTCCTGCCGGTTGCCGACTTACAATAAGGAACATTGCATACATCATATATAATCACAATCATGGCCATATCACATCACATCACACTCCTGCAAAACAAAGTTAGACGCCTCTAATTTTCTTTGCATATTCTACGTGGTTTGGGGCTTTCATTAAGTGTCGTTCTAACTTATGAAGAAGAATCACAACGTTGATGCTTGAACTATCAAGTGCCCGTTGTAAATTGAATCTATACTATGATGGGAGAGACAGACACCCGCAAAGCCACTTATGCAATACAAGTTGCATGTTAAGCGTGGAGCAAGTCTCATGAATGATGTCATGTAAGGTTAGCCCGGGCCGCTTCATCCCATCATACTGCAAGATGCAAAGTACACAAAAAGCAATTGATAATAAAAGCACCACCGCCCATAATGACCATTGTGTTCTACTAGTGCAACAGATCTACATATAGACACGGCTTTGATACCACTGTAGGGGTTCGTAGCATGGAAAATAAAATTTTCTACCGCATGCACATAAACAAGACAAGATCTATCTACTAGATTGTAGCAATGAGTCGATTAGAGTACTCACCCTCGAAGATTCCAAAGCGGTTAACGAGGGCAGATTCTTATGGGTGATGTAGTCGTACACTTACCTCTCAAGATCGCGTAGACGATCCTTCCAGCGCTGCATTCCGGCAGAGCTTCCGCAGTCGGTCACACGTTTGGTACTCGATGAAGACCTTCCTCTCCCTTGTTCCAGCAGGCAGCGAAGGTTGTAGTTCTCTCCTCGTCATTCCGGCAGCACGACGGCGTGGTGTCGGAAGTAGAGGGAAGATCCCGCAGGGCTTCGCCTAAGCCGGTGCGGGTTATGGTGGATCTAGGGTTTCCGGCAATCTAGGTTTAGAGGGATGGAGAGGAGGAGGAGGTGTCGGCGGCAGCTAGGGCGAAGGCGACGGACCGGCAGCGGCGCGGCTTGGAGGTGGGGAGGGCTGGTTGTCATGATTTGGGGCAGCCCCTCCCCTTTATTTATGAGAGGTAGGGCATCTTGGGAGAGGGGAGTTTGAATCCTTCCCCAAACCCAAGTTGGAGAGAAGGAAGGACTCTTTCCTTATTCCACTAGGAAACTATTGTTCTAGTTTGACTTTCAAACCTCCCTTTTGACTTTCAATTTAGAGCTTTATTTCTCTCTCGCAAATGCCCAACCAATTAACCTAGTACATGGTCTAATCATTCCACTTAACCATGACACATTCATGAACCATTCCCTTTCCGGTCCGGTGAACCTTCTAGACCCTTCTAGAACCTCTCTGATGAAAACATCGAAATCATTCCCGAACTCCGGAATCGGACTTTCCTTATATGAATCTTATTCTCCGGACTATTCCGGATCTCCTCGTGATATCCCGGATCCCATCCGAGACTCCGAACAACATTCGGTCTCCCTACTCATATTCCATATCTACTAAACAACATCGAGTCCTTAAGTGTCTCTCCCTACGGTTCATGAATTATGCAGACATGACCGAGACAGTTCTCCGATCAATAACCAACAGAGGAATCTAGAAATTCATATGGCTCCCACATATTTCTACGATTAATTTGCGATCGAATGAACCACTTACATACAATACCAATTTCCCTTTGTCTCGTGATAGTTTAATTATCCGAGGTTTGATCGTCGGTATCTCTGCATACCTAGTTCAACCTCGTTACTGATAAGTACTCTTTTATCGTTCCCGTGATATGTGATCCCTTGTGAGCCAGTCACATGCTTGCAAGCTAATTGGATGACATTCCACCGAGAGGGCCCAGAGTATATCTATCCATCATATGGATGGACAAATCCCACTCTTGATCAATGTGCCTCAACACATACTTTCCGAACACTCAATGCCATCTTTATAGCCACCCAGTTATGGTGTGGTGTTTGATGTCATCAAAGCATCCTTCCGGTGATGGTGATTAGCATGATCTCATGGTCGAAGGAATTAGGTTACTATGCATTAGAAAGCTTATAGCAAACAAACTATTGAAATGCTTGATCTTTATGCTACGCTTATCTGTAGGAGTATGTCCATCATACCACTCTCCTAATGATATGATCTTGTTGTTAATATCATCTCAATGTTCATGATCGGGAAACCACGATCATCTTATTAACCAACAAACTAGTATTAGAGGCTTTACCATGGACTCTAATTTAGTTTATAAATCACACAAGTATTAATTTTTCCGGTTAATACTATTATAGCATGAATGTAAACATTTATCATAAACACAAAGATATAATAATAACCACTTTTATTATTGCCTCTAGGGCATATCTCCAACAATTTTCACCAAGTATTCCCATCTAAAGTGATCAAGTTTTATACTTAGCACTAGCCACTAAAGTTGGGGGTAAGCACTAATGAGGGGTGATAATCAAGTGTGACTCCTCTAAGTTCAATATCATGCCTCAGGATGACATAAAGTTATACCTAGATTAGGTCAAGTTGTATGCTCTTTATGCTACCTTTCATACCTTTCTAAAACTTCACAAGTCACTAAGTAGACACAAATAGAAAGCTTTGATAAAGAAATAAAATAATCAAGCTTGCAAGTAAAACTGGGATTTAGGGTAGTCAAGTTTGTCTAATCAAGCATGCCTAATGCATTGCATAGGTTATCTAGTTTTCATAGTTGCAAGTGTTAGCTTGCCTTGTGAAGTGCAGTGGTTGAAGTTCTCCTCGGCTTCTTCCTCGTAGTAGTCTCCTTCCTCTTCGTAACCTTGGTGCGGTTCGGTCGGAACGCGTCGACGCTCTGAGCGGAACCGACGGCAGTTTTGATGGCGCACAGTGGCTACAGGTCACACGGCGCCAAACGGGGTTGTCTGGGAGGTTCCTGGGGCGATGGTGATCATGCAGGCGGGTGGCGAAGACGGCGCGCGATATGTGCGAGCGTGTCGAGCGCGGCACTCTGGCGCGCTCTCGGCATGGTCGCAAAGAAATGGGCGTGTGCGTTCTCTGTGGTCCAGTGCCTGGCAGGTGTCGATGGCTGGACAGGGGTGGCGGTGGATGGTGGCGTGCTTGCTAGACACGGTGGCTAGGCGTGGCGCTTGCTCTGGCTATCTAGCCATGGTCGGCTAGCAAGGGTGCTCTCGGCATGGCTCGGCATGGTGCACTGGGTAGGGGCTAGGTGTGTTCAAGGCATTGGTTGTCACTAGGGGAGACAAGTGTGATCAATGGTGAACAATTCTTAGACAAATTACTGCTTAAAACAGTGAAGTTTGGACAATTTGATTTGTTGTCTCCAAGTGTTTGATGAAATGGCCGAAAGAAATTCAAATTTGAATTTTTCGATGAAACTTGGTGGGTGCAATGGTCAAATACTAGGGAGTATCTGGTTGATTGGATTTGTCAAGGTGCACTGGTTTGGTTGGGTTTTGAGAAATGGTGATCTTCCCATATGAACTAGATTCAAATTTCAAATGTCATTTGAATAGGGTTGCCAAATGTTTCTGTGGATTTGCAAGGTGGGCTTGGGTTCACTTTTACTTGGTCTAGCAAGGGGTGAAAATAAATGGATTTGTTTCCATTTGAAATCTTGGACTAGAAACACTCAAAGTGGTCTAGTGAGCAAGATTGGCAAAAATGACCATTTGCTTATTTTGTTTGTTTTTTAATTTCTCTTGATTTGATTCTGCTTGGAAATGACTTAGATGATGTTGTTTTCATCTTTAAACCATTCCTTGCTATTCACAACAATCACACAAGTCCATTCATGCACTCATACATTCATCACATACACACATGCATTCATAAGGATTTAATTAACAAAAGTTTTTGTTAACCCTAATTTTGGGTGATTGGAATGTAGGGGTTCGTATCATGGAAAACAAAAAAAATTCTACCGCATGCAAACAAACAAGCCAAGATCTATCTACTAGATTGTAGCAACGAGTCGATAGAGGAACTCACCCTCGAAGATTCCAAAGTGTTTAACGAGAGCAGATTCTCGTGGGTGATGTAGTCGTACTCTTGCCGATCTCAAGATCGTGTAGACGATCCTTCCAGCGCTGCATTCCGGCAGCGCTTCCGCAGTCGGTCACACGTTAGGTACTCTATGAAGACCTTCCTCTCCCTTGTTCCAGCAGGCAGCGGAGGTTGTAGCACTCTCCTCGCGATTCCGGGAGCACGACGGCGTGCTACCGGAAGTAGAGGGGAGATCTCGCAGGGCTTCGCCTTAAGCCGGAGCGAGTATGGTGGACTATGAGAGAGGACTTGGTGATCTAGGGTTTAGAGGCACCAAGGGAGGAGGATAGGCCGGCGGATAGGGCTTGGGGAGAGCCCCAACTCGGCGGCTATGGCAAACCCTAGGGCGGCGGCGACTGCAGGAGGCCGGCGGCTAGGGTTAGGGTTTTGGTGGAGAGAGGTGTAGGCTAGAGGGGTCACCCCTGCCCCTTATTTTATAGGTGGGAGGGCGCCGTCCAAGGGGAGGGAGTCCTCCCCCAAGTCGGCCTCCTTGGCCGGCGGGTGGAGGGAGAGGAACTCCTCCCCAAGTAGGTTTCCTACTCTCCCTCCACCAAGCAAAATTGCCGTTTGACTTTTCAAACTAGGATTTGATTTATCCCTTTATTTTGCTCAGACATGATACCTAGTACATGATGCAACCATTCCACATTGTCATGACACATTCATGTAACCTTCCCCTCCGGAGTGTCGGACCTTCCGGAACCTTCTAGAACATTCCCGATGAAAACACCGGAATCATTCCCCAACTCCGAAACAGGACTTTCCTTATATGAATCTTATTCTTCGGACCATTCCGGATCTCTTCGTGATATCCCGGATCCCATCCGAGACTCCTAACAACATTCACTCTCTTACTCATCATTCCATAACTACTCAACAACATCGAATCCTTAAGTGTGTCTCCCTACGGTTCGTGAATTATGCGGACATGATCGAGACACTTCTCCGAACAATAACCAATAGACAAATCTTGAAATTCAGATGGCTCCCACATATTTCTACGATTACTTTGCGATCGAATGAACCACTTACATACGATACCAATTTCCCTTTGTCTCACGATAGTTTACTTATCCGAGGTTTTGATCGTCGGTATCTCTGCATACCTAGTTCAACCTCGTTACCGACAAGTAATCTTTTCTTGTTCCCGTGGTATGTGATCCCTTGTGATCCAGTCACATGCTTGCAAGCTAATTAGATGACATTCCACCGAGAGGGCCCAGAGTATATCTATCTGTCATATGGATGGACAAATCCCACTCTTGATCCATGTGCCTCAACCCATACTTTCCGAACACTCAATGCCACCTTTATAGCCACCCAGTTACGGTGTGGTGTTTGATGTCATCAAAGCATCCTTCCGGTGATGGTGATTAGCATGATCTCATGGTTGAAGGAATTAGGTTACTATGTATCAGAAAGCTTATAGCAATTGAACTATTAAAATGACTTGATCTTTATGCTACGCTTATCTATAGGAGTATGTCCACCATACCATTCTCCTAATGATATGATCTTGTTGTTAACAACATCTCAATGTTCATGATATGGAAACCACAATCATTTATTAACCAACAAGCTAGTATTATGAAGAGGCTTTACTAGGGACTCTAATTTAGTTTACAAACCACACAAGTATTAATGTTTCCTGGTTAATACTGTTATAGCATGAATGTAAACATTTATCATAAACACAAAGATATAATAATAACTACATTTATTATTGCCTCTAGGGAATATCTCCAACAGTCTCCCACTTGCACTAGAGTCAACTAATCTATATTACATGGTAATATACCGAACACCCATGGCAGTTTGGTGTTGGTCATGTTTTGCCCTCGGGAGAGGTTTAGTCAATGGATCCGCCACATTCAGATCTGTGTGTACTTTGCAAATCTTTATGTCACCATCTTGGACATGTTCTCGAATAGCGTGAAAGCGTAGCTTGATGTGCTTCAACTTCTTGTGTGACCTTGGTTCTTGCGCATTGGCTATGGCGCCCATGTTATCACAGTAGATAGACATTGGGTCCAGCGCACTTGGAACCACACCGAGCTCTGTAATGAACTCCTTCATCCATATCGCTTCTTGTGAAGCCTCCGAAGCTGCTATGTATTCCGATTCAGTTGAAGATCTCGCCACAATGCTTTGCTTTGCACTCCTCCAGCTAACTGCTGCACCATTCAAAGTAAATACGTATCCAGATTGAGATTTAGAATCATCCGGATCGGTGTTCCAAGTAGCATCGGTGTAACCATTAACAACGAGTTGTTCATCACCTCCATAAGAAAGAACCATATCCTTAGTTCTTCTCAAGTACTTAAGGATGTTTTTGACCGCTGTCCAATGATCCACTCCTGGATCACTTTGATATCTGCTAGTCAAACTAACAGCATATGCAATGTCGGGTCTAGTACATAGCATGGCATACATTAGAGATCCTATGGCTGAGGCATAGGGAGTCTTACTCATCCTTTCTCTATCTTCTGCCGTTGCTGGACTTTGAGTTTCACTCAACGTCATATTGGGCAACATAGGAAAGAACCCTTTCTTGATATCTTCCATTCCAAACCTCTTTAGAACTTTGTCCAAATATGTACTTTGTGATAATGATATTAGGCGTCTCGATCTATCTCTATAAATCTTTATGCCTAATATGTAAGCTGCTTCGCCAAGATCTTTCATTGAAAAACTATTATTCAAATATTCCTTGACACTATTAAGAAGGTCTACATCATTCCCAATCAACAATATGTCATCTACATATAGTATTAAGAATGCTACAGAGCTCCCACTCACTTTATTGTAAATACAAGCTTCTCCATAAGTTTGTATAAAACCAAAACTTTTGATTACCTTATCAAAACGTTGATTCCAACTTCGGGATGCTTGCTTCAACCCATATATAGACCATTGAAGTTTGCATACCTTGTTAGCATCTTTAGGATCGACAAAACCTTTGGGTTGCATCATATACAACTCTTCATCAATGTCTCCATTGAGGAACGCTGTTTTGACATCCATTTGCCATATTTCATAATCGTAATATGCAGCGATTGCTAACATAATCCTCATAGATTTTAGCTTCGCTACTGGTGAGAAAGTCTCATCGTAGTCAACTCCTTGAATTTGTCGAAACCCTTTTGCGACAAGTCGAGCTTTATAGACAGTAACATTACCATCAACATCTATTTTCTTCTTGAAAATCTATTTGTTCTCGACAGCCTTTCGGTCATCCGGTAAGTCCACCAAAGTCCATACTTGGTTTTCGTACATGGATCCAATTTCGGATTTCATGGCTTCTTGCCATTTATTGGAATATGGGCTCATCATCGCTTTCTCATATGTCGCAGGATCATCGGTGTTGTCCACCAACATGACACTCATAACGGGATCATACCAATCAGGAGTGGTACGAGTTCTCGTTGACCTGCGAGGTTCTGTAGCAACTTCAACCGAAGTTTCATGATCATCATCGTTAGCTTCCTCTCTTATTGGTGTAGGCGCCACAGGAACTTCTTCTGGTGCTGCGCTACTCGCAAGTTCGAGAGAAGGTTCAACAACCTCGTCGAGTTCTACTTTCCTTACAGTCACTTCTTTCGAGAGAAATTCCTTCTCTAGAAAGGATCCATTCTTGGCAACGAAGATTTTGCCTTCGGATCTATGATAGAAGGTATACCCAATAGTTTCCTTCGGGTATCCTATGAAGACGCATTTTTCCGCTTTGGTTCAAGCTTGTCCGGCTGTAACTTCTTTACATAGGCTTCGCAACCCCAAACTTTAAGGAATGACAATTGCCCCTATGTGTGGTTTTGGTGATTAATGACAATCCCTATGGACTAATGTTTTCACTGAGTTTTATATGAAGGTATGTTCCATAGGTCATGCTTGTAGTCCATGTGTTGGATTCAAGTATGGATGCCATGAGTATTGGCATCAAAGTCATCGAGTTGAAGAGAAGAATATGATATGATCAAGATATTGAGAGTGTGATCTCAATAGAAGAATTCAAGATATGGTTCTAAGTCGGTGTCATGATAGCCTCATTATGGTTGACTAATATTTAGAGCATGTAATCAAATGAAGAGTTCCTTATGTGCCTCAAGATATTAAGATGGAGCACGAGAAGATACTTGGTTGACCAATACAAAGAGTGAAGAGTGATTTCAAGTTGGTCAACACATGAAGCATAAATAATGTACCACATGGTATTGTGGTATGGTAAGCCTTGTCAATTATGCATCATGAAATAATCCATTATATATTTTCCTTTGCGTTTTCTATATGGACAGGTATCTTTCCATGGGCATGCTTCAAAAATGAAGATATTATATAGCCCATGAGTGGATGACATCAAGTGGTGATCGTCATCAAGGTTGAGAAGGGCAAGTTCAAGATAAGCATCTCGAGAAGATCATTTGCTTGAAGCTTGTCGTCCATATTGGTGATAATGGACATGTTTTAATGAAGCTATCCCATAGTGGTGTATGGGGAGCAAATTAGGAGTCTTCACGAAGCAAGAATGATCAAGTGTTGCATTCCGGCTTGGGTGGAGCTTGAAGCGTTGTCATCAAGATCAAGCGGTATGCACAAGGCAAAGGTATTGCATTGCTAAGTTTTCCTTTTACCGGTCTCAAGGTGGTTGTTGGGAGACCGGGATATAGGATAGATAGCCGCACTATCAAGAGGGGCTCTCGGTTGTGTAACTTGATCACATCGTCATAGGGAGCTCAATCGTCTACATCCTTTGCATCTTCCTATTTTGTTGCTTCTTGGTGTTTCTCCATGTGAGGTTCTTGAGCTTGTTTCTAGCTCTTCAACAAGCCCAAGTTCATCGAAAACGGAAATCGTATGCATCTTCTATGGCATTTTCGAGTTTGAAGGTTTTATCGGTTCTTATTTAGGGAGGCTTCTTACCTTTCTTCATTTGGTTCTATCCTCCTTTGTTGTGCTATGATGTATCTATGTAAAATCTTTTAGAGCTTGTTGTCCTCGTCAAAACAAGCCCAAGATCATCGAAATCGGAGTCCGGATGCAAAAGTTATTGCGTTTTCCGTAAAGTCAGTTTCATCCCGGTTGTGGATCCGGTTCAACCGGCTCCCAGACTGGGTGGTCCGGTGCGAGCACCGGAAAACCGAGATTCAACCGGGTTTCAACCGGGATTTTTGCTTTTTCTATACCGAGTCTATCCGAGACTGTGTACTGACCCTTATCCCGATTGAGATCCGGTTTTCCGGTTCTGGAGCCGGTCCAACCGAACTTTCAACCGGATTCGCACAGTTTTCTCCCAACGGACATATTTGCTTTCCACTATAAAAGGGTGTTCTACTCCCAACATTTTAGGCTGTTCTTGACCACGAAATTGACCTCCATTGTTGAACCTCTTGAGCTTGCTTCCTCCCCCTTCCCTCCTATGATTCTTGCATCTTTTTGAGGGCTTTGGAAGAGGAGATCTAGATCTACAATCCCCACCAATCAATTCCTCCTCTAAGTGAGGGGAACCCATTGGATCTAGATCTTGGAGTCATTGGTTGACTTCCACCATTGTTCTTCCTCTCTAATTCCTCCCTAGCACTTGTTGCTTTGGTGGGATTTGAGAGTGAAGGATTTGAGCACCCTTGGTGATCTTGCTTTGCATTCTTGCATAAGTGTTGAGCTCTCCATTACGATTTGTTCGAGTGAGAGACCGTGAGCTTGTTACTCTTGGAGGGTGACCTCCTAGTTGGCTTGGCGGTTGGTGCTGCGGTGTTCTCTTCATGGAAGATTGTGAAGAGACCCGGGATTCTCCTTCGTGGAGCTTGTGAAGTGGTTGTGGAGCTTGCCATCTCCGGAGTGGAGGACAAGCTAGCCATAAGAAAAGGGCCTATTCCTTCGTGGGATAGACTCGGAGAAGAAGGTGAGCCTTTGTGGCGCGTGAGGAATCCTTTGTGGAACCTCACACCTCTCCAACGTGACGTAGCCCCCTTCCCAAAGGTGGTGAACACGGGAATGCATCTTCGTCTCCGCATGCCTCGGTTATCTCTATATCCGAGCTTACTTTCCTTATGATAGCCATCGAGCTTGAAGTACTTATATCTTGCTTATCACTTGTGGTATATTTATCTTGTGCTATCTTGCTTAGCTTAATTTGTTGTTGGTGCACTTAGTTGAGCCTAGTGTATTTAGGTTTTTATGCTTGTAAAATAAACGTTAGTTTAATTCCGCATTCTATCAAGCCAAAACCGTAATAGTTTTGAAATTGCCAATTCACCCCCCCCTCTAGGCGACATCTCTATCCTTTCATCTTGTTACGTTTATTCTCTACCTCACTTTGAAATTCCTTAAACTTCTCGAAAGTTTCGGACTTATGTTTCATGAAATAGATATACCCATATCTACTCAAGTCATCCGTGAAGGTAAGAACATAACGATAACCACCGAGCGATGCTACACTCATTGGACCACACACATCGGTATGTATGATTTCTAATAAGTCCGTAGCTCGCTCCATCATACCAGAAAATGGTGTCTTAGTCATTTTACCCATCAGACATGCTTCGCATCTTTCAAGTGATTCAAGAAGTCCATTGGAATGGAGTTTCTTCATACGCTTCACTCCGATATGACCAAGACGACAGTGCCACATATAGGTCGAGTTATCACTCAATTTCAAACGTTTAGCTTCAATGTTATTAATATGTGTATTTCCACTATCGAGATGCAATAAGAATAGACCATGTATCAAAGATGCATGTGCATAAAACATATTACTCATATAAATCGAACAACCATTATTCTCGGACTTAAACAAGTAACCGTCTCGCCATAAACAAGATCCCGATATA
Source organism: Avena atlantica (assembly GCA_910589765.1). Classification (NCBI taxonomy): domain Eukaryota; kingdom Viridiplantae; phylum Streptophyta; class Magnoliopsida; order Poales; family Poaceae; genus Avena; species Avena atlantica. Next base: position 234,798,039 of record OU342738.1, read on the forward strand.
ATGTTCATGCTCAACGCAGGCACCAAATAACAATTATTTAAGTATAAAACTAATCCCGATGGTAGATGAAGAGGTAGCGTGCCGACCGCGATCACATCAACCTTTGATCCATTTCCAACGCGCATCGTCACCTCGTTCTTCGCTAGCTTCCGTTTATTCTGCAGCACCTGTTTCGAGTTACAAATATGAGCAACCAAACCAGTATCAAATACCCAGGCACTACTACGAGTACTAGTGAGATACACATCAATAACATGTATATCAGATATACCTTTCTTCTTGATGTTGCCCTTCTTCAAATCCGCCAAGTACGTTTAGCAATTCCGCTTCCAGTGACCCTCTTGCTTGCAGTAAAAGCACTCGGTATCAGGCTTAGGTCCAGCCTTGGTCTTCTTCGTCGGTGCGGCAACTATCTTACCACCCTTCTTGAAGTTTCCCTTTTTCTTAGACTTGCCTCTCTTGAATTTGGTGGTCTTATTGACCATCAACACTTGGTGCTCTTTCTTGATCTCCACTTCTGCAGATTTCAACATGGAGAAGAGTTCTGGAAACTGCTTGTTCATGCTTTGCATATTGTAGTTCATCACAAAGTTCTTGTAACATGGTGGTAATGATTGGAGGACACGGTAAATCACCAAAGCATTAGGAATCACTATACCCAAGCTTTGGAGTTTGTTTGCGTGCCCAGACATCTTAAGCACATGCTCACTGACGGAGCTGCCCTCTTCCATCTTGCAGTTAAAGAACTTTTCAGAAGCCTCATAACTCTCAACTACCGCGTGAGTCTCAAATATCAATTTGAGTTCACGGACAATATCATGTGGGTCATGGTTCTCGAACCTTTTCTGAAGCTCCGATTCCAAACCATACAAGATAGCACACTGAACTGTGGAGTACTGATTCTTCCAAGCGAGGTAAACGTTCTTTACTTCATCGGTAGCATCAGTTGCAGGAGGGTCACCCAGCGGTGCATCCAGCACATAGGTCAAATTACCAGCATTGAGTACAATCCTCAAATTGCGGAACCAATCCATGAAGTTGCTTCCATTGTTTTTCAACTTTTCTTTCTCTAGGAACGCATTAAAATTGATGGTAGGGGCCGCCATTGATCTACAACATATTTGCAATAGTTTAGACTAAGTTTATGACAAATGGAGTTCTAATTAATAGTTAAATTAATCTAGGTGAACTCCCACTCAAAACAATATCCCTCACATTGTTTTAGTGATCACACGAACCAAATCCACCACATCAAAACCGATCATCACGAGAGTTGATATAGCTTCAATGGCGAACAATCGACATGTTCATCATATCTACTATATGATTCATGATTTACCGTTCGGTGCTCTCTGTTCCGAGACCATGTCTGTACATGCTAGGCTCGTCAAGATCAAACCTTAGCTTGCGCATGAGCAAATCTGGCTTGCTCACGTTGTATACACTTGTAGAATCTAACACACCCGATCATCACATGGTGCTTCGAAACAACAAGCTTTAGCAACGGTGCTTACTAAGGATGAACACTTTAAAACTTGAAATTAATGTGCATGAGGGATCATCTTATAATGTTACCGTCGTTAACTAAGCAATAAAAGATGCATAAAGGATTAACATCACATGTAATTCATAATATGTGATATGATATGGCCTTTCTTCTTGTGCTTCCGATCTCCATCTTCAAGCACGAACATGATCTCCATCATCACCGGCATTGCATCAAGGTCAATGACGCCTCTTCATGGTTGTCGTCCACCAGCTTCAACTATTACAACTACTTTGAATAGACACGCGGGTCTTAACAAAAATTAAAGACAACCATATGGCTCCTGTCGGTTGCCAACTTACAATAAGGATCATTGCATACATCAAATATAATCACAATCATAGCCATATCACATCACAGCACACCCCTGCAAAACAAAGTTAGACGCCTCTAATTTCTTTGCATATTTTACATGGTTTGGGGCTTTCAATAAGTGTCGATATAACTTAAGAACAAGAACCACAACGTTGATGTTTGAACTATCAAGTGCCCGTTGTAAATTAGATCTATACTATAATGGGAGAGACAGACACCCGCAAAGCCACTTATGCAATACAAGTTGCATGTTTAGCGTGGAGCAAGTCTCATGAACGATGTCATGTAAGGTAATCCCGGGCCGCTTCATCCCATCATACCGCAACATGCAAAGTACACAAGAAGCAATTGATAATAAAAGCACCACCGTCCACAATGACCATTGTGTTCTACTCGTGCAATAGATCTACATATAGACACGGCTCTGATACCACTGTAGGGGTTCGTAGCATGGAAAACAAAAAAATTCTACCGCATGCAAACAAACAAGCCAAGATCTATCTACTAGATTGTAGCAACGATTCGATAGAGGAACTCACCCTCGAAGATTCCAAAGTGTTTAACGAGAGAAGATTCTTCCGGTCTATATGTAGATAGATCTTGCTACAATCTAGTAGATAGATCTTGGCTTGTTTGTTTTTATGCGGTAGAAATTTTTCGTTTTCCATGCTACGAAACCCTACAGTGGTATCAGAGCCGTGTCTATATGTAGATCTGTTTGCACGAGTAGAACACAATGGTCATTGTGGGCGTTGATGCTTTTATTGTCGATTGCTTCTTGTGTACTTTGCATCTTGCGGTATGTTGGGATGAAGCGGCCCGGGCTAACCTTACATGACATAGTTCATGAGACTTGCTCCACGCTTGACATGCAACTTGTATTGCATAAGTGGCTTTGCGGGTGCCTGTTTCTCCTAGCATAGTTAAGATCCAATTTACAACGGGTGATTAACAATACTAGTATCAATGTTGTGGTTCATGTTCGTAAGTTAGAACGACACTTATTGAAAGCCCCAAACCACGTAAAATATGCAAAGAAAGTAGAGGCGTCTAACTTTGTTTTGCAGGGGTGTGCTGTGATGTGATATGGCCATGATTGTGATTATATTTGATGTATGAAATGTTCCTTATTGTAAGTTGGCAACCGGCAGGAGCCATATGGTTGTCTTTAATTTCTATTACGTCCCGCGTGTCTATTCAAAGTAGTTGTAATAGTTGAAGCCGGTGGACGACAACCATGGAGAAGCGTCATTGACCTTGATGCAATGCCGGTGATGATGGAGATCATGTTCGTGCTAGAAGATGGAGATCGGAAGCACAAAGAAGAAAGGCCATATCATATCACATATTATGAATTGCATGTGATGTTAATCCTTTATGCATCTTGTATTTCTTAGTAGACGACGGTAGCATTATAAGATGATCCCTCATGCACATAAATTTCAAATCATAAAGTGTTCACCCTTAGTTAGCACCGTTGCTAAAGCTTGTTGTTTCGAAGCACCACATGATGATCGGGTGTGTTAGATTCCGCAAGTGTATACAACGTGAGCAAGCCAGATTTGCTCATGCGGAAACTAAGGTTTGATCTTGACGAGCCTAGCATGTACAAACATGGTCTTGGAACATGGATCACCGAAAGGTAAAGCATGAATCATATAGTAGATATGATGAACATGTCGATTGTTCGCCATTGAAACTATATCAACTCTTGTGATGATCAGTGTTGATGTGGTGGATTTGGTTCGTGTGATCACTAAAACAATGTGAGGGATATTGTTTTGAGTGGGAGTTCACCTAGATTAATTTTATTATTAATTTGAACTCAGTTTGTCATAAACTTAGTCTAAACTATTGCAAATATGTTGTAGATCAATGGCAGCCCCTACCATCAATTTTAATGCGTTCCTAGAGAAAGAAAAGTTGAAAAACAATGGAAGCAACTTCTCGGATTGGTTCCGCAATTTGAGGATTGTCCTCACAGCTGGTAATTTGACCTATGTGCTGGATGCACCGCTGGGTGACCCACCTGCAACTGATGCTACCGATGAAGTAAAGAATGTTTACCTCACTCGGAAGACTCAGTACTCCACAGTTCAGTGTGCTATCTTGTATGGTTTAGAATCGGAGCTTCAGAAAAGGTTTGAGAATTCAGACCCATATGATATTGTCGAGGATCTCAAATTGATCTTTGAGACTCATGCGACAATTGAAAGCTATGAGGCTTCTGAAAAGTTCTTTAACTGCAAGATGGAAGAAGGCAGCTCCGTCAGTGAGCATGTGCTTAAGATGTCTGGGCATGCAAACAAACTTCAAAGCTTGGGTATAGTGATTCCTAATGCTTTGGGGATTTACCGCGTCCTCCAATCACTACCACCAAGTTACAAGAACTTTGTGATGAACTACAACATGCAAAACATGAACAAGACATTGCCAGAACTCTTTGCCATGTTGAAATTTGTAGAAGTGGAGATCAAGAAAGAGCACCAAGTGTTGTTGGTCAATAAGACCACCAAATTCAAGAAAGGCAAGTCTAAGCAGAAGGGACACTTCAAGAAGGGTGGTAATAAAGTTACCACGCCGACGAAGAAGACCAAGGCTGGACCTAAGCCTGATACTGAGTGCTTTTACTGCAAGGGAGAAGGTCACTGGAAGCGGAATTGCCCAAAGTACTTGGCGGATTTGAAGAACGGCAACATCAAGAAGAAAGGTATATCTGATATACATGTTATTGATGTGTATCTCACTAGTACTCGTAGTAGTGTCTGGGTATTTGATACTGGTTCGGTTGCTCATATTTGTAACTCGAAACAGGTGCTGCAGAATAAATGGAAGCTAGCGAAGAACGAGGTGACGATGCGCGTGGGAAACGGATCAAAGGTTGATGTGATCGCGGTCGGCATGCTACCCCTTCATCTACCATCGGGATTAGTTTTATACTTAAATAATTGTTATTTGGTGCCTGCGTTAAGCATGAACATTATATCGGGATCTTGTTTATTGCGAGACGGTTACTTGTTTAAGTCCAAGAATAATGGTTGTTCGATTTATATGAGTAATATGTTTTATGCACATGCACCTTTGGTAGATGGTCTATTCTTGTTGAATCTCGATAGTGGAAATACACATATTAATAACATAGAGGCTAAACGTTTGAAATCGAGCGATAACTCGACCTATATGTGGCATTGTCGTCTTGGTCACATTGGAGTGAAGCGTATGAAGAAACTCCATTCCGATGGACTTCTTGAATCACTTGATTTCGAATCACTTGAAAGATGCGAAGCATGTCTGATGGGTAAAATGACTAAGACTCCATTCTCTGGTATGATGGAGCGAGCTACGGACTTATTGGAAATCATACATACCGATGTGTGTGGTCCAATGAGTGTAGCATCGCGCGGTGGTTATCGTTATGTTCCTACCTTCACGGATGACTTGAGTAGATATGGGTATATCTATTTCATGAAACATAAGTCCGAAACTTTCGAGAAGTTTAAGGAATTTCAAAGTGAGGTAGAGAATCAACGTAACAAGAAGATTAAATTTCTAAGTTCTGATCGTGGAGGTGAATATCTAAGTTACGAGTTTGGCGAGCATTTGAAGAAATGCGGAATACTTTCAAAATTGACACCGCCGGGAACACCACAGCGTAATGGTGTGTCCGAACATCGCAATCGAACTTTCTTAGATATGGTTCGTTCTATGATGTCACTTACAGATTTACCGCTATCATTTTGGGGTTATGCATTAGAAACAGTCGCATTCACTTTAAATAGGGCACCATCTAAATCCGTTGAAACGACACCGTATGAATTATGGTTTGGTAAGAAACCTAGATTGTCGTTCCTTAAAGTTTGGGGATGCGAAGCCTATGTAAAGAAGTTACAGCCGGACAAGCTTGAACCCAAAGCGGAAAAATGCGTCTTCATAGGATACCCGAAGGAAACTATTGGGTATACCTTCTATCATAGATCCGAAGGCAAAATCTTCGTTGCCAAGAATGGATCCTTTCTAGAGAAGTAATTTCTCTCGAAAGAAGTGACTGGAAGGAAAGTAGAACTCGACGAGGTTGTCGAACCTTCTCTCGAAATTGCGAGTAGCGCAGCACCGGAAGAAGTTCCTGTGGTGGCTGCACCAGTTAGAGAGGAAGCTAATGATAATGATCACGAAACTTCGGTTGAAGTTGCTACAGAGCCTTGCAGGTCAACGAGAACTCGTACCACTCCAGATTGGTACGATCCCGTTATGAGTGTCATGTTGTTGGACAACACTGATGACCCTGAGACATATGAGGAAGCGATGATGAGCCCAGATTCCAATAAATGGCAAGAAGCCATGAAATCCGAGATTGGATCCATGTACGAAAACCAAGTGTGGACTTTGGTGGACTTACCGGATGGCCGGAAGGCCGTCGAGAACAAATGGATTTTCAAGAATAAAACAGATGCTGATGGTAATGTTACTGTCTATAAAGCTCGAATTGTCGCAAAAGTGTTTCGACAAATTCAAGGAGTTGACTACGATAGGACTTTCTCACCAGTAGAGAAGCTAAAGTCTGTGAGGATTATGTTAGCAATCGCTGCATATTATGATTATGAGATATGGCAGATGGATGTCAAAACAGTATTCCTCAATGGAGACATTGATGAAGAGTTGTATATGATGCAACCCAAAGGTTTTGTCGATCCTAAAGATGCTAACAAGGTATGCAAACTTCAACGGTCCATCAATGGATTGAAGCAAGCATCCCGAAGTTGGAATCAACGTTTTGATAAGGTGATCAAAAGTTTTGGTTTTATACAAACTTATGGAGAAGCTTGTATTTACAAGAAAGTGAGTGGGAGCTCTGTAGCATTCTTAATACTATATGTAGATGACATATTGTTGATTGGGAATGATGTAGACCTTCTTAATAGTGTCAAGGAATATTTGAATAATAGTTTTTCAATGAAGGATCTTGGCGAAGCAGCTTACATATTAGGCATAAAGATTTATAGAGATAGATCGAAATGCCAAATATCATTGTCACAAAGTACATATTTGGACAAAGTTCTAAAGAGGTTTGGAATGGAAGATAGCAAGAAAGGGTTCTTGCCCATGTTGCCCAATACGACCTTGAGTAAAACTCAAAGTCCGACATCGGCAGAAGATAGAGAAAGGATGAGTAAGAATCCCTATGCCTCAGCCATAGGATCTCTAATGTATGCCATGCTATGTACTAGACCCGACATTGCATATGTTGTTAGTTTAACTAGCAGATATCAAAGTGATCCAGGAGTGGATCATTGGACATCGGTCAAAAACATCCTTAAGTACTTGAGAAGAACTAAGGATATGGTTCTTTCTTATGGAGGTGATGAACAGCTCGTTGTTAATGGTTACACCGATGCTAGTTGGAACACCGATCCGGATGATTCTAAATCACAATCTGGATACGTATTTATTTTGAATGGTGCAGCAGTTAGCTGGAGGAGTGCAAAGCAAAGCGTTGTGGCGAGATCTCCAACTGAATCGGAATACATGGCTGCTTCGGAGGCTTCACAAGAAGCGATATGGATGAAAGAGTTCATTACAGAGTTGGGTGTGGTTCCTAGTGCGTTGGACCCAATGTCTATCTACTGTGATAAGATGGGCGCCATAGCCAATGCGCAAGAACCAAGGTCACACAAGAAGCTGAAGCACATCAAGCTACGTTTTCACGCTATTCGAGAACATATCCAAGATGGGGATATAAAGATTTGCAAAGTACACACAGATCTGAATGTGGCGGATCCGTTGACTAAACCTCTCCCGAGGGCAAAACATGACCAGCACCAAACTGCCATGGGTGTTCGGTATATTACCATGTAATCTAGATTAGATGACTCTAGTGCAAGTGGGAGACTGTTGGAGATATGCCCTAGAGGCAATAATAAATATAGTTATTATTATATCTTTGTGTTTATGATAAATGTTTACATTCATGCTATAATAGTATTAACAAGGAAACATTAATGCTTGTGTGATTTGTAGACTAAAATAAGAGTCCCTAGTAAAGCCTCTATATAATACTAGCTTGTTGGTTAATAGATGATTGTGGTTTCCCTATCATGAACATTGAGATGTTATTAACAACAAGATCATATCGTTAGGAGAATGATATGGTGGACATACTCCTATAGATAAGCGTAGCATAAAGATCAAAGTCATTTTAATAGTTCAATTGCTATATGCTTTCTGATACATAGTAACCTAATTCCTTCGACCATGAGATCATGCATATCACCTTTGCCGGATGGATGCTTTGATGACATCAAATACCACACCGTAACTGGGTGGCTATAAAGGTGGCATTGAGTGTTCGGAAAGTATTGGTTGAAACACATGGATCAAGAGTGGGATTTGTCCATCCATATGACGGATAGATATACTCTGGGCCCTCTCGGTGAAATGTCATCCAATTAGCTTGCAAGCATGTGACTGGCTCACAAGGGATCACATATCACGGGAACGAGAAAAGAGTACTTATCGGTAACGAGGTTGAACTAGGTATGCAGAGATACCGACGATCAAAACCTCGGATAAGTAAACTATCATGAGACAAAGGGAAATTGGTATCGTATGTAAGTGGTTCATTCGATCGCAAAGTAATCGTAGAAATATGTGGGAGCCATATGAATTTCCAGATTCCTCTATTGGTTATTGATCGGAGAAGTGTCTCGATCATGTCCGCATAATTCACGAACCGTAGGGAGACACACTTAAGGATTCGACGTTGTTTGAGTAGTTATGGAATGATGAGAAAGAGTCCGAATGTTGTTCGGAGTCTCGAATGGGATTCGGGATATCACGAGGAGATCCGGAATGGTCCGGAGAATAAGATTCATATAAGGAAAGTCCCGTTTTGGAGTTGGAGAATGGTTCTGGTGTTTTCATCGGGAATGTTCTAGAAGGTTCCGGAATGTCCAGCACTCCGGAGGGGAAGGGTACATGAATGTGTTATATCAAGTTGATATGATTGCATCATGTACTAAGTGTCATCGCTGAACAAAATAGAGGATTAATTCAAATCCTTGTTTGAAAAGTCAAACGCCTATTTGAAAGTCAAACGGCTATTTTTGGGAAGTGGAAAAGGAGGGCGCACCACCAAGCCGAGTTGGGGAGGGACTCCCCTCCCTCCCCTTGGCCGGCCGGCCCCTCCACCTATATAAGGAGGGGCAGGGCTCCCTCCTAGAGACACACAAGATCCTCTCCTCCAAACCCTAAGCCGTCGGCGCCGCCACCTGCCGCCGCCGCCGCCCTAGGGCAAACCGCCGCCGCCGCCTAGCAACCCTAGCCACCGGCCTAGCCCCCCTCCTCGGCGTGTCTAAACCCTAGATCGTCGAGGACTCTCTCATACTCCACCATACTCGCTCCGGCTTAAGGCGAAGCCCTGCGAGATCTCCCCTCTACTTCCGGTACCATGCCGTTGTGCTGCCGGAATCGCGAGGAGAGTGCTACAACCTCCGCTGCCTGCTGGAACAAGGGAGAGGAAGGTCTTCGTTAAGTACCGAACGTGTGACCGACTGCGGGAGCGCTACCGGAACACAGCGCCGAAAGGATCGTCTACGCGATCTTGAGATCGGGAAGAGTACGACTACATCACCCACGAGAATCCGCTCTCGTTAAACACTTTGGAATCTTCGAGGGTGAGTTATTCTATCGACTCGTTGATACAATATAGTAGATAGATCTTGGCTTGTTTGTTTGTATGCGGTAGAAAATTTTTGTTTTCCATGCTACGAAACCCTACAACTCTCCCTCCACCAAGCAAAACTGTCGTTTGACTTTTCAAATTGGCGTTCGACTTTTCAAACTAGTATTTGATTTATCCCTTTATTTTGCTCAGCCATGATACCTAGTACATGATGCAACCATTCCACATTGTCATGACACATTCATGTACCCTTCCCCTCCGGAGTGCCGGACCTTCCGGAACCTTCTCGAACATTCCCGATGAAAACACCAGAATCATTCCCCAACTCCGAAACAGGACTTTCCTTATATGAATCTTATTCTCCGGACCATTCTGGATCTCCTCGTGATATCCCGGATCCCATCCGAGACTCTGAACAACAGTCAGTCTCTTACTCATCATTCCATAACTACTCAACAACATCGAATCCTTAAGTGTGTCTCACTACGGTTCGTGAATTATGCGGACATGATCGAGACACTTCTCCGAACAATAACCAATAGAGGAATCTGGAAATTCATATGGCTCCCACATATTTCTACGATTACTTTGCGATCGAATGAACCACTTACATATGATACCAATTTCCCTTTGTCTCACGATAGTTTACTTATCCGAGGTTTTGATCGTCGGTATCTCTGCATACCTAGTTCAACCTCGTTACCGACAAGTCTCTTTTATCGTTCCCATGGTATGTGATCCCTTGTGATCCAGTCACATGCTTGCAAGCTAATTGGATGACATTCCACCGAGAGGGCCCAGAGTATATCTATCCGTCATATGGATGGAAAAATCCCACTCTTGATCAATGTGCCTCAACACATACTTTCCGAACACTCAATGACACCTTTATAGCCACCCAGTTACGGTGTGGTGTTTGATGTCATCAAAGCATCCTTCCGGTGATGGTGATTAGCATGATCTCATGGTCGAAGGAATTAGGTTACTATGTATCAGAAAGCTTATAGCAATTGAACTATTAAAATGACTTGATCTTTATGCTACGCTTATCTATAGGAGTATGTCCACCATACCATTCTCCTAATGATATGATCTTGTTGTTAACAACATCTCAATGTTCATGATATGGAAACCACAATCATTTATTAACCAACAAGCTAGTATTATGAAGAGGCTTTACTAGGGACTCTAATTTAGTTTACAAATCACACAAGTATTAATGTTTCCTGGTTAATACTATTATAGCATGAATGTAAACATTTATCATAAACACAAAGATATAATAATAACTACATTTATTATTGCCTCTAGGGCATATCTCCAACATGGAAATGATAACCTTGATTAATATTTTTGGGACGTTACAACTGTCCACCGCCGCCATCCGTCCCCTGTGTCTCCACCACCACCATCGCCGGTCCCTGCCTCTCCACCACCACCGCCTCCAGTACCCTGCCTCTCCACCACCTCCGCCTCTGATCTCCTGCCTCTCCACCACCTCCGCCTCCAGTCCCCTGCCTCTCCACCACGCCCGCCTCTGGTCCCCTGCCTCTCCACCACCGCCGCCTCTGGTACCCAGCGGTGCAGACGCTCTCCCTCTCCTCTAAGGACCCCTTTGTTGTCCTCGTAGGTATGTGTGAAAACCAAACCCCCAAAACCCTAAGTCAGCAGCTTCGATTTAAGAATCTTGCCATGGAATTTCCAATTTTCTTATCGATTTTAAGGTTCAGGGCTACCAAGCTGCAAAGACCCGACGGCGCCGTTGGAGATCCTCCCCCATGCGGCCTGCATCTGTCCCAAGTCTTCTCCCCTTGTATAAATCTCAAAATTTGCAATTGTCACTTCTAGCAATAGAGATTTAATTGTCACTCCGTTGGTCTCTATGTATCTTGATTGTATTAAATTGCTCTCTACATGTATCTATTTAACAGATGGGAACCTACAGTGACGATGCAATAACGTTATCTAGAGACGACAGTTTTCGCTTTACCTTTGGTGGTTTTGAATTCTAGTCATCAGATGAAGAGCCCACCGAGAGGATTGAGTTTAGAGGTATCAAAAGAACATCAAAATTGCAGTCATCTGTTTTGTATGCGTTTAGATGGTAGACATTGATTTATTGTTGCATCAGGGACTCAATACAACAGGGACACTAATTTTGATAATCGAAGCCTTTTTTGGAAATGACAAGTATCTGAAAGAAGTTCATGTAGACTTCCTCTTAGACTGGTGTGAACCCGAATTTCCACCAGAATTCAAATACTGCATCTACAGGCTGCCATATTCATCTGTCATGAAAAAGAAGTGCAAGTTGGTAAGATGATATATTCTTGATAATGTTATCAACAACAAGTTACCCTATGATATTTAAATATTTCTAGTAATCACAAGCATGCTAGTTATTCAATTCTATGTACTTGCCCAGACATTTGGAGCTGAGTTCCCAAGAAAATATCTACAGAATCTCCTCGATGAACCTACTGATGTCCATGTTTGGCAAATGAGGAGAAAAAAGCTAAAGATCGTTAGGATGAAGATAGGAGTTGTTAGCATTGTCCTTTTTTTGCTCTCATGTCCATAGATCAAATACAATCTTGACGACTTGATGATTGAAGATAGCATTGTCCTTTTTTGCTCTGATAAAAAACATAATGGAGAGGTACATATTCTGGTTCAGCAACTTCCATCGGACGGCCTATTATAAATGTGATGCTAGTTTGTTAGAGAGTACTAATTATGCGATTCTGATTGATTTATGGACTGTACTTTGTATATACTGCCATAATGTGTAACGACTAAATTTGTATAAATTTCTCCAACTATCTGGCAAATGTTATCGCGATCAAGCTGCTATAAGTTCTTGAGTTAATCTGTCTATCTGGATGCTGAATCATGATTATGTGTCATATCATCTATGATCGAGTTCGAATTAGCATCCTACTATTTAAAATGGTCTACATATATTGGAGACGGTCACTTTAAAAAGAAGCTTCGAGACACACTAGTTCTAGAGACAGTCTTTGTTAGAATCCGACTCAGGGTTGTCGTACTATTTGAGACGGTCCATAGTATACGTCGTCTGAGGTTGAAGAGTTCTTGCAAGTGGTCAAAAATATTGCCTGTCTCTAGCTCGTAGATGGTAGAGGCGTTTGCCTTTTTACACCGTCCGAGGTCGCGTATCTTAGAGCCGCAAAGAAAAATCGGCTTAGGTGATGTGCTCTTAGAAGTTATGCGCTTGAGTCGGAACGAGAAACCGTCTGAGGCCTATGAGAAATTGACGTCTCTAAGTAGCGAGTTTGTACTAGTGTGATCTTCCACGAAGTGATAATGAACAACAGTTGTAGGTTTCAATATCATGAACCACAACCCTAGTTGCCGCCTCCGCTGGAGGATCATCCCCTCCACCTCTCCACCGATGGATCACCGCCTCCATCCTCTCCACTGGCTCAGTCGGTGCAAGAACGCGAGAAGGCTCCGATCTACGGGGGATCTGTAGTTTGTTTCGTTATGATTTGTTTTCAAGCCATGTTTTGGTCTCAGGTTGTCGATGGCAAGGCAACTATCTACATGGAATAAGTCCTCCCCACCTCGCCCTCGTTCCGGTGGTTCTTCTTGGTATTGCTTGGAGGCGTCTGGAGGTTGGTGTGTTCTCCCCATGCATGCAAGACGACAGTATTTGATTAATTCAAGAGTTCAACGGCGATAATTTTGACTTTGGGGCGCATTAGGGGCACGTGTATGAAGAGTTCCTGGATGTCAAAAAAAGTCATGCCTGCTCTGGTAAAGGAGCGGCGACAACGACGCACCGACGGCTTGTTTTGGCGGTAGTAGTAGTCGTCTATAATTTTTATTATGTTTGGAGTGTTTTGTACTTCTGGTGAACTTTATTTTATCAGAAAAAACAATTACGATAGTGTGTTCCTTCGAGAATAAACTTCTCATCATGTGCGTTTTCCTATTGTACTTCGCAATCTGCTCTTTTACATGACTTGAGAGCTGAGATTATTTTGTAGGTACTGCAGATTCATAATTGTTCGGTTAGCTTTTTCATCCAACACCAACTTGTCACGTTCTCCTCAATAATTCGCCACGTAGGTCCGCCCCCGGCCCCAAATGTTCACTATAAATACTTGTCTCGTGACCACTCCTCCAACTCACCCAACGAACATTCGAGCTAAGCTTATCTACCTCATACTAGCTGCTAAGGTTCGAGCTACTAGTGCGAGCTAGTCAGCTAGCTAAGCAATGGCGAACACTTACACCTCAGCGCTACTCGGCGCACTGGTGGTGCTCTCACTTCTTGTGAGCCCCATTGCTTGCTCCTCCCGCAAGCTTGCCAAGGCGCCTGCAGTCAAGGCCACCCCGACTAACAAAACCACTGCCTATACTAACCCCGCTGCTTCTGCTCTATACGGCTCCGGTGGCTGGTCAGCCGCCGGCGCGACGTATTACGGCAACCCCAACGGCGACGGAGGCGAGGGTTAGTGCGGTTGCTCTCTTTATCCGTTGGAGCTACATCGCAGCCCCATTCGTCGAGCTGAAACTGACATTGGAACAAATTTGCAGGTGGCGCGTGCGGCTACCAAACCGCTGTCGGACAAAAGCCGTTCTCGTCGATGATCGCCGCCGGGAGCGCACCACTGTTCTTGAAAGGCTTGGGCTGCGGCGCCTGCTATGATGTAAGCACAACTTCAACTTGTCACTCTGCCCCTTCCATTAATGGTGCAAAGTGGTTGGCTCGACCGGCTGGTCCTGACGAAATCTCTTCATGTCCGCGCCTCCGCAGGTCAAGTGCTCGAGCAACAAGGCGTGCTCTGGCAAGCCTGTGACCGTCGTCATCACCGACTTGAGCCCCGGCAACCTCTACCCCGGCGAGCCGGCCCATTTCGACATGAGCGGCACCGCCTTGGGCGCCATGGCCAAGCCTGGCAAGGCCGACCAACTCCGAGCCGGCGGTGTCATCCGAATCCAGTACAAGAGGTATGTACTCGCTGCAATGCAGGATTCTCTGCAGTCCGCAATTACGCGGAAATCAATCTAAAAAGAGTACTGATCTTGGGTGTTCATTGTAGGGTGCCGTGCAAGTACCCTGGCGTGAAGATTACCTTCAGGGTGGACCAGGGCTCCAACCCGTTCTACTTCAAGACCCTGATCGAGTTCGAGGACGACGACGGCGACCTCAAGGCCGTCTCCCTCCGGCAGGCCGGCAGCACCACCTGGACGCCCATGACGCAGGACTGGGGCGCATTGTGGCGCTGCAACAATGGCCAGCGCCTGCGGGGGCCTTTCTCGCTCCGGCTCACCTCGGACTCCGGAAGGAAGCTCGTCGCCAGGAACGTCATCCCCGCCAACTGGAAGGCCGGAGCCACGTACCGCTCCTTGGTCAACTACCCCTGATAAAATTACGGCTTTTTTTTATCTTTTTCTGTTGACCGCGCCGCGCTTGGTCAGCAAGTGTGCAGGGTGTGTGGGTAATTATGATCCATCCTACCGTGTGTGAATTTATACCGCGGGAGAAATGCGCGTCCGGGTGGTGCCAGAGCCGGTATTGGAAGAGAAGGAGATAGCCGAAATCGTCTTCTTCTTCCCTCCCTCCGTCTGTCCTCTGCTCCCCTAGCGATGTGTCTGTATTTTTCTATCCTCTGTTTTGTAATTTTCTTGTCGAGGAGAATCTTGGACTGCGACCAAAGTTGCAAGCCCATGTATCAACTTGTGTGTGTTTTTACCACTCAATCCTTAAGAGAAATTGAATGAATTTGTCAGATGATTGAAACCTGCATCGTAAGTTCAGTAAGAACAGACCTCACTATCCGAGCTCATGTAGTTTGTATAACTTGCAAATTGCAACTGAACCATATTTGGACAATCTGATTCGTCCTGAAAATTATCAAGGACGAGTGGTTGTGCAAATTACCCGTAGTCTTAATTTACTTTCTCTTCATGAAACATATTGCACGCAAATTGCCGGCTCACATGGACAACGGGGAACACTTGGCCCCTGCTGGTAGTTGTGCCATTGATTTTGCTCTGCTCTCCTGGCATGCTGGATGCTTGCCGATAATCACACATACGATTCTCCAAAAAGTTGGACAGAGGAGCAGAGCCTTGAATGTTACAAATGCTAACTGCTCGTTGCACTAGTCCTCAATTATTAACATAAACGGTTTTCGGTTGTACGTACAAGAGCTTCGGTTGCGTCTTTTCGAATTAAAAGTGCTTCAGCTCAACTCAGAGTATTGCACGTGGGTCTGATAAATTATGGCATGCAAAAAGAGAAAATTATAAAAACCACCACATCACGATTTCAAAAAAACCACCATTTTACGCTAGGGTTTCACAAAACCACCACTTCAAAGTGAGTTCGTGACAGATAGCATTGATACCAGTTTAAGCCTGGTCTAATGATAAAATTGACCAGTGGACCCCACCTGTCAGGATGACATGGCACGATGAAAACAGTCAAGGAAGATGCACAATATAATGGTTCTACTTCTAGGCTTTTTTATAAATTTTGGAGAAACCACTTACATAAGATTTTCTTTTCTCTTCTTTATTTTTTTTCATAAAAAATAAATATTGGGGTGGGGGGAGCACAACCGTGCCATTCATCACCGGCGACCGACTGCAGTGCCGCCCCCACCCCCACGAGCACGAGACCACCACGGGAGGCGCGGGCGTTCTTTAGTAGGGACAACAAGCGGCGAGCTTCGGCGCGTGGCGGCGCGGTCGAGCTCCGGCCATGGGAGGAACCGGCGAGCTCCCTCCGTGGGAGGCGCGGGCGAGCTTTGGCCAGGGGAGGCACCGGCGAGCTCCGGACAATGGCGGGATGGGTGAGCTCTGGCAATGGGAGGCACCGGCGATCTCCGGCCATGGTAGGCGCGGGCGAGCTTCGGCCGCAGAAGGCACCCGTGAGCTCCGGCCATGGCGCCGCAGGAGGGACCGGCGAGCTCCGACAACCGACGACGCGGGCGGCCAGCTACGGGCGACGCGGGCGGGCGGACAGCTTAGGGAAGGAGCGGGACACGTCCGCCAAGGAGGATTAGGGCGCGCCAGTCGGAAAGGAGGCAGAGGAGGCTATCCTGCGTGGAAGGGGCTAGCTCGCCGGGGTCGGGAGCTGCAACAGCGCTTGTCCCCGGTGTACGGTCATGCTCTATTGCCACCCCCTTTTTTTGGAGAGAAGAGAGGATCTGATTTGATAAGTGGGTCCCTCTGAAATTGACAAAAAGACCCAAAACTGAAATCAATATAACCTTTGTCACCCTTGACTGTTTTCATCGTGGCACGCCATCCTGACAGGTGGGGCCCACCAGTCAGTTTTGTCATTAGACCAGACTTAAACCGGTATCAGTGCTATCTGTCACGAACTCACTCTGAAATGGTGATTTTGTGAAACCCTAGAATAAAGTGGTGGCTTTTTGAAACCCTAGCCTGTAATATGGTGGTTTTTTATAGTTTTTTCCATGCAAAAAGGATATGCATATAGCCATAGATTTTAGAAAATAAAAATGACAATGAGTTTCAGGGGCATGGCACAACGGGGTCTAGGCTCCTGATGGGTGATGGTGGATGCGACAACCGCATGACGGTGGTGATGCATGGCCTCGTGTCGGCGTGACAAAGGCCTAGCAAGATCAATGTCTTGATCCTTGTTCTGAAGATGGTTCCACGAAAGATGGTGGTAGTGACTCTAGAGCGTGTAGGCTGATGTATGTTGAGGGTCTGTTGGACCGGCCTATGATCCTAACTTGCTGTTTGGCGGTTGGATGAGGCGTCCGGTTTTATAAATATTGTTTGGAGGTGAGATTCAGGGTTGTCATCCCGATATGGTCACCCCTTCATCAAGGTTATAGGTGTTGCAACATCTGTAGTTAGTGAGGTGATTTTAGATCGGTGTTTGTATTTTTTTTTATATAGCTATGTTGAATAAAAAATAAAAAGGGCATTTGACTCATTTTGATGCATAGGCCAGAGGTATCACCTCCATTTTAGAAAAAAAAATCTGCTCATTGTACACATAACGACATCGTAGTGTCCCCCACGTCATTTTGATGCATCAGAATGGCGTTGTGGCAACGTCTTCTTCTTCCCCTAGTGTCCCTCACGTCCAATCCAAGAGACCTGGATGGCTGGATCTAGTGTTTCTTGAGAGCACCTGAGCACGGAAATGGGGGCGGCAAAAACGATGCCTTCAATAAGAAAAACGACAACAAGAGACGTCATTAATCTCGACTTTCACCAGCAGCCACACAAATATGTACTCGGCTGATTGGATCTTGATGCAGCCGCACATGCCGCCATCGCTAAAGCGATTAGCGATCCTGCATCTCGTCGTCCACCTCCTTGCCTCTTAGAGATTGGGGCCAAAATTACCGCCCCTCCATAGCACAGACCACCGTGCCGCAGATGCGTCGGAGGAGCCATCACACCATGATGCCTGGCCATACCACACCTCGACGCGAAGAAGATGGTCCATGCTGATCCTTCACGCAAGGGGACAAGGAGGCCTCCCCTGCATCCAGCGACGGCTAGGCTTTGCCTAGTTGCACCCTCGGGGGTGGCTGACGGCTAGGGTTTTCCCTTCGCATCTCTTCATGGGGGAGGGAGGAGGAGCGAAAGTTTTTTATAATGGGACATATGTCTAATTTCATCTAAAACATAAATTTGACATAAACTTGAGCTCCTAGATGACGACAATAAAAAACAGTCTTTCTTAGGACAGCCACTATGTTGACAATAAGGCTATCCATAAGAAAAAAATAATCAACAAGGAATTCCACATTCATAGTGGAGGCTATCAATAAGCTATCCATAAGCTCAAAACCTTAAGGGTGACCTACAAGCTCGTGGGTTATCCATAATCAATAGAATATTAGTTTAGCTCCTCCCCTCTTTCTTGCATGTGTGCAACTTTATCTGACACGTGGGGCCAGTTTGTAGATAAGTTCAACTAGAATATTGTGATGTAATCAATAAGTTTGTGCTATGGTATATGGGTCCCAGCTTATAGACAAGTTCTTGCACGTACATAGGTGATGCCCTTAATCAGAAAAGGAAAAAGAGTCTTTCTTTCTCGTGCTGCTGCTGGTGATGCACACGAGCACGATCGACCTGCTGACCACCGTTCCAGAAAACGGCAGTACCGAAATCGAGCCCGGCCCTACCGCTCATGTGCTGCTCCCTTTGTGTCGTCGCTTCGGCCGTCGGGGATAGGAAACCTATTAACGGCAGCGTTCGGAGTACGTGTGGCACCGAAGCTGAAGAGCGTGCGCGCGCGCGGCCGGCAGCCACCAACCGATGGAGCGAGCGAGCGAGCAGCCGGCGTGACCGCATGGCCCCGCGAGGCACTGTGTCGGCCGTCCGTTCTCGCGCGCGGCCCTCTCGATCGTCGTCGTACCCCCGGCGCATGTGCCGAGATTCTCGCGGATGCGAAGAAGCTTATCAGAAGAAAGGAGCTCGTCCCGCGCGCACATGGCGTCCGGCCGTGCGTGCTGATTGTGATTGGCCGCATCTGTCCACGTCCATCTCCCGAGTTTCCGCCGGAGCAGAGAGACTGTTACCACTCTACTATAGTAGTATCAGTATTACCGGCGTCGTGACCCAAGAGGACAACCGTGGTCTCAAACAGCGGCAGCTTGTCGGAGCGATTTGCGTCTCCTAAATATAATTAATCCGCGACGGAGCGATGGCAGAACATGGCACTTTGCAGTGTGACTCGATCTGTACACGGCCAAGTGAAGCAGTGAGCATTTTCCAAGCTTCACATGGCGGAGTAATTTCTTTGGCTCCGAGTGAGAGAGTGTGTGTGTGCGTGTCGGCGCGTCGGTACACGGACACGTCGTGCCTCGTGCGCACGCACGGCCGCGTCGCCCGTGAAGCTGCGTGCGTATCATCAGTAGGTAGTACCGTAGTAGGGTCTCGCCGACGGTTGCAACTGTGGAGTACTGTGGGAGAGGTGAGTCGGCTTTCAGATGGGGCCCTCCGTAACTGTCGCTGCCTTTTCCGGTTTGGCTCCTGGCCCTGCCGTCGGTCGGGTTGCCCATGTGAAGCGAGCAAACAGTTGCAAACAGGTGGAGATTTTTTACGGGAGCAAGATGTACTGTACAGTCCGAACGGGTACTTCAGAAAACTGCAGACCTCTTCTTGACAGAAAACTGCAGAAATTCGAAATTTGAGTAGCGCCATGATATGCAACTAATGGTTTCGACGTTCAACATGTAAAGTCGCCCGCCCGCTCGTTATTTATTGGGCACTACTACACGTCTCCCCGGATAAAAGTTCCCGATCCCCGGGTAGACTAGCTAACACGTGTCCTTAAAATGATATTAATTTTGTGCTTTTGCTATAGAAGATCTATTTTTGCTATAAAAAGTTATGCTTTTGATATATATAGTAAAAACAGTTCGTGTTAAAAATAGAATAAAAAGACTGTTTTTCTGGAGATTTTGTCGAAAACCTCACCGAAGACTTTGTAGAAAAAAAATATGCTAATGTCGCAAAACCGACCTCGCCGGAGACTTTCACCGGGGACCTCGTCGAAGACTTTCGCCGGGGGACTGCCAGACCGTATAGCCAAAACTTTACGCTATTGTAGCAAAACCATAAAACATATGTAGCAAAAAATGTCCTATTATAGCAAACCCGACCTCACCGGAGTCTTGTCGGCAGACCTCGTCGGAGACCATGTAGCAAAAACTTCACGCTAGTGTAGCAAAACCACAAAACAGTTATAGAAAAAGGAACTTATATTGTAGCAACCTGACTTCGCCGGAGATCTCGCAGAAAAACCCAAGGCACCCTTGTAGCATCGCCGCCGGTCGCATGTAGCAAAACCCGATGATGGTTGTAGCACCGTCGTCGGTCGCTCATAGCAGCGCCATCGAACCCATTTAGCAAAACCTCGATGTCACAGGTAGCAGCGCTGGTGGCAGTAGGTAGCAGCGCCATTGGCCTTTGGTAGCAACACCAGTGGCCTTCTTGTAGCTAGGGCTGCAGCAGAAAATAGGAGGCGACGTTTCGGCGATGTGCAAGGAGTCACGGTCCTGATGAGGTGCAAGTAGACGGCGCTCCTGTGAGGGCACGGAGGCACAACTCTGACGAGATACGGGAAGACGACGCTCCGGCGATCCAGTGGGAGGGCACGACGGCGTCCAGGAGGCGGCCCGGTGGTACGGCGGCGCGCGAGTCCAGCGGCAGTCCGGTGGAGCGGCGGCGCGTGGCTACAGGTGGCGCGAGCTGTGGCGGCGGTCCAACGGCGCGTGCTGCAAGCGGTTCGGCGGCACCCTGGTGGCATGGTGGTGCGGGAGCTGCGGGAAAGACAGCGATGCGTGCCGAGAACAAGGCATCATGGAGTGGGGAAGACACAGGTAGCGATGCGTTCAGATGGGACCCGGTACCGCATGACCTGGTGCGCGAGCACGTGACCCGGGGATCAAACGCACGTGACCCGGGGATCAAACGCGTCGTATCCCCCAAGGGAGTGCTATCATTTCCCGTTTGGAATTCATGTATTCATTTCATTTAGTAGATTTATTTAATTTATATTATGATTTCAAAAACACCCATATGTTTGACTGCTACCGGAATTTGAAAATGACAGGTCTAAGATAGAAATTGAGTTTACACATAGGGATATTTGAATGGATTTGCTAAATAAAATAACGGCTCAGTTCTTTGCCAACCAAACAGCATATGGATGGAATTGCAAAATGAATTATAGAATTCTAGGCCCAAATGATGGATACCAAATGACCACTCATTTATTTCGCAATGCGGCGTTGGGCTTTCTTCTTCTTCCCATGGCAAGCAGGCAGACATGCTTGAGGGCTTGCGGCGTTCTTCGCCTTGGACAAAAAGAATCTCACCTTCTGCTGATTTCCTGCTGGTAGTTGTGGCGCCCACCACTATGGCAGATACAGTATTCAGAGGCACTCTAAAGTGCCTCCAATAGTCAAATTAGTGCCACAATTGAGTTTTTGAGGCACTAAAAAAAGCGCCGGGGACGGTCGTGTAGGTAAAAGTTTTTTGAGACAGTTTTAAAAAGTGCCTCTAAATCATAGTTAATTGAGGCACTATGACTAATGCCTCTAAATCCTAGCCAATTGAGACACTATGACTAGTGCCTCAAAAACCAACTTAAGGCACAAATTAGAGTGCCTCTAAATCCTAGCCATTTGAGGCACTAGGACTAGTGCCTCTAAAACCTAACTTTTTGAGGCACTATCAATAGTGCCTCTAAAACCCAAATTTTTGAGGCACTATGACTAGTGCCTCTAAAACCCAACTTTTTGAGGCACTATCAATAGTGCCTCTAAAACCCAACTTTTTGAGGCACTATCAATAGTGCCTCTAAATTCTAGCCAAAAGCAAATGTGTACTATAGTGACATATATTACAAAATGGCTCACATTAATTGAATCATAGCGACATATATTACAAACCACATTACAGTGAAATATTACCATGAAATATATTACAAACCACATTTGTTCACAGCCATATCTTACAGTCATATCTCACAACCATATCTTACAGTCAAGAGTCTTGATGAATGCTAAAATATGCTTGATCTATACTTGTTTTCAGATATAATATAACTGCATTTGCATCAATCTTCTAGTCGTCCGGAAGAAGTTTGTATGAATAAGCTCAAACAATGAGGAAATCTGTCTTGTTGACCCAACATCAAAATCACTGAAAAATAAAGTTAAGAATGTTGTCATTAGTAAATAAAATGCTGCTCATAAATTCGTGTGCGAGAGGCAAAGTGGTACTTAGTTTCCATGTACTGTAATCCGATTATCTCAACGCTTGTCTTGATCTGAATATTCATGGGACAGTTTTATCTTTCATGCTTGATAGCTTACTTACAAAAATGTTTCTTCTTCTGACATGATGCATGGCTAGCTTAGTTGGCAATTCATAACTATGAAGCTCCCGAAAACGGGATAAGAACATCAATAAAGGCATTTATATATCTAGAACCAAAATGGGAAATTAATTTGTACCTAAGAACATCACTACAAGTAATTATACTATGTACAATACAATAAGGTCTTGCATACTATGTATAACAGAAATGAATAACACAAGGAGCTAGCTACAGGACGATATCTTTAGCCCTGCCAAAAATCAAGAAACGTGCACTTAATCTAAGGAAACCTCTATCTCGAGTTAATATACGATCCAAACTTCAGTGTAAACTTACATGAGGCGATAAGATGAAAGCATGACTGAAAAGATAAGGAAAAAAGTGCAGCACGAGCTAGAAATGCATGTAGATGCTTCTGTATGATAAAAAATTACTATTCTCCAAGCAACGGAGCTTAAAAAAAACACCAGAGCATAACGTTGTATAATCAAGAACAGATCACTCACCATCTTCATTTAATATCATCACTAGTTTGCAGCATCAACTTTAAGTGAAAGGTAAAAACTACATGCGAACCTGAACCTGAAGACTGCAAGTAACATATGGTCAGGGTCAACACGAGCATGGTACATCAACGAGGATAGCCTAGAATTAGACATGTCCATGAGCAGATACATAATTAGTGTATATAAATAACTTGACTGGGCACAAATATTTCCATAATGGTATTATGCGTGTATTAAGATAATGTCAGACTCTTGGTACCAACACATTAACGCAGGAGAGCAAAAAAAATCCTTACCTACATTATGAAAACAGAAATAAGTAAGAAACATCTAGAGAATAATCTTTAAGCTAGATTACTCATGCACTACTCTATAAATATTGAGAGAATGGTCTAAGGCGTGTAATTTTTCATGTATCATATATCGATTTATGGGTAGCCATAGATCATTCATACAGAACAATTGAGTAACTCATAATAATTATTGAGAAAAATCAATTAATGGACGCGGGAGTCAGGGAATTAATTCAAAGGATCAAACAATGGGTAAATCAATGGATGCTTATGTAGACATGAACAAATAGAAGAAAGGGGTCTGTAATTCATGTTGCTTGATTAAAGAGGACGAGGTTGGTAATATCGTAGGGCAAGCTGAATTTAAGAGGAACATTAATTACCTGTGTCGCGGCGCATTAACGCCTTGCATGGCTCTCTTTGGCTCAGGAGCTGAAATCTTTCTAGTGTGTGAACTGAGTGTGGAAGACGAACCGAGGCACTCCGTTTCTAAGAAGAGTATTAATACCTGGCCGAGTGAGCATGTATGGTGTTGGCATGGAGTAAGAGAGGTGGATCTGATTCACACGAGTATAGCAGCTGCACATGTTGTTATTAGCCTACTGCCTGCAACTTAAAATCTGTGGACTCGTTAAACAAAAGTTCAGAAAGTGCAAACAAGCAAATATTCTCTACTCATGTTTTAATACATTTTGGATCATATCCAAAGAAAAAGGAACCTTGCATGTCTGGTTTTTTCTTCTAAAGATACTTAACATTATCAAAATAAAAAAGTTGATCTATTCGGTGATGCATACTATACAAATTCCCATTCAAAGGAAAATCTCAGTATTTATTTGCTATCTGCAGCCTCTTGAACACCACACAAGAAATTGATTAAGAGAGAAATCTGTTTTAGTTTCCTATATATGTTCCCACGAAACTATGTTCAGGAAGGCTGTTATAACATCCGATAGGAACACCTAAACCCACGTGAACACATTCTAGGCTAAATTGCTCGAGAGACTAACCGAGAATCACTACAACTTCTGCTTTATTCTCGTAATGCATAGAAAAAAACCGAGACATCCTCTTCTATGTTAAACTGTATAGGATTTGGTGGTTCCTGTACTCCAACGAATCAGGCATCCATGTCGTGCGCCACCTCTGTAGAGGTGAGACAGGAGAGAGAGCATAGGCGGGGCAGGTAGAGGTTAGGACGTGTACCTGTCGGTGCTGGTCGCCATGGAGCCAGGGACTCGCCGGGGGAGGTCGAGTACCTCGAGCCCCTACGAATCAGCTCCTCCTCGAGGAGAACAATGGAGATAGGTACCTCGAGGAGCTCCTACGAATCAGCTCCTCCTCTATAGATAGGTAGTTCTCTAAATATATACTACCAGTTTCATGAGAAGACACTGGTAGTTCTCTAAAGTTAGAGACATTCTACGCCAAGCTCTCACTGTCCCATTTCTATACTATATGTGTCTGTTGGTAATAACACGTACAATGGTTAAGACAACTTAATTTAGAATTTAGGCATATGCGATCACTACTCTGAATTCTTGCAAAACAATGAACCACACGCTGTTGCATAACAGGTTAGAGGGCCTCAATTGACTTCCATGACAAATATTTGCTGCCGACTGTCTAGCATCTGAATGTCATATCTACACCACACGTTTAATAAAGTAGCAGGCCACTGGTTAATTAGGACCTTGCCTAGACAATATCACAAACACCTCGTGAGCAAACAATACTATGCAAGTGACAACACGATCATAAGGGGAAGGGATGGGCACAACTAATATCCAAACATAAGAAGGGCATCGACACAAGTGCGTGTTCAATTGAAAATAAAAAAACGCAATAGAACAACATTAACATGTGAGAAATCAGGCGGGGATTTCACCAGATGCATGTGTGCTCGTCCTGGATGGAAGTGGATAGAAGTGAAGCAGGGCCGTGCGAGAAGATGTCCTGCAATTCAAGTAGTCAAAAGTGATGTTTGGCAACAACATAAAACAGAAAATCGACATAATAAAAAAGATAGAAGTACACTGAAAAAAGTAATAGTTCACCTTTGAGTAGAGTGGTTCATACATCTTCTTATATTTAGCTTCAAGTGCAGCTCTCTTATCGAAAAACTTCACCTCGAGGTCATCGTGTTGGCTCTGTTAAATGGTACTAACGCAAGTCAGTCACCACCAGGTACAACTAGATTTCGCCAAAATTCAAGCATTTAAAATGGCCTCGTTAACCCAACAGTACATCAACATCATATAAACTACAGGTCTCAACCAACAGTGCAGCAACATCATATGAACTACAGGTCTCAACTACGAAGAGAGAGCGAACGAAGAACTACTACGGATCATCCCAGTCCTAGGATCTCATATCAGGTGCCCACTCGAAGCTAACTACAGAAATTAGTTCGGCGACATCAAAACGCATCATCATCATCGCAACAAAAGTACGGGTCCATGTGCAGCAAGAAAGACCAGAACAGCACGAGATACAAATGCATCTATCTATCTACTTCTTCCACTATCTGCTACTAACTCTAAGTTCACCCAGAAAACTGTACACCGGACAATTGGAGCCATTAGATCATCCTCCATTAATAAAATTTAACCATCCATAGTACGTAGCTGGCCTGTCGAACCGTTCAAGGGACACAATTGATCCTGTCATCCACGCTTGTCCTAGTTAGGTGAGCAGCCACATCTTTCTACTTCTTTTATTTCTAGTACACATGAACCACGCATGATTTTGTTACCAAGCAAAAATAAGCCATGGGCCGAAAGCTATGCCAAATTCTATTTTTTCTCTATTTCAGGTGGATTGGTCAGCCGATCTGGTGCATGGCTGGTTTAATGGGATACAGACGCTCTGCTAAAAAAAGCTTAGACCAATCAAGTTTCAGCCTAGTTCCGGGCTCACTCAACCTCAATTGGTTAACAGCTACATTCAAAAATGAAAAACAATAGTTTATGTCCATTCTTCACAAAATTGTTTGTATACAGTCACTACCTAAGTGGTTGTACATTCATTCTTCAAAATATTGTTTGAAGTTTTCTATGCATGTGCATACGGTAACCAAATAACGAGAGGATGCACAAACGAGCAATTTCAAAACCAAGTGATCTGTCGTGACAAAAATAGGAAGCACAAAGTGGATCAGAGAAGGCAGATACCATCAACAGCTGGGTCTCGACCATCAATCGAAGGAGCAGGAGGCAGGATTCTTCTGCGGATTACAGTGCAAAGGATCTTGGACTGTGGAATGCTGATACCTGGTTTCAGTGTCTGAAGACCTGAGGTGATGCAGGCCAGGTTCTGGAAGCCTTCTCGCTCCAACGCATCTGCAGCTGCTGTGGACCTTCACATAAAATGCAAAAATTAATAAAAGGCCAGGTTAATTAAGCTTCTGACGCTGAGTTACTCAACAGAAAAATGCTAAAGTTGGAGTTCTAAATAATTTCAGTACAGATGTTTGATTCTGAACATCCTGATTTAATTTGTGGAGTTTAGAATTTACCTGAGGCCCTCCTGGCAGACGACCAGTAGCTTGCTGTCCGGCGAGAACTTGCTCCTCACCATCTTGGTGAAGTCCTGGTTGGGCTTGGTGAAGGACAGGCCGTAGAATAGGCCGGCGAAGTTGTTGTGCGCCTGCCGCTTGATGATCGTCCCTGACAGAGAAACACACACGCTCACATTTCCGTCAGGCAAAACGCTCGGTGTAAGCTCTGGATGATGCAGTCGGGCAGTGTACCAATGTCGTTGTCTTCGTTCTCGATGTAGAGCGGACGTGGGCGGAGCCCCTGACGTGCGCGCGCTCGTACTGCCACCGGTCACGGATGTCCAGCAATCGAAGGAGAAGTACACCATCAAGTGGAGCAGGAGGCAGATACCATCAATCGAAGGAGCAGGAGGCAGAGGGCAGCAGCAGCTCCCGTAGCACCACCACACCATCAGGGAGACTGGGAGGTTGTTGAAGAGGTCGTGGGAGGCGATGAAGAGGTCGTGGTCGTCCTCAACGAGCAGACGGCGGCGCGGAGGCGCTGGTATCGCGCCGGCGACCCAAGCCGTGAGGGCTAGGGTTTCACGGAGCCGAGCACGGGGAAGCAGAGCGGCAACGAGGCGCGGAGGGCGACGGAGGAGATCGATCCGTGGTCTCGACGGCAGGCGGAGGGGACGGAGTTGGCCGGCGACCGGCCGAAGCAGCGGCACTGGCGGCGGCGCATCGAGCGCGTGTAGGGAGGACCTCCTGTATGTGTACAGAGAGAAAGAGAGATGAGGGAGGGTGAGAGAGAGGCCGGTCTGGGTAGCCTAGCCGGACCGGACAAAATGGGCCGGTTTGGTCCAGTGGGACACGGTGGGCTCAGCCCGGTTAGCTTTTTGTAAAAACATAGAAAAATCAAGATTAATTTAGAGGGGACCTTTGTAATTATTTTATTAATGCAAATGTGTTAATTCATGTATTACCACGATTCTTGCTACGATTCACTTTGATCATGATTTAGTTCGATTTGTTTCTTTTGTCATAATCCGGTCTCTGCAATCACTACAATTTTGTCAGTCGAATCTGGATCTCAAATTCTGTCTCAAGTCATGTCCCGAGCATAGCCGTCCAAGAACCAAGTAATTGGTTCAGAGTAAAAAAAATCACAGAAAATGAACCAGACGTTTATCTTGTTGAAAGTCTATAGCCACCACTCATGTTAAATAAATATCACATGTATGGAACATATCATGTTAAATAAATAGTATTTGTAATTAAATTCCAAAACAATCACAGCCTTGTTCTCCTAAGAGAAGCACTTCGATCACAGCCTCCAAAACAATCAGAGACAAACAATAAGATAACTTTGAGCATATCTCCTCCTTTTGAATGATTATTAAGAAGTATATACCTAGCATTTTATTGGTCATATAAATGTCATGGAGTCATCAAGAATATCCACCATTCTAGGTAGTAAATAAAGATGGAGGAAATTCAACTCGCAGTAATCTGAGTAGGTAAATGATCAAGTTATTAAAATAAGCATTATATATACAAGTAAGATTGAACCAACTATGTACTTCTTAATAAAATCATTCAGAAATAAGAGGTAGATACCGAACCAGATTTATTCTAACACTAGGATGACTACACTATGATCTAAGCAAATTATACCTCATTAGAATCAACTAAGAATCACACTAATAAGATCATTAGAACTTAGCTAAACAACAAACAATCCTTTATATGTTATGCATGCATCGTCGGCATGCTAACCTCACCAAACAATAGGTATTCTCTATTTTAAGTATAGGAGCTAAACAATAAACACAAAAGTCTATTAGGCATGTTGGATTACTTAAACTCAATCATACTCTTATTAGTATTCCATAAATACAATGGCCAAGCGACATCAACATGTAGTTACATGCATGATCAGTTTGATTGAACTGTAAAAAAAAAGTTTAATTAGACTGTCATGTGCTCATTATGGATCAATCTGGTGTGTTGTACGGAGACGATGGAGTACCGGCGCTATAATTCTGGTGTCTTGGCCAGTTTCGTACTATCGATTATTAGATGTTTGTGATGACGAGGTATTCCTATAGCTAATTCCGTACGCGATCGGATACTACTAATCATGTTCTCCTTTCCTCCAACAAGAATATAAGGTGCTTAACTGCTTATCCGCCTGGCCTCCTACACATGATTACTCATTATACGTGTCACGCTGGCCATTTTTTCTGTCTGTGCACCATAACGTACGTACGTCAGTCGGCCAAATACTCCAGCGTCCGGTATTCTTGAGATAGGAACTATATCGGTAGTATAGTGGTAATAAACTAAACTCAACCATGAGAACGAATGATTGCGAAGGCCTAGCTAGCTAGGTAGCTAGCAAATGTAGTTTTGTGAACTGCTTGGTGATTAGCAGCAGGAACTTGGTGTGGCTGCCACTACTGTCTGCTTTGGTGCTGTAAAGCGAAACGTTGCACGTAAAAATATCGATCACGAGACGAGCCAAAACTTGTAGTTAGAAGTACTATTCTGAGGCATCCTGAGAGTGCCTCAAATGGATGACTATTTTGAGGCATACCTAAAAGTGCCTTATATAGATAATTATTTTGAGGCAACTATTAGAGGCATTATCATGTGTTCCTCAAAAAATTGTCCATTGGAGGCACACCAAATAATGCCACAGTTGGTCACTATTTAGAGCCATAATTTAGTGTCTCTAAATGGTAACCAATTGTGGCACTACTAATGGTGCCTCAGTTGATATACTTTTAGTGGCATTATCACAGAAAATGCCTCTACAAGTTATGTCTTTTTGAGGCACAGGTAAAAGTGTCACTGATAGTTTAGCATGAAGGCACTAGACTGTGCCTCTATTTTTCAAAACTTTAGACCGTGCCTCACTTTTTCAAAAGGATAAACTATTATTTCAAAACTGCCACTAAAATCTCATATTTTGAGGCACTATTTTTCGAAATGCCACAAATAGATACAATTAGAGGCAGTTTAAAAAAATGCCTCTAAGAAAAGTGCCTCTAATTCCTGGACGTGTCATAGTGCACCCCACGCACGCTGCATGTTATCCCAGACGATGAAGATGCATGCATCGTGTGTGCTCCGCTGACTGTGCTTGGTGTGAAATCCTTTGGGAAAATTATTGGGGTATATTTGACCTTGCAACTTGATAGTACGTACTAGCTAGGTGTAGTTTATATACCTAGCTTCTGCACTCTCATGCGGTTGCTGTTTCGATTGTTTAGAGTAATCAATCATAGAGAATGGAATTGGGCAGGAAAGTACGAACCGAGCTGGCTGAGGTATCTCTTGGAATCGACTCCAGGCATGATGAAAGTTTATTGTACCCTTATCCCAGATAAGTATTTATTTTGGAGTCTTTGGATCTAAACAATGATATGTGTATACAACTTGCAGATAAGATCATAAACAATACTATCATAATGATTCAATAATAAGTTCAGATTTGAGTTCATGTCACTCGGACCCTAGTGACAAGCATTAAGCACAACAAATTATAATAAAATCAAATAGCACTAATAGAGATACTAGGCACTATGCCCTAACAGATTTTATTCGATTAAATGATAGAACATATCCAATCCCTACCATCCCCAAGCCTACAGCGGGGGATTACTCACTCATGGATAAGAGAAACATCGGTGGTTGATGGAGATGCATTGGTGATGACGATAACGATGATCCTCTCCAAATTCCCCGAGCCGACAGGGTGCCAGAACGGAGTTTTTGGATCCAAATCTTGGTTTCTGGTGGCGGCGGTGGAGCGGAACTCTTTCTGGAAAACTATCGAACCCTCCTGAGTTTTTAGGTCAGAACGCAACTTATAGGCGCGTAGGGAGGCCGATGAGCTGCCTGGTGTGGCCAGACCTCCCCCAGGCCTCCCCTCTGTATCCCCTTCTGGCTTCATGGATCTTCTGGTGAGAAATATTTTTTGACATATTTTCCGGAATTTTTCCCGATAGTTCATTTTCTGCACAAAAACAAGACACCAAGGTAATATTGGAGATATGCCCTAGAGGCAATAAAAAATGTAGTTATTATTATATCTTTGTGTTTATGATAAATGTTTACATTCATATTATAACAATATTAACAAGGAAACGTTAATACTTGTATGATTTGTAAACTAAATTAGAGTCCCTAGTAAAGCCTCTTTATAATACTAGCTTGTTGGTTAATAAATGATTGTGGTTTCCCTATCATGAACATTGAGATGTTATTAACAACAAGATCATATCGTTAGAAGAATGATACGATGGACATACTCCTATAGATAAGCGTAGCATAAAGATCAAGTCATTTTAATAGTTCAATTGCTATATGCTTTCTGATACATAGTAACCTAATTCCTTCGACCATGAGATCATGCTTATCACCATCACCGGAAGGATGCTTTGATGACATCAAACACCACACCGTAACTGGGTGGCTATAAAGGTGGCATTGAGTGTTTGGAAAGTACTGATTGAGACACATGGATCAAGAGTGGGATTTGTCCATCCATATGACGGATAGATATACTCTGGGCTCTCTCGGTGGAATGTCATCCAATTAGCTTGCAAGCATGTGACTAGCTCACAAGGGATCACATATCACGGGAACGAGAAAAGAGTACTTATCAGTAACGAGGTTGAACTAGGTATGCAGAGATACCGACGATCAAAACCTCGGATAAGTAAACTATCGTGAGACAAAGGGAAATTTGTATCGTATGTAAGTGGTTCATTCGATCGCAAAGTAATCGTATAAATATGTGGGAGCCATATGAATTTCCAGATTCCTCTATTGGTTATTGTTCGGAGAAGTGTCTCGATCATGTCCGCATAATTCACGAACCATAGGAAGACACACTTAAGGATTCGATGTTGCTGAGTAGTTATGGAATGATGAGTAAGAGACTGAATGTTGTTCGGACTCTCGGATGGGATCCGGGATATCACGAGGAGATCCGGAATGGTTCGGAGAATAAGATTCATATAAGGAAAGTACTGTTTCGGGGTTGGAGAATGGTTCCAGTGTTTTCATCGGGAATGTTCTAGAAGGTTCCGGAATGTCCGGCACTCCGGAGGAGAAGGGTACATGAATGTGTCATAACAAGTTGGAATGGTTGCATCATGTACTAGGTGTCATCGCTGAGCAAAATAAAGGGATAAATCAAATCCTAGTTTGAAAAGTCAAACGCCAATTTGAAAAGTCAAACATCTATTTTGCTTGGTGGAGGGAGAGTAGGAAACCTACTTGGGGAGGAAGTCCCTCTCCCTCCACCGCCGGCCAAGGAGGCCGAGTTGGGGAGGGACTCCCCTCCCCTTGGCCGCGCCCTCCCACCTATATAAGGAGGGGCAGGGCTGCCCCTCCAAGACCTACACCTTGCCCTCTCCAAACCCTAGCCCTAAGCCGCTGGCGCCACCACCTCCTGCTGCTGCCGACGACGCCTAGGGCAAACCCTAGCCGCTGACTTGGGCTTCCCCAAGCCCTAGTCGCCGGCCTATCCCTCTCCCCTTGGTGCGTCTAAACCCTAGATCACCGAGGCCTCTCTCATAGTCCACCATACTCGCTCCGGCTTAAGGCGAAGCTGAAAGAACATTTGTTAATCCCTAGTGTTTTGTGTGTTAGATAACAATACCAAGGATCATTTAATGTGTGTTGAAGTGTTGCAGCTCAGAAATCTACCTTTGGGGGCGGATAATCCGGCCCCACCAGGGGCGGATAATCCGCCCCTCCCTCTGCTCAAGCCTGCGCAAGCCCCAGAAGGGGGGGCGGAACATTGGCCGGATAATCCGGCCAGGCCGGATAATCCGCCCCCCAGGGGGGCGGATAATCCGCCCCTCCTGCTCTTCGCCAAGGCGCAAGCCCCAGAGAGGGGGGCGGAGTTTTGGCCGGACTTTCCGGCTACGCCGGATAATCCGCCCCCCAAGTTTTTCTCCAAGCTTCTCCAAGGCGCAAGCCCCAGAGAGGGGGGCGGAGTTTCCCCCGGAGAGTCCGCCCTTGGGGCGGAATTTTCCCAGGGGGCGGATAATCCGCCCCAAGTGGGGGGCGGATAATCCGCCCCCAAATTTGAGCAACGGCCAGATCTGGGGAGGGGGTATTTAAGCCAGCCTTCCCCCTCCTGTCAGATGGCTTGATTCATCTCGAAAAAGAACAGATCAGATCTCCAAAGTTCATACGAGAGTGCTCCACCTAGATCCATCCAAAGGCCCCATCCCTTTGGGAATCGAAGGAGGAGTACTCGACCTTCATCATCAGCAATCAAGCGCTACATCTCCTCTCCATTCATTTGGAGAACCTTCGATCTAGTATTTCTTGCAAAGATCTAGATCCTTGTTTTTGTTTATATTGATAAACCTTGTTTTTCTGACAGCTTGTTGTCATCCCGGGAGCCCCCAATTCGGTTGTGGGTGTGTGCCCCGATAGTATTGTAAAAGGCACCGGTTCCCGCCTCGAAGGGATCCTATAGTGGAGAAGGTGGATCAGGCCTCTCGTGGCGAGATCCATCGGAGAATAGGGTGAGGCCTATTGTGGCGTGGTGGTCTTAGAACCGCCCACCCCTCCAACGCAGATGTACTTCCCTTAACAAGGAAGGAACTGCGGTAAAACAAATCCCTGTGTCTCCGCGTGCTCCACTACGGTTTCCTCGCTCCTCCTTTACGTGCTTAGTAGTTAGGGTTTCATATAGGGAAATTCTCGTAGTTGCATATCTAGAGAATTTACTTTGTGTAAAGCCTAAAATTGGAAAAAGTATTAAAAATTGGTTAGCACCTATTCACCCCCCCCTCTAGGTGCCCATACGATCCATTTCAATTGGTATCAGAGCCTCGGCTCTTATTTCGGGCTTAACAGCCTAAGAGAAGTATGGGTTCCAAGGGAGATGGGAGTGATGCTCCGGAGGTAGTCACCATGAACGATCTCAAGACGTTGGAAACAACCTTGGTGAGTTCTATGGAGGCTAAGATGGAAGAGATGCGTCAATTGATAATGCGTCTCTCCACATCCGCAGCATCACCTCCATCTCACTCTGAGGATACCACTCCGCAATCCAAGGAAACGGGTAAAACCGTTTCCAAAGAGAACGAAGTGGTAGGTGATGATACAAGTAAGAGCTCCTCCTCGAAAAAGGATAGCGGTAGGGATGGATACAATGAGGTTTCTCATGTGTATTCTCCTGACCCGCCTATTCCTCACCCTCATATACATAATAGGGGTGATCCACCCAAATTGTCAGCTTCTACTTTCTCTCAATGGCAATTTTTGATGAAATCTCATGTGTGCAGTTCCTCCATAGAGTTGTGGAAGATCATCGAAAATGGTCTTCACGTGGGAAATCCTAACAATCTCACAAGGAGAGAAGTGGTCGATAGTCAACTCAATGCTACGGCCCTACACATGATACAGCTTGGTGTGGGAGATAAAGACATGCCACACATTCAGCATCTTAGCACAGCTAAAGAAGCGTGGGATGCTCTCACCGAGCTTTTCATTGGAAATGAAAGTATGAGAAGGAATAGATATGATGCCTTGAGCAATGAAGCTGAAGGATTCTATATGCTGGATGGAGAAGACCACGAGGACATGTATAGGAGGCTAAAGGCAATAGCTACTACCTTCAGAAACCACGGCGCGGCTTATGTTGATGATGCTTGGATCAAGCGCAAGTATGTCAGTGCTCTTATGCCATTTGAGCCCACGGATTTGAAAAGTCTCCAAGGTAGGCATAATTATCACCTCATGTCATCCAACGAGGTAATGCAAGAAATGGCCGCATTCAAAGTGGCTGCCAAGAATGCCGAAGATGCTCGTGCTCGAGCTATGGGGATGCAAAAGGGGGTAAACATGGCTTTGAAGACTAGTGTGGTTGATCATGATGAATATGCGGTAGAAGTCCTGGACTGTCCCGAAGATATAAAAAGGATTCACGGACAATACTTGGCTCTTTATGCAAGAAACTTTTGGAAAGATCCAGCCAAGGCTAAAGCTGAACTAGATCGTAAAAGTGGAGCCTATGGAAGAAAAGAAAATGGTCCCAAGCTGAGAACTTGCTTTAATTGTGGTGACCGGTTGCACTTCATAGCTGAGTGTCCATATCAAAGTAGAGAGGATAATGGAGGAAGACTCATTTTCAAGGACAAATCAAAAGCTCCACGTAAGAAACAGTTTGTAAAGAAGAATGCTCCTTTCAAGAAGCAACCAAAGA
Source organism: Avena atlantica (assembly GCA_910589765.1). NCBI lineage: Eukaryota > Viridiplantae > Streptophyta > Magnoliopsida > Poales > Poaceae > Avena > Avena atlantica. The sequence goes on from OU342738.1 coordinate 234,832,965, forward strand.
TTGTTCTAGTAGCTCAAGAAGAATATTCATCGGGGAGTGAAGATGAGGACGAGGACGATAGCTCTCAAGAGGTGGCTGCTATAGCCACCACATCTACATCAACATCACTCTTCGACTCTCCAAACGAAAACATCATCAACAAGAATCCTACTTGTCTCATGGCAAGAAGCTCCGAGGTAACTTCTAACTCTTCTTTTCCCAAGGCTATGATAGACATGGATGATCCTACTAGTCTTAAGGTTAAAGAAGAGATTATTGCCTTGGATTATTTCTATACTAACTTGCAAGGTGAGCACAAAGTTCGTTTTGAGGCTCTTATGGATCAGTTGGCCCAAAACGAAGCACTTCTCGAAGAAAAGGGCAGAATTGAAAGGGAGGATGCAATGGAAATTGCATCCCTAAAAAATGCTCTTGAAGAAGAAGAAGAAGCTCGGGTCTCTCTTGAAGAGAGGCTTGAGTCTATGGAAGAGTCACATGAAGAAATTGTGACTAAACTCGTTAAGGAACGTGACAATGCGGTCACCAAGGCAAAGAAGTTAAAGAAGGAAAGAATTGACTTTGGGGCTTCTCATGATAGACTCTCCGAGGAATTGGAGAAACTTGACAATGCCCACAAGGCATTGAAAAACGAGTTCTCTATCCTCAATGAGTCACATGATCAGCTTCAAAGTCGATTGGCCATATATGATACTCCTAGCTCGTCCAACTCAACATATAGTAACAAGGAAAATGCTAATGTGGAGAAAGGAGTGATCAAGGACACCACTACAAAGGACAAATGTGTGCTTGATGAAGTCCTTGACAAGCAAAGGTCAAATCATGGTAGAGAGGGACTTGGGTATGTCACCAAGTCCAAGAAGAAGAAAACCAAGAAGAACAAGACCAAGAATGTACAATTAAAGACAAGCACGGCTGAGAAGGTTGTCACAAAAGACAAGACTAATAATATTGGTTTTGCAGGGTCTCACAATCCGAATTATGAACTCTTTTGTGATGATTATGGCGATGTTTATGCTTATTATGTTGGTCCCTTTGATGAATTTATTGCTTGGTCTATTTGGGTCCCAAAGACCCTTGTTACTAACATGAAAGGACCCATTGAAAAATGGGTACCTAAAACCAAGAAGTAATTTTCTTGCAGGGCTATGCTTCCGGTGGGTCGAAATGGGTGCTGGATAGTGGCTGCACTAGTCATATGACCGGAAGCAAGGAGATCATCACGGAGATGCGTCCAAATCTTGATAATATCACAGTCTCCTATGGTGATAAGTCTAAATCTCAGGTATTGGGTCTTGGCAAGGTTGTGGTTGCTCACGATATCTCTCTCGTGGACGTCATGCTTGTTGAGACCCTTGGCTATAATCTTCTTTCTGTTCGTGCCCTTGGCAAGATGGGTTTTGCTGTTTTTATCGATGATGATTTAGTGGTACTCTTATGGAGCAAGTCTCTAAAGGTCGCTTTCGTTGGATACGTCGAAAATGACCTGTATGTGGTGGACTTCTCGGGGAAAACCACTTCGGGTCCGATGTGTCTATTCGGAAAGGCCGACGTGGGCTGGCTATGGCATCGCCGTTTAGCCCATGTCAACATGAGAACTTTGCAAAGTCTCCAAAAGGGTGGCCACATTCTTGGACTAAAAGACAATGTCTCCTTTGCCAAAGATCGTGTTTGCAGGGCTTGTGTTGAAGGAAAAATGCATGATTCTCCCCACAAGAGGAAGACTATTGTGTCATCAAAGAGGATCTTGGAATTACTCCATGTGGACTTATTTGGACCTCCTTCTCATGCAAGTCTTGGTGGGAAGAAATATTGCTTGGTCATCGTCGATGATTACTCAAGATATACATGGGTATATTTCTTCAAGCTGAAAAGTGAGACTCAACAAACTGTCATCGACTTTGCCAATGAGGTTCAACGACAACACAATGTTCCCATATTGGCAATTAGAAGTGACAATGGCACAGAATTCAAGAACTACACTTTAAACGAGTTTCTTAGCGAAGAGGGGATTAGACACCAATATTCCGCTGCGTACACCCCTCAACAAAATGGTGTAGCCGAGAGGAAGAACCGGACTTTGATGGATATGGCAAGATCTATGCTAGCTGAATTTAAGTCTCCTTATAATTTTTGGGCTGAAGCCATATCCACCGCTTGTCACTCATCAAACCGGCTTTACCTTCGGAAGATCTTGGACAAGACCCCATATGAAATACTTACCGGCAATAAACCCAACATCTCATACTTCAGGGTATTCGGGTGGCAAGTTGATGTTTGTGATGCAGATGTTGAAATACCCCAAGATGCCATAAGAAGAATGGGCGTGGGATTTTTCCGCCCCATTGAGGAACCCCTTGTGGCGGATCGGGAAGGACAATGCTCCACTCAAGTGGAGCCCTCATCTTCACAAGATCAACAAGCTCCTACTGTTGGAGAAAACTCTGCACCAACACCGCCACCTGCTGAAGATCATCAGTCTCGTGGACAAGATGGTAGTCCCAGGCCGGATTATCCGCCCCCTCCAAGGGGCGGACAATCCGCCCCTGGCACTCCAACTTGCACCAGGGGATCCGAAGGAGAAATCAACACCTCTGATGCTCCCAGGCCGGATTTTCCGGCCCCCGGGGGCGGATTATCCGGCCATGGCTCTCCAACTCCAGTCAGGCTTTCTCAGGAAGATGGTTCTGGTACTTCACCTCCCTGGCCGGATTGTCCGGCCCATCCAAGGGGCGGATTATCCGGCCCTGAAGAAAATGCTTAGCAACAATCCTCTGGCAGTACTGGTGACCAAGATCAAGGGCACTGCAGTAATCAAGACAAGGATACAACAACTGAATCCACTCCTTCAAGAAATAATAAAGATATTGAGGCTCGTCGCAAGGCTCGGGCGGATCGCAACCTTGAACTAAGAGGTCACACTCTTGACAAGGTAGTTGGTGATCTACGACGAAGGGTATCCACTCGAAGAGAGCTTGCTAGCTTCTGTGATCATCAAGCTCACATTTCCATGGTTGAACCAAAGAAGGTTTTTGATGCTCTTGAAGACCCCGATTGGGTTGTTGCAATGCATGAAGAATTAAACAACTTCGAACGCAACAAAGTGTGGAAGCTCGTAGAAAAGCCAAAGGATTGCCGCAATGTTATCGGCACCAAGTGGATCTTCAAGAACAAACAGGATGAAAATGGCATTGTTGTGAGGAATAAAGCACGACTCGTGGCTCAAGGATTCTCTCAAGTAGAAGGAATTGATTTTGGCGAGACATATGCCCCAGTGGCTCGTCTTGAGTCCATCCGTATCCTTCTTGCATATGCAGCTCATCATAATTTTACGTTACAACAAATGGATGTTAAGAGCGCTTTCCTTAATGGTCCTCTACATGAGTTAGTATATGTCAAGCAGCCCCCGGGGTTTGAGGACCCCAAATTTCCGAACCATGTCTACAAACTCGATAAGGCGCTCTATGGCCTTAAACAAGCCCCACGTGCGTGGTATGAGCACCTTAAAGAGCTTTTGATAGACCGTGGATTCGAAGTTGGGCAAATCGATCCCACTCTTTTTACTAAGAAGGTCAATGGGGAGCTTTTTGTATGCCAACTCTATGTAGATGACATTATTTTTGGCTCTACTAACCAAGCTTTTAACGATGAATTTTCAAAGCTTATGACTGACAGGTTTGAGATGTCCATGATGGGTGAGCTCAGGTTCTTTCTTGGCTTTGAAATCAAACAACTTAGAGAGGGAACCTTTATTAATCAAGCTAAATACATCCAAGACATGCTCAAAAGGTTCAAGATGACGGATCTCAATGGCGTTGCTACCCCAATGCAAACAAAGTGTCATCTTGAGCTCGATCCCAAGGGTAAAGACGTGGATCAAAAGGTATACCGTTCCATGATCGGCTCTCTCCTTTACCTCTGCGCATCTAGGCCCGATATCGTGTTAAGTGTAGGAGTGTGTGCAAGGTACCAAGCCGCTCCTAAAGACAGCCACTTAGTGGCGGTCAAGCGAATCTTCCGATATTTGGTTCATTCCCCAAATTTTGGGTTATGGTATCCCAAGGGTTCAAGTTTCTCTCTATGTGGTTACACCGATTCAGATTGGGCTGGTGACAAAGATGATAGGAAATCAACCTCTGGTGCATGCCAATTCTTGGGCAGGTCTCTAGTGTGTTGGTCATCAAAGAAACAGAATTGTATTTCACTCTCAACCGCCGAAGCTGAATATGTTGCTGCTGCAAGTGCTTGTACTCAATTGCTATGGATGAGGCAAACTTTAAAGGAATATGGTGTCAATTGTGACAAAGTGCCTCTTTTATGCGACAATGAAAGTGCTATCAAAATTGCTTACAATCCTGTGCAGCATACAAGAACAAAACATATAGAGATTCGCAACCACTTTATTCGGGATCATGTTGCTCGTGGAGATATTGCTCTGTCATTTGTAAGCACGAAGAACCAACTTGCTGATATTTTCACGAAGCCCCTCGATGAAGCAAGATTTTGTTATTTGCGGAATGAGCTAAATATCGTAGATTCAAGGAGCTTGGCTTGACTATTATTGCACACTCACTTGCTCTTATTCATGTATTTGGTTTAGATGTGGGCATCGACATAGGGGGAGTGTGGTCCTAATTGATTGGGCCAACCCTCCCCCCATCATGCCGAAAGCAAGTAAAATCATTTCCCTTAATATCATTTTGTGATATGTGGGTCATCGATGAGCATTGGTTTTGAACTCAAGATACATCTTCGCGGTGTCATGCCATGCGCTCCAACATGGTGGCTTCGGCCACCGCCCTCTTCCTCGAGAAGAGTTGGTTTTCATGGGTCTCGTTGGATTTTCTTGCATACCTCTTGTTCTTATGGCAAACACACTCAAATTTGGCTTTTGATTGATTTGATTCTTGCAAATTTGGGTGTGTAGTACCATCTCAGTTTGATTCTCTCAGGGGCGTTAGCATCGCTCTTCTTCCTTTTTGGCGTTTCGATGCCAAAGGGGGAGAAGTAGTTCTAGTAGGCCACGTGGATTTGCAAGGGTCGGGCACAAGCTCTTCGTTTTTAGTCGTTTTTATTTGCTTGCTTGTGCCTTTTCTAGCGTGAACTTGTTTGCTATTTGTGGTTGTTTGTGTAAGACTATGTCGTACTCCACAGTTTGGTACTATGTTTGGTATTCATGGATTTCTGGATTTATCTATCATGGACCCCATGGAATTCTGGAATTATGGAGCATATTTGATGACATATGGATTCATGGAATTTTCTATGTATGTCATGGATATATATTCCGGTGGTATGACTTTCTTTCACCAAACCTTAAAGTAGTGCTCTACCTAGTGTGTGTATTTGTATTCAAATGCAAATCTTAAGTATGCACACATCTAGGGGGAGCGTCTTTCATTATCTAAGTGGCACTTGCCGTTTTCACTGCAAATCCTAGTATTGTCATCTAACACCAAAAAGGGGGAGATTGAAAGAACATTTGTTAATCCCTAGTGTTTTGTGTGTTAGATAACAATACCAAGGATCATTTAATGTGTGTTGAAGTGTTGCAGCTCAGAAATCTACCTTTGGGGGCGGATAATCCGGCCCCACCAGGGGCGGATAATCCGCCCCTCCCTCTGCTCAAGCCTGCGCAAGCCCCAGAAGGGGGGGCGGAACATTGGCCGGATAATCCGGCCAGGCCGGATAATCCGCCCCCCAGGGGGGCGGATAATCCGCCCCTCCTGCTCTTCGCCAAGGCGCAAGCCCCAGAGAGGGGGGCGGAGTTTTGGCCGGACTTTCCGGCTACGCCGGATAATCCGCCCCCCAAGTTTTTCTCCAAGCTTCTCCAAGGCGCAAGCCCCAGAGAGGGGGGCGGAGTTTCCCCCGGAGAGTCCGCCCTTGGGGCGGAATTTTCCCAGGGGGCGGATAATCCGCCCCAAGTGGGGGGCGGATAATCCGCCCCCAAATTTGAGCAACGGCCAGATCTGGGGAGGGGGTATTTAAGCCAGCCTTCCCCCTCCTGTCAGATGGCTTGATTCATCTCGAAAAAGAACAGATCAGATCTCCAAAGTTCATACGAGAGTGCTCCACCTAGATCCATCCAAAGGCCCCATCCCTTTGGGAATCGAAGGAGGAGTACTCGACCTTCATCATCAGCAATCAAGCGCTACATCTCCTCTCCATTCATTTGGAGAACCTTCGATCTAGTATTTCTTGCAAAGATCTAGATCCTTGTTTTTGTTTATATTGATAAACCTTGTTTTTCTGACAGCTTGTTGTCATCCCGGGAGCCCCCAATTCGGTTGTGGGTGTGTGCCCCGATAGTATTGTAAAAGGCACCGGTTCCCGCCTCGAAGGGATCCTATAGTGGAGAAGGTGGATCAGGCCTCTCGTGGCGAGATCCATCGGAGAATAGGGTGAGGCCTATTGTGGCGTGGTGGTCTTAGAACCGCCCACCCCTCCAACGCAGATGTACTTCCCTTAACAAGGAAGGAACTGCGGTAAAACAAATCCCTGTGTCTCCGCGTGCTCCACTACGGTTTCCTCGCTCCTCCTTTACGTGCTTAGTAGTTAGGGTTTCATATAGGGAAATTCTCGTAGTTGCATATCTAGAGAATTTACTTTGTGTAAAGCCTAAAATTGGAAAAAGTATTAAAAATTGGTTAGCACCTATTCACCCTCCCCTCTAGGTGCCCATACGATCCATTTCAGAAGCCCTGCGAGATCTCCCCTCTACTTCCGGTACCACGCCATCGTGCTGCCGGAATCACGAGGAGAGTGCTACAACCTCCGCTGCCTGCTGGAACAAGGGAGAGGAAGGTCTTCATCGAGTACCGAACGTGTGACCGACTGCGGAAGCTCTACCGGAATGCAGCGCCGGAAGGATCGTCTACACGATCTTGAGATCGGCAAGAGTACGACTACATCATCCACGAGAACCGCTCTCGTTAAACACTTAGGAATCTTCGAGGGTGAGTTATTTCATCGACTCGTTGCTACAATCTAGTAGATAGATCTTGGCTTGTTTGTTTGTATGCGGTAGAAATTTTTTGTTTTCCATGCTACGAACCCCTACAGGTAATTCTGCTGAAAACAGCGTCAGTCCATGTTAGTTGTATTCAAATCACACAAATTTAGAGAAGAAACAACAGCAAAGTGTTCGAGAAAGTAGATACGTTTTGGACGTATCAAGCACATGCCTAGGATTATTTAGTACTTAGATGCTTGTTATTATTTATCTGCAATGTCCTAGATCTTGAAGTTACATGTTTAGACTCGTCCAAGCAACGCCTGTCCATCCCTATGCCTACCGCACTCGAATCCCACTGTTTACTGTTACTGTTACTATTACTATTGCTCATGTTTTGCTGCTGTTGCTACTACAAACTGTTGCTACTGATAAACTTCTGTGAGCAAGAACTATTTCCAGGTACAGCTGAATTGACAACTCAGTTGTTAAGGCTTGCAAGTATTCTTTAGCTCCCCTTGTGTCGAATCAATAAATTGGGTAATACTACCCGCGAAGACTGTTGGGATCCCCTACACTTGTGGGTCATCAACGTCTTCCACGGGAAGAAATTGGCAGCGGTGTGAGAGAGCTTCATCGACACGCGCTAGAGGATGGGGACGTCGCGGATGACGGCGACGGAGGGGCCGGCGAAGGGGTTGCTGCTCCCGGAGACGAAGGAGTTGAAGGGGTTCTCGAAGGAGGGGGGGTGAACTCAACCATGGCGGAGGTAGGAGGAGGGAGCGGAAGAGGTGGGTGTAGGGCGGAAGCGGTGGAGTTTGGGAAGGAGGAGGGCCGGCGGCGCCTTGGAGGAGAAGGAAGCGGCGGCTAGGGTTTGGAGGCCGGCGGCGTCCAGGGAGAGGAGGGGCGACGGCTAGGGTAGAAAGACCGTAGTTAGTTTGACACCATGTGAGAAGGTATGAAAGAATACATAACACCAATAAAACCGGCTGCTCGTGTATATATAAACAATGTTATAGATACAATCTTAAAAATACATTGGAACCTATAACTAACACAATACATACCTCAACACCTGCCATCGCGGTTGCCCATGTGAAGCGAGCAAACAAGCGGACACGTGAAGATTTTTCGCGGGAGCCAAGACGTATACATCTGTATAGCCGAACGGTACTTCAGAAAACTGCACACCTTTTCTTGAGAAGTTGATATGCAAATGCACTGGGCACTCCGACTCTCGGATTACTTGAGAAAAAACTACAGAAACTCGATATTTTTTTAAATATTAGCGGGAGCATTGAATAGGTGAAAAACTGTCAACAGATCCGCACTGCCGCGGACAAAAAGAATCTCACCTTCTGCTGATTTCCTGCTGGTGGTTGTGGCGCCCACCCCTCGCACGCTGCCAGTTATCCCGACGATGAAGAACGTAGGGCGTGTTCGGTTCTAAAATTTGATAGAACGGAACCGGTCTGTTTCGTGTGTTTGGTTAGATGGTAGGAACGGAACCCGCTAGTCCTTCGGAACAGAATATTTCTCTAATATGCGGAACGAGGTCGTCCGACCGAATTGGCCGGATCGGGCGGAACGGCTCGCTAACCATCGCTGCAGTGTACAAAAAAAGAGAAAAAAAGCCTCTAATCCTCACCCTGACCGCTGCTCGCCAGCGGACGAGATCAAGCAGCGGTGGCCAGGCACGCGGCGGCGGCGCAGTGGCCAGCAAGCGCGGCGCGGTGGCGGCCAGGCACGCGCGGGTGCGGCGCAGCGGCCACAGGCCAGCACGCGCGGCGGTGAAGGCAAGCATGCGCGGGGCAATTGATTCCAATTTAGTGCGGTGGCGGCCAAGGCTAGTGCAAATTGGTTTCAATTTTGATTTGATTCCGATTTGTCTCCGATTATCCATTCTAATTGACCTCTAAATTGAGAGAGGATTAAGTTTAGACGTAAATTAATGAAATATTAAGCAGTTTTTTGTCCATACTCTACTTTTCGATTCCATCAACCGAACAACCGTTTTTCGATTTTTTTCTAAACCGAACATGGGGTCGGAACCGTCCAGTTCCATCGGGATGGAACCATTTCGTTCCGTCCCCTCCGGTTTTAGAACCGAACACACCCGTAATACATGTGTGTGTACTGTGCATGCATCGTGTGTACTCCGCTGACGGTGCTTTCGTGTGAAATCCTTTGGGAAAATTATTGGGATATATTGACCTTGCAACTCGATACGTACTAGCTAGGTGTAGTTTATATACGTAGCTTCTGTACTCTCATGCGGTTGGTGCTTCGATTGTTTAAAGTAATCAATCATAGAGAATGGAATTGGGTAGGAAAGTACGAACGGAGCTGGCTGAGGTATCTCTTGGAATCGACTCCTGGCATGATCGATGAATGTTTATTGTACACTAATCCAAATAAGTATTTACTTCTTAGTATGATCCAACAAGGGAGAATGAGAGAACATTTTTTGGTGGGATGGTAGAGATGGGGGATAGTTCTATCCATTAGATTTTGAATCTCGGTATGCACATGTACGTCGGCATGTTAGTTCATTTTGTGCTTCCTTAATGTCCCGACTAGTTTCTGATGTTAAATTATTGCAGAGGATATGTATAATTAATATCTACGTCTACATGTTAGTGATATTCATGAATTAATCTCGCATTTTTTTGTGGTAACACGAAATAATCTCTGACTAGGTGCCCTGGAGGGCTCGTAGGCATAGGATTGTGGTTGCAATGGATCCTCGCTTGTGTGCAGGACGTGCCATGCTTGAACAGAAGGCAACAGAAATGGGGGAACCACAACCTCCTCTCTCTCTCTCTCTCTCTCTCTCTCTCTCTCTCTCTCTCTCTCTCTCTCTTCCCTTGTTTTCCTATTCTAATTTTTTATGTAGGTTTGAAATTCCAAAATGTTCAAAATTCAAGAAAGTTGAAAACCTTATAAGATTTTTTTGGTAGAACTCTGGGTGCTAGAAATTCTAGCATTAAAAAAATAAATGTGGAATATTTCAAGTTCAATATTTTTGGGAGTTTGAAAGTTTGGATTTTAGAAGTTTGAAAAAATAAAAGTTCAAATTTGAAAGTTTGCAAATTGCAAGCTTGACTTTTCATAAACTTTGGTATTTCCTTAGATTCTTTATAATATTGAAAGTTGGTGATGGAGTTTCTAAAAGTACATAAAAGGAAAACTTAACAAAAAAGAAAAGTTAAAAAGTTACCATTAGGGGAGTATGAAAAAGATGGATACTCCTTTTTTTGAGAGGACTCCAAACTATTATAAATGTTCATATAAATATTAAACACCTCAAATATAATAAAAATACATAGAAATCCCTATACCACCTAGCGACCACTATTGTCGTTATAATTAGCTGCCAAAGCGCCGCTATCATTGCTCGCCTCACATTGTTGCTGACATCCTTCGTGAACATGCCTCTAAGAGCATCCCCACTCGTTCGGCGATCGCAGGCCAAAACCCGGACCAATTTTGGGCTGGAAGAAACTCGTTTTCGGCCTGGGAACGCCGAGTTTTCCACTCATGTTCCCAGGCCAAGTTCCCACGTTTAGCAAAATTCAGTTAAACCCGGAGAAATTTGGACGAATATAGACGGATTTCATTAATTAGGGCGAGGACACATATATTATATCGAATCTAAACTAAGAAAACAAAAAAAAGGTCGCCGCCGTGGCCGATGCCGATGCCGGATGCCGCTTCTACATTCCGAGGCGAGGGTGGTTGCCGGCCTGGATGTGCTCCAGCACGGCGCGAGCGTTCGTCCGGGAGCACTCCGCGGTGGAGCGACACCGCATTATTGCGCTTTAGCGGCGAGCCTGGCGGTCCCTCATGGCGGGCGAGCTCCTAGAGCCGCCTGTCGACGAAGAACTGCTTCCAGAAGACTAGGTTGCCCGGAGCCTCAGTGAGATCCGGGTCTTCCATGGCGGCGATAGCCGCCTGGATCTCTTCGGCGATGTCCTCGTCGGTCGGCACCGGCGGAATCGGGATCCCGCCGGCGCTGAGATTCGAGCCGAGGGGGAGAAGAAAATACGGCGGCGCCATATAGCCCGCGTCGTGGAGCATCCATCCCTCCCACGGCTAGAGTGTGCGACGGCCGAAGCCGTTCGCCGCCGCATTGTCGCCAGGAAATCTCTCGGCCATGGCTTTTCGCCGGAGTTGTGGAGGTGGAAAGATGCGAGCGTTTGGAGTTCGCCGAGTCGGGAGTGTTGTGAGAGAGTGTGAAGAGAGACAACGAGTGATAAGGCTTTTATAGGCTGAGGTCGGCGGCGAGGGCAGGAGGGGTGTATCCGCGAGGGTGGGAAAAAGGGAAACGGCGGGAAGGATGACGACGACTCGGCTTCTGTCGCTGACTGGGCTGGTCCACTCGCCGTATGTTTTTCTTTTCGCCGAATCCGCTTCGTCCGGGGTTTCCAGGACATTTCCGGGATCCTGGGTTTGACCTAGAAAGTCCGGATCAACATTGACCCAAATCCAGACGAAACTAGGGTCCTGGGAACAGCGACTAGACCAATTTTTAGCTTTCGAACCTAAAATTCGCCCTGAGACTGGATAGGCGAGTGCAGATGCTCCAGGACCAGCCCGGAGCCGAAGTCGTTACTTTCTCCTCAATAATTCGCCACGTACGTCGGACCCTAGGCCCCAAATGCTCACTATAAATACTTGTCTCGTGATCACTGCCTCAACTCACACAACGAACATTCGAGCTAAGCTTATCTACCGCATAGCTGCTAAGGTTCGAGCTACTAGTGCGAGCTAGCTAGAGGAAAGCAACTTAAGCAATGGCGAATACTTACACCTTGGCGCTACTTGGCGCATTGGTGGTGCTCTCACTTCTTGTGAGCCCCATTGCTTGCTCCTCTCGCAAGCTGGCCAAGGCGCCTGCAGTCAAGGCCACCCCGACTAACAAAACCACTACCTACACTAACCCCTCTGCTTCTGCGCTATACGGCTCCGGCGGCTGGTTAGCCGCCGGCGCGACGTACTACGGGAACCCCAATGGCGACGGGGGCGAGGGTTAGTGCTTGACTGCTTGCTCTCTTCACCCGTTGGAGCTACATCGCACCTCCATTATTCGTCGAGCTGAAACTGACATTGGAACAAATTTGCAGGTGGCGCGTGCGGCTACCAAACGGCTGTCGGACAAAAGCCGTTCTCGTCGATGATCGCCGCCGGGAGCGCACCACTGTTCTTGAAAGGCTTGGGCTGCGGCGCCTGCTATGATGTAAGCACAACTTGAACTTGTCACTCTGCCCCTTCCATTAATGGTGCAAAGTGGTTGGCTCGATGCCTCGATCGGCTGGTCCTGACGAAATCTGTTCATGTCCGCGCCTCCGCAGGTCAAGTGCTCGAGCAACAAGGCGTGCTCTGGCAAGCCTGTGACCGTCGTCATCACCGACTTGAGTCCCGGCAACCTCTACCCCGGCGAGCCGGCCCATTTCGACATGAGCGGCACCGCCTTGGGCGCCATGGCCAAGCCTGGCAAGGCCGACCAACTCCGTGCCGGCGGTGTCATCAGAATCCAGTACAAGAGGTATGTACTACATGTACATAGGATCTCTCTGCAATGCAGGATTCTCTGCAGTCGGCAATTACTCGGAAATCAAGAAAGATAGTAGTACTGATCTTGGGTGTTAATCGTAGGGTGCCGTGCAAGTACCCTGGCGTGAAGATTACCTTCAGGGTTGACCAGGGCTCCAACCCGTTCTACTTCAAGACCCTGATCGAGTTCGAGGACGACGACGGCGACCTCAAGGCCGTCTCCCTCCGGCAGGCCGGCAGCACCACCTGGACGCCCATGACGCAGGACTGGGGCGCATTGTGGCGCTGCAACAATGGCCAGCGCCTGCGGGGGCCTTTCTCGCTCCGGCTCACCTCGGACTCCGGAAGGAAGCTCGTCGCCAGGAACGTCATCCCCGCCAACTGGAAGGCCGGAGCCACGTACCGCTCCTTGGTCAACTACCCCTGATAAAATTACGGCTTTTTTTTATCTTTTTCTGTTGACCGCGCCGCGCTTGGTCAGCAAGTGTGCAGGGTGTGTGGGTAATTATGATCCATCCTACCGTGTGTGAATTTATACCGCGGGAGAAATGCGCGTCCGGGTGGTGCCAGAGCCGGTATTGGAAGAGAAGGAGATAAGCCGAAATCGTCTTCTTCTTCCCTCCCTCCGTCTGTCCTCTGCTCCCCTAGCGATGTGTCTGTATTTTTCTATCCTCTGTTTTGTAATTTTCTTGTCGAGGAGAATCTTGGACTGCGACCAAAGTTGCATGCCCATGTATCAACTTGTGTGTTTTTTACCACTCAATCCTTAAGAGAAATTGAATGAATTTGTCAGATGATTGAAATCTGCATCATAAGTTCAGTAAGAGCAGACCTCACTTTCTGAACTCCCGAAGTTTGTATAACTTGCAAATTGCAACTGACCTCACTCTCTGAACTCCTGATTCGTGGAGTTTGTATAACTTGCAAATTGCAATTGAACCAGTAGACGTACTTCCTCCGGTCTATTAATGAGCCTTAACTTTATCTATATTTAAACGTATCTAGGTCTAACTACTTAACAAGATTCATACGAATCTAATTTCTCCGTCTCAAAATAGATGTTTTAGATTTGTAAAAATTAAATAAATATAGACAATATTTACATTATAGATTTATCTAAATTTGGCAAACCCGTGACATCTATTTTAAAACGGATGAAGTAGTCAAAACTGAGACCATTATTAATATGGACCGGAGGGAGTATGCGAGTCATGTGCCCAAACTTAAACCGGTGACATGTATAGGTAAACATGTAGTACAAAAATTCTTTGGACAATCTGATTCATCCTAAAAATTACTAAGGACGAGTGGTTGTGCACGCAAATTGCCGGTATTTGTGTAGCAGCATTGCTCACATGGACAACGGGGAACACTTGGCCCCTGCTGGTAGCTGTGCCATTAACTTTGCTCTCCTGTCATGCTGGATGCTTGCCCGATGATCACACATGCGATTCTCCAAAAAGGCGGACAGAGGAGCAGAGCCTTGAATGTTACAAATGCTAACTGCTCATTGCACTAGTCCTCAATTATTAATACAAACGGTTTTCGGTTGTACGTACAAATCTATGTACAGGAGCTTCTGTTGCGTCTTTTCGAATTAAAAGTGCTTCAGCTCAACTCAGAGTATTATGACGCAAAAAAAATACTCCGGCGGTTTCAAGGAATAAGACGTTCTTATTTTCCGTGTTTTTTCTTTGATTAAGATTTAATTAAAATATATAAAAAATGTTGGTACAAAATTAGTACTCCAACAATGTTTTAATACAAATCCAACAATACTAATTTTATATAATATAATAAATTTTTAATTGCGCTAGTTAAACTTTGCTTTGAAATACGAGTGCACCTAGAGCGGAGAAAGTACCGAGAAAATCGAGGAGCTGGACACGTGGGTCTGATAAATTATGGCATGCGAAAAGGATATGCGTATAGCGATGGATTTTGTAAATAAAATGCTTGCTCTTTTTTTTACACAAGTGTGTGCTACTGCTATTTAATCAAGTTGGTGTATGGCATTGTACATCCGAGTGATTGTCTTCACTGTTCCTATGGCGTACTGATATATTTTAAGTACTGTTCACATTAAGAAAATTTCATAAAAGCACAACTACGGGAGCTAGAGTTTCATTAAAAAAAATAAGCATACATTTTTTCCCCAAAACCCACAAGTTTTGGCATAAGGTGTTTCGAAGATCCGAAATCACTCAATTTAGTCAGTTTGACCCTATTATAACAATCGGATCCACCAGTAAGGATCCAAGTGGCATATGAGGCGGTTCTTTCAGAGTTCCAAACCGGACCTGAACGGGGCCATTTGGAATTATTTATATTTTCACTTGAATTATTTCAAATATTTGAAATTTTAGAACATATGAAAAAAACTACAGTAGTTCAAACTACATGTAGTTATTAAAACACAAAGCATTTGAGCCCATTATGCGCATCTGTTTCGATGTTTTGGCATTTGTTTGTAGCTTTCAGTCAAATAGTTTTCAAGAATCTAACTTCTCTATAAATACTAAAACCTTCCTGTAATTCAAAATACATCTAATGAATGAACATGTGAGTTTTCATTTTTTTTCCTAGTTGGTTCGTATTTTTCATAGTTCTTTTAACGTTCGTCTAAAGCAATCAAATTTTGAAACAATCTTGAAAAACTAAAGCATCTTAATCCAACAAAAATGACGAAACGAGTTCCGATATTTTTCATGTTTATATAAATGTTTGACTTTTTTACCTAATTCTGGCCCCAAGTTAGAAATAAAATAAAACTTCCATACTTTTCGTTTCAAGTATCATCTTGTCGGTGGAAAATCTCAGAGAAATTGGCTACCATTACGAGACTAGACTATCACTTATATTCTTTAAAACGACTTACCTAGAGAATCATGGTTTTTTGGGGTGAGGAGGAGGGTTGACATGTGAAAGAACATTTCTTAATCCCTAGTGTTTTGTGTGTTAGATAACAATACCAAGGATCTTTTAATGTGTGTTGAAGTGTTGCAGCTCAGAACTCTGCCTTTGGGGGCGGATAATCCGGCCCCACCAGGGGCGGATAATCCGCCCCTCCCTCTAGGGGGGCGGATAATCCGCCCCTCCTGCTCTTCGCCAAGGCGCAAGCCCCAGAGAGGGGGCGGAGTTTTGGCCAGACTTTCCGGCCTCGCCGGATAATCCGCCCCTCAGGGGGGCCGGATTATCCGCCCCCCAAGATCTTCTCCAAGTTTCTCCAAGGCGGAAGCCCCAGAGAGGGGGCGGAGTTTCCCCCGGAGAATCCGCCCTTGGGGCGTAGTTTTCCCAGGGGGCGGATAATCCGCCCCAAAGTTGTGCAACGGCCAGATCTGGGGAGGAGGTATTTAAGCCAGCAATCCCCCTCCTGCCAGAACTCTTGATTCATCTCGAAAAAGAACAGATCAGATCTCAAAACTTCATACAAGAGTGCTCCACCTAGATCCACCCAAAGGCCCCATCCCTTGGGGAATCGAAGGAGGAGAACTCGATCTTCATCATCAGCAATCAAGCGCTTCATCTCCTCTCCATTCATTTGGAGAACCTCCGATCTAGTATTTCTTGCAAAGATCTAGATCCTCGTTTTTGTTTATATTGATAAACCTTGTTTTTGTGACAGCTTGTTGTCATCCCGGGAGCCCCCAATTCGGTTGTGGGTGTGTGCCCCGATAGTGTTGTAAAAGGAACCGGTTCCCGCCTCGAAGGGATCCAATAGTGGAGAAGGTGGATCAGGCCTCTCGTGGCGAGATCCATCGGAGAATAGGGTGAGGCCTATTGTGGCGTGATGGTCTTAGAACCGCCCACCCCTCCAACGCAGATGTACTTCCCTTAACAAGGAAGGAACTGCGGTAAAACAAATCCCTGTGTCTCCGCGTGCTCCACTACGGTTTCCTCGCTCCTCTTTTACGTGCTTAGTAGTTAGGGTTACATATAGGGAAATTCTCGTAGTTGCATATCTAGAGAATTTACTTTGTGTCAAGCCTAAAATTGAAAAAGTATTAAAAAATTGGTTAGAACCTATTCACCCCCCCCCCCCTCTAGGTGCCCATACGATCCATTTCAATTGGTATCGGAGCCTCGGCTCTTATTTCGGGCTTAACCGCCTAAGAGAAGTATGGGTTCCAAGGGAGATGGGAGTGATGCTCCGGAGGTAGTCACCATGAATGATCTCAAGACGTTGGAAACAACCTTGGTGAGTTCAATGGAGGCTAAGATGGAAGAGATGCGTCAATTGATAATGCGTCTCTCCACATCCGCAGCATCACCTCCATCTAACTCTGAGGATACCACTCCACAATCCAAGGAAACGGGTAAAACTGTTTCCACAGATAACGAAGTGGTAGGTGATGATACTAGTAAGAGATCCTCCTCGAAAAAGGATAGCGGTAAGGATGGATACAATGAGGTTTCTCATGTGTATTCCCCTGATCCGCCTATTCCTCACCCACACATACATAATAGGGGTGATCCACCCAAACTTTCAGCTTCTACTTTCTCTCAATGGCAATTTTTGATGAAATCTCATGTGTGCAGTTCCTCCATAGAGTTGTGGAAGATCATCGAAAATGGTCTTCACGTTGGAAATCCTAACAATCTCACAAGGAGAGAAGTGGTCGATAGCCAACTCAATGCTACAGCTCTACACATGATACAGCTTGGTGTGGGTGATAAAGACATGCCACACATTCAGCATCTTAGCACAGCTAAAGAAGCTTGGGATGCTCTTACCGAGCTCTTCATCGGAAATGAAAGTATGAGAAGGAATAGATATGATGCCTTGAGCAATGAAGCTGAAGGATTTTATATGCTGGATGGAGAAGACCACGAGGACATGTATAGGAGGCTCAAGGCAATAGCTACTACCTTCAGAAACCACGGCGCAGCTCATGTTGATGATGCTTGGATCAAGCGCAAGTATGTCAGTGCTCTTATGCCATTTGAGCCCACAGATTTGAAAAGTCTCCAAGGTAGGCATAATTATCACCTCATGTCATCCAATGAGGTAATGCAAGAAATGGCCGCATTCAAAGTGGCTGCCAAGAATGCCGAAGATGCTTGTGCTCGAGCTATGGGGATGCAAAAGGGGGTCAACATGGCTTTGAAGACTAGTGTGATTGATCATGATGAATATGCGGTAGAAGGCCTGGACTGTCCCAAAGATATAAAAAGGATCCACGGACAATACTTGGCTCTTTATGCAAGAAACTTTTGGAAAGATCCAGCCAAGGCTAAAGCTGAACTAGATCGCAAAAGTGGAGCCTATGGAAGAAAAGAAAATGGTCCCAAGCTGAGAACATGCTTTAATTGTGGTGACTGGTTGCACTTCGTAGCGAAGTGTCCATATCAAAGTAGAGAGGATAATGGAGGAAGACTCATTTTCAAGGATAAATCAAAAGCTCCACGTAAGAAACAGTTTGTAAAGAAAAATGCTCCTTTCAAGAAGCAACCAAAGATTGTTCTAGTAGCTCAAGAAGAATATTCATCGGGGAGTGAGGATGAGGACGAGGACGATAGCTCTCAAGAGGTGGCTGCTATAGCCACCACATCTATATCAACATCACTCTTCGACTCTCCAAACAAAAACATCATCAACAAGAATCCTACTTGTCTCATGGCAAGAAGCTCCGAGGTAACTTCTTCTAACTCTTCCTTTCCCAAGGCTATGATAGACATGGATGATCCTGCTAGTCTTAAGGTTAAAGAAGAGATTATTGCCTTGGATTATTTCTATACTAACTTGCAAGGTAAGCACAAAGTTCGTTTTGAGGCTCTTATGGATCAGTTGGCCCAAAACGAAGCACTCCTCGAAGAAAAGGGCAGAATTGAAAGGGAGGATGCAATGGAAATTGCATCCCTAAAAAATGCTCTTGAAGAAGAAGAAGAAGCTCGGGTCTCTCTTGAAGAGAGGCTTGAGTCTATGGAAGAGTCACATGAAGAAATTGTGACTAAACTCGTTAAGGAACGTGACAATGCGGTCACCAAGGCAAAGAAGTTAAAGAAGGAAAGGATTGACTTTGGGGCTTCTCATGATAGACTCTCCGAGGAATTGGAGAAACTTGACAATGCTCACAAGGCGTTGAAAAACGAGTTCTCTATCCTCAATGAGTCACATGATCAGCTTCAAAGTCGATTGGCCGAATATGATACTCCTAGCTCGTCCAACTCAACATATAGTAACAAGAAACATGCTAATGTGGAAAAAGGAGTGATCAAGGACATCACTACAAAGGACAAAGGTGTGCTTGATGAAGTCCTTGACAAGCAAAGGTCAAATCATGGTAAAGAGGGACTTGGGTATGTCACCAAGTCCAAGAAGAAGAAAACCAAGAAGAACAATACCAAGAATGTGCAATTAAAGACAAGCACTGCTGAGAAGGTTGTCACAAAAGACAAGACTAATAATATTGGTTTTGCAGGGTCTCACAATCCGAATTATGAACT
The DNA here is from genome assembly GCA_910589765.1 of Avena atlantica. Lineage (NCBI taxonomy): Eukaryota > Viridiplantae > Streptophyta > Magnoliopsida > Poales > Poaceae > Avena > Avena atlantica. Next base: position 234,851,917 of record OU342738.1, read on the forward strand.
CTTTTGTGATGATTATGGCGATGTTTATGCTTATTATGTTGGTCCTTTTGATGAATATATTGCTTGGTCTATTTGGGTCCCAAAGACCCTTGTTACTAACATGAAAGGACCCATTGAAAAATGGGTACCTAAAACCAAGAAGTAATTTTCTTGCAGGGCTATGCTTCCGGTGGGTCGAAATGGGTGCTGGATAGTGGCTGCACTAGTCATATGACCGGAAGCAAGGAGATCATCACGGAGATGCGTCCAAATCTTGATAATATCACAGTCTCCTATGGTGATAAGTCTAAATCTCAGGTATTGGGTCTTGGCAAGGTTGTGGTTGCCCACGATATCTCTCTCGTGGACGTCATGCTTGTTGAGACCCTTGGCTACAATCTTCTTTCTGTTCGTGCCCTTGGCAAGATGGGTTTTGCTGTTTTTATCGATGATGATTTGGTGGTACTCTTATGGAGCAAGTCTCTAAAGGTCGCTTTCGTTGGATACATCGAAAATGACCTGTATGTGGTGGACTTCTCGGGGAAAACCACTTCGGGTCCTATGTGTCTATTCGGAAAGGCCGACGTGGGCTGGCTATGGCATCGCCGTTTATCCCATGTCAACATGAGAACTTTGCAAAGTCTCCAAAAGGGTGGCCACATTCTTGGACTAAAAGACAATGTCTCTTTTGCCAAAGATCGTGTTTGCAGGGCCTGTGTTGAAGGAGAAATGCATGATTCTCCCCACAAGAGGAAGACTATTGTGTCATCGAAGAGGATCTTGGAATTACTCTATGTGGATTTATTTGGACCTCCTTCTCATGCAAGTCTTGGTGGGAAGAAATATTGCTTGGTCATCGTCGATGATTACTCAAGATATACATGGGTATATTTCTTCAAGCTGAAAAGTGAGACTCAACAAACTGTCATCGACTTTGCCAATGAAGTTCAACGTCAACACAATGTTCCCATCTTGGCAATTAGAAGTGACAACGGCACAGAATTCAAGAACTACACTTTAAACGAGTTTCTTAGCGAAGAGGGGATTAGACACCAATATTCCGCTGCGTACACCCCTCAACAAAATGGTGTAGCCGAGAGGAAGAACCGGACTTTGATGGATATGGCAAGATCTATGCTAGCTGAATTTAAGTCTCCTTATAATTTTTGGGCTGAAGCCATATCCACTGCTTGTCACTCATCAAACCGGCTTTACCTTCGGAAGATCTTGGACAAGACCCCATATGAAATACTTACCGGCAACAAACCAAACATCTCATACTTCAGGGTATTCGGGTGTAAGTGTTTCTTTCTTATTAAAGGTGTCCGTTTGTCAAATTTTGAATCCAAGGCTTTAGAGGGTATATTTGTTGGTTACGGTGCCGAATCCCACACTTATAGAGTCTACAACAAGCTCACTGGGATTGTTGTAGAATCTTGTAGTGTGGAGTTCGATGAAAATAACGGCTCCTTTGTAGGGCAAGTTGATGTTTGTGATGCAGATGTTGAAATACCCCAAGATGCCATAAGAGGAATGGGCGTGGGATTTTTCCGCCCCATTGAGGAACCCCTTGTGGCGGATCGGGAAGGACAATGCTCCACTCAAGTGGAGCCCTCATCTTCACAAGATCAACAAGCTCCTACTGTTGGAGAAAACTCTGCACCAACACCGAAACCTGTTGAAGATCATCAGTCTCCTGGACAAGATGGTAGTCCCAGGCCGGATTATCCGCCCCCTCCAAGGGGCGGACAATCCGCCCCTGGCACTCCAACTCGTACCAGGGGATCCGAAGGAGAAATCAACATCTCTGATGCTCCCAGGCCGGATTCTCCGGCCCCCAGGGACGGATTATCCGGCCATGGCTCTCCAACTCCAGTCAGGCTTTCTCAGGAAGATGGTTCTGGTACTTCATCTCCCAGGCCGGATAGTCCGGCCCCTCCAAGGGGCGGATTATCCGGGCCTAAAGAAAATGTTCAGCAACAATCTTCTGGCAGTACCGGTGACCAAGATCAAGGGCAATGCAGTAATCAAGACAAGGATACAACAATTGAATCCACTCCTCCGAGAAACAATAAGGATATTGAGGCTCGTTGCAAGGCTCGTGCTGATCGCAACCTTGAACTAAGAGGTCACACTCTTGACAAGGTAGTTGGTGATCTACGACGAAGGGTATCCACTCGAAGAGAGCTTGCTAGCTTCTGTGATCATCAAGCTCACATTTCCATGGTTGAACCAAAGAAGGTTTTTGATGCTCTTGAAGACCCCGATTGGGTTGTTGCAATGCATGAAGAATTAAAGAACTTCGAACGCAACAAAGTTTGGAAGCTCGTAGAAAAGCCAAAGGATTGCCGCAATGTTATCGGCACCAAGTGGATCTTCAAGAACAAACAGGATGAAAATGGCATTGTTGTGAGGAATAAAGCACGACTCGTGGCTCAAGGATTCTCTCAAGTAGAAGGAATTGATTTTGGCGAGACCTACGCTCCTGTAGCTCGCCTTGAGTCCATCCGTATCCTTCTTGCATATGCAGCCCATCATAATTTTAAATTACAACAAATGGATGTTAAGAGCGCTTTCCTTAATGGTCCTCTACATGAGTTAGTATACGTCAAGCAGCCCCCGGGGTTTGAGGACCCCAAATTTCCGAACCATGTCTACAAACTCGATAAGGCGCTCTATGGCCTTAAACAAGCCCCACGTGTGTGGTATGAGCACCTTAAAGAGCTTTTGCTAGACCGTGGATTCGAAGTTGGGCAAATCGATCCCACTCTTTTTACTAAGAAGGTCAATGGGGAGCTTTTTGTATGCCAACTTTATGTAGATGACATTATTTTTGGCTCTACTAACCAAGCTTTTAACGATGAATTTTCAAAGCTTATGACTGACAGGTTTGAGATGTCCATGATGGGTGAGCTAAGTTTTTTTCTCGGATTTGAAATAAAACAACTTAGAGAGGGAACCTTTATTAATCAAGCTAAGTACATCCAAGACATGCTCAAAAGGTTCAAGATGACGGATCTCAATGGCGTTGCTACCCCAATGCAAACAAAGTGTCATCTTGAGCTCAATCCCAAGGGTAAAGACGTGGATCAAAAGGTATACCGATCCATGATCGGCTCTCTCCTTTACCTCTGCGCATCTAGGCCCGATATCGTGTTAAGTGTAGGAGTGTGTGCAAGGTACCAAGCCGCTCCTAAAGACAGCCACTTAGTGGCGGTCAAGCGAATCTTCCGATATTTGGTTCATTCCCCAAATTTTGGGTTATGGTATCCCAAGGGTTCAAGTTTCTCTCTATGTGGTTACACCGATTCAGATTGGGCTGGTGACAAAGATGATAGGAAATCAACCTCTGGTGCATGCCAATTCTTGGGCAGGTCTCTAGTGTGTTGGTCATCAAAGAAACAGAATTGTATTTCACTCTCAACTGCCGAAGCTGAATATGTTGCTGCTGCAAGTGCTTGTACTCAATTGTTATGGATGAGGCAAACTTTAAAGGAATATGGTGTCAATTGTGACAAAGTGCCTCTTTTATGCGACAATGAAAGTGCTATCAAAATTGCTTACAATGCTGTGCAGCATACAAGAACAAAACATATAGAGATTCGCAACCACTTTATTCGGGATCATGTTGCTCGTGGAGATATTGCTCAGTCCTTTGTGAGCACGAAGAACCAACTTGCTGATATTTTCACGAAGCCCCTCGATGAAGCAAGATTTTGTTATTTGCGGAATGAGCTAAATATCATAGATTCAAGGAGCTTGGCTTGACTATTCTTGCACACTCACTTGCTCTTATTCATGTATTTGGTTTAGATGCGGGCATAGACATAGGGGGAGTGTGGTCCTAATTGATTGGGCCAACCCTCCCCCCATAATGCCGAAAGCAAGTAAAATCATTTCCCTTAATATCATTTTGTGATATGTGGGTCATCGATGAGCATTGGTTTTGAACTGAAGATACATCTTCGCGGTGTCATGCCATGCGCTCCAACATGGTGGCTTCGGCCACCGCCATCTTCCTCGAGAAGAGTTGGTTTTTCATGGGTCTCGTTGGATTTTCTTGCATACCTTTTTTTCTTATGGAAAACACACTCAAATTTGGCTTTTGATTGATTTGATTCTTGCAAATTTGGGTGCGTAGTACCATCTCAGTTTGATTCTCTCAACCCAAGACTTTCCCTCCCTCCTTGAACCATCTATTCTTGCACACAAGTCCTCTAAAACACCATCGAGAGATCTGTTAGGGTGCTCTGGACTGATTCTGTCTTCCAGAATTTCTGGGGGGGCGGATTCTCCGCCCTAAGTGGGGGGCGGATTATCCGCCCCGGGCGAAATCAGCCCCTTATAGGCTGGGTCGGGGAGGGCAGACTCAAACAGAGCAGCCAGTCCTCCCCCAACCCTACCTCTGCCCCCAGCCGCCGCCGGAGCATCCGCCTCTCCCGGAGTCGATTTGACCACCGGATTCTCCGGGCTCTCCCCGGATCTTCTTCACCTCGCCTCCGGGTATCTTCTCCTCCGCGATTTTCCTCCAATGAGTGAGGGTAACTCCCTCATCTCTATCCTTTTGTATGGGATGTATTCTTTTTGGTGGAAATCTCGTTGTAGAAGGTTCTTGGTGTTGTTTCTTACATGCTAGAATCAGTAGCCTTGCAACCCTAGTACTCGATCTGTTTTGCCATGGTAGATCTGAGCCAATTCAGAATTTTATTGCGGGGGGCGGATTATCCGCCCCTGCCAGGGCCGGATAATCCGGCCTGGAGAGTTACACTCTGGTCTGTTTTGGTTCTGGTTCTGCTCATGCACATCATTGGTTATGGGGTTGCATTGCTACTCTTTCTCCATGTTTTATTTCTCCTGGACTTGTGTGTATGCTCATCTCCTTGCTACCTCTCTCAATGCTATTCACAGGTGGTTCCAAGCCGACCAAGACCTTCGTCCGTCGTCCCCGTCCCCGTTATCTCAAACCCACTGCAGAAGGTAAGTTTATTGACGAAACAGAGGTCCACAGGGCAGCAAGAGAGGCTGCAAGGATGGCCGAGGCAAGTAAGAAATATAAGCGAACCGCTTCTCGCAAGGGCAAACAGTCTCGGCCAAATTACAAGTCTATGGACAGCATTCAGTATGCCACCATTCGCCAGACAGACTACTATGATGATGTTGGCAGTGATGGCCAACCCGAGGACAGTATGTTTTGGAATGCTCACTTTCGGGCTATCCATGATGATGTCTATGCTACTCTCAAGATTCTCCCCATGCGTCCCATCAACTTGACTGCGGCTCAATCCAAGGCTCGGCTCCTTGAGGCATTGGATGTGACCAACAAGATGGGGCTTCACCACCTCATGACCATTCAGTGCGATTATGACTCTTCTGTGGTGCGCCAGTTCTTTTCCACACGTGTGATCTGCGGTGATGAGCGCCGCACTATGAAGTGGATGACCGGGACTACCATGCTTCAGTCAGACTTTCGCACTTTTGGGCAGGTTCTTGGGTATGCTTTCCATGGCCGTGACACTCCCGCTGGTCACCGCATCATTACTCCCTTGAAGCCATCCAAGGACACTGCACTGGCTCCCTGTCTTTCTCCTGATGGTGTTGCTGGTACTTTCGCTGGTCTCTCTCCCTTGTATGCCTCTCTTGTTGGCATGTTTTGGGACTGCATCGCGCCTAGTGGTGGCAACAATGACAAGATCCGTGGCCACCTTGTTCCTCTCCTTGCGTTCGCTCACGGGTGTGCCACCAACTCTGGATCAGCCACTGGTTACAAACTGGATGTCATGGACTATATTTTTCATGAGATGACGGATGCTATGATCAACCGGCTCTCCATTCCTTATGCTCCGTTCATTATGATGCTTGTCAAGCATATGTTACCCCATGAAGAGTTTGGCACTGCTTTGGATGGTGTTCATAAGCCCAAGAAAATATACAACAAGGCTCAGAAGACTCATCACCCCTCCACTGCCCCGGAGTCCTTCGTGCGTGATGCTCGGGCTAGTGGTCGTCGTTCCACGGTGTCCCCAATGGCACGTGAGGTCAAGCAGCTTAATTGGTTCCAGCGGAACATTCTTTGCATGGGTATTGACATTCACAAGGGCCAATATGAGGCGTACCGCAGGGATCATGAGAGGGATCACACGCAGCAGCTTATCCTCCACCATGTCTCAGGTGCCACTGGCAATCCACCTCCTCCCACTGCTCCGGATCCGTACGCTCAATGGAACACTTCAGGGATCAACTATGGCGAGCTCGAGAGTTGTCTCTTTCCTCCTCCACCGAGGGCACCCACTCCTCCAGCTAATGACGATGATGATGAGTATGATGAAGAGGAAGGGGACGGGAATGACTACGACGAGGATGAGGAGGAGTGATCTCCAGGGACGTTAGCATCGCTCTTCTTCCTTTTTGGCGTTTCGATGCCAAAGGGGGAGAAGTAGTTCTATTAGGTCTCGTGGATTTGCAAGGGTCGGGCACAAGCTTTTCGATTTTAGTCGTTTTTCATTTGCTTGCTTGTGCCTTTTCTAGCGTGAACTTGTTTGCTATTTGTGGTTGTTTGTGTAATACTATGTCGTACTCCACAGTTTGGTACTATGTTTGGTATTCATGGACTTCTGGATTTATCTATCATGGACCCCATGGAATTCTGGAATTATGGAGCATATTTGATGACATATGGATTCATGGGATTATCTATGTATGCCTTGGCTATATATTCCGGTGGTATGACATTTTTTCTCCAAACCTTAAAGTAGTGTTCTACCTAGTGTGTGTATTTGTATTCAAATGCAAATCTTAAATATGCACACATCTAGGGGGAGCGTCTTTCATTATCTAAGGTGGCACTTGTCGGTTTCATTGCAAATCCTAGTATTGTCATCTAACACCAAAAGGGGGAGATTGAAAGAACATTTCTTAATCCCTAGTGTTTTATGTGTTAGATAACAATACCAAGGATCTTTTAATGTGTGTTGAAGTGTTGCAGCTCAGAACTCTGCCTTTGGGGGCGGATAATCTGGCCCCACCAGGGGCGGATAATCCGCCCCTCCCTCTAGGGGGGCGGATAATCCGCCCCTCCTGCTCTTCGCCAAGGCGCAAGCCCCAGAGAGGGGGCGGAGTTTTGGCCGGACTTTCCGGCCTCGCCGGATAATCCGCCCCTCAGGGGGGCCGGATTATCCGCCCCCCGAGATCTTCTCCAAGTTTCTCCAAGGCGCAAGCCCCAGAGAGGGGGCGGAGTTTCCCCCGGAGAATCCGCCCTTGGGGCGTAGTTTTCCCAGGGGGCGGATAATCCGCCCCAAGTGGGGGGCGGATAATCCGCCCCCAAAGTTGTGCAACGGCCAGATCTGGTGAGGGGGTATTTAAGCCAGCAATCCCCCTCCTGCCAGAACTCTTGATTCATCTCAAAAAAGAACAGATCAGATCTCAAAACTTCATACAAGAGTGCTCCACCTAGATCCACCCAAAGGCCCCATCCCTTGGGGAATCGAAGGAGGAGAACTCGATCTTCATCATCAGCAATCAAGCGCTTCATCTCCTCTCCATTCATTTGGAGAACCTCCGATCTAGTATTTCTTGCAAAGATCTAGATCCTCGTTTTTGTTTATATTGATAAACCTTGTTTTTGTGACAGCTTGTTGTCATCCCGGGAGCCCCCAATTCGGTTGTGGGTGTGTGCCCCGATAGTGTTGTAAAAGGCACCGGTTCCCGCCTCGAAGGGATCCAATAGTGGAGAAGGTGGATCAGGCCTCTCGTGGCGAGATCCATCGGAGAATAGGGTGAGGCCTATTGTGGCGTGGTGGTCTTAGAACCGCCCACCCCTCCAACGCAGATGTACTTCCCTTAACAAGGAAGGAACTGCCGTAAAACAAATCCCTGTGTCTCCGCGTGCTCCACTACGGTTTCCTCGCTCCTCTTTTACGTGCTTAGTAGTTAGGGTTACATATAGGGAAATTCTCGTAGTTGCATATCTAGAGAATTTACTTTGTGTCAAGCCTAAAATTGAAAAAGTATTAAAAAATTGGTTAGCACCTATTCACCCCCCTCTAGGTGCCCATACGATCCATTTCAACATGGGTATGCCCCACGGGTGATAACTCTTTGATGGCGCCAGAGAACTTGGTGCTTGATGTGGAGTCTTATAGAGAACCCCAAGAGCAAGGTGTGAAGAGCACAACAGTAAGTCTTTCCTCAGTTGAGACCGAAGTTATCGAACCAGAAGGAGGAAGGAAACGTCACACAGGTGTTGCAAGCAACACGGAGACCTGCACAACACAAACTCAAGACTTTGCCTCAACGAACCAGTGAGGTTGTCAATGGATTAAACGTATGGTGTGGAAGGTAATGGTTTGCAGCAAGTAAATAAGTAACAGTGGAAGATGTATCAATGGTAAAGATTGGACCGGGGTCCATAGTTAACTAGAGGTGCTCTCCTTAGATAAACAACATGGTATGAAGGCTAAACAAATTACAGCAGGGAAATTGACAGGAACTGAGCAAGGCATAACAATGCAATTACTAGTGAGAAAGATCCTATAAAATTCGATTGGGCAATACAACAATATATATAGACCGCCATCCAACTGCATCTATGACTAGAAGTCCACCTTCAGGTTATCATCCAAACCCCCTCCAGTATTAAGTTGCAAGCAACAGACAACTGCTTTAAGCAAAGTGTGTAAGGTAAACAATTCACATGTTTCATAAACAAGAGACCGTTGTTTTCTCCCTAGCGGCAACAACACATCTACAACCGAAGAGATTTCTGTCACTTCCCTTGAAAACTAGAGGCATGAACCCACTATCGAGCATAAATACCCCCTCTTGGAGTCACTAGCAAATACTTGGCCGAGATAGCTACTAACAACGGAGAGCATGCAAAATCACAAACAACACAGACATGATAGAATCATAAAGACAAAATCATTAATCAAACCAACATAATAATCTCAATATCCATCGGATCCCCGCAAACGCTACATGCATGATTACAAATAGATTAGATCTTAATCATAAATGGAGCTCACAAGATTTATACATGAAAGCACAAAGGAGGAGATACAACCATCTAGCTACTACATGGACCCATAGTCCAGGGTGTAACTACTCACGCATCATACTGGAGAGAAGGCCTCCGGGATGATCTCCCCTCTGGCAGGGTGCCGGGAAGAACTTCAGATCCCCCCGATCTAGGGACGATGGTGCCGGCGGCTACAAAAGGTTTCATGGATATTTGATCGGGTACTCAGGGTTTCTGCATCGGGGGCTTCTTATAGGCGAAGGGACGAGACCGAGAGGTGGCCAGGGCCAACAAACCCTAGCCAGGCGCGGGCCCACCTGCCCCCGCGCCTGGGGTGGGTCTGGCCCCTTTGGCTCTCCTCTGGACTTCTTGTTCCCCACGGAAAGTAATTGACTTTGACGTTTGTCCCATCCAATTCCGAGAATATTTCTTTACTAACTTTTCTAAAACCAAAAATAGCAGAAAACAGGCATCTGGCACTGTTGCAACTTGTTAATAGGTTAGTACCAGAAAACATGTAAAAATCACCTCAAAGTGTGGACAAGTAAAGCAAAGTAGATACTAAACAAGCATGGAGCATCAAACATTATAGATACGTTTCCAACGTATCAGTGCCTAATATTGGACTATCCGGTCTGGTATAACAGAAACCCATACGACAATGTACCCTTGATGGTGCAGCCCAGGATTTCGGGTGGCCCAAGCCCAAGAAGGAGGTGACTCCTTGGAGGACACATTTTCTGTAGATAGAAACTTAAAGGGAAAAACCCTAAACCTGTAACCGACTCGGCCTATCCCCGAGACATGGCATGTTGGGAATATGCCCTAGAGGCAATCATGTATGATGAGATTTCCCATTGTATTCATAAAGATATTAAGTTGTCCTTGTATAAACATCTGATGTGTATCATTGAATATGTGATTCGGTTGTGGAACTATACATTCATGTTGTTAGTACTAAATATCCTTGGTCATTGAGGTTGTGCTGGACACACAACTTAGACCAATGTGAAAGTTGGCTTGATGACTCGGTTCCACTTGTCATGGGCATGGAGATTCTGAAGGGGTTCGTAGCATGGCAAACAAAAAATTTCTACCGCATGCACACAAACAAGCCAAGATCTATCTACTAGATTGTAGCAACGAGTCAATAGAAGCACTCACCCTCGAAGATTCCAAAGCGGTTAATGAGAGCAGATTCCCATGGGTGATGTAGTCGTACACTTGCCGATCTCAAGATCGCGTAGACGATCCTTCCGGCGCTGAGTTTCGGCAGCGCTTCCACAGTCGGTCACACGTTCGGTACTCGATGAAGACCTTCCTCTCCCTTGTTCCAGCAGGCAGCGGAGGTTGTAGTTCTATCCTCGTAATTCCGGCAGCACGACGGCGTGGTGTCGGAAGTAGAGGGAACATCCCGCAGGGCTTCGCCTAAGCCGGATGCGAGTTATGGTGGATTAGGGTTTCCCGAAAATCTAGGGTTTACAGATGCGGGAGGAGGGAGAGGTGCCGGTGGCGGCTAGGGCGGCGTCGACGTGTCGGCGGCGGCACGAGGCGGCGCAGCGGCGTGGCGAGGCGGCGGCGGCGGGGGGGCTTGGCTCGGGGAGGGCTAGGGCTTGTGTTGTGTTGGGGCAGCCCTCCCCTCTATTTATGAGAGGGGGGCAGCCTTGGGAAGGGTGGGTTTGAATCCAAACCCAAACCCAAGTTGGATTGAGAGAAGGATTTGTTTCTTCTCCCACTAGGAAACCATTGTTCCAGTTTGACTTTTCAAACTTCCCGTTTGACTTTTAATTTAGAGATTTATTTCTTTCTTTCAAATGCTAACACAAAGCGACCTAGGATATGATCTAATCATTCATTATATTTATGACACATTCATGGACCATTCCCCTTCCGGTCCGGTGAACCTTCTAGACCCTTCTAGAACCTCTTCGATGAAATCATCGAAAACTTTCCCGAACTCCAAAATAGGACTTTCCTTATATGAATCTTATTCTCCGGACCAGTCCGGATCTCCTCGTGATATCCCGGATCCCATCCGAGACTCCGAACAACATTCGGTATCCCTTCTAACATTCCATATCTACTAAGCAACATCGAATCCTTAAGTGTGTCTCCCTATGGTTCATGAATTACGCGGATATGACCGAGACACTTCTCCAATCAATATCCAATAGAGGAATCTGGAAATTCATATGGCTCCCACATATTTCAACGATTACTTTGTGATCGAATGAACCACTTACATACGATACCAATTTCCTTTTGTCTCACAATAGTTTACTTATCCGAGGTTTTGATCGTCGGTATCTCTGCATACCTAGTTCAACCTCGTTACTGATAAGTACTCTTTTCTCGTTCCCATGATATGTGATCCCTTGTGAGCCAGTCACATGCTTGCAAGCCAATTGGATGACATTCCACCGAGAGGGTCCTGAGTATATCTATCCGTCATATGGATGGACAAATCTCACTCTTGATCCATGTGCCTCAACCCATACTTTCTGAACACTCAATGCCACCTTTATATCCACCCAGTTACGGTGTGTTGTTTGATGTCATCAAAGCATCCTTCCGGTGATGGTGATTATCATGATCTCATGGTCGAAGGAATTATGATACTATGTATAAGAACGCTAATAGCAAACGAACTATTAAAATGACTTGATCTTTATGCTACGCTTATCTATAGGAGTATGTCCATCATACCATTCTCTTAATGATATGATATTGTTATTAACAACATCTCAATGCTCATGATCGAGAAACCACGAACATCTACTAATCAACAAGCTAGTATTACAAAGAGGCTTTACGAGGGACTCTAATTTAGTTTACAAATCACACAAGTATTAATGTTTCCGGTTAATACTATTATAGCATCAATTTTATCATAAACACAAAGATATAATAATAACCACTTTTATTATTGCCTCTAGGGCATATCTCCAACAGTCTCCCACTTGCACTAAGTCAACTAATCCAGATTACATGGTAATATACCGAACACCCATGGCGGTTTGGTGTTGGTCATGTTTTGCCCTCGGGAGAGGTTTAGTCAACGGATCTGCCATATTCAGTTCTGTGTGTACTTTGCAAATCTTTATGTCACCATCTTGGACATGCTCTCGAATAGCGTGAAAACATAGCTTGATGTGCTTCAGCTTCTCGTGTGACCTTGGTTCTTGCGCATTGGCTATGGCGCCCATGTTATCACAGTAGATAGACATTGGGTCCAGCGCACTTGGAACCACACCAAGCTCTGTAATGAACTCCTTTATCCATATCGCCTCTTGTGAAGCCTCCGAAGCAGCTATGTATTCCAATTCAGTTGAAGATCTCGCCACAATGCTTTGCTTTGCACTCCTCCAGCTAACTGTTGCACCATTCAAAGTAAATACATATCCAGATTAAGACTTAGAATCATCCGGATCAGTGTTCCAACTAGCGTTGGTGTAACCATTAACAAAGAGCTGTTCATTACCTCCATAAGAAAGAACCATATCCTTAGTTCTTCTTAAGTACTTAAGGATGTTTTTGACCATTGTCCAATAATCCACTCATGGATCACTTTGATAGATTCTAGTCAAACTTACAGCATATGCAATGTCGGGTCTAGTACATAGCATGGCATACATTAGAGATCCTATGGCTGACGCATAGGGAGTCTTACTCATCCTTTCTCTATCTTCTGTCGTTGCTGGACTTTGAGTTTTACTCAAGGTCGTATTGGGCAACATGGGCAAGAACCCTTTCTTGCTATCTTCCATTCCAAACCTCTTTAGAACTTTGTCCAAATATGTACTCTGTGACAATGATATTAGGCGCCTCGATCTATCTCTATAAATCTTTATGCCTAATATGTAAGCTGCTTCGCCAAGATCTTTCATTGAAAAACTATTATTCAAATAATCCTTGACACTATTAAGAAGGTCTACATCATTCCCAATCAACAATATGTCATCTACATATAGTATTAGAATTCTACAGAGCTCCCACTCACTTTCTTGTAAATACAAGCTTCTCCATAAGTTTGTATAAAACCAAAACTTTTGATCACCTTATCAAAACGTTGATTCCAACTTCGGGATGCTTGCTTCAATCCATAGATGGACCGTTGAAGTTTGCATACCTTGTTAGCATCTTTAGGATCGACAAAACCTTTGGGTTGCATCATATACAACTCTTCATCAATGTCTCCATTGAGGAATGATGTTTTGACATCCATCTGCCATATCTCATAATCATAATATGCAGCGATTGCTAACATAATCCTCACAGACTTTAGCTTCGCTACTGGTGAGAAAGTCTCATCGTAGTCAACTCCTTGAATTTGTCGAAACCCTTTTGCGACAAGTCGAGCTTTATAGACAGTAATATTACCATTAACATTTGTTTTCTTCTTGAAAATCCATTTGTTCTCGACAACCTTCCGGCCATCCGGTAAGTCCACCAAAGTCCATACTTGGTTTTCGTACATGGATCCAATCTCGGATTTCATGGCTTCTTGCCATTTATTGGAATCTGGGCTCATCATCGCTTCTTCATATGTCACAGGGTCATTGGTGTTGTCCACCAACATGACACTCATAACGGGATCATACCAATCAGGAGTGGTACGAGTTCTCGTTGATCTGCGAGGTTTCGTAGTAACTTCAACCGGAGTTTCATGATCAACATCATTAGCTTCCTCTCCTATTGGTGTAGGCGCCACATGAACTACTTCCGGTGCTGCGCTACTCGCAAGTTTGAGAGAAGGTTCAACAACCTCGTTGAGTTCTACTTTCCTTCCAGTCACTTCTTTCGAGAGAAACTCCTTCTCTAGAAAGGATCCATTCTTGGCAATGAAAATTTTGCCCTCGGATCTATGATAGAAGGTATACCCAATAGTTTCCTTCGGGTATCCTATGAAGACGCATTTTTCCGCTTTGAGTTCAAGCTTGTCCAGCTGTAACTTATTTACATAAGCTTCGCAACCCCAAACTTTAAGGAATGGCAATTTAGGTTTCTTCCCAAACCATAGTTCATACGGTGGCGTTTCAACGGATTTAGATGGTGCCCTATTTAAAGTGAATGCGGTTGTTTCTAATGCATAACCCCAAAATGATAGCGGTAAATCTGTAAGTGACATCATAGAACGAACCATATCTAAGAGAGTTCGATTACGACGTTCAAACACACCATTACGTTGTGGTGTTCCCGGCGGTGTCAATTGTGAAAGTATTCCGCATTTCTTCAAATGCTCGCCAAACTCGTAACTTAGATATGCACCTCCACGATCAGATCGTAGAAATTTAATCTTCTTGTTACATTGATTCTCTACCTCAGTTTGAAATTCCTTAAACTTCTTGAAAGTTTCAGACTTATGTTTCATGAAATAGATATACACATATCTACTCAAGTCATCTGTGAAGGTAAGAACATAACGATAACCAACGCGCGATGCTACACTCATTGGGCCACACACATCGGTATGTATGATTTCCAATAAGTCCGTAGCTCGCTCCATCATACCAGAAAATGGAGTATTAGTCATTTCACCCATCAGACATGCTTCGCATCTTTCAAGTGATTCGAAATCAAGTGATTCAAGAAGTCCATAGGAATGGAGTTTCTTCATACGCTTCACTCCAATATGACCAAGACGACAGTGCCACATATAGGTCGAGTTATCGCTCAATTTCAAACGTTTAGCTTCAATGTTATTAATGTGTGTATTTCCACAATCGAGATTCAATAAAAATAGACCATCTATCAAAGGTACATGTGCATAAAACATATTACTCATATAAATCGAACAACCATTATTCTCGGACTTAAACAAGTAACCGTCTCGCAATAAACATGATCCAGATATGATGTTCATGCTCAACGCAGGCACCAAATAACAATTATTTAAGTATAAAACTAATCCCGATAGTAGATGAAGAGGTAGCATGCTGACCGCGATCACATCAACCTTTGATCCATTTCCAACGCGCATCGTCACCTCGTTCTTCGCTAGCTTCTGTTTATTCTGCAGTACCTATTTCGAGTTACAAATAGGAGCAACCGAACCAGTATCAAATACCCAGGCACTACTACGAGTACTAGTGACATACACATCAATAACATGTATATCGGATATACCTTTCTTCTTGATGTTACTGTTCTTCAAATCTGCCAAGTACTTTGGGCAATTCCGCTTCCAGTGACCTTCTCCCTTGCAGTAAAAGCACTCAGTATCAGGCTTAGGCCCAGCCTTGGTCTTCTTCGCCGGAGCGGCAACTTTCTTACCGCCCTTCTTGAAGTTTCCCTTTTTCTTAGACTTGCCTTGCTTCTTGAATTTGGTGGTCTTATTGACCAACAAAACTTGGTGCTCTTTCTTGATCTCCACTTCTACAGATTTCAACATGGAGAAGAGTTCTGGAAATGACTTGTCCATGTTTTGCATATTGTAGTTCATCACAAAGTTCTTGTAACTTGGTGGTAGTGATTGGAGGATACGGTGAATCCCCAAAGAATTAGGAATCACTATACCCAAGCTTTGTAGTTTGCTTACGTGCCCAAACATCTTAAGCACGTGCTCACTGATGGAGCTACCCTCTTCCATCTTGCAGTTAAAGAAATTTTTAGAAGCCTCATAACTCTCAACTGTCGTGTGAGCCTCAATATCATTTTGAGTTCACGGACAATATCATGTGGGTCATGGTTCTCAAACTTTTTTTGAAGCTCCGATTCCAAACCATACAAGATAGCACACTGAACTGTGGAGTACTGATTCTTCCGAGCGAGGAAAACATTCTTTACCTCATCGGTAGCAGTAGCTGCAGGAGGGTCACCCAGCGTTGCATCCAGCACATAGGTCAAATTACCAGCATTGAAGACAATCCTCAAATTGCGGAACTAATCTGCAAAGTTGTTTGCATTGTTTTTCAACTTTTCTTTGTCTAGGAACGCATTAAAATTGATGGTAGGGGCCACCATTGATCTACAACATATTTGCAATAGTTTAGACTATGTTTATGACAAATTGAGTTCTAATTAATAGTTAAATTAATCTAGGTGAACTCCCACTCAAAACAATATCCCTCAAATTGTTTTAGTGATCACACAAACCAAATCCACCACATCAAAACCGATCATCACGAGAATTGATGTAGCTTCAATGGCGAACAATCAACATGTTCATCATATCTACTCTATGACTCATGTTTTACCTTTCGGTGATCCGTGTTCCGAGACCATGTCTGTACATACTAGGCTCGTCAAGATCGAACCTTAGCTTCTGCATGAGCAAATCTGGCTTGCTCACGTTGTATACACTCGCAGAATCTAACACACCCGATCATCACGTGGTGCTTTGAAACAACGAGCTTTAGCAATGGTGCTTACTAAGGATGAACACTTTAAAACTTGAAATTGTGTGCTTGATGGATCATCTTATAATGCTACCGTCGCAAACTAAGAAATACAAGATGCATAAAGGATTAACATCACATGCAATTCATAATATGTGATATGATATGGCCTTTCTTCTTGAGCTTCCGATCTCCATCTTCAAGCACTAACATGATCTCCATCAGCATCGGTATGGCGTCAAGGTCAATGGCGCCGTTTCATGGTCGTCGTCCACCAGCTTCAACTATTACAACTATTTTGAATAGACACGCAGGCCTTAATGTAGTTTAAAAGACAACCATATGGCTCCTGTCGGTTGCCAACTTACAATAAGGAACATTGCATACATCATATATAATCACAACCATGGACATATCACATCACAACACACCCCTGCAAAACAAAGTTAGACGCTTCTAATTTTCTTTGCATATTTTATGTGGTTTGGGGCTTTCAATAAGTGTCGTTCTAACTTACGAACAAGAACCACAATATTGATGCTTGAACTATCAAGTGCCCGTTGTAAATTGAATCTATACTATGATGGGAGAGACAGACACCCGCAAAGACACTTATGCAATACAAGTTGCATGTTAAGCGTGGAGCAAGTCTCATGAACGTTGTCATGTAAGGTTAGCCCGGGCCGCTTCATCCCATCGTACCTCAAGATGCAAAGTACACAAAAAGCAGTTGATAATAAAAGCACCACCGCCCACCATGACCATTGTGTTCTACTCGTGCAACAGATCTACATATAGACACGGCTCTGATACCACTTAAGGGGTTCGTACCATGGAAAACAAAAAGTTTCTACCGCATGCACACAAACAAGCCAAGATCAATCTACTAGATTGTAGCAACGAGTCGATAGAAGCACTCACCCTTGAAGATTCCAAAGCGGTTAACGAGAGCAAATTCTCGTGGGTGATGTAGTCGTACACTTGCCAATCTCAAGATCACGTAGACGATCCTTCTGGCGCTGTGTTCCGGCAGCGCTTCCACAGTCGGTCACACGTTCGGTACTCGATGAAAAGCTTCCTCTCCCTTGTTCCAGCAGGCAGCGGAGGTTGTAGTTCTCTCCTCGCGATTTCAGCAGCACGACGGCGTGTTGTCAGAAGTAGAGGGAAGATCCCGCAGGGCTTCGCTTAAGCCGGATGCGAGTTATGGTGGATTAGGGTTTCCCGTAAATCTAGGGTTTAGAGATGCGGGAGGAGGAAGAGGCATCGGCGGCGGCTAGGGCGGCGTCGACGTGCCGGCGGCGACACGAGACGGCGGCGGCGAGGCGGCGGGGCTTGGCTCGGGGAGGGCTAGGGCTTGTGTTGTGTTGGGGCATCCCTCCCCCTCTATTTATGAGAGGGGGGAAGCCTTGGGAGGGGTGGGTTTGAATCCAAACCCAAACCTAAGTTGGATCGAGAGAAGGACTTGTCTCTTCTCCCACTAGGAAACCATTGTTCCAGTTTGACTTTTCAAACTTCCCGTTTGACTTTCAATTTAGAGCTTTATTTCTTTCTTGCAAATGCTAACACAAAGCGACCTAGGATATGATCTAATCATTCCTTATATCCATGACACATTCATGGACCATTCCCCTTCCGGTCCGGTGAACCTTCTAGACCCTTCTAGAACCTCTCCGATGAAATCATCGGAAACTTTCCCGAACTCCGAAATAGGACTTTCCTTATATGAATCTTATTCTCTGGACCATTCCGGATCTCCTGGTGATATCCCGGATCCCATCCGAGACTCCGAACAACATTCGGTATCCCTACTAACATTCCATATCTACTAAGAAACATCGAATCCTTTAGTGTGTCTCTCTACGGTTCGTGAATGACGCGGACATGACCGAGATACTTCTCCTATCAATAACCAATAGAGGAATCTAGAAATTCATATGGCTCCCACATATTTCAACGATTACTTTGCGATCGAATGAACCACTTACATACGATACCAATTTCCTTTTGTCTCACGATAGTTTACTTATCCGAGGTTTTGATCGTCGGTATCTCTGCATACCTAGTTCAACCTCGTTACTGATAAGTACTCTTTTCTCGTTCCCATGGTATGTGATCCCTTGTGAGCCAGTCACATGGTTGCAAGCCAATTGGATGACATTCCACCGAGAGGGCCCTGAGTATATCTATCCGTCATATGGATGGACAAATCCCACTCTTGATCCATGTGCCTCAACCCATACTTTCTGAACACTCAATGCCACCTTTATAACCCACCAGTTACGGTGTGGTGTTTGATGTCATCAATGCATACTTCCGATGATGGTGATTAGCATGATCTCATGGTCGAAGGAATTATGATACTATGTATCAGAAAGCTAATAGCAAACAAACTATTAAAATGACTTGATCTTTATGCTACGCTTATCTATAGGAGTATGTCCATCATACCATTCTCTTAATGATATGATCTTGTTATTAACAACACCTCAATGCTCATGATCGAGAAACCACGATCATCTATTAATCAACAAGCTAGTATTACAAAGAGGCTTTACCAGGGACTCTAATTTAGTTTACAAATCACACAAGTATTAATGTTTCCGGTTAATACTATTATAGCATGAATTTTATCATAAACAGAAAGATATAATAATAACCACTTTTATTATTGCCTCTAGGGCATATCTCCAACAGATTCTATTCCAAATTACACAGATTCAGCTAAAGAGTTTAGCGAGTCGGATTGACCCATATTGAGGTACAATGAACAAGTTGTCATTTGTATATCTCAATCAATGTAATCCTTAGACCTGAGGTTATTGCATAATCCAAGTTGAGGATCATCGACTTAGGTTCTGTCAAACGCTGATCCGTAATTGGGCAGTTATAAAGGAGAGTTCGGGTCGACTGAGAATCAAGCTGCGTCCAAGAATTAGTCGGGTGAATCACTTATCTCGGATCAAGAAGAGAGTCGTACTATTTAAGGGATGACAATTATTCGCCTATAGTCTGACAAGGTATATCATGACGCAAAAGGGACTCGGACGCAAGTCACATTGGAAAGTCAAGTCATCATGACTCTTTGCTACTTGAGAGTCGGCACGTTCTACTAGGAGCCGCTACCGACTGATCGATTGAGATTCAGACTCTAATCGTGTCCAAGTAGCCATGAGCCTGCGGGGTCACACACTTAAGAGCGGGAGCAAGTTCGGATTGGATCAGAACTGGAAATTTGGTTGGGTTGGACCTGTAGGGTTTCGTAGCATGGAAAACAAAAAATTTCTATCGCATACAAACAAACAAGCCAAGATCTATCTACTAGATTGTAGCAACGAGTCGATGGGATAACTCACCCTCGAAGATTCCAAAGTGTTTAACGAGAGCGGATTCTCGTGGGTGATGCAGTCGTACTTTTCCCGATCTCAAGATCGCGTAGACGATCCTTCCGGCGCTGCGTTCCGGCAGCGCTCCCGCAGTCGGTCACATGTTCGGTACTCGACGAAGACCTTCCTCTCCCTTGTTCCAGCAGGCAGCGGAGGTTGTAGCACTCTCCTCGTGATTCCGGCAGCACAACGGCGTGGTACCGGAAGTAGAGGGGAGATCTCGCAGGGCTTCGCCTTAAGCCGGAGCGAGTATGGTGGAGTATGAGAGAATCCCTCGACGATCTAGGGTTTAGACATGCCGAGGAGGAGCAAGCCGGCGGCTAGGGTTTAGCTAGGCGGCGGCGGCGGTTTGCCCTAGGGCCGGCGGCGGCTATGGAGGCGGCGGCGGCTTGGGGCTAGGGTTTGGAGGAGAGGATCTTGTGTATCAAGGAGGGGAGCCCTGCCCCTCCTTATATAGGTGGAGGGGGCGGCCGGCCAAGGGGAGGGAGGGGAGTCCCTCCCCAACTCGGCTAGGGTGGGCGCCGCCGGTTGGAGGAGGGATTCCCTCCCCAACTCGATTTCCCTCTCCTCCTCCTCTTTCCAAAACTTGCCGTTTGACTTTCAAACTAGCCGTTTGAGTTTTCAAATTAGGATTTGAATAAACCCTTTATTTTGGACAGGAAAGACACTTAGTACATGATGCAATCATTCCAACTTGCAATGACACCTTCCCCTCCGGAGTGCCGGACATTCCGGAACCTTCTAGAACATTCCCGATGAAAACACTGGAACCATTCTCCAACTCCGAAACAGGACTTTCCTTATATGAATCTTATTCTCCGGACCATTCCGGATCTCCTCGTGATATCCCGGATCCCATCCGAGACTCCGAACAACATTCGGTCTCTTTCTCATCATACCATAACTACTCAAACAACGTCGAATCCTTAAGTGTGTCTCCCTACGGTTCGTGAATTATGCGGACATGATCGAGACACTTCTCCGAACAATAACCAATAGAGGAATCTGGAAATTCATATGGCTCCCACATATTTCTATGATTACTTTGCGATCGAATGAATCACTTACATACGATACCAATTTCCCTTTGTCTCGCGATACTTTACTTACCCGAGGTTATGATCGTCGGTATCTCTGCATACCTAGTTCAACCTCGTTACCGATAAGTACTCTTTTCTCGTTCCCGTGATATGTGATCCCTTGTGAGCCAGTCACATGCTTGCAAGCTAATTGGATGACATTTCACCGAGAGGGCCCAGAGTATATCTATCCGTCATATGGATGGACAAATCCCACTCTTGATCCATGTGTTTCAACCAATACTTTCCGAACACTCAATGCCACCTTTATAGCCACCCAGTTACGGTGTGGTGTTTGATATCATCAAAGCATCCATCCGGTAAAGGTGATATGCATGATCTCATGGTCAAAGGAATTAGGTTACTATGTATCAGAAAGCATATAGCAATTGAACTATTGAAATGACTTGATCTTTATGCTACGCTTATCTATAGGAGTATGTCCACCATATCATTCTCCTAACGATATGATCTTGTTGTTAATAACATCTCAATGTTCATGATAAGGAAACCACAATCATCTATTAACCAACAAGCTAGTATTACATAGAGGCTTTACTAGGGACTTCAAATTAAGTTTACAAATCACACAAGTATTAATGTTTCCTTGTTAATACTATTATAGCATGAATGTAAATATTTATCATAAACACAAAGATATAATAATAACTACATTTATTATTGCCTCTAGGGCATATCTCCAACAGTCTCCCACTTGCACTAGAGTCATCTAATCTAGATTACATGGTAATATACCGAACACCCATGGCAGTTTGGTGCTGGTCATGTTTTGCCCTCGGGAGAGGTTTAGTCAACGGATCCGCCACATTCAGATCTGTGTGTACTTTGCAAATCTTTATATCCCCATCTTGGATATGTTGTCGAATAGCGTGAAAACGTAGCTTGATATGCTTCAGCTTCTTGTGTGACCTTGGTTCTTGCACATTGGCTATGGCGCCCATGTTATCACAGTAGATAGACATTGGGTCCAGCGCACTAGGAACCACACCCAGCTCTGTAATGAACTCTTTCATCCATATCGTTTCTTGTGAAGCCTCCGAAGCAGCCATGTATTCCGATTCAGTTGAAGATCTCGCCACAACGCTTTGTTTTGCACTCCTCCAGCTAACTGCTGCACCATTCAAAATAAATACGTATCCATATTGTGATGTAGAATCATCCGGATCGGTGTTCCAACTAGCATCGGTGTAACCATTAACAACGAGCTGTTCATCACCTCCATAAGAAAGAACCATATCCTTAGTTCTTCTCAAGTACTTAAGGATGTTTTTGACCGCTGTCCAATGATCCACTCCTGGATCACTTTGATATCTGCTAGTTAAACTAACATCATATGCAATGTCGGGTCTAGTACATAGCACGGCATACATTAGAGATCCTATGGCTGAGGCATAGGGAGTCTTACTCATCCTTTCTCTATCTTCTGCTGATTTCGTACTTTGAGTTTTACTCAAGGTCGTATTGGGCAACATGGGCAAGAACCCTTTCTTGCTATCTTCCATTCCAAACCTCTTTAGAACTTTGTCCAAATATGTACTTTGTGACAATGATATTTGGCGTTTCGATCTATCTCTATAAATCTTTATGCCTAATATATAAGCTGCTTCGCCAAGATCCTTCATTGAAAAACTATTATTCAAATATTCCTTGACACTATTAAGAAGGTCTACATCATTCCCAATCAACAATATGTCATCTACATATAGTATTAAGAATGCTACAGAGCTCCCACTCACTTTCTTTTAAATACAAGCTTCTCCATAAGTTTGTATAAAACCAAAACTTTTGATCACCTTATCAAAACGTTGATTCCAACTTCGGGATGCTTGCTTCAATCCATAGATGGACCGTTGAAGTTTGCATACCTTGTTAGCATCTTTAGGATCGACAAAACCTTTGGGTTGCATCATATACAACTCTTCATCAATGTCTCCATTGAGGAATGCTGTTTTGACATCCATCTGCCATATCTCATAATCATAATATGCAGCGATTGCTAACATAATCGATTTTAGCTTCGCTACTGGTGAGAAAGTCTCATCGTAGTCAACTCCTTGAATTTGTCGAAACCCTTTTGCGACAAGTCGAGCTTTATAGACAGTAACATTACCATCAGCATCTGTTTTCTTCTTGAAAATCCATTTGTTCTCGACAGCCTTTCGGCCATCCGGTAAGTCCACCAAAGTCCATACTTGGTTTTCGTACATGGATCCAATCTCGGATTTCATGGCTTCTTGCCATTTATTGGAATCTGGGCTCATCATCGCTTCCTCATATGTCTCAGGGTCATCGGTGTTGTCCACCAACATGACACTCATAACGGGATCATACCAATCTGGAGTGGTACGAGTTCTCGTTGACCTGCGAGGCTCTGTAGCAACTTCAACCGAAGTTTCATGATCATCATCATTAGCTTCCTCTCTTATTGGTGCAGGCACCACAGGAACTTCTTCCGGTGTTGCGCTACTCGCAATTTCGGGAGAAGGTTCGACAACCTCGTCGAGTTCTACTTTCCTTCCAGTCACTTCTTTCGAGAGTAATTCCTTCTCTAGAAAGGATCCATTCTTGGCAACGAAGATTTTGCCTTCGGATCTATGATAGAAGGTATACCCAATAGTTTCCTTTGGGTATCCTATGAAGACGCATTTTTCCGCTTTGGGTTCAAGCTTGTCCGGCTGTAACTTCTTTACATAGGCTTCGCAACCCCAAACTTTAAGGAACGACAATCTAGGTTTCTTCCCAAACCATAATTCATACGGTGTCGTTTCATCGGATTTAGACGGTGCCCTATTTAAAGTGAATGCGGCTGTTTCTAATGCATAACCCCAAAATGATAGCGGTAAATCTGTAAGTGACATCATAGAACGAACCATATCTAAGAGAGTTCGATTACGACGTTCGGACACACCATTGCGCTGTGGTGTTCCCGGCGGTGTCAACTGTGAAAGTATTCCGCATTTCTTCAAATGCTCGCCAAACTCGTAACTTAGATATTCACCTCCACGATCAGAACGTAGAAATTTAATCTTCTTGTTACGTTGATTCTCTACCTCACTTTGAAATTCCTTAAACTTCTCGAAAGTTTCGGACTTATGTTTCATGAAATAGATATACCCATATCTACTCAAGTCATCCGTGAAGGTAAGAACATAACGATGACCACCGCGCGATGCTGCACTAATTGGACCACACACATCGGTATGTATGATTTCCAATAAGTCCGTAGCTCGCTCCATCATACCAGAAAATGGAGTCTTAGTCATTTTACCCATCATACATGCTTCGCATCTATCAAGTGATTCGAAATCAAGTGATTCAAGAAGTCCATCGGAATGGAGTTTCTTCATACGCTTCACTCCAATGTGACCAAGACGACAGTGCCACATATAGGTCGAATTATCGTTTGATTTCAAACGTTTAGCCTCAATGTTGTTGATATGCGTATTTCCACTATCAAGATTCAATAAGAATAAACCATCTATCAAAGGTGCATGTGCATAAAACATATTACTCATATAAATCGAACAACCATTATTCTCGGACTTAAACAAGTAACCATCTCGCAATAAACAAGATCCCGATATAATGTTCATGCTCAACGCAGGCACCAAATAACAATTATTTAAGTATAAAACTAATCCCGATGGTAGATGAAGGGGTAGCGTGCCGACCACGATCACATCAACCTTTGATCTGTTTCCCACGCGCATCGTCACCTCGTTCTTCGCTAGCTTCCGTTTATTCTGCAGCACCTGTTTCGAGTTACAAATATGAGCAACCGAACCAGTATCAAATACCCAGGCACTACTACGAGTACTAGTGAGATACACATCAATAACATGTATATCAGATATACCTTTCTTCTTGATGTTGCCGTTCTTCAAATCCGCCAAGTACTTTGGGCAATTCCGCTTCCAGTGACCTTCTCCCTTGCAGTAAAAGCACTCAGTATCAGGCTTAGGTCCAGCCTTGGTCTTCTTCGTCGGCGTGGTAACTTTCTTACCACCCTTCTTGAAGTGTCCCTTCTGCTTAGACTTGCCTTTCTTGAATTTGGTGGTCTTATTGACCAACAACACTTGGTGCTCTTTCTTAATCTCCACTTCTGCAGATTTCAACATGGCAAAGAGTTCTGGCAACGTCTTGTTCATGTTTTGCATGTTTTAGTTCATCACAAAGTTCTTGTAACTTGGTGGTAGTGATTGGAGGACACGGTAAATCCCCAAAGCATTAGGAATCACAATACCCAAGCTTTGAAGTTTGTTAGCGTGCCCAGACATCTTAAGTACATGCTCACTGACGGAGCTACCCTCTTCCATCTTGCAGTTAAAGAACTTTTCAGAAGCCTCATAGCTTTCAATTGCCGCATGAGTCTCAAAGATCAATTTGAGATCCTCGACAATATCATATGGGTCTGAATTCTCAAACCTTTTCTGAAGCTCCGATTCTAAACCATACAAGATAGCACACTGAACTGTGGAGTACTGAGTCTTCCGAGTGAGGTAAACGTTCTTTACTTCACCGGGAGCATCAGCTGCAGGTGGGTCACCCAGCGGTGCATCCAGCACATAGGTCAAATTACCAGCTGTGAGGACAATCCTCAAATTGCGGAACCAATCCGCGAAGTTGCTTCCATTGTTTTTCAACTTTTCTTTCTCTAGGAACGCATTAAAATTGATGGTAGGGGCTGCCATTGATCTACAACATATTTGCAATAGTTTAGACTAAGTTTATTACAAATTGAGTTCAAATTAATAATAAAATTAATCTAGGTGAACTCCCACTCAAAACAATATCCCTCACATTGTTTTAGTGATCACACGAACCAAATCCACTACATCAACACCGATCATCGCGAGAGTTGATATAGTTTCAATGGCGAACAATCGACATGTTCATCATATCTACTATATGATTCATGCTTTACCTTTCGGTGATCCGTGTTCCGAGACCATGCCTGTACATGCTAGGCTCGTCAAGATCAAACCTGAGTTTCCGCATGAGAAAATCTGGCTTGCTCACGTTGTATACACTTGCGGAATCTAACACACCCGATCATCACGTCGTGCTTCGAAACAACAAGCTTTAGCAACGGTGCTAACTGAGGGTGAACACTTTATGACTTGAAATTCATGTGCATGAGGGATCATCTTATAATGCTACCGTCGTCTACTAAGTAATACAAGATGCATAAAGGATTAACATCACATGCAATTCATAATATGTGATATGATATGGCCTTTCTTCTTTGTGCTTCCGATCTCCATCTTCAAGCACGAACATGATCTCCATCATCACCGGCATTGCATCAAGGTCAATGACGCTTCTCCATGGTTGTCGTCCACCGGCTTTAACTATTACAACTACTTTGAATAGACACGCGTGTCTTAACATAAATTAAAGACAACCATATGTCTCCTGCCGGTTGCCAACTTACAATAAGGAACATTGCATACATCAAATATAATCACAATCATGGCCATATCACATCACAGCACACCCCTGCAAAACAAAGTTAGACGCCTCTACTTTCTTTGCATGTTTTACGTGGATTGGAGCTTTCAATAAGTGTCGTTCTAACTTACGAACAAGAACCACAACATTGATACTAGTATTGTTAATCACCCATTGTAAATTGGATCTTAACTATGCTAGGAGAAACAGGCACCCGCAAAGCCACTTATGCAATACAAGTTGCATGTCAAGCGTGGAGCAAGTCTCATGAACGATGTCATGTAAGGTTAGCCCGGGCCGCTTCATCCCAACATACTGCAAGATGCAAAGTACACAAAAATCAATCGACAATAAAAGCATCAACGCCCACAATGACCATTGTGTTCTACTCGTGCAACAGATCTACATATAGACACGGCTCTGATACCACTGTAGGGTTTCGTAGCATGGAAAACAAAAATTTTCTATCGCATACAAACAAACAAGCCAAGATCTATCTACTAGATTGTAGCAACGAGTCGATGGGATAACTCACCCTCGAAGATTCCAAAGTGTTTAACGAGAGCGGATTCTCGTGGGTGATGCAGTCGTACTCTTCCCGATCTCAAGATCGCGTAGACGATCCTTCCGGCGCTGCGTTCCGGCAGCGCTCCCCCAGTCGGTCACACGTTCGGTACTCGACGAAGACCTTCCTCTCCCTTGTTCCAGCAGGCAGCGGAGGTTGTAGCACTCTCCTCGCGATTTCGGCAGCACAACGGCGTGGTACCGGAAGTAGAGGGGAGATCTCGCAGGGCTTCGCCTTAAGCCGGAGCGAGTACGGAGGAGTATGAGAGAATCCCTCGACGATCTAGGGTTTAGACATGCTGAGGAGGATCAAGCCAGCGGCTAGGGTTTAGCTAGGCGGCGGCGGCGGTTTGCCCTAGGGCCGGCGGCGGCTATGGAGGCGGCGGCTTGGGGCTAGGGTTTGGAGGAGAGGATCTTGTGTATCAAGGAGGGGAGCCCTACCCCTCCTTATATAGGTGGAGGGGGGCGGCCGGCCAAGGGGAGGGAGGGGAGTCCCTCCCCAACTCGGCTTGGGTGGGCGCCGCCGGTTGGAGGAGGGATTCCCTCCCCAACTCGGTTTCCCACTCCTCCTCCTCTTTCCAAAACTTGCCGTTTGACTTTCAAACTAGCCGTTTGACTTTTCAAATTAGGATTTGAATAAACCCTTTATTTTGGACAGCGAAGACACTTAGTACATGATGCAATCATTCCAACTTGCAATGACACAATCATGTACCCCTTCCCCTCCGGAGTGCCGGACATTCCGAAACCTTCTAGAACATTCCCGATGAAAACACCGGAACCATTCTCCAACTCCGAAACGGGACTTTCCTTATATGAATCTTATTCTCCGGACCATTCCGGATCTCCTCGTGATATCCCGGATCCCATCCGAGACTCCGAACAACATTCAGTCTCTTTCTCATCATACCATAACTACTCAAACAACGTCGAATCCTTAAGTGTGTCTCCCTACGGTTCGTGAATTATGCGGACATGATCGAGACACTTCTCCGAACAATAACCAATAGAGGAATCTGGAAATTCATATGGCTCCCACATATTTCTACAATTACTTTGCGATCGAATGAACCACTTACATACGATACCAATTTCCCTTTGTCTCGCGATACTTTACTTACCCGAGGTTATGATGGTCGGTATCTCTGCATACCTAGTTCAACCTCGTTACCGATAAGTACTCTTTTATCGTTCCCGTGATATGTGATCCCTTGTGAGCCAGTCACATGCTTGCAAGCTAATTGGATGACATTTCACCGAGAGGGCCCAGAGTATATCTATCTGTCATATGGATGGAAAAATCCCACTCTTGATCCATGTGTTTCAACCAATACTTTCCGAACACTCAATGCCACCTTTATAGCCACCCAGTTACGGTGTGGTGTTTGATGTCATCAAAGCATCCATCCGGTAAATGTGATATGCATGATCTCATGGTCGAAGGAATTAGGTTACTATGTATCAGAAAGCATATAGCAATTGAACTATTGAAATGACTTGATCTTTATGCTACGCTTATCTATAGGAGTATGTCCACAATATCATTCTACTAACGATATGATCTTGTTGTTAATAACATCTCAATGTTCATGATAAGGAAACCACAATCATCTATTAACCAACAAGCTAGTGAAGTATAGAGGCTTTACTAGGGACTTCAAATTATGTTTACAAATCACACAAGTATTAATGTTTCCTTGTTAATACTATTATAGCATGAATGTAAATATTTATCATAAACAGAAAGATATAATAATAACTACATTTATTATTGCCTCTAGGGCATATCTCCAACAGGACCCGAGCCTGATTTGGACTGAGTCAGTGAGTCGGACTCACATGGACTAATATTATATGGGCTTTAGTGAATGGGCCGCATGAGCAGAGCCCACGTTCACTCCCTATATATAGTGGAGCACCGTAACCCATAAAGGTTAATCGTTGTTCGGTTAGGTCATTCCATGTGTTGGAAACCCTAGCTCCACAGCAGGGCTGCCGTCGTATCGAACCTAGCAGTTCGTTGCCGGTGCTCCTCCTTGTACGTGTGGATACCAGCAGAGGTGGTGTACGATCAACACCAGGACGATCGGATCGCAAAGGACTACACTGCATCAACTGACGCGCTTCATCAGTAATCCGCAACTGCGCATCTAGTGGTAAACCTCGTGGCCTTCTACCTCGGCTAGATCTTGGGATCACCATGTTAGAGGAAAAGGTTTTGTTTTATCTCTGAGTGGCCCAACAGTGGTATCAAAGCAAAATCTTCTAGCTTTAGGCTCGAGATCTCGCATATGTGATATGCGGTTGGCTGTAGATGAAATCTATGTGCCGTTTTGGTGGTCGATCTATGAGATAGATCGGTTTTGTACGAAGTTGATTGGATCAACTATACTCGGGGAATGGTAGATCTGATTTCTGTGATCATACTGCTGAGGTCGTGGAACGACATACCCCTACCGGTCGGATTCCGCCATCGGGGTAGACTGTGACACGTAAATCCAGAGGCGGTGATCGAAGATCAAAAAGTTTGATCGAATCGGAACAATGGTCGGAATCCATGTCCGGATCATAGATGAGATCTACGTTTTCGGAAAAATCGTCGGGCGCTGCCCCTTCGCCCTATCGTAGCGCGTTAGATATCGTTGCGAGTTTCACAACGCCGGTAGATATTGTATCTATGCATAACTTGTTTTTGCAGGAAGTTGTGAATGGTATGGTTCATGTGCATGTGATGTATGTGTGTAATCCATACGTGATCTGCGAATCACGGTTTTTGTCAGCAGGTTGGAGCCTAGGTGCTGTCATTTTATTGTATAACGACATGCGTGTCGGATTCTCTATGTAATTTACTTTACTAAGCTAGTGTAGCTATTTGGATAATTCGGATGACATGCAAGGCGATGTACATGTCGGCGACATGGAGTAAGACAGCAAGTGACAAGACTTGGCACGAGTCGGATTACAGGCTTTGTGGAGATGGAGATCGCCATGAAGGGAGCCATACCATTTCACATTATAACTGCTTTATTTTGTGTTATTGTTATGTATCTGTTTTACCTCTATTAGATAGTCAGTAAAATTTAATCCCTCAAAGAAGGTCTAGTCGGTTTTCCCCGCCAGTGTTTGCACCATCACAAGTCGGACTTTTTTGGTAGTGGGCTCATAAAATTGAGGTGCTGGCAATTCTTTCCGACTAGGTGGGTTCGAGTCGGACTCTTACTACGGAAACAATCGGTAAGCTAGACGGGTCTATCACAATGGTTGTGGGGCTCGGGGAAAAGTCGGATGGGAGCCGGGGCATGTGATGCCACCCGTCCAACACGAGTCGTATGAGATGCGATTGACAAGGAGTTGTCTACCTAGATCACTCAGCGACTAGCGGTGATGCTAAAGCTCACTAGCCGACTTGCTTATTTAGGGTCCTGAATCACTAAGAAACCATCGGAGGGGTGTTGGTTCTAGTGGGAGCATAAAATATTAAAATGTTTAATATGCTTGCTCTTTTATGAATACATGTATTAAGTGTTTTGCATATTTCTGTTGTAGATCATGGCACCAAGTAGCAGTCACTCTCAGATATCCGATTTTTCCTTGAGAACCATTCTTGAGAAAGATAAACTGAATGACACTAATTTTACCAACTGGTATCGAAATCTGAGAATTGTTCTCAAACAAGAAAAGAAGGACCATGTCCTAGACAACCCACTTCCAGATGAGCTGAATGAGAATGCGATTGTCGCTGCCACTAATGCCTACCGTCGGGCTAAGGATGAGTCCACGGATATTAGCTGTCTTATGCTTGCTCACATGGAACCGAACTTGCAAAAGCAGTTCGAGCATGTTGAGACCTACGATATGATCGAAATCCTCAAAAGTATGTTCCAGGCTTAGGCGAAGACTGAGAGGTATCGAGTCTCTCAGGCTTTTCTGAGTTGTAAGCTTAAGGATGGTGATCCACTGAGTCCGCATGTGATCAAGATGGTTGGTTACGTGCAGTCTTTGGAGAGGCTTGGCTACCCCATTAGCGAAGAGTTCGCTACAGATATAATTCTGAACTCTCTTCCTAGTGCATATGGGCAGTTCATTTCGAACTACCACATGCATGGTATGGATAAGAAGCTCACTGAATTGCATGGGATGCTCAAGCGGGTAGAGGCGGATCTCAAGAAGAGTGCTAGTCAAGTGTTGATGGTACAGAATAAGGCTAAGTTCAAGAAGAGTTCTTGGACTAAGAAGAAGGCTAAGTCGGGAGGAAAGAAGGCTCTGGACTCGGTCCCAAGCGCTTCCTCAGGGACTAAGCCATCTCCTTCAGCCGGATCCACTTGCTTCTGTTGCAAGGAGGATGACCATTGAAGAGGAACTACAACAAGTATTTGGATGATAAAGCCAGGAGTGGACGTATGACTTCCGACTCAGGTACACTTGTTTGCAATGTTATAGACATATATCTTGCTGATGCACCTAATAGTTCTTCGTTATATGATACCGTATCAATTATTCACATCTGCAACTCGTAGCAGGGACTGGTAAGAACTAGGAGCGTAGCAAGAGGCGAGGTTGATATTCGAGTCGGCAACAAAGCAAGCGTTGCTGCGTTGAAAGTCGGCACGATGCAGCTTCATTTACCTTCTGGATTCATTATGGAACTGAATAATTGTTATTATGTTCCAGTGCTCAGTCAAAACATTATTTCTGCTTCATGTTTGATGAGGCAAGGCTATGATTCGAATATCAAGAATAATGGTTGTTCTTTTTATTTGAATGATATGTTTCCCGGCTTTGCACCCATCCAGGACGGGTTATTTATTTGTAATCTTGATGGTGAGTCGGTTTATAACATCAATGTTAAAAGGTTGAAACCAAATGATCTGAATATGACTTACTTTTGGCACTGTCGGCTTGGTCATATAAGTTGGAAACGCATGAAGAAGCTCCATGATGATGGACTCCTAACTTTGTTTGAATTGGAGTCGTTTGAGACATGCGAATCTTGCCTACTCGACAAAATGACCAAGACACCTTTTGCAAAGAGTTGCGAAAGAGCGTCCGACTTGTTGGGACTAGTACATAGTGATGTATGTGGACCAATGAGCACGACAACCAGGGGTGGTTATGAGTACTTCATTACCTTCACTGATGATTTGAGTAGGTATGGATATATCTACTTGATGAAACATAAGTCGGAAGCCTTTGAAAGGTTCAAAGAATTCCAGAATGAAGCACATAATCAACTCGACAAGAAAATAAAGTTTCTTCGGTCGGACCGAGGAGGCGAGTACATGAGCCATGAGTTTGATGACCATCTGAAAATTTGTGGAATAGTTCCTCAACTTACTCCGTCAGGAACGCCGCAAAGGAACGATGTTTCGGAAAGGCGGAATCGGACCTTGTTGGACATGGTACGATCAATGATGAGTTGGACAGATCTGCCTTTATCATTTTGGGGTTATTGTCTAGAAACAACGGTGTTCACACTAAACAGAGTACCATCAAAGTCGGTAGAGAAGACACCACATGAGATGTGGACAGGCAAAAAGCCGAGTTTGTCTTTTCTTAAGATTTGGGGCTGTGAAGCATTTGTCAAGCGACTTCAGTCGGACAAGATTACGGCCAAGTCGGATAAGTGTATTTTCGTAGGGTATCCGAGGAAAACCTTGGGTTACTACTTCTACAACCGAGAAGAGGGAAAAGTGTTTGTCGCTCAGAACGGTGTCTTCCTTGAGAAAGAGTTTCTCAATCGGGGAGTAAGTGGGAGCACGGTGCAACTCGAAGAAATTCGAGAGTAACCAGCTAGTAGCGATTCGGCAAAAACCATGGAGGTTGAGCCGGTCGTGGTAGCTGGGCCGGCAGAAGCACTTGTACTACAAAGATCAGCGAGATTACGAAGTGTTCATGACGTGTTACTGTTAGACAGTGATGATCCGACAAATTATTCGGAAGCGATGGTGGGATTTGATTCCGAGTCATGGCTTGGAGCCATGAGATACGAGTTAAAGTCCATGGATGAAAATCAAGTTTGGAACTTGGTTGATCTGCCAGACGGTGCAAGACCCGTCGAGTGCAAATGGGTCTTTAAGAAGAAAACTGATATGGATGGAAATGTTTCTGTCTATAAAGCACGTCTTGTCGCGAAGGGGTTCCGACAAGTTCAAGGAGTTGATTACAATGAGACTTTTTTGCCCGTAGCGATGCTTAAATTAATTCGGATCATGTTAGCGATAGCAGCCTATTTCGACTATGAGATATGGCAGATGGATGTCAAAATGGCTTTCCTTAACGGAAATTTAACCGAGGACGTATATATGATACAGACCAATTGTTTTGTCGATCTGGCTAATGCTGACAAGGTATGTAAACTTCAGAAATCCATTTATGGGTTGAAGCAAGCATCTCAGAGTTGGAATATTCGCTTTGATGAGGTAGTCAAATCGTTTGGCTTCATCAAGAGTGATCATGATTCTTTTTTATACAAGAGTTTAGTGGGAGCAAAGTAAACTTTCTAATCTTATATGTGAATGACATATTACTGATTGGAAATGATGTCCAGATGTTTCAATAAACCAAGGAATCATTGGAAAGGAGTTTCTCGATGAAAGACTTGGGTGAGGCAACATATATCCTCGGAATCTGGATCTATAGAGATAGATCAAGACGGCTCATTGGATTGAGTCAGAGTACTTATTTCGACAAAGTGTTGAAGAAGTTCAACATGGAATTGTCTAAGAAGGGGTTCTTACCGATGTCCCATGGTGTAAAACTTAGCAAGACTTAGTGTCCTTCCACAACTGATGAGCAAAGTCGGATGAGTGCGATTCCGTATGCTTCTGCAGTTATATCCATCATGTATGCCATGATTTGTACTAGGCCGAATTTTTCGTATGCTCTAAGTGTTGTGAGCAGATACCAGGCTGATCCTGGAGAAATCCACTGGACAGCAGCTAAAAATATCCTAAAGTACTTGAGAAGGACTAAGGATTGTTGGAGATATGCCCTAGAGGCAATAATAAATGTAGTTATTATTATATCTTTGTGTTTATGATAAATGTTTACATTCATGCTATAACAGTATTAACAAGGAAACATTAATACTTGTGTGATTTGTAAACTAAATTAGAGTCCCTGGTAAATCCTCTTCATAATACTAGATTGTTGGTTAATAAATGATTGTGGTTTCCCAATCATGAACATTGAGATGTTATTAACAACAAGATCATATCGTTAGGAGAATGGTATGATGGACATACTCCTATAGATAAGCGTAGCATAAAGATCAAGTCATTTTAATAGTTCAATTGCTATATGCTTTCTGATACATAGTAACCTAATTCCTTCGACCATGAGATCATGCTTATCACCATCACCGGAAGGATGCTTTGATGACATCAAACACCACACCGTAACTGGGTGGTTATAAAGGTGGCATTGAGTGTTCAGAAAGTATGGGTTGATACACATGGATCAAGAGTGGGATTTGTCCATCCATATGACGGATAGATATACTCTGGGCCCTCTCGGTGGAATGTCATCCAATTGGCTTGCAAGCATGTGACTGTCTCACAAGGGATCACATATCACGGGAACGAGAAAAGAGTACTTTTCAGTAACGAGGTTGAACTAGGTATGCAGAGATACCGACGATCAAAACTTCGGATAAGTAAACTATCGTGAGACAAAGGGAAATTGGTATCATATGTAAGTGGTTCATTCGATTGCAAAGTAATCGTAGAAATATGTGGGAGCCATATGAATTTCCAGATTCCTCTATTGGTTATTGTTCGGAGAAGTGTCTCGATCATGTCCGCATAATTCACGAACCGTAGGGAGACACACTTAAGGATTCGATGTTGTTGAGTAGTTATGGAATGATGAGTAAGAGACTAATGTTGTTCGGAGTCTCGGATGGGATCCGGGATATCACGAGGAGATCCGGAATGGTCCGGAGAATAAGATTCATATAAGGAAAGTCCTGTTTCGGAGTTGGAGAATGATTCCGGTGTTTTCATCGGGAATGTTCTAGAAGGGTCCGAAAGGTCCGTCACTCCGGAGGGGAAGGGTACATGAATGCGTCATAACAAGTTGGAATGGTTGCATCATGTACTAGGTGTCATCGCTGAGCAAAATAAAGGGATAAATCAAATCCTAGTTTGAAAAGTCAAACGCCAATTTGAAAAGTCAAACGGCAAGTTTGCTTGGTGGAGGGAGAGTAGGAAACCTACATGGGGAGGAAGTCCTCCTCCCTCCACCGCCAGCCAAGGAGTCCGACTTGGGGGAGGACTCCCTCCCCCTTGGCCGCGCCCTCCCACCTATAAAATGAGGGGCAAGGGTGCCCCTCTAGACCTACACCTTGCCCCACCAAACCCTAACCCTAGCCGTCGGCCACCAAGTCGCCGTCACCCTAGGGTTTCCTCCTAGCCGCCGAGTTAGGGCCCTCCCCTTGCCCTAGCCGCCGAC
This sequence comes from Avena atlantica, assembly GCA_910589765.1. Taxonomy (NCBI): domain Eukaryota; kingdom Viridiplantae; phylum Streptophyta; class Magnoliopsida; order Poales; family Poaceae; genus Avena; species Avena atlantica. The sequence continues at coordinate 234,887,195 of OU342738.1, forward strand.
CTAGCCCTCTCTCCTTGGTGCCTCTAAACCCTAGATCGCCAAGGCCTCTCTCATAGTCCACCATACTCGCTCCGGCTTAAGGCGAAGCCCTACGAGATCTCCCCTCTACTTCTGGTACCACGCCGTCGTGCTGCCGGAATCACGAGGAGAGTGCTACAACCTCTGCTGCCTGCCGGAACAAGGGAGAGGAAGGTCTTCATCAAGTACCGAATGTGTGACCGACTGCGGAAGCGCTGCCGGAACGCAGAGCTGGAAGGATCGTCTACACGATCTTGAGATTGGCAAGAGTACGACTACATCACCCAAGAGAATCCGCTCTCGTTAAACACTTTGGAATCTTCGAGGGTGAGTTATTCTATCGACTCGTTTCTACAATCTAGTAGATAGATCTTGGCTTGTTTGTTTGTATGCGGTAGAAATTTTTTGTTTTCCATGCTACGAACCCCTATAGTGGTATCAGAGCCAGGTCTATATGTAGATCTGTTGCACGAGTAGAACACAATGGTCATTGTGGGCGGTGGTGCTTTTATTATCAATTGCTTCTTGTGTACTTTGCATCTTGCGGTATGATGGGATGAAGCGGCCCGGGCTAACCTTACATGACATCGTTCATGAGACTTGCTCCACGCTCAACATGCAACTTGTATTGCATAAGTGGCTTTGCGGGTGTCTGTCTCTCCCATTATAGTATAGATCCAATTTACAACGGGAACTTGATAGTTCAAACATCAACGTTGTGGTTCTTGTTCGTAAGTTAGATCGACACTTATTGAAAGCCCCAAACCACGTAAAATATGCAAAGAAATTAGAGGCGTCTAACTTTGTTTCGCAGGGGTGTGCTGTGATGTGATATGGCCATGATTGTGATTATATTTGATGTATGCAATGTTCCTTATTGTAAGTTCGCAACCAGCAGGAGCCATATGGTTTTCTTTAATTTCTGTTAAGACCCGCGTGTCTATTCAAAGTAGTTGTAATAGGTGAAGCTGGTGGACGACAATCATGAAGCAGCGTCATTGACCTTGATGCAATGCCGGTGATGATGGAGATCATGTTCGTGCGTGAAGATGGAGATCAGAAGCACAAATAAGAAAGGCCATATCATATCACATATTATGAATTGCATGTGATGTTAATCCTTTATGCATCTTGTATTGCTTAGTTAACGACGGTAGCATTATAAGATGATCCCTCATGCACATAAATTTCAAGTTCTAAAGTGTTCATCCTTAGTAAGCACCGTTGCTAAAGCTTGTTGTTTCGAAGCACCACGTGATGATCGGGTGTGTTAGATTCTGCAAGTGTATACAACGTGAGCAAGCCAGATTTGCTCATGCGGAAGCTAAGGTTTGATCTTGACGAGCCTAGCATGTACAGACATGATCTCGGAACACGGATGACCGAAAGGTAAAGCATGAATCATATAGTAGATATGATGAACATGTCAATTGTTCGCCATTGAAGCTACATCAACTCTCGTGATGATCGGTTTTGATGTGGTGGATTTGGTTCGTGTGATCACTAAAAAAATGTGAGGGATATTGTTTTGAGTGGGAGTTCACCTAGATTAATTTAACTATTAATTAGAACTCAATTTGTCATAAAATTAGTCTAAACTATTGCAAATATGTTGTAGATCAATGGCGGCCCCTACCATCAATTTTAATGCGTTCATAGAGAAAGAAAAGTTGAAAAACAATGGAAGAAACTTCGTGGATTGGTTCCGCAATTTGAGGATTGTCCTCAATGCTGGTAATTTGACCTATGTGCTGGATGCACCGCTGGGTGACCCGCCTGCAGCTGATGATACCGATGAAGTAAAGAATGTTTACCTCGCTCGGAAGAATCAGTACTCCACAGTTTAGTGTGGTATCTTGTATGGTTTGGAATCGGAGCTTCAGAAAAGGTTTGAGAACTCATACCCACATGATATTGTCCGTGAACTCAAATTGATATTTGAGACTCACACGGCAGTTGAGAGCTATGAGGCTTCTGAAAAGTTCTTTAACTGCAAGATGGAAGAGGGCATCTCCGCCAGTGAGCATGTGCTTAAGATGTCTGGGCACGCAAACAAACTCCAAAGCTTGGGTATAGTGATTCCTAATGCTTTGGGGGATTTACCATGTCCTCCAATCACTACCACCAAGTTACAAGAACTTTGTGATGAACTACAATATGCAAAGCATGAACAAGCAGTTGCCAGAACTCTTCTCCATGTTAAAATCTGCAGAAGTGGAGATCAAGAAAGATCACCAAGTGTTGATGGTCAATAAGACCACCAAATTCAAGAAAGGCAAGTCTAAGCAAAAGGGACACTTCAAGAAGGGTGGTAAGAAAGTTTCCGCACCGACGAAGAAGACCAAGGCTGGACCTAAGCCTGATACTGAGTGCTTTTACTGCAAGGGAGAAGGTCACTGGAAGCGGAATTGCCAAGTACTTGGCGGATTTGAAGAACGACAACATCAAGAAGAAAGGTATATCCGATATACATGTTATTGATGTGTATCTCACTAGTACTCGTAGTAGTGCCTGGGTATTTGATACTGGTTCGGTTGCTCATATTTGTAACTCGAAACAGGTGCTGCAGAATAAACGGAAGCTAGCGAAGAACAGGTGACGATGCGCGTTGGAAATGGATCAAAGGTTGATGTGATCGCGGTCAGCACGCTACCTCTTCATCTACCATCGGGATTAGTTTTATACTTAAATAATTGTTATTTGGTGCTTGCGTTAAGCATGAACATTATATCGGGATCTTGTTTATTGCGAGACGGTTACTTATTTAAATCCGAGAATAATGGTTGTTCGATTTATATGAGTAATATGTTTTATGCACATGCACCTTTGATACATGGTCTATTCTTATTGAATCTCGATAGTGGAAATACACATATTAATAACCTTGAAGCTAAACTTTTGAAATTAAGCGATAACTCGATCTATATGTGGCACTATCGTCTTGGTCACATTGGAGTGAAGCGTATGAAGAAACTCCATTCCTATGGACTTCTTGAATCACTTGATTTCGAATCACTTGAAAGATGTGAAGCATGTTTGATGGGTAAAATGACTAAGACTCCATTTTCTGGTATGATGGAGCGAGCTACGGACTTATTGGAAATCATACATACCGATGTGTGTGGTTCGATGAGTGTAGCATCGCGCGGTGGTTATCGTTATGTTCTTCCCTTCACGGATGACTTGAGTAGATATGGGTATATCTATTTCATGAAACATAAGTCCGAAACTTTCGAGAAGTTTAAGGAATTTCAAAGTGAGGTGGAGAATCAACGTAACAAGAAGATTAAATTTCTACGTTCTGATCGTGGAGGTGAATATCTAAGTTACGAGTTTGGCGAGCATTTGAAGAAATGCGGAATACTTTCACAATTGACACCGCCGGGAACACCACATCATAATGGTGTGTCCGAACATCGTAATCAGACTCTCTTAGATATGGTTCGTTCTATGATGTCACTTACAGATTTACCGCTATCATTTTGGGGTTATGCGTTTGAAACAACCGCATTCACTTTAAATAGGGCACCATCTAAATCCGTTGAAACGACACCATATGAATTATGGTTTGGGAAGAAACCTAAATTGTCGTTCCTTAAAGTTTGGGGTTGCGAAGCCTATGTAAAGAAGTTACAGCCGGACAAGCTTGAACCCAAAGCGGAAAAATGCGTCTTCATAGGATACCCAAAGGAAACTATTGGGTATACCTTCTATCATAGATCCGAAGGCAAAATCTTTGTTGCCAAGAATGGATCCTTTCTAGAGAAGGAATTTCTCTCGAAAGAAGTGACTGGAAGGAAAGTAGAACTCGACGAGGTTGTCGAACCTTCTCTCGAACTTACGAGTAGCGTAGCACCGGAAGAAGTTCCTATGGTGCCTGCACCAATAAGAGAGGAAGCTAATGATGATGATCATGAAACTTCGGTTGAAGTTGCTACAGAACCTCGCAGGTCAACGAGAACTCGTACCACTCCTGATTGGTATGATCCCGTTATGAGTGTCATGTTAGTGGACAACACCGATGACCCTGCGACATATGAGGAAGCGATGATGAGCCCAGATTCCAATAAATGGCAATAAGCCATGAAATCCGAGATTGGATCCATGTACGAAAACCAAGTATGGACTTTGGTGGACTTACCGGATGGCCGGAAGGCCGTCGAGAACAAATGGATTTTCAAGAAGAAAACAAATACTGATGGTAATGTTATCTATAAAGCTCGACTTGTCGCAAAATGGTTTCAACAAATTCAAGGAGTTGACTACGATGAGACTTTCTCACCAGTAGCGAAGCTAAAGTCTATGAGGATTTTGTTAGCAATCGCTGCATATTATGATTATGAGATATGGCAGATGGATGTCAAAACAGCGTTCCTCAATGGAGACATTGATAAAGAGTTGTATATGATGCAACCCAAAGGTTTTGTCTATCCTAAAGATGCTAACAAGGTATGCAAACTTCAACGGTCCATATATGGATTGAAGCAAGCATCCCGAAGTTGGAATCAATGTTTTGATAAAGTAATCAAAAGTTTTGGTTTTATACAAACTTATGGAGAAGCTTGTATTTACAAGAAAGTGAGTGGGAGCTCTGTAGAATTCTTAATACTATATGTAGATGACATATTGTTGATTGGGAATGATGTAGACCTTCTTAATAGTGTCAAGGAATATTTGAATAATAGTTTTTCAATGAAAGATCTTGGCAAAGCATCTTACATATTAGGCATAAAGATTTATAGAGATAGATCGAGACGCCTAATATCATTGTCACAAAGTACATATTTGGACAAAATTCTAAAGAGGTTTGGAATGGAAGATAGCAAGAAAGGGTTCTTGCCCATGTTGCCCAATACGACCGTAAGTAAACCTCAAAGTCCAGCAACGGCAGAAGATAGAGAAAGGATGAGTAAGACTCCCTATGCCTCAGCCATAGGATCCCTAATGTATGCTATGCTATGTACTAGACACGACATTGCATATGCTGTTAGTTTAACTAGCAGATATGAAAGTGATCCAGGAGTGGATCATTGGACAGCGGTCAAAAACATCCTTAAGTACTTGAGAAGAACTAAGGATATGGTTCTTTCTTATGGAGGTGATGAACAGCTTGTTGTTAATGGTTACACCGATGCTAGTTGGAACACCGATCCGGATGATTCTAAATCTCAATCTGGATACGTATTTACTTTGAATGGTGAAGCAGTTAGCTGGAGGAGTGCAAAGCAAAGCGTTGTGGCGAGATCTTCAACTGAATCGGAATACATAGCTGCTTCGGAGGCTTCACAAGAAGCGATATGGATGAAGGAATTCATTACAGAGCTCGGTGTGGTTCCAAGTGCGTTGGACCCAATGTCTATCTACTGTGATAACATGGGCGCCATAGCTAATGCGCAAGAACCAAGGTCACACAAGAAGCTGAAGCACATCAAGCTACGTTTTCACGCTATTCGAGAACATGTCCAAGATGGTGAAATAAAGATTTGCAAAGTACACACAGATCTGAATGTAGCGGATCCGTTGACTAAACCTCTCCCGAGGGCAAAACATGACCAACACCAAACTGCCATGGGTGTTCGGTATATTACCATGTAATCTAGATTAGTTGACTCTAGTGCAAGTGGGAGACTGTTGGAGATATTCCCTAGAGGCAATAATAAATGTAGTTATTATTATATCTTTGTGTTTATGATAAATGTTTACATTCATGCTATAACAGTATTAACAAGGAAACATTAATACTTGTGTGATTTGTAAACTAAATTAGAGTCCCTAGTAAAGCCTCTTCATAATACTAGATTGTTGATTAATAAATGATTGTGGTTTCCCAATCATGAACATTGAGATGTTATTAACAACAAGATCATATCGTTAGGAGAATGGTATGATGGACATACTCCTATAGATAAATGTAGCATAAAGATCAAGTCATTTTAATAGTTCAATTGCTATATGCTTTCTGATACATAGTAACCTAATTCCTTCGACCATGAGATCATGCTTATCACCATCACCGGAAGGATGCTTTGATGACATCAAACACCACACCGTAACTGGGTGGTTATAAAGGTGGCATTGAGTGTTCAGAAAGTATGGGTTGAGACACATGGATCAAGAGTGGGATTTGTCCATCCATATGACGGATAGATATACTCTGGGCCCTCTCGGTGGAATGTCATCCAATTGGATTGCAAGCATGTGACTGGCTCACAAGGGATCACATATCACGGGAACGAGAAAAGAGTACTTATCAGTAACGAGGTTGAACTAGGTATGCAGAGATACCGACGATCAAAACTTCGAATAAGTAAACTATCGTGAGACAAAGGGAAATTGGTATTGTATGTAAGTGGTTCATTCGATCGCAAAGTAATCATAGAAATATGTGGGAGCCATATGAATTTCCAGATTCCTCTATTGGTTATTGTTTGGAGAAGTGTCTCGATCATGTCCGCATAATTCACGAACAGTAGGGAGACACACTTAAGGATTCGATGTTGTTGAGTAGTTATGGAATGATGAGTAAGAGACCTAATGTTGTTCGGAGTCTCGGATGGGATCCGGGATATCACGAGGAGATCCGGAATGGTCCGGAGAATAAGATTCATATAAGGAAAGTCCTGTTTCGGAGTTGGAGAATGATTCCGGTGTTTTCATCGGGAATGTTCTAGAAGGGTCCGGAAGGTCCGGCACTCCGGAGGGGAAGGGTACATGAATGTGTCACAACAAGTTGGAATGGTTGCATCATGTACTAGGTGTCATCTCTGAGCAAAATAAAGGGATAAATCAAATCCTAGTTTGAAAAGTCAAACGCCAATTTGAAAAGTCAAACGACAAGTTTGCTTGGTGGAGGGAGAGTAGGAAACCTACTTGGGGAGGAAGTCCTCCTCCCTCCACCGCCGGCCAAGGAGGCCGACTTGGGGGAGGACTCCCCCCCCTTGGCCGCACCCTCCCACATATAAAAGGAGGGGCAAGGGTGCCCCTCTAGACCTACACCTTGCCCCACCAAACCCTAACCCTAGCCACCGGCCACCAAGTCGTCGCCGCCGCCCTAGGGTTTCCTCCTAGCCGCCGAGTTGGGGCCCTCCCCTTGCCCTATCCGCCGGCCTAGCCCTCTCTCCTTGGTGCCTCTAAACCCTAGATCGCCAAGGCCTCTCTCATAGTCCACCATACTCGCTTCGGCTTAAGGCGAAGCCCTGCGAGATCTCTCCTCTACTTCCGATACCACGCCGTCGTGCTGCCGGAATCGCGAGGAGAGTGCTACAACCTCCGCTGCCTGCTGGAACAAGGGAGAGGAAGGTCTTCATCGAGTACCGAACGTGTGATCGATTGCGGAAGCGCTGCCGGAACGCAGCGCTGGAAGGATCGTCTATACGATCTTGAGATCGGCAAGAGTACGACTACATCACCCACGAGAATCCGCTCTTATTAAACACTTTGGAATCTTCAAGGGTGAGTTATTCTATCGACTCGTTGCTACAATCTAGTAGATAGATCTTGGCTTGTTTGTTTGTATGCGGTAGAATTTTTTTATTTTCCATGCTACGAACCCCTACAAGGATATGTTTTTGGTTTATGGTGGTGAAGATGAACTCAGTGTAAAGGGTTACACGGATGCGAGTTATCTTACCGAATCTGATGATTCTCGTTCGCAATCCGGATACGTTTTTATTATAAACGGAGGTGCTGTGAGCTGGAAGAGTTCCAAGCAAGAGACTGTGTCTGCATCTACAACAGAGGCTGGGTATATTGCCGCCTCAGAGGCAGCAAAGGAAGCTGTTTGGATGAGGAATTTCCTCATGGATCTTGGTGTGGTTTAGGGCTCGTCCAATCCGTTAGACGTGTATTGTGACAACAATGGTGCTATTGCACAAGCCAAGGAACCTAGACAACACCAGAAGAACAAGCACATACTCATGCGGTACCACCTGATTCGCCAGTTTGTGGATCAGGGTGATATCAAGTTATGCAAGGTACACACGGATGCAAATATTATGGATCCGTTGACAAAGCCCTTACCATAGCCGAAGCATGAGGCGCACCTGAGAGCCATGGGCATTAGATGCCTAGACATGTGATATCGGAAGATTGACTCTAGTGCAAGTGAGAGACTGTTGGGAATATGCCCTAGAGGCAATCATGTATGATGAGATTTTCCATTGTATTCATAAATATATTAAGTTGTCCTTATATAAACATCTGATGTGTATCATTGAATATGTGATTCGGTTATGGAACTATACATTCATGTTGTTTGTACTAAGTATCCTTGGTCATTGAGGTTGTGCTGGACACACAACTTAGACCAATGTGAAAGTTGGCTTGATGACTCAGTTCCACTTGTCATGGGCATGGAGATGCTATTCCAACTTACACAGTTTCGACTAAAGAGTTTAGCGAGTCAGATTGACCCATATTGAGGTACACCGAACAAGTTGTCATTTGTATATCTCAATCAATGTAATCCTTAGACCTGAGGTTATTGCATAATCCAAGTTGAGGATCACCGACTTAGGTTCTGTCAATCGTTGATCCATAACTGGGCAGTTATAAAGGCAGAGTTCGGATCGACTGAGAATCAAGCTGCGTGATGTGAATAACCAAGATGGGATTTTGCCCCTCCACTTGGAGAGATATTCTCTGGGCCCTCTCGGATGATATGATTCGGAATGCATGGCCATGCACGACTCGGTTAAGTGTTAACCGAGGCGATCGACTAAGAATTAGTCAGGTGGATCACTTATCTCGGATCGAGAAGAGAGTCAGACTATTTAAGGAATGAAAATTACTCGCCTATAGCCTGACAAGATATATCGTGAGGCAAAAGGGACTCGGACGCAAGTCACATTGGAAAGACAAGTCGTCATGACTCTTTGGTACTTGGGAGTCGGCACGTTCTGCTAGGAGCCGCTACCGACTGATCAATTGAGAGTCGGACTCTAATCGTGTCCAAGTAGCCATGAGCCTGCGGGGTCACACACTTAAGAGCGGGAGCAAGTTCGAATTGGATCTAAACTGGAAATCTGGTTGGGTTGGACCCGAGCCTGATTTGGACTGAGTCAGTGAGTCGGACTCAAAGGGACTAATATTATATGTTAGTGAATGGGCCGCGTGAGAAGAGCCCACGTTCACTCCCTATATATAGTGGAGCACGTAACCCAGAAAGGTTAATCGCTGTTCGGTTAGGTCATTCCATGTGTTGGAAACCCTAGCTCCATAGCAGTCCTGCCGTCGTATCGAACCTAGCAGTTCGCCGCCGGTGCTCCTCCTTGTACGTGTGGATACCAGCAGAGATGATGTACGATCAGCACCAGGACGATCGAATCGCAAAGGACTGCACTGCATCAACTGACGCGTTCATCAATAATCCGCAACTGCGCGTCTAGTGGTAAACCTCGTGGCCTTCTACCTCGGCTAGATCTTGGGATCACCACGTTAGAGGAAAAAAGTTTTGTTTTATCTCTGCGTGACCCAACATGGCCTACCTACATAAACGCTAGGAGAGCACGGCGAGGAGGGCACCTCATAACCCTAGCATACACACCGCCAGATCTCATCTACGCATTCATATAACCTTCGGCTTCTCCATTAATCGAGAGCAAACAAGCATGAGTAGGGTTTTCCCTCCAGGGGCCTGAACCTGGGTAAACATCGTGTCCCGTGTTGCTTGTCTGTTAGGCATTCCGCGATCTTCAGCGTCCCCTTCTCTCCAAAACCCAAGTCTATATCAATGGGCATTGACGAGTCGAGCCCTCGTCAGGGATCATTTGGTTGCCGTTTTGCAAAACCCTAGGTAAAATAATTATGGTTTTACGAAATTTGGTCTTGTGCCCTCCCCCCACCCCACCACACACACACACACACACACACACATACCAAAAGTTTCATCCTACTTGCTTCAAAACTTGTATCACTAGACTCAAAAGCCCCCAAAACATCCTTCTTTTAAAAAAAAGGTACCTATTGAATTAGGAGCAATAATGCCTCAACTTACATGTTTATAGATGGGAAGGGGTGCTTGGTAAACTAGTCTAGGTATGAACAATGTGGCGACATGAGAGTTTATATTAATCTTTCTGATTCATAATAAATGTCGGAGCTATAGAACAAATTTAGAATAAAATGAACAAAACCCCGACACTTACTATGAATCAAAGGGAGTATTATTTATTATCTGGCAACGAAAAAATGTAGACGCATGTTGGGAGCTACGAATTCTTCTTTTAAACCCACCACTTCCTAAGATATATATATTCAACAGATTTTTTTAAAAAGGGGACAGATGTGTAATTTTCATTACCAATCGTCCATAGGTAGCACGTGGTGAGGTAGCTATATTAGTTATGCGCTTTTCTGCTATCACCGTGACATAAATTTGAGCTGCTAAACGAGAGAAACAGTCTTTCTTTCTCGTGCTGCTGCCGGTGCAGGGTCGATTTATGTCAAAGGACGGTACAACATCCCAAGGTATAGTCAACTGTCCGTATATACATATACGTGTACGTGGCCATGGCAGCAATCTCATGGTGCTTTTTTCAGTTTTCACGGGCTGCGAAACGAACGAGCGGCTGTGAATGCCGGTGTCTTCCTATCCTTTCTCGTGCTGCTGCTGGTGCAGGGTCGGGGTGAGATCGTCAAGCGGACGCTGCCGCGTCGCTGTCGTGACGGGATCCGGCCTCCATGTGGCACGCACGTACAAGAGCACGGTCGACCTGACCACCATTCCAGAAAACGGCAGTGCCGATACCGAGCCTGGCGGGCCCCCGCACCCTGATTAGCGCTCATGTGCTGCTCCCTTTGTGTCGCCTCGGCCTTCCGGGAACGGCAGCGTTCGGTTGGTCTGGATGTAGCCTGCCTGTAGGAGTACGTGTCGGTGTCGCCGAAGAGCAGCGCGCGCGGCCGGCAGCCACCAACCGGTCGAGCGAGCAGCCGGCGTGAGCGTGGCCCCGCGCGCCACTGTGTCAGCCGTCCGTTCTCGCGGCCCTCTCCCGTCGTAACCCGCCCCCACGCATGCATGTGCCGAGATTCTCGCGGATGCGCAGAAGCTTATCACAGCGTGTAAAATAGAGCCACGTCAGCTGACTATAAGAACTAAAATATAGTATTTATGCCGTATTGAAGGAGAGAGAAGAGAAAAGAGAAGATAAGCCGGCTGCAGTTAAGATTAAACTCTAGCACGTGCTCTCGTAGGTGCTTTATGAGAGTGAAATGTGGATCACATTTTAAGAAAGTAGTACATCCTTTTATCTAACTGTTGTACGTGTTAGCTATATAATTGACTATAGATGATGTGGCAACATCTTATAGCCAATAACCCGCTATACTACTCCCTCCGCTCAGTTTATAAGATTTACACGTATTTTTAGGTTGACAAATTAACCAATTTAGTATGAGATACATAAGAAAAAAACTATATTATTAGAAACTTCATGTTATATTTTCTAATGATAGAATTTTTATATAATATAATTCATATTATATAGCTCATGCGGACGACCCTAAGTATACGCGTAAGTTTTATAAACCGGATAGAGGTAGTAGTAAACTTGCTAATGTTATCACTCTACTATGTAGTAGTATCAGTATCACCATCGTCGCGATCCAAGAGGACAACCGTGGTCTCAAACAGCGGCAGGTTGTCGGAGCGATTTGCGTCGCCTAAATATAATTAATCCGCGACGGAGCGATGGCAGAACATGGCACTTGGCAGCGTGACACACACTGCACAGCCAAAGCAGCATTTTCAGGCTTCACATGGCGGAGTAATTTCTGTGCAGTATCCGGTCCACACCACACCTGCCGCTTTGGCTCGAGTGAGCGAGAGCGTGTCGGCGCGTCGATCGGTACACGTACACGTCGTGCCTCGTGTGCGCATGCACGCACGGCCGGCACCGCTCGTGAACCTGCGTGCGTATCGTGTATCAGTAGGTAGTAGGGCCTCGCCGACGGTTGCAACTGTGGAGTGCTGTGGGAGCGGTGAGTCAGCTTCCAGATGGGACCCCTCCGTAACTGTCGCTGCCTTCTTTTCCGGTTTGGCTCCTGGCCCTGCCATCGCGGCTGCCCATGTGAAGCGAGCAAACAAGCGGATTCTCTCAACAACAAAAAAATAGTAGAGAAGCGGACAGGTGGAGAGATTTTGCCGGAGCGAAGTTGCAACCACAGTAGTAAAAGTGTACAAACAAACCAAAGGAATGCTGCACTGCGCTCTCGCCGTTAGGCAATTCACGGCGCGCCGCGTTGGCTTGACAATGCACCGCCTCGGCTTGATAGCGCGTCGAGTCCATAGCGATGTAGATCGTACGGTCGTGCACTGCTAAGAAGCGCTGTCTCCCTTAGGGGTTGCACATATCCAGGTGGAGCTGCCGGTGAGCTCGACACTACGCAAGCTCGACTGCTCGCTCCTTCTTGAATCGCTTCGGCCAGTATGCGCTCATGAGAGCGCACCGGGCCATTGCCCTCTTTTGCTCCTGCAGCTCGCGGTGCCGCTTCTCGATCTATATCGCCAACTCGGCGCCACACAAAGGCGGCGCCACAGGCACACCGACTTAACTGAGCTCGAAGTTGGCCGGGAGCCTCGCACGCGATGGGGCAACGATGTCGTAGTAAGTGAACATCACAGCCTCATAGGAATTGAGGTTGGGCCTCTCGATGGTGCCGGCTGTAGGGTTTGCAGCATAGAAAACAAAAAAATTCCTACGATGGAAACAACTATGTACCAAGATCTATCTATTAGATACAAGCAACGGGCAGATATATATTCGTAGAGAATATACCCTTGAAGACCGACAAAGCTTAACGAGGTTGAACTCGTGGTTGATGTAGACGATCTCTTGTCGATCTCAAGATCGAGAGAAAGTCCTAGCGGCGCAAATCGGCGGCGCATCCGTGCTCGCACACACGTCCGAGGCACCGAGCAACCTCTGCCTCCTCGCTCCAGCGATGCAGCGGAAGCACAACTCTTTCTTGCTGAATAGCCACCGGGAACATGTATCTCGCTAGTCCGAGACCACGGGGGATAAATACTAGAGGGGGAGAGAGATCCTTCACGAGGAGGTGTGAGTGAGAGAGAGGAGAGGGGGCTGCCCCCTTGCCCTTCCTCCATTGATGTGGGTGGACACTTCACTTATAAAAATGCCTTTCAGTTTCCTCCACTAAAAAACCCACTCAAATTCCCATTAAATTTTCATTAAATTTAATGCAAACTCTCATTAAATAAAACTCCTTTTATTTATTCAGAATTTTGTCAATTATTTTAATGACAAACATTCACATATAACCCCTTTCATTTCACATGCAAAAATACTTTCTGCAATTTCACCCGAAAACCCATTTCGGTATCTAGTGAAATAAATTCTTGCGCTTGTTATTCTTTCCGGCATGAAACTTTTGCTCCAAATGGATGTCGATGTCTCTTAACTGTGTCACCCTACGGTTCGCGAATAATGCGGACATGATCGAGACCTTCTCATATCAATAATCAGAAGCGGAACCTGAAGATCCATACTGACTCCCACACATTCAGCGATGACTTTCTTGTGATCGCGAGAACCTTTTACGCTAGTATCTTAATCCTTTTGTTTCGCGATATATTACATGTCCGAGATTCGATCATCGGTATCTCCATACCTAGTTTGATCTCGTTACTGACATGTACTCTTTTCTTGTTCCCGTGATATAACATTCTAGTGATTGAATCACTTGCTTGCAAGCTAATCAATGTGATATCACCGAGAGGGCTCAGAGCATATCTATCCATCATCGGGATGAACAAATTCCACTCTCGATCCATGGGCCTCAACATAACACTTTAGTAGTACTGAACCCATCTTTATAATCACCCTGTTATGGTGTGACGTTTGATGTTATCAAGATACTCTTCTGGTGTTAGTGATTGACATGATCTCATGGTCTAAGGATTATGATCACTTTGTATGTTGTTATAGGAATATAAACTCAATGACTTTGATCGTAATGCTATACTTCGGATGAATGTTCATCACACCATTACACTAACGTTGTGACCTCGTTATTAACAATATCCAATGTCTATGATCAGGAAACCTTGATCATCTTGTTAATCAACGAGCTAGTTTATGAGAGAGGCATAACTAGGAACTTTCTGTTTGTTTATTAAACACACATGTATTAATGTTTTCGTATTAATACAATTATAGCATGCAAAATAAACACCTATCATATACTTGGAATATACATAATAACCACTTTATTATTGCCTCTCAGGACATATTCCCTTCAGTCTCCCACTTGCACTAGAGACAATAATCTAGTTACATAGTGATAAATCTAACACCCATGGAGTTCTGGTGTTGATCATGTTTTTCTCTAGGGAGAGTTTTAGTCAACGGATCTGCTACATTGAGATCCGTGTGTACTTTACAAATTTTTATATCTCCATCCTTGACATGCTCGTGGATGGAGCGAAACCGACGATTAATATGCTTGGAATTCTTGTGAGACCTTGGTTCTTTGGCATTGGCTATGGCACCATTGTTGTCACAATAGATCACTATTGGTCAAACGCGCTCGCAACCACACCTAGTTCGGATATGAACTCCTTCATCCAAACCGCTTCCTGAGCCGCTTCCGAAGCAGCAACATATCCGGCCTCTATTGTTGATCTCGCCACCACGGGTTGTTTGGAACTCCCCTAACTAACCGCTCCGCCATTCATAAGAAATACGTATCTGGATTGAGACTTAGAGTCATCTGGATCGGTGTCAAAGCTTGCGTCGACATAACACTTAGCGACGAGATCTTCTTCACCTCCGTACACAAGAAACATATCCTTAGTTCTTCGCAAGTACTTAAGGATATTCTTGACCGCTATCCAGTGTTCCGAATCTGGATCTGATTGATACCTACTAGTCAAACTAATAGCATGTGCCACATCCTGTCTTGTAAATAGCATGGCGTACATTATAGAGCCTATGGTTGAAGCATAAGGGACTTTGTCCATTATCTCCCTTTCTTCCATCGTAGCCGGACTTTGAGTCTTACTCAATGTCTTGCCTTGCAACATAGGTAAGAACCCCTTCTTACTTCCGTCCATTTTAAACTTCTTTAAAATTTTATCAATGTATGTACTTTGCAATAGCCCTATTAGGCGCCTAGATCTATCTCTATAGATCTTTATGCCTAATATGTATGACGCTTCACCTAGGTCCTTCATTGAAAATTTGCTGTTTAGATAACTTTTAACACTGTTTAAAAGATTTTTATCATTTCCGATCAATAATATGGCATCCACATATAATATCAGAAATGTCACATTGCTCCCACTCATTTTCTTGTAAATACAAGCCTCTCCATAAGTTTGGACAAATCCAAACTCTTTGATCACCTCATCAAAGTGGAGATTCCAACTCCGGGATGCTTGCTTCAGTCCATAGATGAATCGCTGAAGCTTGCATACCTTGTTAACATCCTTAGGATCGACAAAACCCTTTGGTTGTATCATATACAACTCTTCTTCAATGTTGCCATTGAGGAACACAGTTTTGACATCCATCTGTCATATTTCATAGTCGAAATATGCAGCAATTGCTAACATAATCCTAACTGACTTTAACATCGCTACGGGAGAGAATGTCTCATCGTAGTCAACTCCTTGAATTTGTCGATACCCCTTTGCGACAAGTCGAGCTTTATAGACGGTCACATTACCATCAGCATCAGTTTTCCTTTTGAAAATCCATTTATTCTCCACGGCCTTTCAGTCGTGAGGTAAGTCCACCAAGTTCCAAACTTGGTTTTCGTACATGGATTCCATCTCGGATTTCATGGATTCTAACCATTTGTTGGAATCCGGGCTCATCATCGCTTCTTCATACGTCGCAGGATCATCAATTTTATCAACCATGAAATTCATAACGGGATTTCCGTACAGCTCGGGAGCTGCACGCGTCCTGCTAGACCTGCGAGGTTTGGTAGTACTCTCTCTCGGAGTTTCATGATAATTATCATTAGTTTCCTCTTCAATTGGTGAAGCCAACTCCAGAACAACTTCCGGCGCTACGCTACTTGACATACTATGAAGAGAAGGTTCAACAACCTCTTCGAGTTATACCTTCCGACTACTCACACATTTCGCGAGAAACTCTTTCTTTAGAAAGGATCCATTCTTGGCAACAAAAACCTTGACCTCGAATCTGTGATAGAAGGAATACCCAATAATTTCCTTAGGGTATCCTATGAAGACGCATTTTTCCGCTTTGGGTTTGAGTTTATCCGGTTGAAGTTTTTTCACATAAACATCGCATCCCCAAACTTTAAGAAATGACATCTTAGGTTTATTTCCAAACCACAATTCATACGGTGTCTTTTCAATGGGTTTAGATGGTGCCCGATTTAAAGTGAATGCATCAGTTTCTAGTGCATAACCCCAAAATGACAGTGGCAAGTCCGTCAGAGACATCATAGATCGAACCATATCTAATAAAGTACGATTACGACGTTCCGACACACCATTTCACTGTGGTATTCCGGCAGGTGTGAGTTGTGAAACAATTCCACACTCTTTCATATGATTGCTAAACTCGTAACTTAGATACTCACCTCCACGGTCGGACCGTAGAAATTTGATCTTTCTATTACGATGATTTTCCACTTCACTATGAAATTCCTTGAACTTTTGAAAGGTTTCAGACTTGTGTTTCATCAAGTAAATATAACCGCATATACTCAAATCATCCGTGAAAGTAACAAAATAACGATATCCACCTTGCGCCGACACACTCATTGGACCACACACATCAGAATATATGATTTCCAATAAATCTGTCGCCCATTCCATTGAACCAGAAAATGGCGTTCTAGTCATCTTGCCCATAAGACATGGCTCACATGTATCAAATGATTCAAAATCAAGTGATTCCAAAAGTCCATCCGAATGGAGATTCCTCATGCGTTTAACGCCAATATGACCTAGACGGCAGTGCCACATATATGCGGATATATCATCATTAAGTTTAATCCTGTTAGCAACAACATTATGAATATGTGTAACACTATTATCGAGATCCAACAGAAATAAACCATTCATCATCAGTGCATGACCATAAAAGATTTCATTCATATAAATAGAACAACCATTGTTCTCGGATTTAAATGAATAACCACTTCGCATCAAACACGATCCAGATACAATGTTCATGCTCAGTGCTGGCACCAGATAACAATTATTCAAGTTTATAACTAATCCCGATGGTAAGTGGAGAGGTAGCATTCCGACGGCGATCACATCAACACTTGATCCATTGCTGACGAGGATCGATCTCGTCAATTCCCATTGTTATGAGCTTGTGTTTTGGAGAAGATGGGGGTGCTGGAGATCGCGGAACGGTTAACAGACAAGCAACTAGGGGACACGAGATTTACCCAGGTTCAGGCCCCCGGAGGGAAAACCCTACTCTTGCTTGTCTGCTCTTGATTACGGCGGAACCGAAAGTTACAGGGGTGCGCAGATGTAATATGGCGTGTAGGTGTGTATGCGGTGGTATGAGATTCGTCTAGATCTGTAGATCTGTTATGGTCTAGTCTATTGTATCATAGCCTATGGCGTAGCATGTTCTCCTCGTTGGACCCTCCTAGCCTTTATATATGGG
Organism: Avena atlantica; assembly: GCA_910589765.1. Classification (NCBI taxonomy): domain Eukaryota; kingdom Viridiplantae; phylum Streptophyta; class Magnoliopsida; order Poales; family Poaceae; genus Avena; species Avena atlantica. The sequence continues at coordinate 234,904,837 of OU342738.1, forward strand.
GAGGCTAGGTATCGGGTGCCAATACGATTTGGTTACAAGTTGTATTCAAACTCTAGTCTTGAGATTTTCTTGTCTTGCGCGCTTGGGAGTCCGTGTCCATATGGGCTTCATAGCAGCCGAAACGTCATAGACGTCATGGACCCTAGCAGGTCGTCGAGTGGGCCTTCCGTCGAGCTGGACTAGGTAGGCTAACATCGGGTACTCGTAGGGCATATCCATGTCATTATCCCTCGAGTGTCCATCTGAAACATAGATTCGGGTGGAGACTTAGTTGTCTTGAACCTTGCATTTGTATGTCGGAGTCAAAAGTTGTATCGAGTGCGAAGCACTTCACTCGAAAGTTCGTCGGGTCATCTGAATTTGTTCGGTTGTTGTAAAGGACTCAACATTATGGACGTAGTCAACACAATGAACTATAGGGTGCGCGACCAGCGCTCCCTATGGGAGTAGCCCCCGGGTGTCTGTTCGAGTCGTAGACTCGAGCATAGACTTATAGTCGTCGGTTGCGTAATAAAACAATCTGGAAGTTCTTCGGATAACCTTGCAGATGACCTGAATGCCTTCATTTTTTGAATGCGCGATCAGCGCTCCCTACGGGAGTAGCCCCCGAGTCCTCAGTCGAATCGTTGAGTCGAGTGAGGAATCGAAGCGTTCCACTCAAAGATCTTCTGTGTGCGCGACCAACGCTCTAGTTTGGAGTAGCCCCCGAGTGTCTGCCCGAGTCGTAGACTCGGGCAGAGACTCGAGTCTTATATCGCACAGTTGTAGTTGGTAATCTCGTGGGCGTACCGCTGACCCGGAAGTACATCGGGTGCGCGACCAGCGCTCCTGATAGGAATAGCCCCCGAGTGTCTAGTCGAGTCGCAGACTCGAGTGGAGACTCATGCGAGGAGAAACCAATGACCCGAAAGTGCATCGAGTCAGCTTCTCATGCATAAGAATCTATGATGAAGTCGGAGTTGACGTGGCGGGGTCGTGAGGTGTTTAGCCGGAAGGACCCGACGTTGCGAATGAAGTCGACACCGTTTCTTCTGTCGGGTGCGTGTCCAGTGCCGTTTTTGTTGATGATTGATGTGGTCATCCGAGGAATGCGTCGGCTCGGGTCTTGGCGTAGGTCGTCTCGGTTGGAGGACCCGATGCAATAGCGCGATGTAGTCCGACGTCCTTGTAGGCTGCAGAAAACATAAGGAATTGTGAAGTACTTGTATCTTGTAAATAATATTTGCCTTTCGGCTTGTACAGTAAGATTCTGGTGCCGATCGAGTCAACACTTTTGCACTGTTTGTTAGGCCTTTTCATTAGCCTGATTACCCTTAGTCTCGGTACCTTGACGAGGCACTCGGAGTTCAAGGATTCGACGATCAGGCAAAATCAGCTACTCGGGCTGTCGCGTTCGAGGTGCTCGAGTGCGTGGAGCCGATGGCACATTAGGTTACTCGAAGAGGGAGCAACCCCCGAGTGTTTCGAGTGCGAGTTAAAAAGGAAATCAGCTCTAAGTAGAGGGAAACTTAGCTTTGTTGGTTGTCGTGGCGAAGCTGACGTGTTAGCGGATCACGCGGAGGACGTAGTCGACGCGGCGGACCATAGTCATAGCAGCGATGGGTTCCTGGGGTCGATGGCGGCAGCGAGCTTCGTATCCGAAGATTGTCGCAAGCGAAGACGACACTGGGTCGTCTCATTCGAACAATGCAGCGGGTCACCACATTCGAAGAATGCAGCAGGTCGTCGAAGTCGAAGAGCGCGACGTTTCGCCGAAGCGGAGGGAGCCCCCGAGTCGTTGGAGCCGAAGATCGTAGCGGATCGCCGGAGTCGAAGTTCGAAGGCATGGCGGGTCGCCGCTGCCGAAGGCTGAAGCGGGTCTCCGGAATCAAAGATCGCAGCAGGCCACCGGTCGTTGGAGTAAATGGCGGCAGCGGATTGACGCGGCCGAAGGCTCTGCAGGCCACCGCAACCAAATACCATAGCGGGTCGCCACAGCTGAAGACCGTAGAAGGTCACGCGATAAAGTCGGCGCAGCCCCCGAGTGTACCGCGCGGTCGACGGAAAGGACGCAGCGGACGCGTGGTCCAGGTTGATAGTGTCATGCGGTGAACGTGGAGTCGACCCGACGGCAAGACCGTGTGGTACGAAAAGTCAAATTTGATGCTGATGTTGTTGCGAGTCAGCCCGTGTAGCCACGTGTAGTTTGGCGATGAATCTTGAATATGTCTTGTTCTTCCAAATATTGATGCGTGCATGCGCTGTTGGCCGGAAAATTTCTTGCAACTAATCGGTGCTCTTTGCAGCAAGAAGCTAGCTTATATCCTTTTTCTTGTCCTTGAGCTTGACCTCAAAGGATCTGATTGCTTGAGAAACTTGGCTTGATCTTAGCCTCACGTGAAGGACAAGATGGCATGTTTCACGAGGCCTTCCTACTGATTTTCACGGCCACGTGATGTAACTAGTTTTTTGTTTTCCCTTGCCTCAGACTGCACGCCCAGGTTCTTCTGTCTCGAGTGTATTTGAACAGCCGGTGATTCTGCTGCTTTTCCTGCCACAAGCCGTGTACATCTCAAATATGTTGCCGATCACGGCGAGCTGGAACTTGCCGTCGCTTGAAGTTGGTTGCTGAATCCGCTGGCTTGACCGCCAAAACTCTCTCGTGCAATACTGTCCAACCTCAGCGTAGACACGTACGCTCGCATGGATGAGATCGGACCAACGAGAATTAATCACTAGCAGCCACTGAATACCTCTAAACTCTCGATCTTATAGATCTGATTGGAGCCGCCAAAACGTAGATTATTGACGAAGGAACCGTCACGACCGCACAATCAGCGTCCCTAGTTCCCACAGATGGCGCCAATTGACGAGGATCGATCTCATCAATGCTCATTGTTATGAGCTTGGGTTTTGGAGAAGATGGGGGTGCTGGAGATCGTGAAACGGTTAACAGACAAGCAGCCAGGGGACACGAGATTTACCCAGGTTCAAGCCCCCGGAGGGAAAACCCTACTTCTGCTTGTCTGCTCTTGATTACGGCGGAACTGAAAGTTACAGGGGTGCATAGATGTAATCTGGCGTGGAGGTGTGTATGCGGTGGTATGAGATTCGTCTAGATCTCTAGATCTGTTGTGGTCTAGTCTATTGTATCATAGCCTATGGCGTAGCATGTCCTCCTCGTTAGACCCTCCTAGCCTTTATATATGGGGAGGCTAGGTCTCGGGTGCCAATACGATTTGGTTACAAGTTGTATTCAAACTCTAGTCTTGAGATTTTCTTGTCTTGCGCGCTTGGGAGTCCGTGTCCATATGGGCTTCATAGCAGCCGAAACATCATAGGCGTCATGGACCCTGTCAGGTCGTCGGATGGGCCTTCCGTCGAGCTGGATCAGGTAGGCTAACATCGGGTACCCGTAGGGCATATCCATGTCAATTGCCGTCACGCATCTTGACCTCACCCCTTGCTAGCGGTCGCTTGTTCTGCAGCCCCTGATTCAAGTTACAAATATTAGCAACTGAACCGGTATCAAATACCCAGGTGCTACTGCGAGTACTAGTCAAGTACACATCAATAACATGTATATCATATATACCTTTATTTGCCTTGCCGGCCTTCTTGTCTGCCAAATACTTGGGGCAGTTGTGCTTTCAGTGGCCAGTCCCCTTGCAATAATAGCACTCGGTATCAGACTTAGGGCCAACTCGGGGTTTCTTTTCAGGCACGGCAACTAGCTTGCCGCCCTTCTTTCCCTTCTGTTTACCCTTCTTGTCTTTCTTGAAACTAGTGGTCTTATTGATCATCAACACTTGATGTTCTTTATTGATCTCCACTTCTGTAGTTTTAAGCATTGATAGAAGATCGGGGAGAGACTTCTTCATGCCTTGCATATTATAGTTCATCATGAAGCTCTTATAACTAGGTGGCAGAGACAGCAGAGCATGATGGATGCCTAAGTCAATGGGAATCCTTATTCCTAAGGACACAAGCTTATCGGCGTAACCCGACATCTTGAGTACATGCTCACTTATGGAGTTGTTCTCTTCCATCAGGCAGCTAAAGAACTTTTTGAAGCATTGTAGCTCTCTACAACAGCATGTGTGTCAAAAATCATTTTCAAACCACCCATTGTATCAAATGCATTGCCGTTTTCTAAACACTTTTGAAGTTCTGGTTCTAGACCATACAATATGCCGCAATGAACTAAGTTGTGGTCCTCCTGACGAGTCTGATAGACAGTCTTCTCCTCGTCAGGGGCATCATCTAACGGTGGGGGGCCTAGCGGCGCTTCTAGCATATATTGCTTTTGTGCAGCAGAGAGGAGAATCCTCAAATTTATGGCCCATTCGGTAAAGTTGCTACCGTTCTTTGCAAGTTTCCCTTTCTCCATGAACACATTGAAATTAAAAGCAGGTGGTGCCATCTACAACAGAATTTGTAAAGTTTAGACTAAGTTTATGATAGATTGAATTCAACTAATCCAAATTAAAAATTAATTCCCACTGAAAAATGACATCCCTCGTGCCTTTTTGGTGATTACATGAACCAAATCCACTACACCAAGTCCGATCATCACGTGAGTCGGTGTAGATTCAAAGACGAGCATCAAATGGGCATCATATCTTCCATATGACTTATGCTTAACCTTTCGGTCCGTGTTCCGAGGCCATGTCTGTACATGATAGGCTCACCAAGTAAGAACCTTAGTATTCGCGTGTGTAACTGTCTTACACCCGAAGTATGATCGTGGATCCAAGACCACCTGATCATCATGTGATGTCTTGGAGCGACGAAACATAATCGGTGCATACTTAAGGAAGAACACATTCTTATCTTGATATATAAATGAGGGATCATCTTATTATGCTAGTAAAACACCAAAGAAGCAATATAAGATGCAACAAACATCACATGTTTATAAGTAAAATGATATGGTTCTTGCACTTGATCTCCATCATGTGCATCGTGGTATGATCATTATCATACCTCTATGTGTAAGGACAAGGTCTATGCAACTTACATGTTACGTGTGTTGTAAGAGTATCAACTTATGCTTCTACTTACAACATCACCATATCATGACACTAGCCCAGTAACAATCTAAACTAGACGTCTCTAATTTATCCATTGCAAGTTTTACGTGGCTTAGGGATTTCGAAGATAGAACCGTTCTTACCTACGAACATGAACCACAATGAGGATAACCAAATTGTTGACAACTCGTTGCAAATTAGATATTGACTACATTAGGAGAGACGGACACCTGCTAGCTACTTATGCAAAACTAGTTGTATGTCAAGCGTTGAACAGGTCTCATGTGCGAGAACATGTAAAGTTTGTCCGGGCCGCTTCATCCCACTATGCCACCAATATTCAAAGTACAACTAAGAAGCAATAACATGATCATCATCTCCCACATACTCATATGTGTACTACCCGTGCAAATCATCTACGCATAGATCCGGCTCTGATACCACTGTAGGGTTCGCAGCATAGAAAACAAAAAATTTCCTATGATAGGAACAACTATGTACCAAGATCTATCTATTAGATACAAGCAACGAGCGGATATACATCCGTAGAGAACATACCCTTGAAAACCGACAAAGCTTAACGAGGTTGAACTCGTGGTTGATGTAGACGATCTCTTGCCGATCTCAAAATCGAGAGGAAGTCCTAGCGGCGCAAATCAGCGGCGCATCCGTGCTCGCACACACGTCCAAGGCACCGAGCAACCTCCGCCTCCTCGCTCCAGCGATGCAGCGGAAGCACAACTCTTTCTTGCCGAATAGACACCGGGAACATATATCTCGCTAGTCCGAGACCATGGGGGATAAATCCTAGAGAGGAGAGAGATCCTTCACGAGGAGGTGTGAGTGGGAGAGAGGAGAGGAGACTCCTTTTATAGGAGGAGGGGGGCACCCCAAGGGGGTAGCCGGCGCATGGGGGCTGCCCTTTCCCTCCCTCCGTTGATGTGGGTGGACACTCCACTCAGAAAAATGGCTTTCAATTTCCTCCACTCAAAAACCCAATCAAATTCCCATTAAATTTTCACCAAATTTAAGGCAAACTCTTATTAAATAAAACTCCTTTTATTTATTCAGAATTTTTTCAATTACTTTAATGTCAAACATTCACATATAACCCCTTGCTACTATTTCATTTCACATGCAAAAACACTTTCTGCAATTTCATCCGAAAACCCGTTTCGGTATCTAGTGAAATAAATTCCTGCGCTTGTTATTCTTTCCGACATGAAACTTTTGCTCCAAATGGATGTCGGTGTCTCTTAAGTATGTCACCCTAAGGTTCACGAATAATGCGGACATGATCGAGACCCCTCTCAAATCAATAATCAGAAGCGGAACCTGGAGATCGATACTGACTCCCACACATTTAGCGATGACTTTCTTGTGATCGCGGGAACCTTTTACGCTATTATCTTAATCCTTTTTTGTTTCGCGATATATTACATGTCCGAGATTCGATCATCGGTATCTCCGTACCTAGTTTAATCTCATTACTGACATGTATTTTTTTCTCGTTCCCGTGATATAACATTCTAGTGATTAAATCACTTGCTTGCAAGCTAATCAATGTGATATCATCGAGAGGGCCCAAAGCATATCTATCCGTCATCGGGATGAACAAATTCCACTCTCGATCCATGGGCCTCAACATAACACTTTAGTAGTAGTGAACCCATCTTTATAATCATCCTATTACGGTGTGACGTTTGATGTTATCAAGATACTCTTTCGGTGTTAGTGATTGACATGATCTCATGGTCTAAGGATTAGGATCACTTCGTATGTTGTTATAGCAATATAAACTCCATGACTTTGATCGTAATGATATACTTCGGATGAATGTTCATCACACCATTACACTAACGTTGTGACCTCGTTATTAACAATGTCCAATGTCTATGATCAGGAAACCTTGATCATCTTGTTAATCAACGAGCTATTTTGTGAGAGAGGAATAATTAGGAACTTTCTATTTATTATTAAACACACACGTATTAACATTTATAATTATAGCATGGAAAATAAATATCTATCATATACTTGGAATATACATAATAACCACTTTATTATTGCCTCTTAGGACATATTCCCTTCAGTAGCGGCGGTAGGGGAAGCGACGGAGGGAGAGGCGCTTACATATAGCAGGGAAAATGGCAGAAAGACGGAGCGGGAAGCGACGGGAAGGACGGGAACGAAGCTTCCCCGCTAGCCTCATGTGGGTAGTACTCGGTGTAGGGTGCTGGATAACAAAATGGGCCGTGTCGACGCGAAAAATGAATTGAGAGAATGTGCTAGACGTGATTTTCAGCGTCGGCACCCCCATAGTTCTTTAGAGGGTCTTAAGGGCCCGAGTGGAGATTGTCATACTACTTTAGAAAACCATACAGAGAATCTCTCTGGTCCATATTAATGGTTCTCACTTTGTCTAGATACAAATATATCTACTAGTATAGATACTTATATAGATAAGTATAAATCTGAATAAAATTAAGACCAATAATATAAACCGTTAGGAGTATTCCAGTGTAGACCGGACGTGGCTCCTCTGACGTAGCTAACCCTGCAGTACACTGACTTTCGTTCACTGACATGTGGATCCCGCCAGTGACGGTCCCCACTTGTCAGGGACTCAATGGCAGGCCAGGCCACGTCAGGGGATCCTCTTAACTCTCCTCCGTCGTCTTCGACGTGCCATGCTTTCGACGCGTAAAGTTGCCCGTGCCAGGGCGGTCTTCGCCTCGCGAGCGAGCTCTCGCGGCGTTCTTCGCCACGTGCAGAAAATACTCACGTTCTGCTGATTTCCTGCTGGTGGTTGTGGCGCCCACGGCCCACGCACGTTGCCTGTTTTCTTTCCTCCGACGAAGAACGTAATACATGTGTGTGTACTGTGTATACATAGTGCATCGCTTCGTGTGAAATTTCTTGGGGAGAATTATTGGGGTATTGACCTTGCAATTTGATACACAGCCTCTGCGCTCTCACATGCGGTTGGTGCTTTGATCGTTTAGAGTAACCAACCTTAGCATAGAGAATGGAATTGGGTAGGAAAGTGTAGTATGAACGGAGCGGACGTATCTTGGAATCGATTCTGGACACGACGAATGTTTATTGTAGACCATCCCACGGGGCTTCTGGTACTAGTAAAAAATTTGATGTGTTTTCCTTTTACAAGTAAAAACATAGACACCTCTTTCTAGTGTTAACACACGGTTAATCCTACAACAATTATATTTTCAATGATACACCCTGTAAGATATATCAGTTTTCATAGAAGAAATGTCAAGATGATCGGTGCAACGCCATAAAAGGGTATAACTAGATGCACCATGATAAACGGCTTACAACACACCCCCTACGACGCTCTGGTGACACAAACTCTCCTTGCCCAAAATCCTACCTTGAAAGATGAGGAGATAGGCACATGAGTTTCAAGACCACATCACGATCAAAGTGAGACTCACCGCAGCACGACCACGACTCCGAGGATTCTCGGATCAACGTACCTCCCCTCATATGACTAGAGGGACTCGGCGAGAATAAGATAGAATCCGGCCAGTATTGGGGAAGACGGTGACTTTAGTGAATCCTCCACGATGTGTGTATTGCTTCCCGGATGCCCTCTCCCTAGGTAGCAGCCAACACCATGCAACACATCAGGCCCCTCTATTTTCGTCGAAGAGAGCACACCTCTCGTAGCCAAGACGACGTCTTCAAGAAGAGAGCGAAATCATGGCAACGCCGTCACCTAGACCGACGAATCAGACCTAGGCTTTCTCCCAGTATCTGAGAGAGGAGAACACATTCTAGGCCTTGGCCATGCCTCCAGGAATGGCGCCCGCATGTTTCGGCATTGTCAGTCGGCAGTCGACGGACAGGGTTTTTACCCAGGCCATGGACCGTGACCTCTGTTGTAGCTTGACTAAAGGCGAATCGTTAGGATGCAAGCGCATGCACGAGCCACCACCATAGGGAGGAGAGGGGAGACACCGGTTTCACCGACGAATGAGAAGGGTGACGATCCCAGCTGGCCCAACCGTCAGCCAAGCCTAGGCTCGGAGGAGGAGGGCCCCCAAGTTGGCCGACCACCATAGCTCTTGTGCCGCCACGGGACACCGGAGAAGAAGTATCCTTGGACACCAACACGCTCTAGAGGCATGGCCGCATAGGCCCGCCCAGACCAAGATCAAGACCGGTTGCCAAGCACCACCAGCCGCTGACGCCCTCGACCATGTGATACAACATGCGTCGTGTTCTCTTCACACTGCCGCCACGTGCCCTCCCTGTGCTGCCATGCGCCGCCAAGCCATCGAAATCCATCGTCGCCACCTAGGCCAACGGCAGGGCCGACTCTATATTTTGCGGGGCCCTTTTGTGAAGTGATAGCATGGCCCCCCTAAGGCTAATATATATGTACACATATCTTAAAATATAGACATATGTGTGTACTTTGAGTCGCGAAATATTAAAAATTAACATCCAACCACACATTCTTAATCTCAAAATGTAATAAGTAATATTTTTGCTAGTTCGATTACCTCAAATTAGAAATAATTCATAGCGTCGAACTGATGCTCTTGGCACCATATCACCTAAAATTAGGAATTGAATACATTATTACCAAAATAAAGAGTTAAAGATGGAACCCTAAAATCTCCACAAAAGGCTAGGCCTAAAGGGAAAGTGATAACCGAACATACTAGGTAGGCAAGAGGTAACAACGAGCAAGGGCCAGGACGAGGGGCGTGCAAGGCCAAGAGCAGCAGCAACATGCAGCAACTCCAACTCAGGACTCAGCGAGACGGCGATCTGCCAGGCCCTGCAATCGAGACAGAAGATTGGATCAATCGGGATCAGGGCAGCAAGGCCCCTGATCGATCGCTGGGAATCCACCAGGATATCAATCGGAAAACGCTAGGGATCCTGGGGCCAGGCAACTAGGCTGGGCCTTCGGTTGCCTTTTTCTTAAGGTAGAAGTGTAATGTACAGACTATATAGGAATATATATTCATTGGCCTCCTCCTAGCATGAGCCCTTGGCCATTGCACAAGGTCGCCATGTGCCAGCGCCAGCCCTGGCTAAACGGCCCTCACGATGAGGCCCAAAGCGAGAAAGAAGACCCGTCCCTGTCATCGGGGCGCGAGCTTTTTCCGGTTGCGTCCTTCGACGGAAGTGGGGAGAGAGGGTTGCCTCTAGCGGTGGTTAGGGTTAGACCCTGCGGCGCCGCCCTAGCGGGGATGACACGGAGGAGCGGGGTAATCTTTATTCGTCTGTGCTTTCCTCCATCCTACAAAAATTCTGTCTAGCTTCTTGGCAAAGACTATACTATGTGGTCTCCATAACAAAGTGTATTGTATGTAAACAGATTTTCACATACCCTATCATGTTCGATTTAAAGATCTTGGTTGTGGACCATTTTGTAATTACTTGAGGAGAGTTGTTGCAACATGCAAGCTAGAGTTACGTCAAGCTGAGGCCTTGTAAACTTTGCTAAAATCTTAACAAACAAGGGTAAGTTCTAGAACTTCAACCATATCATTATCATTTTATCCTTATTGAAAAAAATACGAGTCTAGGCAGCTGCTAGATCTAGTCCAGACCGGGCCAGGCTAGGCCAGTATGGGGGCTGGGGATTTTAGATCTAGCGTGTGTGTTTCTCGTGTTTGTAGCTAGGCTGCATCATAGGACTTATCCGGTTGGTGGTTCGATAGGGACATCTCAGCCTATCTTCTCCGTGCCCTAATGACGACCACCATATTCTTGGTTTGGATGGATCTCGGCGAAAGTTCTACATGGCAGTGGCCATTGTTATTGACGGCTACACCTCCGGGTACCGTTTTCCTTGTTGAAGGCATCAGCATTAAGACTCCTCTTTTTTTGGATTGATGGTTTCCGCTACTCCGCTCCAACCTGATCCTCCAGGTGGTCCCGTTTTGTGTGAGCTCTTCTAGTATTGTCTTTTGATTCACCCTTTGATATTGCTCTGCCGTCGCTGTCCTCCAGCAATGGCAGCTTAGTTAATTACACACCGTGTCAGCTATTGGTTTTTGGCGGTTGTCCTAGAGCCTAGGGGACTTGCTAGGTCGGTGTGATGTAGTTGATGATGGCGATTTCTTCCCAACGCTATTTGGCTGATGTCGGTTGTTTGGTCCGTGGCTAGGATGACCTCTAGGATTGGTGGATTGGGGTTTGGACAAAAGCTTTGCAAGACTATGGTCTTTGTCGGCGACAACAATGCTCTTGAGCATCGTCCACCTTATTAGAGGTGTCGTCGCAAGCCCCCCTCCTTTGGATTCTTCAGTTTGGGTAGGTTAATGTCCAGTTATTTGAGTTCCTTGGTGCGGTGGAGATTTGTCGGTTTGGACAGGTACGGTGCCATTCTCGTGTAGCAGAAGACAAGGCACCTTCACCTGGATCAAGATACCGTTTAGATTTTCTTGGCTATCTTTTTGTTGTAGTTTTTTGTTGTTTTGATGCTTATTCTGTATCCCAACTACAGGAAGTTTTATATGAAAAACAAAACTTAGGTATCTCATGAGTTATCTTATTATGTTCCCTTGGGCAATATTTGAAATGTACCGATCCCTCGCGGCCACAGAAATTGCAACGTTCCATGGTCGTGACTCGTGACAGCCGCGTGAGGTTGGTCAGGCTTGTTCACAACCTCTGTAAGAGCCTGTGTCCGATCGGTAAAATCGGCTAATGTTTGGTGACGAACGGTCGAATCATGTATTGATGGTCCTTTTTTTCACGTGGAAACACCTTGGGCCATCAACAAATTTGTACAGCATGGTCCACAACCTCACATGGCTCTGGACTCTTTACGGACACTGAACAGTGTACATGTATTCGGTACCACCGTACCAGCCATGTGGTTGAACGGGTCTATGGCTGATTTTAGGCCCGCGCGGCCTGATCACAAATTTGGAATTGGGTGATGCAGCCTGTTTACTTGCAGAATCAGGCAGCACGTATGAGCCCTCACAAAGAAATAGAGAAACAGGCCGAAATTAGCAGGCTCCGTAGAACAAAACGGTTAATGTTGCCACAGCAAGGTGGGCGTACAATATGGCGTGGGTGCCTCTAGCAGTTCGGCTCAGGCCCAACTTCCTCGCACACGAATTTATTGGACTCCTCTCGAAAAAAAAAAACGAATTTATTGGACGTTTTTCCTTTCGCCAAGAAAAAAAATAAACTGGACGTTTCCGTGAAAGAAGGAACCAGCTGGTCGCTGGCTTTAACAAAGAGCTGCTCTGATGTCCTCTAAAATGGCGTGTACGTAGCGCTACCGTGCCAAGACTCACCTACCCGTTCACCGAAATACCGACTTGCACCAGTAATGCTAGCATCATCTCCGATGACGCATCGAATACGGTCATTGGTACTTGTGTGAGCAAAGTTGGAGGTAGAGCGAGTCGGCCGGCGCTTCTGCGAGGCGCCACGGAATGGGTGCCGCAATTCTCGAACACGACGAACTGGGACGCATAGACACAAAGAGATTTTATCGTGCACGCCTAGGTAGCGTGTATAGTTTTATCTTGTTTTACTCTGCATTAATGTATCTAGTTTTTTGGCAAACTTGATGAAACATGAAGATACGATAGAGCACTAATCTTAAAGCAACAAATTAATGGATAACACAAGCACATTACCTAATGTGCACGTTAGAAAAATCACTCTCGACGCATAGAGAAGAGACGATAACTAAACAAAGCTATGTCGCACATGTTATGCGGCTCTGTTTCGCAACATTTTTAAGTGGGAAACATAAAAACATGCCATATATCTACGTTTCGTATAGTTTATAATGAGATGTACTACCTCTGTTTGGGATTATTAGTCCTAAGAGCTTTTTTATATTGTTTGAGATTATAATGGATATCTCATTTATTAGTCTCTCTTGTCCAATGCATGTTCTTATTTTTCTCTCACTTTTCTCATGCATGTAACAATATTGGTGCATGCATATATTAATAAGAGAAATATGAAGTATCTTGGTATTAACAACTTGGCCCTTAGGACTAATAATCCCAAACAGAGATACTCCCTCCGTCACGGTTTGGAGGGCGTCTTATAAAAGTCATGCGTTTTCAAAACTCCCCTCCTCTTAGACGCGTTAGACTTAATTACAGTATTAATGTCCTCCTTTTCTCCTCACTTTCTACTCCATGCATCCAAGGAATTAATTATTACATGCAACTCCACCAATGCATGCGCCTAAACTACTTGTTTCCATTGAGTAATTACGTTTAATAGGGCGCCGAATAATTAATGGGCGCATGTTTTTACACAAATCTGGCTCCAATCAGTGTCCACCTAGATTCCAACAATCTCTCTAAAACGCCTTCTAAACCGTGATGGAGGGAGTATTGAAGAATATACCAATACGAGTATTTACTACAGGACTTACACCAACTTTGTTACAACGGGTGAGTAGAAGGCTTTTGTGTCCATGGTGTTTTTCCATCTTTCTCGTTGATCTTATTCTCTATATATCTTTATATTTATTTTCATTTCTATAGTTTATTTTTTCAGAGATGTACAACTACCCCTCTTAGAAAGTTGCCACCGGTGTGTTTTGCGTATTTTCCACATTTTTGTCATATTATATATGCATGATGTATTTTTTTTAGCCACACTATAGTTGCACATTTTTAGAAATATGTAACTACCTCATCGATATAGATTAAAAAGCATCAAAGTAATATATATATATATATATATATATATATATTCCATTTTTTTCTTGTCTGGTCATTTATAGGTTCCGTGCTTTACCGCACTATTGCTGCATTTTCTTACGAGTGTGCAACTATCTTGCCTAGAAAAGTGCCATTAGGGTTTTCTATATGTATTTCTCCTTCTTTGTCTAGTTATTTATATAAGTTGCATTTTCTTAGAAGTATGTGCAGCTATCTCAATGATAAAAGGAAACCAAGGGCTCTAAATGTATTTCCATTTCTATTTCTAGTTATTTATAGGTTGCAATTTTCGGCCCCTGCAGTTGCATTGTTTTTTGAAAATGTGCAACCAAGGACAGACTGTGTGCTTTGTGTACTTACCTCTTTTTAGCAATGTATATATGTATGTTGCCTTTTCTTCCACACTATAGCTTCGCTTTTATAGAAATGTGTAAGTACCCATTTGTTCATAGTTACACAAGAAAATTGTCCGGTGAACCGAGAAATAAGGAACATGATATAGAGAGACAAAATACTCATATACCCTCTGTTAAAAAAGCAGATAAAAATGTTGTTTTGTTGAAAATTAATTTTGCATGTGTTATCCCTCTGTTAAAGAGAGGGAATGCACACACTCAACACACACCAGTTATTTTTGGGTATGATGCACTAGTTGAAGGAACAAAAAACCATATGATAGATAGTTTTTTAAGATACAACAGGGATGTGAATGTGAACAATTCAACCCTCTCAAGTCTTAAGCTACATGGCCCAATATGGAGATGATGCTTTGTGAAACTAGGGACACGCCCAAATGCTACGCAAAGTGGGAAAATTGTTAGGTGAACCGAGAAAATAAAGGAACATGATACTCCCTTCGACCCAAATTATTTGACACAAATTTGTCAAGATTCGGATATATTTAGACTTGTTTTAGTACTAGATACATCCGAATTTAAACAAAACCAAGTCAACTAATTTGGGTAGGAGGGAGTACATAGAAGCAAAAATACTCATATCCCGGTGTGCTAAAAAGTATGTTTTGTTGAAAATTATTGCACAAATGTTTGCTCCTTTTTGTTAATGAGAGGTAATGCACAAACTGGTCATACAATGTTGACGGAATCGAGAAATCTTATAAATAGAGAGTTTTTTTAAGGTTCGACAGGGTTGTGAATGTGAACAATTCAATCTCTCTTAGTCCTAAGCTAGTACTACATGGCCCAATATGGATATGATACTTTGTGAAACCTGGGGTCTGGTGCATCCAAATGCCATACAAAGCAGTATAAAGGGAAAGAAAAAACAAGGACAACGCCACAAAACATCTAAACACAATTTGTTAAACCACGCGATATTTCTTACGGATCAAACTCACACATGCAGAACATACAGTCTTCAGTCCTCACGCAACCATGGCTCGAACCAAATACTTGCGACACACATTCACCCACACGAGACATATAGTAATATACTAATGGTGATTACACACATATCCACGCCCATATATAGCTCCAAACATAAACCAAAGCTATAGCCACGCCTCTGCATACGGGCGGGCGCTCGGCGGGCGCGCTTGCGTGCAATAAACTGCAGCACCAAGCTTATTAACGACGTACGCGATCCATCCCGATCGACATCAGTAGTTGACGACGGAGCGGTACATGCCGCCGGGCTTCCAGCCCGCCGGGATGACGTTGCTTGCCACGAGGGTCTTGCCGGAGCTGGAGGTGAGGCGGACGGAGAAGGGCGGCTGCAGCTTGGGCCCGGAGTTGTACCTCCACACCGCGCCCCACGACTGGTCCATCTTGCCCCACCCGCCGCCGCTCTGCATGAGCTCGACCGACGACAGGTCGCCGTCGCCGGCCTCGTACTCGACGAGCATGGCCAGGTAGTAGTCGTTGGAGCCGGCGTCCACCTTGAAGGCTATGTCCACCCCCTGCCAGTTGCACGGGACCCTGCGGGCAGGACAAATAGATGAGACACGGCAGTTAGTCGCTAGTCGGTCGATCCAGAACGCAGTGCGCATAACGTGTGTCCGTGTGTGCGGCTTGGTGCACGCTTTGCCTTTCTTTTACGAGCGTCGGGACAAGCATGGCTGATGGCCCTACGTACCAAACGTGTGCGTTTAAAAAATTCAGGACTACCTTCGTTGCTTACCGAGTGTACTGGATTTGGAGGCGGCCGGCGGCGCGGAGCTTGTCGGCCTGGCCTGGGTTCGCCATGCCGCCGAACGCCGTCCCGCTGAGGTCGAAGTGGACAGACTCCTCAAGGCACGCCGCGCCAGGGCATGAGTCGGTGAGGACGACGGTCACGGGGCTGGACGAGCAGGACTCGTGACCCGTGCATTTCACCTGGTAGCAAGAGCCGCAGCCCTTTCCGCCCTCGTAGATGGACGGGCTCCCCGCCGTGATCATGGAGGAGAACGGTGGCAGGTCGACGGCGTCCTGGTACCCACACGCACCACCTACGAAACGTCACAGATCCACATCAGTACATGCAGGGCTTAGCACTTTAAGCTGTAGTAGTATAAATGTGCAAAAAATGTGCATGGTCTGCCATGACAACTAGTAGGAGTATGTGATCTTGCGCACGCGGCCGTGTCTTACCGTCGCTCCCGGCGCCGGTCGGGCCACCGTACCACGTGGCGCCGCCGTCGGACCAGCTGGAGAGCTTGCGGTGGAACTCGACGGACGCGCAGGGACGAACGAGGAAGCAGACCAGAGCCGTGAACACGACCAAGGACGCGGAGATCTTGGCCATGGAAAACGCCATTGCCTCTCGCTCTCTCGACTCTCGGTGACGATCACTACAGTACAAGGAAGAAGAGACTGAAGTGGAGGAGAACGGTGGTGTGTGGTAGGAGGTGTACTCTCCTCTTCTATTTATAGGCAGGCAGCTGGAGCTGGTTGCACCGCTGAGGCGCTGAGCAGCGAATTGAATTCTAGCTTATTTTCTAGGGTTGAACGCGCGGGTTCAGGGGATTGATAAGTCCGTTCATTGGCTTTCTCAAAAAAATACTACAGATCTCCACCCTGGATGATCGATCAGAAAGGTTTGTCTCTCTGTATGATTTCTCGCTAGGCGATCGAGATCTCCACTACTAGGTCAATTCCTGTTACGTACCCTCTGCAGTGCTAGGCCGGCCGGTCTGTTAAATTATTTTCTTTATCTCCTTCGTAAGAACTCTCTCTAGTACACATATCGTTCACAAACCAAGGCAGGATGCCGTTATTTCGGTTAGGGACGAGACGACGACCCTACGAACGAAGCTAGTTGTACTACCTGAACCCGAGACGGCTCCACGTCCACGGCCCGTCCATTTCGGGCTCCCTGAATCCCGATCGATCTGTCAACTGTTGTCACGACTCACGAGACGAGGTCCAAGTCAATTCACTACACAGATTCTCAGAACATACCTCTGGACCGTCGATCCCTTCGATCTGACGGCGTCGATCGAGGTGGTGCATGCAGTCATTCCGCATTTTGGCCTCAGCCCTGCGCGGCAGGCCACAGCACGAGCCGTAATTTTGGGCCTGTTTGCCGGTTCCTCACCTTGACTTCTCGCAACGCCCACAGCACGTACGTAGCTCCGGCCTCCCGCCGGTAGTCGGCCTCCTCGCCGGATTAAGCGGCCGCGAAACGTGCACTGGAATTTGAGAGATGACATGCCGACGCAGTGGCTTGTGTCACTCGCCGGGCGACTTGCAAAGGCCATGCCAAAGGGGCAACTATATAATGCTGAAAAAACTGCCACGGCGCTTAACGGTGTCTATAATAATATTCCGTAGATGCGCCACGTAATGTCTACTTACTACAGTAGAGTCTCTTCAACTGAACACAGAAAGCAACCCGAGCTACGATTCTGGATTATTAACTCCTCTCCGAAATTTTATGGTCGGTACACTCTAGTTTCAGAATAACTCTCGGCACTGTTACGGACAGCTGAAAATTCAGCAGATATCTCACACCCCTCCTATGTTTCATCTATATTGAAGAATTGGGACACTTCACTAGTCAGTTGATGCACGCATTCTGCTGAGATTCCAGCGTGCAGATATAGTTATGACTTGAGAGCCTGTCATCATTTTGCTCAGATTCCGAGTAGTAGTTGTGAGCCTGCCATCACTCTTCAAGCAATAGCTGTGAACTTCACGGTGTTGCTCTAATCTGAACAACCAAACAATAAGAACAAATTTTGATGCTTCTAGCCATCATCGGACTGGCAAATGGCAAAAGCCACGTTAGAACACTGAAGCAAATTAAGATCATCAAGTGTCCAACTTTTTTTTCTTTGAAAAGGGGATATAACCCTGGCTGCTGCATAGGCGATTTTTTTAAAGGAGCATATATTAATATTACAAGATACTAATTACACCTAGCCTCTACAACAACACATTGTCCTAGCGGCTCGGGAGGGTTAGGGCTAAAAACATCATCTAACATCCAACATTCGAATCATACATCAAGTGTCCAACTACTTCTAAGTTCCACGTGCATCCAAGAATCACACATCCAATCACAAAAGTTCCCGTACGTAGTTGGGAATGTGCGGTAGCAGGTAGATCTGCCCTTACGCTATTTGCAACCCTATGGCTCATTTCACTCAAACTTGAATATCACAAAGAGACCCAAAAAAGCAAGCTCGAGTGCTATAAAAGTGCCCCCTCACTATTTAATTTTAGGGTGCAATAGTACCCTCTCTCGATGAACCGTGTACGTGTTATATAGCAAGGAACAACCCCTTGCGTGGCTTGTATGGAGATTGGTACATATACGGTTGGTGTACTATACCATACCGTATACTACCAAAATTACATGTCTAATACCCACCCTAATCTAGATCTAGGAGAGGTTTAGATTACGCATAAACACGGCAAGTTTCTTAGAGCATAAAGTTTTGGTAAAACCATCAACAATCTGATCTTTGCTGGAAATGAACCTGACATCAAGTTTCTTGTTAGCAACCCGTTCACAAATGAAATACAAGTCAATCTCGATATGTTTTGTGTGGGCATTAAACAATGGATTAGTAGACATGTAGGTAGCACCAAGATTATCACATCATAAGTATGGTTTCTCCTTGAGCGAAACACCAAGTTCACGAACCAGCTTCGACCCAAATATGCTCAGCAGTGGCATTTGCAAGAGCCTTATATTCAGGCTCTATACTTAACCTGGACACACTAGGATGTTTTCTGGCAATCCAAGAAATAAGATTGGGACCAAAAATATAGCAAAACCATCAGTGGAACATCTATCATCTAAATCACCTGCCCAATCTGCATATGAATAGGCACTAAGCAAGATGGAATTGGACCTCTGGAAAGTAAGACCAACCTTGCGTGTACCATGAATGTACCTCAAAATCCGCTTGACAATAGTCTAGTGTGCGGTAGTGGGAGCATGAAGACACTGACATACCTTATTAACTGAAAAACAAATACTAGGTTTAGTCAGTGTTAAGTATTGAAGTGCACCTACAATACTCCTGTAGCGAGTCATATCCTCAAGACCAAGAGGAGAACGATCTGTCAAGGCTAGTGTATAAGTCGTGGAGAGTGGTGTTGGACAAGGTGTACAATCCTTCATTCCAACATGAGTCAACAAGTCTGTAGCATATTTTTCCTAAGTTAATAGCAAATCATTGGACGTTTTATAAACTTCAAGGCCCAGAAAGTAATGAAGATCTCCAAGATCCTTAAGAGCAAACTCATTACTCAATTTATGAAGAAGAGCTGAGATGGCTGAATCAGATGAGCTCGTCTCTATGATGTCATCAACATAAATCAATAGAAACATGGTAATACCTGACTTGTTGTAAAGAAATAAAGAGGTGTCAACCTTGGATGGAAAAAAACCAAGTGTTTGTAACTTGGAGCTAAAACGAGAGTACCAAGCTCGAGGGGCCTGCTTCAGACCATATATTTCCTTGTCAAGTTTATAAATGTAATTTTGAGTAGCGGAAGACTCAAAACCATGTGGCTATTTCATGTAAACCTCCTCTCCTAAAACGCCATGTAAAAACGCATTCTTGACATCTAGATGCCTTAAACTCTAGGCTCTACAAACTGATAAAGATAGAATAATTCTGATAGTAATAGCCTTAACAACATGACTAAAAGTATCTTCATACTCTATACCATACCGTTGTTTGAATCCTTTAGCAACAAGACGAGCTTTATACCTATCAATTGTGCCATCGGAATTTTTTTGATGCGATAAACCCACTTATAGTCAATGACATTATTGTTTGAACTTGGAGGCACAATATACCAGGTGTTATTCACAACAAGTGCATCATATTCATCTTGCATTGCATATTTCCAATTTTCATCTATGAGAGCTTCAGAAACATTCTTTGGTTCATCTCTAGACTTAAGCAAGGCATACCGAACAGTACCATCAGTATAAATTTTCGCCTGTCAGATACCTTTTTGTAAGCGAGTTTGTACGCCAACAGTAGGATGTGGTGCAGGTGTAGATTGCAAGGGAGATCCTAGAGCATGCAACTCATGTGCGGTGTCAGCAGAAGAAGCAACAGTCGAATTGGTTTTGTGTTCCATAGTGCGATCGGTCCACTGATCAGGAGACAAGTACAGGCGCTAGCGCGACGTGGGGTCCGACACTGACGTGTCCTCTACGAAGTGGCGTGGCCCGGATGCATGCGCTAGAGAAGCGGGGCCTGGCTGCTACGTGGCACCATCAGACGGGTGCGCTGGTGCACGAGCAGGCGACGCGATGTCGCGCATGGGAGATCCTGGCGTGGAGAAATCAGAGGGCGGATTCCCGCCCAGAATCAACTTCAGGATCGATGGGATCCTCCTGTGTTGTTTTTTGGTGAGCATGGGGACATGAGACATGATGAATAATGGCTACTCATTGGAAAACTCTGCTTAATTGTTTATACTCACAACCCAATCAGTTTGCATGGTAAGAATCTTTCGACTAAACTGGCGTTCAACCTATTGTTGGAAGTCAAGAAAAACTTGATACACATAAGAACGTTTCTTAAGCAAATAGATCCATGTATATTTACTAAAATCACCAATGAAGCTTACATAATATGCACGTTTGCCTACAGAAAGAGGAGTTGCACCCCAAACGTCATAAAATATTTCTTTCAAAGGAATTGTGGAAACACTAGTGGAAATAGGATATGGTAGCTGATAACTCTTAGCCTACTGGCATGGATCACATATGTAAAAGTTTATTTCATGAGTGTAAGGCAACTTATTTTTCCTAAGCACTTGCTAAACAATAAAAGATAACGGATGCCCTAGATGATGGTGCCACATGGAGGATGAATGCTTGATGGTGACAAGAGCATGCTTGGTTGATGACCCCATTGAAACAAGAACAAGAGGATAGATGCCACCATAACAGGGACCTTTTAACATGATGTGCTGCGTGGACTGATCCTTAAAAGGAAAAAAGAATGGGTGAATTTCAATAAAGGAATTGTTGTCTAGGGAAAGTTTGTGTGCGGAAAGCAAATTCATGGAAGATGAAGGAGCATGGAGAATATTGTTAAGTTCTAACAACAATGTGGGGTGTGCAAAACCGAATGACTAATATTAGCAATTTTTATACCTTGTCCACTAGCATTGTGAACTTGATCACGCCCTTGGTATGTTTCATGAACTTGAAGCTTGTTGAGTTGCCTAGTTGTATGGTTGTAGCTCCAGTGTCCATGATCCAATTGCTATCAACTACATAGGCACATTTAGTATCAGTGGCTGTGTCATCGTCATCGTCATCATCATCGCCATAGCGCCACCAAAAATCATCGGTAGGTTGTCCTTTTTCTTGCATATCTATCATATTACACCTTCATGCCATGGAGTTGCAATCCGACCATGATCACGATTTTTGGCATGCCCCCCTTAGGCCGACGCTTCTGTTCAGAGCGAGATGGGCCAGGATTTTGGGGAGGAGGGTGATGTGGTGGTGGTGGCATACGCTGCCGCAGAGGCATGTAGGCTGTAGGTTGGTAGGGTGGCATATAGTAGGTGGGTAGTGGGGTGTATGGAGGATATATGTAGGGCTGCATAGGTGGCTATGGGTAGTTGTGTTGAGGAGGCATGTAGGGTTGTGGTGGTGGAATATGACGCATGTAGGGCTGTGGTGGTGGTGGTTCTGGGTGTGGGGGATAGGAGCCTCCATAATTTAGAGGGGGCGCCGAGCAGCAGCATTGATGGAGGAGGTAAAACCTCCAGTGTTTTGTCCTGTGGATTCTAACATGGAATCACGGTTTTCACAAGCCAATAGTTTAGAACACATGTCACTGAGGAAAGTCAATGGCACGACAAAAACAGCCACCAGGGAGTTAAACGTACCATCTACACCATTCAAGATGTAATCCTTCAACTCATCATGATCACCACTTTTCCCTGTAGCAGCAAGTTTCGAGGCAAACCCTTTCATCTTGGTGATATATTTTTGGATAGTCATGTCGTTCTTCTTGGTGTTGGTGAGGGCACCACAGAGAGTGGAGACCTGAGACTTGGAATGTGTTGAGTACATGAAAACAACGCGTTCCACACATCGACGGCATGGTGAAGTCCGTAGACATGGGGAAGCACATCCTCGAAAAGAGAGTTGACAAGGAAGCTGACTACCTGCTGATCCTTGGTAAGCCAGACATCATAATCCGGATTGGTGTTGGATACCTTCTTCTTGTTTTCATCTTGAACCTCGAACTTTTCGGCAGGAGCATGGTTGGTCCCCTCAAGGAGATCCGTGACCCGAGAGCCACAAAGGGTGGGCAGCACCTGAGTTTGCCGGAAGAGAAAGTTCTCGCGGGTGAGTTCATTGTAGGGGGTTGATGATGGCCTGCAAGTGCGCAAGATCATTAGAGCCATAGTTTTAAAAATCGGACCGGACCGACGCAATGGACCGGACGCGCCAACAAGCCGGAATAAACCGGCTAAACCGCTAGTTCGACCGCGGTTGTATTCATTTAACCGCAATACCAATCTGACCGGTTCATCTCTATGATGCGGGGGAGGGACTCGAACCTTGCACCTGCCCAACTGCACATGTAGAAACGTTGTGGTAACCATCTGAACCTGATGTGTTAGTTGTCAATAGAAGAGACAATATCCTTTTCTAACTACTCTTCAAGCTAGCAGTAATAATTTTTGCACTACATGTTTTTAAACTTGGCGGTAGTCTTTTCTAATTACTCTTCAAGCTAACAGATTCTGGAGTTTTTTCTTTACTTGATCGGGAGTATTCTCATGTGAGTGAGACGTACATAGTGGTCTCGTTTCAGACACACCATGTTAGAACTTGATTGACAGCATTTTTTACTTGATCGACAATGTTTATTATTAAATATGATTTTGTAATTTAAAAATCCAGACAATGAACCAGTGAACCGGCGGTCCAACGAGTAAAAACCTAAACCGATGGCCTTACCGGTTCGATCATCGGTCTAGTTTTTTAAACTATGGTCAGAGCATGTTTTCGTGGAAGTATTAATTCTAATTTTTATATCCATCCCAATGAGGAGCTTCGGTAAATGTTTTTATGCGGCGTTTCTATCACACCCAAGGTGTCACAGGTCTTGAGTGAACTGACTGCAAATGTTAGAGGTGAAAAGTGGTGAGTGAATAATAGAGGAAACTTGAGTAAGGTAGATGCAGAAAGTAAATAACATAAAAGTAGAAAGACGATGAAGTGTTCGAAGTTCCTGCATATGGGAAGTTAGGCGCGGAGAGAAACAGTTCATGGTGATAGTGAATGTGATAAATGGGTGAAATGAGATAAGTGGTTGTGATACTACATATTTATAAGTGAGTAGGCAAGAAACTCATATACCGACTAGGAGTCCTCATGGCAAATTTATCCTTGTCCAAATGATCCATTTTCCTGTTACCACAGTAATGGTGAGCACATTAATTAAGGTCTTTTGACCATATCAAGGCTTTAATCTTGATGGTTTCTTGTTTATCCTTGAGTAATACTAGATCCTCACTAATATCAGTCGTGTCACTCGGGGGTCGCCGATTCGCTAATAAACAAGTTCATATCTATGAGATCCCGAGATCATGTTATCTGGGTCCTTAAATTATACAACACACATTAGGAAAACATAGATATTCATTCTCATCTTATAATAATCACGACAACAATCACAAATGGATGAAATAAGAGAGGCACATCACATCTCACCAATCCCCTACATCTTCCATGCCTACGGGGATTTACTCAGACATGAGAGGGAGATAGATCAAAGGCATAATAATATTGCAAAGTAAATCATCTCAACTTTACCGTACCAAGCCACAATACCATTTGGAGATCAAATCAAATACAAATCAAGACAAGATCAAAGTATCAAACCCTAATCTTACAAGTTCCAATCTCTCTGTTTCTCTCTACAAGTGGGAATAATGGTGGAGTAGATGGTTTAGAGGCTAGAGATCTTCGAAGAACGAGGCGATGTTCTTCTCCTCCTTTAGATATGATCTCCCCTCTTTTGGAATGGTTTGCGGCGGCTGTATTCTCTTTTTCGTCTCACCCACAATAAAGAAGTTGCTTGTATTGATATAACAAAGGCGTTGGAGGGTTGTACGTCCGGGAAGTACGGGCGTGCTCCGACCGTACCAGTGGTCGTTACACCACCTGGACGCCTCTAATGAAGGGGGCTTTAATTGAGGATTTGCTTCGTAAATAGCTCATAAATGCTCCAACATCTTCCAGAAATGTTTATTACCTAAAATTCATCACAATAAACCAAAGTTTCGCTAATTTGCGATGTTAACATTAGTTAAAATATAAAATCCAATTAAACCCAGCAAGAACCAAAGGAAAATCATTGATAAAAAGTGTCAAAATTTGGAGCTATCAACATCCCCAAGCTTATCTATTGATTACCCTCGAGCGACAAAGCTAAAGAATAATAGCGAGAAATTGAATCAAGGGAAAAACTCACAAGCTTAAGGTTGCATCATATTCCATCGTCACAAATCCTGCAACTTTAAACATGAGCATAATATATTTGAACATTTGCACTTAAGTTCACTTCCTAACCGCAAATAACTTGCTAGCTAATAGTTCTTGAACTCAAAAGAAACTGCCAAAAATTTAGTTAGGCTTGCGAAACATTTTTAAGAAAGAATGCTTTGGGAAAATTAAGGGTACACAAGTAGATGTCAAAAGAAGGATAAACTTAGAGTTTTCATTAACACCCATTTTGAAAATGTGGCTATCAAACACCCCATCAATTCCTTGCTTTTCAAGAACTATAGTTTCTCTCCTATTATTTAAGGTGGTTAGGTGTTACCAATACTTTCATAAGGATCGAATATTTTAGCTCATAACTCAATAGTAATTTTTGCCCTTTTTTATTTTTTTATTTTTCTCTCTCTTTATCTTTTTCTCAAAGATCAACAAAGCAAGTTTATAAACTCCCTCAACCACCGTAAAAAGTTCATTCCTTCAAATAATTATTTTCAGCAGGTGTTTATCAAGTCAAACCATTTAGGACATGGGGTTGAGCACTTACCAAGATTAAGCACTTAAGATAAAAACAAGGCAACAAAGTTGTCATAGAGACACTTTCTTTTGTTTTAAAGCAATTGGAATTTAATCCAACAATGTTATTTTTATAATTGATTGTAATTGTCATAATTCGAAACCAAAGTAGTGACATTAACCATGAGATCAAGTCCTAAAAGAACGAGCTAAGCGTGGAGTGGAACTCAAGTGCAATCGAACAAACACATTATGTTCATGAATAAACTTGCAGGAAGAGGGAAAATAGGAATGTGGTACCTCCTCTCGCTTGCTTGTCCTCTCACTTGAGTCATATCCTCGCGTTCTCCTCCATGGCTAAGTCACTAGAAGTGAGCAACCTACAAAAAGCTAGAGAGAAAACCAAGAGAAATTCACACAAAAGAAGATAACAAGCCAATCTATTTTTTTGGGTTTTCTTTTATCAATACAAAACTGAAAGTAAACATGCACTAGAAACCAAACACACAAATCAAACAAAGAAAATAAAATATGAATGCAAAAGTGGGGAGGAGTTCAACCTCCCCAAGATTAGGCTCTTGGCCTACTCTGGATCAATTGTTGCCGTCGTTATGAGGCAACTGCTGGTGTAGATAGTATAGGTGATGGCTCGGTAAGTCGGTCATTAAGGTAGTGAAATTCTAAGTGAGGTCAATGATGTTGGCATTCACTTCTTGCAACATATTTTCTACGTTGTTGATGCGATGCACCACCTGGTCGAAGTCACTCCTCGGGACATAGTCAAATCCTGGCTGAGGTTGAGGCATACCTTGCTGCTGGTGGTAGTGGGGAAATGGCTGATTGTGATGGTGTTGCTGGCCATAGTCGTCCCAGCCTCGGAGTTCCAGTCTTGTTCCCCTTGCTCTTGCTGCTGCTTGTTGGCTGCGTTCTCCTAGTTGGGATCCCCTGCTGGGTTAGGAATCCTACCTGAGGAGATCAGTGCCTACTGGAATTCTTCCTCATCGAGGACCCAACTCTGTTTACCTAGCAAATGAAAAGCTTGGAGAAACAGAAGCAAGACTTGGTGGAGTTCACTGTTAGGCTCAAAATAAAATTGATAAGCATGGAGGGAGCGCTGAGGCCTATAAACCCCCATAAATTTGGTGCTAGCCACGAAGATGCCATCCAACTCCTTAATACCAGCCATGGGTCTCTCATTGGGCATGACAAATTCGCTTGCGTAGGCAATCTGAGCGATCAAGCCTCCACAGCGAATGTCACCCGAAGGAGCCGAACTTTGGTGGCAGAAGTGTTGGATAAGAAAAGCACCCAAGTTTACCTCATGCTCCATCTCAGGATGGAGATCAATATATTCACACTTATCTCGGGGCTTGCCATTGCCCCGGTATCTCCCTTCCCAAAAATAGAATTTGCCAAAAAGGTGGCGAAGTAGCGGATGGTGTGATTCTGGATGGTGGTGCTTTTCTTGCGCAAGTAGTCGGTGTTCCTGTGGACAGAAATTTGCTGCCAAGCATACACTGCCTCTACGAGGACTTCATCAGTGCTATCAAGTTCCCCTTCATAGGAGAACTGAAAGGAATCATATAATTGATAAAAATTCAGGCTTCGGGGCTGCCCATTGAGCACAAAACTTATAGTGCAATGATGCTCTTGGGTTTTGAGGTTGTCGTGGAATGATGACAAGAACTCAAACATGACGATATCGAAGGTTTCGGTCGAGAAGTAGGAGAAAGGCACTATGCCGACGTTCACGGTCATCCTATCGAAGTTGTCCTTGAGGCCTTGGCGGGAGAGGAACCCACGATGCACCCTGTCATGGTATTGCCGACGTGTACGCCATGGAGGGGTCCTCACAGTGCGTGTTTAGAGACGTGGGGGAATGCGGACGGTTGATGGATACGAGGTAACACAGCTTACCCAGGTTCAGATCCCACAACGGTGGCGGAATCCTACTCCTGCTATAAATCACTATAATGGCAATATGCCGAGTTATAGAGATAGGTTCGCTGTGCGAGGTGTATGTGAAGTTATCTGAGATTGTGCCCTAAAGGCTCCCATAGGACCGACTTATATAGTCGCCAGGTCCTAGGGTTACAGGGAAGAGTCCTATCCGGACAGGTTACAGGGTCCTACACCGTCTACTACTACTCTAGCGTGTCTTGTACTCCAAGGCTTCGGGTACGCTGGTGACTCCACCATAGCCTTCCCTTATCCGGCATGGGCCTCCCTTATGGATCCATCTAACTGGGCCGCCCAGCAGGCCATGGGCCATGCAACCAACTATGGGCCACCCGGGTTATCCGGATAGAGGACATGCTATGAGGATACCCATATAGCATATCCCCAACAGTAGCCCTCGGAGAACTCCGAGATCTTGCGCCGTCTTGCCTCTTCACATGGAATGCTCCATCTAGATGGATGTCGCCAAATCGTCAAGCAACATCTTGTAGTCCTCCCAAAGAACCCTGCAAGGTTTACTCCGTCTTCAATTCGTAAGTCGGAGAATTGCTAAATCTTCCATCGTACTCTTCCGTAGCCGGACTGGATCCGTCCATGCCGGAATATTCTGATGTGATGGTCCATCTGCGAGTGACAGCTAGGGCGACGTAGGCATAGGTCAGCGACGCCTCGTAACTCACACATGCAGAGAACGCAATCATGTCCATTTTTTCCGCGCAAGCGATACGAACCGTTGGCGGCGACGGTTGGTACATGGCGAAATTTCCGCGCACGTGCCTGCACACATCGTCTACGTGGCAACCATTCGATCCAGCTGCACGAATCTTGATGCTAGAGACCACAAATAGTAACTACGGTGGAAAATTTACTTTTTCACCTCATTCTCCCCTGCATCGTCTTCTTCCTCCAGCGAGCGCCTCCTCGAGCTCTCCGCGCAACATGCGGAAAACCCTAGCTTTTTCAATCTTTCCCAGTCACCGTCGAACACACCCAATGGCCAGCAGCAGCACCTCCCCTTCGATGGTGGCGTCAGGCGAAGTCGCAGCAAAGCCGACGAGCTCCGTCGTCGTGCCCCAGAGGGCCTAGTCATCCCCAAGTACGCGGCGATGGAAACCACCGGCGGCGACCATAAATCGGCGTCGCTGGAGCTGCTGGAGGAGGAGTACGATTCGCATAAGGGCGACTGGCGCGGTTCGGACATCACGAACCGCGACATCAAAGAGCTGATCATCGAGGGATACCTCCCTGCGACGGTGGGGCTCGCCTGGCGGGCGACACCGGCCGGCGAGGTCACACCTTCTTCCCAAGTCGGAGAAAAGGTGTACCTCAAAGCACAACTGGTACGCGGCGTCTCCCTGCCCATCTCCAACTTCTTCCTTGCTGTCCTCAATCATTACCGAGTACAGCCTCAGAAACTCTCTCCCAATAGCATCCTAGCGCTTAGCAACTACGCGACGCTTTGCGAGGGATACATAGGGATTAGGCCTAGGCTAGACCTCTTCATATACTTCTTTACCGTCAAGCGCGAAGCCGGAGCCAGCAAGGACGAACTTAGAAATTGTGGCACCATTAGCTTCAAGATCTGGCCTGGCCGGCGGTTCCCCGACATCGTCGGCCATGAGTCCTGCAAGAACTGGCAACAGACGTACTTCTATGGCCCAGATGTCCCTCTGGCCGGCCGAGAAGTCACGTACCCGGACTTCGTCGATGGAGCTGCCGCTGAAGCCTCGACATGGAGATCTCAGGCCTCCCTTCATTCTGACATCGACGCTTCCCGTGCTATAAGGCGGATAGAGTGGCTTGTAGTTATGGGTTTGACCGGATTGGACCTAGCCATGTGCTGGTTCATCAGGCAGATCCAACCTCTACAACACCGCTTGAAGCTGATGCACGAGTATACCAACGATGGAAGGGATAGCCTCCGCATCTCCGAGGATAATTTCTCGAGCGACTCCGTCAAGCTTCGCCTCAAGGACATCGTCAAGGTGAAGGATAGGCAGTGTGGCTTCACCATCACCTACGACATGTTCGTAGAGAGCAAGTGCCCAAAGGTATTTATTTTCCATGTATTACATATACTCCAGTTCTTACTTCTAACCATTATCATCTCATCTAACACGGTGGTTTTTCCCCTAACAGCTTGGCGACATAGATGAGGATAACATGGCTCCTAAAATCTATGGTCCAAAGATGAAGGAAGTCACCATCGTGTTCGACGATGATGCTCCGTTGGCGCGAAAGCGGAAGATCTCCACCTCTGATGCTGCCGACGGAGGCAAGAAGAAGAAGACGGAGGGTGGATGTGGCATCCCGCAAAACCACTACTAGAAAATCGCGTTGAATTTGTGCATTGCATCGTCATCATCATGCATTGTTTGCCAAAACTATTTCGCAAAGCCCGTTTTGGTTTCTAAAACGCCCCATCTTTATTCAAACGCCAAACCCCGGGTGCTGCCGGATATTTTATTTGTCTAAAAACCACTTGCAAAAGTTTATCGCAAATTAAATAAAAAGTTAAATTATTTTAGCGGGGGCAGTCGAACGGGCCGGTTCGACCCGAACGACCACCCCCAGGGTTTAAATCGGTCCACCTGAACACCCCAGACAAACCTACAACTACCAGTTAGTCTACCCTCTCTCCCCCTCCACATCACTCCACCCAATCAGTGTGTGCCACCTCACTCTCACCCTCCCCCCTAACCAATCTAAAACCGCCACATCACCCAACCCCCCTCTCTCCCTTCCCTCTCTCTCCCTCTCAAACTCACACCCACACAGCACGCGCAGCTAACACACGCCACACACCCACCCTGCCACACACGCACCCACGCGGTGGCCCACCTCCCACACCCCACGCTCCTCTGGCCCCACCCCAGGCCCACTCCGCCTGTCACCTTCCTCCCCTGTCCCGTTCCTCACCTGCCCGCGTCCTCCCCGCGAGAGCCCCTCACCGGCAGCGCCTCCGCCCCACCTCTCCTCCGCCTCCGGCCGGCTCTCTCCAGGCCGCCCTCGAGCTCGCTCCGCCCCGACCATCTCCTAGCCACGGCGCCGCCCCTTCCTCCAGTTTCTGCAACCGCCGCCGTCCGCGCCGCCGGCGACCGCGCCCCACCCTCCTCTGAGCCTCACCGCCCTGGTCCCTGCCGCCTCCTCCGGCCAACCTCGCCACGCTCCGGCGACGCCATCTCCTCCCCGCAGCCTCCGCGCGTCGAGCTCGCCCCGCCCTGCGCACCTCCAGCCGGCCGCCTCGTGCGCCGCCGCTCGCCGCCCCCACAAGCTCTTCCCCCACCTCCGCTCCGACCCCGCGCCGCCCGGCGTCCCCCTGCGCGCCCCCTCGCCGCCGCCAGCGAGCCCGCGAGCTCGGGTCGCCCCGCTCGGCCTCGAACCACCCGCGGGCCCCCGCCGTTCACCGCCTCCCCCGGCACGCGCGCCTCCCTCGCCTGCGACCCCGCCGCCTGCGCCGCCGTCGCCGTTCCGAGCCTCCCCGCCACCAGTCGCCGCCCGCAAGCCAGCCTCAAGCACCGCCCGAGCCCCGCCGCCGGCTCGCTCCAACTCCACCGACCTCGTCGCCGGCTCCTCCTTCCCAAGCTCGCCGGCGCCTCCCCGCTCGCCCCGCCGCTGCGGTAGCCTCCCTCGCCTCTTCCGGACCGTCTCCCCTGCTTCGGCCCATGTCCCCAGGCACCTCCATGGCAGCTCCTCGTCGGCTCGTGAGGAAGCCTGAGCACGTCCTCGCAGTAAGCCCCGCAGCGCTGGCAGATGTCGTCATTCGTCTTCGCGGGGTGTTCCCTGTTGTAATCCTGGCGATGTCCTAAGTTCCAGTGTTGGCCGTAGTCGCAGCTGCAGGATCCCCTGTTTTGTTGTTCAGGCCTGAAAGCCCTATGTCAAGCTCTGTCGCTACAACAAGTTCTACTGTGCGCTCGAGTTGGCCCTGATCTAAAGATCTACGGACGAAACCAAAAGTCATCGACATGGAACACCAAGTTCGCCGAGACCTGAGTCCGACGCCGACAACGGAACCGTGACACCCCAAGGTCTTCCCCAGATTCGATGCCGAGGACCACGGATGCGACAATGTCTACCTCACGGAGAACCGAGAACTTCCCTCGGACGCCGAGCCCGGACCCGATGACCGCCAAGATCGCCACGCGAACGACAAGTACCTCATCCTGAATGCCGAGACCGACGCGATGGCGCGAACCCGACAAGACCCTCGCAACGGCAAGATCGACCCCGTGGGTCCCGCCAAGATCTGCCCGACGACAAGAACGACAGCGACCGGGAGAATCCGACGCGCCCCCGACGCCGAACCAAGTCCTGCTCCCCGGAGACGACAAGTGCTTCATCCCGAACGCCAAGACCGACAACATGGCCGATCACCGCGAATGCGCCAAGACCTACCCCGTTATCCGAGAACGATCCCGTCGAACCCCCGGACCAAGGCCCGTCGAACCCTGGACCCTGAGACCGACCCCGAACCCCGGAACCCCAAGACCGTCGAGACCCCTAATGTGTGAACCCCTTCCCGAAACCCTAATTTATAATATAATACAACTTGTTGCATATTGAATCATTCATCTCGCATGCATATTTGTGTGGTTTTGGGGCCTTCTGCCGATTCACCTAATAATTAAATATGGGGCCCATATGCGGGCAAATCTAGCCTTATATTGGCCTCATCTAAATGGGTGTAGCGAACCGGTATCTTATCTTGCCTTGTTATAACAACAATTAATTGCGGGGGTTCTAAATAACTTGAACCATTTAAATAATTGTCGCGACCCCGGTTCCGCTTAATATGACCTAATCGCATCGCATCTTTGCCATGTCATCCATCATGCATGCATCATGCCGATCTTCTGCCGTTGTATTGAATATTGCATCCGATGTTTATTCTAGTGTTTTGCTTCTTCGCGGATTGGGCCGTTGAGTTGATGCGAGTGTCGACCCGATCTTCGGTTGAACCTTCGGCAATGTTTTCAGGCGAGCATCTCCCCCTTTCTACCTATCTTACTTTTATAGTCTTTATTCCCTCCTGTTGATCTATTGCTATCTGTGTTGCGATGCTTTAGTTTCCGTACCTGTGATATACCGTGCAACCCTATATTGCCTTGGACACATCCTATTACCTGTTGTTTGGTAGATAGTTGGACTTGCGTGTCGCAGTCGCTTGCTCAAGTGCTGTTGCGTGTTGTCAAGTGCCACAGTTGTTGATGTTTTGCCGCATGTTGATGATGGAGATGATCATAGTTTTACTTATCGTTCACTTTAATTCCTGTTTAACAACTAAAAATTGAAGTAAGCAGAGGCATCGGTGGGTGATAGATAACATTTGGTTTCCGAACGCCCACTTGTGTCCCGTAGGACCCCGAGTACTTGATACCTGTTCCTTGTTTTATCGCGCTATCCACATGCGGGGAGTATGGGCCCCCCTTAGCCAGAGCTTGATTCCGTCTTATTTCTTGGGGCCACAAACTAGTTTGAGGTTTTATTTACGATCCTATACTTATGCCATGCTACTGCTTTATTTAATTTGTGCGAGGAGCACACTGTACTGTTTAGGTAAGCAGAGTGATTACGCGGTATCGACAAGCCCAGCCACACTTTCGGGTTCCCAGTCGCTTACAGCCATTGTCGCAAACCTTGAGTCCGTCTCGGAGCTTGCTTACTTCGTTGCGGTTCTACTCAATGGGGTGGCCCCCTGAAATATTTCTGAATCTTGTGATTGCTCTGTCGTGAAGACCTCGTTGGGTTTTGATTTGGTTTTTCCGAGGTTGATCGTGTGTGTGTTGCTATTTGTGCACCCCGGCCGGGTTAAAACTTTCTGAAAGCCGTGTCCGCGGTTATGGACGACTTGGAGCACAGTATCTCGACCATAGACAAGCATAACTAAAGTTTACTGCTATAAATTTGACTTTATAATGACTAGTAATCAGCTTCACTATAATGGAATGGCTAAATAATACTGCCACAATTGCTTGTTTGGAGCGTCGCTTGCGACCATTGTACCTGACTAGTAAGTATTGCAACTACAACGGAATGGCTGAATAAAAGTACCAACAACTGTTGGGTTTTGGGTTTATCGCATGCTATCTGTATCTGATTAGTAATTGTTGCAACTATAACGGAATGGTTAACTAAAAGTGCCCACTGCTTACTTTCTCAGGATGATTATCTAAACCTGACTAGTAATTGCTGCAACAATAACTGAATAAATAAAGCTGCCCACTGTGTGAGTTCCTCGGTTGACTTCCTCGTTTGGTCTCGAGGGGGAAACACCAGGATGGGTTTGTTTGGTGATAGCTTCAGGTTGGATCCGGTTAGGTCATTCTTATCCCTCTCTGATATCCGCCAGTTGTATCGAGTCTCTATAGGTTGTTCAGTGCATGCTGCCGCTGCCGCTCAGTCCACCATACCTATGTAGGCGAGGACCGCCGAATTCTAGCCTCGCCGTGTACTGGCCTCAGTACTGACGCTCCTTCTTTTTCCTTTGCCCTTTGTCGGCACCCCTTTTGTTTAAGCAGGTTTTGAGATCGACGCCGTTAGCAGGGTTACCCTTCCGGCTTGGCCTGGGCAGGGTTATGGACGCCATTGGTTATTCTTCAGGGCTCTTAGCCCCATTTGCATCTTGTCCGTAGCTGGACGCTCTATCGTTTTCAAGGTGATTTGGATCTTTGTAAAATTATATTTGTATTCTTGACTCCTTGAGTCGCTGTTATATATATATCTGTTCTGTGGGTCCCATCGAGGACTGTTGTGTAATGTTATTACTTCGTTTTCCACCCGCACGAAAGTGCCTGGTGGGCACCTTTGAATCGTTTCTATGCGGGTTTTGGCGAATTTTGCTCAAACTTGCATAGGTCCGATTCTGAGGGTGTTACAGTGGAGCCTCCAAAAAGACTACCGCCGCCCTGGAGGCAGAAAAAAGAAAGATTACTGGGATCCCTTTTGCCAAAGCACCCCCTCTTGTGTAAGTTTCTTTCTCTCTGACATTGTCCATTTGTCTGTCTTATTCCTGTACATATGCATTTTGCACGTTTCAGAAAGAAAGCCACGACCAGCTTGAAGAAGACCTCCAAAACTTTGGGGCTTCTAGAACCATCAAGGATATGCTTCATCGTGACGCATCTCCCGCCATTGCCCCTGTCACTCCCTTCGTCAAGCCCTCGTCCGCTCCGACAAGCTCTCAAGCCAAGGAAACAGATGGCCCTTCCGCCATGGAAGTGGACTCAGGTGCCTCTACCGAACTTGCTGTTGTCGGCGAACAAGTGACGCAGGAGAGTGCCGCACACCAAATGGCTAAAGCTCCGGCTAAGGATGCCATCGGTAGCGGTAAGGCGGTGGTGGAAGGTGGTACCTCTGCCGAAGGCGGCGTCCTTGCTCCCCAAAAAGCCATAGAGTTCCCGAAGATAGTTTATCCGGCACTTACACCAGGTAGCACTTCTCTGGTTCCTGGTGTGGCGCCGACATCTCCAACGTGCGGTCTCGAGGAGCTTCGCCGGCAAGCAGAGATCTTGCAAGGGAACATCATATCCTTTGGAAAGCTGCTGGCTGAGAGTGCTACCATTATTTGCCTTTTGCATTTCATATGAATATCCCACCGTAGCCCCCGAGGATTTAGACGGAAAACCATAAGTCTTTGCGTCTAAATGCTCTAAGAGTGACTAAGCTAGAAAACTTCTCACTGTAGCCCCCAAGCATGTAGTTTGAATGAAATATTCCGACTAAATGCTTTAAGAGTAGCATACGCAGTGTATTATAAATTTCGATACTGTAGCCCCCAAGCTTCTAGTTGTAACTGAATTAGTTCCGACTAGATGCTTAAAGAGAAACTAAGCATACATTTGAGTTAAAACTTTATATTGTAGCCCCCAAGCTTCTAATCGAAGACTAAATTAGTTCCGACTAGATGCTTAAAGAAAGACTAAGCATATTGCTAAGTTAAAAACTCTCGCTATAGCCCCCGAGCGTCTAGGTGGAAATTTTCCGGCTAGATGATCCAAGTAGACCAAACAACGACTAACTTTCTTCTTTTCAAAAAATGAGAATGGTCGGAGGGGCATGGCCAACGACAAGTACCATATGCGCAGACTTGCAAGCTGAAAAGGGTAAAACTGCCTTCTTGAAGGAACAGATCACCAAGAGCAAGCGTCTGTTTTCCTTTATTTTTCATTCCGACTTGGTTTTGCGCCCACATTCTCCGAGTACTCACTGTGTACTGTTATTTATCTGACTTGCAGAAGCCGTTGCCAAGGCTAAGGATATTGTCGAGCAATCCAAGCATATTCAGAAGATGGATAGCGAGAACAAGATCCTCAAGCAGGAGAGGAAGGACATGCTGAAAATGCATGAAGAATCAATGAAAGCCTTATAGGACTCCGCCACCGAGGAGATGAACCGCTTGAAAGAGGAGATCGCGATATTGAAGGAGCAGAAAAGAGCTGCTGATGAGCAAAATCAACGCCATCACGAGGCGTACAAGCTCCTCCAACAAGAGCGGGACTCCATGGCGGATACCCTCTGGCAAGCTGAGGCCAACATCTTCACTAAGTTGTTCTCCGTCTTGGATTTCTGTAGTCTAGATATTCTGAATTTTTGAACTCAGACGCTCCTTTGTCGGGAATTTACAGCTCCTATGGGTTTAACCCGGTCACCTCCTCCGGCAAAGAATGCATGGTCCTTGCAGAAACTTCATCAACACCGCCATCACGCAGGCCAAAGAGATTGCCATGCCCCTCCAGATTAATATCAAGGCATCGGACTCTGTGATGAAGTTCTCGGAGATCCTGCGCCGAGCCCCCGAGCGTATTACAAGCTGGAAAGCTTCATGTGCACGGGCCAGTGCAATGATGGCGTTGTCCATGGTTAAGGCACACTACGAGGATGCTGACATCGAAACGGTAACCTTTGGTATTCCCGATGTAGATGACGAAGGCAAAAAGATAAACCACGAATCTATCTTGTCGTATCTCGCAGGTTATGACACCAGAGTCGCCGAGTTGGTCGACATTAACGTCTTCGTGCTAATGAACACCATTGATGGCGGCGACCAAAGCTCCTCTGAGTCCCTCAACACTGCTGACTTCCATGGTGACTCTCCTGCTGCTGGTGATGTTGCTTCCAAGTCGCCTGCGCTAGAGGAATAAAAACAATTTGTAATATTTGTTTCCTATGTAACATGTTATGCGGAAAAACTATGTGTTAACTTAAGGCGGAAAACAATGTTGTATGTCCTGCTACTTAAGAACTATTTTCAGCATGTATATATTTTTGAAGCAAGTGTTGTCTTATCCATTACTTTGGTTTTTATGCTTGACTTTTCATGAGTCGGAAGACTCGTTGTCGGAACCATGCGCTCAGGTGATTATGCCCAATGGCACCGTCAATAACCTAAGCACAAAATCGCCGATAATAAGTGCTGAAAGTCACTACTCCAGAATCCACATAGAAACAACAAAGAACGTGTAGACCAGAAAACTTAAGCTAACGCCCGTAGGCGGAATTTTCACAAGTGCAATCGCAAAGCTTGTGCATAAAGGTTTTTATATGATCCAAAAATGAACACTAAAGGAGGTAAAAGACTCATCAATATGAGTGAACCAAAGAGCTTTATTTCATTGATCATATAATAGGTACACAATTAGATAAAAAATGCTAAGTGTAGAAAGGACGTAGTTGTGCTATGTTCCATGGCCGATCAAGCTCCGGGTAGTCATCATCCGGGTCATGTCGCTTACGCTTATGATACTTGTTGGGTCTATCCTTCAGTTCACGATTATCAACGAGGTAGTAAGACCCATTGAGTAGCGCCTTGCTTATGATGAATGGTCCTTCCCATGTCGGGGATAATTTGTGTGACTTCTTCTACCTAAGTCGGAGCACCAAACCCCCCTCTTTAAACGAGCGATGCCGAACGCGGCAACTATGGTAGCTGCATAGCTTCTGCTGGTAGATGGAGGATCTTTGGCATGCCAAAATGCGCTCCTCCTCGAGAAGGTCCACATCTAGGCGTCTAGATTCTTCAGCGTCATCTTCGTCGTAGGCGGCAACCCTTGGTGCATCGTGAAGCATGTCGGAAGGTAGGATGGCTTCTGCTCCATATACCATGAAGTTAGGGGTGTAGCCAGTGGATCTGTTGGGTGTAGTTCGTAAAATCCACAGCACAAATGGTAATTCTTCAACCCAGGCTCCAGCTGCTCTATGTATCGGTGCCTCGAGACGTGGCTTTATTCCCTGCAGAATCAATCCATTGGCTCGCTCAACCTGACCATTGGATTGTGGATGTGCCACATATGCAAGGTCAAGTCGGATGCCCTTCTCCCAACAATAGGCCTCCACTTCTCCGATCGACAAGTTTCTACCGTTGTCGGTGATAATGCTATGTGGGAGACCAAATCTCACCACTAGATCCCGGACAAACCTGAGGGCAGTTGCCCCATCAAGCTTTCTAATGGGTTTAGCTTCTATCCATTTAGTGAATTTATCAACTGCTACTAGTAGATGCGTAAACCCACATGGTGCCGTCTGTAACGGTCCTACCATGTCTAGGCCCCAGACTGCAAACGGCCAAGTTATTGCTATTATTCGCAATTCTTTAGCAGGAACATGTGGTTGTCAGGCATAATACTGACATCCCATGCACGTTTCAACCAGCTTGTCGGCGTCCACCTTCACGGTCAGCCTGTAGAATCCTTGCCGGAAGGCTTTCGCGACCAACGATCGAGGAGCGGTGTGATGCCCGCAATATCCGAGATGGATTTCGCGTAGGATTTCAATACCTTCTAGCTAGGAAACACACTTAAGGTATACACAAGTAGTGCTCATTTTGTAGAGTTGTCCATTGATTATGGTATAGCCCTTTGCTCGACGTACTATTTTCCGTCTTTCGACTTCGTCGTCGGGTAAAGTTCCGTGTTCTAAAAACTCCATGAACGGTTTTGTCCAAGCCGCAGGGACCTTTGCCACCATGTGGACGAAAGAGTCAACTCTATCCGGGTTGTCGATGTCTGCTCCCTTCACGGATGGTGTCCATAGATGCTCTAGGAAAACTCCTGGCGGAATTCGCTTGCGCCCTGATCCAAGCTTAGACAGCAGATCAGCCGCCTCGTTTTGCTCCCTAGGTACATACTTGACCTCGTAGCCCAAGAAGCACTTGGCTATCTCATCCACTTCATCTCGATATTGTTGCAATCATAGGGTTCCGCAAATTCCAGGTGCCAGCCACCAGCTAGGCAACCAAGTCGGAATCTCCACAGCAAACTATGCGCTTGATGCCAATATCTTTGGCTACGCGTAATCCGTGTATGAGTTCTTCATACTCCGCCATGTTGTTTGTAGCCTCGAAGTGGATCTGCAGAACGTAGTGTAGCTTGTCCGCAGTTGGTGACTGTAGCAGTACACCAGCCCCCGAGCCATTGAGAAACTTTGATCCGTCAAAGTGCATCATCCAGTATTATGGTTTCGGCAACGGAGTAGCATCTGGCATCTCCATCCAATCTGCGATAAAATCCGCCAAGTCTTGTGACTTGATAGCGTCGCATCTCTTATAAGTGATCTCTAAGGTGGAAAGTTCAATGCCCCACTTCACGACCCTTCCTGTAGCGTCGCTATTGTTGATAATGTCGGACAGTGGAGTCTTGCTCGCCACTGTGATTGGGTGCTCCTGAAAGTAGTGCCTCAGCTTCTGAGAAGCAAGTAATACTCTATAAGCTATCTTTTGGTAGTGAGGGTAACGCTGCTTGGACTCTGTCAAGACCTCTCTTATATAGTAAACTGTTCATTGAACTCCATGCTCATAGCCTAGTTCCTTTCGCTCTACCACGACGACAATGATGATTACCCGGTTGGTAGCCGCCATGTAAATTAACATGGGCTCTCCAGGCTCGGGTGCTGCAAGGATAGGCGCTAAAGAAACAATATCCTTGAGATGCTTCAATGCTGCATCTACTTCGTCCATCCACGTGAATTTTTCCGCCTTCTTCAGCAACTTGTATAGCAGCAGAGCCTTCTCTCCAAGTCGGTTGACGAACCGACTAACTGTTGCAACACAACCTGTTAGTCGTTGAATGTCCTTTAGGAATGTCGGACGGTTTATGTTTAATATAGCCTTGATTTTCTCCGGGTTGACCTCGATTCCACGCTGGGAAACGATGAAGCCCAACAATTTGCCGGCTGGAACCCCGAAGACGCACTTCTTAGGGTTAAGCATCATGTTGTATTTCCGGATATTATCAAAGGTTTATTTTAAGTCGGAGATTAAGTCATTTGACTTTTTAGACATCACCGCTATATCTTCCACATAGGCGTGAACGTTCCGACCAATTTGATCGTGTAGGCAACGTTGCATTGTCCGCTGGTATGTAACACCGGCATTTTTCAACCCAAAGGGCATCATAACATAGCAAAACGTGCCGTAGGGTGTAGTGAACGAAGTGGCCAATTGGTCCAACTTCCTCATCTTGATCTGGTGGTATCCTGAGTATGCATCGAGAAAACACAAAAGTTCTGAGCTAGCCGTCGAGTCAATGACTTGGTCAATGCAAGGCAAAGAAAACGGATCTTTGGGACATGCTTTGTTCAATACGGTGTAATCAACGCACATTCTTAATTCTTTGGTTCCCTTTTTGGGGACAAGTACAGGATTGGCCACCCATTGGGTGTGAAGGACTTCTCGGATAAAACTAGCCTGAAGTAACCTAGCTATCTCTTTGCCAATGGCGCGTCCCTTCTCATCTCCAAAGCATCGTAGAGGTTGCTTCACTGGTTTGCATTTTGGATCAATGTTTAAGCTATGCTCGGCAAGTTCCCTAGGTACACCTTTAATGTAGGCAGGTTGCCAGGAAAAGATGTCCCTATTCTTACGGAGGAACTCGACGAGCGCGTTTTCCTATTTGTTATCCAGGTTCGTCCCAATGGCGGTGGTCTTGGAGGCATCGCCTACCACAAGTTCCACCGGCTTGGTCTCGATGGCGGCCTTGAATGCTGGAGCAGAGTCAGAGATCTGTTTCTTCGACGCGGGCATCCCTGAGTCATCGACCTTGCTCTGGATCTCCTTGAATTCTTTGCTGTAGAGGACAGCTTCTGCGTAGGCTGCTTCATTAATCTCGCAGTCCCTAGCTTTGGTAAAGCTTTCGGATACGGTGATGACACCATTTGGTTTGGGTATATTTAGCTTGTTGTAGACGAAGCATGGCTTGGCCATGAAGGTGTGGAATATGTCGCGGCCGAATATGACGTGGTACACACTCTTCAAGGGGACCACCTCAAAGGTCATGCGCTCTTGGCGGTAATTATTAACATCGCCAAAGGCAACCTGAAGTGTGATGCACCCAAGGGACCGAGCCTCCCGACCAGGAACTACGTCGTGGAAGATGGTGTTGGTCCGCCTTAGGTTTGCCTCCGTCAAGTTCATCTTCTGCAGTGTATCCAGGTACATGATGTTGATGCTGCTTCCACTATCCACCATACACTTGGTGAACTCATTGCCGTCAATCAGGGGGTTGATGACCATGGCGTATTGGTTCTCCGTAGGAATGAGGTCTGGGTGATCCTTCCTGTCCCAAGTAATTGGAACCTCCGACCAGCGCAAGTATTGGGGAACGGGGGGTAAAGTAGCCATCAGTATCCTTAAAGAGGTCTTTTGTTGTCGGACGGTGGGGATGCCAAGGAAAGTGTGGTAAACTGGCGCCTTCTTTTCGAAGGGGTTCTTGCCTTTGCCGTCGCTCTTGGCAGCGTGCTTGGGGTCAACATCCTCGTCCATGTCACTTGAATCCTTGGGCTCCTCCTCCTTCTTCTTCCCCTTACCCTTGCCTCGCGGTCTGTTCTTCCGACTTTGCTTGTAGCCGGACTCCGGGTCCTCCTTGAGGTCGTTGACAAACTTGCAGTGTCGATTGGTGTGAGTGGATTTGCCATTGGCATCGAGGTGTACGAGGCACGGCATATCGCGGTACTCTTCGTAGGTTTGGGGAACGCGGAGCGCTGCCGAGGTAGTTTCACTTCCTCGCTGTTGCCCACGACCAGCTCCCCGTCCTCGGCCACGTTGTCCGCCATCACCTCGTCCTGCAAAGGTCATGGCGACCATGTTGGGAGTTTGCTTTTCTTCTGCAGCGGTTTTTCGCTTTGTGCTGCTGTTCCTCCGAGCTTGAGTTGGAACGGCCGTTGTCGGCAGGGAGCCGCGAATATCGTCGTCGGCAGCTGCGAACTCACTATCTAACTGAATCATCTGGTTCAAGTCAAGCTGGTAATTGTCCTGCAAGCGCTTCAGCTTATGTCGGAGCAACGTGCCCCTTTCCAACTCATCAATGAAGGCGGCCATGGCGGTTTAAGCGTGCACTCCTGCGCAGGAATTCTTCATATCCAGCCAACGGGAGAGGTAGGCACGAGATGTCTCGTCTTTATCTTGCACGCACCGCTGTAGATCGCCAACAGTGCAGGGACGCTTATACATACCCTCGAAGTTCTTGGTGAACTCTTCTTGCATGTCCAACCAATTGCAGATGGATCTCTCCAGCAAGTCATCAATCCATTGACGGGCCGTGCCCGCCAACATCAATGGGAGGTACTTGACGGTGATGTTGGGGTTACCCCTGGCGATTTCCACCGTGTTGCCGTAATCCTGCAACTAAGTAGCTGTCTTGGCGGTGCCGTCATAGGGCTTGATGGTCTTGTCAATCTAGAAATCTTTGGGGTAAGTTGCGGACCATATTGCAGGTCCAAAGCAACATGGTCCCAGGTATGGTCCTTCTCGGGCCTCGTGGATCTTGTTTATCCGCGAACGTGCGTCGTATGGCTTCGGGCTTCTTTTCTTCGTGTCAACAGGGGATGGGCTGCATGAATAACATGGGCCCCGTCCGCCATGGTGACTGCTAGGTGGTGACGGAGGCGGAGGTGGCGGTGGGTTAGCCTTCTTGCTATTACCTTCCTGCGACATCTCACGCTTGTCGCAGTTGCTTGTCGGATGCGGAGGGTCATGGCGTGACCTGCTCTTGTGTCCTTGGTTACGCTCTCCGTCATGTCGGGTCTGATCCGCGTTGTCGCGGATGACGATGCCACTCTGCCTTGGCGGGGGCATATCCGTACGACGGTGAGCTTTGGGGTCTTCGCGATGTCGGGGGGAGCGGGGCAGTGGCGATGGGCGATGAGGTTGGGCCTTTTCTCCGTGGTCAGAGGATATGGGGATTGCATCCTTCCTGTTGCGCGCATCCCTCCGTCTTTGTTCTGATGATCCCGTCTGGGACCCGACATCAAGAGGAGATCTATCCCTTGGCGGCTTATGCTGACTAGACTGGCAGAATGCTGGGTCAGACTCAAGACTCTGAGAGGTGGCCTTTTCCTGCTGCTTTACCGCCTTGGCCACAAGGTCATAGACCTGGTCCACTGCCTCAGGCGATCTATCCTGCTCCAGAAGGGTCTTGGCGATGGTGAGGTTGAGGAGAGGGGTGGGCATCACCTGCCTGCCTTCACTGTCAATGTATCGCTTGGCCTGTGCCGGCTTTGGGGGAGCCCAACCTAGGTTTCGCCGCACACCAGGATCGTTGATGATGCGAGCCGGAGCTTTCTTGGCCTTCTGCTGCTGCAGCAGAGTCTTGTATTCGGCCTCCATTGCTCTAGCTTTCTCTATGGACTTCTGCGCATTAACCAGATCTCGATCTAGCTGAGCGCCTTGCTCCGCGATGGCCTGCGCTTCCTCCAGCAGCTGCTGGCGCTTCTCGTCAAGCTGGGTCACGTTTCGGATATGAGCTATGGTTAGTGGCTCAACGAGGAGATTGTCGTACATTACTCTATCAACTGGAGTAACTTGGGCACCAGCAGACATAGATGCCGGAGGCGGCAAGTTTGC
This sequence comes from Avena atlantica, assembly GCA_910589765.1. NCBI lineage: Eukaryota > Viridiplantae > Streptophyta > Magnoliopsida > Poales > Poaceae > Avena > Avena atlantica. The sequence continues at coordinate 234,947,799 of OU342738.1, forward strand.
AGTGTTGTTATTCCTCGGTCCGGTGCCGAGTTCCTGTGGCTGTTGCACTGAGTTGGGCAGAGGGGGCATCTGTTTCGCGCGATCATTCTCGGCAGCGAGAAGTGGTCCCTTCCCCTTGTCCAGCGTTGTAGGCGGAGCTCTTGCAGGTTGATCTTCATCCATCGCCATCCCAATGGTGATGAACACTTCTCGGGAAGTGACGGCGTTTTTGTCCTACTCGTCGCGCTGGTAATCCCCTCCATCTCCTGCATGGCAGAGTCTAGCTCCTCAGGGCTGAAATCTATCTCCTCTGAATCTGCACTGAAGTCGGCGTAAAGCGCGTCAATCACAGAGTCGAAGGGTGCTAGGGCTTCCTCGATGACGGGGGGTGGAGGTACAACGGGCGCGACAATTACTGGAGGTGGTGGTGCATCTGCGGCGATGGCGGCAGGAGGCTGTGGTGGTGGTGGCTGAATCGGTGGTGCTCCGCTAATGAGTGTGAGATCTGTTTGAGCTGCCTCTTTGGCCTCCGCGTAGTTGTTGACGGTATTCACCATGCTTTCGAAGGTGAGGCTTCCTGAAGCCTGCTGCCACCTTAGAGAATGCCGGAGAAGCGTGCCATGGTCCAGTCCCTCCACAAAGTCATACATAACATCATCATTGGGCTAGTGTGCCAGATCGTCTCGTATACGGAGCCACCTGGCCAGGTAATCGCGGGGGTTTTCGCCCTCTCTCTGAATGCAACGCGCCAGATCGAATATGGTAACCACGCCGATGAACTTGGATCTCTGCTGTCTAGACGCACGGACGAAGCCGGCGGATTTGCAATGTTCTTCCACCTTTATATCCTGCACATGGGCGGTTTGGGAGGGCCTTGAATTTTTTCGATCTTTGCCGGCAAACTTCGAAGATAGATCCGACATCGTTCCTTCCACGAACGTATCCTGCCCGTAGGCGGTCCGTGCGGGTCTTGATGTTTTTCGATCTTTGCTAGCAAACTCCGAAGAGAGATCCGACATCGATCCTTCTGTGAACGTATCCTACCCGTAGGAGGTCCGTGCGGGTCTTGATGTTCCTCCGACTCCCAGGGAACTAGTGCCCGAGTCGGTTTCGCTGATGAAGAGGTGGATGTCTCTGATAGGGACGATCGAACATCGCGTAGGGTTCGTCTTTGCCAGGATCCAGAACTCGTCGGGAGGGACAATCGAAACATTGCCAGAGAAGAGAACGCGACCGATGGCTACGGTTTCACCGATTCCCGCGAAGATCTTGGTCCTCGCCCGCTGAAGAGCCTAAAGCGCTTGTAGCCCCACGGTGGGCGCCAACTGTCGTGGTATTGCCAACCAGTACGCCATGGAAGGGTCCTCAAAGTGCGTGTTTAGAGACGTGGGGGAAGGCGAACGGTTGACGGGTATGAGGTAACACAGCTTACCCAGTTTCAGATCCCACAACGGTGGCGGAATCCTACTCCTTCTATAAATCACTATAATGGCAATACGCCGAGTTACAGAGATAGGTTCGCTGTACGAGGTGTATGTGAAGTTATCTGAGATTGTGCCCTAAAGGCTCCCATAGGACCGAATTATATAGTCGCCAGGTCCTAGGGTTACAGGGAAGAGTCCTAGCCGGACAGGTTACAGAGTCCTACACCGTCTATTACTAGTCTAGCGTGTCTTGTACTCCAAGGCTCCGGGTACGCTGGTGACTCCACCGTAGCCTTCCCTTGTCCGGCATGGGCCTCCCTTCTGGATCCATATAACTGGGCCGCCCAGCAGGCCATGGGCCATGCTACCAACTGTGGCCACCCGGGTTATCCGGATAGAGGACATGCTATGAGGATACACATATAGCATATCCCCAACACACCCACTTGGAGGGTATAACCTTGCGTGAGCCCATAGGTTGCCTACCTCCAAACGTCTCTTCTTCAATCCCGATGGGTTGGAGGTGCCTGAGGTTCCTGCCCTTCCTGAGCAAAAAATATTCATTGTGCTGCAAAAATTTCAAAGAAAAACTATAGGCATCAGGTTTCTATCACACAAACAGATGATTATAGACATAAATTACAAAAACTAACATGAGGAATCAAAAATAATCTCAACTTATGATGAAATCATCTAGATAGTCAATGTGAGGAATTCAAACATGAATTTCAGAAAATAAAGCATGGATCGGATGAGAAACTTACAAATGAGAAGATTCCCCCACTCAAACGCAAGTTATCAGTGAAGAATTTAAGGTTCTAGGTGATTAGGGTTTGAGTTGAAGAGAGAGAGGAAGAAGAAGGAGGCTGGCTGCTACTAGCCATCGTCCCCTAATCATGCGATGCACGCGGTACAGTCGAACGGTACGGGCGGGTCCTGCCTATACCGGTGCTCATCACCGTTGGATTAAAACTAGGGTTCTGAGATCAAACCTGGGTGTTCTGGTATGGATAGACGGTACAGGCGCGTCCGGTCGTACCAGTGGTCATTATTGCGCCAGTAAGGGTGGAGCTGGTTGTCGATATATGGTACGGGCGGACAATACGAGCGCGTCCGGTCGTACCACTACTCGTTATATATGAGCACTTCCTCCGACTGCTTCGTCGACAAGAACTTCACTACTCTAGTACGGGCGGGTGGTACGGGATCATTCGGCCCTACCACCTCTCGTTACATCACTTGTACCCCGTTTTCATCATTCTCTTCAAAAATTTAATCTTCCACATCTTTATTAACCTTCATAAACTCAACAACTTTTTATTAGAGAACAAAAAGTAAAAACAGAAATAAAGTAAAACATTAATACTAAAGATGGGTGATGACCCACAAGTATAGGGGGTGTATCGTAGTACTTTCGATAAATAGGAGTGTCGATCCCAACGAGGAGAAGAAGGTGTTGGATAGTGGTATGGAGCAGGAAATCTTTGTAAATATTCAGCAAATGGATTTTTAGGGGTTTTCTGATAAAGCAAAGAAATAAAGTGCAAGTAATAAAGACAACGAACAATTGCAACAAGTGGCCCAATACTTTCTTAGTAAAGGACAGGCCAGTGAAAATACTTATAAGGACCAGACGTTCTCGAGGACACATGGGAATTCTGTCAAGTGCTTTCGCTTCAAATAGCTGAGTAGTCTTCTTTGGTGTTGTAAGTGTTGTGTGGGTGAACCTATGCTAATGTACCGACCTTACTTGGACTAATACATACTTGTGATTAAACCCCCTGCAAGCATCCGCAACTACATGAAATAAATTAAGATATAAACCTAACCATAGCCTTAAAATCCGAGATCCTATGCTCCTTGTGCAATGGTGTCCTAACGGGGGTTCAGGTTTCTGTCACTCCGGCAACCCCAAAATTAGTAGCCAAATACACAATGCATTCCCCTAGGCCCATAAATGGTGAAGTATCATGTAGTCGACGTTCACATGACACCACTAGAAGAATAGCACCACAACTTAAATACTAAACCATTGAATAATATCTCAACACAAATCCACTACTAACAACATGACTTCTCCCATGTCCTCAGGAACTAAACGAACTACTCACGAGACATCATATGGATCAAGATCAAAGATTATATGGTGATGAGTAACAATCTGAACATAAACAATAATCCAATGGTTCCACTCACAAGCTTCAACTACAATAGTAATCAACACCGGGAAAGTTTCCCCTAAGAACTATGCAAGTATTCAACACAATTGTTACAGTGGGATGGAGTGGAGATGATGGTGCTGGTGGATATGATGGTGTGGATGATGATGATGATCCCGATGAAGTCTAGCTTGATGATGGTTTGATGGCGACGATCTCCCCTCTCCGGGAAGGAATTTCCCCGACAGAAATCTGCTTGCCGAAGAGCTCTTTCTCTCTCGGTGTTTTCCGCCTCGCAAAGGCGGCGAAATCTTTCTATGGTTGCTCTCCATGTTTTAGGGTTTCGAGGAGAAGATATAGGCGAGAGGGCGGAGCTAGAGGTCGGCCAGGTGGGCCACACCCCCTGTAGGCATGGCCTAGGGGTGGCCCGCTCCTAGGGGGGTGTGGGCCCCCTGTGGCCCATCTCCGCTTCCCCTTCTTGCTTTCTTCGTCTTCTGGGAAAATTGTATTTTCCGTAGTTTTTCTGGTATTTTTCTGATCTTCGCGAAATTGCATCAAAACACATCTTTTTTCCATCAGAATCCTGACTCCGGCAGTTCATCCTCCAAGAATCATCCAACATGCAAAAACAGATGAAAATACATAAGTATCACCTCTTAATATGATGCAAATTATGATATAGAATGGTGATGCAAATTGGACGTATCAACTCCCCCCAAGCTTAGACCTTCGATTGTCCCCAAGTGAAAACTAAGCTCAGTAAACATGTCCAAAGGTTTATGGAGTGAAGTGTCGATAAAACAATACGAGAAAGAAGCATCACACTTACCATTCTCATAGAAGAAAGCAACTCACCATTATATAACTTAGCTTGCAACAAGTAGAGGAGTCACAATAGAGATGCATAAAGATAAATCATAATTGGAATTGGCAAACTTTTGTGCTTGGTCACAGAACAGCTGGCAAACAGTCCCCCCAAAAGCTTTTGTAGAAATTTTAAAACAAGAGTACTCTTTTTCTCAAACATAAAAGGTTTTTCACAATGAAGGATTTCTAAGTAAAACTCAATAGATAAGAGTCTTGTGCAAACAAAGAAGATAAAGAATATGATTGAATAAATCATCATATGAATGCTTGAAACACAACAACTCAAATGCTTGCTGGAGATGGAGAGGAAGTAGGTTTACTGACTCAACTTAGAAGTGGAAGAAAGGTCCTTCATAGAAGGAAGAAGGGATTTCAAGTTCATAAAGAGCTTCCAAAATATTATGGTACTTACTAGCTTTGAGCCCTCATTGCCCATACCATAAGCATCTTGAAATGATTAAGGTTAAAGTGAACAAAGATGGATTGTATGCTTGAAGAAATATAAGTTGGCAATCTCATTTCCCTTGAGTACAAGGGCCGCTCCTCATGCTACTCAACTTTAGTTACCGGTAAGTTCTTGTCATTGTAAGTACATGTGTATCATAAAGAACTGCCAACGGGTACCCCTTGCACATGGTACATGATCTATCCCATAACCAAAATGACAAGGCAAGCAGACAGTGAGCATCTTAGCGATATTTTTATTTGCTATTTGCATAGGTTTTTATTGAGGATGCTTCACATATTGCTCACTATGGTTATGCTGCAAGATTCCACCATGATTAAGCATGACTTAGGCTAGCGTCCCAGGCGTTTCTCTAACACACATACATAACTCCATGGACATACAAGCTCCCCTTTTATTTCACACCTATGACATCCGCAAACAAAAGAGCATGATATCAACTGGATATGTATCCATACGTGTTGGAAGCGTTCCTCGTGACAACACAGTTCTGCTAATCCCAACGTATAGATGCAAGCATATACAACTTCGATGACACAATGGTTCAAGTTTATTAGGGGCAAGAAAATAAGGTGTGCCATTAAGTTTGTGAGAGCTTTACTAACTAGTTTTATCATAACAAAATAATTTTTAATTCGAAAGATAGATGAAGCTTGAGAATTTTCTTGGAATAGCAATAATGCTAATAGGTAGATATGGTGGAAAAAATGGCACAGGTTTTGGTTCAAAAGGGGTTGGAAGCATGAGAAGTATGCCTTCTCAAAACAGGTTTTTGGCTAGCAAGGTTGGGTAGCAAGCAAAAGAGTTGAAGCAAACAAGCAAACATACAAGTAATAAAGCCAAACATGCAATCTTCCTTGAAGACACAAAAGATCTTAAATAAAGAATACTAAGCTTATGAGTGATACGTCAGAAACGTATCTATAATTTTTGATGCTCCATGCTTGTTTAGTATCTACTTTGCTTTGCTTTTTCTACACTTTGAGGTGCTTTTTACATGTTTTCTGCTACTAACCTATTAACAAGTTTCCACAATGCCAGTTGCCTATTTTCTGCTGTTTTTGGTTCCAGAAAAGCTAGTAAGGAAATATTCTCGGAATTGGACGGGACAAACGTCAAAGTCAATAACTTTCCATGGGGAACAATAAGTCCAGAGGGGAGACGGAGAGGCGTGCCAGGGCAGCCACACCCCCCTAGGCGCGGGTGGGCCCTGCCCCGCGCCTAGGCAGGGTGTAGGGCCCCTGTACACCGCCTTGACCTCCCTCTTCGCCTATAAGAAGCCCCTGATGCAGAAACCCTAAGGACCTGATCAATATTGCACGAAACCGTTTTTACCCGCCATCACCATCATCCCTAGATCGGGGGGGGGGGATATGAAGTTCTTCCCGGCACCCTGCCAGAGGGGAGATCATCCTCGAGGCCTTCTCTCTAGTATGATGCGTGAGTAGTTCAACCTTGGAATATGGGTCCATGTAGTTGCTAGATGGTTGTATCTACTCCTTGGTGCTTTCATGTATAGATCTTGTGAGCTCCGTTCATGATCAAGATCTAATCTATTTGTAATCATGCATGTTGTGTTTGCGGAGATCCGATGGATATTGAGATTATTATGTTGGTTTGATTAATGGTTTTGTCTTTATGATTCTATCATGTCTGTGTTGTTTGTGATCTTGCATGCTCTCCGTTGTTAGTAGCTATCTTGGCCAAGTAGTTCCTAGTGAATCCAAGAGGGGGTATTTATGCTCGATAGTGGGTTCATGCCTCTATTGAATCTGGCGAAGTGACAGAAATCTCTTCGGTTGTAGATGTGATGTTTCTATTAGGGAGAAAACAACGGTCTCTTGTTCATGGAACATGTGGACTGTTTACCTTACACACTGTGCTTAAAGCAGTTGTCTGTTGCTTGCAACTTAATACTGGAGGGGGTTCGGATGATAACCTGAAGGTGGACTTCTAGTCATAGATGCAGTTGGATGGCGGTCTATGTATCTTATTGTATTGCCCAATCGAATCTCATAGGATCTTTCTGACTAGTAATTGCATTGTTATGCCTTGCTCAGTTCCTGTCAATTGCCCTGCTGTAATTTGTTTACCCTTCATGTCATGTTGTTTATCTAAGGAGAGCACCTCTAGTGAACTATGGACCCCGGTCCAATCTTTACCATTGATACATCTTCCAAGGTTACCTGTTTACTTTCTACAAACCATTACCTTCCACACCATACTTTTAATCCTTTGTTACAGCAACCGATGAGATTGACAACCTCACTGTTAGTTGGGGCAAAGTCTTGAGTTTGTGTTGTGTAGGTATCCGCGTTGCTTGCAACACCTATGTGATGTTTCCTTCCTCCTACTGGTTCGATAACCTCGATTTCTTACTAAGGGAAGACTTGCTGCTGTGCTGCTTCATACCTTGCTCTTGGGGTTCCCAACAGACTCCACATCAACTGAGCCATCAACAAGTTTTCTGGCGCCGTTGCCGGGGAGGCTAAGGACATCTTCACTAGGGGAGTCCTTTACTTCCTTTCTATTTACTTTATTTTAGTTTGATTTGTTTCTTTTGCTTGGTTTTGTTTTCCTCTTTCCAAAAAACCCAAATTTTTTTTAGTCTATTTTGGTTTGCTTGCTTTATTCAAACACACACAAAAATTGGTTCCTTCTCTAGTTGCCGGTCTATTGTTGCCTTGCTTGGTCATGCTTTCCATCAATGAATGGATTCTTTGAAACTAGTTCTTATTGGCAAGGTGGGTTCACGGAGGAACAAAAGTATTATTATAAGGAACACCGTTTGTCACAAAAAGGGAAACACCTATGGGAACAAATTGATAAGCTGAATACTATTGCTAGAGACGTGTGCTCTATTTATAATGTTACTTATTGCTTTGATAAAGCTTGCTGCTACATGACATATAAATACCTACCCCTTGCTTACCAAAGGAGGATGAATGTTATGTTCCTGTGGATCCTTTTGAAATATCAAATTTGGATAAAACCTGTGGAGGTTTTAATCCCACTATTTTTGAGCTTGATAGAAATTATGTGTTTGTAGATCATGAAAAGCATGCTTTATGTGATAGCTATATTGTTGAGTTTATTCATGATGCTACTGAAAATTATTATGAAAGAGGAAAGTATGGTTGTAGAAGTTTTCATGGTACTGAAACACCTCTCTATGTGCTGAAAGTTTTGAAGTTGCTCTTGTTTCATGTTCCTATGCCTGTCACTTTGTTCTTTGTGAATTTATTTGCATACAAGATTCCTATGCGTAGGAAGTGGTTTAGAATTAAATGTGTTTTGAATTTGCTTCTTGATGCTCTCTTTGACTTCAATTCATATTTCTTAAGAGAGCATCTTCTCAAATTATCATGCCTAACTTAAAGGCGTTAATGAAAAGTACTTGTTGGGAGATAACCCAAGAGTTTCCTTGAGCCTTGGAATTTATTAATTCAGTAATGACCTCACCTTATCCTTTTTGTTTGGTTTTTGTGCCAATAATGACCTATAATGAGACGGAAGTAAGATTTGCAGAGTTGCTGTCCCGAAACAGATTTCTGTCCTCCACCAAAAATATTCTTGAGGAGTCTCTGCAACTCGGAGTGAGCTCAAAATTTACGAATTAATCCCACAGTATGTTAGCTAACTTTCGTTAGTTTAACACTTTTTTATTTGAGCAACAAAATATTTTCGAAAAAATAGGCTTCTACCTGTTGTCTGTTTTGACATATTTCCGCCATTATTTGCATTTGCTTCTTATTGATTCCTTTTTAAGTTCTCTTTAGGTGAATTGAGCTTTTTGAAGGAGTTACTACAGTAGCTTGTGTTTTTAGTGAAAATCCTTGCTGTTCCAAAGCTTTGCCAGAGGTCTAATATCTTTTGAATAAACTAATGTTGCTAATGAAGATTGTGTGAAGTTTTGTATGAAGGAAAAATTTTAGGTGTAGAGAGAGAATGATGTAATGAGATGAAGAATGGACAAAAGCTAAATCTTGGGGATGCCACCCCAGTGTCACCCCAAGAAATATCCAAGAGGTACAAGCGTCAAAGCTTGGCTTCTTCATCAATAAAAAGCTCAGGTCTATCTAGACACTTCGTTTTTATTGCTTCATGCACAATTGTGTTGTTCTTGGAGCGTCTTAGTTTTCGTTTTTGTTTGCTTTGCTTAGTTTGTTAAAGTAGTTTGGAACCCCGTTCTCGTTGTGTTGTTTTGCAAATAAGTTGCTTGGTGTTGGAAAGGACTAGTAAGTTCTTGCTTGTAAGTGCAAGAGGAGCTTGCATTAACTGTGATTTAGACTTTAGCATGACATGCTAGGTGTTGTTTTGGCATTATGCTTAGTAATTATTGCTATAGCATGTCTTGTACCAAACAATTGGGATTGCTTAGTGTGCCTTGAAAAAATTATGCGTTGTTTAAACATGCAAAAGCATAGTATTGTGGTATTCTCCTCTAATGATTTCCTTGGGTTGACTTGGCACATGATCACACCATGTTATTACTCTCACAAGTCACCATTAGCCTCTATGATCATTTAGTCCTTGACTTGTAGTACCACTCTATGCTCTGATTAGTAATGCTTTGTTACTCTGGATGATTATGTCCATTATGCTCTCTTAGTTGGTTGTCCCACTCTTTTGCTAGCCTCCACTTGTATGAGTAAGTTCTACTCACGCCTCTAACTCCCAAGAAACCAAGTTTTTCCAAAGTGTCCACTATAAACTCCTATGCATGGTGTGTTACACCATTCCAAGTATATTCTTGTTTTCAGCTATCTTCCAATTAAAAACTATTTTGTTATGTGAAAACTTAGTGATTAAATCCCTCACAAACTTGATGGCACACTTTATATTCTTTGCCCCTAATAAACTTGAACCATTGTGTCATATATGTTGTATATGCTTGCACTTATACGTTGGAATTAGCAGAACTGTGCTGTCACGGGGAACATTTCCAACATTGCACTTATACTTTGTACTCAATTGATATCATGCTCTTTTGTCTATGGATGTCACCGGTGTGAAATAAAGAGGGAACTTGTAAGTCCATGGAGTTTGTATTCTGTGTTAGAGAAATGCCTGGGCCGCTAGCCTAAGCCATGCCTAATCATGGTGGAAACTTGTAGCATCACCATAGTGAGATATCTATGAAGCATCCTCAATAAAAGCTATGTATATGGTAAATAAAAAGATCGCTGAGATGCTCATTTTCTGCTTGCCTTGTCATTTTGGTTATGGGATAGCTCCTGTACCATGTGCAAGGGGTACCCCGTTGGCGGTTATCTATGATATGCAAATACTTACAATGACAACAACTTACATGTGACTGAAGTTGAGTAGCATGAGGTGTGGCCATTGTATTTAAGGGACTTGAGATTGCCAACTTATACTTTGTCAAGCATAAACTCCATCTTTGTTCACTTTAACCTTAATCACTTCAAGATGCTTATGATAGGGGCAATGAGGGCTGAAAGCTAACAAGTACCATAATTTTTGGAAGCTCTTTTTTTAACTTGAAATCCCTGCTTACTTTATAAAAGGCCTTTCTTCCACCATTATTTGAGTCTCCACCTTCTACCTTTAGGCACCATTAAGAGAGAATAGTTGTCATTCTGTTTGCAGTGTTCCTAAGCTTATTGATTGATACATATTCTAATATTACTTGTTCTTGTGCTATTTGTTTCTAGTCACCCTTCTGAACTTTGAAGGTGTCCTATGAATCTATTTGCTACTCCATGAGGGACAAGCTGATTGCCACTATGCCATGTTTTTGTATGTGAAACAAACAAACGTTTTTCAATGCATGTTATTCATGATCTTTGTTTGTAGCCTTTCATGTTGCATGCATAGTTACTATGTCCTATTGTTAGAACTCCATCTTTCATGCACATGTTTAGAGTTCTTTGATCCCAGCTTTCAATGCTTGCAAATGGTTAGATCTTTATTGTGAGGGTGCATGTCACCTCAAAAATTATTCTTTTTATCACTTACCTACTCGAGGACGAGTAGGAGTTAAGCTTGGGGATGCTTGATACGTCGGAAACGTATCTATAATTTTTGATGCTCCATGCTTGTTTAGTATCTACTTTGCTTTGCTTTGTCTACACTTTGAGGTGCTTTTTACATGTTTTCTGGTACTAACCTATTAAGAAGTTGCCACAGTGCTAGTTGCCTGTTTTCTGTTGTTTTTTATTCCAGAAAAGCTAGTAAGGAAATATTCTCGGAATTGCACGGGACAAACGTCAAAGTCAATAACTTTCCGTGGGGAACAAGAAGTCCAGAGGGGATACGGAGAGGCGTGCCAGGGCAGCCACACCCCCCTAGGTGCGGGTGGGCCCTATCCCGCGCCTAGGCAGGGTGTAGGGCCCCTGGCCACCGCCTCGGTATCCCCCTTCGCCTATAAGAAGCCCCCGATGCAGAAACCCTAAGTACCCGATGTAAGGTTCCCAACCTTTAATAAGGTAGAGATCCCTGTGTTTACAATGCTAGTCCCTGGATCAATAGCTAGCATCCACAGTTAAGATGTAATATCAAGAAACAAAGGTCATAATACAACTTTATAACCAGGAATAACATAATTTATTACATCTTACATAGCTCATTTGGCTATTACATTACATTGCAGCAGAATATCTATAAGCATGGGGTCCTTCATATTCAAAGTGCCACAGGCAGACATGTTGGTTGTAGACTTTGTAATCCTAATCCACACACTTCACTAAATCAAACAAACCTTCAACATAACAAGTTACAGCCACAAGGGTCAATATAATGGAATTGTATTGGCAAGTGATACTATGGTAGTATAGTGGAGTCTATCATCTATATGCATTTGGCTAAGTGGAGCTTAGGCTTGCTTTGCTCAAAATAGATTTTTCCTTATCATTTGAAAACACTAAGTTTTTGCTTGACAAAAATCTTTCCCAAGGCATCTCCCAATCAAAGATTGAAGATCCTTTAACCCTTGTTCATCCACAAGTTTTTAACTTAGAAATTTGGATGATGATATTCTTGATAGCTTCCATGTCTTGATGCTCAAATTGTCCTTTGCCAGGGACATGGCTAAGTACTTAGATTTTACACTCTGCAGAGGTGGTGCACTTTCCCCACAAGACTTGGTTTCACCAAGACAAGATCTTTCAGAAGCCTTTCCTTAGACCAAATGGACACGTTCCAACCTATCATCCCACTACCACCAACTGTCCAAATGGCTAAGTTCTAGCAACCTATGTGATCCAGGCAGAGCCCATAATGCCAAGTGGTTGCACTTGAAGCTTCTCAACATTTGACATCTCAAATCTCTTTGTTCCTGGGTGGCTTTCCACAAGTGAGATACACCAGGTTTAACCCCTGGGTAACCACTCAACACAAACCATTCCTTCCATTCCACCCAGGTGATTCATTCACTTAGTTGTTTTATTAACAAAACACAAGTCCTCAGACTTAGAAATTTTTCCATAGTGTGAATATATATTCCACCCTTGTTTTCTATTAGCTAAGCTAAGCTTGATAGTAGTAGGAATCTTAACTTAGGAAAATTTCTACTAAGGTTTCATCTACTAGGATTTCCCATAGCATGGTTTATACTTAGCAAAAATTCCATGCAAGTTTTACTTAGAAAAATCACTAATGCATAGTGAAAGTAATGGGACAAAGGTATGAAGCATCACTTTCCATTTTGGTAGAGGGTATAAGTTCACTCCTTGATCTTTGCAATGTTCACACACTTCAAGTCACTACAATTCAATCAAGCAAACAATATTTCAATCTACCATTCAAGCAATTCATCACATAAAATAACAATAACAAAACAATGCATGCAATCATGCTAAAGGATTGTTTTATTTGGAGAAGTGGTTCCCAATGGGTCATAAACATTTGAAAACACCTAATGGTCATTTTATAAAGTGGCAAAGTCATTTGCAAAATATTTCACTTCATAAACCATTTTCAAAACAAGGTATCATTTTATGTGGTGTAGAAATGTTTTTACTAAGGCATTAATCTATAGGGTTCACAAAATACATTCTCAAATCATAAAACTTGGTGTTTGGGGCCAGAGAGTTTAAAACAAAACATTTCCCAAAGGTTTTCTTCCAAAACCATTTTTAATAAATAAACCATATTTTTATTTGACTAGAATTGGTTTTAAATCCAAGATTCATTCTTTTGCATCACCAAATATATTTTTGAAACCACAAAGTGTTTCCTATGGTCAGTAGGTTCAAAACACACCATTTGCCAAATATTTTATCCCCAAAAACATTTTAGAACAATTTTTATAACCTAAACAAGCATACATAAGTTTCTGCAAAAACAAACATTTTACCAGAAGCTTTTTACTAAACAAAGTGCATGGTTGGCTAGGGCTTGTTTTTCTGAATCCATTGATATAAAATTTGCAAAATTTGGACGTGTGGTTTGAAAGTTATGGATTTTTCAAATTTGAACTTCTAATAGGAAAGTTTCTGTTTTTAAAACGGAGTCTGAGCCACGTGTCGAGTTCTTACTCGCTGATACCGTTTCGTCTGGATCATGCGCTGTAGGCCGTTGGATCTAACTGACATCGCACGTCGCAGGTTCATACTTACCCCTTCGCTCTCTTTCTATCCTAGCCGCTGGATCCTAATCCCACGGCACCTAGCACACTTGCCAGAGACGGGCGGCGCTGCGGTGGCTACTGGCGGCGGAGCGGTCATATGGTGGCGGTGCTGGCGATGCAGGAAACGAGAGAGGCTGGGGAGATGCTCACCGAGTTCGCCGAAGCTTGGGGAAGATCAAGGTGGTACTGGATGGTGAAGGGGCGCACGTGACTGTCCTTAATCGCTCACCGGAGTTGAGCTGGGCCTCGGGTGTGGTTAGACGTCGACGGGGGCGACGATACACAGCGTGCTAAGGCAAATAAAAGGCACCGTTAGGTTCGTATGGATGCCGCGATCTTGTGAGTATCCAAGAGGGGGTAAGGGGTGGTCTAGACTCACCAGTAGTGCTCGCCGGAGTTGCGGGGTTCTTCGGTGGCGCTCAGACGAAGACGGAGGCAAGGTTGCAGGTCACTCGCGGGCGAGCTGAGGCCACAAAGCGGTGCGCCAGGGTCTGGTGAACTTGCCTACGTGCTCGGGGAGGCAAGGGGCGGCGTGGGGTCGCCGGAATTGGCTGGGGAAGGTTGTTAGAGCAGTGGTCGTGCAAACCAAATCAGGGGCAGCCTAGGGGCAGAGGGAGGATGGCGAGCGAGGGGAAATGGAGAGGGGACGTGGGCGATTAAGAGGGCGCAGTTGCAGAGCGGAATCACTGCGGCGTTACGGCTAATTTACGCGAGCATTCAATGGCAGGAACGGCCGGGCGTGGTCAGCAGCGGGTGAGGAAGAAGGTGAGCTGGCGGTGGGGTCCTTTGTCGGCGTGAGAGAGGAGAGGGGAGTTGGGTCCACCGGTCGGCGTCTCTGCGGGTCTGTAAGTAGGTGCGAAACGTTTTTCTTCGGGAGAGAGAGGAGCTGGGCTAACTGGGCCAGGTGGGCTTAGCTGGGCTGGGTAGTCTCTTTCATATTTTTTTGTTCATCTACTTTTTCCTTTTTCCATTTCTTTTTCTGTTTTGAAATTCAATCAAACAATTCAAACATTCAAATCAATCAAATTTCTACCACACTTTGTATTGAGTTTTAGTTCTATTTAACAACACAAAACTAAAGTCCAAAGTAAAATAATAATTTTATTCTTTTTAGGATCTATTTAATAATTAAATAAAATACACCTTAATTATTAATTCAAATAGGTTTTGATTTATTTAATAAAATCTCCATTTTGAAATCTAAATATTATCAAAACCAAATCAGTAGGTTTTATTTGAAAATATAAAATACTTGGAAAACTTGTTTAAAATAATTTAACAAGTTTTGATGTTTTAATTAAAATGGTAAAACTTTTATTTTTTTAATAAAATTGGATATTAATAAATCCTCATTATTTTGTTTAAATAACCCTTTAATCCTTTAATCAAAACAAAACATTTTATTTCAAAAGCTTGGCCAAGGTTTAATTTGGCTCCATAAAATAATCCTTATTTATATTTCTACCTTTTCATTTGTAAACCAAAACTTTTTATTAAAAGATCCAAAAACAGTAATTTCACATATTTAATATTTTCTTTATTATTTGTTTATCTTTTCAAATCCCTTTAGGATTTGTTTAATCAAATAGGTTTGAAGGTTTCCAATTGGAACCAAAAAGTTTCTTCTCACCCTGAAAATCAACAAAGTTTTATTTTATTCATTTATTTTTCACATAACAGGATTTGGAAAATCTTGGGATGTGACACCCGATCAATATTCCACGAAACCTTCTGTAGCCGCTGCCACCGTCGTCCCTAGATCGGGGGGATCTGAAGTTCTTCCCGGCACCCTGTCGGAGGGGAGATCATCCCAGAGGCCTTCTCTCCGGTATGATGCGTGAGTAGTTCCACCTTGGACTATGGGTCCTTGTAGTAGCTAGATGGTTGTATCTCCTCCTTTGTGCTTTCATGTATAGATCTTGTGAGCTCCGTTCATGATCAAGATCTAATCTATTTGTAATCATGCATGTTGTGTTTGCGGGGATCCGATGGATATTGAGATTATTATGTTGGTTTGATTAATGGTTCTATCCTTATGATTCTATCATGTCTGTGTTGTTTGTGATCTTGCATGCTCTCCGTTGTTAGTAGCTATCTTGGCCAAGTAGTCGCTAGTGAATCCAAGAGGGGGTATTTATGCTCGATAATGGGTTCATGCCTCTATTGAATCTGGCGAAGTGATAGAAATCTCTTCGGTTGTAGATGTGATGTTTCTATTAGGGAGAAAACAACGGTCTCTTGTTCATGGACCATGTGGACTGTTTACCTTACACACTTTTCTTAAAGCAGTTGTCTGTTGCTTGCAACTTAATACTGGAGGGGGTTCGGATGATAACCTAAAGGTGGACTTCTAGTCATAGATGCAGTTGGATGGCGGTCTATGTATCTTATTGTATTGCCCAATCGAATCTCATAGGATCTTTCTGACTAGTAATTGCATTGTTATGCCTTGCTCAGTTCCTGTCAATTGCCCTGCTGTAATTTGTTTACCCTTCATGTCATGTTGTTTATCTAAGGAGAGCACCTCTAGTGAACTATGGACCCCGGTCCAATCTTTACCATTGATACATATTCCAAGGTTACCTATTTACTTTCTGCAAACCATTACCTTCCACACCATACTTTTAATCCTTTGTTACAGCAACCGATGAGATTGACAACCTCACTGTTAGTTGGGGCAAAGTCTTGAGTTTGTGTTGTACAGGTTTCCACGTTGCTTACAACACCTGTGTGACGTTTCCTTCCTCCTACTGGTTCAATAACCTCGGTTTCTTAATGAGGGAAGACTTGCTTGTGCTGCTTCACACCTTGCTCTTGGGGTTCCCAAATGCCCCCACATCAACTGAGCCATCAGTCACCATCGTCCCTAGATCGGGGGGCGGGGATCTGAAGTTCTTCCCGACACCCTGCAGGAGGGGAGATCATCCCAGAGGCCTTCTCTCCGGTATGATGCGTGAGTAGTTCCACCTTGGACTATGGGTCCATGTAGTAGCTAGATGGTTGCATATCCTCCTTTGTGCTTTCATGTATAGATCTTGTGAGCTCCGTTCATGATCAAGATCTAATCTATTTGTAATCATGCATGTTGTGTTTGTGGGGATCCGATGGATATTGAGATTATTATGTTGGTTTGATTAATGGTTTTGTCTTTATGATTCTATCATGTCTGTGTTGTTTGTGATCTTGCATGCTCTCTGTTGTTAGTAGCTATCTTGGCCAAGTAGTTTCTAGTGACTCCAAGAGGGGGTATTTATGCTCGATAGTGGGTTCATGCCTCTAGTTTCCAAGGGAAGTGATAGAAATCTCGTCGGTTGTAGATGTGCTATTGCTACTAGGGAGAAAACAACAGTCTCTTGTTCATGGAACATGTGGACTGTTTACCTTACACACTTTGCTTTAAAGTAGTTGTCTGTTGCTTGCAACTTAATACTGGAGGGGGTTCGATTGATAACCTAAAGGTGGACTTCTAGTCATAGATGTAGTTGGATGGCGGTCGATGTATCTTGTTGTATTTCCCAATCGAATCTCTTAGGATCTTTCTGACTAGTAATTGCATTGTTATGCCTTGCTCAGTTCCTATCAATTGCCCTGCTGTAATTTGTTTACCCTTCATGCCATGTTGTTTATCTAAGGAGAGCACCTCTAGTGAACTATGGACCCCTGTCCAATCTTTACCATTGATACATCTTCCACTATTACTTGTTTACTTGATGCAAACAACCATTACCTTCCACACCATACGTTTAATCCTTTGTTACAGCAACCGGTGAGATTGGCAACCTCACTGTTAGTTGGGGCAAAGTCTTGAGTTTGTGTTGTGCAGGTCTCCGCGTTGCTTGAAACACATGTGTGACGTTTCCTTCCTCCTACTGGTTCGATAACCTCGGTTTCTTACTGAGGGAAGACTTGCCGCTATGCTTCTTCACACCTTGCTCTTGGGGTTCCCAACAGGTTCCACATCAACTGAGCCATCAATGAGCCAATCAAGAAATAAAAATAAAATGATACAAAATACCTGTATGCCTTTTTCACGTTTCCTTACAAACCTCAAAAAGTGTTTCTACTAACGAGAGATCGGTTTTCCAAAACTAATTTAGATCTACTTGATGCTCCCAAAGTGATACCAATACTGATCAACAAGATCAATCATATAATAGAGATTGCAAACTAAAATAAGAAGTGCAAAAATTAAAAGATGACACTTCTCATTAATATTCCATAAAGGCACTCACACCAAGGGATACATAGATAACTAAAGGAGAGATACTTCCACAATGCAAAACAACCTATAAGACAACTTCTCTACCAAAGATATGAATCTACTAAAATGGTAAAAGGTAAAATATAATGATGTGATACCGCGACACTCCCCCAAGCTTGGAACAAGCCAAGGGGATGCCAAACCTGATGACGAATTACTCCTTCGGTGGTGGTGGTGTTCTCTTGATAAGCTCCTCAATCAATTTCCTCAAATCCTCAATCTCGAAGGTCAGAGTACGAATCAACTCCGAATTTTGCTCAATGCGGTTCATGATCATATCGGACCGAGAATCCCACTCCTTGTTATTCTTTCCCCACTCTTCCTTCTTAGAGTGTTCCTTTCCTGCATGGTTAGAACGACGCAGATCCCAGACAGAGGGCAAGTCCCCTTTGGGCACCTGTTGGAATTATTGCTCATGTATAAGAGTATGGAAGGGATTCTTGGTACGTGGAGGAGGTGACCGTGGAGCGAAGAAAATACGTGGAGGTTTCCCTCCCGTAGACATCCGCATTGTCCTTCTAATCTTGGTAGGGTTTTCCACCACTCTAATGCTTGTGACGGTAGCGCGGGTGTCCGGATGCTCGTCCTCCTCCATGTCTTCCTCATCCCCAACCAAGATATCCTCCTTCTTGGGGGTTTTGAGGATCATCTCCCTCGGGCTTCTTGCCTTTGTCGTTGGCGGAGACCATTATGCTCTAAACTTGAGAAGATTTCCTGACAGAAACAGATTGAAACGAAAACACGACGAGAACACGATATACGAACCTCGGGGGATCCAGGGGGTTATATATTACGAAGTTTCAAAGTATAAGGAAGGTACTGTGCGAAAACGAGGCAGAGACGGAGTTCAGGGGGCCCACACCCCCTCCAGGCGCGACCAACTAGGGGCCTGTGCCTAGGGTGGGTGTGTCCACCCTGGCCTCCGTTTCCTCCTCTGTTTCGTCTCGTAACCTTCCGTATGTAATAAAAACATCAAAAATATAAAAATATTAGGCTTTCACGAACCTTCTATTTTCACCACTTTTTACCTATTCAAAGACGGACTCTGCAGATTACTTTTTTCCATCTCCTGAAAATTCCTTTCATACAAGGCTTTACACAAACCTCAATGCCAACATTAGTGTATGTAAATCAATAAACCTTTAGGTTTAAACTTTGACTGAAATCCATCAAAACAAAAGCTACTGTAGCAACTCCTTTCCAAAGACACAAAAAGAATCTGAAAAGGGAATCAATATAAGAGGCAAATGCAAATGATGGCAGAAATCTGTCAAAACAGACCAGCAGGTAAAGATTGATTTTTTCAAAAAAAACTTCTGTTGCTCAAATCAAAAAGTGCAAAAGTCATGAAAGTTGAATAACAACTTGGAGAACAAGCACAGAAAAATACAGCTCCATCCGAAGTACTGAACTCCTTCACAATTTTTTACAATGTAGCACAAAAATCTGTCCCAGGACAACCACTTTTCACAACTCCTCCACTTCTCAAAAGTAGTTGATCTTGACACAAAAACCAAAACAAAAAGGATAAGGAGCGGTTATTACTGAGGTAATAACTTCCAAGACTCAACAAAACTATTGGGTTATCTCCCAAGAAGTACTTTTCTTTATTGCCTTTAAGTTAGGCTTGATAATTTCAAAGATGCTCACATAGGAGATATATATTTGAAGTGAAAGAGAGCATCAAGAAGCAAATATCCAACACATTTGATTCTAACCTACTTCCTATGCAAGGGGGTCTCATGAGAAAACAAATGATTGGACAAAAAGCCACTAGCACATGAAGACAAAACAAATACAACTTCAAAGCTTTCAACATAAAACGGGGAAACTTAATATTAATGAGGTGCATAAAATCGTGTTTCTCTCTCTCATAATAACTTTCAATAGCACTTTGAATGAAGTTGACAGTGTAACTGTCACTACGGATGGCAATGGGTACCCTCAACCCGCTTACCCTGCGGGCTTTTACCCATTAGGGTAAGGGTATGGTTGTAAAGTTATACCCACGGGTAAGTAATTGGGCAAAAATCTCTACCCATTGGGTATTGTGGGTGCGGGTATGGTAATGAAAAACCCGCACCCGCATACCCATCCACCCGACATCTTAGTAGATGACACGTGGGGCATTAGTATTATAGCATTTTTCTTAAAAATTGTGAAATTCTGGAGTTGACTAGTGTTGTTATGTGACTGATTGTGGTATAGCGTGTGACTGTTTTGCAATTCTTTTGAGATTTCAAAATCTCAAAAATATACTTTCTATGCAACTTATGTTTTAACATAACTTATTTTCTTCACATATATCATGTGTTTGGCTATGTATTTTCATTATTTAATATATATTTGCTTGCTTGCTGAAATCGTGAATGAATCAAAAAATATGCTATCATTTTTTATATGTTGTGTTATTACAATACCTTGTTAAGTTATTTGGACTAACGGGTAGGTATTACATGCGGTATTTTTTACCCTCGACGGGTGCGGATATGGGATAAAATCTATACCCACATGCGAGTGCGGGTTGCGGGAAATATGTGAGATTGCGGGTGCGAGTTTGGTTAAGCTCCACCCGCACCCAACAGCCACGGGTTCCATCCATAACTGTCACATGAAACAACTTTATCATCAGAATGAGCATACTTACAATCATCAAAAAGACGTCCAAGGTCATAAACCGGATCAATAGAAGCAAGTTGTTCCAACCTAAAATCTTCATTAGACAAGTTGTTTTCACAAGGAGCTTTAACAAATTTCGGAAAGTTAAACTCATAAGAATCTCCATCAAACTTAGTTAAAACTTTATCCTTCTTACAATCTATAATAGCTCCACAAGTTTTCAATAAAGGTCTACCAAAAATGATAGGACATGTTTTGCTAGCTGCTGAATTAAGCACTAGAAAATCAGCAGGATATTTAATATTACCACAAAGAACCTCCACATCTCTTACAATGCCAATGGGACAGACTGTCTCTCTATTTGCAAGGTGAATGACCACATCAATGTCCTCAAGCTCACAAGGATCAGTTTCATGCATAATTTCCCTGTAAAGCTCATAAGGAATAACACTAGAACTAGCACCAATATCACATAAACGATAATAGCAATGATCACCAATTCTAACAGAAAGCACATGGACACTAGCTTTTCTAACTTTCCTAGGATGAGAGATAATATTAGAAGCGTCTTCACAGAAGACAATGTGCTCATCCCCTATACTTCTAGTGACAAGATCCTTCACAATAGCTACCACATGTTCAATGTTTATTTGCTCATCAGGTTCCACAGTTTTCTTTGCACTTTTGCTAACCAGATTAGCAATGATAGAATGTTCCTTTACCTTAGCAGGAAAAGGGATTTTCTCAACATAAGGTTCTAGCACAATATGATCAATAGTACTGCGGTTATCCAGCATACCACTGCATGATGTAGTATACTATAGTCATGGACATAACACCAATGAAACACCGTTCACTAGTATTACATACCTCAGAGTGGTACAACAGAAACACAACGGGTCCAAAACATGGCTAAAGGTTACAACTCGACTCTTTACATAAGATCCAAAGAACAATCTAAGTTAAAGAGAGAGAAAGAAACTTCTTCCAAGGAAGAATCATCAATAAATAACTCAAAACTAATATGTTATCGAAGTCAGCACCAAACTATTTGGCTGGTTTTGCCACTAATGCAACATTCTACAGAAGTAGGTTCTATGGATAGAGATTAAATTTCTATCTGATTTGTAACTCCATCTTCACTTGAGTTGATGTGTATTTTTACTTTCTTGACTTCATTGAAGACTTGAGCCTTTGATGATGATTCCTGGAGCATAACTTGATGTAGACCTGGTCGTAATGGCTTCAGAATCTAGCAAGGGTTAAGAAGATACGTTGAGTACGAGCGTACTCAGCAAGTTCACTAAAAAAAGGAGTGTTTGATGCACTATATCTACAGCCACAGACCAGAGGTCGTAGATAATACAAGTTTTCGTAAAGATTTCTTCAAAGGTTGGTTTTATTATAAAAAGCTATGTCCGTCAGCCTTCACGGGTTTACCAGAACTTTCATGGACTTCCTTTCCCGCCGTGTTCGCAGCTCCTTCCCGGAACAGGGAGTAACAAGTTACAGTTCTTACACTCTACAGAGGAGCGTTACTTTACCCATGAGAGATCAACTCTTTGTTGCACAACCGGGCAGCTTATTCCCGTCGACAATTCCATGATGTGGGGCCCAGAAGATGATCCAAGCCAATCACTGCCCCCTTCGCGACCTCACATGCCTCCTTGGTGTACACCATGCCCACCCATTAATTACAACAATGGTTTGTACAGAACGTTAGATGCCAGAACTATCGTGGGACGATGAGGGTTCCCACCCATATGATGCATATCCTCTACGAATTACCAATTAATATGCATGCTATGAGTGATAACAGCCACGACCTGCACATACGGCTACATGCGAGAGGAAGAAGATACAGCTGACTTCTCTGTCCCATTCCAAATCTCATGGTTAACGCGTGATATACGGCGCAAGAATCACTGGTGACATTGGTTGTTAAGTCCTATATAATATGTTCCTTTACCACCGGAACTTTCATAGTAGGTTATTACCTCATGGTAAATAACCTATAATCATAGTATTATGAAAATAGTGTTTTCTGACCTTTTTCAAGTACAGGTGATGACAACACTGGATTTGTAAAATACTCTATAGAAAATAACCAAAGGACATGAGCAAGTGTGAACTTGCCTTTTGTGATTGCAAGATTATACACTCACGGTCTTCAAGACAATATAAGATCCAATATTTGAAATCAGCATCATTGTTCCGGTAAGGAATAATGTTTAAAGAATCAGGATGCTGACATGGTTATACCCTACGGGTACGTAACTTCAGCATACCTAGTCCAGCCCAAGGAAGGCCCACGGCAGACATACGCTGGCCCATGAAGATTTTCGGGTGGCCAAGGCCCATGACGTCTTCGGATCCTTGGAGAGCAAGACTAGAGGAGATAGGAAATTCAAAGGGGTAAAACCCTAGAACTTGTAACCTACTAGGACTACGCCCGGGACCTGCCTAAGTCTATATAAAGTCCAGGAGGGCACGTCCTAGGGCAACTTGACTCATACTTTCGCACACGCATCCACGCCAGATCGAATCTGCGCACCCTGTAACCTTCGGTTCCACCGTAATCAAAGAGCAGACAAGCAGGAGTAGGGTTTTCCCTCCGGGGGCCTAAACCTGGGTAAATCTTGTGTCCCCTGGTTGCTTGTCTGTTAACCGTGCCACGATCTCCAGCATCCCCATCTTCTCCAAAACCCAAGTCCATAACAATGGGCATTGACGAGATTAAACCTCGTCAATTGGCGCCGTCTGTGGGAATTGGGGCTGCTGATTGTGCGGTCGTGACGGTTCCGACCCGATCAATCTACAAATCCGCAGCGACGGAGAATCACCTCCTCTTCGGCGCTTTCGACTTCACCGCCCACTCGCCGGATACCATGAAGGATTTCGAGCCCGTAGGCGACGGACTCGAAATCTTGTTCGGGAGCTTCTGCTTCCAGGTGGGACAAACTGGCACCCTCCGCCTCCCTGAGCGGGTGCCCGTGCCGTCAATCAGGCCCGCTTCATGGGCTCCACACCCCGTGCTACGCACGTCACCATCAACAGATGAGTTCTACAGTAGCAGCAGCTGCAACTCCGATCTGTGCGATCCACCTTCGGATGAAGGGACCTACGGTTCCGGATCCGAAAGCTGCGGCAGCAGCCAACCAACCTGCAGGCGCTATCTATGTGCCGCAGTCATCCAAACCGATGAGGAAACGCCTAACCCGCCGCCCAACCCCAACCCGTAGGACAGAAACGGCGAAAACGGGGAAAACAGTGGCCACCTCATCCAACTTAGCAAAGAAGGATGGGTCGAAGCACGCCGCGCCGTTGCAGGCGAAATAGTCCTACCTCTGGACTCCCCACGTGATCTGCTGAGGGCATACCACTACCTCCTCATCGAGGAGCACAAGAAGCAAGTCAAGATGCAGGAGACGCTCGACAAACGCAAGCAAGCAGCCTCTGAGTCCAGTGCGCGACGAGCTGCGCTCTCCGCCATGGGACCCGGCTCTAGCACAAACGGAAATCAGGGAAACAAGCACCGCTCTCGGGTGGAAAACATGGACCCCAAGGAGCGGCGTGACGTGACCTGAACTCTCCATACATCGTTCATGGATATGGACGCTGACGGCAACATCATCCCGAAGACGCCACAAGCTGCGATCATGGCAGCCACTGCGTATCTCGCGGCTCACCCACCTCCGGAGGGGGACCCGAAAAGGGCCATGCATAGGTCCGCACTCACCGGACTAGGACTAATTGGAGCTGCGCTCCACGAAGACGCTACTGCGGAACCGAAGAAGAAAGCTCTGGCCAGGCGCGACCGGAGTCCCACCCCCTCATCCAAAGAGGAAGAGGAGCACGATCTTCCTCGAAGGAAGAATAGCTCGCACCGCCATAAAAGCGACTACGACGCCAGAGACAAGCTTACACAGCGCAAGATCGATAAAGCACGCGCTAAACGCGCATGCTCGTCTGAATCTGAGATGGATGAAGACGAAGGAGAAGTCTGCGGGGCTCGATGCTTCAACAGATCCGTCCGGCGAACACAGATGCCACACAACTTCAAGCTTCCTTCGGATACTCCGAAGTTCAACGGCACGCAAGATCCAAAGTCCTGGCTCAGTGACCATCTGTCATCCGTCAAGCTTCACGGAGGCAACAAATAAACCGCCATGCAATGCCTTCAGCTGCAGCTAACAGGCGCAGCGCGGGTCTGGCTTAGCAGCCTATCATCAGGATCCATCCGAAGCTGGGAGGAGCTCGCTTACAGCTTCATCCAAAACTTCAAAGGCACCAGCAAGAGGCCCGCGTCAATTGAAGAATTGCGAGCCTGCACTCAGAGAACGGGTGAATCTATTCGCTCGTACATACTACGCTGGTCTACAACCAAGAACTCCACAGCACACATCTCCGAAGAGCGGGCCATCGACGCCTTCAGGGACGGCGTCAAACGCCCAACTTCAAGGAGAAACTTGGACGTGTAAAGCCCAAGACACTCGACCAGCTCATGGAAATCGCCAACAGTTGGGTAGACGGCGAAGATTGCATCCAGCGGGCGCAATCAGATGAAGAGGACGACTACGGCCGAAGACGCGAATGCCGCAGCAAGAGGAGATCGCGCGTCTACGAGGACCGCGACGGACCCGACATGGTCGCAGCCGGCTACGCCGACCGCCGTAATGACAACAGCCACAACAGCGGAGGATACCGCAGCAGAAACTTCCGCGACAACGGACGACCAACGCGGTCGTGGCAACGCCGCGACCGCGAGAACGGAACCTCAGCATTCGACAAACTTTTGGGTCCATGCACCATCCACTTCTACATCGACAAACAAGATGGCAAAAAGAAAGCTAGCCACATGCTCAAGGACTGCCGCGAGTTCCAGAAACTCAGCGAAGGCATGGTGCAGATGAGGCAACAAGCTCCAATCCCTGCGTTCGGAAACACACCTGCGCCAGGTGAAATAGCACACGGAGCCCCTCCACCGCCGCCTATTGGAGGCCCAAATCAACCAGTCGCACCAGCGCAAAACAACGCCGGGGTCGCATACCCCCCACCAAAAGGAGCACTCAATATGATATAGAAGGGATGCCCCACAAATAGGGTGCAGAAGAAAATCACCCGACAAATAAACTTGGCCGTGGCAACTCCGCCTGCAATCCCTGAGTACCTCAGCGGATCAGAGTCCTGCATCACATTCACTCGCGCGGACCACCCTTGCCAGATCCCTCGCCAGGGTCATGCTGCCCTGGTGCTGGAGGCGCAGATCTGAGGCTTCGAGATGAGTCGCGTCTTCATGGACGGCGGCAGCGGCATCAACCTAATGTTCGCAAGAACTCTAGCAGCTATGCGGATCCCGCAATGCAGCCTGGAACAATCTGACACAACGTTCCACAGCATTGTCCCAGGGAAGGGCATCTTCCCCCTGGGCAAAATAGGGCTCGACGTCATCTTCGGGAAGCCGGACAACTTTCGACAGGAGCGCCTAGAATTCGAAGTGGTGGACTGGCCGTCGCAATACCACGCCATCCTGGGACGTGTAGCATTCGCAAGGTTCCTGGCCGTCCCACACTACGCATACATACTACTCAAGATGCCAGGACCAAGGGGCGTCATCACAGTCCACGGGAGCTTCACCCGATCGGACCAATGCGACAGGGATTTCAACAAAATCTCCCAGTCCTTCGGCATGCAAGACGAGCTCGTAAGGCTCCGCGAGGTGACGGACAATGGGCTACCCCCAGTCACAAGGAAGAACACACCCGACATGTCCTTCGACTCCACCGTCAACACCAAGAAAGTGCAGGTCCATCCGACAGATGCCTCCAAGACGGTGCTGATCGCCAACGACCTCAGCACCGCATAGGAAGGCGCGCTCGTCGAATTCCTCCGTGAGCGCTGGGAAATATTCGCCTGGTGTCCTGCGGACATGCCAGGAGTTCCCAGGGAATTCGCCGAGCATGCACTCAATGTCTTCCCAGACACCAAGCCAGTCAAGCAGTCTATCCGAAGACTGTCGGAGCCACGAGCCGAAGCTATCGGCAAGGAGATCAACAGATTACTCGCAGCAGCCTTCATCCGGGAAATCAAGGAAAGCGAGTGGCTGGCAAATACGGTGATGGTCCCGAAGAAGGACACGGACATCCTGCGGATGTGCGTGGACTTCACGTCACTAAATAAACACTGCCCAAAGGACCACTTCCCCTACCTCAGATCGACCAGATCATCGATTCGACTGCAGGTTGTGAGAAGCTCTCCTTCCTCGACGCCTACTCAGGCTATTACCAGATTCGACTCAAGGTCGAAGATCAAGAGAAAACGGCGTTCATCACACCATTCGGAGTATTCTGCTACAACACAATGCCCTTCGGGCTAAAGAACACGGGTGCCACGTACTAGCGATGCATGCAGGCCTGCCTCAAGGACCAGATCGGTCGCAACGTCCAAGTCTATGTCGACGACATAGTCATAAAAACCAAGGAGGCAAGAACACTTATCGACGATCTCCGCGAGACGTTCAACAACCTTGATCGCTACAGGATCAAGCTCAATCCAGAAAAGTGCGCCTTCGGCGTCCCCTCGGGTCAGCTGCTCGGGTACTTCATCTCTCAACGAGGGATCGAAGCGAACCCGAAGAAAATCAAAGCTATCATGACAATGGAGAAGCCGAAAAACCTCAAGGGCGTTCAGCAGCTCGCAGGGCGAGTAGCGGCACTAAGCAGGTTCATCAGCCGCATGGGCGAGAAGGCCCTACCATTTTACCAGCTTCTGCGCAAGGCAGACAAGTTCGAGTGGACACCAGAAGCCAACGACGCATTCGAAAGCCTCAAGCGGCTCCTCTCCACCTCGCCCGTTTTGGTCACGCCAAAAGAGCGCGAGCCCCTGTTGCTGTACATAGCATCCACACACCAGGTGGTCAGCACAGTACTCGAGGTCGAACGACCCGAAGAAGGCAAGACCCACGGGGTACAACGCCCAATTTACTACCTCAGCGAGGTTCTCACTCCAACAAAACAGCGGTACCCGCACTACCAGAAGCTGGCCTACGGCATGTTCATGACGGCTCGACGACTGAGCCACTACTTCCAGGAGCATCAGGTGATGGTCGTCAACGAGGTACCCCTAAACAGCATCCTGAATAACCCAGAGTCCACAAGACGCGTGGCCCTGTGGGGCATTGAACTATCACCCCTGGACATCATCTACGAGAAACGACACACAATCAAATCTCAAGTCCTTCCGGACTTCCTGGTGCACTGGATGGAGCTGCAGCTGCCTGACACCCCAGACATGTCGCAGTCCTGGACAATGCATTTTGACGGCTCCAAACGCGAAGCCGGAGCAGGGGCAGGAGTCATACTGACCTCCCCGCAAGGTGACAAGATGAAGTACGTCCTTCGGATGAAATTCAGAGCCTCCAACAACGAGGCCGAATACGAAGCCCTCATCCATGGCATGAAGATGGCAAAAATATGTGGCGCAACGCGCCTGGTCATCTACGGTGACTCCAACCTTGTCGTACAGCAGACGATGAATGAGTGTGACGCACACGCCGAAAACATGATCGCGTACCGCGCGCTATACAACGCACTCAAAGGAGAATTCGACGGCTGCGAACTTTGGCACGTTGGAAGAGAGAGCAACGAGGAGGCCGATAGACTCGCCAACATTGGCTCCACTTGTGCAAAGGTGCCACCAGGTGTGTTCCTCGAACAGATCTGCGTGCCATCCATCAAGCGAAAATTCCCCAAAGGATCACCCGAAGAAGCAAAACACTTGGGGGCTACGCTACCCGAAGGTCATGAAGGACCCGAAAATTGGATACCGAAGTTGCCATGGTCAACCTGATGCAGGTCATGGCAGTGGAAGAAACTTGGACACGTCCATACCTCCAGTTCCTGACAAACGGAGAATTGCCTGACAGCCCGACAGATGCCCGACGCATATCTCGTCGATCGAAATCCTTCACCATCATCAACGGCGAGCTGTACAAACGTAGCATTACGGGTGTATTGCAACGGTGCGTCACCATCAATGACGGCAAGGCCATACTCCAAGATATCCACGAGGGCATCTGCGGCCACCACGCAGGTAGCCGCTCCCTCGTCGCCAAAGCTCTGCGAGCAGGATTCTACTGGCCAACGGCCATGAGCGACGCGAAAGACATCGTCCGAAGATGCAACGGGTGCCAACGGTTCGCCGACAAACCGCACGCACCTGGGTCCGAACTTCGACCCATACCCATAGCCTGGCCTTTTTCCCAATGGGGCCTTGACATGATCGGCAAACTGCCAAAATCCTCGAAGGGAGGACACGTCTTCCTCCTGGTCGCAGTCGACAAATTCACCAAGTGGATCGAAGCCATGCCAGTCACCAACCAGAAGGGCAAAACCGCCGTCAAGTTCTTCGAATCCATTGTCTACAGGTTTGGCGTACCGCACAGCATCATCACCGACAACGGATCGAACTTCATCTCCGAAGAATTCCAGGACTTCTGCGAAGGCCTCGGGATCAATATCACGTATGCCTCAGTGGCACACCCGCAAACAAACGGGCAAGTGGAAAAGGCCAACGGCCTAATCGGCGCCGGCATCAAGTAGCGCCTCATGAGCTCACTCGAGCACAAAGCTGGAAACTGGACGCAAGAGCTACCGTCTGTCCTGTGGAGCTTACGGACTATGCCAAACAGCTCCACCGGCTACACACCGTTCTTCATGGTACACGGAGCCGAGGCAGTGCTACCAACAGAAGTACGCCATCAGGCTCCACGAGTCGTCGCGTACAGCGAAGCCGAATCCACGGCTGCACTCAAAGACGCCGTCGACACACTCGATGAAGCGCAGGATATAGCAGCCGCTCGATCAGCGGTGTACCAGCAGAGTCTCCGCAACTATCACAGCCGCCGGCTGCGCCCAAGGTCCTTCGTCGAAGGAGACCTCGTCTTGCGACTCAAGCAAAAGCGACCGAACAAACTCGATTCACCATGGGAAGGACCCTACGCCATCACCGAGGTCATCCCAGGTGGCGCCTATCGCCTCAAGCACGTGGAGTCTGGAGTCGCATACTCCAACCCGTGGAACGTCTCGCACCTGCGACGATTCTACCCGTAGCAACCTACCCCCCTTTTTACTTTCAATAAGGCTTTCAGCCAAGGCTACTCAGCCGAACCATGTAACTCCTCCATTACGATATAAATAAAGCTAAGTACCTCGCCCCCAACCCTCGGTTGACTATTTTCTGCAACTTTACTACATGCTACATACGCACTCGGGGACTCCCCCCACCTCACGATTTCATCGACTGAGGACAAAACGTGTACACCTGTGTAGCTGACCACGTCAGGCAAACGAAAAGGGCACGTACTAAATCAAAGCACTGCGTGCTCGCAAACAAGCAAACCTTTACAACAAAGGGCACATACACGCCCAGCCGCAATATAGAAATTTTACATCTATCTGTTTATTTTCAGGTCCTACCTATTCTGAAGAATAACCTGAGCACGCTGCTCAAACAAATCTACAATCTGTTCGGCATACTGCCTTACAGCCGCGTAATGTGGACGCATGTTCCACTCGCCACCATCTGGTCGAGGAGGTGGCCCACTCGCCACAGCAGCCAAATCTATGTTAGGGCGGTGCACCCTCACAAGAGACAAGGCAGCCTTCACCCCTGCGATGAGCTGCTGCCGCACCAGCTCCTTGACATTGCTGACACTCCGAAACTTCGTCAGAAGACCTGCAAGGGTCGTTGGCACGACATCCAACGGAAACATGACGTGCATCACCGAGGAAAGTGATGTCTACACCTGGCGGAGCACCCGCGAAACCTGGTAGACACGATCCTGCACCGTCGCCAGAACCATGGCGCGATCACGATCCATCCAGAAGAAGCCGCCGGCCTCCATGTCCCGTTGAGTCAAGCAATTGACTCGAATAGCGAGACGCTCCTTTTCTTCCCTCGGAGCAAGATTGGCACCTGTGACAACCGCACAAAACAAGAATAAGGCCAGCAGGCTCACCCGAAGAACTGAGCTACAGCCTGAAAGAAGGATCAACTTACATTGCAGCTGCTCGGACAGCCGACCCAGCTCCGCCATCAAATACTCCTCTCTGGCTGCACCACGGTCTGCCTTGGATTTCCAAACGTCAGCGTGACCGCGTAACCCAAGCAAATCTCTCTCCAAGCTGCGCACGCGATCTCGATGAAAAGCGAGCTGCGAAGAATCATCCAATGATGCTCGCAAGGGCCTTTCGGATGAAGTGTCAACTGGGTCAGCACCCGAAGGAACCTATAGCAGCAGAAAAAAGAAGGCACACAGACATTCAACCAAGGATAGAGCACAACTCGGAGGAATTCATTAAAAACATATAAGGCCACTACGTGGCACAAGGATGGTACTACAAAAGATATTTACAACAAAAGTAGACTACAAACTACCCTACGTCTACTATGCCTAAGGCGGAGGACACTGAGTCGCCTCAGAACCATACTGCCTAGCTTTGGCCTCGCCCTGCTGCCGCAATGCATACTCAGACAGCAAGTCAATGAGCTTGGGCCCATATCGTCTGCAGCGAGTGGAGTAGCCGGCGAAGGCTACCTCGGATCCATCTGCAGCCGTCGGCATCCGAGATGTAATTTGGGGCAGGTCCAGCTCCGCCCCAGCCACCATGGCCATCGCCAGCCCGACGGACGCGCCGATGCCCTTCTGCTTGCGCTTGTACGCTGCAGGCGCTTCGGCTGACAAAGCCTCTGCCAGGGCATCCACATCTTCAAGGGATGCGCCCTTCGGGAAAAGCTCCTGGTAGAAGCGACCAAGGACCTCTTTCGCCTTGGCAAGAGAGTTGACGACGGTGCTGCAGCGGTCTTCGACCGCCACAGTGGCATCATCTAGAGCACTCCCGTGCTCCAGAGCACCGCGGTCGAACTCGATGCCTGCGGCATCTGAGACAAAAACGAAGAAAAATATGAAGAAAGTCAGCATAGAAGAAGATCCGTAGAAAAAGAAACAAGTCCAAAAGCTTGTACTCACCCAAAATAGCCTTCGCAGCAGCCATGAGCTTATCCGCCACCCTTTTTTCACGAGCAGCCGCAACGGTAGCCAGCTGCTCCTCACGATCTGTGGCCTCCTGCTGCAGACGCTCTTTCGCTTCGGCTGCCTTCGCCAGCTCCAGCTCAAGGCGCTCTCTCGCACCAGCGGCAGCTTCGGCCTTCTGCTCCGACTGGCCAAGGCTCTTCTTCAGAGCATCGACCTCACGGAGAGAGTCGTTATGCTCCTCTGCATTTACAACAAGCAAGTGTCAACGAACAGGACCAGGATAAGCAAGAGAAGTACTACAAGGCAGACGAATACCTTGAAGCTGCCGCAGTTTTGCCTCCAGCGTCAGGCGTTCCTCCACCAGCCGCTTGGCCTCTTGGACAAAAGGCTGCAGCAACAGGCAATCATAGTAAGAACAGGACTTGGGGGCTACGCCCAACACAAAGAAGCATACGAAGACACTCGGGGGCTCCCCCCGTAACATCAAGCAGAAAAACTTACGTGCTCCGAAGGCGAACCCGCAGGCCCGCCTGCGAAATTCTGAGGCGCAACCACCAGCCTCTCCTGCACAGGAGGAACTGGCGCAGCGTCACCAGAAGTCGCCACCATCTGAGGAGGAGGCAACGCAATGTTCGACTCCCCCATCATCTCGCGCGCACCATCACTAGAGCCGTCGGAGGATTGCCTTCATACGAACCAATCAACACAGGTGCAAAAATAACAAGGGAACAAAGGACAACAGTGGCAACAAGAAAACTTACGAGCCCAACGCGCTCAGGTCGAAGATAGGAGAAGCCCTTCGGGCCCTCTTCTCCTCCTTCTTTTCTTCCTTCTTCTCCCCCTTCTTTTCGTCCTTCTTCCGCTTTGCTGGCGGGTGCGGAGCAACAGCCCTCACATGAATGGCAGGAAGGGGAGAGGAAGAACCCCCATGAACATCATCATGACGCTCAAGGCCCAGAGGATTTCTGGGAGTCGGAGGAGTCGAGGCATCTGACGACTCGCTAGAGCTCCGTGATCGCTTGCGCGAATGGTCCTCACTCGATTCGTCGGCATCCTCCGCTGGGGATCACGCTGACGGTAGCTCGGACACAGAATCCACCACTTCATTATCCGGGGCATTCGGATACCTTTCGGGCAACGGTGGTGCCATGCCCGACACTTTGAAGCTCTGCAAAAGGAAAAAGAACTTTGTTAGCAAACAAAGGAAAAATTACACAGCTGACAAAAACAAAAGGGAGCACTACGTGCGCAAATCTACACCTTCGGTACGACCAACGTTGAAGAAAAGGGAGAAGTCCGCGACTTCCCCAGGATATCTTCGTCGGCCTTGAACTTCAACAGCGCGCGAAGAGCCTTGTCAAGTTCCACCTCGGAGATTTTCTCACTCGAAACCCTCGTCGGATCACGGCGCCCAGAGTAAAGAAACATCGGGTGCGCCCTCGCTTGGAGGGGCTGCACCCGACGCTCAAGAAACGTCCGGATGATGTCGACACCATTCACCTCCTTCTCAGGAATCAATTGGAGATCCTCCACCCGACGGTACAGGGCCTCTATCTCCGCCACCTCACCGTCTAAGATTTGGTTTTTCCAGGATCTTTTCTTCTCAATCAATTGGGAGGGGTCAAAAGGAACGAGACCAAAATCTTGCCCAGGCAGTACGGAGTCACGGATGTAAAACCATTTCCTCCGCCAGTACTGGACAGATTCGGACACGGAAAAGGAAAAGAATTGCACATTGGGACTGAGGGAGATGATGAAACCCCAAATGGGACACACACCATCCGAACCAGACTGCCTCTTCACGGAATAAAGCTTCCGGAAGAGGCCAAAGTGCGGCTCAATGCCAAGCCAACACTCGCAAAGCGTGATAAAACACGCAATGTGGAGAAGGGAGTTGGGAGACAGATGATGGAGTTGCACCCCATAGAAAAAGAGCATTCCACGAAGGAAGTCATGGACCGGAAAAGAAAACCCGCGAATCATGAAGGCAACAAACATAACCCGATACCCAGATGGGGGACGGGGGATTACCTCATTGCCGGGGAGTCTCACGGCCGTCGTGTCTTGCGGGATCAGGCTCCGCTCTCGCAGTTTGCGGAGATCGCTCTCCCACGTTTCTGATCGTCGCCAGCCACCGTCGGTGACGCGAGCAGTGGCGGTGCCCTTCTTGCCTCCGGCGGCGCTGGTCCCAACTGCAGATGAGGACTTCTTTGTTTTCCCCATGGCGCTACGGCGGTGGTGGCGTTGCCAACGAAGAAAGACAAAGGAAATGTGGAGGAAACTCTCAGCGCGCAGCAAGAATAGCTCAAGAACAAGGGGGCAGTGAATAGATGAACTGCTGCGGTGAAAAACAAACCACGATTTCACCAGGGATTATAACAGCGAAGACGACGCACGCTGGCCGTCCATCGAGAAGACCTAACGCCAACGGTAGATCTGGCCGTACACGTGTCAGCACCAAAATGAACCGTCGATACCACGCCGTCCACTACGTGCGGAAATCGAGGAGACGCCGTAATCATCTCCACGCCGCGCGTGACTGGTCAATTCAAAGTCAGCAAGTGGGATCCACGCTTCGTCCAGTCAAGTCATCTCTGGTGTAGCAAACGCTTGAGATCATCGATCGTAAGCACTGACGTCATCAAAAGCTATACTAGCACCACTTCGGCTCCACAGCTAAAAGTACTCACTCGAATCTACGATTCGACTAAATACTTGGGGGCTACTCCTATCAGGAGCGCTGGCCGCGCACCCGACAGACAAATGAGGAAAAAATTATTTCTCTGAGTCCTACGTCGAGTTTACGACTCCACTACGGACTCGGGGGCTACTCCCATAGGGAGGATGGATTTAAGCATCCGAAATTTTTTGAGTCCTGCGGATCTAATGATTGAAACAATGCTTGAACTAAAAGTCTCCGTTCGAGTCTACGACTCGAACAGACACTTGGGGGCTACTCCCATAGGGAGCGCTGAGTGAGCGACAATCTCCTTGGCCACCCGAAGCACCTCCGAGGTGATAAATGTTTGGATGCTGCGTCTGCGACGCAAAGATAAGACCTACAGATATGATCTGATGGCCTGGCAACGCACCTGACTGCGCTCTACTAGTATGAATCCGTACCGGCAGGTACGATGAAAAATCCCGACGGACGCGTTGGGTACACCAATTAAAATCACTGGAATTCCACTCCTATAAGTCCTCCTCGGCCTGAGTTGAATTACGCCAGCATATGTTCCAGGCCCGGGTTAAGGGACCCGAACCTAAAGAAGATCGTGTTGTTTCGTCCTAAGACAGTTAACTGACCCTGATCCGTCGGGTGAGTCAGGCACACGCATCAACAATCCCTACACACATATACTATTAACATATAGCTGCTCCCGAAGGATGGAAGAGTCCTCAGCCGAATCTACGATTCGACTGATCACTCGGGGGCTACTGACATGGTTATACCCTACGGGTACGTAACTTCAGCATACCTAGTCCAGCCCAAGGAAGGCCCACGGCAGACATACGCTGGCCCATGAAGATTTTCGGGTGGCCAAGGCCCATGACGTCTTCGGATCCTTGGAGAGCAAGACTAGAGGAGATAGGAAATTCAATGGGGTAAAACCCTAGAACTTGTAACCGACTAGGACTACGCCCGGGACCTTCCTAAGTATATATAAAGGCCAGGAGGGCACGTCCTAGGGCAACTCGACTCATACTTTCGCACACGCATCCACGCCATATCGAATCTGCGCACCCTGTAACCTTCGGTTCCGCCGTAATCAAAGAGCAGACAAGCAGGAGTAGGGTTTTCCCTCCGGGGGCCTGAACCTGGGTAAATCTCGTGTCCCCTGGTTGCTTGTCTGTTAACCGTGCCACGATCTCCAGCATCCCCATCTTCTCCAAAACCCAAGTCCATAACAATGGGCATTGACGAGATTAAACCTCGTCAGATGCTATTATGCATAAGTAATGTAATGCAATTTGATAAATTCGTATCCCCCGAATAAGCGTTGATCTAGGGTTTGGAAACTGGAATGGTTATTTTGGAATGTGTTGTACTTTTAGATAAGCTTCACACTTGTGCTTCTTATTAAGGCTGGTGAGTGTGTGGAACAACAAGTAATTCTAATACCATACAACAACAATATACACTAATGTGGAATGCTACTCAGAGACTACTTATATAAGAATTATTGTTTGAAGTGGCAAAAAGAATAACATTTGAAGAAGAGATTTCTTTGTTAAGGTTTAAACAATCTTCGTGGTTAATTAAAGGTGACCGATGTTGTTTGTGCTTGCTTAAATAGTTTGGACTTGAGACGCTTTACGACATAATTATAATAGACCAAAGTTAACTATAAAACACATAATAAGGTCTTTAGCATTATACTTAAAGTCTTATAGACTAAAGTTAACTTTAAGAACATATATGATTTCAAGATGCAATGCTTATGACAATTGTACCTTGTTCATTTCATAATGTTTCCTTAGAGTTAACTAGGAATGCTACTACTATTATTTGAGTAGTGGTTTTTCCAATATTATAATGGAATAGAGTCATTTACCCTTTTATATATGAGTGGTTATAGTTTGTAAACAAGGGAATACCATTACTTAAATACTCCTGGATTCACTATAGTGCTTGATATGTTTATAACTTGTGGTTGGATTAAGGGGAAAGATTTAATTTAGTCACAAATTTATTCTTGAAGATTCTTTATTGGATAAGGATAATTTTAGTAAATAAACTACACATATCATTGAATGATAACTCAATAAGATTGTATTTAAAAGTTGTTGGACCATTTTGACTTCATATTATCAATTTTTAAGATTAGTACTATTTATTAGACTCAATTGGCTAATTTTAGAAATATTAGCAATTTTTATTTACCCTTATAGGAATTATTAACTAAAGAATTAAGTTTAAATTTAAGTTATTAGAGTATTAAGTTTTTATTTACTTAAAAAGTGGAATATTATATTTTTAACATGTAGGTATTACTTTTGTGATCATTTTGGTATATTACATTTATTTTTGTGATTTATAAATAATAAGATATGATTTTTATAGGATTTATTATTTTATAAACACTTAATAAATACTAAATATTTAATTAGGTGAAATAATAATGCATGATTATAGCTTTAAATTATAGTTCTTATTTTTCTAAGATTTTTGGTATATTATTTATATTTTTATCATTTACTATTATTAAAATATGAATTATCAAAGTTTTATTAATTATAAAATATTCATTAAATAATAATTATTTAAATTGTTAACATAATAATTTTTGATAATAGTTTTAGGTTGTAAATTTTATTTTTCTAAACATTTTCATATATTACACATATTTTTCTGAATAGAAAACAAAAGTTATTGATTTAACAAGATTTAATGATTTTATTTATTTTCTGGAATATTTAAAATTGAACTTATAACATTTTTATTTATTTCCTAAATAGAAAGTAACTTTTTACACTACAGACAGAGCTACACTATGTCACTGACCAGTGGGGTCAGGGCCACGTCAGTATGCCACATAGGCATTGACTGGTCAACTGTCGGACTGGGTCAAGGATGACATAAGCATGGCGTCAGGATGACGTCAGAACGGCCACCACCACCAGTTGATGGTCGCCGGCGAAGATCTACGGCGCCCTAACAAACGAAACTAGTCTAGTTTCATTCAGCGCGACATGCTGAACCATATAGTGGCGGCGCTGCTCAAATATGGTCACCGGAGCTACGGGAACGACGACTGACGGCGACACACATCGGTGTTACGGTGCGAGTATGATAGAGAGCGCGATAGGAAGAGAGGAACGATGCTTGAGCATCAGTGACTCACCCTGGTTGCAGTGGTGGTGTCGGCGAAGACTGTTGTGGTCGGACACGAGCTCTCCGACGAGGATTCTGACGAACTGCCGTAGAAAGGAATGGCAAAATTCGCCCTCCCCAGTGCTCCCCTTGATGCTGTACTCCACTCAGAGGATCTACGGAGCACGGGGCATCTCCATGGCTACTTGGAAAAGAGTGGGGAGGTGCGGCACGGCGGCGAGGTTAGCTACGGTTTCGGTTCTAAGGAAGAAATCGAGAGAGAGAGAGAGCTTAAGAGGAAGAAGGAGTGGATGAGGACAAGGCAGAGCGGCGTCATCGTGGCCTCCTTATCCCCTCTAGTGGTCGGCGACACGAATCTCCACACCGGCGAGCAACAACGCTGGCGCCAGCGAGCTGCTTCGGGCGCGGCGAGAGGTGGACGCTGACGATAGAATGGACAAAGGGGTACATGGGCCTGGGCCGGTGTTGGGCTTCGATGAATCGAGCGGAAAGAACTGGCTATGGCTGGTGAGTGAAGAATAAGCAGAGGAAATGTTGGGCCGGCCTGCTGCACGAGCCAGATCCTCCTTTTCTTTTTTCTATTTTCTGTTTTATTTTGAGATTTGCATTTTAACATTTGATTTGAACTTTTCTTTATAAAGTTTATTTGCTGAATACTTGCAACAACAATGGATATTGATTGAAATTTATTTTGTAAACTTTTATGATAAATATTTTCTTTATTTCCTTACATAGAAATCTTTTTTAATTAATATTCTGTTAGGGCTTTTATTATGGAATATTTTCTTATTTACTTATAAAATTTGGTTTTAATGAATTATAGTTTGGAGATAAATTTGATTCAATGATCCTATATCATTATTTGATGCATGATATTCTAAAGAACTAATAGGGCTAAGATTAATCCCTTAAATTTAGAAAATTCCAAGGTATATATTTTATTATACGCATCATAGGAGTTAGGGTTTGAAATTATAAGTATTCATCATGAGTTTTAGGAGATTTAAATACTCAGATTCTTTTATAAACATGGATAAAATGAATGGTTAAGTCACATTGTCCTCATGCTTGTGTTCATGAATGATATCACCGATAAAATAATAGAGTTGTTCATTAGGATAATTTTGAGAAATAATTGATTAAGATAGTTCCTAAGCACATGTGATCATGATAGTTGGGAATGACAAAGATGTGCTTTAGTGATTTGCTATAGGAAAAGGTTCCTATCAAGCATTGATGATATAAGATGATAGATCAATTATATGAAATGGATATTATGTTTGGTTAAGGATTTAAAGCAGAGTCTTTACCAAGAATTCCTAACTTCCATATTTCATAAGTTTGGATTATTTAATTAAGGAATTCCTTTTCTAAATATATTACTTCTGTATACACATCATCATGGTTTAACATGACGAGCTTTACTTAACATGAATACTCTTATCCACTTTTTATTCTTCTAAATCCATTTGTAAATCCAATGAGATTGTCACTAAGGCTTTTCATACTTAGCTCACATCAATAATTGGTTATCTCAAACTACTCTGATGATGATAAACTCTAATCCACTAAGTAGTTACTTCTAGATCCATTAATATACTTTTCTCATCACCCACCACTAATATTACCCTAGTAGATGTATATATCAAACTACTCCTCAAAAGCTTACTATCCTTTAAGAGGAATAACACTACTTCAACAACTCCATACTACTCCAACTTTTCATCAAATCAAGGTGACTTGTAATGGCTAACCTAGAATAACATATCTATACTAAGGTTCAATCATGTTCTATCCACCAATGTCACTTATACATGATATAAGCATTCAATCTTGGTGACTAAAGCATGATCATTATAATACTTTGATCCTTTATGGTTTAGGTTTCCAGTTGGCTAATCAAGCCTTTTATCCATACAACACTACAGTTGTATTATAATTATCTTCTGTTTATCTCTATTGGACTAAGAGATATTATTCATTGACTATACCTACTTGATCCAATAGGATTACTCCTGGTAACTTTCTTCAGGATTCATCCTTGTAATCTTCTTTATCACCATATAATTATATATTCCAAATAACTCTTCTATCATTTCAGGAGTGAGTTAACTCCATCAATTATCACATCATTCTCTTACAACACTCCCATCTATAGATGATACCTAAAACTAGCATTACCACATACCTCTTCTTACCTCCTTCTCTAAAGGACTATTTGAATGCTATGATAAGGAAAAGAGTTTAATAGATCAAGAATTGATAGGTTAAGAATGGTGAATCAATAGTTGATTACTCAACATTGATGAACAACAGATATTAGAATATGATTCAATAGAAATGGTAAATATTAATATGGACAGAAAGATACATGGTGAATGATCTTGACTTGATTTCCCTCCTACTCAACAAGTGATAAAGAATTAGTGTTTAAGAAATACCATGATGCTCATGGTAGGAATGGATAAGAATGATATAGGTCAAGACTTAGTTATTGAATTCTTGTTACTTGAGTTATATTCATAGTTTGGTATTCATGGGTGATTGTAAGGAATACTAAGATATGATTACTTAAGGATCAAATAATAATCATTAAGAAATGCATTAAGGTTTAATTTTATTACATATGATCTACCCTTAGATCAAATATTCCTTACCTAAAATAAGGTTTCAACAAAGGTCATATTGAAACTTATCGCAATCAACTTGATGATCTACTTCAATTCCATCAAGTTGAGAGAAGCTTCAATCACTTTGACAAGTTTTATTCAAAAGCGCAAAAATTATTCAGAATTTCTATGCATGAATTCAATGCACGCATCTGTGTTCAGCTTGTTTCTAAGCTCTAATGCTGGGATGTTACAAGTACACACTTCGGTATTTCTAACAGGAACATGACTAACAACATCTTTATAAGGAGCATGGTACTTGTTCCACTTATTTTTAGGAATTTCTATGTAAGAGGCAAAGGCCTTAAAACAATTGGCAATACTTTGAGAGTCAAGACCATACTCAGTATCAATATCACAGAAGTCATCATTTCCCATAAAATATTTAATGCATTCATAATCATAGTTTATACCTGACTTTCTTTCTTTGTCATTCTCCCATGCTTCAGTGTTCTCTTGAATACGGTCTAGGAGATCCCATTTAGCTTCTTCCTTCATAAGTGTGAATGATCCAGCACAAGAAGCATCTAGTAAATCTTTATCATAAAGAGAAAGCCTAACATAAAAGTTATTGATAATAATATTGTTAGGGAGTTCATGAATAGGACATTTTAAGCATTAGTAACTTAAATCTCCCCCAAGATTGAGTTGTACTTTCTCCATCATGAGGCCAAAAGTTATATATCAGATTCCTATCCTTATGAATCTCACAAGTATTTATATCGTAGTACTTTTGCTAAGTTAGGTTTATATCTTAATTGCTGTCCTGTAGTTGCGGATGCTTGTAGGGGGTTTAATCACAAGTATGTATTAGTCCAAGTAAGGTTGGTACTGATGACCCACAAGTATAGGGGGTGTATCGTAGTACTTTTGATAAATAGGAGTGTCGATCCCAACGAGGAGCAGAAGGTGTTGACTAGTGGTATGGAGCAGGAAATCTCTGTAAATACTTAGCAAACGGATTTTAGGGGTTTTATGATAAAGAAAAGAAATAAAGTGCAAGTAATAAAGACAACTAACAATTGTAGCAAGTGGCCTAATCCTTTCTTAGCAAAGGACAAGACAGTGAAAATACTTATAAGGACCAGACATTCTCGAGGACACATGGGAATTCTGTCAAGTGCTTTCACTTCAAATAGCTGAGTAGTCTTCTTTGATGTTGTAAGTGTTGTGTGGGTGAACCTGTGCTAATGTACCAACCCTACTTGGACTAATACATACTTGTGATTAAACCCCCTGCAAGCATCCACAACTACATGAAAGCAATTAAGATATAAACCTAACCACAACCTTAAACTCTGAGATCCTACGCTCCCTTGTGCAATGGTGTCCTAACGGGGGTTCAGGTTTTTGTCACTCCGGCAACCCCACAATTAGTAGCCAAATAAACAATGCATTCCCCTAGGCCCATAAATGGTGAAGTATCATGTAATCAACGTTCACATGACTTCCACTAGAAGAATAGCACCACAACTTAAATACTAAACCATTGAATAATATATCAACACAAATACACTACTAACAACATGACTTCTCCCATGTCCTCAAGAACTAAACGAAATACTCACGAGACATCATATGGATCAAGATCAAAGATGATATGGTAGTGAATAACAATCTGAACATAAACAATAATCCAATGGTTCCACTCATAATCATCAACTACAATAGTAATCAACACCGGGAAAGTTTCCTCTAAGAACTATCCAAGTATTCAACACAATTGTTACATCGGTATGGAGTGGAGATGATGGTGATGGTGGAGATGATGGTGTGTACGATGATGATCCCGATGAAGTCTAGCTTGATGATGGTGTTGATGGCGACGATCTCCCCTCTCCGGAAAGGAATTTCCCCAACAGAAATCTGCCTGCCGGAGAGCTCTTTCTATCTTGGTGTTTTCCGCCCCGCAGAGGCGATGGAATCTTTCTGTGGTCGCTCCCCATGTTTTAGGGTTTCAAGAAGGTATAGGCGAGAGGGCGGAGCCAGAGGTGGGCCAGGTGGGCCACACCCCTGTAGGCGTGGCCTAGGGGTGGCCCACACTTGGGGGGTGTGTCCCCCCTATGGCCCATCTCCGCCTCCCCTTTTGGCTTTCTTCGTCTTCTGGGAAAATAGGATTTTCCGTAGTTTTTCTGATATTTTTCTGATCTTCACGAAATTGCATCAAAACACCTCTTTTTTCCATCAGAATCCTGACTCCGATAGTTCATCCTCCAAGAATCAATGAGTAGAGGCAAATTATGATATAGAATGGTGATGCAAATTAGACGTATCAATGGGTTGACTCCCATCAAGCGTTTATTCAAATGGGCTAATTCGAACTTACCGACTTCCAAGCTCTTAGTGTTCACCTCTCATTGCCTTCATTCTTTAGAAAATAACGAACAGTCTGATCATCATATATATTAAAAACAATCTTACCAGTGGAGAAATCTACATTGGCTCTAGCAGTGCTAAGAAAAGGTCTTCCAAGGATGATCGAAAGTTTTTCATCTTTTGGGACATCAAGTATGATAAAGTCAGTGTGTATAACATGTTGATCAATCCTAAGAAAAACATCTTCAATCATACCAACATGCTGTTTAGTTGTCTTATCAGCCATTTGCAAAGTAATTGAAGTTGGAGAGTACTCTCCAAGATTTAATTTCTTAAATAGTGAGTAAGGCATGACACTAACACCTGCTCCTAAATCACAAAAGGCATTAAAAATATTTGTTTTTCCGATTGAGCAAGAGATAATTGGTATATCTGGGTCCCCAAGCTTAGTTGACAGCTTATCACCAAAGCTTGTGATCACTGCTACAGACTACAGTCTTAGATACCTTCTTTTTTCTACTAAGAATATCTCGCGTGAATTTTTGTAAGTAGGAACTTGAATCGCATCAGCTAGAGGAATTTCTAAACGTAGATTTCCAAGAGCTTCAATAAAAGAATCATAAATAGCTTTATCCGGTTCATACCAAACTCGATTAGGATAGGGAACTTTATTTTTGTGGGAGTTACCTTTTATTTTACCTTGCTATCGGCTCAACAGCCTTTTTTATTTTTATTCTTTGCTGGAGGTTTCTGCTTGTCGGTTTGCTTCTCGCTTGGAGCAATAACCTGTTCTTCTTGTTCCTTTCTAAGCTTAGTGTATTCTCTTGAATCGACCGTCTCAGCATATGAATCATATGGTTTATCCTTGTCCCATGCTTCTTCTTCTTTATCTTCATTAGGAGTTTCATGTCCTCCTTTCTGAGCTTCATAATCGATATCATCTTGCAGATCGACAAAGTTCTCTTCTTCTTGACTCATTTCTTGAGTCTCCCTTACCTTACGGGCATGCTCTACTTGGTACCATGGTGTCCCTTGTGGTTGATGTGTCTCTATTCCACATCTACTAACAATGTTAGTAGAGACATTATTGCAAAAGTTGTTTGGGTTTAGAATTAAAGCTTGAGTTTCAGCTATCTGATCACATTGAGTTTTGATCATACTCAAATATTTGTCTAAATGCCTAGTGGCATGTCCTAGATCATCAAAAACTTCAGTCAAATCCTTTATATTATTTTATTGTGTTATTAGAAGTTTATAATATTTCTCTCAGAACTAATTCTGTTGATATCTAAACTTCTGCATCATAATATTTATTTCATCTTCTATAACATAAGTTTGAAGAACATCAAATTTATTTCCTTTAACAAGTTCCACAACTATTCCTTTTTCTTTCATGGACTT
The DNA here is from genome assembly GCA_910589765.1 of Avena atlantica. Taxonomy (NCBI): domain Eukaryota; kingdom Viridiplantae; phylum Streptophyta; class Magnoliopsida; order Poales; family Poaceae; genus Avena; species Avena atlantica. The sequence continues at coordinate 234,991,424 of OU342738.1, forward strand.
TTTGACTTATGGCATAAGTTCTTGGGGTATTTGAAACATACCTTTTTGTGGCTTAACATCCTCAACTGGGTTGAATTGCTCATCATTGAAGGATATTACCTCAAAAAAATTTATACACTCTAGCAATGTCAAATTGCTAATAGCTCCCCCTATAGAAAATTCAATCATATCTTTTGAATCTTCATTAAGTCCATTATAGAAGTATTGAATAATTAAATGTTCTTGAAAGCCATGATTTGGAACTTCCATTATCATGCTATAAAATCTATTCCATGCTTGGTAAAAATTCTCCCCAATTCCTTGAACAAAATTTGTAATGCTACGTTTAATTTGTATGATTTTAGTAAATGAACATTATTTATGCATGAACTCTCGGATGCAGTCTTCCCAAGATTTTATAGTGTGATTGGGTATTGATTGTAACCAAGTAAAAGCATTCTATTTTAAAGACCAGCGGAAAAGTTTGAGAAGTACAAACTCAATGGGTAGATTAGCTGGTTTAAGAGTAGCACAAAGTTCATGGACATTTGTCAAATGATCACTAGGATCTTCATCTTATTTCACCGCAAAAGAAAATTATTTCATCATATAAATTAGGGCAGGATAAATTTGAAATTCTTTAGCTTCTAAATTAGGGTAAAGAATATGCATTTTCTTAGGTGCCTAGATGGATTCCCATATTCTCCCAATGGTTGTTCAAGATCTTTGGTCCCCTGGGTAATGGTCGAAGTCTGCCATTAAAGGAATCAAACTGTTCACATCTACAGAACGCGAGTTAGAAAATCTGACAATAAATTCTAGGCGTCTTTTGGTAGAAATACGATCAATATAAGGAGGTAAATAAGTTCTACCTGAATGAGTGGTACCCCTATCTTCAATGGATATCATAGATGGTACCAACACTTACAAATGTCAACATACAAACACTTAGCGCGTAGCTCCCCGACAATGGCGATAGAAAATAGCTTGATAATGGCTTGCAAGTGCACAAGTTTGTTAGAGCATGTTTTCGTGAAAGTATAAATTCCAGTTTTTTATATCGATCCCAATGAGGAGCTTCGGTAAATGTTTTTATGCAGCATTTTTGTCGCACCCAAGGTGTCACGGGTCTTGAGTGAATTGACTGCAAATATTAGAGGTGGAAAGTGGTGAGTGAATAATAGAGAAAACTTGATTAAAGGTAGATGCAGAAAGTAAATAACATAAAAGTAGGAAGAGGATGAAAGTGTTTGGATTTCCTGTAGGTGGGAAGTTAGGCGCGAAGAGAAACAGTTCATGGTGATAGTGAATGTGCCAAATGAGTGAAATGAGATAAGTGGTTATGATACTTCATATTCATAAGTGAGTAGGAAAGCAACCCATATACCGACTAGGAGTCCTCATGGAAAATTCCTCCTTGTCCTAATGATCCATCTACCTACCATAGTAATGGTTAGCACATTAATTAAGGTCTTTTGACCAGATCAAGGCTTTAATCTTGATGGTTCCTTATTTATCCTTGAGTAGTACTAGATCCTCATTGATATTGGTCGTGTCACTCGGGGTCGCCGATTCGCTAGTAAACAAGTTCATATCTATGAGATCCCGGGATCATGTTATCAGTGCCCTTAAATTAGACAACAAGCATTAGGAAAATATAGATATTCATTCTCACATTATAATAATCACGACAACTATCATAGATGGATGAAATAAGATAAGCACATTACATTTCACCAATATCCTACATCTCCCACACCTATGTGGATTTACTCAAACATTAGAGGGAGAGAGATCAAAGGCATAATAATATTATAAAGAGAAATCATCTCAACTTTATCATAGCAAGCCACAATACCGTTTGGAGATCAAATCAAATACAAATCAAGACAATATAAAAGTATCAAACCCTAATCTTACAAGTGCCAATCTCTCTCTTTCTCTCTACAAGTGGGAATAATGGTGGAGCGGATGGATTATAGGCTAGAGATTTTCGAAGAATGAGGCGATGTTCTTCTCCTCCTTCAGATCTGATCTCCGCACTTCTGGAATGGTTTGCGGCGGCTGTGTTCTCTTTTTCGTCTCGCCCCAATACAGAAGTTGATTGTATTGATATAATGAAGGTGCTAGATGGTTGTACGGACGGGCGGTACAGGCGTGCTCGAACTGTACTAGTTGTCGCTACACCACCTGGACGCCTCTAATGAAGGGGGCTTTAATTGAGGATTTTCTTCTTTGGTTGTAAATAGCTCATAAATGCTCCAAGATCTTCCAGAAATGTTTATTACCTAAAATTCATCACAAGAAACCAACGTTTGCTAATTTAGGATGTTAACATTATTTTAAAGATAAAATCCAACCAAACCCGACAAGAACCAAAGGAAAATCATTGGTAAAACATGTCAAAATTTGGAGCTATCAGGGGCACACTGATGGAGCTCGACGCGGACGACGAGGAGGAAGTCACCATCAAACTTGAAGTAGATCGGTCCTGAGGGAGAAGATCGTGTTGTCCTTGGGGAGACGGAAAAAATCTAGGGTTTGTGATTTTTTGTGGTCGTGATCGGGAAATCCAGGGAGAGGATTGAGAGCCCCGATGGAGATTGTTGTCGTGGTCCTGATTGAATGAAGAATCAAAGGTCCTAGCGGCGGCACGACAAGGAACACTGGTGGCGGCAACAATTAGAAGGGAAGAAGAGGGGCTCCTAATACCATGTTGGATTTTAGGGTGGAACATTTCCCTCTCTCTCGAGGACCCGAGTACGTATTATAGAGCAAGGAATAGCCCCTTGCATGCCTTGTACATATATTAGTAGGTATACGGTTAGTGTACTACACCATACCATATATTACCGATATTACATATCTAATAGTCACATCGTCCCTATGCAATGATACTTCCATGAATTAAGAAAAGTAAAATACATGGTTAGTCCACAAACTTGTCTTCCAGGTTCGCTTTGGTCACTGTACTTTGAAAATACCATTTTATGGTCACGGAATACGCGCGATGGTTTTTCTAGTCACGGGTTGCTCGTATAGCGTTGTATTTGATGATATAACACTGTGTTGACTAGTCTCAGCAGTGCATTGTTATGCAAAAAAGGCACTCCACTAAAAAAAGCGCCAATCCACCCCTTCGTCCACTTCGATCACGTAAGTAAAGTGCAAAATGACCCCTGAAATCCTTACTTTCTCACTCCTAGAGGTATTGTTCCTCATGTCCGCATCCGCATAAACGTGTTGGGAAATTAGCACACTCACACGTGATATAAAAATACACAGCGAAATAAGATGTAAATTCTAGTACCACTCACGTACTAAGTCTATGGAACAAACAAAGAAAACATATGTATCAAACATATATGGAGCAATAGATTCTTCCCTAATCGAGGGAAACTCATGGGTTCTCTTAGCACACAAGGAGCTGATTTATGTAAGGAGGTAGGATAAGTCGTATGTGTAAGTCCTATGTCGTCTCAGTATATATGTATAGTAACAAGCAAATTAACACATAGGTACACCAGTTCTTTTTACTTGGAAAACCTCTTCACTTGAGAGGAAACACCATTGGCCGAAGCCAATCAACACAGGGTTTTGCTGTCCTGTAGAGTTGTAAACCAAATAAAGACTTCATTGATAAATCGTCATAAATCAATGTAAAACACGAATATAATATTATATATGTTATAAATATGTGATAATAAACTATAAATTCACGTATGCATTTTACATACATCAGATGGGGCCACCAAGGGCTGGCCGCATGTCCTATGAGGGCCAGGTGCCAAGATAAAGTGGGGCCCCTTGGCCAGCGGCCAACTGGTATTCTCGTTGGTGGCCGACGAATGCCCCTCCCCATCTACGAATCCTCTAGGCCACTCTCTCCCTCCCTTTTCCACTAAATATATATACCCACAGGATTCTCCCAAAATATACAAGTCCTCTCCTCCATGCGTCGGAGTTCTCTTTCAACTATATACGTACGTTGGGAGGCTGAGAGAGTACCACTGTTGGCGCGAAGCTCTAGAAGAAGGAACATTGACGACTCGGCAAAACATACACGTGAAATCTACGGAGGGATCATCCGTTTGATTCTAGCGACGAGTGGATCTTCTCCTCATGGAAGGAAAGCGATATTAATTATGGGGATGGTCGTGTTCTTCATTGATCTATATCGTCGTTACATCTTCCACACCGATGTCGGTTATTAATCTAGATCTGATCTCATTTGCATCTTCATAGTTGGATCTTGGTTGTTCGTGTACGAAGATTTTTTTTTGTTTTGTTTGCACGGAACCTAGCACCCTAGACGACAACTAGTCTTTGTTTCTGCACGAGTGGAGAAATGGCTGCCACACATTGTTAACAGCAAGTAAAAGTGTAACACTTTTTCAAGGGCACTATGCTACATAGTGTAATGCCTTTGGAAAAGGTTCTATACTACCACGAGTGGAGCCCGCAGGAACCTGCCAGTCCACATTGGCAGGGGGTGTAGCACGAGCGCTTCACTATGGATCATAGCGCTTTTGTGACAAGGGTTACACAAAAGGTTGGTCCCGTGAAGTTTTTTTCACCGCGAGTTTGTTTATTAAATTACTTTCGGCAAAGGGTTACTTTTGTCCATTTTGACGCACGAAGGCGGGACTGTGGGTTCAATATGGGTTGTTGGGGTTGTCATCCTATATCTAGTCACGGGCTAGCTGCGAGTTGGACGTGGCTCCATATGAAAACCAAACTTAGGCGGGCAATGACGGTGTCTATGTGTAGTCACCTTCTTGAAGGCATCATTGTTTTAGCCTTCGTCTACTCGTCCGGGATGCTCAGTGTGAAACCCTAAATCTAGGTCTCGTGGGGTGACGCCCTCCCTCCTATGGTCATCGTTTCTGGGCATGTGCTATATGGAAGATGAAAGAGGTGCAACAACATTGCATCTATCGCGTCGATGGCGGGTCTTGTCAGCATGGTGCATCGGGTCTCGATGACGAATGTGACATGATGGACTCGTGTAAGGTAGCGTTGTATGGCACCGTGGTGGCGTCATTGGTAGGACTGACAAGGCCAATGCGTTGATCGCTGTCCTAAATATGGGTTCGCGGAAGACGGTGCCAACGATTTCTAGAGGGAACATACGGGTCTGGACTTGTGCTCCGATTTTACGTTAAGTGCGAAGGTGTGAGGTCATGTCACTGATCATGGCCACCATCATCATGAAGCTTGCACATGTGACGAATCTTGTGGCTAAGAAAGTGGCTTTGAGTTGATTGATACTCCCTCCGTTCCATTCTATAGTGCTTGTAGTTTTTGGCACGGAAATTTAGAAACACATGTGGAGAGAAAATTAAAATAATTTTGGCTAAAATTTCTCGTGTCCAATTAACGTGATAAAATAGAGTAGTTTGCAAGAGGCATGAGACGCTATCTACTTTATGTAAACTCCCTAAAATAGTTGTCCAAACGAGTTGTGTAATGCACTATATTTTATATTTTGGATTTTTCTTAAAAAATTATAGGCACTATAGAAAGGTACGGATGGAGTATATTATATTGTAAGGTTCTGTTAATAATATAATTGAACATGTTGTGTGCCTTATTTTAATACAGAAACTAGGAGTTTCAACCTCTTTTCGATATTGTTTTGTTTCATCCTAATATCTAGTAAAGGAGTCACCTTGAGAAGAAAAATTGTGTTAGTATCCTTCAAGTATCCTTCTCTTTTGGTCTTGTAGTATTTGTAGAGTCGATGCATCAGTCAGCTCAAATCGTTCATATATGCCATGAGCAGTTATTAGCACCGGTGTCGAACAACGCAACAGGCTCACGAGATCCGGCAACCAGTCGGCCATTATGAAGCCCTTGAGGTCTACTTGCCGGAGAAACTCCAGGTGAAGCTTCTCGTCCCTCCAGTCCGCAGGACGCTTGCACCAGCAAGCCGATGTGCGTGCGCAAACGTATTTATGCTCGTACCTCTGCATTCACAAGTATATGCGGAGTCCATTGAGCATCTAATCACATGCTTAATTCTATGGTAGCGAAAAAACTTACCTTGTCTTTGACAATGATGGTAAGCGTCTCTATGTGTCTGCATCTAGAGAGTAGTGTTGCTATGCTGGCTCCATAAGAGTGATGATCCAAGAGTGTGCACACAGTCAGGTCAGTTACAGTGCCAAGCTGAGGCACCTGTACCATCAGATTCTCGTACTGGGCCAACGAAGCCTCATCGAGCACACCAAACACCAAAACTGGCTGTGGGACATGCATTACAAAGTACATATAGATACTTAAACATCCGTGAAACAAGCATAACACAAAAATAATGTTAATTTATGAGTTGACTTGCACACAACCCTATGCAAGGCTTTATTTATGTAAGTTCGTGAATGGTTTTCGCTAAGACAGGTACATATATGCATATAGTTTGATAGTGCCCCTTTCTATTCTCAATCTAACTAAAGGGAATGCAAACACAAAATTAAGTTGCATACCTTCATCGGAGATAACTACCATTTCCACCTTAGTGGCGTAGTAGAAAGTAGGAGTATATATTACATGATTGATTAAGTTTGGTTTATAAACAATTTTCCCAAAACTTAAATTTCGACAACGAAGACCAAAACATTTGTAACTAGAAGCTTCATGTAGACGTAGCCATCTACTACTCAAAGTTTGAGTCTTATAAATAACCACTCTCGATTGTTTTGTCAACCTAAATTTATAGGAATAACTTAAAACTAGTTTTACTTAGATAATATTTTTTGTAAATCAACCACATGCAAATAGTTACCATGGCTTCCACCTTATTTTTTTTACTTTTAATAAATGTTTATATTTTTGCAAAAAATATGGAAAAGGCTATATCATACAAATATAGTATTTGTACATTATTAATCCAAATAATATTACTATCTAATCATACTTAGAGGTAAAGTTTAAATAGTTTGATTTTCATTCATCCTAGGATAAAGTCATCTATTTTGAAGCAGAAGGATTAGTAAATGTCACCACAAAACATTTCAAACAGGACTATTACTAATGGAACTTATCTACTTTCTCCGGTCCAAATTAATTAATTTTGATTTGTCTAGATTCGAATGTGTTTAGATATCCTTTAGTGCTAGATTTATCTGAATCTAGACAAATCCAAAGCAATTAATTTGGATCAGAGGAAGTAGAAAATGATATCGCTAGCATGCTAGCCTAGTACCCCCTCAATCCCCGAATACATGGCATATGAAGGGAACAAATAAATACAATATTTAATGATATACCTTATGAAAATTTAATTTATGGTAGTTGTAGATCTTCATATATTTTATATATACTTGGTCGAATTTTAAAAACACATATTTTTACTAAATTTATGTCCCATGCATTTGGGGATGAATGGAGTATGTATACTTACATCGGGTTTCAAATTGCAGAGGGAGACTTTAAGGCCGCGAACACCATTGCAGCGTTGAAGGAGCCATACAGCGAGTTTGTTGTAGTGCAAGCGGGTATGATTCACGAGAGCGTGGGTGGAGAGCCCGACGTCAAGCTGGCGAAGGGTGGCCAAACTGTGGGCAAACTCGACCCTGCTCGGGTGCATGCTTGCGCTGGGTGTCCAACTGAGGACCTCGAGCCGGGGAGTTCGGAAGCTGGCCGCCTTGCTGCCGTCGTGCACCTCGTGGGCCATAACCTCCCGCGCGAAGATCATGTTAATGCGGAGACGGCAGAGGTTACGAGACGACACCTCCAGTCGCCGGAGGCCGCCGAAGTAGTAGTCAAGATCAAGGTCTTCCATGGCATCGTTGCAGAGCCGGAGAGCATCCTCGTCGCCGAAGGTGTGCAGGACAAGCTTTCTCAGGTGGGGACAGCACGAGGACACGAAGTTCGAGAGGCTGCTTCCATCGATCCTCAGGTGCTTGAGCTCCAGCTGGGTCAGCGAGCTGGGCACCCCGGCGAACGCCGCCGGCGGGATTTCGAGGGTGCCGACGCCGATTAGGTGGAAGTGGAACGTCATCGCGGTGGTCCTCGTGCCGCACGGCAAGTCCAAGACGATCCGGTCACAATCCTGCTCCGCGACGACGTTTTCACGGTCGTAGCGGAAGAAGATGCTTATGTCGTCACGGACACGCTCGGCGGCACGCTGAAGCCACTCGTTCGCACGGGACCAGTGCGGAGGATGCCTGACGGATATCTCGAGCTCATCCATGCCATGGCTGTGCGCGAGCACCTCGCCCACCGAGTTCGCGAACCCTGCTGCCGATGGCGTGTTGTCCGAGAACGCAAAGGTCGGGAGGCCGATCCAGATGCGCCGCCACCGCCGGGACAGCACGCTCGTGCGGATCGCATCCTGCGTGGGCACTAAGCATGCAATGAAGCAGGTCGTCAGGGAGAAGGCTGATCCTATCGTGGAACGGGAAAACCACGAGGCCGTTCAAGCTCAGGATGTAGTGAAGCCGTAGGTGGTCGGGCAGGCTGTTGATCCTATCCTCGTAGAGGCTGGAGCCGGCATCGTCGCTGGTACGGTGGATTATTATGTTGGAGTCCATCGTTCGCTTCTCCGGCGAGGGACGATCTTATATCGAATAGTCTTATATCGAATAGTCTTATATCGAATAGCCACAGCAAGTTGAGTTCCGTACGGATATGGTACAATAACGAATTCGATTTTTATTTTTTTTCCAATTTAACTATTTTCTAAGGATTTTGCTACGTTTTGAACTGTCGGTAGATCACCAAACATGACAGGATATGAACCGCAGTTGTCTGAAACCGTGTTCACACGAGGAAGCGCTGTAGCCGTGTGAAATCGGGAGAAAATGGAAAAAAAAAGACTGCTATTGTATGAAGGGAGTAATCATTGACATTAAATACACAGATTTAAAATTCAAAATAATTTATAGATCAAATCGATTGTTTAATTTAAGATCTATTTTCATAATTGACTAGTCGCGACGAGATTTTCAAAACTAGATCTCATATCGATATGTTTCGAGAACTTTTTTTAATCAAAAGGTTATCCACACATGTAACACATACGTTATCCAGGTTGTAATATAAATTATTCACCAGATAATACATAAGTTATCTACCCTACAACGGTCTGTATTTGGGTTTTTGATGCGTGTGAAAATATAAATGTAAACTCCTCCGATTTAGGATCCATATTTACCGAGTCGACGACAAAGTCTCGCTATACTAACATATAGGCTACCGTGTCCAAATCAAGTAAGTCTATCACGCAAGTAATTAACTAAAATGCTTAAAAAATACAGTGGTCACAAAAAAAATTAAATTATCTTGAAAAAAGTACAAAGTTACCCACGGAGATAAATAAAAAGTTATCCATAACATCTCTACTGCTTATAAAGGAACCAACATGAATTTCGCTAAAGGCACCCCATCACACATACACAGACGACTTATAACCACACGATGAGGCAGTCTAAACATAATCCAACAGCTATCATTAGTCTAACTTTTCCTTTTGGTGCACCTAGCAATTAGCTTTGACGGAATGTTCTCTGCCGCATGGAAACCCCCCGCTCCACGAGTGCGCTGCCTCTCCCCTCGCCTTGGAACCATCGTTGATAGGTTTTCTTCCCTGGTCCAATCAAAACACAAATCCCCCAAAGAAAACCCTCCACGCCGGCCACACCAGCGCCATCGGCCGCCCACGCGCGCAACGCCTCCGGCTTCGGGCACCCGCTGCCAAGGACGAGGACGGCCCTTGCCACGCCGCCACCATCTAGCGACATGCACTCCACCTCCCCATCCAAACCGTACGGAGCAACACAGGCCCGTTGCCGCCTTCATTAGGCTGCCTCCACCTGGGTCAGATTCGGCAGCCACACCCGCCGGGAGGACACAACAACCTCCATCCATCTCAAGAACCTTGACATCAGCGATGATGAGCATAGTTTGTGAAGCCAATTTGTTTGTCTTGCCAGATTTAGTTTCTCCTCCTGTGTTTAATTCGTGTGTGTGGTTTCAGATTGTTTTTCTCAACGAGAAATTTTTTGGGGACTGAAGTTGGTGTTGTCACGTGTATACAGATCCACATAGTTTTTCAAATTGTATCCTGAAGGTTTGCGTTTGCATAATGTTCTGTAGCATGCAGGGGTAATTCCATGTTCCAATGGTCACATCAATTGTTAATCTGATGTTATTAGTGTTGCTGGCACATATCTGTAGCTGTTTTCACTGATGTTTGGTTGTTGGATGTATATGATATGTTTCTACTATGCTTTCTAAACGAGTTTTTCTTCTTACTATATGTGAAAACATGTATTTTCACTAGACTACTAGCTAAAGATCTTCAAAAAGAATAAGAACCAACTTATTCACACTGACGAACAAACAATAGTTATTTACTTAATCATTGGTCATGGAAACTTTTTATAGTATGTTGGTATGAGAGGACATTGTTTATCAAGATATAACAGTACTTGCCCGTTGACAACTTGGACTTTCTAATGCTATTTCCTTGGTTGATTTTAGGAAAATAAAGGTTCACGCGAAGAAAGTTAAAAGGCTACTGCTAAGAAAAACAGGGATCTTGCAGACAGATAGTTGAATCGTCCACCAACATACAAACTCCACAAGCTTATTGACTTATTGTTGAATTGTACCCAGTGAGTTTAAGATGATTATCTTGGTGGCTCTCCAAACAGGGTATTTTGCTTCCTTTTATCATGGTTGGAACTGTTGTTTAGGAGGAGGAGCACCATCTGATGGCCAACATGTTTGCGAGGCCTAAGGGCAATCATCGTATCATCAAGGAGAACATCTGACCAAAGGGAAGATAGGAAGATAGGTGATGTCACAATTGAATGTTATCTCTTCAATCACTAGCAAGTAACTTATCTGCGGTGCAAGAAATCATTTCTCTTACTTGGCACTTTGTTTGTCCTTTTATTTGTAGATTGGACTCACTTTCCGGTTAAAGACTGAGTTATCCTGACATTTTGATTGTTATATAAATCAGATCGGTGTTTCTTGGAATATCTTTTGTAGTTTATATAGCCATGACTGTATGTTTTTGTAGCCTCAACTAGCTAAATCAAATTGAACTTAAAAAAATTCAAATTGAACTAAATACTATATATTATCTTTCCAGTTATGTTATTCAGATCTTCAGCTCATTTTGTGTATTTATTCATAGTACAACCTTTTTTTAAAAAAATTTGTCTCATCTCTCACCAAGTTATTTAATTTTCAAAATATGTTATAACTCGCTATCCATTTTCTTTTCAGAAAAGCCCAAGGCATCAAACCTATGTGAATCCATTAATCTCCTTTGAGTTTTCTATGGAGGTGAGTTGTATTTTTTGTTAATTTAGTTGATGTTGTGGTAATGGAGACTCGACAAACTAGATCATGTTTTTCCAGTGTTGTGTGGATAGAAGCTTCTCCAATACATGAAAAGCATCAGCAAGTCCAAAAGGAGTTTCACAAGATGCATGCAATGAGTATCAAATGATCGAAAGAATCATGTGTGCACCTATTTCAAGCATTGGTAAGAAAGACAAACGATGATATGCCTCATGCCAGGAGCGACATAGGACCACCTAGAGCCGGACTAGCTCCTCTTGCAATGTCAAAACCTGTTTCTTTGTGGGAGCTTCAACCAGTTCATTTGCATCAACCAGCTCGACGATGATGTATTATAGTCGGCTTCGCTGCATCATGTACTGTGCTGTATTAGCAAGTAATTAAGTATTGGATAAGTACATGCATATTATTCAGCACCTCTCTGGCACTTTTGTTTCAAACTTCAGATACAGACTTACAAATATGTCAACTATTATACTTGAAAGTTACAAACAGGGCACTTAATGTTATTAAAAAAAGACGTACAATATTGTTCTCAAAGTCACTTGACATTCGTGTCTTTCAGATTTATTTTTGCAAATACATGATTATTTGGCTTACAAATTAGTACCGTGGAACTGCTTTTGTATGCATTCGTATTTATTTGGTTTACAGGTTGTCAAAATTTAAAAAAGTTTATAACAGAGGGAGTAGAATAATTGAAAAATAGAAGTTATGTGTATTAGAATACGTGCATTGCACGTGCCAAACTACTAGTTATAGAATAACTTCCAGCTAGTAACACGAGAGTTATTCATACTTTAACATATAAGTTACCCACCTAATAACATGTAAGTTATCCATCACTATAAAAATTTATCTACAGATAGAATATGACGGCTCAATTTCATCGCCCGTATGCCACGCGACTCAACCTTGAAAGGTCACCACGTCAAACAACAATGATCTATTTTTTTAAAGGAATTAAATCTAACTTTCTTTTGCATATGATATTATAAATGGAGTCTTATGTCCCACCCACCCACCATCCTAAGTTATAGTAAACAAATATAACACGCAAACAATAGTCTAGCGGCTTAGCTTTATCGTCCGTCATCGCTACCGCAGCATATGGGTGACGTATGCTCGAAGGGTGTTAGGGTACCGGACCTTCATCGTTCGTTGGTGCTAACACATTGACAACGATAAAATCTCGGTACCATCACACCTAAGCTACCGCGTCTCAATTAAACTAGCCCGTAGCTCCCATTTACTTAACTAAACTAAAAATATGGGAAAATCGAGGTTTCATGAGGTGAAATTAATACAAAAAGTTACCCATACGAGAAATGCGAGAACTCTTGTATCCAACCATTTTATACGATAACTTATATGTTACATGATGTATAACTTACATACTATGACATGGATAACTCACGTGTTAGGAATGGATAACTTTTTGGTCCAATTTTTTTTATCAAAACATATCAACATGAGTCTAGTTTTAAAGGTCTCGTCGTGACTAACTCAACAGTGCAAACGGATCCTAAATCAGCCGAATGGTTTGATCTATAAAACATTTTGAATTTTCAATTTAAATCTTAGCCGGCTGCGATTCGCGTGTTCACACTTCACGTCTACCTGTTCACATGATTGTTCCCGCCACAATCAAACGATAAAGGTTAGCCCGTTAGGTTTTATAAAATGCCAAACATCCTAAACGTAGATTTTCCGTTTTCTAAAAGAGAAGAAAAAAGGGTTGTGACCCAGTATTATAGATAAAGCCAATATTTTTTTGTTTTGAACGGGTAAAACCAACATAAGAAAGGTCTATAGCCATACTACAAAGTAAACATAACCACAAAATGCTATATACCATCCGTTGGCTGTGCGGGCGCAAGCCCCGTTGGGCTGACCTAGTTCGTGTTAGGCCTTTTTAAAAGTTTTCATCTTTTTATCCCTTTTCTCTTTCTTTTTCGGATTTTTTGTTTTTTACTTCCTTATAACGTCAATTTTTAGAAAAAAAGCCATTATGTTTTTCCAAATTTTTGTTCGTGACTTTTGAAATTGGTTCATGATTTTTTGAATTGGATTCACAATTTTTGAAATTTTGTTCATGTTTTTAATTTTGGGTCATGGTTTTTGAAATTGGTTCATGTTTTTCTAAATGGGTTTATGATTTTTGAATTGCATTCACGGTTTTTGAAATTGTGTTCATGTTTTAAATTTTTGGTTCATGGTTTTTCTGAAATTGGTTCATGTTTTCCTAAATTGGTTTATATTTTTCAAAATGGTTCATGAATTTTGAAATTGATTCATATTTTTCAAAATTGCTTCATAATTTTCAAAATTTTGTTCATGATTTTTGAAAAAAAAATCATAATTTAAAAATTTCTTCATAAAATTAAAAAGTTCATGAATATTGAAAAACATTCACATTTCTTAAACCATTATTATAGAGAATTTCAGATTTTGAACAAAATATAGAAAAAAGAAACATAAAAAAAAGAAGAAGAAAGGGAATCTGGTCAACTCAGCCGGCCCACTTACCATGCCTTCAGGCGGCGCGCGCGTTGCGCCACTTGAAGCGCCATATAGCACGTCCCCACATATGCTCCGAGAAGATCACAGAACAGAAGAAGATGTCTCACGACCAAGACCATAGAACACAACAAAATATGTCAAGGCAAACTACTAGATCATTTGTTGAGAATCAAGCTATTGGATCATGATTTGACAAAACTGTATAGCCTTCTTGCTCTTTGTCACAAGATATAAACTAAGATTTAGCCCGTGAATGATAATGAAATCCAATATCATTCCTACTTCGGGGAACTGTTTAAAAAAACAAGGCCAGAACTCATCGACGATGGCGGTGGACCTGATTGCACTTTTTATTTTATGTTTAGGGTTTGCTATGTAACTGAAAGAGATATGCACAAGAGGCAAATAATGAAGATGTTTATTATCATATCTTATTAGTTCATAATAGTTTTTTATCATGCTATAATTATGTCAAGATTAAACACTGATACATGTGTGGTATATAAACAAACCAAAGGTCCCAGTAGCCTCTATTTAACTAGTTCATTGGATAGATGATGAAAGGTTTTCTCATCATGGTGCATTTATTCCAACTGACAATAAAATCATATCATTAATAAATGATGTGATGGACATTACCCAATATAAATATTACAACACGATCAAGTCATAGGTTCATCGTTACAATAGTTAGAAATGAAGTTTTCTTATGCTTTGACTGTGAGATCATATTAATCACTAGTACCCAAAGATGCTTTAACTACATCAAACGTCATGTCCATAACAGGTGAAAATAAAGGTATATGTTGGGTATTCTAGAGTGATAGGTTGAGGCCTATGCATCAAGATCGAGATTTGTTTACCCACGTGACGGGAAGATACAGTGGGCCCACTTGATGAATTACATCCATAAAGTTGTGCAACATATGACTAGGTCATGGGGATAGAATATCACGAAAATGAGTAAAATAGTACTTGTTGGTAACGAGATTGAACTAGGTCTCATAATACTAATGATCATATCTCGTACAAGTCTAGTATCAAAGTAACAAAGGGAATTGGTTTTGGTGTTTGAGGTTCAAACGACGTTGACATCGTGTAATGCACATGGGTCATTATGGACATCCCGGTCCCGCTATTGATCATTGATCCGAGATCATCTCGATCATGTCGATGATGTTCCCAAACTGTAGGGTAACACACTTAAGGGAATTACGACACACAGAGATCGTTTTGGAATTGATGGAATCACAAGAAAAAAGTGAAAGAGAACCGAAAGTGTTCCATGAGAGAACTGGAGGTGTTCCAGGAGGATCCAAAGCTGTTCGGAAAGAACCTAAAGGTATTTTGGGTGAAAAGGAATCTAATAATATGTATTTCATATTAATGATTGGAATTAATATTAAATAAATACTTAAATTAGATTTATTTGGGAAACTTCCACTAATGGGCCAAGTTCTCGAGAGAACAAGGCCCAAGTGGGCAAACCGCCAAAGGAAGAGGGCCACCACCACCCTATGGTGGAGGGGCGGGTGGGCCAAGCCGTCACCACCAAAGGGGGCCCACCCGGCTGGCCTAGGGCCACGCTTGGGAGTGGGGCCCAACCGCCTGGCTGGCATGGAGCCTCCTCCTCTCCTCTACTCCTTCGTTTAGTTCCACATGGGGAGCCCTTGGGAAGGATACACCTACCTTCGCCTATATAAAGGGGTGCCTATGGGTGGAAATAAACACACAACAATTAATCCAGTTATTTCTCTCCCTCATGTTTGGTTCCCAAGATTGGAGCCGCATACGGGGATAGAGATCTCTCTCTCTCTCTCTCTCTGGTTGATTTTGTGTTGGCGAAGTCCCTAGAAGGACTATACACGCAAGATATAGCATCGATGTGGCACGCCGTTATGCTGCAGTGATTTCGGTTAGGAGATATATTTTCGCAATCTCGGCGGGGATCAGAGATCCAGGAGTTATCATATTACATCACACGTGTGCGATACCTCGGGGGTTCTACCACTTGCAGCATCAGATCATCGTACATGGACTGGAATAAGGGGTGACTTGCGAGGAGCTTCACGACCTTGAGGTTGGACGGGTACGACTACATCATCCATGTTCTGCATGAGCTTTAAGCTCTTTCGATCTACAAGGATATGTTACCTAAAGCCTCTCGTTATAGCATTACTCTTGGATAGATAATGGATAGGTGTGTTCTCCCATGGGAAAAAATTGTTTTGTCATGGAACCCCTTCGGTGGTATCAGAGCCGATCCATGTGTAGTATGCTTGCACGGATAGAACACATGTTGAATGTGGGCATTGATCCTCTAGTTGTTACCCTACCACATGTATTTATTTATATCGCGGCACTGTTTGATGAAGCGTCCCAGACTGACCTTACGTATAATCTTACATGAGACTAGTTCCATGTTCAACATATGGCTTGTAACGTATAAGTGCCTAGCAGGTGTTTTTCTCTATTACAGTATTTGATATAGCATCTACAACGAAGGGCTCCGAAGGGGGTGTAGTATAGACAACTATTGGATCCGTGTTGTGGTTGAAAGTTCGTAGTATAGACAACCATGTCATATAACATATAAATTGCATATGATATTAATTCTTTGTGTGCATCTTATTGAGTGCTAGTATTATATACAATTGTACATTAAATAAGATAATCCATAATTAATACCAATGTAGTGTTCTCCCATTAGTATGAACCAGCAAGAAAGTCCATCGTTATTGTAACACCCCACTTTCAGTAACCTAGACTATGTGTCCAAAGTGAAAAAATTAGGGGGAACAAAAAAATTCTTACTTAGTGTGGAGTGGTTGTTTGTTGATTGCTTTGCCTTTGTTTGGGTCGTTGTTGTGATCAAGATACTTCTTTATCTTATAAAAGGTTTACCAAAAGGAAATGTCTTGGCTTAATGTACATATTCTAAAATGTTATCACTTTTCAAACATGAGACAAGATGACTTTGTAAACTAAAATGTTTCCCCTCTTTGTATTGAAAAAACTGAGGAGAACTATAAGCTACCATCTCCATATATTTTCAAGACAGAGCTTTCAGTACCCTCTTTCCTCAAGCCCTTTTCAAAACTATTGAAAAGATCATTCCTCCCTCTCTTGGTAGATGTGCCAAGGGACTCTCACCTTCCTCAAAACCTAAAACCCTTGTCTGCTTATTCCAAAGCATCAACTCAAAATTCTTTGAGAAATGCTTGAGCAATGTTGGTATCTCTTCATGAGAATTGTTTGTATGAATTGTCTTCATCTGCTATCAAGATGAATTGTCTTGGTATGCTGTCTTAAAACATGAAATGTTTTGACTAGATTGTTAGATGTTTGTATGAGATACTCTAGGATCTCAACCTATAATAACAAATCGAACCAACAACACACCCTCTTAACTTCAAGATGTTTTTTGTAAACCACCCTTTTCTCAACCACTTAACCTAAATGGATCATAACATCTATCTATCAACAAAGAAGTGTTACTAAACCCTTGTTAAGCAAGACAAGGATAGTTCATCCTAATAATACCTCACCCAAAATCTCTTACCATCAAATCATCAAAATCCCTATTAGGAAGATTAACTTCCTCCTTGATATCAAGTTCACCTTTTGGAACCTTATCTAAGACCCTTACTCTTGATCCTGGGGCAATGTACCTATTCTATCCTCTTCCTTTTGATGTACTCTCTCCTCACCTATATTTGTTCTTCATCAAGGATATCTAATCTCCCCAGCTAGTCTTAACCCTTAGTCATTATATTTACCCTCTAATCCCTTATCTAGGTCAGTTTTGAGCTAATTCTTTTTAGTAGTTTCCAAATAAATGGAGACCAACTTAAAGCATGAATCTATTCTACTCCATATACTCATAAAACACATTCACTAGATGGTGAATTTAGAACTTTTTCACTTATCTACCCAATTCAATCTTGTACTCTAGTCCAAAACTCTCGAACTACCAAATTTGGCTAAGTCTGAAACTTTTATTAAGATCCAATCTTGGAGCCTCTTTTTATAATAAACCATGGGCATTTTTGAAAATTTACTTGGACCACACCATCATGTGTGCATGCAAACCACACTAATGCCCTTGACCATATCCTTATTGAACCCATTAGTACTTGATGGTTTTGTAGTCAAGAAAATAATTTGTTTTGTCAAATGTTAAAAGATTCCATCTTTGGCAGATGTCTCCAACTCCATCAAACATTCTTTGGATCACTTCCTTGCATGGATGTGATCTACTCAACCTATTCTATCATCCCATATACTTATTGTTCCCTTTGGAGCCATGACCATTCTAAAATAGCATGGTTTTGAAGGTAAGACAATAAATCTGCTTGACACCCTTAAAAACAACTAAGTTTGGTAGTTAATTTAAAATCACCCAAGCATGATCAAGACTAAATCTTTGAACCAATCCAATATACACTATCACCTCGTCTAGCCTAAGACCCAAGTAAACCCCTGAGTTACTAAACCTAGGAAGGTCTAGATGGCATGGCAATGTTTTGAGCTCAGATCACATATCCCTTTCAAACTCCCCTCTTTGGTGTTAGTTTCAATTTCAAATCAATTCCTTGATCACCACCTCCACCCTACTTCCCATCCTCCTTAACTTGTGATCCCGCCATCATCAAGGATCACCGAATTTTTAACAAAAGCAAATGCTTGGATAAACATATATGATCATAACTTAACTCTCCCTTGATCTAAACCCTTCTCGTGACCTAGAAAAGCACCATTTGGACCTATATAGCACACCACCGTCCCTCTGGTCGACCAGGTACTGTAGAATGCCCTCCCGCACCTTGTATTTTGTGCTTGGAGAGAGAGGGAGAGAGAGAGAAAGATATGGAACTTATTGCCTATCCTAGCAAAGATAAGTAAAGGCAACAGATCCACCCCTCCCTTGACCTTTGGTCATGCACCAGGACCCTACACCACCCTCACCATCTCCCCTGCAACCAATCCCTCGCCCCACATCACACCTCCTCCATTTTTTCTCCCTTACCCAAAGAAATGGAGAGAGGTGATATCTTCACTCTCTCTGAATCTAGTAGCCTTGAAGGCAGCATAGGTGTAGTCCCCATGATTCCCACTGCCCCTCTTGCCCACTCCCAAGCTACCTACCCCTCTCAAGCTCACACATGTGCTCAGCTCACCAAGAATCAAACAACTCGAGTAAATAGACCATAGGACACCCCATAGCTCCCCATAACTCCCATTCTATGCCTCTACCTCACCCATCTCATCTCCCAACCGCCCCTCAGCTCCTTCCATCTCTAGAGCCTGGGAGAAGACAGAAGCTCTCCTCGGTGTTGCGAGCAAACGATGAAGTTTGTCGAACCTCTGGAGCCCTTCTACTCCTTCCCTTTGCATGTATGTCTTATCCTGGCAAGCTATACCTAAGAATGTCCTCTATTATGATCCAGGAGCACTGGAATGACCATCTCCATCAAGCTTCTGAGCATGCTTCGCCGGCAAGAATCGTGTGCCGCCTCCCTGGACCAAATCCACCTTGCCGCTCCTCCCCAAGATCGTCGTGGTGTACTGATACGTCCAAAACGTACCTACTTTCTCGAACACTTTTCTATTGTTTCTTCTCTAAACTTGTGTGATATGGATACAACTAACACAGACTGACGTTGTTTTCAGCAGAATTACCTTGGTGTCTTGTTTTTGTGCAAAAAATGAACTATCAGGAAAAATTCCGGAAAATATGCCAAAAACTATTTCTCACCAGAAGATCCACGGAGCCAAAAGGCGAGACAGAGGGGAGGCCTGGGGGGCCCAGACCCACCCCAGGCGCGGGCCCACTGACCCCGCGCCTGGGGGAGGTCTGTCCACCACAGGCAACTCCTCGGCCTCCCTCCGCGCCTATAAGTTGCCTTCTGACCTAAAAACAGAGGGGGGGGGTCAATAGTTTTACAGAAAAGAGTTCCGCTCCGCCATCGCCACCAGAAACCAAGATTCGGATCCAGAAACTCCGTTCTGGCACCCTGCCGGGATGGCGAATTTGGAGAGGATCATCGCCATTGTCATCACCAACGCATCTCCATCAACCACCGATGTTTCCCTCATCCATGAGTGAGTAATCCCCCGCTGTAGGCTTGGGGATGGTATGGATTGGATGAGTTCTATCATGTAATCGAATAAGATCTGTTAGGGGCATAGTGCCTAGTATCTTTATTAGTGCTATTTGACTTTGCTGCAACTTTTTGTGCTTAATGCTTGTCACTAGGGCCCGAGTGCCATGATCTCAGATCTGAACTTATTATTGAATGATTATGATAGTATTGTTTGTGATCTTATCTGCAAGTTGTGTACACATATCATTGTCTGGATCCAAAGGCCCTAAAGTGACAATAATTGGAATAATCGGAGGGGATGGCTGTGGTGTGAGGATCACATGTGTTCATAGAGTGTTAATGCTTTTCTCCGGTGCTCTATTAAAAGGAGCACCTTAATTGCCAGTAGTTCTCTAGAGGTCCTGCTGCCACGGGCTGGCTGGACAGAATATGTTATGCAAGTTCTCATTGCGAGCACGTATGACTATATTTGGAGCACATGCCTAGGATTGTTTAGTACTTGGATGCTTGTTATTATTTATCTACAACGCCCTAGTTCTTTGAAGTTACATGTTTAGACTCGTCCATGCAACGCCCGTCCATCCATCCCTATGCCTACCGCACTCGAATCCTACTGCTACCGTTACTGTTACTATTGCTACTGTTTCACTGTTGCTGTTACTGCTGCTATTGCTTTGCTGTTGCTACTACAAACTGTTGCTACTGATAAAATTCTATGAGCAAGAACTATTTCCAGGTGCAGCTGAACTGACAACTCAGTTGTTAAGGCTTGCAAGTATTCTTTGGCCCCCCCTTGTGTCGAATCAATAAATTGGGTAATACTACCCGCGAAGACTGTTGCGATCCCCTACACTTGTGGGTCATCAAGACTATTTCCTGGTGCCGTTGCTGGGGAGCATAGGTTTATTTGTAAGTTCACTTAGATCTATTATTGTTCACTGCTACTCCTTTCATCACGGGGAAGTCTCGTGATGGAAAATTCCCTATTTTACCATCCACTACAAGAAGAGGTACAGTCCTAAACACCTCTGCTTCTCTTGATTCACCGTCTGTTATAAGTAAGCTTGTCACACCACCACCACATGCTCATGCTACACACACTGCTACTACTGCTGAATCTGAAACTGCTTTTGATACTCATGATGTTACTTCTACTGTGCTTGATGCGAGTGGTTCATTAGGTCCTTTTCTAGATTCTACTATGGCTAGTCTAGGAAATATCAAAACTCCTAGTGAAGACACTGTTACACCTGTTAGCTCACCTGAGTCTAGCGAGAGTTATGATATTAATGATGGTTACATAGAGCTCACTGATGAATTTGTTGAAGAGTGCTGAAACACACATGGTGCTAGTGCTATTAACAGTCTCCTTGCTAGCCGTACTATTATGCCTAAGAAGTCCTATGTTCCTAAGTTTGCCACCTCTCCCATAGATATTAAAGATAAAGATTATGATTTCTCTCTTGATTTATCTTATTTAGATATTGTTGTTAGACCCCTCCTATATAAAGGATAGGATCCCTGTGATTGCAATGCTAGTCCCTGGATCAATGCTAGCATCCACAGTTTAAGATGAAGTACACAGATACAAAGGTCGTTTATTACATTCACTCCAGAGATAAAATATAGTCTTTTACAACTCATGGCCATAGGCCTAATACAAGAGTTTTTAAGGAACGAGTAAATAAACGTAAGTCTTCATCTTCATGTGCCACAGGCAAGCATGTTGAGTGTAGACTCATGACTCCTAGTCATCATCGGAGTAACCTGCAACATCACAAGTTACAGCCACAGAGGGTCAATACTTTGGAATAGTATTGGCAAGTGATACCTTAGTATATTTTAAGTGGACTATATAACTATATGCATTTTGGCTAAGTGTAGCTTGGCTTGCTTTTGCTTGTAAATAGATTTTTCCTATTAGTTGAAACTGCTAAGTTTTTCTTTGTCAAAATCATTCCCAAAGAAACCACCAATAGACATTGGGGTCCTTCACCCTTGTTCACCCACAAATTTTTATTGTAGAAGTTGGAGTGATGAGATTCTTGTAGCTTCCATGTCTTGATGCTCAAAGTGTCCATTTCCTTGGACAAGGCTAAGTACTTAGGTTTTCCATCTGCAGAGGTTGTGCACTTTCCCCACCAGACTTGGTTTCCCAAGACAGGACCTTTCAGAAGCCTTTCCTTAGTCAAATGGACGCGTTCCAACCTATCATCCCATCTACCACCAACTGTCCAAAAGACTAAGTTCTAGCAACCTATATGATCAAGGAAGAGCCCATTTTGCCAAGTGGCTGCAATGTAAGCTGTCTCAACACTTGGCCTCCAAATCCCTTTGTGCCTGGGTGGCCTTCCACAAGTGAGATACACAACCCAAGTCCATGGCCTTGTGTAACCACTCAACATAACCCAATCTTCCCATTCCACCCAGGAGTTTATTTGTCTTAGTTGTTTTATTAAGAAAAATATAAGTCTCTTTGACTTAGTATATTTTTATCTCATAATATATAGTTGTTCACCACCCTTGTTTGCTATGAGCTAGGCTAGGCAAAATATGGTAACCTAACTTAGGAATATTTCCCTAACAATTCTACTATTACACTCTACTTAGGATTTCCCAATTTAGCACTTAGCAAAATATCATGCAACACTTTAGCAAAATAACTAATGCTAACATAAAACTTAGGATGGGAATATTCATGAAAATATCACTTGCCTTGGTAGTGGGGAGAGTAGCACTCTTCACAATCACAATCACAATCAAAATCTACACAAGAAATCAAAACATACAATTACACACATTTAAATATAACCAAAATAATATGAATGCATGCATGCAAGAATTTACCATGTGTTAAATTTTGAAAAATTCTACCAAGTGTGTGTTCATGACTACTAAAGCATAACATGTCACAAGTTTGTCCAATAAACCTATTTGTCCATAACAAAATTTTATAAAGATATTTTTATATCTAAAATAGCCCTAAACTTGATCCACAAATAAAACATTTTTAACTGTTACTATATGCTAAACAAAAGGTATATTCTGATAGGCCTTGTCTTACTGAACTCAACGATATAAAGTTTGCAAAAATCCAACGTGTCGTTTGAAAGTTATAAGCATTTGAAGTTTGAATCTAATTCAGGTTTTGAATTCTGTTTTTAATCTAAACCCTGCCACGCGTCGCGTTTCTACTGGCGCGTACCGGTTCGCACCGGATCACCCTTCCGAGCCGTTGGATCTAACTAACGTTGCGCGGCTCAGATCTGTCCATACCCCTTCGATAAGTGAAGTGTTTCTACGCGTAGGATCCAGATCTAACGGCTAAGATTCTTCTAACCAAAAGCGAGCGGCGCTGCCGGCGGTGACAGGCGGCGGCGCGTCAGTCAGTGGCGGTGCCGGCGTTCTAGGTCGCCCGGAGAAGGAAGGAGGTGCTTACCAGAACCGTAGAAGGCTGCTGATGCTCAAGGTGGCAATGGCTTGGGAAGGGGCGTACGGGTTCGTCGGAGATTTCTCGCCGGAGTTCGCGAACACGTCTGCCACGGTCAGTTGTCGACGTTGGCGAGGTTCCTCGTCGCGCTAAGTCAAAACAGGGGTACTGTCAGATGCGCAAAACGAAGTGGATTCAGGGCGTATCAGTCAGAGGTCAAGGGGCGGTGGTTACTTACGAAGGGAGGTCGCCGGAGTTCTTGCAGGAGACGGTGGCGGCCAGTCGTCGACGTTGCCAACGCTAGGGGTCATGCGAAAGCAAACGGCGAGTGTCAGAAGATGCACAGGGGTTCTCTGAACAAGATAGCGTGAACGCGAGACTGGGGGAAACTCGAGACTCACCGGAATTCGCCGGCGCAGTCGTCGGAGACGGCGGAGTTGCAGAGAGCAATGCGCGCAGCCTGGGGGCGTTCAGTGCTTGGGGTTTTGGGGAAAAGAGAGAGGGGACAGAGGGGTTTCTTATAGCCTGGTCGCGAGCGAGAATCACTCTGCCAATAACTCGAATTGATGCCACGAATCAAGACCAGAAACGCCCGCGTTGATTTGGGGATGAATGAGTCGTGCGGGTGGAGACGATGCTGGCGTGGGGTTGGCCCGCTTGTCAGTGATACGCGCAGGATTTTGGTGGGGTCTGGCTGTTAGCGTCTGTTTTCTTGCGCTCGCGCGTGTGAGGAGAAAAAGAAGTCCCCGGGTGGGCTTACTGGGCTAGTTTGGCTGCTGGGCCAGATACTGGCCGCGTGGCCTTTTTCTTTTGAAGCACTCTTTTCTTTTTCTAAATTCATTTTCTGGTATGAATTTCAATATGAATTCAAATCCTTTTGAACTCAAACTGCCTTGGGACTTTTGCAGGGTTTTTGTGGATTCAAAACAGTCGCAAAACTAGGTGGTTACATTGCAAAGCTTGGTCTAGCTTGGTTTTAATAATAATTAGGGATTTGTTCCTGTTTGCAAACATTTAAAATGAATTTTAGAATTTACTTCTAAATTTGAGATCTTTGGGGTTTAAAATTTTCTCCTAATCTTTCCATCAATGAAGGCAAGCATTGAAGTATTTAAACATTCAAATTTCAACAGGATGATGTTCAATTGGGACAATTTGCCCACATGAAATCATAACTCATATTCCATTTCTAAATGATTTTTGAGAAAAACCCTAAATGAATGAATGATGCAAAGTGATATGAATGAGTTTTAAAACTATGATTTTTGGGATGTTACAAATCTAACCCCCTTAAGATGAATCTCTCCCTCGAGATTCGGATTGGCTAGCAAATAGGTGAGGGTGGTCTTTTCGAAGATCATCTTCTCTTTCCCATGTTGCTTCCTCTTCGGAGTGATGGTTCCATTGTACTTTACAAAATTTGATAGTCTTGGTCCGGGTGACTCTCTCTGCGGTCTCTAAAATCTTGATAGGCCTTTCTTCATAAGTGAGATCACTTTCTAGTTGAACCTCTTCCAAAGGTATGGTATCCTTCAAAGAAGACTCTTCCATTTCTGGGTGACATTTCTTAAGTTGACTCACATGAAATACGTTATGGACTGCTGACAGAGATTCTGGCAATTCAACTTCATATGCAACTTCTCCTTTGCGACTTAGAATCCTGAATGGCCCAACATATCTTGGTGCTAACTTACCTTTGACTCCAAATCTTTTCACTCCACGGAGTGGTGATACTCTGAGATAAGCTCTATCCCCAACTTCGTAGGTGACTTCTCTACGCTTAGAATCCGCGTAGCTCTTCTGTCGGGATTGTGCTATCTTCAACCTGTCCTTAACCAATTTGACTTTTTCTTCGGCATCTTTGATAAGATCAGGTCTGAATAAGCTTCTTTCCCCCACACCGTTCCATAACAATGGGGTGGTACACTTTCTTCCGTAGAGTAACTCAAACGGTGCCATTCCAATACTTGATTGATGGCTGTTATTGTAAGAGAACTCCGCGTAAGGTAAACTTTCATCCCAACTTGCTCCATAGTCTAAAGCACATGCTCTCAACATGTCCTCAAGAATTTGGTTGGTCCTTTCTGTTTGTCCATCCGTTTGGGGATGAAAGGCGGTGCTAAATTCCAATCTCGTTCCTAAGGATTCATGAAGCTGTCTCCAAAAGTGAGAAGTGAACTGGGTTCCTCTATCAGACACAATACTCTTTGGTACACCATGAAGGCATACAATCCTGCTCATGTACATTTTTGCTAACTTAGCACTTGTATAGGTTGTCTTCACTGGTATAAAATGAGCCACTTTTGTTAGGCGATCTACCACTACCCATATGGAATCATATCCCGATCTAGTCCTTGGTAATCCGGTAATGAAATCCATACCAATATTTTCCCACTTCCATTCAGGAATAGGTAGTGGTTGAAGCAGACCTGCTGGTTTCTGGTGCTCCGCTTTGACTCTGCTACACACATCACACAAAGCAATATGTTCAGCGATGTCTCTTTTGAGATTGTTCCACCAAAATCTTTCTTTCATATCCATGTACATCTTGGTGTTTCCTGGGTGAATAGAATATGGAGAGTTGTGACCTTCTTGTAAGATCAGTTTCCGCAATTCTGGGTCTTGTGGAACACATATACGTTTCCCGTGCCATAAAGTACCCTTTTCATCAATATGAAAACTCTTAGCTTTCCCTAAACCAATGTTTACTTTAATCTTTTCAATTTCCTCATCAGTCTTCTGGACTTCTCGGATCTTGTCCAACAGAGTGGGTTGAACATCTAAGGACATGAGATGTCCCTCTGGTACAATCTCCAATCTGAGTTCTTTGAATTGCTTACACAAGTCATCTGGCAATTCCCCTTTTGTAAGGCCGTTTACAAATGTCTTACGACTTAGAGCATCTGCTACTACATTTGCTTTACCAGGATGGTATTGCAAACTTAAGTCGTAATCTTTGATAAGTTCTAGCCATCTTCTTTGTCTCATGTTGATTTCCTTCTGGGTGAAGATATACTTCAAACTCTTATGATCGGTGAACACTTCACAACGTTTTCCCAAAAGGTAATGTCTCCATGTTTTTAGTGCATGGACGACAGAAGCTAACTCCAAATCATGAGTAGGATAGTTTACTTCATGAGTTTTGAGTTGTCTCGAAGCATAAGCTACGACTTTACCATATTGCATAAGTACGGCACCCAAACCTTGATGAGAAGCATCACAATACACTTGGAAATCCTTTTCCAAATCTGGTAGACATAGAACTGGTGCTGTTACAAGTCTCTTCTTTAATTCTTGAAAACTGACTTCGCAACCTTCAGTCCAAGCAAACTTCTTGTCCTTCTTTAGTAATTCTGTCATAGGCTTAGCAACTTTCGAGAAATTTTCTATGAACCTTCTGTAGTACCCTGCTAAGCCAAGGAAACTACGAACTTCTTTCACATTCTTGGGTGATTCCCAATCTGTCACAGCTGATACTTTAGCAGGGTCAACTGCCACACCATCTTTTGTCATAACATGACCAAGAAAACCAACTTTCTCTAACCAAAACTCACACTTGCTGAATTTGGCATATAGCTTATGTTCCCTCAGTTTCTCAAGTATCAAGCGTAAGTGTCGTTCATGCTCTTCCTTGCTCTTGGAGTAGACCAAGATGTCATCGATAAAAACGACAACGAACTTGTCAAGGAATTCCATGAACACCTTGTTCATCATATTCATGAAGTATGCTGGAGCGTTGGTTAATCCAAAAGGCATCACAATATACTCATACAATCCATATCTTGTGGTGAATGCTATTTTTGGTATGTCTTGTTCTCGTATCTTGAGTTGAAAATACCCTGACCGGAGATCAATCTTCGAGAATACGCATGCTCCTTCTAGCTGATCAAATAAGTCGTTGATTCTTGGCAAAGGATACTTGTTCTTGATGGTAACCTCGTTGAGAGAACGGTAGTCAATACATAACCTTTGTGTTCTATCCTTCTTTTCCACGAACAATACTGGGGCTCCCCAAGATGAAGAACTTGGTTGAATAAACCCTTTCTGTAATTGTTCTCCTAGCTGTTTCTTGAGCTCTTTCAATTCATCAACAGACATTTTGTACGGTCTCTTAGCTATTGGTCCAGATCCTGGCACCAAATCTATCAGAAACTCCACATCTCTATCCGGAGGCATTCCTGGTAACTCTTCCGGAAACACATCCGGATATTCACATACTATTGGTACACTGTCCATGCTAACCCCCTTAAGAGAATTTAGCTTACTTCCCTTGGATTCAAAGTTTGACTTAAATTTTATTCTTTTTCCTTCGGGGGTTGTGAGTGTAACGGTATGTTTTGCACAATCCAATATTCCTTCGTACTTAGCCATCCAATCCATTCCCAAAATCACATCCAACCCTTGGGAATTCAGGATTATTAAGTTCACTGGGAACTTATGTTTTCCAAATTCTATGACTAAGTCATGACATCCTGAGTTCACTATCATTTCTCCCCCTGGAGAACTTACTCTTATAGGACACCCAATGGTTTCTACCGGTAGTTCATTTCTTTCAACAAATGCTCTTGATATGAATGAATGAGATGCACCGGTATCAAAGAGTACAAATGCTGAAATTGAATTGAGTCTGAACTTACCAGTCACAGCATCAGGTTCCTCATAGACCTCCTCCACATTTATGTGGTTAACCTGTCCTTTCTGGAAAGGATTTGGTTTGTTAGGTCCTTCAACTTTCTTTTCGGGGCACTCATTTGCATAGTGTCCCAACTTCTTGCATTTGAAGCATTCAACCTGACTGATGTCCTTTTTAGGAGGTTGGCCTCCACTACCGCTACCAATTCCACCATAGTGGCTCTTATGTCCCCCCTTGTGGTTCTTGTATTTGTCCTTGTCATGACTGCGGTGATGTTTGTTGTCATGACGGTTGTGGTTGTGCTTGCTGAATTTCCCATTTTTATGGGATCCTGAACTGCCACTGTCCTCATAGTGAGATCGTTTATGAGACGATCCCGAGCTGTGCTTGTCGGAGTGTTTCCTCTTTCTACTCTCGACCTGCTTTATCTTACTCTCCAAAATAGCAGCCTTGTCACACAAAGACTGATAAGTTGGAACATATGCCACAGCCAACTGCAGATTCAGCTCGTCATTCAAACCTTCCAAGAATTTTTCTTTTCTCTTGGCATCTGTATCAACCTCATCCGGTGCATAGCGCGCCAGATTGTTGAATTCTTCTATGTATTCTGCCACGCTGCGGTGGCGCTGTTTCAGGTTATGAAAGTCCTTCTTTTTCAGACTCATCATTCCTGATGAGATATGAGCGGTGCGAAAACCATCTTCAAAGATAGCCCAAGTCACCTCATCAATAGGGGTGGTGATTTGGAAGTTGTCCCACCATGTGGCGGCTGGTCCTTCCAACAGATGTGCTGCAAACCTGACTTTTTCGGCATCCGTGCAGCCCACGGTCACTAAGTCTTTGTTCACAGATCGTAACCAGTCATTGGCTACCATGGGATCAGTTGTTCCCGAAAACTTTGCTGGCCTCAGACGCAGAAATCTGGTGAGCATATCGAAACCCGGAGGGTTGTTGTTGTTGTTGTTGTTGTTGTTGTTGTTGTTGTTGTTGTTGTTGTTGTTGTTGTTGTTGTTGTTGTTGTTGTTGTTGTTGTTGTTGTTGTTGTTGTTGTTGTTGTTGTTGTTGTTGTTGTTGTTGTTGTTGTTGTTGTTGTTGTTGTTGTTGTTGTTGTTGTTGTTGTTGTTGTTGTTGTTGTTGTTGTTGTTATTCTGGTTTTGGATGAACGTTGTCATCATTTGCATAAGCTGGGTTTGCGCATTCATCATTTGTTGCATTTCCGGGGTGATGTTGTTGGGGTTGGGGTTTGCGCGACGGGGAGGCATCTGTGGTTTGTTCAAGTAGATAAGAATGAGATACCCATAGATGTTTTATGCACAATACAACATAAGCAAACACACGACAAGCAACATATGAATAAAAGCTCAACAACCACATAACAAGCTCATGAAGTGATACACACAAGTGGCAAGCCATCCACATGTCGGATGGTCCAATAACAAGTTCACAGAACTAGTATGAATAAAAAGATAAACGAGTAGTCAAGTCTACTCATCAATAACAATCTCCTCCTCGACGAAGGTAAGACCTGCGTTCTCCATCGCGGTCTTGTTCTCCTCAATCGTAGTGGTCAAGGAATCGACCTTGGCCTTGAGAGCCCTCTTCTGGGAGCGAAGTCTCTCAATAACCATCTGCTGCTGCTCAAGTTCGAAGTCCTTGGACTTCAGTTCCTCGGTCATGTCCCGGATCCTCTTGTTCCTATCCTGGACGCGTTTCTCTTGACTCTTGAACTTGCGGTCCTGAGCCTCGAACTTTGTCTCCATTTCCTTGATCATCTCATCCTGCTGCGCAAAAAGCTTGTCCTTCTCGCGAAGCTGCACCTGAAGCTCGTCATTACCTAGCATGACGTTCGTCCTATCCGTATCTACGTGTCTGAGAAGAGTCTCTAAGTCCTAAAGATAAAGGCGTATCGGCTCCGCGGTGCTCCTCGAGTCGTCCTCGAAGTCGATGGACTCTCCGTCAACATCACGTCTTCCGAAGACGTGAAAGTGAGTACCTCTAACCTGTCGGGAGTGACGCCCTAACAGTCGTCCTATCAGGTCCTGCATGACTACCTCCATGCCTCTCTCCCTGTCATCGTGCATCAACTTGAAGACGATGGTCTCTGTGGTAGGCTCAGTCTGGCGTCCTGGCTGGGTCACCTTGAAGCCCCAGAGGTCCTTCCTCTCGAATTTGGTGAGTGGATACACCGTAATGGTAGGAAGAGGGAGATCAAGCAGAGTGGTAAGCTCAATGATACGTGAACCAAAACGAGTAACCCGAAACTCCTCAACAGTGCTGATGGCAACAGGCATCTATTTATAAGATTAAAAAGTTAGAACAACGCAATTCAAGATAAATCAAGACAAACATACATATCCATAAAACATAATTGTCACCCAAGTCATGCATACATGTGTTCATTACATCATTCAAGGTCCATACTTATTTAAAATATCTCTTGTAAATAGGGTGATAAGTGGTGGTCTAACTAACGAAGTGTCCTTACAATCCAATCTCCCGGGATCTATTATTAAACACAATGTTCCTAGAGGCAATCCACCAATCTTGCTCCCTTGACTCTATCACTAAGTCTATAACATCTCCCCTTATTTCTTGGTTGTTGTCCTCCAACTCCTGAGTAAGCTCCTTCTCTTTTTCTAAGTCCTTTTGGAGGTTGAGCATTCTGCATTTGACTCTAGCACTTAGTTCCTTGATAGTCCTCCAAGCTGCATCCCTGGCTGACTCAAAGAAGGTGGTGTGCATTGTTGTGTTGGTGTACATGCAGAATCCCCTTTCTTTGTGGTTGTCTTCCTTGTTTTTGTACAAGTGAAGTTGCACCCACCAATACTCCACTCCTTCATCCATCACTGGAAAGCCCTTGTACACGGCTTCACCATGAGCATCCATTGCCTCCATGAGGTCCTTGAGAATGTTGGGAAACTCAGTCTCACACTCTAAGGTCATGGTCATGAGTGGTCCCTTCTTCACGGCTTCGTTGATGGAATTCATCTACAAAGGAAGTTTGAAAGGGATTAGAAAAGTTTTACGAGAAGAATAGGCAAGTGTAGAAATAGTTGAAAAACTTTTTCCTTAGTGGTTTTCCAATCCTAGGGTCATAATCCTACAGGCAACACAGTGCTCTGATACCATCTGTTAGACCCCTCCTATATAAAGGATAGGATCCCTGTGATTGCAATGCTAGTCCCTGGATAAATGCTAGCATCCACAGTTTAAGATGAAGTACACAGATACAAAGGTCGTTTATTACATTCACTCCAGAGATAAAATATAGTCTTTTACAACTCATGGCCATAGGCCTAATACAAGAGTTTTTAAGGAACGAGTAAATAAACGTAAGTCTTCATCTTCATGTGCCACAGGCAAGCATGTTGAGTGTAGACTCATGACTCCTAGTCATCATCGGAGTAACCTGCAACATCACAAGTTACAGCCACAGAGGGTCAATACTTTGGAATAGTATTGGCAAGTGATACCTTAGTATATTTTAAGTGGACTATATAACTATATGCATTTTGGCTAAGTGTAGCTTGGCTTGATTTTGCTTGTAAATAGATTTTTCCTATTAGTTGAAACTGCTAAGTTTTTCTTTGTCAAAATCATTCCCAAAGAAACCACCAATAGACATTGGGGTCCTTCACCCTTGTTCACCCACAAATTTTTATTGTAGAAGTTGGAGTGATGAGATTCTTGTAGCTTCCATGTCTTGATGCTCAAAGTGTCCATTTCCTTGGACAAGGCTAAGTACTTAGGTTTTCCATCTGCAGAGGTTGTGCACTTTCCCCACCAGACTTGGTTTCCCAAGACAGGACCTTTCAGAAGCCTTTCCTTAGTCAAATGGACGCGTTCCAACCTATCATCCCATCTACCACCAACTGTCCAAAAGACTAAGTTCTAGCAACCTATATGATCAAGGAAGAGCCCATTTTGCCAAGTGGCTGCACTGTAAGCTGTCTCAACACTTGGCCTCCAAATCCCTTTGTGCCTGGGTGGCCTTCCACAAGTGAGATACACAACCCAAGTCCATGGCCTTGTGTAACCACTCAACATAACCCAATCTTCCCATTCCACCCAGGAGTTTATTTGTCTTAGTTGTTTTATTAAGAAAAATATAAGTCTCTTTGACTTAGTATATTTTTATCTCATAATATATAGTTGTTCACCACCCTTGTTTGCTATGAGCTAGGCTAGGCAAAATATGGTAACCTAACTTAGGAATATTTCCCTAACAATTCTACTATTACACTCTACTTAGGATTTCCCAATTTAGCACTTAGCAAAATATCATGCAACACTTTAGCAAAATAACTAATGCTAACATAAAACTTAGGATGGGAATATTCATGAAAATATCACTTGCCTTGGTAGTGGGGAGAGTAGCACTCTTCACAATCACAATCACAATCAAAATCTACACAAGAAATCAAAACATACAATTACACACATTTAAATATAACCAAAATAATATGAATGCATGCATGCAAGAATTTACCATGTGTTAAATTTTGAAAAATTCTACCAAGTGTGTGTTCATGACTACTAAAGCATAACATGTCACAAGTTTGTCCAATAAACCTATTTGTCCATAACAAAATTTTATAAAGATATTTTTATATCTAAAATAGCCCTAAACTTGATCCACAAATAAAACATTTTTAACTGTTACTATATGCTAAACAAAAGGTATATTCTGATAGGCCTTGTCTTACTGAACTCAACGATATAAAGTTTGCAAAAATCCAACGTGTCGTTTGAAAGTTATAAGCATTTGAAGTTTGAATCTAATTCAGGTTTTGAATTCTGTTTTTAATCTAAACCTTGCCACGCGTCGCGTTTCTACTGGCGCGTACCGGTTCGCACCGGATCACCCTTCCGAGCCGTTGGATCTAACTAACGTTGCGCGGCTCAGATCTGTCCATACCCCTTCGATAAGTGAAGTGTTTCTACGCGTAGGATCCAGATCTAACGGCTAAGATTCTTCTAACCAAAAGCGAGCGGCGCTGCCGGCGGTGACAGGCGGCGGCGCGTCAGTCAGTGGCGGTGCCGGCGTTCTAGGTCGCCCGGAGAAGGAAGGAGGTGCTTACTAGAACCGTAGAAGGCTGCTGATGCTCAAGGTGGCAATGGCTTGGGAAGGGGCGTACGGGTTCGTCGGAGATTTCTCGCTGGAGTTCGCGAACGCGTCTGCCACGGTCAGTTGTCGACGTTGGCGAGGTTCCTCGTCGCGCTAAGTCAAAACAGGGGTACTGTCAGATGCGCAAAACGAAGTGGATTCAGGGCGTATCAGTCAGAGGTCAAGGGGCGGTGGTTACTTACGAAGGGAGGTCGCCGGAGTTCTTGCAGGAGACGGTGGCGGCCAGTCGTCGACGTTGCCAACGCTAGGGGTCATGCGAAAGCAAACGGCGAGTGTCAGAAGATGCACAGGGGTTCTCTGAACAAGATAGCGTGAACGCGAGACTGGGGGAAACTCGAGACTCACCGGAATTCGCCGGCGCAGTCGTCGGAGACGGCGGAGTTGCAGAGAGCAATGCGCGCAGCCTGGGGGCGTTCAGTGCTTGGGGTTTTGGGGAAAAGAGAGAGGGGACAGAGGGGTTTCTTATAGCCTGGTCGCGAGCGAGAATCACTCTGCCAATAACTCGAATTGATGCCACGAATCAAGACCAGAAACGCCCGCGTTGATTTGGGGATGAATGAGTCGTGCGGGTGGAGACGATGCTGGCGTGGGGTTGGCCCGCTTGTCAGTAATACGCGCAGGATTTTGGTGGGGTCTGGCTGTCAGCGTCTGTTTGCTTGCGCTCGCGCGTGTGAGGAGAAAAAGAAGTCCCCGGGTGGGCTTACTGGGCTAGTTTGGCTGCTGGGCCAGATACTGGCCGCGTGGCCTTTTTCTTTTGAAGCACTCTTTTCTTTTTCTAAATTCATTTTCTGGTATGAATTTCAATATGAATTCAAATCCTTTTGAACTCAAACTGCCTTGGGACTTTTGCAGGGTTTTTGTGGATTCAAAACAGTCACAAAACTAGGTGGTTACATTGCAAAGCTTGGTCTAGCTTGGTTTTAATAATAATTAGGGATTTGTTCCTGTTTGCAAACATTTAAAATGAATTTTAGAATTTACTTCTAAATTTGAGATCTTTGGGGTTTAAAATTTTCTCCTAATCTTTCCATCAATGAAGGCAAGCATTGAAGTATTTAAACATTCAAATTTCAACAGGATGATGTTCAATTGGGACAATTTTCCCACATGAAATCATAACTCATATTCCATTTCTAAATGATTTTTTAGAAAAACCCTAAATGAATGAATGATGCAAAGTGATATGAATGAGTTTTAAAACTATGATTTTTGGGATGTTACAATTGTTGAGAAAGAACCTTTTTGTGGTACTGAAAATGAGAGTGACGTGGCTCATATGAATGAGCTTTCTACTATGAGTGCTTTGTTCTCTGATGACTTTAAAATGCGCAAGTACTTTGTTGCTAAGATCTTCCCTTTTTCATTAAAAGGAGAAGCTAGGGCTTGGTTTAATAGATTACCTCCTGGTTCCATCGATAGCCCTGATTGCTTGATTGCTTATTTCTTCCATAAATATTTTCCTCCCAGTGCTAGACATGCTGCTTTGCAGAGAATTTTTGATTTTAAACAGGGAGAAGAAGAGAAATTGCCTGAGTCATAGAAAAGATTATGTTCCTTGATTGATGCATATACTGGATGTCCATTACCTCAGAATGAGCTTGTTGATATTTATTATAATGGACTAACTAATGATTCTAGGACCTACCTAGATAGCTTTGCTAATTGTGTTTTCAGGAAAAGGACTCCTACAGATGCTGAAGAATTAATGAACAAGATAAGCAAGAATTATGATGATTGGACTTCAACTGAGCTGAATACACCTGAGCCTAATACTCCTGAACCAATTGTTCCTAAACCAGTTCCAACACCAACAACAAAGAAGAGGGGAGTTATTGTATTAAATGATGAAGTGATGAAGGCAGCTAAAAAGTGTCTAAAGGAGAAAGGTATAAGATCTGAAGACATGAAGAATCTACCTCCTATAGAAGAATTATGTAAGCCAATTCCCCACTCATCTACTATTTAGGTACACTCTCTCCAATTTAATGAAGGTGATATTCCTTATGGTAAGCCTCCTGATCAATTCTTAGAGGAACTTGACACATTTATTGTTAAACAAGGTAATTTTAATAAACAAGTTAAGAATCATTTATTGGAAAACTCTAGAGCTATCCATGCGTTGAAAGATATTGTGGAAAGAACTTCTAATGATATTAAAATGCTTTGTAAACACTTTCAAATGGTTCAAACCCAACTTGATCAACTTGCTAAGGTGCAAAAGGATATGCTAGTTAATGCTTCAGGAAATAAACATGCTTATGGAATTAGAACTAGGAGTGGTGCAGCTACTCAAGATCCTTTATATCCTGAAGGACACCCTAAAATAATAGAGCATGATTCCCAACAAGGTGATGATAGTGGTAATCCTCGTAAGAGGAAGAAAAAGAAACATAAGAAAGTTGAGATACCACTTGAACCTGCTGTAGATCCTAATAGTATATCTGTCTCAGATGCTAAAACTGAGAGTGGTAATATTGATGAGTCTCCTGATAAGGAGGAAGTTGAGGAAGAACCTGAGAAACACACTAAGAACACTAGGTACACAAAGGAAGATTTTATTGCTAATAAACATGGTAAAGAGAGAGAACCTTGGGTGCAGAAACCTATGCCTTTTCCAGGTAATAAACACAAGTCAAAGGAGGAAGAACACTACAACAAGTTTTGTGAGTGGATGAAGCCTTTCTTTCTACAAATTCCTTTTACTGATGCTATTAAATTGCCTCCTTATTCAAAGTACATGAAGGATATTGTCTGTAATAAAAGGAAGATTCCTAATGAGGAGATTTCTACTTTGCTTGCTAATTACTCCTTCAATGGTAAGGTTCCAAAGAAACTTGGTGATCCAGGTATACCAACTATTCCTTGCTTCATTAAGAATAATTATGTTAGAACTGCTTTATGTGATTTGGGAGCTGGAGTTAGTGTTATGCCTTTTTCTCTCTATAAGAGACTTCATCTAGAAAAGTTGATACCTACTAATATATCTTTGCAAATGGCTGATAAGTCAACTACTATTCCTGTTGGTATATGTGAGGATGTTCTTGTTCAAGTTTCTCATAATTGCATGGTCTTAACTGATTTTGTTGTGCTTGAAATGCCTGAAGATGATAATATGTCTATTATTCTTGGGAGACATTTTCTTAATACTGCAGGTGCTGTCATCAATTGTAATCAAGGAAAAGTAACATTCAATATTAATGACAAAGAGAACACTGTCTATTTCCCCAAGAAGGTTGTCAGAAGACAT
This sequence comes from Avena atlantica, assembly GCA_910589765.1. Taxonomy (NCBI): domain Eukaryota; kingdom Viridiplantae; phylum Streptophyta; class Magnoliopsida; order Poales; family Poaceae; genus Avena; species Avena atlantica. Next base: position 235,027,790 of record OU342738.1, read on the forward strand.
TGCCTGAATTCTATTGAAAATATTGAAGGCATAAAGGTTGGAGAAATATATTGTCGCATTCCACAAGAAAATATTGAAACTATTATGATTGGGACCATTGCTATCAAGTATGAGGTAACATAATCACCTTGTGGAATGCAAATTTTTGTTTCATATAAGATTTTTTGGTAACAAGACTTTATCAACCTTGTTAACAAAAGGATTTAATGAACAAAATAATGTTTCCACTATGGTTATACTTGCTTTCTTTTTTCCTTTCTCCCTCCTAGTCTTTGCTTTAGCTTTAGTTTTGCTAGTTGTTTGCTTGTTTGAGTTTCTTAGAGCTCCTATAGTTTGGCTTTTGGTTTGCTTTTGCTTCTTCTAAAAAACTGTTTCTGCGAGAAAATCAATTTCCATACCCTGAAATTTGGCCAAAAATAAAGTTTCCTGAAAAATCCCAGAAAATTCAAAATAAAATTTTCCTTGAAAAAAGGGGCAGAGTGGCACCTGAGATGACCCAGGGGGCACCCCTAGGACCCATACCTATGGTAGGTGCAGCCTACATAGTGGTGGCGCCTAGGGGGGTCTGGCCCACCTGGGCCCCTCCAGGCTGCCTCCTCAAATCCACCTTCTTTATCTCTCCCGAAAAACACCAGAAAACTTGCTCAAGATCGAGTTCTTGATGTTCTTGCTTGTGATTTTCGATCTCCTTGTTCAGCCCATCTCAAGTGCTGATTTTTGGAGGGTTTGATCCTTGGTATGTGCCTCCTCCACTTGTTCAATTAGATTTGTGAGTGGTAGATTGTATCTTGAGTATTTTGCTACTGTAGGTGACAGGTTGTTTGAGTTTGCATGCTTGTTATATGCTTAGAAACTTTGTTTTGATGCATGTGTATTCCTCTAGCAAGTTCCTATAGTAGTTGCTCATCATTTATCAACTTAGAAATCACTTGGTTTGATGGTTGTCTAAAAATTTCAGAATAGGGAAGTCATGGACCACCACACCTTTGGTGACATTTTTGAGAGTGATGCACCTAGAAGGGAAAGGCTCCCAAGGCCATCTACCAGCTCTAGACCCTCATACAATGAGGATCTCATCACTCCGTGGTTTGGTGACGAGGGATATGAAGGGGATGCTCACCCCTCCACCTTTCCTTGTCAAACTTTCTTGCGAGCTGCTGGGATTCTTAATGATTTCATGGCTTTGATTGACAGGGATGGTCTAACAAGTTTCATGCAGGATGAGAGTGCACAATATGCTTCACTTACTACAACATTTGTGGAGAGTTTCTCCTTCACCAATATTTTTTCAATCCTTCTGTGTCTTTCAGACTTTATGGCAGGGCTCATTCTATGTCTTTGAAGAAATTTTGCAAGGCCCTAGGACTTGGTACAAATGGGTCATCAAAGAAGATTACAGCTCTTCCCGCTGATTTGTTGGAACTATACCGAGGAATAACCAATGATGATGACCGCAGAGCTCAACGAGGGAAGATAAAGAACATTCAACTTCCAGCCATCAGGAGGAAGCACCCGCAAATGACCCTGCTGTACACTACACAGGGGAGGCCTCGAGCTCGTACTAGGACGAGGAAGCTTCCTCGACATACTATGGAGGTGCATCTACTTGGGCACCATGGGATTGAGCCCCGCTTAGGCCAAAAGCCTAAGCTTGGGGGGAGGTACACCGACATCACACTCATATATATATCATGTTTGGTCGGTTCTTTGTATATCCATTGTTTCGCTTTCTTTTTGGTTTTTGTTGCTTATTTCTCAAAAAACAAAAATACCAAAAATATTTTCGTTGTTTCTCTTGGTTTGTTTCTTTGCTTTGGTTTGCCTTAAAAGAAAATCCAAAAAGATTTTGCTTGTTTGGTCTGCTTTGTTTTTGTTTGGTTTTTCTTTGTTTCCTTGTTTCTAAAAAATTGAAAACACCAAAAATATTTGTTGTTCTTCTTTGGTTTTGTGAGTTCTTTGCAGGGTTCAGCCGTCCTCAGTGGATTTTGGTTTCATGTTAATTATTCAAGTCACACAAGTGAAGGGAAATAATGAAGATTAAGACAACTCGAGGTGTGGTAAGAGGCTGGTAACAAACTCTATTGGTTTTTCATTTTTGTACATACTAGTTGAATGCCCGTGCGTTGCTACGGAAGAAAACTACATGGATAAACTACTATACATTTATCTTTCTCCCTGCAAGTTGTATCCTGAAGGTTCCATGTTACAAACTTACAACATGCAACAAAAGCTTGGCATGTATCCGTGTGATGAAAATGAGGCATGCATAATTTGGTATCATCCATCTACACACACTAAACAACAATGTATAATAGCATTGCTATGAAGCAAAAATAATAATTTTTTAAAAGCCAAGTGACCATCTTTCCACTTTGGTGTTTTTTTGCTCTGACAACATTATGTGCCTCAACCAATCTAAGATCTAGGAAGTGCTGGTCAAAAAATAAATAAAATAGGACCAGATTCTAATGGACCATGATTCCTATAAGGTTGACCTCTAGATCCTTTGTAATCAGCATCAGGTGAAGACTTGAACCATCTTTTTTGCCATCCATCTTTTTTACCAACCCGTAGTTGTGGTCGACATCTTTTGGGACCATCTGAAAAGGATGTAAGAATTGTGTTTTAGTTATTAATCAGCTTCCCTCGTTTTTTGTATCGTTTCTACCGTAAGTTTTGTAAGTACAGAGTAGTTGATATAAGATTTTGAGGGTGTGAGAACTGCTAGATGGGGTGCAGTACTCCCTTTGATCCATATTACTTGTCATGGAGATGGATATATCTAGACATATTTTAGTGCTAAATACATCCAATCGAGTGACAATTAATATGGATCAGAGAAATCTAGACATGTTTTAGTGCTAGATATATCCAGTCGAGACAATAAATATGGATAGGAGAGAGTACTACTTTTAGAATTTTGAGGTGGATTAGTAACTTGTTCTGGAGTGCAACTGTGCAAGGCAGTGTAATGACTAATGATAAAAGATATATGTAATTGGAGTAATGTGCAATTTACAGAACAAGGTGGAACATTAAATTCAAAAACAAAGAGTACATGGATGGGCAATCTATAATGTGCAAGTTCCATGAATCATGCCTAACTAATTTGCAATGCATACTTTGGAATCACATAGCAAATATCCATGCTTAACTAAATGCATCTGCTCGACCTAGACATTGTGAATCACTTTGTAACACTATATTAAACTGTACTGAATTTGAACAAATTGAGAACAAAATATGTTGCTTAGTTGAACCAAAACAGAGTAATTCAAAGAGAGTTATGCTAAAGAATTTCCCCATAGATAAAGAACATTTTTCACGGAGAACTAATAACTGCTTTCACCAAGAAATAAGAACTACTTTCACAGAGAATCACAACTCATCTGCCATCTCCAAGGTTCCATTTATGGAGTCTGCAGACGGTCGTCCGCAAAGCTCTCTGTTGCCTCCCTAGTAACCGTCCAGTTGTGTTCGCCATCGTCATGTTTTTACAATCTGTAAGTGCAATAAGAGAACATTTGTTAAGGCCATCCCCATCAGAATGGAGCTCGAGTATTTAGAAATAAAGCTTTTGTCAGAGTGAACAACTGATCACTTATATAAGGAAGTCTAGAATCTTAATCCAGCGACACCATATGCCTATATTAACAACATCAACAAGTTTGTTCCCCAATTAAATAGTATAACACATCAGTAAACTTCAATTTAACATCAGAGATACAAAAACAAAAATAAGATGACACAAAAAAGAATCAATAAACCTACCAATCATAGAAACTGTAGAGAGGACTTCCACCAGCGTGCAACTTATACAACACTTGGAATTTTCCTGATATGCCCATCACAAGCATAGGACTACACATTAGAGTATCATCCAAACAAAATAAAAATAAAATTCCCTTGTTTCACTTGTTCATTTCTTAAAGAGCATCAGGAGTAGAAATGTTTTTAACTAACAGAGATATTGACATACCCTCATTTTACTGGTGCTTAAAATGCATCGTTCATTCAGACAATCATTAAAAGAAACAAAGATGCATCAGCAAGATTTTTTTGAATAAGACGCACTTAAAAAGCTGAACAAAAATGCAAAAACTAACATATTTAGCTCATATGGAGGATACTTAGATGATGGGAGTGTGAATGAAGAATTCCTAAGTTGCACAAAAGAGGAGGAGACATGCAATACCGATTTTGGTTCGTGTTAAATAAATATATCCATGTGGATCGATCTTTACCAACGTGCACATGGATTACTCTCTCCTACCACTGAATTCTGTTTTGATCCATATGATGTCATCACCCACAGTTGCAAGTTTGTTATTAAATCCACCATGTCATTGTGCTCCAATCAAATAGTGGTATTTCTAACAACGTTAAAAACGAGTAGCTATGTTAGAACGGATATGGAGGTGAAACAAAATAAATGATAATATTAACCGTATGTGGTAATTCTCAAAGTGTGTTTAATGGAACTGAAAATATGTCATGAGAGGAAATAGAAGCAATGATATATGTAAATCATCTAAACTTACATAGTATGTGTGTGTATAACTCCATATTTGAGTATTTGCAAACAATCTGTAGCATAAACATAACATTCATGTTATTAGCAAGTTATAAGTAATGTGTTCTTGTTTGCATCGACACAATGTAGTGAAGGAGCAGCTTTCTACCCTACAAGAAGAAAACACAAATGCCAATGATGAAGATCAAACATATGGTAGAGATGAAAGTTCATGTACTTGTGACATGCAAATTTCACCCATTTATTCTTGAACGGATTGAATTCATCAACCTACCTGGCTCCATGATCACAAAGCAAATTGATGAACCCAAACAATAGCGTGCCTACTATCATCCTTTTCGCAAGTGCTTGTACGATACCACCATACAAAGTTCACTCTACTTGGCCACAAGGACAAAAGTCTTTCTTGAACTCCTCTGTTGCAATCACGTGTTCAATGCATTAATCTTCAAACTCCAATAAGCCTTAAATTAGTGACTAATTACCTTACCAAGAGACATTTTAATAATTTTAAAGTTGCAGTTGGCACTTATAAAGACTGAATATGAAGTAAAGACCAACCAACCTTTTATATAGAGAACTTTGGGAAGTCATATGGCCTATATACATAAGAAAGGAAAAACATCAGAAGTGTTGTAAAGAAAAGATTACATGTAGGCGAAGAGCCAATTTCCAGGCTAAAAATGAAAAGTGACGATTAACATATTGAACAAACATTAGACCGTATATGTGACCGAGAAAGATCCTCATGTTGTACAATACATGATATTTCCTTCCATTGTCTGATGTTGATGTCAACCGACATCATTTGTTGTTAAGAAGCACCCACTCACAATCAATCCCATCTGCCACCCATGTTATTGTCTTTCCAACTCAAAACCATAAAGGGATGCATGAGAGCTAGATTTAGATACTCTGGTAGGTGGTCGCCATTCGGCCAATCTCTTAGTCATGCAGAACAAAAAAATGGTATCAATATTGATTCAAACATAAAATGAACTCATGTAGTTGCTTCATGTCATCTTGAAGCCTGGGATTGAAGAGAGGGAGACAATTGCGAAATGAAACATCCAAACGAATTGTACCAATACAACCATAAAATCTTTTGGCACATATCAGGTACATAACTTCTGAGTACAGGAAACAAGCAGAAGATTAACTACTGAGTTTTCATATTCCAAGAATCATATAAAGATTGAAACTTCTCAATTTGGTAGTTTGGGCACCAATACAACAACCAACAATTTATAATCATTCACTTTTTATAGCGAGGCTTCACCTACAGGAAGAGAAGGACATTTGGGTTTGTCACATTAGAGATGGTGTGTAGATTCTTAATGATTCCTTGAAAAACTTGCGATGCTACATCCACCTTTCTTCATTGATGTAACAGTCTACTCACTAATGCTAGTGCTTGTTTATATATGATGAATAACTAATGGTGGTCAAATCATGAAAATAACCTATCTCTCTTAAATCATACCATATTAACTAATGTGAAGGAAGCATGATTCATATTCAATGTCAGATTGCGGTAGCAAATACATGAAATTTAGGTACACACCGAGATCATGTATACATAGGAAATTTTAAGAAATGATAACTAACTAACATAGAAAAAAATATGTTCTCTATCATCTTATTCGGAGATTCTAACTTATTGGGAAATTCTCCATCTTGTTTTTCTGATTCACACAAAGAGCTCACTATACAATCTCGAAATAGGCTTTCGCCACGCTTTATAAATAAAGCCACATCGGCCGAACAAGATACATGGTGATGGGGAGACCCCTTACAACATATCAAAATAAGCAAGAAAAACAGGAAGGCCAACACTTGCCACCGGAGATAACAAGCAAAGACCCTGGAGAACCGGGACTCCACGGCGATGCCCCCGAGAGGGTAACGACACGTCGCGCCGCCGCCGCCGAGACCAAAGGTCAAGGGTTTTCACCCGGATTCCTATCGCGGAGAAGGTAGCCGCCACGGCGCCCCCAAGAGGGTAACGATACCCGCAGGCACCGCCGCCGTAGGTGCCGTAGCGCCGAGCTTTCGCCCAGAAAAACCTTCGTGCCGCTCCCCGTCTTCCGTCGTGCCCGCTGTCCCCAAGCGAGGCCTCCGCCACACGATCTAGGGGCTGCCGGAGCCGAAACGCCGCCAACACCAAGGTCCCCCAACAACCGATCCTCGCCATACACATGACCGAGGAGAAGAGCCACCACCGCCGCCGCGTCGCTCGCCGAAGAGCCGTCCGCGCAGCCCACCTTCCGGAGCCGCCGCCCCGGCATCCACGAACTCGAGTCAAGACTCTGGCCAACGCCGCATCGCACAGTCGCTGAACAAGACGAGATAGGCCAAGCACGGGCCTGCAAGCAACGAGGCGGCAACCTAGGTGAGGGGAACTGCCCTCCATCACCTACGGTGAGTGCCGTCCGGACGCAGCAGCAATGCCACTCAGACCTAGATCAGGCCCAGATCGGGCCCAAGCGGCTCCACCGCTGCACTGCTGTAGCCAGGCCACCAAACCCACTGCCGCCCAGCGTCCCCGGCCTTGCGTCACCGTCGCCATCACATCGTCCGTGCCGCCATGCCCCGTCGCCGATAGATCTTGAGCTGCGTCGCCACCGTAGACCTTCCCCGAGGTAGCAGCCGCCACCGCCCGGAAGCTCCACAACCACGCCGCCGTCGAGCCCGTCATCGTCTCCGAAGCGCACCGCCGCCAGCCGCGCTCCCTCGCGAAGAGGCGCCGGCGCCGGGTAGAAGAGGACCCGCCGCCGCCGGCACCGCATGGACTTTGCCGGGCGGCGCGCGCCAACGGCGAGGGAGGAAGGGAGGTGGAAAGAGGTGGGGCACGCAGTTAGGACAGCGTCTCGGTCGCCCGCGCGGGACGCGAGAGCGTTTCTATTTGTTTCCAAGGATCCTGTATGAACAGAGCAACTTGTTGGTTTCTCACTATACAATCTCTAGTAGGCTCCAAAATGGAGCATCTACACCTACCGCTGAGGAACGAGATGGTCGTGCCACACGTACCAAAACGGATCATACTAAACTCCTATTTAACAATGAACTGTGATGAAGCGCTGACATATAATAAAAGATGGTCGTCAAGTAAAGCATAGCTTCTATATCTTTCTCCTTGTAAAATCTCAACACTATAGCTAGACCAGGGCTTTGGCACGGATGCTAACATTAATCAATGCTATATGCGGCGCATTTAGCATAATTAGATACAAAATTGGTGTCAAATTATACATGGCTTCTATAGAGTTTATCCTTGTATAACATCCTTCTATTTCTGAAAACAACTCCTACAAAGCACCTCATATGAGAAATAACCAATCTTCCTTTGTGAACAGAAAAAGTAGGAATTATAAAAACTCATTATGAACAGAAAGTCCAGAAATCAAGGCAGTTAACTCGAATGTGGTTCATTAGGAGGAGGATCTTTACTATTAAAAATGGAGATTGGATCGCAGTACTAACAAAGAATTTTTTTTATTTTGTTCAGATATACATTTTAGGTAGAAGATCAGTCAATCTACAAATGAATTAATTTTCCATGGTACATTACTTAGCAAGATGAGCTACGGAGCTACCAATGTCAGTCACCAGTTCAATCAAAACAAAGCGAGCTGACTTACTTCTCTTGATGGGGAAACACTTGGGAAGATTCGTGGGGTTGTTGGTCATGTATAGTAACACTGTGGGAATAAGACAGGAAGATGGCCCCGGTCACTCATCTAGCCACGAGCATGTGGGGGTGGTGACTGGTGACACCTTCTACTGTTCTACATCGCCGGTAGGAGATCACCGGCACCCAATCTACTACACAGGAGCTCATCACTGATAGTTCAAACAAACATAGATTCCATGCACCACCTAGTGTCGAAGGCAAGGAAATCATCAGAACATTGCCGGATCAAAATTTCATGGAGCTCCCCACAGTACAAAATAGAGCCTCATGGTCACAATCAGGGAATAAACCAACACGCTACAAGATAAAATCAACACTGATCGAGCTTGTTTATACGGTTATACCTACTCAAACAACATTCTGACAAATGATAACAACGTTAAAACTTTAGGAGTTCAGAAAGAGTTACCAATGGCTGGCTGACCTTCAGGTAGATGGTACGTAGAGGATGAATATATGGATTTCGGTAACAAAAATCTGGGACCGCCCTCGTGCTCTTCTTGCCGATGAAATTGAGATCCTCGTGGTCTAGCCGTCGGCGCCCTCCCAGGTGAACTTGCTGCCGCTGCCTCGTATCGCCGCTCTGCCTGGAGCCCGATTTTCACTTCTGCAGCAACTTGGACGGATACCTCCTTTGCTCCTGTGACAACTTTCACAGGTCCTGCTATGGCAGATCCTCCTCGGCGGATTGGGAAAGGTTGACAGCGGCGATCTCGGACCATGTCGGGCTGGAGGCGCTCCAGAAGGAGGGCATCCGCTTTCGAGTTGCTCAGGATGTTAGTGGCGGTGGACGGGCGGCTGGGGTGGGGGGAGGAGCGAGACGGGACGGGATGGGCGGCGGCGGAGGCAGGACCATGTGGTAGGGTTAGGAGAGGCCGAGGGAGGACGGGTCACAACGTCTGCTTGTTTTTTCTAGTTGGGTGGTTTGAACCAGTATTTTCCACTTATCGGTGGCAGAAAAATGTAATTATCTAACCCATGTATTAGGATGTATCATGGTACCGTTCGATGCAGATATACGATTCAGATGTGTCTAATGTTTGATATCAAACACGTTTGACGACCTACAATCACCAACTTTCTTTTAATAGTAAAGATATTCATCATTGTGAGCATTCTTAGCCTGTTTGTGTAAAGTGTATGTCATTATGGATTCTTAGTAGTTCTTTCTTGTTTATGATTAGCTCCAGCTTGCTAATAGTTTGTAGCATGTCATATGAATGTTTGCTTGCATTGTTTTATTCATACTTTGGTATCACATTGTGGTATCCTCCTCTGACTGTTCATATGAATCGACTTGGCACATGCTCACGCATGCATATGAAAAATAAATAGTTAGTAAGCCTCGATGATTTATTTTGCCTCAGAGTTCTTGTATCACTTTCATGCCATAATTAGTCTTGTTTTGTTGCAAGCATGATTATGACGGTTATTGCTCTCTCGTTTGTCGCTCCCTCTCTATTTCTAGCCTTCACTTGCACTGAGTATGTGCTCTACATGTCCTTCCAACTCCCCAAAACCAATATTGCCAGTTATGTCCACCATACCTACCTATTAGCATCATTTGCTACTTCATTGCATATTCTAAATGCCGTGTTTTCTTCCAAAATAATTTTTTTGTCTGTTTTGAGAAAGTTAGTTAGTAAAGCTCTCACGAACTTGATGGCACACTTTATTCCTTGTGCTTAATAATCTTGAACCATTGTGACTAGTCCATGAAAGTTATATGCTTTCTTATTATATGCTGGGAGTCAGCAGAACCGTGCTGTCACGGGGAACGCTTTCAACACCTGTTGGATATCTTATCCAGTTGATTCCTTGCTCTTTTGTTTATGGATGTCGACGATGTGAAATAAAAGGGGAAGTTGTTAGTTCATGGAGTTTATACATTGTGTTAGAGAAACGCCTGGGCCGCTAGCCTACCATGCTTAATCATGGTGGAAACTTGCAACAACACTATAATGAGCATCTATGAAGCGTCCTCAATAAAAAGCTATGCATATGGTAAATAAAAAGATTGGTGAGATGCTCATTGTCTGCTTGTCTTGTCATTTTGGTTATGGGAAAGCTCCTGTGCCATATGCAAGGGGTACCCCGTTGGTGGTTCTCGATGATATGCATGTATTTACAATGACAAGAACTTTCAGGTGACCAAATTTGAGTAACATGCGGAGCGACCCTCGTACTCAAGGGACTTGGGATTTTCAGCCTATGGTTTGTCAAGCATATGATTCAGAGTGGACCTCACTTTCACCTTAACCACATGATTATGCCTATGATAGGGGAAATGAGAGCTCAAAGCTAATGAGTACCTTCCTTTTAGCATTAGGAAGCCTTTCAAACCTTCACAAAAACCATTTTCACAACTTTGTTGAGTCACCATTTATTCTATGAGCACCTTCTTGAGAACATAGTTGCCATTCTTGTGTTTGTTCCAAAACTTGGTTAATTATGTCATGACTTTGATGCTTGTATCTCTGATATCTTTACTTCTAGTCTTCATGTGAACTTCAGAGGTGCCTTGGCATTTATATTGTGCTCTCCAAACAAAGGCAAGTGAGTTACCACTCTATCATACCTTATTATGAGCATTGCAATGTTGCTTATGTTTATGTTTCATGCTACTTATTATTATTGAGGTGGTTTCTCTTCATAGCTTGCAATGACTATTGAGTAGACTTAGTGCATACTCTTTATTATGAATTGTCTAAGCATCTACTCTTGTGCTGAGAATATTTACATCATATCAAGCAAAGTGTTCGTGAAAGTTCTTTTATCGCACTCAGTTTTCAACTGAATTGCTTGAGGACAAGCAATAAGCTAAGCTTGGGGGGAGTTGATACGTCCAAAACGTATCTACTTTCTCGAACACTTTGATATTGTTTCTTCTCTAAACTTGTGTGATTTGGATACAACTAACACGGATTAACGCTGTTTTCAGCAGAATTACCTTGGTGTCTTGTTTTTGTGCAGAAAAAGAACTATCAGGAAAAATCCTGGAAAATATGCCAAAAACTATTTCTCACCAGAAGATCCATGGAGCCAGAAGGGGAGACAGAGGGGAGGCCTGGGGGGCCCAGACCCACCCTAGGCGCGGGCCCACTGACCGCGCGCCTGGGGAAGGTCTAGCCACCCCAGGCAGCTCCTCGGCCTCCCTCCGTGCCTATAAGTTTCCTTCTGACCTAAAAACAAAGGGGGGTTCGATAGTTTTCCATAAAGAGTTCTGCTCCGCCACCGCCACCAGAAACCAAGATTCGGATCCAGAAACTCCGTTCTGGCACCCTGCCGGGACGGGGCATTTGGAGAGGATCATCGCCATCGTCATCACCAACACATCTTCATCAACCACGATGTTTCCCTCATCCATGAGTGAGTAATCCCCCGCTGTAGGCTTGGGGATGGTAGGGATTGGATGAGTTCTATCATGTAATCGAATAAGATCTGTTAGGGGCATAATGTCTAGTATCTCTATTAGTGCTATTTGACTTTGTTGCAACTTGTTGTGCTTAATGCTTGTCACTAGGGCCCGAGTGCCATGATCTCAGATCTAAACTTATTATTGAATCATTATGATAGTATTGTTTGTGATATTATCTGCAAGTTGTGTACATATATCATTGTCCGGATCCAAAGGCCCCAAAGTGACAATAATTGGGATAACCAGAGGGGATGACTGTGGTGTGAGGATCACATGTGTTCATGGAGTGTTAATGCTTTGCTCCGGTGCTCTATTAAAAGGAGCACCTTAATTTCCAGTAGTTCCCTATAGGCCCCGCTGCCACGGGCTGGCTGGACAGAATATTTTGTGCAAGTTCTCATTGCGAGCACGTATGACTATGTTTGGAGCACATGTCTAGGATTGTTTAGTACTTGGATGCTTGTTATTATTTATCTGCAATGCCCTAGTTCTTTGAAGTTACATGTTTAGAATCGTCCATGCAACGCTCGTCCATCCATCCCTATGTCTACCGCACTCGAATCCTACTGCTACCGTTACTGTTACTATTGCTACTGTTTCACTGTTGATATTACTCTGCTATTGCTTTGGTGTTGCTACTACAAACTGTTGCTACTTATAAACTTCTGTGAGCAAGAACTATTTCCAGGTGCAGCTGAATTGACAACTCAGTTGTTAAGTCTTGCAAGTATTCTTTGGCTTCCCTTGTGTTGAATCAATAAATTGGGTAATACTACCCGCGAAGATTGTTGCGATCCCCTACACTTGTGGGTCATCATGTACCGCGGCGCCCTAGCATTTCACCGGAGCCGAAGGACCTCCCTAGGTGAGCCCTTGTTCCTCCATTGCGAACCCTAGGGTTTCACCCCCGTCTGCCATTCGAGAGGAGGAAGACGACCTTCGAGCCGTCGATCCCGATCTAATTGGGCGGCTCCTGTCACGCAGTACCGTTTTGGCCACCTTGGTCGCTGGCGAGAGGGCCTCTCCTATGGCATTTAAATGATCCTCCCATGCGTGACCGTGGAGCTGGATGGGCCGACCCAGCTCAACATGGCTAGGTCCGAGGCAACATAGCCCAATTTAAGTTTTTCCTTTTCAAAATATTTATTCTTTTCGAGATCCATTTATAATCACTGCTAGGAATAAATCTAGAGAAAAGTAAAAAATGCATAGAAACTCTTATATCCCATTTTGTACTTGTTCACGGGTATTTTCCACAACATGCAAAACAAAAATCTAGTTAACCCAATAAATGTATTATCACTCACAATTAAAATACAAAAATGTGTCTAGATTAATCAAAAACAGATTTCTAGGGTTCTGTACCTCAAAAGGAGGTGAAACAAGTTTCTACTGGTAGGTATTCAACATGCCTATCATGTGACCATGGTTTCATACCAATTGGATCCACCTTTCTGTAGTAGTAAAAATGACAAAAACACCCCATATTTGAATTCAATAATTTCTCATGGTAAATCTACTACAACTATTGAGTTGATTCCAACTCCCAGAGATGTGGTACTGCAAGATCAACCAACCACTAGGATCTCATGATTTATTAAGCAATAAATAAATTTTAGTGAATTTAATACTACTGCATGTAGTTGTTTCACTCAATAAATCACTACTGGAGTTCTACAACTCTAAAAATAGTAAACCCAAATTCTACCAAGAAGTATCAGACATGCCTATCTACTATCCTTGGTCTCATGTCATTTGGACATGTAAAATAAATATGATGAAAAAAATAGCTTACATAATTGACTTTGGGAATTATTTTGAAGTGAAATCAACTCCCAGGGAACCAACACTCAAGTACCTCCCTAATCCTAAGAGGAAATAATAAATTTATGTATAGATATTTTTTGGTAAATTAAATACCAAAACAAGGAATTTTATCACTAGAAAATCCATAGCTAAATAAATAAAAATGATAAAATGGTGAAACCACTTATGGTGGTTCCGTTAATTCAATACCTACCTAGTGATACCACTATCGTGTACTAGTATCATACAGAACATGGTCATGGCCTAAACCCCTTATTGGCATAATTTTTAGTACGTAAATCATAAAATAAGTTCTAAAAAGGCAAATTAAATAAATCCAATTGACATGGTTTGTAAATTTCAAAACCTACTGTAAGGTGTTGTTGTCTTGTTCAATTTTTGGCTGAATTGTACTAGTGCTTGTTTTCCTTGTGTTAATTATGGACCTTGTTTGCTTGCATATGTGATCTGTGATGATGATAGTCGTGATTGTATCAAAGTGAAGGAGGAGAAGGTTCTATTATTGGTTTCTAAAAATTAGTCTATGGAAATATTGCTACCAGGCAAGCCACCTACTTTCTCATAAACTTGCTCTACCTATTTATTTATGCATGTTTTACTTAACTATTTATACAAATTGCATTATTTTTATTATATTATTATCTATATTTTGTGTTGTCTCGGACCCTCCATGCTAGTACTAAATGGTACTGCAAAGACCACCCTTGTGACACCTACTCATCCCATAGTATGTTAGTTTGGTGGTTTACACCATACCCTTTGTAAACCCCTTTTTGGCCACAAGAAAAAACATAGGTTGGTAAACCCTCCGAAAAATGTTTAAAAAGTGTTTATGGTAAAACCTTGGCAAGGTTGCCTTATCAAGTGATGTTTTGGAGAAGGAAAAGGTTTTGTTTTACAAATGGTACTGAAAGGAATGGGGTGAAAAATATTTATGAAAACACACCCGGTTCTATGTAGTTTGCTAGAACAACTAAACCGTGCAACCATATTACCCTAGAATGGGACGAGGCTTAGTGCAAAGTTACTTTGCTCTAGCATGGGATACATCACAACTACTTATAAGGGATCGTATCCCTCAAATCCAGGGTCTCTTCATGATGAAGGATCGTTAGTTGAGAACAATGATTCGGAAGAGATGTGAACTTTCCTTGTAGGTAGTCGGACGATACTATGAGCCTCTCACTGAAAGATCCCACTTTGTGTAGTGTAAAATTCTGGTTGGTCTATGGTACCCGACATCCTGGCTTTTAGAGGAACACCTCATAGGGTAGGGCCATGCTGGAGTAGGCTTTCTAAGGGTTTTGTTTGATTATCCGAACCCCGCATGATAATGTATGACGATCTGCGGTTGCTCATGGCGGATGTTTCAGATCTTGTGGGTAAAGTGTATAACCTCTGTAGAGTGTAATCTATTCGAATAGACGTGTTTATGGTAATGGAAGGTTGGAAAGGTTGCTGCTTAACGGTGTTGGTTTTGTTTTTAAGGAAAACCAAAAGGCTTTGGAAATAGGTTGATCATGTGATGACCGGAAGAGAAAAGCAAGGTGGGGTCTGTTGGAGATATGCCCAAGAGGCAATAATAAAGTGGTTATTATCATATCTTCACACTTATGATAAATGTTTACATACCATGCTATAATTGTATTAAAACGGAAACATTAATACTTGTGTGATTTGTAAACTAAAATAAGAGTCCCTAGTAAAGCCTCTTGTTAAACTAGCTTGTTGGTTAATATATGATCATGGTTTCCTGATCATGAACATAGAGATGTTATTAACAACAGGATCATATCATTAGGAGAATGATGTGATGGACATACTCCTATAAGATAAGCGTAGCATAAAGATCAAGTCATTTCAATAGTTCAATTGCTATATGCTTTCCGATACATAGTAACCTAATTCCTTCGACCATGAGGTCATGCATATCACCTTTGCCGGATGGATGCTTTGATGACATCAAACACCACACCGTAACTGGGTGGCTATAAAGGTGGCATTGATTGTTCGGAAAGTATTGGTTGAGACACATGGATCAAGAGTGGGATTTGTCCATCCATATGACGGATAGATATACTCTGGGCCCTCTCGGTGTAATGTCATCCAATTAGCTTGCAAGCATGTGACTGGCTCACAAGGGATCACATATCACGGGAACGAGAAAAGAGTACTTATCGGTAACGAGGTTGAACTAGGTATGCAGAGATAACGACGATCATAACCTCGGATAAGTAACATATCGTGAGATAAAGGGAAATTGGTATCGTATGTAAGTGGTTCATTCGATCGCAAAGTAATCGTAGAAATATGTGGGAGCCATATGAATTTCCAGATTCCTCTATTGGTTATTGTTCGGAGAAGTGTCTCGATCATGTCCGCATAATTCACGAACCGTAGGGAGACACACTTAAGGATTCGACGTTGTTTGAGTAGTTATGGTATTATGAGAAAGAGACCGAATGTTGTTCGGAGTCTCGGATGGGATCCGGGATATCACGAGGTGATCCGGAATGGTCCGGATATTAAGATTCATATAAGGAAAGTCCCGTTTCGGAGTTGCGGAATGATTCCGGTGTTTTCATCGGGAATGTTATAGAAGGTTCCGGATTGTCCGGCACTCCGGGGGGGGGGGGGGAGGGGTACATGAATGTGTCATTACATATTGGAATTATTGCATCATGTAATAAGTGTTCTTGCTGTCCCAAATAAAGGATTAAATTGAATCCTAAAATAGAAAAGTCAAATGTCCAGTTTGAAAGTCAAACGGCTAAAACAAGAAACTGTGGGAAACAAGCAAGAGGAGTTGGAACCGACTTGGAGGAGGAGTTTCTCTCCTCCAAGCCGGCGGCCAGCCCTAGGCCGAGTTGGGGAGGGACTCCCTCCCTCCCTGGCGCGCCAAGCCCCCTCCCATCTATATAAGGAGGGGCAGGGCTCCCCTCCTAGGACACACAAGTTCCTATCTTCTACCTCCGGTTTAGAGCCGTTTCGGTTTAGAGCTTCTAATTGCTTTAGCCTTCGGTTTAGAGCCTTCTAATTGGTTTAGAGCCTTCTAATTGGTGTGTCTAATTACTAGACCACTAATAGCCTCTCTCATACTCCACCATACTCGCACCGGCTTAAGGCGAAGCCCTGCGGGATCTCCCCTCTACTTCCGGTACCACGCCGTTGTGCTGCCGGAATCGCGAGGAGAGTGCTACAACCTCCGCTGCCTGCTGGAACAAGGGAGAGGAAGGTCTTCATCGAGTACCGAACGTGTGACCGACTGCGGGAGCGCTGCCGGAACGCAGCGCCGGAAGGATCGTCTACGCGATCTTGAGATCGGAAGTGTACAACTACATCACCCACGAGAATCTGCTCTCGTTAACCACTTTGGAATCTTCGAGGGTAAGTTATTCCATCGACTCGTTGCTACAATCTAGTAGATGGATCTTGGCTTGTTTGTTTGTATGCGATAGAAATTTTTTGTTTTCCATGCTACGAACCCCTACAGTGGTATCAGAGCCGTGTCTATATGTAGATCTGTTGCACGAGTAGAACACAATGGTCATTGTGGGCGTTGATGCTTTTATTGTCGATTGCTTCTTGTGTACTTTGCATCTTGCGGTATGTTGGGATGAAGCGGCCCGGGCTAACCTTACATGACATCGTTCATGAGACTTGCTCCACGCTTGACATGCAACTTGTATTGCATAAGTGGCTTTGCGGGTGCCTGTTTCTCCTAGCATAGTTAAGATCCAATTTACAATGGGTGATTGACAATGCTAGTATCAATGTTGTGGTTCTTGTTCGTAAGTTAGAACGACACTTATTGAAAGCCCCAAACCACGTAAAACATGCAAAGAAATTAGAGGCGTCTAACTTTGTTTTGCAGGGGTGTGCAGTGATGTGATATGGCCATGATTGTGATTATATATGATGTATGCAATGTTCCTTATTGTAAGTCGGCAACCGGCAGGAGCCATATGGTTGTCTTTAATTTCTGTTAAGACCCGCGTGTCTATTCAAAGTAGTTGTAATAGTTGAAGCCGGTGGACGACAATCATGGAGAAGCATCATTGACCTTGATGCAATGTCGGTGATGATGGAGATCATGTTCGTGCTTGAAGATGGAGATCGGAAGCACAAAGAAGAAAGGCCATATCATATCACATATTATGAATTGCATGTGATGTTAATCCTTTATGCATCTTGTATTGCTTAGTAGACGACGGTAGCATTATAAGATGATCCCTCATGCACATGAATTTCAAGTCATAAAGTGTTCACCCTTAGTTAGCACCGTTGCTAAAGCTTGTTGTTTCGAAGCATCACGTGATGATCGGGTGTGTTAGATTCTACAAGTGTATACAACGTGAGCAAGCCAGATTTGCTCATGCGGAAACTAAGGTTTGATCTTGACGAGCCTAGCATGTACAGACATGGCCTCAGGAACACGGATTACCGAAAGGTAGAGCATGAGTCATATAGTAGATATGATGAACATGTTGATTGCTCGCCATTGAAGCTATATCAACTCTCATGATGATCGGTTTTGATGTGGTGGATTTGGTTCGTGTGATCACTAAAACAATGTGAGGGATATTGTTTTGAGTGGGAGTTCACCTAGATTAATTTAATTATTAATTAGAACTCAATTTATCATAAACTAAATCAAAGTGAATTTGCATAGTTGTTGTAGTCATTGGCATCCGTTTACCACCTTACTCTTAGTTATAATTGAGATGATAGAACTATAGAATTCTGGTTAGTTACTTTACGAACTGGTATCGTATTGTTTTTGAAGTGTTAATCTAAAGTTTAAAAGTCCTATTGCAAACTTTCAGTAAGTTCCGGTTACTCCATGAAGTTTAATAATTGGTATTAAAATCAAGAGTAACAATTCCAATGTTAGTATATAAGTATCATGTTTGTCTCCATGATTCTTGGTATTCAAAGGATTCTCCTAATATCAAGGTTATCTAAGGATATGAAAGAGTTGTTTCAGAAACCATGATGTGTGGAAGATATTGTGATATCTGAAACGAAGTTTTGGTTGCAACATGATAGAGTATAATATGGCAAAGTTCATGTTCTCATATTTTGATGAGAATTTGCAAAGGGTTGTAGACACTTGTTGTCCTAATCCTCCAAAAGGTTTTGGATAGCAACATTATACTCGTAATTCATCGTTATAAGCTAAAGGTAGTTTGATCATGGACGATTCCATGATAAGGATGAATATTTGATGTAGGTAAAATGTTTACTACACCAAGAGATTACTAAATAAAGGAATTTGAAAGAACACCAAACATTTGATGATGGTGATCTACTTCAAGGTGCAAGTCCAAAGACATTGGTATTTAACTATACATGTTTTGGACTATGTGTCATTTGTATGACTCCACTAATTGATGTTGATAGATTCTTTCAAACAGAAAAGGAAATACTGAAAGAGAATCTCATAAATATATGGCAGAAAAGAAAAGACTAGAATTGTTCAGTTTAAGTATATAGATGATATACATGTTATGGCTATATTCTTTGCTTATTAAACAATGTGGTTATTAAGTATTTGATACTGAATTTGTTGGTGTGAATCGTCATACAAAACAAAAAAATTCATGAACTACAGTGGCCTAAGTAATTAGCAAGAGAATATGTGATGATGTTCATCGAGAACAAATAAAGGGTTATTGTGTTGCTCGTTAAACATCAAAGCTTGCCTTCAAGATTTGTTTTATCAGGTGTTATGAGAACAAAAGGGTTGTTCAAATAATTGCCGTAATCCATAAAAGATGGATGATTCACAAATCTCGTTGGAAAAATCACATCCATAAAGCTAATGCTAAAGATGTCGAAAGACAAATTGATTGAAAGATCACTTAGGAAGTGACATCGCCGTTTAAATTATATTGGAAAGAAAACATGAAGAAACTCCATATGTATGGAATTTTGGAGTCTTTTGATTTTGATCAAATGACGCTTGTGAAACTTTCCTAGAGATAATTAAAACTTCGTTCATAGGCCAAAAGGGAACGAAAGACTAGCTTATTGGAATTTGTACATATTGTTGTACGAAGTCCATTATGTGTAGTCAAGAGCGATGGATTTTAACTTCATATGCTTTCTCCGAAAATTTGAGTGAATATATGAATATTTACTTAATAAGGATGAAGTATGAAACATTTGAAAAGTTCAAAGACTTTCAAGATGAAGTGCAAAATCATTGTAACAAGAATATAAAAAGTTTATGATAAAGATCATAAAGGAAGATATTTGAGTTACAGAGTTTAGCATAATACCTAAGATTTAAGGAATCGTTCCGTGGATTTGCATTTCCCGAAACACCATAAGAGTATGGAGCATTCGAGATATGTAATTAAACCTTGTTTGACATGGTGAGATCAAAGGTGTAATTCATAAAATTGCCATTGTATTTTAAAGATTAAAAGCTTTAGAGATTACCGTTTTTCCACTGAAAAGAGCTTCATCATAATCCGTTGAAATGGCACCATATAAGGTTATGGTTTGGGATAAAACCCAAGTAGTCCTTTCTTAAACATTGGTATGCTATACATAAGAAAGATGTTTGCAACCAAAGTCGGATGAATCTGTCTTTGTTAAGTATTTCTCCATAACACCGGAGACAAAAGTGTTTGTCGCTTAGAACGTCAAGTTTCTTTAAGAAGGAATTTTTCGTGAAAAGTTAAGTGGGAGGACAATAGAACTTTGATAAGGTTGAAAGAACCTTAGCTATATGTGCAGAGTTGCGCAACGCCGAAAAGTGTTCCGGAGGCAGCAACAATGCTCATGGCTCACGTGCCTCAAAGGTTGTGATCACGGAGATCTAAGTTCCTATTGAAACAAGTAGGTCGGGTAAACAATCAAATACCAAGATTTGAGGGTTGAAACATTAATTGAGAATAATGAACCGACTACATGCAAAGAAGCGATGATGGGCCCTGACTCCGTCAAATGGCTTGAAGCCATAAAATCCGTGATAGTTCCATACACGAGAAATCAAGTTTTGAACTTGAAGGACCCTCGAGAAAGGTGTAAGACCTTACAGTCATGTTTGGATCTATAAAGAAATAGATATGGATGTTGCACATCTATGAAATGGTCGACATGTTGGGAAAGAGTTCACAACGATGTTCAAAGGGTTGACTATGACAAGATTTGATCTTTCATAGCGATATTTAGTCTAGACGGATAAATGTAGCAACCACTACATATAATTTTGTTATATGGTAGTTGAATAAACAAAACAAGTTCTTCTAATAGAATTGTTACCTAGGACGTGTGCATGACACGGTCCATAGGGTTTTGTTAAATCAAAGGATGCTAAAAGCATATGCAAACTTCAATGGTTGAAGTGAGCATCGCGGAGTTGGAATCTTCACAATGATGAAATTGTTAAAAGAGTTTAAATTCATCAGAGACAATGAAGATGCTTGCATTTGCAAGAAATTAAGTGGGAGCGCTAAGACATATTTCTAATACATTATGTAGGAGACATATTGTTGATTGGAACTGATGTATCTTTTTATTAACACAAGATAAGAATTTCATCTCGATGAAAGACTTAGGCAAAACCCAAATATTTGGCATCAATAGACGCTAATATGGTTGTGCCAGAAGTACATAGACAAGATATTGAATGAGTTCAATATAGAAACTACAAGAAGAGGTTCTTGTCGCACAGAAAGGATTGAATGAGTTCAATGTTGATGATATATTCAAGTGTATTGACATTTGGTAAAGTGAAACAAATAATCAAGTATAGATTGATACTTGATGTATGAAATCACAAAGAATATTTATATCAATCATACTATGATATGTACAAATCCAGATATGTCCTATGCTCTAAATGTTGTGAGCATATACCAGAATGATTCGTAAGATGATCATTGGACAATAGTAAGGATATTCTTATGATCTTTTGGAAGAACTAAGAGTATATTATTTGTAGAAGTGACAAATAGATGGTTAGTTCATTGTAAAAGTACTACATTGATACTAGCTTTGTCACAAAGTACAAATTAAGTTTATCTCAATCTAAACTAAGGGTGGCACAATATAATGGAAAGTGAGTTCCATAATGGTTTTGGATGAGTTCCAAAGTTAAGACATTGTGACAGATACTACAACAAAAGGCTAAGTATATGACTGCTATTATAGCAGCTAAAGAGGGCATTTGGGTCAAGTAGTTTGTTATCAAACTAGGTGTAGTTCATAGCGGGATAATACTATGAAGATATATTGTACGACAATATTATCAACATGTTTTAACCCCAAAGAACTAAAGGTCTCACCAAAGGACCAAATTTATACAAAGCCAGCTCATTAGAGAATGAGTGATGCGTAGAGACGCAAAGACATGCAATTACACACGGACCTGGAAGTGTCAGATCCGGAGATCAGTTGACCACTAGCGAACGTGTACTTACAACACCGGAAAGCCATAGGTGTTGAATACACAAAGGTTTGAAACTAGATTATTGATTCTGGTGCAAGTGGGAGACTGTTGGAGATATGCCCAAGAGGCAATAATAAAGTGGTTATTATCATATCTTCACACTTATGATAAATTTTTACATACCATGCTATAATTGTATTAAAACGGAAACATTAATACTTGTGTGATTTGTAAACTAAAATAAGAGTCCCTAGTAAAGCCTCTTGTTAAACTAGCTTGTTGGTTAATATATGATCATGGTTTCCTGATCATGAACATAGAGATGTTATTAACAACAGGATCATATCATTAGGAGAATGATGTGATGGACATACTCCTATAAGATAAGCGTAGCATAAAGATCAAGTCATTTCAATAGTTCAATTGCTATATGCTTTCTGATACATAGTAACCTAATTCCTTCGACCATGAGATCATGCATATCACCTTTGCCGGATGGATGCTTTGATGACATCAAACACCACACCGTAACTGGGTGGCTATAAAGGTGGCATTGATTGTTCGGAAAGTATTGGTTGAGACACATGGATCAAGAGTGGGATTTGTCCATCCATATGACGGATAGATATACTCTGGGCCCTCTCGGTGTAATGTCATCCAATTAGCTTGCAAGCATGTGACTGGCTCACAAGGGATCACATATCACGGGAACGAGAAAAGAGTACTTATCGGTAACGAGGTTGAACTAGGTATGCAGAGATACCGACGATCATAACCTCGGATAAGTAACATATCGTGAGACAAAGGGAAATTGGTATCGTATGTAAGTGGTTCATTCGATCGCAAAGTAATCGTAGAAATATGTGGGAGCCATATGAATTTCCAGATTCCTCTATTGGTTATTGTTCGGAGAAGTGTCTCGATCATGTCCGCATAATTCACGAACCGTAGGGAGACACACTTAAGGATTCGACGTTGTTTGAGTAGTTATGGTATTATGAGAAAGAGACCGAATGTTGTTCGGAGTCTCGGATGGGATCCGGGATATCACGAGGTGATCCGGAATGGTCCGGAGAATAAGATTCATATAAGGAAAGTCCCGTTTCGGAGTTGCGGAATGATTCCGGTGTTTTCATCGGGAATGTTATAGAAGGTTCCGGATTGTCCGGCACTCCGGGGGGGGGGGGGAGGGGTACATGAATGTGTCATTACATATTGGAATGATTCCATCATGTACTAAGTGTTCTTGCTGTCCCAAATAAAGGATTAAATTGAATCCTAAAATAGAAAAGTCAAATGTCCAGTTTGAAAGTCAAACGGCTAAAACAAGAAACTGTGGGAAACAAGCAAGAGGAGTTGGAACCGACTTGGAGGAGGAGTTTCTCTCCTCCAAGCCGGCGGCCAGCCCTAGGCCGAGTTGGGGAGGGACTCTCTCCCTCCCTGGCGCTCCAAGCCCCCTCCCATCTATATAAGGAGGGGCAGGGCTCCCCTCCTAGGACACACAAGTTCCTATCTTCTACCTCCGGTTTAGAGCCGTTTCGGTTTAGAGCTTCTAATTGCTTTAGCCTTCGGTTTAGAGCCTTCTAATTGGTTTAGAGCCTTCTAATTGGTGTGTCTAATTACTAGACCACTAATAGCCTCTCTCATACTCCACCATACTCGCACCGGCTTAAGGCGAAGCCCTGCGGGATCTCCCCTCTACTTCCGGTACCACGCCGTTGTGCTGCCGGAATCGCGAGGAGAGTGCTACAACCTCCGCTGCCTGCTGGAACAAGGGAGAGGAAGGTCTTCGTCGAGTACCGAACGTGTGACCGACTGCGGGAGCGCTGCCGGAACGCAGCGCCGGAAGGATCGTCTACGCGATCTTGAGATCGGAAGTGTACAACTACATCACCCACGAGAATCTGCTCTCGTTAACCACTTTGGAATCTTCGAGGGTAAGTTATTCCATCGACTCGTTGCTACAATCTAGTAGATGGATCTTGGCTTGTTTGTTTGTATGTGATAGAAATTTTTTGTTTTCCATGCTACGAACCCCTACAGGGTCATGGGATGACCATGAAGGAAAAAATGGAGGGGACCATCCTAGAGTTTTTCATTCAAATGTATTCCAAACGGTGTAAAAGTTTTTCAACAAAGATATAGGGGTATGGTATATCTACAAGAGAAACTATGGTTTATAAGGAAACCAGCCTTAGATAGAGCCATCCTACTACCACGGCCATATTGAATATCCTTTTATTGTTATACTTTTAAGCTGGTTTGCGAGTACATTACAAATGTATTTACTGGTATTGCCCCTGGCTATTTACTTGGTCAGACTCGAGAAGGATGGATAAGGAGATGTTGACAACTATGCGAGCTAGGTCGTTCTCCTAGTCCGCTGCCTGTAGGGTTAAGGCATGGCTTGGGCTCTACGCTTGATGAAGTTCCGCTGGTGATGATTGGAGTAGCCCGACGAGGCTCATATAAGGTATAGCCATAATGGAATTATTGTAAGTCTTGTTCGTTATGTTTGGATGTTGTAATGATACTTGTCGGTTATGTTCCATGATAGACTGATCATGGGATCATGGCGATATGCATATCAGGGATTCTCGAATTGCTGGTCTGGGGGCCAACAGATTTGGTATCAGATCCATCTTGACTATAGGAAAACCTTAGTTGGCATGGTCCTTAGAAAGGAAACATCTATTTTGGAAAAACTGACTTTCGAAAACTACTTTCTCAAAACTTTCTGAAAGATTCTACATCTCATCCCCTCCTACTTTAAGTTATTTGAAAATGGTTCATTCTATATATTGCCTACTTTCAAATATACGAATGTTTAACCAAGTCTGACTTAAAACCTTGTGACGACGAGGATGAAGGGATGTAGAGAAGCAGGTGCCAGCAAACCAATGGAAACTAAAAGATCGCCCTACCAATAGAATCCTCATTTATAGAAAACTCGACTGCTACGGAGTAGAGAAGCCCCCAAGGGCTACAACAAAGGATCCATATGTAACACAGAAATCAAGACCACTAATGGCAACAACTCCATGTACCAATTAGTTGGGACTCCAAGTGAAGAGTGTTGTAGAAAGCGCCTTTTCCCCACAAGCATGACTCGAGGGTTTGTATCGAACTCTCAAGGAATTGGCTTAGAGACTTTATTCTTCCTCTCCTCTTCAAACAACCTACAAAACAAAGTTTCTGTCTTGTGTCCCCAACTCCACCGTGTGGTTGTCAAGCAGAAGGTTTCGTATTAGTAATATGAAATAACAATAATATAAAATAAAATAACACAAGTAAAAACTAGGCAAGCAAAGTACAAATAATAAAAGGATATTTGTTTTTGGATTTTGGGTGTGTTTTCAAGTGAAAAAAAATTCGGTATAATAAATAGCAGAAAATATAAAGTATGATAGTGGTGTTGGAAAGGTGTTTCTTATGGTTTAAAATGGACCAGGTTCATGATTCACTTGTCTACTCTCTTTTTGGATTGCAATGGACACAAACAATTCATCAAAGACATAATATTGGTGAAACTTCTACATGTGTTTGATAAGCATTCATATGGGCATCACGTCCTAACATAGAGATGATGCCACACATCTCTCATACTCCTCAAGAAAGGGAAAACTCCAAGTAATCTTGAATTAAGAATCAACATATTATAGCCTTAGGTATTTTGACATGATGTTTGAATCACAAATATGCTACCTTGACCAAACAAAATTATCTAATTATGACAAGATAATTATAGCACATTGATTCACTTTATCCCTAGTGAGGCAGCAAAACAAGGATAAATTCCATAGTAAATCTCGAATTTGATGTCACTATTCAATCACTACCACCATGCCACTCCATCTAATACACACTTTTCCCCCACACATGCTTTTGCATACAAGTTGGATCAGAAAAAGTACTTAAGAACGGGGTACATGATATGCATATATCAATACATCTTACACATAGTAGATTCCAATCTCATATATCAAATCATAGAATAAGGATCCACCACATATGAATTTCAAATATGACCATAATCATGTTGGTCGGCAGCTCATATGGTACTAGATCTATGAAGAACAACAGAGAGATAGATCAAGATACTGACACAAACGCATAAATTCAGAGCTGGACTACTCCCTCTTCATCATGGTGATGATGGTGGAGACGTCGGAGATGGTAGAGATCCCTCTAGCGGCAGCTCCAGTGGAGTTTCCCCCTCCAATCTTCGCTGATTCTAGCTCTGTTTTGGTGTTTCGGTGTTTCTGCGGCACCTTCCTCCAAGAACTCCCGAGGGGCCCTTTTTATAGTGGTTTTTAGGTCATACGAAGGCGGTGGGAGAAAGATCAAAGTGAATCGACGGTCGAGGAGGAAATGATCATGGGTGGTGCGCTCACCCTTACCGTACACGCCACTGGTGCTCTTTTGGGCCTCCTGGCTCATCTGGAGAGGTACAAGTGCTCCTGGTGCTTCTCTTGATGAAATATTAACGCTCCCGAAAGCCTAGCTTCATTTGACTTCGTTTAGGTCCCTGAAAGGCAAAAATACACAAAACAAGGTTTTCCTGTCCTGCAAAGTTATAAACAAAATGAAGGGGATCATTGGTAAATCCCCATAAATAAATGTAAAACATGAATATAACATCATACATGTAGAAAATATGTGGGAATTCATATAAAAAACTACAAATTTCATGTATGCATTTTACATATATTGCGAGTAGTTTACTCCTTAGACCCTATGGTATGTCGTGTTTGCTTGCATAAGTACACAATGTGTTGGTTGATGTGAGTTGTTTGTGTTTCTTTGTTTGAGGAGGATATTGCAACCACATTGCACTATCCACCTTGTATACATGTGTTTTGGCCCTATCGGCTTTAGTAAATTGTCGTTTGGGGACTAATACAACATATAGGAAAATTTTCTAAGATGTTATTCCCTCCCCTCTATCGTGGCAACCCCAACCTAGGAAACATAAGAAGAATCACTTAGAAGAAATCCCCTTAAGACTCAAAAGTTCGAAATCGTCAAACTGGAACTACCTGAAGACCTCACATCCACAAGATGACAAGATAGGAGAACTTCGTCAGTCTCATTTCTCTAGCTCATCACCAAAGCCGCAAGTTAATTTCACCTTACGACAGTACCAAGAGTCCCTATTGAAGTCTGAAGTCCACTATCGAAGGATAAATACCAGCGACAAGAAACAATGATAGGAAGTGAAGAACTAACTCCATTAACATTTTTCTCATTAGGGTTCCCGACTGGCCTAAACGACTGACTACTATACTCATTCTCCCTGCCCTATTGGCAGAAAGTTTCTCAAAGGAAGGATAGAAGCTCCAAATCATGAAGGTGCAAATACAAGAAGACAACGAGTTCTCTTTTCAATCACCCCTTAAGCAATGCAAAGGGTTCAAGTGAAGATGGTCCTTCTGAAGTTGGATGTCCCTACCTCGACTGAAGGCTAGAAGGTAGTGTCGTTAACCCCTGACATGCATAGAGCCAACTCATAGAAGTTTTGCTAGGCAACCAATCCTATGTGGTGTTTGTGATAAGGTATTTTCTGAAGATCTCGACTCAAGATGGAAGAATTGCAACAAGATTTTAGCACCAGGTCATCAGTCAGGACATAAGATCTAGACCATCCGCACGGACCCTTAGTAAAACTCTAAGGTGGGAGTACTGTGTCTTCCCATGCAACCCAAGTAAACTATCCAATAGAAGATACAAGGAAGATCTACCCTTAAATTCATTGCCATGATGTGATAACCCCCTTAGGAATCACCATCAAAGTAAACCCTCTAGCAGCCTTAGGAAGCTGCAGATGCCGCCCCCGGAAGTTGTCTCAGGAAGATTCCAACTCTACATCCTCCGTCAAGCATCGATTCTATAACATCCCAAAAATATTAATCAAGATTATCAAGTTCTAATCACCCAAATTTAGGGCTAACAAAAACTTTTGTTATTAAAATTAATATGAATGCATGTGTGTGTGATGAATGCATGAATGCTTGCAATTCCATGTTTGATTGCTATGAATGGCAAGGATTGGTTTAAAGATGAAAACAACATCATCTAGATCATTTCCAAGCAGAATCAAATGAAGAGAAAATAAAAAATAAACAATATAAGCAAATGGTCATTTTGACCAAAGTTAACCACTACACCACTTTGAGTGTTCCTAGCCCAAGTTTTCTAACAGAAACAAATCCAATTCTTTTTACCCCTTGCTAGACCAAGTAAAAGTGAACCCAAGACCACCTTGCAAACCAACAGAAACAAACTCCAAATCTATTCAAATGACAATTCAAAATTGAATCAAGTGTAGGTACTAAGATCACCATTTATCAAAAACCACTCAAACCAGTTCACCTTGACAAATCCAAGCAACCATATACTACCAAGCATGTGACCAGAGCACTCAGGAAATTTCATTAAAATTTTTCAAACTTGAATTCTTTTGGCCATTTAATCAAACACCTGGCAGACACAATTCAAACTCTACCTAACTACATTGTTTTGAGTAGTGATCATTCAACCAATTGCCCCCATTGCACTCCCCTATCTCCCCCAGCCTCTAGGAGCACCAGACATGCAACCCCCCTTTGCCGTTGCGCCAGTGCACCGTCGCCCGAATCCACTATGCCAGGTCGACCACGGATAGCTCGCCCCGAACCATGCCGCCCTCTCCCACGATGTCCAGAAGTCAGGCGACCATCCACTGCCACCCCCTGTCCAGCCCTTGCCCGCAGCCAGGCCATGGACCACCCCAACACAGCCGCGCCCACTTCCTTTGCGCCGTGCCGAGAGCGCGCCAGAGCGCCGCATCCGACCAGCTCATGTGCGCCGCGCCTCGCCCTCACCGCGTGTGCACACACTCGCCTTAGCACCAGCTAGCTCAATCCCTGTTCGATGCTGCGCGACCCGTAGCACCTGTGCGCGCG
The DNA here is from genome assembly GCA_910589765.1 of Avena atlantica. Taxonomy (NCBI): domain Eukaryota; kingdom Viridiplantae; phylum Streptophyta; class Magnoliopsida; order Poales; family Poaceae; genus Avena; species Avena atlantica. Next base: position 235,056,611 of record OU342738.1, read on the forward strand.
CCGTCTCGAACACCGCCAGTTCCGCGCAGAGCACCGCCCGTGCCCGACCATCTTCGACCGCCCCGTGCCATGACATTAAGCCCATGATGACCGCAAGTGAGCACCATGTCGCCCTACCCTCAGCCATGCCGCTAGCCCGCTGTACCGCCATCGCCGGAGAAGCCAGCCCATCCCGCTCGGTCCCCTTGCTGGTGTATAAATAGAAGTCCCCTCCGCCTCAATTCACCACACCATCACACTCCCCACTCCTCACAGAACCTCCCACACCTCTCCTTTAAGCAAGGCGAGCTCCGCACCTCCGGCATTTCACCGGAGCCCGCCGCTGCACAAGAAGAAAGGAGCCGTCGATTGGAGCCACCCCAGGAGCCGCCGCGACCACCATTCAAACCGTCGTCGTTGACAACATCGTTCGCCCCCTTAGCTGACCCTAGATAGAGCCCTGGTGATCCTCACACGACCCCCACCGCCGCGTTAGGGTTTATACCTCGCTTGAGCTGTTCGTCGTCGACGATGAACCTCAGCCGTTAGATCATATTCTAATCGTAGGGCGAAGATTGAAGGATACTGTTTCGGTAGGACAGAGTCGCTGACTAGTGGGACCCCTCTGTTAGTAGCCCTCTATGCCGTGCTGTGCAGATTGGGCCGGTCCAGTAACACTCCCGTGCAACCCAGTAGATTCAAATATAAATTTTCCAATTTAGTTCAAACCTAGTTCTGTCAGTATATTTAAAAATCAATTCAGAGAGTTTTACTGAACCAAATTGCATGAAACCAATTTTTCTAGAAAGGTATTGAAATTATTAATCCAAGCCTGTTGGATTCAAACCATTTTCAATTATAGATCACCTATACCAAAAATAACAAGACAACGAATTTTCTGCATTCAAACATTTTTCAAAAATCAACCATAAATGCTTTTGAGTTGATTCCAACTCTTAAAAATCACATTTGACGAGATCTAACTGAATATGTAAAAATATTTAGGTTTACATGCTGTAATCTTGGACATGTATTAAAAGAATGCCTTATAGGCAGTTCTAGTCACTTTAATTATTAAAAATAATAATGTTAAACCTTATTAAATTGTGACACCACTTTAAATTACATTCCCAAGTATCAAAATATATGGTGATGACATGTGTCAACATGATCCCATATTTTAATTGGAGAATATTAAATCTTAAGTAGTTTTAAATGAGTAGAAATTACTTTCTAAAATAAAATAAATAAGACTAGGCCTTTATTTCATGTGATGATTGTGATGATGCTAGATCATTTAGTGTGAACCTTTGTTTGCCAAATAGAAGTAGTTAAGTATTGTTTGGTGATTGTGTACCTCGTATTTATTTATAGACGCTAGTAACGACCAAGGATACGAAGAGGAGGAGTACTACTACTACTACAAAGAAGAAGAAGATAACTTCAATCACTACACTACTCAAGGCAAGCTACACTATGCAAGCTAATACTTGCAAGCCTCACAATACAAATCAACCTATGCAATGCATTAGGCATGCTTTGGTTATCCAATCTTGATTATACCAAATCCGAGTTTTACTTGCAAGCTTTATTATTTTATTTCTTTATCAAAGTTCTTTATTACTTTTAATTAGTGATTTGTGAGTTTTGGAAAGATATTATAGGTAGCATAAAGAGCATAAAACTTGGCCTAAGTTAGTTAGAACTAGATGATATATTGAGGCATGAGACCTATATTTGGATAGTCACACTTGATTAGAATCCCTCATTAGTGATTACCCTCAATTTTAGTGGCTAGTGCTAAGCATAAAAGTTGATCATTTTAGATGGGAATACTTGGTGAAAATGATTATAAAAACCTTGGAATGATGAGTCATTCTATTGAAATGTTTTGACATGTGTTATGAACACCAAATGATTTGATGATGAAAATGTTGAGTCATGAGCCTTAGCCCTTTTATAAAAATGATGGTTGGGTTTGGATGCGATACCATTCCAATTTTACCGTACAACCAAAATACCCGAATTTGGGTAGGGCTTGATTGGAAGTTTATATATCTTAGTATGGGTTCCCTTGCAGAAGAGGTTTGAGCTGAGGCTACCTCGTGATGATTGTCCACCTGTGCAGTTCCCAAGATGACATATGGTCATGGTTGGGAGGCCAAACTCAAAGGGGAGGTGCCTATACTAGGATGTGTAATTGAAAGGTTAGGATTGATTATCCACATACTGAGTATGGTGATTCAGTATTTTTCTTGATGGATGTATCGAATGTTGTGGTGAAAGTGTACCACCTCTGCATAGTGTCAAACTATTTCAATAGCCGCGTTCGCGGTTATGGACAGTTGGAGTGGCCATACTATTCCATCGTCATATGTTTTCAAAATGACTTGTGAAATGAATTATGACTTGACTTGAGCACAATAGGGTTGTGAATATGTAACTAAGTTCCCACTTAGGTGCTGTAAAACATTAAGTTAGTTTTCTTTACTTCTAAACTCAGTTAGAGATAAACCTGGCCTTTTGCAAATAAACCTAGAGCTTAGGATTCCTACTCAAACTACTTACCTGTTAGTGATACTTTGCGAGTACTTAAAGAATACTCATGGCTTTGTCCCTGGCTATTCCTATGGCCAGACTATGAGGAGGACTACCAGGATGATGGATAGCAGGAAGTCTATGACAACTAGGATCATCTCCCATCATCAGCATTGCCTGTGACCTTGAAGATGGAGCTTCGACCATGCTACCCTTATTATATTATTCCGCTGCGTTGATTGTATTAAGACTGGATCATGAGATCATTTATTTGTAAGACCTTTATTATGGTTTGTAATGGATGATGAACTATGGTACCAATCTGTTATGTCTCAAAACAATGGTAATCCTGGGATTGCGATGTATGGCATAACAGGCATCTGGGATTAAAAATCCGGGTGTTGACAGGTTGGTATCAGAGCCATCCTAACCATAGGAGACCCTAGTTAGAATGGACGCTTGAATCAAAAACTTAGTTTCCATACAAAAGAAGTGAGTATTTATGAAAACCTATTCTCATTCTTATCACTTAGAGTCTTTCAAGAAAATTCATGTTCCTCAAAAATTCTTGCAAACTTACATAAAATTTGCACACTTGATCACTCTACTAACTTACTCATCCTACATTCTTATAGATGGGCATCAAGTATAGCAGGTTCTACCAGTTGGGCAATGGAGGACAGCTCATCCTTGAGCGCGATTTGGACCAACTCTCCAAACTTCTTGAGCACCCGCACCCCGAGTTCTTCGAAGCACAGCTCAATGATCAGCAAGGAGGAGAACTACAATGGCTGATTGTTGCCAATCTCAGAGGCAAGATGGAGGCACCCACCTCATAGGGGATCCAATTCAGCTTCAGAGAGAACAACACCCAAAGCTGAAGCATCACATGGATCATCTCAGCTTCATGCTGTATGACAGGAAGAAGGAGTTGGATAACGCCCGCGCATACGCCAACCACAACTATGCCATTGCAGTCAAGAAGGACCAGACCCTCGCCATCCTTGCGAAGTTGCGCAAGTCATTTTGCCGTCTGCATGACAAGAAGGATCGCATCATTGCTCGCCTTCGTCACAAAGTGTCATACTTGGAGGAGACCATCCATGAGCGGGACATGTAGCTTGAGGAGAGGGAGAATGCAGGGGATCATATCCGTGGAGACCCCTACTCATACCTCAGTGATGATGATGACTACCTGGAGGACCAAGCCATGGACTTCCACACTAATGATGATGATTCCGCCTTCATTGATGATGATGAAGACACCGATTATGATGAGTAGTAGCACTTGATAACTATCGTAGGTGTGAGTTTTATCCGGTCCCACTGTATCGTAGCTTCACAGAATGGTTCTTAAAACCATTTGTTACCTTAGTATGGTGTGTGTTTGTATTGTGTGCTATGAATGAATGAAAAGAAAGTTGCTAGTTGGCAAAACCAGAGTCAAACTCAAAGTTTAAAAACTTTTCAAAAACAAATCCATGAACCTTAGAAATTTCCCTCTTGTCTCATGATCTATCTCAATCTTCAGATGCCTCACGAAGGAAGCAGCTCATCTCAGGACCCAATGCTGCAAATCTTGCAAATGTTGGTTTCTGACCGTGAAGCTAAAAGAGCTGAACGTCAAGCCTACTTAGCCACCCTTCAACACATAGCTCAGATGGCTAATAATAATCAAGGCCATGAAAACCAGGACAACCATGGATCCAAACTCAAGAACTTTCAGAACACCAATCCACCCATATTTAGTAAGTCTGAAGAGTCGTCAGATGCTGATGAATGGCTGCAGACCATGGAGAACAACTTAGAAGTCGCAGGAGTGGAGGACAATGAGAAAGTATGGTTTGCCACCCATTATCTAGCAGGTGATGCAAGAGCTTGGTGAGATAGCATTCGCACCATGAATGGAGGACAGATGATGACTTGGGATGAATTCAAACTCAAGTTCAGTAGAACCCATGTGCCACCGGGTTTAGTCAAGAGAATGAGAGATTAGTTCAGAGAATTGAAGCAAGGGAGGATGATAGTAGTTGAGTATCATGACAAATTTTTGTCATTAGCTAGGTATGCACTAGTTGAGATTGACACTGAAGCCAAGAAGAAGGAGAGATTCTTGAACGGTCTGCATGATGAGATGCAGATGGTATTTGTCAACATTCCTTTCACTGACATTGAAGCCTTAGTGGATTCTGCAATGCAGATGGAAGGCAAGATCAACCACGCCAATGAGAATCGCAAGCGTCGAATGATGCATCAACCAGGAACCCACCATACCCCAAAGTATCGCCCCAACCCGTCTGCAGGATATGCGCCAAGAAACAATAGACCCCCGATGGCCCATCCAAACTATCCCAACCATGGAGGAGGAAACCCAAGGCCCGGAGGAAACCACAACAACAACCCCAACAACTCCAACAATTTCAATCATGCACCGCCCAAGTTCAACAACAACAGCAACACCAACAACACCAATACTGCCCCCAAGGACTGGAAGCATGATACGTTGGAAACGAATCTATAATTTTTGATGCTCCATGCTTGTTTAGTATCTACTTTGCTTTACTTGTCCACACTTTGAGGTGATTTTTACATGTTTTCTGGTACTAACCTATTAACAAGTTGCAACAGTGCCAGATGCCTGTTTTCTGTTGTTTTTGGTTTCACAAAATTTAGTAAAGAAATATTCTCAGAATTAGACGGGACGAAGGACAAAGTCAATAACTTTTCGTGGGGAACAAGAAGTCCAGAGGGGAGCCCGGAAGGCCAGCCAGGGGGGCCAGACCGACCATAGGCGCGGGTGGGCCTAACCCCGCGCTTGGCTAGGGTTTGGGTACCCTGGCCGCATCCCGGTATCGCCCCTTCGCCTATAAGAATTCCCCGATACAGAAACCCTGAGTACCCGATCAGAAATCCACGAAACCGTCTATAGCCACCGCCACCATCGTCCTTAGATCGGGGGGGGGTCTGAAGTTCTTGGCACCCTGCCGAAGGGGAGATCATCCCGGAGGCCTTCTCTCCGGTATGATTCGTGAGTAGTTCCACCTTGGACTATGGGTCCTTGTAGTAGCTAGATGGTTGTATCTCCTCCTTTGTGCTTTCATGTATAGATCTTGTGAGCTCCGTTCATGATCAAGATCTAATCTATTTGTAATCATGCATGTTGTGTTTGCGGGGATCCGATGGATATTGAGATTATTATGTTGGTTTGATTAATGGTTTTATCTTTATGATTCTATCATGTCAGTGTTGTTTGTGATCTTGCATGCTCTCCGTTGCTAGTGGTTATCTTGGCCAAGTAGTTGCTAGTGACTCAAAGAGGCAGTATTTATGCTCGATAGTGGGTTCATGCCTCTAGTTTCCAAGGGAAGTGACAGAAATCTCTACGGTTGTAGATGTGTTGTTGCTACTAGGGAGAAAACAACGGTCTCTTGTTCATGAAACATGTGGATTGTTTACCTTACACACTTTGCTTAAAGCAGTTGTCTGTTGCTTGCAACTTAATACTGGAGGGGGTTCGGATGATAACCGGAAGGTGGACTTATAGTAATATATGCAGTTGGGTGATAGTCTATGTATATTGTTGTATTGCCCAATCAACATCATAGGATCTTTCTGGCTAGTAATTGCATTGTTATGCCTTGCTTAGTTCCTGTCAATTGCCCCGCTGTAATTTGTTTACCCTTCATGCCATGTTGTTTATCTAAAGAGAGCACCTCTAGTGAACTATGGACACCGGTCCAATCTTTATCATTGATACATCTTCCACTGTTACTTGTTTACTTGCTGCAAACTATTACCTTCCACACCATATGTTTAATCCTTTGTTACAGCAAACCGGTGAGCTTGACATCCTCACTGATTCGTTGGGGCAAAGTCTTGAGTTTGTGTTGTGCAGGTCTCCACGTTGTTTGCAATACCTGTGTGACGTTTCCTTCCTCTTTCTGGTTCGATAACCTCGGTCTCAACTGAGGGAAAACTTGCTGCTTTCTCTTCACACACCCTGCGCTTGGGGTTACCAACGAAGTGCCACGTCGAGCATCATCAAGACTTTCTGGCGCCGTTGCCGGGGAGGCTACGGACGTCTTCACTAGGGGAGTCCTTCACTTCCTTTCTCTTTACTTTATTTTTAGTTTGCTTTGTTTCTTTTTCTTGGTTTTGTTTGCCTCTTTCCAAAAAACCCAAAAAATATAGTCTAGCTTGCTTTGCTTGCCTTATTCAAAAACACAAAAATAGTTCTTGCTCTAGTTGTTTGATGTAGCCCGACCTACGGTCGTTACCACATCTTGGTCTCCAACTTACGCCAAGTCGTCATGGACTCCAAAGGTGAATCCGTTCCTCTATGCGCACCCACTTCCTACCCGATTGAATGGTATGCTACTTCATACTCCGTCACATATGCATGATAGGTTCACACCGACAAGTACGGAGGCAAGGGAGGAAGCCCGAGACATCAAGCCCGACAAGACGGAGGCTTGGAAGAGGAGACGTAAGAAGCCACGGCTGAACCACCGGAGTCTCCGGCCTACACCGGAGTCTCCGGTCCTGCTACACCGGAGTCTCCGGTCCTACCTCCGGACCGACCCCAGCAACCGCCCGAGGACAGTCAGAACGCCACTCCGGAGACGACACCGGAGACAGACCGGAGTCTCCGGCCTTCACGATGGGCCTGCGCGCCGCCAGCTGGGCTTTCGGCCCATGTACCCCTCTATCTCGTCCAAACCCTAGTTTTATCCCCAAACTACCCCTGTTTATGTGGCTGGCCTATAAATAGAGCCCCCACCCCTTCATGTATCCCTTAGGCATAGATGATAGACTAAAGACACCCCCCATTGTGGAATCTCTAGTTTTGCCTCATCCCCTTACCCAAGGGGACCGACTATCGTCACCAACCTCGATTGGACTTTGCATCACACATCCATCGTTGAACAAGGCCTTGGAGTTCGACGTCTCGTCTCCTAGTTGTCAAGACTCTCCCCAAGGTGTTCTTCCCTCTCCGATGTGGATTTGAGGGAGCACGTTGACCGATCTTTCCTTGCGAGGATTCTATCGGACCGGTGGCCGCCGTTCGGGAGCAATCGGCCTTGTATCGTGTGAGTTTTGCGTGTGTTCATCGTGTTCTTCGCGAGGTGTGTGTTCGCTTCCGCTACCTTCTCCCTTTCCCCTCGCTTTCCCATCGATTTGACCACGAGATCTGTGAAGATCGGGCACCCAAGAGGTTAACCCCTTCATCATCTGGTATCAGCAGCTTTTGGTTGCCATGGATTTCTCATCGATTTGGTCTTTTCCCCATAAATTCGAAAATTTCACCAAAAACAGCCCCAATTCGTGTTTTGGATCGATCTGTGATTTGAGTGCGTTTTGGTAGGTTTTGATCCATGGATTACTTGCTAAACTAGTTGATCTACCTTCCCCTGCGTTCCCATGGCCTAATTCCTTGATTTCCCCCATCAATCTGAGGTTTTGGTTCGAGTTTTTCCGCCCAAAACGCGTCCCGTTCGAGTTCTGGACGCTCTGGAATCTCCCGGACCGGAGTCTCCGGCGAACGGAGTCTCCAGACTTTTTGGGCTCCAGACCGGAGTCTCCGGACCTCCAGACCGGAGTCTCCGCCCTTCCCTGCAGATAGAAAAACTGCAGCACAGTTTTGAGCATAACTTTTGCATTTCAACTCGGATTTTGGTGTTCTTTAGCTCGTTTCGAATAGGAGAAGGAGTACTACATCATCATCTGCGTTGTTCATGCTATCTACTCCATCCAAATTCCGTGAGCAAGACGGAAGCCAACAATAAAGGGTGAAGCTCGTCGACGAAAGGTATAACATTCCGCGACTTTTCCCCGCTTGCATTCCTTTGTGAACCCCACTATCTTTGCGAGCAACAAACACCTATTGAGACTAGTTCCTCTGATGATTGCTTGGGCTATGCACATTTGATACCTTGTAGAATTCCGAGCAGCCGTTGTGAGCGCTATCTCATATAGTTATCTTGTATAGTTGTTGGCACAAGGAAGAGGCAAGTGAAAAAGAAAAAGAGAAAAGAAAAAAAATAGAAAAATGAAAAGAGAAAAAAGAAAGAAAGAAATATACATGTGCCTCATAGATTAGGAAGCGCAAGCTCGATGAACATCAATTAGGTGGTACTTATTGTGCATATCTTGTAGCCCACCAATTAATTGCAATCAAACTAGCGTCTCTCCTTGTACTTGTGTGACACGAGCTTATAGTCTTCGCTAGGTAATCATTTGGTTCTTAGCTCACTTTATCCGTCGCACAAGTCCCATTTATCCCACCGTGTGTGTTTCCTTGTACATATCTCCTATCTTGTGGATTGACTTGTTTGCTTTGTGATCATTGTGGTTCTTTACTTGCCATTACAACATCTTGATTTCGGATTGGTTCTTGACATGCCACTTTTCATACCTATCCACCATAGGCCTTGTGTGTGTGTGTTTTTTGGCTAGTAGTTGGTTTTGGTGTTCCGCGTGAACTTCACTTTGCTTGGTTTATTGCTCTCAAGTGTGCCACTTGCACGATACGATCTTCCAAGGTAAAGTAAGGTTTGACGTTGTATCCCTAACTCCCACTACCACTTCCATATACACCGCTTGGTCTTGTGCATCATGTCTAGGGACTCCGAAACCGAGGATGATATCTACGAAGAATCCATGATGAGCCACCATGACTACGACTCCACAAGTATAGAGGACATGATGGAGCACAACACCAACAATGGCTCCGCATGCTTTGAGGACCCGGAGCACTACACCTACGACGACTCCACATGCATGGAAGACATGGAGCTCTACGTCGACAATGGCTCCTCATGCATGGAGAATATGGAGCACTATACCGACAATCGCTCCACATGCTTGGGTGATATGGAGTACTACACCAACAATTACTCCCCAAGTATGGACGACTTCGAGTGCGACATCGACGATGCCTCGCCAAGCATGGAGGACACAGAGAACTTCATAGAGTTTTATGGCTCCTCCATGAGCCATGAAGAATTCCTCCACCACATGGAGATGGAAGCCTACTACGCCAAGCAAGAGGAGGCGCATCATCAAGAATCCATGACCTTCAAGGCCAAGCGTGCCACACCAAAGGGCACCACCTACTTCGATGATCCACCTCCAAGGCGACAAGCGCCACCATCGACACGACATCAAGTGCCACCACCTAGTTGGCGTCAAGCTCCACCATCTCCAAGGCGCCAAGCTACATCACCTCCAAGGCGCCAAGCTCCAACTCCTATCCAAACAAGAGTGGTGTCCAAACATCATATACATCAAGAGGCGCCAAGAAACAAGAATCTTCATCGACAAACATCCTCTCATGAGCATCGCCACCATAAAGAGGATACAAGACATCGTCAAAGGCATCTTCGCCACCAAGACGAAGAATTCTTGATGAGCACCAACCATAATGCTCAAGCAATATCAAGAAGGCACCACAAGCACAAGAAGAGTGCCAAGGCAAGTGATCATCGTCGCGAGTGTCATGTGGACGACCAAGTGCGCCACCTACATCAACCATCGGCAAGGCACGCCAATGACCTTCGTCGACACCATCATAGGGCACCTTCTACTCGTGCCACCACCACAATGGCACCAAGAGCAAGCCTTCCTCCACGCCATCAAGCTTCAATGCCTACGCTTGACTTCCACGACCTCGCCAACGAGGAAAATGTAGACCTCTACTTCGCCAAGTTGGATAGCATGAGCCTACCTCCACCACTACTATGAGATGGCCACAAGACGGTCGAGCATGGGATTTTACCTTCGACCATGGAGGAGCGCGATGATGCCCATCTTATGGCATCCAACTTTGAAGGCGACAAGGTCAAGAATGGTGAACATGGGATTTTCCCTTCACCAAAGGAGGCGCTTGGAGTTGAGGAAACCGAGCCTATCCCCATATGCTTGAGTGATGATGTGGTACCAATCCCATGTGAGTATGAGAGCCACTTAGCCCGCTTGAGTGAGAACAAGAGTGAGATGAGTGACTCCACCTTATGTGAGATTGAGTGCTTCCACTTTGAGGGCATGAGTGATACACCGAGTGAGTTGAGAGTGGTAGTTGATAGGTCAAGTGAGACCATTTCGATTTCTAACAACTTACCCTCTACCTCTAGTGTGTTCTCTTGTGTTGTGCTAGGTTCCATGGATGAAGATGCGCCAAGCCATGAAGCAATGATGCCTCAATTGGAGAAGATGTACATGGTGCACGAAGATGATGCTACGCCATGGCTACATCAAGAAGACGAAGTCGTCCACAAGGAGGCCACTACTTCCACAACACCCACTTCATATGATAGGTATGAACAAGGTAACAATAAGGGTGTTGATGATGCCATGATCCCACTAGTGGACATGATGAATTGTGAGGATATGCATGCTATGGATGATACTTGTGACATTACATATGCTTCATTCATATTCCCATGTGATGCTTTGCCTTTGCATAATATTGCTCATGTGGAATTGTTTGATTGCGATACCATTTCCATAAACATGCCATGCTATGCATCTTGTGTGTATCCTCCAATTGCTTCGGACTTGCTTTGTCATGATAGTCATTCAATTTCTCCCGTTGCTTGCAATAAGATGAAGGCTTGCGATTTCACTTGTTTTGCTTGCAACAACATTGATCATATGCGTTATAATGAGATGGCCCCCATAGCTTTCTCAATTTTTGGAGATTTTGATGATTGCCATGATAAGCATGTTCCCCACTTGCATACTCACCATGCACCTATTTCATACTTGATTGACATTAATGGTGATGTGCACAAGAAGAGATACATCATGATGGATGATGTGTATCTCTACCATGCACACACGTTCTTCCTTTTACATGTGATGTGTGTAGGTACCCGCACTATCATGTCAACCTCGGTTGAGCACGAGTTGACAAAAGGAGCTCTTGAGAGCATCCCACAAGTGAGTTCAAGATCGAAACCATCTCTGATACCTTTTGCATGCTTTGCATCTTTCATGTTGGCAAATTGCTCTTTCATATGGTTTGATTGCAAGCATGTTGATGGTATTATCTCACCTTGTGACATTCATGTTTCTTTGCTTTTGGATAATGATGCTTTGTGTGTTGCCACAAAAATGTTGAACAATTTCCTTTTCCGATGTTTTGTGTGCAACCATAATGCCATTAAGAGCATGTATTGTCATGAGAGCTTCCAAGAATCTCGTCTTGTCGTTGCAACAAACATAAGGACCACTTGCTCTTTCATTTGGTTTGTTTGCAAACATGCCGTTTTTGCTTCCGCTTGGGATACTCATAGTCCCATGATATTTGCTATCGCTGATTTGTGTGTGACATCCAACATGTCGAACAATTTCTCTTTCCAATGGTTGGTTGGCACACATAATGATGTTGTTTTGGATATTCTTCCTTTTGTGTTTTTGCCAAATTCTCCTAACTTTGCATCAAAGATGTTGATCAAATTTCTATTCGATTGCTTTGAGTGCCACACTAAGACATTATATGGAGTTTTTTGAGTTCCCACATTTGGATGATGTTCAAACGATTTCCATGCACTTTGACCTAGCATATGCATTCCATTTGTTATCCTTGTATTGTGCTAATAGTGTTGTGAACAAGAATGGACATGCCACATTTGACATGCTCCTCTATCACGCACGGAAATATTTTGCTTGGTATTTGTTGTGTGTAGGTACAAATGCATACATGTCAACCTCTACCAACCACGTGTTAACAAGAAGAACCGAAGAGAGTTACCTATGTCTACCCTTCATCGAGCTATCGCTACAAGATAAGGTGACTTCCTTCTACTTGAGGACTCATGCAATAATCTTCATGAATTGGCTATGCTTTGAGTGTTGCTTCGCTTTTGTTGTGACCTTTGTAGGCTTCAAGGAAGGTGCAGGAACATTGAAGTGTTGTCAAGTCAATCTTCCCGAGGATGACTATATGGTGAACCCCAGGATCAAGGATGTCCTTCGACCTCTTCTACTTCGTGATGAACATGAAGAGTCGAGGACGACTCTTTTTGAAGGGGGGGGGGAGCTGATGTAGCCCGACCTACGGTCGTTACCACATCTTGGTCTCCAACTTACGCCAAGTCGTCATGGACTCCAAAGGGGAATCCGTTCCTCTATGCGCGCCCACTTCCTACCCTATTGAATGGTATGCTACTTCATACTCCGTCACATATGCATGATAGGTTCACACCGACAAGTACGGAGGCAAGGGAGGAAGCCCGAGACATCAAGCCCGACAAGACGGAGGCTTGGAAGAGGAGACGGAAGAAGCCATGGCTGAACCACCGGTGTCTCCGGCCTACACCGGAGTCTCCGGTCCTGCTACACCGGAGTCTCTGGTCCTACCTCCGGACCGACCCCAGCAACCGCCCGAGGACAGTCAGAACGCCACTCCGGAGACGACACCGGAGACAGACCGGAGTCTCCGGCCTAGACCGGAGTCTCCGGACCCCACACCGGAGTCTCCGGCCTTCACGATGGGCCTGCGCGCCGCCAGCTGGGCCTTCGGCCCATGTACCCGTCTATCTCGTCCAAACCCTAGTTTTATCCCCAAACTACCCCTGTTTATGTGGCTGGCCTATAAATAGAGCCCCCACCCCTTCATGTATCCCTTAGGCATAGATGATAGACTAAAGACACCCCCATTGTGGAATCTCTAGTTTTGCCTCATCCCCTTACCCAAGGGGACCGACTATCGTCACCAACCTCAATTGGACTTTGCATCACGCATCCATCGTTGAACAAGGCCTTGGAGTTCGACGTCTCGTCTCCAAGTTGTCAAGACCCCCCCCCCAAGGTGTTCTTCCCTCTCCGATGTGGATTTGAGGGAGCACGTTGACCGATCTTTCCTTGCGAGGATTCTATCGGACCGGTGGCCGCCATTCGGGAGCAATCGGCCTTGTATCGTGTGAGTTTTGCGTGTGTTCATCGTGTTCTTCGCGAGGTGTGTGTTCGCTTCCGCTACCTTCTCCCTTTCCCCTCGCTTTCCCATCGATTTGACCATGAGATCCGTGAAGATCGGGCACCCAAGAGGTTAACCCCTCCATCATTGTTGCCATGTCAGGGCCTACCTTTATTTCCCCTATGGTAGAAATCTCCACTTTTAAGCAAAAAAGTGAAGAAATTTTTAAGGAAGCTTGGTCTAGAATCTCTACTTTCTAGAGGGAAGCTGAGCCTAAGGTAAGCCTCAGCTTGGTTATTGATAGTTTTTACCGCGGTATTGCTCTTTGTTATAGATATGCTTTGGATGTTGTGGCTGAAAAAGATTTTTTGCTTTGTACTGAGGATGAAGCTTATGATGCTATAAGAAAATTAATCATGATCTATGGTACAACCGGCAAGTTTGATTCCTCTTTCACAAGTATTTTTGCTAGGTTGAACCATCTTGAGACCAGTATTGCTGCCATGAAAAGTTTCTATCACACTCTTAGGGCCTACCATGATTATGTTCCCATAAATTCCGAGCCTTCAAATTGGTTTTCCACAATTAAAGTCTCAATAAACACTACACTTTTTGATGCTCGCTGTGATATCATGTCTGAATTTTGTCTCATTCCTAAAGATATTTTTGATTCCTTGAGTCTTTGGGGGATTATTGAAGGAGGAGAGGAAATATATCTTACCAACAATGCCACTATATTACCCATTGGAATAGCTGAAGGTGTGTTTACAAAAATCTCAGGGAAAATGATGTCTACTTATTATCTTGTTATTGAATGTGTAGGCAAAGAACACATCACACTTGGAAGATCTCTACTGAAACACCTTAGGGCAGTAATAGACGTGGGAGAAGGCATCATGCACTTTCCTCCCTCGGTAAGCAATCATATCTTACCTAAGAAGAAAAAGAAAGGTAAGAAAAGAAGGAACAAGAGGGGCAATTCTTTATTTGAAAATACTTGATTCTTCTTGCTTCTTGTGCCTAACTTAAAGGCGTTAAAAAAAGTACTTGTTGGGAGATAACCCAAGAGTTTCCTTGAGTCTTGGAAGTTATTACAACTGTAATGACCTCTCATTATCCTTTTTGTTTGCTTTGTGTGCCAAGAATGACCTCTAATGAGAGGGAAGTAAGATTTGGGGAGTTGCTCTCCCGAAACAGATTTCTATCCTCCACCAAAAAAATTTGTGAGGAGGCTCTGTAACTCGGATTGAGCTCAAAATTTACAAATAAATTCCCCAGTATGTTGTATAACTTTAGTTAGTTCAAAACTTTTTTATTTGAGCAACAGAATATGTTCGAAAAAATTCGTTTCTACCTCTGGTCTGTTTTGACAGATTTCTGCCATTATTTGCATTTGCTTCTTATTGATTCCTTTTTTAGCTCTCTTCAGGTAAATTGAGTTTCTTTGAAGGGGTTACTACAGTAGCTTGTGTTTTTAGTGAAAATACTTGCTGTTCCAAAGCTTTTCCAGTGGTCTAATATCTTTTGAATAAGCTAATGTTGCTAATGAAGATTGTGTGAAGTTTTGTATAAAGGAAAAAATTTCAGGTGTAGAGAGAGAATGATGCAATGAGATGAACAATGGACAAAAGCTAAAGATTGGGGATGCCACCATGGTGTCACCCCAAGAAATATCCAAGAAGTACAAGTATCAAATCTTGGGGATGCCCAAGGCATCCCCTTCTTCATCAATAAAAAGCTTAGGTCTGTCTAGACACTTTGATTTTATTGTTTCATGCACAGTTGTGTTGTTCTTGGAGCATCTTAGTTTTCGTTTGCTTTGCTTAGTTTGTTTAGTTTGCTTTAGTAGTTTGGACCCCCGTTCTCGTTGTGTTGTTTTGCAAATAAGTTTGCTTGGTGTTTGGAAAGGAGTAGTAAGTTCTTGCTTGAAGTGCAAGAGGAGCTTGCATTGACTGTAACTTAGACTTTAGCATGACATGCTAGGTGTTGTTTTAGCATTATGATTAGTGATTATTGCTGTAGCATGTCCTGTTCCAAACAATTGGGATTGCTTAGTGTGCCTTGAAGAAATCATGTGTTGTTTTAGCATGTAAAAGCATAGTATTGTGGTATTCTCCTTTGATGTTTTGCTTGGGTTGACTTGGCACATGCTCACACCATGATATGACTATGACAAGTCACCATTAACCTCCATGATCATTTAGTCCTTGACTTTTAGTACCACTCTTTGCTTTGATTAGTTTGCTTTGTTGCATTGCATAATTATGGCCATTATTGCTCTCTTACTTAGTTTCTCCCAGTCTTTTGCTAGCCTCCACTTGTATGAGTAAGTTCTACTCATGCTTCCAACTCTCAAGAAACCAAGTTATTCCAAAGTGTCCACTATAAACTCCTATACATGGTGTGTTACACCATTCTAAAGTATATTCTTGTTTTCATCTATCTTCCAATTAAAAACTATTTTGTTATGTGAAAACTTAGTGATTAAAGCCCTCACGAACTTGATAGCACACTTTATTCTTTGCCCCTAATAAACTTGAACCATTGTGACAACTTTGTTGTATATGCTTGCACTTATAAGTTGGAATTAGCAGAACCGTGCTGTCACGGGGAACGTTTTCAACATTGCACTTGTACCTTGTTGTACTTAGTTGATATCATGTTATTTTGTCTATGGATGTCACCGGTGTGAAATAAAGAGGTAACTTGTAAGTCCATGGAGTTTGTATCCTGTGTTAGAGAAACGCCTAGGCCGCTAGCCTAAGCCATGCCTAATCATGGTGGAAACTTGCAGCATCACCATAGTGACATCTATGAAGCATACTTCTTATAAAAAAAGAGACACATTGAGAAAAGAGGAAAGTGAGAAAAAAACACCATATTCCCATGGTACATCAGAAGAATTGTTGAGATGCTCATTGTCTGCTTGCCTTGTCATTTTGGTTATGGGAAAGCTCCTGTGCCATGTGCAAGGGGTACCCCGTTGGCGGTTCTCAATGATATGCAAATACTTACAGTGATAAGAACTTACATGGACACAAAGTTGAGTATGCATGAGGTGTGGCCCTCGTATTCAAGGGGCATTATATTGCCAACTTATACTTCGTCAATCATATACTCTATCTTTTCCACTTTAACCTTAACCACTTCAAGATTCTTATGATAGGGGCAATGATGGCTGAAAGCTAACAAGTACCATAATTTTTGGAAGCTCTTTTTGAAACTTGTAATCCCTGCTTCCTTTACAAAAAGGCCTTTCTTCCACCATTATTTGAGTCTCCACTTTCTACCTTTAGGCACCATTAAGAGAGCATAGTTGTCATTCTGTGTGCAGTGTTTCAAAGATTATTAATTGATGCATATTGTGTTATTACTTGTTCATGTGCTATTTGTTTCTAGTCACCCTTGTGAACTTTGTAGGTGTCATATGCATTATATTGCTACTCTATGAGGGACAAGATTATTACCACTATGCTATGTTTTCTGCATGTAAAACAAACAAACATTTTTCAATTCATATTATTCATGATATTTGTTTGTAGCTTGCCATGTTACATGCATAATTACTATGTCCTATTGTTAGAAATCCATCTTTCATGCACATGTTTGAGTTCTTTGATCCTAGCTTTCAATGCTTCCAAATGGTTGGATCTTTATTGTGAGAGTGCGTGTCACCTCAAAAGTTATTCTTTTATTACTTACCTACTCGAGGACGAGCAGGAGTTAAGCTTGGGGATGCTGATACGTTGGAAACGAATCTATAATTTTTGATGCTCCATGAGTGTTTAGTATCTACTTTGCTTTACTTGTCCACACTTTGCGGTGCTTTTTACATGTTTTCTGGTACTAACCTATTAACAAGTTGTAACAGTGCCAGATGCCTGTTTTCTGTTGTTTTTGGTTTCACAAAAGTTAGTAAAGAAATATTCTCGGAATTGGACGGGACGAAGGACAAAGTCAATAACTTTTAGTGGGGCACAAGAAGTCCATAGGGGAGCCCGGAAGGCTAGTCAGGGGGGCCAGACCGACCCTAGGCACGGGTGGGCCCAGCCCCGTGCCTGGGTAGGGTTTGGTCACCCTGGCCGCCTCCTGGTATCGCCCTTCGCCTATAAGAATTCCTCGATACAGAAACCCTGAGTACCCGATCAGAAATCCACGAAACCGTCTGTAGCCGCCGCCACCATCGTCCCTAGATCGGGGGGGGGGGGTCTGGAGTTCTTCTCAGCACCCTGCCGAAGGGGAGATCATCCCGGAGGCCTTCTCTCTGGTATGATTCGTGAGTAGTTCCACCTTGGACTATGGGTCCTTGTAGTAGCTAGATGGTTGTATCTCCTCCTTTGTGCTTTTATGTATAGATCTTGTGAGCTCCGTTCATGATCAAGATCTAATCTATTTGTAATCATGCATGTTGTGTTTGCGGGATCCAATGGATATTGATATTATTATGTTGGTTTGATTAATGGTTTTATCTTTATGATTCTATCATGTCTGTGTTGTTTGTGATCTTGCATGCTCTCCGTTGCTAGTGGTTATCTTGGCCAAGTAGTTGTTAGTGACTCCAAGAGGGAATATTTATGCTCGATAGTGGGTTCATGCCTCTAGTTTCCAAGGGAAGTGATAGAAATCTCTTCGGTTGTAGATGTGATGTTGCTACTAGGGATAAAACAACGGTCTCTTGTTCATGGAACATGTGGACTGTTTACCTTACACACTTTGCTTAAAGCAGTTGTCTGTTTCTTACAACTTAATACTGGAGGGGGTTCAGTGATAACCTAAAGGTGGACTTCTAGTCATAGATGCAGTTGGATGACGGTCTATGTATATTGTTGTATTTCCCAATCAACCTCATAGGATATTTCTGGCTAGTAATTGCATTGTTATGCCTTGCTCAGTTCCTGTCAATTGCCCCGCTGTAATTTGTTTACCCTTCATGCCATGTTGTTTATCTAAGGAAGCACCTCTAGTGAACTATGGACCCCGGTCCAATATTTATCATTGATACATCTTCCATTGTTACTTGTTTACTTGCTACAAACTATTACCTTCCACACCATACGTTTAATCCTTTGTTACCGCAAACCGGTGAGATTGACAACCTGACTAATTCGTTGGGGCAAAGTCTTGAGTTTGTGTTGTGCAGGTCTCCACGTTGTTTGCAATATCTGTGTGACGTTTCCTTCCTCCTTCTGGTTCTATAACCTCGGTCTCAAACGAGGGAAAACTTGCTGCTTGCTCTTCGCACACCCCTTGCTTGGGGTTACCAACGAAGTGCCATGTCGAGCATCATCAAAGCAATGTCGTGCCTATTGCAGGAAAAGACATGTCTCGGGTTACTTGTTTTGAATGCGGAGTCAAGGGTCACTACTCCAATGAGTGCCCTAAGAATCTTGCAGCAGCCCCTATGTGAATGCACCAGCGCAGCAGCATCGACGTGTTCATCCTGGAAGGAGATTTGCCCCAGGAAAGTCACTCAACCGCAACGGCCGTCTGTTTCACATGAATGCTGAAGAAGCTCAGCAAGCGCCAGATGTCGTGCTGGGTATGTTTTCTGTTAACTCAGTACTTGCAAGAGTGTTGTTTGATTCTGGAACATCGCACTCGTTTGTTACAGAAGAATTTGCATGCACTAGTAATATTCAACCAACAAAATTGAAGCATGTTATGATAGTTCAAATACCTGGTTCAACCACCAAAGCTAGACAAATTAGCAAGGTCGTACCTATGAGAATCCATGGAATAGATTTTTATGCTAATCTAATAGTACTTGGAACCAAAGGTTTGGAAGTAGTACTAGGAATGGATTGGATGTCGAAACATAAAGGATTAATCGACTGTGCCAAGAAATCCATAACCATGACTAGTACCACTTGAGTGTCAGTAGAGCATGTATCTGAAACCTTGCCCCGTCAATTCAAGTGTAGAAGAGTCTAGCCCAACCAACCATTGACCAAGTCAGAGTAGTCTGTGAATACCCCGACGTATTCCTAGATATATTGCCCGATATGCCCCCAGATCGGGATATCGAGTTTATCATTGAACTAATCCCTGGAACTGGACCCATATCTTAGAGACCTTATAATGTGAACCCGTCCGAATTAGTGGAGCTAAAGAAGCAACTGGATGCTATGCTGGAGATTGGACTGATTCAACCAAGTGCGTCTCCATGGAGATCACATGTTTTATTTGTGGATAAGAAATATGGAGGTAACCTTTTGTGCACGGATTATCGGAAGCTGAATGATGTCACCATTAAGAACAAGTACCTACTATCGAAGATAGAAGATCTGTTTGACCAGTTGATCGGTGCCAAAGTGTTTTCTAAGATTGATCTTAGAATTGGTTATCATCAACTCAAGATTCACGCAGAGGATATTCCAAAGACTGCCTTTACCACCAGATATGGACTGTATGAGTACACTATCATGTCTTTTGGATTAACCAATGCCCCTTCTTATTTCATGAACCTCATGAATAAGATTTTTATGAACTTCTTGGATAAGTTTGTCGTTGTTTTCATCAGTGACATTCTGATATATTCCAAATTAGAAGAAGAACATGAGATACACCTAAGGACCATCCTTGAAACCCTTAGGGAGCATCAGTTGTATGCCAAGTTTAGCAAATGTGAGTTCTGGTTAAAGGAAGTAGGATTCCTAGGACATATCATGTCGGCAGGAGGAATTGTTGTCAACCCTGCCAAGGTTAAGGATGTTGAAGAATGGCAAGCCCCAACCACTCAAACCCAAGTTTGTGCATTTCTCGGATTAGCGGGATATTACCGCAAGTTCGTAGAAGGATTTTCGAGCATCGCAAGACCCATGACCCAATTGTTGAAGAAAGATAAGAAGTTTGAATGGACGGACAAATGTGAAGCAAGTTTTCAAGAGCTCAAGAAGAGATTGATCTCAGCCCCAATCTTGATTATGCCGGATATCACGAAGCCCTTTGATGTGTTTTGTGACGCATCCAAGATTGGTCTCGGATGTGTGTTAATGAAAGAAGGCAAAGTCATATCCTATTTATCCCAACAACTGAAGCAACATGAGCAAAATTACCCTACCCATGACCTCGAACTAGCAGCCACAGTTTTAGCCTTGAATACATGGCGGCATTACCTCATGGGTAACCGCTATGACATTTATTCGGATCACAAGAGTCTGAAGTATATTTTCAACCAGAAGGAGCTAAATATGAGGAAAAGGAGATGGATAGAGTTACTCAAGGACTATAATCTTGACATTCACTATCACCCCGGCAAAGCCAAGGTGGTAGCAGATGCTCTTAGCAGATTGCCGTGTCAATTGAACACCATGATTCTGAAGGAGCAACCAAGTTTGCATAAGGAGTTGGAAGATTTCATAATGGAGCTAGTTAGTGAAGGATTTTTGGCTAGCATATAATTTCAACCCACTTTGATCAGTCAGATCAAGGAGGCGCAAAAAGGAAATGCTAGTGTCGACGGAATCAAATGTCGTATCGGTACAGGGAAGGTACCCGGATTCACTGAAGATGAAGGAGTTTTGTGGTACAAAGGACGTATCTATGTACCAGCAGATTTGGAGTTGAAGCAAGCTATTTTGATAGAAGCCCATGATACTCTTTATTCTATCCACCCTGGAGGAACGAAGATGTATCAGGATTTGAAGGAGCAATTTTGGTGGCACAATATGAAGAGAGAAATCGGAAGCTACATAGCCAAATGTGATATCTGTCAGAGAGTGCGGTAGGCATAGGGATGGATGGACAGGTGTTGCATGGACGAGTCTAAACATGTAACTTCAAGATATAGGGCATTGTAGATAAATAATAACAAGCATCCAAGTACTAAACAATCCTAGGCATGTGCTCCAAATATAGTCATACGTGCTTGCAATGAGAACTTGCACAACATCTTCTGTCTAGCCAGCCCGTGGCAGCGGGGCCTCTAGGGAACTACTGGCAATTAAGGTGCTCCTTTTAATAGAGCACCGGAGCAAAGCATTAACACTCCGTGAACACATGTGATCCTCACACCACAGCCACCCCCTCCGGTTGTCCCAATTATTTTCACTTTGGGGCCTTTGGATCCGGACAATGATATGTGTACACAACTTGCAGATAAGATCACAAATAATACTATCATAATGATTCAATAATAATTTCAGATCTGAGATCATGGCACTCGGGCCCTAGTGACAAGCATTAAGCACAGCAAGTTGCAACAAAGTCAAATAGCACTAATAGAGATACTAGGCACTATGCCCTAACAGATCTCATTCGATTACATGATAGAACTCATCCAATCCCTACCATCCCCAAGCTTACAGCGGGGGATTACTCACTCATGGATGAGGGAAACATCGGTGGTTGATGGAGATGCATTGGTGATGACGATGGCGATGATCCTCTCAAAATTCCCCGTCCCGTCAGGGTGCCAAAACGGAGTTTCTGGATCCAAATCTTGGTTTGTGGTGGAGGTGGCGGAGCAGAACTCTTTCTGGAAAACTATCGAATCCCCCTCGGTTTGTAGGTCGAAAGGCAACTTATAGGCGCAGAGGGAGGCCGAGGAGGTGCTTGGGAAGGCTGCACCCCCTCCAGGCGCGGCCAGTGGTGGGCCCGCGCCTGGGGTGGGTCTGGGCCCCCCAGGCCTCCCCTCCATCTCTTCTTCTGGCTTCGTGGATCTTCTGGTGAAATATAATTTTTGGCATATTTTCCTGGATTTTTCCTGATAGTTCATTTTCTGCACAAAAACAAGACACCAAGGTAATTATATTGAAAACAGCGTCATTCCGTGTTAGTTGTATCCAAATCACACAATTTTAGAGAAGAAACAATAACAAAGTGTTCAAGAAAGGAGATACGTTTTGGACGTATGACCTCCTCGGAAAGGTGCCTCAGAAAAACCTCCAACCAGATGTTGTTCGTGCAACGTCAACTCTCGGTATATCGAATCCGGAAAGAGAAGACCGAATCTTATTCAACTCTACGAGCTTCCAAGAAGTTAGATCTACAACCTACTAAAAAGGCAACCCCTCTTGAAGATGAAGCTCAACATAAGCCATCCCTCTAGACTCCCTTAGCACTACAATCCAGAATCTAGGGACGAGATTCTTTGAAGGGGGGAAGGTCTATAACACCCCACTTTTAGTAACCTATAATATGTTCCAAAGTGCACAAATTAGGGGGAACACAAACTTTTTCTTACTTAGTGTGTAGTGGTTTTTTGTTGACTACTTTGCCTTTGTTTGAGTTGTTGTTGTGATCAAGATACTTCTCTATCTTATCAAAGGTTTACCAAAGCTATTTACCAAAAGGAAATGTCTTGGCTTAATTTACATATTCTCAAATGTTCTGACTTTTTAAAGATGAGCCAAGATGACTTTGTAAAACTAAAAAAATTCCTTCTTTCTATTGACAAAACTAAGGAGATCTATGTGCTACCATCTCCATATGTTTTCAAGACAGAGCTTTCAACGCCCTATTTCCGTAAGCCCTTTTCAAAACTATTGAAAAGCTCATTCCTCCCTATCTTGGTAGATGTGCGAAGGGACTCTCACCTTCCTCAAAACCCAAAACCCTTGACTACTTATTTCAAAGCCTCACCTCAAAAGTATTTGAGAAATGCTTGAGCAATTTTGGTATCTCTTCATGAGAATTGTTTGTATGAATTGTCTTGATCTGCTATCAACATGAATTGCCTTGATCTCATGTCTTAAAGCATGAAATTTTTTGAGTAGTTTGTTATATGTTTGTGTCACATCCCAAAAAAAATTAAATTTTGAAATGTAAAAAAATAAACAGATGAAATTTAGGGGAAAAAGAAACTTTTTGTCCCTCTAATGGAAATACCAAAACCTTACTTAAACAAAAAATTGAATGGGAAAGTGACAAACAAGTTTTCAAGAAATTCAAATGCATGTCATGCATAATCATCATTAAGCACTTGCATTTTAAACCTCTGAAAAATTGGTAAACCTAAACTCGAATAAGAGAAATCACCATCAAGTCCAATACAAGACTATGGCCATGTTACATATAAAAATTAAGCAACATCATTCCTAAATAATCAATAATGATAAACAACAATATTACAAAACCATGGGAATTGTTTTCACTCTATTTGGAGCCATGGATAAAAACGTATGATTTATATAAGATAAATAATTATTAGATAAAGCTATACAAATTGGAATCGCCCTTTTTGGAACTATAAATCAAAACATATGATTTACCTAAGATAGATAAAGAAATAAGAAATACTGCAAAGTCAATTTAAGCTCATAGATAAAATCCATATTTACATGGAACAAAATTATACTTAAATAATATATAATGATACGTTATTATTAAGTAAAACTGTAGAATTTGGTTTGAACCTTTTTGGAGCACTAAATCAAAAGATATGAAATAAACAAAAATTAAGAAAATACACTGTATAAGCCTGCGTGTCATGCTCAATTTCTAAATGAATTATACTTTATTAAAAAAATATTCCAAATACTCTAATTGAAGTAAACTATCAACTTATATTTTATATAATTTTTTTTAAAATATTTGATACAAATTTGAGTAAATTTAGAAGTTGAATCAATTGATATAAATAAAACGGAATATAGAAAAGAAACAGGAATAAAAAAACAGCAGCTAGCCATGGCCCATACCACTCCCGGAGCAAGCCCACGCAGCCACCCTCCTCTATATTTTTTTGTTTGTTTCTCTTCTCATTATTTCCTTCTTGGGCCGTATTGTTTTTGGCCCATCTAGAGGAGCTCGACCCAATCGATCATCTTCCTCACTTACAGAACATGGAGCTTTGCTCTCATGACCATTTTAATCTCTTTCTCTCCTCCCCCATCAATTTAATCAACATTTATTCTCGACTTTAAAACAAAAAACCCTTGGAATTGAGTGAAGGATCCGTTCAGGCCATTAATTTCTCCCTTTATTGCCTTAATATCTCAAATCAATACCATGAACCGAATGTCATATGGCGGCATACGTCTCCCGATCTCCCTCTCTAAAGCATATCAAGACCAACCGACAGATCCAGCACGTACCTATAGTCCTCCTCCTTCACTTTCGTTGTTAAACTTTCTCGAGAGGAGCTCCGTAGAACACACACGAACCATGGCAAGATTATCCTAAAAACGTAGTTCATCGTCAGATCTTGTCGTCCTCGGTGAGTCTATCATCGATTCCTTTTACCAGAAGACTAATATTGATGTTTCCTACCTCCAGGACATGATGGTTTACCTTCTTGTTGTAGTTGGTCGTGCCGCCGACGTCACGCGTGTCTCCAGCGAGGGATTTCTGCCTCTCTTGGATTCTACCAACGATGCCATGGTGTCCAACGTATTTTCCTCATCATTCTCTACGTCATCCATGCCTTCGTCGACTCCGGTGAGTTTCCTAGCAACAAGAATGTCGATGCCAAGACCGCGCCCGCTATTCCGGTGACCTCTCCGACGAGCTATTCCAGTGAGCTCTCCTAGTCCGTCCGATCTTCATGTAACGGTTGAAATCAGATCACTTAAACAAATGGGTACCGGCCTAATAAAATCAGCCACTTGTCAATTCTTTTTCTATTTTCGTTCATATTGGGCAGATTTACATAGAAACTTGCAAAAATTATATATTTAGTTCTGTTTATCCAAATAGCAAACAATATGTCTATGGATTCAAAAAAACGAGTAGAACACATTGAATCCATAGTTTAGTATTTTTGAGTCGGTTAAAATCACGTTTTATACATGTAAGATCCCACCTTTATAAATGTAAAGATCCCTGTGATTGTAATGCTAGTCCCTGGATCAATGCTAGCATCCACAGTTTAAAATGAAGTACACAGAAACAAAGGTCATTATTACATGTCATTCCAGAGACAATATAGTCTTTTACAACTCCATGGCCACAGGCCTAATACAAGAGTTCAAATATAACAATATAAATAAGTCTTCATCTTCATGTGCCACATGCAAGCATGTTGAGTGTAGACTCATAACCCCTAATCATCATTAGAGTAACCTGCAACATCACAAGTTACAGCCACAGTGGGTCAATACATTAGAATAGTATTGACATGTAAGATACCTCCTTTATAAAGGAAAAAGGATCCTTGTGATTACAATGCTAGTCCCTGGATCAATAGGTAGCATCCACAGTTAAGATGTAATATCAAGAAATAAAGGTCATAGTACAACTTTATAACCAGGAATAACATAATTTATTACATCTTACATAGCTCATTTGGCTATCTCATTACAATGCAGCAGAATATAACAATAGCATGGGGTCCTTCCTCTTCAAAGTGCCACAGGCAGACATGTTGGTTGTATACTTGTAATCCTAATCAATAAACTTCACTAACATCAACCAAACCTGCAACATATTAAGTTACAGCCACAAGGGTCAATACATTTGAATTGTATTGGCAAGTGATACTATGGTAGTATAGTGGAGTCTATCATCTATATGCATTTGGCTAAGTGGATCCTAGGCTTTCTTTGCTCAAAATAGATTTTCCTTATCATTTGAAAACACTAGGTTTTTGTTTGTCCAAAAACCACCCAAGGCATCTCCCAATAGAAATTGGTGATCCTTCAACCCTTGTTCAACCACAAGATTTTAACTTAGAAATTGGGATGAGGAGATTCTTGATAGCTTCCATGTCTTGATGCTCAAATTGTCCTTTACCAGGGACATGGCTAAGTACTTAGATTTTACACTCTGCAGAGGTTGTGCACTTTCCCCACAAGACTTGATTTTCACCAAGACAGGAGCTTTCAGAAGCCTTCCCTTAGACTAAATGGACGCGTTCCAACCTATCATCCCACTACCACCAACTGTCCAAATGGCTAAGTTATTGCAACCTATGTGATCCAGGCAGAGCCCATATTGCCAAGTGGCTGCACTAGAAGCTTCTTAACATTTGGCCTCTCAAATCCCTTTATTCCTGGGTGGCTTTCCACAAGTGAGATACACAAGGTAAACCATAGAAATGGGCCTTGTGTAACCACTCAACATAACCCATTCACAACCATTCCACCCAGGTGATTCATTCACTTAGTTGTTTTATTAAGCAAAAACATAGTCCAATAGACTTAGAAATATTTATTCATAGCATGAACATATAGCCACCCTTGGTTACTACTAGCTAGGCTAAGCATGTCATATATAAGCATCTTAACTTAGAAATTTCTAGAAATTCTACAACTACTAGGATTTCCCAAACATAGCATATAAGCAAAATATAACCATGCAAGACTAGCAAAATATTTCTAATGCATAGTTGTAAAACATAGGGAGAAAATCATGAAGCACCACTTGCCTTTTTGGTAGAGAATATAAGTTCACTCCTTGATCTTGAAATGTTCACACTCTTCAAATTTCACTACAATTCAATAAAGCAAGCAAGAATTTATTGTACCATTCAAGCAAACAACACATAAAATAATAACAACAAAACAATGCATGCAAGCATTGCCAAACTTTGTTTTATTTACAAAAGTGGTTTATAATAGGTTATAATCATTCTAAAATATTTTATTGGTCATTTTATAAAGTGGCAAATCTATTTGCAAAAGATTCTACCTATAAACCATTTTTAAACCAAAGCATTATTTTATGTGGTGGAGAAATGCTTTTAATAAGGCAACGATCTATAGGGTTCACAAAATATGTTTTCAAATCATAAAACCTTGTGTTTAGGGTCGGAGAGTTTATTCCAAAACATTTCCCAAAGGTTTTCTCCAAAAAGCATTTTTAACAAATAAACAATATTTTTATATGACTAGAAATGGTTTAAATCAAAGATTTATTATTTTGCTTCGCCAAATATATTTTTGGAACCACTAATTGATTTCTATGGTTAGTAGGTTCAAAACAAACCATTTGCCAAAGATTTTATTTCAAAAATCATTTTAGAACAATTTTCATATTCTAAACATGCATACACAAGTTTCTGCAAAAAAAATCAATTTAGCAGAAGCATTTTACTAAACAAAGTGCATGGTCAGAAAGTACTTGTTTTGCTGAATTCATTGATATAAAATTTGCAAAATTTGGACGTGTGGTTTGAAAGTTATGAATTTTTCAAATTGGAACATCTAATAGAACAATTCCTGGTTTTAAAACAATTAGAGGCCACACGTCACGATTCTATTCTTCGGTACCGTTTCGCTTGGATCGGCAGATGCGAGCCGTTGGATCTAAGTAACATCGCACGGCTCAGAGACACTACTTACCCCTTCGGGTTAGTTCTAATCTTAACTGTCAGATCAAGATCCTATGGACCTCACTGCTTTGACCAAGAAGCAGCAGCGCTGGCGGCGGCGACTGGTGGCGCACGGTCAGTCTGCAAGCTCGCCGGCGATGCAGGAAGCGAGAGAGGGTGGGGAGAAGCTCACCAGGTTCGCGGCGTGACGCTGAAGCTCAACGTGGTCTCGGCAGGGTCATGGGTGCACGGGGTCACTGGTTATTCCTCGCCGGAGTTCAAGACGACGTCTGGCGGCTCTGTCTGTCGTCGGGGCGAAGCTAGAGGTCACCCTACGGAAAGTGTAAGATACGGTTAGACGCGCATGGTACCAGGGAACATGCGAGCATCAACGATAAGCACCGGGGCGGTCCGAGCTTACCAGGGAAACTCGCCGGAGGAAATTGCAGGCGGCGGTGGTGCTTGGTGTCGTCGTTGCCGACGTTGTGGCGCTCGCGCGGATGAACGGGAGGTACAGTGAGGTGCGCCAGAGGCTGGGGAAGGTGCTCGTGTGCTCAAGGGGCAGAGGAGTAGCTGGGCTCGCCGAAATTTCTGCTGGAGCTTGTCGGAGACAGTGAGGGTCCGAGCAAGGATTCGTGCAGCCTGGGGGCTCTCAAGGTGTGGCGTCTGGGGGAAAATGGAGAGGAGAGGAAGGCGATGTAGATAGAATGGTCTGGGGGCAGAATCACTGTGTCATTGATGTGAATTCATCACGCGAATTAATCGGCAGAAACGGGAGAAATCTGGGGAGGAACGGGTCGCGCTGGGGAAGACGCTGACGTGGTAGTGGGGTCCGTTTGACAGCGAGTGAGAGAG
This sequence comes from Avena atlantica, assembly GCA_910589765.1. Classification (NCBI taxonomy): domain Eukaryota; kingdom Viridiplantae; phylum Streptophyta; class Magnoliopsida; order Poales; family Poaceae; genus Avena; species Avena atlantica. The sequence goes on from OU342738.1 coordinate 235,085,092, forward strand.
AGGAGGAGTAGGGTCCAGTCGTCAGCGACAAAGTGGGTTCTTTCCGTGGTGAGAAAACGTTTCCGGGGAGAGAGGGAGAGGTGGGCTGCGAGTGGGCTTAGTGGGCTAGCTGGGCTGCTCAGTTTCATTTTTTTTGTTCTGAATGTTTTTTCTTTTCCATTTCTTTAATTCTGTTTTGATTTTGATTAAACAATTCAAACACTCATTTGAATTCAAACCTTTACCAAATTTTGTGAATAATCAAACACTGTTTATTGCCACATTCTGAAGTCAAATTTAGAATAAATCTTTTATTCTATTTAGGTTCTTTTAATTATTTAAAATAGGATCTAGTATTAACTAAATAAGATTTAATAATATATTTCAATCTCCATTTGAAATCAAATCACCACCAAACTTTGGGTGAGTTTTAATTCTGTTTATCAACATATTTTAAAGTTCAAAATAGAATAATTCTTTTATTCTTTTAGGATCTATTAATAATTAAATAAATAAACCATAGTCTTTAATTCAAATAGGTTTTAATTTATTTTAAAACTCTTTTTGAAATCTAAATAATATAAAAATCTTTTTAGTAGGTTTCATTTGGAAAACTAAAACACTTGGAAATCTTATTTAAAATAAATTAACAAGTTTTAGTGTTTATTTAAAATGGAAAAACCTTTACTTTACTAAAAATGGATATTAATAAATCCTCATTATTTTATTTAAATAGACCTTTACTATTTTTATCAAATAGAAATATTTTTATTTCAAAAGCTTGGCCAAGATTTAATTTAGCTCTATAAAATAATCCTTATTTATATTTCTACCTTTGCTTTATAAAAACCATATCTATTTATTTAAAGATACAAAAATAGTGATTCCAACTATTATAACTTTATTTATTAATTGTTTATATTTTTAAATCCTTTTAGGATTATTTGTTCACCATTTGGTATGGATTTTAGATAAGTGCTTTATTAGCTTTGGAGATTCAATTTCCTTATCTTATTAAATTCATAATATTTTTATCTATGGCTCCAAATTAAGTGAAACCATTTATATGGTCTTATAATATTTCTATTTGTCATTCTTGATCATTTTGAAATGTTTGGTTGACAATTTCTACTTGGATCAAATCCATAGACTTAGAGATAACTTGAAAATGATTTTCTTCCATTAGGGTTTTAGGGTTTTGGTTTTTTTCTCAAGTGTTTAAATTTCAAGATGCATTTATGAAGAATGAAATCCACTTGATTTGAATTTTAGTTGGATTGAAATGTTAACCAAAGTTTGTTCAAGATGGGATTTTAAGTTTCTTTTTAGAAACAAAAGTTTCTTTTCACCCTAAATTTCAACAATTATTTATTTTGTTTATTTATTTTTCACATTACAAGATTTGGAAAATCTTGGGATGTGACATGGCAAGTGATACCTTAGTAGAATGTTAACATCTAGTTACTACATGAATATGGCTAAGTGTAGCTTAGGCTTGCTTTGATCAAAATAGGTTTTACCTATCAGTTGAAAACACTAAGTTTTTCTTTGACAAAACTTTCCCTAGGAACCACCAATAGAAATTGGTGAACCTTCACCCTTGTTCAACCACAAGTTTTTACTTAGAAAAAATTGGGATGAGGAGATTCTTGATAGCTTCCATGTCTTGATGCTCAAATTGTCCAATACCAGGGACATGGCTAAGTACTTAGATTCTTCCATCTGCAGAGGTTCTGCACTTTCCCCACGAGACTTGATTTTCACCAAGACAGGACCTTTCAGAAGCCTTCCCTTAGACCAAATGGACGCGTTCCAACCTATCATCCCACCACCAACTGTCCAAATGGCTAAGTTATTGCAACCTATGTGATCCAGGCAAAGCCCATAATGCCATGTGGCTGCACTAGAAGCTTCTTAACATTTGGCATCTCAAATCCCTTTGTTCCTGGGTGGCTTTCCACAAGTGAGATACACAAGGTAAACCATAGAAATGGGCCTTGTGTAACCACTCAACACAAACCATTCTTTCCATTCCACCCAGGTGTTTCATTCACTTAGTTGTTTTATTAAGCAAAACATAACTCAAATACTTAGAAATTTTTCTCATAGCATGAATATATAATCCACCCTTGGTTGCTACTAGCTAGGCTAAGCATGGAAATAACAAGTATATTAACTTGGAGGAAATTCGAACATTACTACAACTACTAGGACTTCCCAAGCATAGCATATAGATACTTAGCAAAATAATCATGCAAGTCCTATACAAAATATTTCTAATGCATAGGTAAAAATATAGGGATAAAAACATGAAGCACCACTTGCCTTGGTAGTTTGGGGAGTAGCAACAATCTTCACAACCATAATCAGTACTAGCACCAAAATCTACACATAAATAATGGCACCAAAATCATATAACAAAATATACAAGAAAAAATATATGAATGCATGAAAAATGCCATATGATGATTTTTCTACACCAAACAAGACAAGTATAAAGTACTGAATCCTAAAAAAGACCAAGACACACTAACAAACTTTATTTGATCTTTAAATCATTTTTCAAATAATTTCTATACTCAAAATAAGCCTACAATTTTCTCTGCACAAATAACCAATTTTACAGAATCAAAACATTAAACATATTGCATAAATGGATAACATTATTTCTCCTGATTCCAACGATGTAAAATTTGCAAAATTTGAACTTGTGGATCAAAAGTTATGAATTTTGCAAGTTTGAATCACTAATAGATCTAATTTCTGTTTTTAAAACTAAACTCAGGCCACGCGGAGTGTTCTGATTGGCACGTGCCGGTTCGTCCATATCGATCAACATGGGTTGCACGATCTAAGTGAAAACGCAAGGCCAGATCTAAAACGTACCCCTTCGAGTTATGTTCTATCGTAGCCACTAGATCTAGATCCTACGGCCGTCGACCAAACGACCAACAACTGGCGGCGCGCGACAGCGCGCTCGGTCTACGGCATTGCGGCGGCTACAGGAAGCGAGGAAGAGATTGGAGAGGCTCACCAGACTCGCAGAGGCGTGCTGGAGCTCAACGAGGCAGTGGCTTGTTAAGGGCGCACGGACACGGTGGGGATTCCGTGTCAGAGTGGAGCCTGTCGTCGGGCACGGCTGTTCGTCGACATTGCCAACGTTGTAGATCATGCCAGAGAGAAGCAAGTGGTGCGTTAGATGTGGGGAACGACACTGGTCATGCGAGTATCAAAGAGAGGGAAAGGCGTGCTCGGGACTAACCAGATTAACTCGCCGGAGTTGAGTGCTTCGTCGGGTTCGCTCAGTCGTTGACATTGCCGATGCTCGGGGTTGTCCTAGCACACAACAGCGGTGTCAAATGATGCGCAAGGATGCAGTGGCCATACTGGCGAAGCTAGGAGTCAAGGGGCGCAGAGAGCTCACCGGAATTCACTGTCGGAGTTCGTCGGTACCGCGATAGAGTTTTGCGAAATCTGGGCAGCCTGGTGGCAAGGAGAGGGTGCTGCATGGGGGGAAATGGCCGTGGTGGGGAGGGGTTTAAGTAACTAGGAGCAGGGCAAGGTTTACTCTCTGAATCAATGGGAATTAAGCGGAATTAAATCACGGCATCACTGCGGCGAGGTAACGGCGGAGCGGGTCGGGCGCGCGGTGATTTGGGGACGATACTGACGGGGCAAGGTGGGTCCAAGGCGTCAGCGGGTGGGTGCATGCGGCTACGGTGAGAAACAGAGGGAGAAGGAAAATCACGGGTGGGTTGGTTTTGTTGTTGGGACGAATTGCTGGCGCCAACCCATTTACATTTCTTTTGTCTTTTTCTTTTTCTGATTTGATTTTCTGGAATCAAATTCAAATGAGTTTCAAAAGAGTTTGAATTCAAACCACTTCTGGATTTTTGTAAAGTGAAAACTGCACATATTTAGGTATAAAGCCATACTGTTTCACCAAACTTGCTTTGGTCCTTTGGAGTTTTAAAATAAAACAGTGCCTTTAACAAAGTTTTAATATAGATATAAAAAAGGTTTTGAAGTCATATTTTGTTTTTGAAATTTTTGTCCAACCTTTGGAATACATTAATCAACCATAGGATCAAATACATTTGGCTTACATAAAATAATAGGCATTCAAATGCTCCTGTTTTTGTAATGACTTTGAAAATGATCCTAAAATGGTTATGAATGCATGGATGATATGCAAACTTTGAAATCATGATTTTAGGGATGTTACAAATCTACCCCCCTTAAGGTGAATCTCGCCCTCGAGATTCGGATTGGCTAGCAAATAGGTGAGGGTGGTCTTTTCGAAGATCATCTTCTCGTTCCCATGTTGCTTCTTCTTCGGAATGATGGTTCCATTGAACTTTGCAAAATTTGATAGTCTTAGTCTGAGTAACTCTTTCTGCGGTCTCAAGAATCTTGATGGGTTTTTCCTCATAAGTGAGATCACTTTCCAATTGGATCACCTCCAAAGGTATAGTATCCTTCAAAGAAGTCTCTTCCATATCTGGATGGCATTTCTTTAGCTGACTCACATGAAACACATTGTGAACTACAGACAATGATTCCGGCAATTAAATTTCATAAGCTACTTCACCTTTACGACTCAGAATCTTGAATGGTCCAACATATCTTGGGGCCAATTTTCCTTTGACTCCAAATCTCTTCACTCCACGAAGTGGTGACACTCTAAGATAAGCTCTATCACCCACTTCATAGGTGACTTCTCTACGCTTAGGATCTGCGTAGCTCTTTTTTCGGGACTATGCTATCTTCAATCTGTCCTTAACTATCTTGACTTTCTCTTCTGCCTCTTTGATTAGTTCTGGTCCGAACAGGTTTCTTTATCCTACACCATTCCATAGCAATGGGGTAGTACACTTTCTCCCATAGAGAAACTCAAACGGTGCCATCTCAATACTGGCTTCATAGCTGTTATTGTAAGAGAATTATGCGTAAGGCAGACTTTCATCCCAACCGGCTCCATAGTCTACGGCACATGCCCTTAACATATCTTCTAGAATCTAGTTGGTCCTTTCTGAAGGGAATATGCCCGAGAGGCAATAATAAAGTGGTTATTATCGTATTCGTTATTTATGATAAATGTTTATTTTACATGCTATAATTGTATTAATACGAAAACGTTAATACATGTGTGTTTAATAAACAAAACGAAAGTTCCTAGTTATGCCTCTCTTATAAACTAGCTCATTGATTAACAAGATGATCAAAGGTTTCCTGATCATGGACATTGGATGTTGTTAATAACGAGGTCACAACATTAGTGTAATGGTGTGATGAACATTCATCCGAAGTATAGCATTACGATCAAAGTCATTGAGTTTATATTGCTATAACAACTTACGAAGTGATCCTAATCCTTAGACCATGAGATCATGTCAATCACTAACACCGGAAGAGTTTCTTGATAACATCAAACGTCACACCGTAACAGGGTGATTATAAAGATGAGTTCAGAACTACTAAAGTGTTATGTTGAGGCCCATGGATCGAGAGTGGAGTTTGTTCATCCCGATGACGGATAGATATTCTCTGGGCCCTCTCGGTGATATCACATTGATTAGCTTGCAAGCAAGTGATTTGATCACTAGAATGTTATATCACGGGAACGAGAAAAGAGTGCATGTTAGTAACGAGATCAAACTAGGTATGGAGATACCGATAATTGAATCTCGGACATGTAATATATCTTGAAACAAAGGGATTAAGATACTAGCGTAAAAGGTTCCGACGATCACAAGAAAGTCATCGTTGAATGTGTGGGAGTTAGTATGGGTCTCCAGATCCCTCTTCTGATTATTGATCCGAGAGGGGTGTCGATCATGTCCGCATTATTCACGAACCGTAGGGTGACACACTTAAGAGACACCGACATCCAATTGGAGCAAAAGTTTCATGCCGAAAGAATGAACAAGCGCAGGAATTTATTTCACTAGATACCGAAACAGGTTTTCGGGTGAAATTGCATAAAGTGGTTATGCATGTGAAATGGAATTCTAGCAAGGGGTTATATGTTAATGTTTGTCATTAAAGTAATTGACTAAATTCTGAATAAAATAAAAGAGTTTTATTTAATGAGAGTTTGCATTAAATTTGGTGGGAATTTAATGGGAATTTGAGTGGACTTTTGAGTGGAGGGAATTTAAAGGACTTTTGTGAGTGGAGTGTCCACCCACATGAAGAGGGGAGGGCAAGGGGGCAGCCCCATGCGCCGGCCACCCCCTTGGGGTTCCCCCCCTCCTCCTATAAAAGGAGCCCCCCTCCTCACTTGTCTCTCACACCTCCTCGTGAAGGATCTCTCTCCCCCTCTAGAATTTGTCCCCCATGGTCTCGGACTAGAGAGATACATGTTCACGGTGGCTATTCGGCAAGAAAGAGTTGTGCTTCCGCTGCATCGCTGGAGCGAGGGGGCGGAGGTTGCTCGGTGCCTCGAACGTGTGTGCGAGCACGGATGCGCTGCTGTTTTGCGGCGCTAGGACTTCCTCTCGATCTTGAGATTGGCAAGAGATCGTCTACATCAACCATGAGTTTGGACTCGTTAAGCTTTGTCGGTCTTCAAGGGTATGTTCTCTACGGATATACATCCGCCCGTTGTTTTTATCTAGTAGATAGATCTTGGTACATAGTTGTTCCCATCGTAGGAATTTTTTTGTTTTCTATGCTGCGAACCCTACAGTAGTATCAGAGCCGGATCTATGCGTAGATGCTTTGCACGGGTAGTACACATATGAGTATGTGGGCGATGATGATCATTTTATTGCTTATTTGTTGTACTTTGGATATTGGTGGCATAGTGGGATGAAGCGACCCGGACAAACTTTACATGTCCTCGCACATGAGACCTGTTCCACGCTTGACATGCAACTAGTTTGCATAAGTGGCTAGCGGGTGTCTGTCTCTCCTACTATAGTCAATATATAATTTGGAACGAGTTGTCAACAATTTGGTTATCCTCGTTGTGGTTCATGTTCGTACGTAAGAACGGTTCTATCTACGAAAGCCCTAAGCCACGTAAAATTTGCAATGGATAAATTAGAGGCGTCTAGTTTAGATTGTTGCTGGGCTAGTGTTATGATATGGTGATATTGTAAGTAGTAGTATGAGATGATACTCTTACAACACACATAACGTGTAATCTCCATAGACCTTGGACTTACACATATAGGTATGATAGTGATCATACCACGGTGCACATGATAGAGATCATATGCGGGAACCATATCATTCCACTAATAAACATGTGATGTTTGATTGCATAATAAGATGATCCCTCATTTAGATATCAAGATAAGAATGTGTTCTTCCTTAAGTATTCATCGACAATCTTTCGTCGCTTCAAGACATCACATGATGATCGGGTGTACTTGAATCCACGAGCATATCTCGGGTGTAAGACAGTTACACACGCGAATACTAAGGTTCTTACTTGGCGAGCCTAGGATGTACAGACATGGCCTCGGAACACGGACCGAAAGGTTAAGCATGAGTCATATGTTTTGATATGATGACCATATGGATGCTCGCCTTTGAAGCTACACCGACTCACGTGATGATCGGACTTGGTGTAGTGGATTTGGTTCATGTAATCACCAAAAAGACACGAGGGATGTCGTTTTTGAGTGGGAGTTCATTTCTAATTTGGATTAGTAGAACTCAATTTATCATAAATTAAATCAAAGTGAATTTGCATAATTTGTTGTAGTCATTGGCATTTGTTCACCACCTTATGCATAGTTGTAATTGAGATAATAGAACTATAGAATTCTGGATATATACTTTACGAACTGGTATCGTATTGTGTTGAGTGTCAATCTAAAGTTTACAGTCCTATTGCAAACTTTCAGCAAAATTCTATTTACTCCGTGAAATTTAATAGTTGGTATTAAATCGAGAGTAACAATTCCAGTGTTAGTATCTTAAGTATCATGTTTGCCTCTATGATTCTTGATTGTTTTAATATCAAGTTTATCAAGGAGCTGAAAGAATTGTTTCAGAAACCATCATGTGTGACAGATATAACGATATCTGAAACAATTTTTTGGTTGCAATATGATAGATGTCAACACCCGGATTTTTCAATCCTAGATGCCTGTTATGCCATACATCGCAATCCCAGGATTACCATTTTTGCGAGACATAACAGAATTGGATACCATAGTACTTCATCCATTACAAACGATACATAAGTTCTTACCCAAATAGGGATCTCATGATCCGGTTCTTAAAGCAACCTCAAGCAGCGGAATACGTAATAATAACGGTAGCGTAGGCGAAGCTCCATCTTTGGGGTCACAGGCAATGCTGACGATGGGAGATGATCCTAGTTGTCGTAACCTTCCTGGGGTCCATCTTCCAGGTACTCCTCTTCATAGTCTGGCCATGGGAATAGCCAGGGACAAAGCCATGAGTACTCTTTAAGTACTCGCAAACTAATACTAACAAGTAAAGGGGTTTTTGGATAATAGGATACTAGGCTCTAGGGTTGTTTTGCAAAAAGCCAGGTTTATCTCTACTAAGTTCCAAAGCTAGTCACAATTTTATAACTCCTAAGTGGGATCTTGTAATTCAGGTCACAACTCTGTTGTGGTCAAGTCAAAGTCTCAATTCTTTTCACAAGTCATTTTAAAAAGGTCTGACGGGGGAACAGTATGGCCACTCCAACTGTCCATAACCGCGGACGCGGCTATTCGAATAGTTTGACACTCTGCAGAGATTGTACACTTTCACCACAACATTCGATACATCCATCAGGAACAAATCCTGAATTCACCATACTCAGTATGCGGATAATCAATCCTAACCTTTCAATTACACGCCCTAGTATAAGCACCTCTCCTGTGAGTTTGGCCTCCCAACCATGACCACTGTCATCTTGGGTACTGCACAGGTGGAGAATCTTCACAAGGTAGCCTCAGCTCAGACCTTGGCCGGGAGGGAACTAATACTAAGGTATATAAGTTTCGAGTCAAGCCCTACCCAATATTCGGGTATTGTGGTTGTACGCAAAAAATGGAATGGTATCGCATCCAGACAACCATCAGTTTTATAAAGGGCTAAGGCTCATGCCTCAACATTTTTATCACCAGAATCATCAAGTGTTTGGAAACACATGTCCAAAACATTTCAATAGAATGATCCATCATTCCAAGGTTTTCATAACCATTTTTCCACCAAGTATTCCCATCTAAAGTTGATCAAGTTTTATGCTTAGCACTAGCATCTACAAGTGGGGGCGGGGTAGTACTAATGAGGGGTGGTAACTAGTGGAGTTTCACTAAGTCCAACCTTATATCTTAGGCTGATATCAAGGTTTCTAGCTTAGACCAAATGTTATGCTCTTTAAGCAACCTTCAGCACAACTATCTAGTATCTACCAAACTCTTAGGTAGACTCTAAGTAAGCTTTGTTAAAGAAATAAAGTAAGATGCTTGCACATAAAACTAGGATTGGTTTTTAACAAGCAAGTAGGGTCACAAGTATGGGTTTGTGGCATCAGTAGGGTATCTTGCAAGGATTAGCTTGCATAGGTCAACTTGATTAGTAAGGCTTGCACATTCACTAGTAGTATTAGGCTTGCCTTGTGCAGAGCAGTGGTTGAAGTTCTCCTCAGCTTCCTCTTCGTAGTATCCTCCTTCCTCCTCGTATCCTTGGTCGGTACTAGCGTCTATGAATAAATACGAGGTACACAATCACCAAACAATACTTAACTACTTGCAGTCATCACACACAAGGGTCCTATTGATGATCTAGCATCATCTCTAACATTACAAGGTTAAGGCTTGGTTTAAATCTTTTTATTTTTAGAAAAGTAATTTCTACTCATTGAAAAATTACTAAAGATTTAATATTGTCCAAACTAAACATGGGATCATGTTGACACATGTCATCACCACATATTGTAGTCCATGGGAATGTGATTTAAAGTGGTGTCACAATTTAATAAGGTTTTACCCTTTTATTTTAATTAATTAAAGTGGCTAGAAATGCTTATGAAGCATTCTTTTATTACTTGAACATTTTTCTGCAAGTAAACCTATATATATTTTTATATATTCTGAAAGATATGGTTAAATGTGATTTTTGAGAGTTGGAATCAACTCAAAAGATTTTATGGTTTAAATTTGAAAAATGTTTGAATGCAGAAAAGCTTCTGCCTTGTTATTTTTGCTATGGGTGATCTACAGATCCAAATGACTTGAATCCAACAGGCTTGGATTAAGCATTCACATACCTTTCCAACAAAATTGGTTTCATCCAATTTGGTGCACTGAATCGATCTGGGTTGATTTTTGAAGTTGGGTGCTGAAGTGTGTTTGAAATGAAATAGAAAAGTTTTAATTTGAATTGCTGGGCTGCGCGGGAAATTCTAACGGGCCGGCCTGCTAAGCGCAGTGCTCCCGCGGGCTGCTTAAGTGGGTGTCCCCACTCGTCAGTGACACGGGGCTGGGCGAAGCGGTACGGGGCAACGTGGATCGTTCGATCTAGTTCTAATCCAACGGCTGAGGGTCATCGTCAACACGAGACAACTCCGGCGAGAACGAAACCTAGCGCGGCCAGTGAGGGGTGATGGGGGCTCACCGGGGTACGGGCTAGGGTCGGCGAGGTGGGCGAACGACGAAGTCGATGACGACGAACTCAGGGGTGGTCGCGGCAGCTCCTGGGGCGGCTCCAATCGCTGGCTCCCTTCTTCTCCGGCAGCGGCAGGCTCCAGTGAAATTCCGGCGAGGTGGTGCTCGCCTTGCTCTGAGAATGGTGTGGCACGATCAGTGAGGAGAGGGTAGTGAGATGGTGTGAAGAAATCGTGCGGGGGTGGCCTCTATTTATAGTCGAGCGAGGGGACCGTCGGGGCGCACGGTGAGCTCGTCGGGGGCGACGTTACAGGCGGCTAATGGCATGGGCAAGGGTAGGGGACGGTGCTGTGTCTCCTGGCGATGATCAACGACATGGTCGCGAGGCATGGGGCGGTGTGGTTTGGTCTGGAACGGGCGGTGCTCTGCGCGGCAGAGGCGGCGTCTTCGACGGCGAGCGGTGGCTCTATGGCACGGGGCGGCAAACGGGGATGTCTGGCGGTCTCCTGGGTCGGTGGTGATCATGTGTGCACGCGGTGAGGGAGGCGCGCGGTCTGTGGACGCTGGTCGAGGGTGGCGCTCTGGCGCATGCTCTGCATGGTCTGGGCGTGGCCTGTGCGCGTGGTCTAGGGCTTGGCAACGCTTGAGGCTGGGACAGTGAGTGGCAGTGGACGGTGGGCTGCCTCCCAGACAAGGTTGGCACGGCTAGTTCTTCCTCTAGCCTGCTGTCCACAATGGGGTGGCATTGAGGTGCTCGGCTGTTCACCATTAATGGCAATGGCAAGCTCACAGGGGTGCTAGTGTTGGGCTAATCTTTCTAGATGATCTACTGGGTTGTTTGTGAGCTAACTAGGGAACATGTTAGGCTCAAAACACTGCACACTATAGTGTTTGATGTTTTGTTTGATTTGTGTCTGCAACCTGTTTGATGAAATGGCCGCATAAAATCAAGTTTTGAATTTTGAAATGATTTTGGTGGGTTTGCTAGATTGGTGCTGGTGAGTCTGCAGATGCTTGGGTTTTGAAAGTTGAGCTTGTTTGAGTGGGTTTTGAAAAAGTGGGATCTTCCCATATGAAGAAGATTCAATTTTGAATTGTCATTTAAACTATGCATTTGAAAGTTTCTGGATGATCACAAAGTGGGCCTTGATACTTGGTTATGAGTACATTCAAGGGGTGCAAAGATCCAGAAAAGTTTCTGTTAGGTTCTGAAAGTTTGAGACAGCCAAAGTACGCATGGGAGTTAAATTGGTCAAAATGACCATTCACTTAATATATTTATTTTGATTTACTTGTCTTTAGGAAAAGTGTGGGAAATGTTTTAGATGATGTTTATTTCACCTAAGAAACATTTTACAAGCAATGGATCACACAAACAAGGTGGTTTTTAAAGAAATTAAAAATCCATGCATACACATATACATGCATTCATGAATTTATTTAGAAAAGTTTTTGTTAACCCTAATCTTGATGATTAGTGGTTGATGATCTAAGTTTGGTATTTTTGGGATGTTACAAACCTTCCCCCCTTAAACAAAATCTCATCCCGAGATTTGAAAAAGGACGAAAAGATTACCTAGGATTTGAAGAGATCTGGAAACTCCGTCCTGATGTGATCTTCACGTTCCCAGGTAGCTTCCTCTTCTCTGTGGTTGGTCCACTAAATCTTGAGAAACTTGATGCTTCGGGTTCTGGTAGTTCGAAAGGCTTCCTCCAATATACGTATGGGTACTTCGGGATAGGTTAGGTCATCGTTGATCTCTATGGTCCGGTGATCGATATTTTTGAACACCTCGGTCTTCTCGGGGACTTCGAGACACTTGCGAAGTAATGAGATATGGAACACATTGTGCACAGCTGACATCTCTTCAGGTAGTTCTAGTTGATACGATACTTCTCCTCGACGGTTCAAAATTTTGAAAGGTCCGATATATCTGGGGGCTAACTTTCCTTTGAGTTGGAAACGCTGCATTCCCTTCAACCGACACTTTCAGATAAACAAAATCTCCGATGTTGAAGGCGAGGTCTCGACGTCTCTTGTCGGCGTAACTCTGTTGTCGGGATTGGGCTGTCTTGAGGTGCTCACAAATCTTGTGAACCTTCTCTTCTGCTTCTCGTAGGATGTCGGGTCCGAAAGTCTGACTCTCTCCTACTTCCGACCAGTTCAAAGGGGTGCGACACTTTCTTCCGTACATGAATTCAAATGGGGCCATTTGCAAACTGGCTTGGTAACTGTTGTTGTATGAAAATTCTACAAACGGCAGACAGTCTTCCCACTTGGATCCATATTCTAGCACACATGCTCTAAGCATATCTTCGAGTATTTGGTTTACTTGCTCCGTTTGTCCATCGGCCTGAGAGTGATACGCGGTACTGAAATCTAGGCGGGTTCCTAAACCTTCTTGGACTTTCTTCCAGAATCTCGAGGTAAACTGAGTTCCTCGATCCGATACTATATTCTTGGGGACTCCGTGCAAACTAACGATTCTAGCGATGTACAACTCTGCTAGCTTCGAACTCTGATAGGTGGTTTTGACGGGCAAGAAATGGGCGACTTTGGACAATCTGTCCACTATGACCCAAATAGAGTCATTTCCCCTACTAGAAGTAGGTAGTCCAGTGATAAAGTCCATTCCTATAGAATCCCATTTCCATTCCGGAATTTGCAAAGGTTGCAACAATCCAGCGGGTCTTTGATGTCCGGCCTTGACTCGCTGACATATATCACACTTGGCGATATAGCTTCCGATTTCTTCATCTTATGCCACCAAAATTGCTCTTTCAAATCTTGATAAATCTTAGTTCCTCCGGGATGGATAGAATAAAGAGTATCATGAGCCTCTTTCAAGATAACTTCTTTTAACTCAGAATCTGATGGTACACAAAGGCGTCCTTTGTACCACAAAACTCCTTCTTCGTCCTCGGTGAATCCGGGTACTTTGCCTGTACCGATACGACGTTTGATTCCGTCGATACTAGCATTTCCTTTCTGCGCCTCTTTAATCTGACTGATCAAAGTGGGCTGAAGTTCTATGCTAGCCAAAAATCCTTCACTTACTAATTCCATTCGAAAATCTTCCATCTCTTTGTGCAAACTTGGTTGCTCCTTCAAAATCATGGAGTTCAAGCGGCACGGCAATTTGCTAAGGGCATCTGCTACCACATTGGCTTTACCAGGGTGATAGTGAATGTCCAGGTCGTAATCCTTGATTAGCTCAATCCATCTTCTCTGCCTCATATTCAGCTCCTTCTGAGTGAATATATACTTTAGGCTCTTGTGATCCGAATAAATCTCACAACGGTTTCCCATCAGGTAATGTCTCCATGTCTTTAGGGCTAGAACTACGGCTGCGAGTTCGAGGTCATGGGTTGGGTAATTTTTCTCGTGTTGCTTCAATTGTCGGGATAGATAAGATATAACTTTGCCTCCTTGCATTAGCACACATCCGAGACCAATCTTGGATGCGTCACAATACACATCGAAGGGCTTCGTGATATCCGGCATGATCAAGATTGGGGCTGAAATCAATCTCCTCTTGAGTTCTTGAAAACTCGCTTCACACTTGTCTGTCCATTCAAACTTCTTGTCCTTCTTCAGCAATTGGGTCATGGGTCGGGCGATACTCGAGAATCCTTCTACGAATTTGCGGTAATATCCCGCCAATCCGAGAAAAGCACGAACTTGGGTTTGAGTGGTTGGGGCTTGCCAATCTTCTACATCTTTCACTTTGGCAGGGTCAACGGCAATTCCTCCGGCTGATACAATGTGAGCGAGGAATCCTACTTCCTGTAACCAGAATTCACATTTGCTAAATTTTGCATACAGCTGATGCTCTCTAAGGGTTCCAAGAATGGTCCTTAGGTGTAGCTCATGTTCTTCTTCTGATTTGGATTAGATCAAAATGTCATCGATGAAAGCAACGACAAACTTATCCAGGAAGTCCATAAAAATCTTATTCATGAGATTCATGAAGTAAGCGGGGGCATTGGTTAATCCAAAAGACATGACTGTATACTCATACAATCCATATTTGGTGGTAAAGGCAGTCTTTGGAATATCCTCTGCACGAATTTTGAGTTGATGATAGCCAGTTCTAAGATCAATCTTAGAAAATACCTGGGCACCGGTCAACTGATCAAACAAATCTTCTATCTTAGGCAAGGGGTACTTGTTCTTGATGGTGACATCATTCATCTTCCGATAATCCGTACACAAATGGTTACCTCCATCCTTCTTGTCCACAAACAAGACAGGTGATCTCCATGGGGACGCACTTGGTTGTATCAATCCGATTTCTAACATGGAATCCAGTTGCTTCTTCAGTTCTTCTAGTTCTGACGGGTTCATACTATAGGGTCTCTGGGCTATGGGTCCTGTTCCGGGGATTAGTTCGATGATAAACTCGATATCCCGATCTGGGGGCATACCGGGCAAAACATCTGGAAATACATCGGGGTATTCGCAGACTATCCGAACTTGGTCAATGGTAGGTTGGTCTAGACTCTTGTTACACTTGAATTGGCGAGGTAAGGTTTCAGATATATGCTCGACTGATATTCCGGCGGTACTGGTCATGGTGATGGATTTCTTGGCACAGTCAATCAATCCTTTATGTTTGGACATCCAATCCATTCCTAGTACTACTTCGAAACCTTTAGTTCCGAGTACTATTAGGTTAGCATAAAAATCTATGACATGGATTCGGATAGGGACGGCCTTGCAAATTTGCCTAGCCTTGGTGGTTGATCCGGGAATTTGTACACATGCTTCAGTTTGGTTGGTTGAATTATACTAGTGCAGGCAAATTCTTCGGTAACAAATGAATGCGATGCACCAGAATCAAACAACACACTTGCAAGTACTGAATTAACAGAAAACATACCCAGCACGACGTCTGGCGCTTCCTGAGCTTCTTCAGCATGCATGAAAAAAAGACGGCCATTGCGGTTGAGTGAATTTCCTGGGGCAAATCTTCTCCCTGGCTGGACACGACGCTGTTGCTGAGCTGGGACATTGGCGTTGGGTGCTGTAACATTCTTCTTGTTGGGGCACTCGTTGGAATAGTGGCCTTTATTTCCATAGTCATAACAGATCACTTGTGACTTGTCCTTAGCTGCGACAGGCACAACATTGCTTCCAGTCCTCGGGGCAGTGTTGGGTTGGCGGTAGCATTGTTGGTGTTGAACTTGGGTGGGGCACGGGTGAAATTCCTAGAGTTGCCGGGGTTGTTGTGATTTCCTCCGGGTCTAGGGTTTCCACGGTTGGGGTAGGTCGGACGGGTCATAGGGGGTCTTTTGGTTCTTGGGGCAAATCCTGGAGATGGGTTGGGGCGATACTTTGGGGTCTGATGGGTTCCTGGTTGATGCATCATGCGACGCTTGCGGTTCTCATTGGCCTGGTTGATCTTTCCTTCCATCTGGATAGCAGAGTCGACAAGGGCTTCAATATCAACAAAGGGGATATTTACTAACACTGTCTGCATCTCGTCATGCAGACCATTCAGGAATCTTTCTTTCTTCTTGGCTTCGGTGTCTATCTCGTCCGGGGCATACCTAGCTAATGACAAAAATTTGTCATGGTATTCCGCTACAGTCATCCTTCCTTGCTTCAACTCCCTGAACTCGTCTCTCATTCTCTTGATCAAACCTGGCAGCACATGGGTTCTTCTAAACTTGACCTTGAATTCCTCCCAGGTCATCATCTGGCCTCCGGTCATTGCACGCACACTGTTCCACCATGCCCTGGCATCTCCGGCTAGATAATGGGTGGCGAACAGGACTTTCTCGTTGGCTTCCACTCCTGCTACTTCTAAGTTGTTTTCCATGGTTTGCAGCCAATCATCGGCGTCTAGGGGTTCTTCTGACTTGGTGAAAACGGGTGGGTTGGTGTTCTGGAAATTCTTGAGCTTAGATCCATGGTTGTCCTGATTTCCGTGGCCTTGGTTGTTGTGGGCTAGTTGGGATATATGTTGCATAGTGGCTAGGTTGGCTTGACGTTCCGCTCTTTTAGCTTCGCGGTCAGAAGTCAACATTTGCAGGATCTGCAACATCGGATCCGGGGCTGAACCACTTCCTCCACGTGGCATCTGAAGATTGATATAGATCATGAGAAAAGAGGGAAATTTCTAAGGTTTTGGGTCTTTGAAAAGTTTTTTTTTTGAAGTTTGACTCAGGTTTTTCTAGCAACTTGCTTTTTCATTCATTCACTCATAGCACACAGTACAACACACACCACAACAAATAAAAACAGATGGTTTTAAGAACCATTCTGGAATCTACGATACAGTGGGACCGACTACTACTCACTACGCTAGTGCTCGGTGCTACTACTCCTCGGAGTATGTGGCTTCATCATCTTCAGCATCATCGATGAAGGCGAAATCATCCTCATCGGTGAAGAAGTCCATGGCCTGATCCTCCAGAAAATCATCGTCATCGCTGAGATAGGAGTAAGGGTCTCCACGAAGATCCTCTCCGGCATTCTCCCTTTCCTCCAACTGCATGTCTCTCTCATGGATGGTCTCTTCCAGAGATGAGATGCGATGGCGAAGACGGGCAATAATGCGCTCCTTCTTGTCGAGCTGACGGCGGCGAGACTTGCGATCCTTTGCTAGCATGGCTATGATCTGATCCTTCGTCTTGATGATGGCAGACATGTGGTTGCAATAGTCACAACAGTTGTCCAACTCCTCCTGACGATCATACATCATGAAGCTAAGGTGGTCCAATTGAGTCTTCAGCTCGGGGTGGTATGGGGCTTCCAGTGGTTGGCCATTTGCATCACGCCTTGGGAAAAACTCAAAGCGAGTACCCTTGATCTGATTTATGCTCTGCCCACACAGATGGGAAAGAGCTTCCTGCATTGCTCTGGCAAGTCCATCGAGCCAGTTGTTTTCCCTCAAGGTAAACTGAATTCCCTCCGCAGTGGGAGGTTCAATCTTTCCTCGGAGACTTGCAACAATTAGCCACTTCAGATCTTCTCCTCCTTGATCATTGAGCTGAGCTCCGAAGAACTCGGGGTGCGGACGCTCCAGAAGTTCCGAAAGCTGATCCAGATCCCTCTCAAAGATAAGGTCTCCTCCATTCCCGAGTTGGTAAAACTTGCTGTACTTCACGTCCATCTATAAAAATAGAGGATGAGTAGATTAGCAGAGTGATCAAGTGTGTCGTGGTATTGCACGGCAGATGCTACTGGGGGTAGATTACGTAGAGGGAGCAAGGCGACGTAGGAGAATCCGGGAGCGAGATTGGCACACGATGTACCCAGGTTCACGTCCCCTCGGTGGAGGATCGCTACGTCCTGCTATCAATCCAGTATATGATCATAGATTGGTTTACATGGGAGCCGCCGTAGGCCGGGGGAGAGACTAGATCTAATCTAATATGGGAGAGCCTCCCCCGTGGGGGTGCCCCTGGTGGCTTTATATATGCAGCCAGTTAGGGTTTACAAGTATTTGGTGGGCTTTGTATCCAAGTCGCCGTCTTGGGCCTCCAGTCGGCGCCGGTCGCCTGGGTCTAGCATGGGCCAGTCGCCGTACTTGGCGAGTCGACCCGCTCTAGGCTTGGCTTCAGTCGGCTCGATCCAGCTTGGCGAATCCACTTCATGGGTATACCCCGATTGGTATTCCCCCATCAACACCTGTTCCGAGATCGAGCGCGCTAACCACAGGTGGGGTGTATGGGCACCCCCATCGATTTAGTACCTGATTCCAAGTACTGTACTGGGGGCCACAAGTAGTTTGGGGATTTATTACTATTCTGTACTTATGCCATGTTTTACTGCTTAATTTAAATTGTGCGAGGTACTGCACTTGTACTGTTTTGGAAGCGGAGTGTTTTCGCGGTATCGACAAGCCCGAGAGTTTCGGGTTCCCCGTTGTTTACAGCCACTGACGCAAACCCTGGGTCCGTTCCGGAGCCGGCCAACTTCGTTGCGGGTAGCTTAGTGGGGTGGCCCCCCGTGCTTGCTTTGGGTCTGGGAAACGTCGTGTCCGAAACCCCGTCGACATACCGTTGGGTGTATGTTTTGTGATCTTGTACCTACCTGATCCGACAACAAGGGTGTAGGTGCGTGTGGAAACTTTGGTGCACCCCTGCAGGGTTAAATCTTTTCGAGAAGCCGTGTCCGCGGTTATGGACGACTTGGAGCACAGTTCTCGATCATAGACAACTATAACTAAATTTTACTGCTATAATTTGACTTGTATCTGATATGACTAGTAATCAGCTTCACTACAACGGAATGGCTAAATAAAAGTACCGATAACTGCTGGGTTTGGGGATATCTCATGCTAATTGTAATTGACTAGTAAGTGTCGCAACTACAACGGAATGGTTAACTAAAACTGCCCACTGCTTATTATATCAGGATGACTCATGCTATCTATATTTGTCTAGTAATTGCCGCCACTATAACGGAATGAATAAAACTGCCAACTGTGTGAGTTCCTCGGTTGACTTCCTCGTTTGGTCTCGAGGGGGAAATACCAGGATGGGTATGTTTGGTGGTAGTATCAGGATGGTTCCGAATAGGTCTTTCTTACCCCTCTCTGATAGCCGCTAGTTGTATCGAGTCTCTATAGGTTGTTTAGTGCATGCCACGCTGCTGCTTCAGTCCACCATACCTATGTAGGCGAGGACCGCCGAATTCTAGTCTCGCCGTGTACTGGCCTCAGTACTGACCGCTCTCTTTTTTGTTTCCTTTGCCCTTTGTCGGCACCCCTTTTGTTTAAGCAGGTTTTGAGATCGACGTCGTTAGCAGGGTTACCCTTCCGGCTTGGCCTGGGAAGGGTTATGGACGCCATTGGTTATTCTTCAGGGCTCTTAGCTCAATTTGCATCTTGTCCGTACTCGGACGCTATATCGTTTCAAGGTGATTTGGATCTTTGTACTGTATATCTGTAGTCTTGACTCACTGAGTCGCCGTTGTATATATATATCTGTTCTGTGGGTTCCATCGTGGACTATTGTGTAATGATATTACTTCGTTTTCCACCCGCACGAAAGTTCCTGGTGGGCACCTTTGAATCGTTTCTATGCGGGTTTGGCGGGTTTCGCTAAAACTTGCATAGGGCCGATTATGCGGGTGTTACAGAGTGGTATCAGAGCTCAGCAGTTGCGATACCCCACAAGTCCAGCCTGTAGGATAACCTAGCTAATGGCCGTAGTAGAGTGTCAAAACTATTTTTGCAAAATCGGTTGGATAGTTCTGATTAGGTCTGATTTTACTCCTTACCCCTCTGCTGCTCTCCTCTCACCTCTGCGTGTTTTGAATCCGCTCTCTTCTCTCTCTTCGAGTCTAGGATTTATCGTGGTTGGGTTCCGTCGTACCTTCAGGGTTTCGGTTCCTCCTTTGGTAACGGTGTTGCTACATCTGGTCTTCATGCTATCCGAGGGACCCTTCGTCTGGTGGACTTCTCTTTGTTCCTTCTCGTGCCTTCCGGTGTTTTCCGACGCGACGACATCATCTACGCTAGATCCGATGCAGAGTCTGCATCACTCCTTTGTTTCTGAACCTCGATTGTCGAGATCTTTAGTCTGATTCTGAGAATGGTTGCACGCTTTTCTACTGATTGTGCAGAGTAATAGTTTGGGTGCGTGATGGATTGGCCCCGATGCCGACTACTCACTCTATTCGCTTGTGTACATTGAAGTGGATGTGAATGCAACGGTTCTCTCCTCCTATCAGATTTAGAGGTGGCTTTATTTGTTGATACCTCTACCTTCGACCTTTTGTTTCCCGGAGTGTTCTCTCGACGATCACGGACAACGACCTCTTGTTAGTGGTGTCGCGAGGATCTACACGATGCGAGAAGATTCAGATCGCCGCCCTTCTTCCTGGTACCATGGGGCGGATCTCGAGGGCGAGATCCATTGTTAGTGGTGTCGAATTGTGGCGCCCCGCAAAAACCACTACTAGAAAATCGCGTTGTATTTGTGCATTGCATCATCATGACGTCATGCATATTATTCTTTTTCATAAAACTATACCGTAGAATCCTATGTTGTTTTCTAATTAGTACTCATCTTTAATTTCAAATTAAAGCCTCGGTCGGTTCAGATCTTGTATTTGTCTAAAAAGTATTTGCAAAATATTTTTTTTAATAAAACAAATAATAAAAAATATTTTTCCGGGGGAGGCCGCCAGCCTACCAGGCCAAAGGCCCAGCTAGCCAGCAGCCTACAACCCCTGAAACCCTAATTCTAACCAACCCTCCAACCCCCTCCAGCCGCCACCACTCACCCGGTCAACACCACCCCCCCATCGAGCTGGCCCCACCATCATGCTAGCACCCCGCTCCCCACCTTCCCCCTGCGAGCCGCGCTCCCCCGGCCTCGCTCTCGGTCCCACCCCACCGAACCCCACTCGGCAGGCCCACCCCCCATGTCCCGTTCCTGGCCCCACCCTGTCTCTCTCGCGTGCTGCCCCGAACCCCACCTCGCGACGCGAGCGCCGCCGCATCCTCTCCAACCTCCAAGCGCGCCGGCGCCCAGGAAACCCCCCCCCCTCGCCGGTCGTCCTATGCCTCAGCGCAAGCCGCCTCCAGGCACTTCCTCCGCCCGCTCGAGCCGCAGAGCTCCCCGCCGTCGGCCACGCCTGTCCTTCCCCGCCTCCTTTCCGATGGAGCCGACGCCCCCAACCCTGCGCCACCCTGCGACGACCCCGCCACCGCCGCAGGTTCTCGCCCTCGTTACCAGGCCCTGCAGACCGGTCACATCCCCACCCCGGCTCTTCCTCCGCGAAGCTCAGAGCCCCTCTCGCGCTTGCCGCTCCTCCCGTGCAGCCGCCGCCGCCCGCAGGAGACGCGCCCTGGCCGCGACCCGCGGCCCTCGCCTTGGTCCTCTCTGCATCCTCCCCATGTCCGCCGGCGCGAGTCCCGCGACCCGCTCTCCTCCTCGCTGTGTTCGGCCTGCCGCCATCGCCTTCCTCCCCTAGCGCCTCCCCCCACCCCCGTGGAGCCGCCACCGGCCACAGCTGCTCGCCGTTGGTCGTCCCTAGCGTGCGGCTTCGCCGTCCGCCTCCTCTCCTCGTTGTCGGGCTTTCCCGCTGAAGGCCTGGCCGCCACCGCCCTGTACCGCCTCGCCGGCCGTCGTCGACGTACGGCCCTCCTCGACCTCAAGTCCTGCAGGTGCCCCTGCGAGCATGACAAGCCCGTGTACCCCTCTTCTCCGGCTGCGTCGTCCCGTGTCTGTTTTACGCCGCCGGCCTTTGCCCATGTTCCTGCAGCCTGCCGTGTGCGTGATGCCCGCTGTTGTTCACAGCGGAAACCTTTGGGCATGTTGCGTTTGGCCAACTTGTTTCTGTGAGATGCCAATGGTACCCTGCCAAGATCGACATCGACCGAGCAGATTCGATGAACCCCGGGTGCCCATCCGAGTTCGCCATCGACCACAAAGTTGCAGTCCGAAGCTCCCCTTCACGGAAACCAAGCTCTCCTCACGGACATGAAGACCCTCGATCCCCGGATCCAAACCCCGATGCTTCGATCCGAAGACCGATCCCGGCGTTGAGACCGAACCAGACCCCCGATGACCGCCAAGATCGCCACCGGAACAACAAGCACTTCACCGCGGAACGTCAAGTCCTTCTTCCCGGATGCGACAAGATCGTCTCCCGGACGCCATGACCGTCTACACGGACCCGAAGACCACCGGTACCCGATCCATTCAAGTCCGCCATCGACGACGAGGTCGACCGCTTGGAACCAAGTTCTCCGTCCCGACACGCCAAGCTCTCCATCTTGTATTTGAACCTCGCCGGCCCCGTCGAACCCTGTCGGACCCCGAACCCCCCGGAACCCCAAGATCTGCCGAACCCAGATGTGTGACCCTAGGCCCCTATTTTATAATATGACATTATCAACTGATGCATATTAAATTGTTCATGCATGCATATTTGTGTGGTTTGGGGGCATTATGCCGATTCATCTCTTAATTAAATATGGAGTGTTTATGCGGGATATCTGCGTCTCATTCCGAACTCCATTTAAATTTGTGTAGCAAACCGGTGCTATCTTTTGCCATGTTAAGACAACATTTAAATTGCGGGGTATCTAAACAACATGAACTTAATAAATGTCGGAATTCCGGTTCTGCTTAATATTGCCTAATTGCATCGCATTCTTGCCATGCCATACATCATACATGCATCATGCCCGATCTTTTGCCGTAGTATTAAATAGTGCATCCGGTGTTTCTGCTAGTGCTTTGCTTCTTCACGGATTAGGCCGATGAGTTGATGCGAGAGTCGACCCGATCTTCGGATGAACCCTCGGCAATGTTTTCAGGCGAGCACCTCCCCCTTTCTACCTATCTTACTTTTATAGTATTTATTCCCCCCTGTTGATCTATTGCTATCTGTGTTGCGATGCTCTAGTTTTGGTACCCGGAACATCCCTTGCAGCCTTATATTGCCTTGGACACATCCTATTACCTGTTGTTTGGTAGATAGTTGGACCTGCGCGTCGTAGTCACTTGCTCAAGTGCTGTTGCGTGTCGTCAAGTACCACAGTTGTTGGAGTATTGCCGTATGTTTAATGTTGGAGATGATCATGGCTTTAATTATCGTTTACTTTAATTATTGTTTAATAACTAAAATTGAAGTAGGTAAATGCAGAGGCACAGGTGGGCAATAGATGTTATTTGGTTGTTAACCGTCCACTTGTGTCCCGTAGGACCCCGAGTTCTTGACACCTGTTCCGAGATCGAGCGCGCTAACCACAGGTGGGGTGTATGGGCACCCCCATCGATTTAGTACCTGATTCCAAGTACTGTACTGGGGGCCACAAGTAGTTTGGGGCTTTATTACTATTCTGTACTTATGCCATGTTTTACTGCTTAATTTAAATTGTGCGAGGTACTGCACTTGTACTGTTTTGGAAGCGGAGTGTTTTCGCGGTATCGACAAGCCCGAGAGTTTCGGGTTCCCCGTCGTTTACAGCCACTAACGCAAACCCTGGGTTCGTTCCGGAGCCGGCCAACTTCGTTGCGGGTAGCTTAGTGGGGTGGCCCCCCGTGCTTGCTTTGGGTCTGGGAAACATCGTGTCCGAAACCCCGTCGACATACCGTTGGGTGATGTTTTGTGATCTTATACCTACCTGATCCGACAACAAGGGTGTAGGTGCCTGTGGAAACTTTGGTGCACCCCTGCAGGGTTAAATCTTTTCGAGAAGCCGTGTCCGCGGTTATGGACGACTTGGAGAACAGTTCTCGATCATAGACAACTATAACTAAAGTTTACTGCTATAATTTGACTTGTATCTGATATGACTAGAAATCAGCTTCACTACAACGGAATGGCTAAATAAAAGTACCGACAACTGCTGCATTTGGGGATATCTCATGCTAATTGTAATTGACTAGTAAGTGTCGCAACTACAACGGAATGGTTAACTAAAACTTCCCACGGCTTATTATATCAGGATGACTCACGCTATCTATATTTGACTAGTAATTGCCGCCACTATAACGAAATGAATAAAACTGCCAACTGTGTGAGTTCCTCGGTTGACTTCCTCGTTTGGTCTCGAGGGGGAAATACCAGGATGGGTATGTTTGGTGGTAGTATCAGGATGGTTCCGAATAGGTCTTTCTTACCCCTCTCTGATAGCCGCTAGTTGTATCGAGTCTCTATAGGTTGTTTAGTGCATGCCGCGCTGCCGCTTCAGTCCACCATACCTATGTAGGCGAGGACCGCCGAATTCTAGTCTCGCCATGTACTGGCCTCAGTACTGACCGCTCTCTCTTTTTTTCCTTTGCCCTTTGTCGACACCCCTTTTGTTTAAGCAGGTTTTGAGATCGACGTCGTTAGCAGGGTTACCGTTCTGGCTTGGCCTGGGCAGGGTTATGGACGCCATTGGTTATTCTTCAGGGCTCTTAGCTCAATTTGCATCCTGTCCGTACTCGGACGCTATATCGTTTCAAGGTGATTTGGATCTTTGTACTGTATATTTGTAGTCTTGACTCATTGAGTCACCGTTGTATATATATCTGTTCTGTGGGTTCCATCGTGGACTATTGTGTAATGATATTACTTCGTTTTCCACCCGCACGAAAGTGCCTGGTGGGCACCTTTGAATCGTTTCTATGCGGGTTTGGCGGGTTTCGCTAAGACTTGCATAGGGCCGATTCTGAGGGTGTTACAGCTATCTTGTATGGTTTAGAATCGGAGCTTCAGAAAAGGTTTGAGAATTCAGACCCATATGATATTGTCGAGGATCTCAAATTGATCTTTGAGACTCATGCGGCAATTGAAAGCTATGAGGCTTCTGAAAAGTTCTTTAACTGCAAGATGGAAGATGGCAGCTCCGTCAGTGAGCATGTGCTTAAGATGTCTAGGCACGCAAACAAACTTCAAAGCTTGGGTATAGTGATTCCTAATGCTTTGGGGATTTACCGCGTCCTCCAATCACTACCACCAAGTTACAAGAACTTTGTGATGAACTACAAAATGCAAAACATGAACAAGACGTTGCCAGAACTCTTTGCCATGTTGAAATCTGCAGAAGTGGAGATCAAGAAAGAGCACCAAGTGTTGTTGGTTAATAAGACCACCAAATTCAAGAAAGTCAAGTCTAAGCAGAAGGGAAACTTCAAGAAGGGTGGTAAGAAAGTTACCACGCCAACGAAGAAGACCAAGGCTGGACCTAAGCCTGATACTGAGTGCTTTTACTGCAAGGGAGAAGGTCACTGGAAGCGGAATTGCCCAAAGTACTTGGCGGATTTGAAGAATGGCAACATCAAGAAGAAAGTTATATCTGATATACATGTTATTGATGTGTATCTCACTAGTACTCGTAGTAGTGCCTGGGTATTTGATACTGGTTCGGTTGCTCATATTTGTAACTCGGAATAGGTGCTGCAGAATAAACGGAAGGTAGCGAAGAACGAGGTGACGATGCGCGTGGGAAACGGATCAAAGGTTGATGTGATCGCGGTCGGCACGCTACCCCTTCATCTACCATCGGGATTAGTTTTATACTTAAATAATTGTTATTTGGTGCCTGCGTTGAGCATGAACATTATATCGAGATCTTGTTTATTGCGAGACGGTTACTTATTTAAGTCCGAGAATAATGGTTGTTCGATTTATATGAGTAATATGTTTTATGCACATGCACCTTTGATAGATGGTCTATTCTTGTTGAATCTCGATAGTGGAAATACACATATTAATAACATTGAGGCTAAACGTTTGAAATCGAGTGATAACTTGACCTATATGTGGCACTATCGTCTTGGTCACATTGGAGTGAAGCGTACGAAGAAACTCCATTCTGATGGACTTCTTGAATCACTTGATTTCGAATCACTTGAAAGATGCGAAGCATGTCTGATGGGGATATGCCTACCGGGGTATACCCAGCAGGGCGTTTCCGACTGGCCCGAGAGCTGGCGAGTGGGCCTGCAGAACGGCGAGTGGATTGAAGCCCAGCAAGGTACCGAGCGACTGGAAGCTGAAGGCCCAGGCGAGTAGATAGGCCCAGTCGGACTGGGTTAAACGACTATTAAAGCTGTAACCGAATCGGTTGAGATATGTAAACCCTAGGGGAGGTGAGCCTATATAAACCTCCCTAAAGGGTGAGTAGAGATACGTTCCCTGATACACCCAAGCGACTCGCCGCCTAGCCGCCGAGCTCGCCCATTGTAACACCTCCACTATACAATCTAGCAGGAGTAGGTCTTTACCCTCCGGGGGGCCGAACCTGGGTAAAACCCTGTGTCTTTGCCCTCATCTCGCACCGCAGATGGCTGGCCGCCCTTGCCCCTCGTTCTACTACTCGCTGCCGATTGCAGCATCTGCCGTGACCATTCCCACGACAGTGGCGCCCACCGTGGGGCCTGGCCGGTCTGGCCGGTGTTCTGCGGCGAGATCCAATCTGCCCATCAACGAGACGGTCGCCACCGGCCGCATGATAGCGATCGGCGAGATGCTCCAGATCTTGCCGAGCAGCTACGTCCCGGCGGCACGACCCGTCACGCACAGCGTGATCCTGCCAATCGGCACGATCAGCCTCTTCGTCGGCCTCACCGACGTCATCCTCTCGGAGGACTCGGCTCGCATCCGCGATTCGCCGCCACGCGATCGGCTCTCCGAGAGCCAGGTCCGCACGATCCACCGCCTCGCCTCCGAGTACAACTCGGCCCACAGCAATGTGGCCGGGAATTCAGCGGCCGCAGAAGATGCGGCCCTCACCGACGACGCCGACTCGGCGACCCCGGCGTCACTCGCCGGATCCATCACCGCGGCCTCGTCTGCGGGCTCCATCACCCAGGTCTCCAACGCGGGAGACTTCGAGGACCCCTCCATCCTCGGGATCTTCGAATTCGACTCCGGGTCAGAAAACTCCGCCGACCTCCGCGATGGAACCAGTCGCCACGCCGCGGCCTACATGGCCACCGGCACCGATCCGCCGGAGGATCCTTTCTCCACCCCAATCCCTCCTAACGCCACGACAACGGAGGTCGAGGAACTCCGCCTGAAACTGGCGGAGGCGGTGCGCAAGGAGCAAGCCGAGCGCGAAAAATTTCGCCTCGAGCAGGTGACGGCGCAGGAGCTGTCGCGCTACCACCAGCAGCGGATCAGGTCACGTCTGAACCCCACCGTTCAAGGGCGCGCCCTGAACTTCGACGACGAAAACGACCCGGCCCGCATAGCCGAGCGCGCAATCTGCGAGAACGCGCCAGCAGGAGGAAGCGCCCGGCCCCCGCCAGAGAAGCTGTCGTACCTCCATTACTGGAGCCTGCACTTCGACGGCTCCAAGAACACGGACGGTGCAGGAGCAGGGATAGTGTTAACTTCACCAAAGGGCGACAAGCTCCGCTACATCCTCTGCCTCGACTTCACGCCCTGCACCAACAACATGGCGGAATACGAGGCCCTACTCCACGGCATGCGAGCCGCCAAGGAGATGAACGTCAATCGCCTCCGATGCTACGGAGATTCCGACCTCGTCGCGGGGCAAGTCGCCGGCACCTGTGACGCCGTCTCCCCTGCCATGGCGGCGTACCGCCAAGCGGTGGACAAGTTGGGCGGCCACTTCACCGGCTACTCTGTCGAGTGGATCGACAGGCGGAAAAACGAGGAGGCCGACGCCCTCTCTCGCATCGGGTCAGCTCGACTCGCACCACCCGCCGGCGTGTTCCTCGACACAATCTCCAAACCATCAGTCTCTCCCCCGAGGGAGATCGACATCGGAGTCCCACTCCAACCAGAGGCAGCCTTGGTCGCACTCATCACCGAGCCAGACGATTGGACCAAGCCCTACATCGCCTACCTGGAAGCCGGCACCCTGCCAGCAGACGAGACAGACGGTCGAATGATCGCTCGCCGATGCAAGTCCTACACCATCATCGACGGCGAGCTACACAGCGTCACCGGCGTGTTCCAACGCTGCGTCCAACCGGCTGAAGGACGCAAAATCCTCCACGACATTCACTCAGGTGACTGCGGCCACCACGCCGTCGCTCGCTCCCTGGTCACCAAGGCTATGCGACACGGCTTCTACTGGCCCACCGCACATGCCGACGCTGTCGACATCGTCCAACGATGCGCCGGGTGCCAGAAGTACGCCAATCAGACGCGCGTACCGAGCTCGGCACTCAAAACAATCCCCATTACCTGGACATTCTCCGTATGGGGCATGGACATGGTAGGCCCCTTCAAGAAAGCCCCCTCCGGCTACACCCACCTGCTAGTCGCCGTCGACAAATTCACTATGTGGGTGGAGGCCAAGCCAGTCCGGAAATGCGACGGGAAGACCGCCACTAAATTCCTACGCGAGCTCATATATCGCTACGGGTTCCCAAACCGTATCATCACGGACAACGGCACCAACTTCGCCAAGGGAGCCATGGCCGAATTCTGCGAAGAGCACCACATCCGGCTCGACCTCGCATCAGTCGCCCACCCGGAATCCAACGGCCAGGCGGAACGGGCCAACCAAAGCATCCTCCACGACCTGAAGCCGCGACTCCAAGTACCACTCGAGCGCACCGCCGGGTGCTGGGTCGAAGAGTTTCCCTCCGTCATCTGGGGAATCCGTACCTCGGTTAACAGATCGACGGGATTCACTCCCTTCTTCATGGTCTACGGCGCCGAAGCAGTCATGCCCACCGACCTCGAACACGACTCGCCGCGAGTTGTCCATTATACGGAGGCTGCAAACGAGCTGGCCCGCCAAGATGGGGTCGACCAGCTCGACGAAGCACGCGACCTTGCTCGGTCACGCACCGCCATCTACCAGCAAGGACTCCACCGCTACCACAGCCGGCGGGTGAAAGCTCGCACCTTCCAGGAAGGCGACCTGGTGTTACGCCTCATCCAGGACAAGAAGGGCATGCACAAGCTCTCCCCTCCGTGGGAAGGCCCATTCGCTATCGGGCGCGTACTCGGCAACGACGCCTACTACCTCATCGACGTCCGCGGAGACGGCGAGCTCGACGTCAAGCGACCATGGAATGTAAACCTCCTCCGGAAGTTCTACTCCTAGAACCCCACACATGTACTCTCCAGTCCCTATGAAATAAAAGAAACGGTTACCGCAAATTGCGCCTACTCTCCATGACTTGTGCCACTCGCACTCGTAATAACAGCGGTATGCTAAAATGCAGAAGTCAACCTTTGGTACAGCGATCGGCACGGCTAAGTAGTGCGGTGTAAGAGCACTGAATCACTTCAGGTCTTGCATCGTCCACGAAAAACGCCAACCCGGAGCCCCATTGGAGTCGCCTAGCTCGACTGGTTCTACGAGCCAAGACAACTGCCCTCGCTTCTCACAGCGACCTTGGTCCTCCGCATCCTCGGCATAGCGACTCGAACGGCTAAGTACCATGCTCGGGGACTGAATACCAGTTCGTCAAGAGCGGTCAGGGAAAACGCCAAGTAAGAGAGCATGCCCAGGACTCGCCAAGCGACTAACCCCACGGGCCAGGCAGGAGTGACGCGCTCACACCAACGCGCTAAGTCCTCAACCACCCTCGAGTCGCGCCTAGAACTACCAAGTACCACGCTCGGGGACTCGGCCACCCGACTTCGTTCGCGTACGGGAAAACGGTAAAGTACAGAGCACTCAAGGGAGTCGCCTTGCGACTGGCTCTCCGAGCTCGGGCGAGTCGACCAAAGCAACAAAACACATGATAACAACACACACATCATATACGAGGTAAACCCCACAAAAGGGCGGACGCGCTCGGGGACTCGTCCAAAATCAATCCAAAGCACACAAACAAATACCAAAATAGACACGACGTCCCATTCAATCGCATATTGCATTGTCTTATGTTACAAAATATGCCCGCGTGGTAGAACTGCTGCTAACGCTTCAAGGCAAACTACCCTACTCTGCAGGCTTCGATGACGACTCGCCAGCATCCCGGCGATTACGGATGAACGCGGTGTACGGGTTTGATGGATACGTCGTCAGTTCACCCGCCATCGCTGTGCGAAAAGGCTGCTCGACCTTGAAGTCACGATGCGGCGGCTCGGGGTCGTTCGGCGCGACGACCGTTTCCTGGTATGGAAGGAGGTCGCCCATCGCCCAGACACGCTCCGAGTACGTGGCGGCACGCTCTTGCAACTTGAGAACCTCGGACAGATCCACCGCGCCAGTTGATGATGGGTACCCACTCGTCACATCGTCGATGTCAGTCTTCAGGGAAGTGGGCGAGTCCAAGGCTCAGGGCCGTCGATGCTCCACGCCGAAACGCCGATCGCGTCATAAATTCAACGACCGCGGGTGCCTTCTCCAAGTACTTCCACACCTCAACGAGGTCGCTGGGAATCACCTCCGTGGGTGATATTTCTTGGAGGTAGGCGCGGATGCAGGTCGCTGACAGCGTCGCCGAGTCGACGAGCATGTTTACGCACTGCCTTGCGTCGAGCGAGCTCGCCTCTTCGTCGCTATCAATGATGCGACCTGAAAAGAAAAAGACAATGATGAGTATGATGGGTACCACAAAAACCACAACCATAAGAAAGGGAGGAAGCACTCACCAAGCAGCGGGCGGGCGAGTCCCGTGATGAAGCACTGAAGCGACGTGTGGTCGTCCTGAAGCCCAGCAATAAGGACTTCCGACACCTTGCGATCCTCCTCTGCGGACACAATGGCGACCTTAGCTCGCCCGTCCGCCAAGCTAGCTTCTTCTCTCGCCTCCCGCAGTTCGCGCTCGAGGTCGGCGATCCGTTGTTCAGCGGCACCCAGAGCAGACCGCGCCGCCACTAACTCACCAGCGGGGACAAGCCCCTGGCGAGCTTGATCTGCCTTCTCAGCAACAGCCTGAAGACCTTTGTTCGCCTCCTGGACGATGGCCAGCTCCTTCTCCGCGCGCTGTTTCGCGGCCAATCGGTCCGCTGACTCAAGCTGCAGACCCTGCACATCACCGAAAAAGTCAGTTAAAACGAACTCCATAAGTTCCCACCCGCTGAAATTCAGCGAGTGCGCACTCGGGGACTGGCGATCAAGAAATTCCTAAGTGCCCACCCGCTGAAATTCAGCGAGTGCGCACTCGGGGACTGGCGATCAAGAAATACCTAAGTGCCCACCCGCTGAAATTCAGCGAGTGCGCACTCGGGGATTGGCGATCAAGAAATTCCTAAGTGCCCACTCGCTGAAATTCAGCGAGTACGCACTCGGGGACTGGATACAAAAATAAAAGACAAGAAATTATAAGAATCACGCCGCTGCAAAACACCGACCTGATCCTCGGGGACTGGATGTACCTGGATGGCTGCGCCAAGCATGCCGTGGAGCTGGATCGCGTCCACGGACGCGAGTAATGCTGGCGTGTGCCCACGACGCTGGTCGACTTCAGCATCGGCGGTCCCAGGAGCGTGGCTTGAGGGCGCAACCCCACTCGCCGTGGCCGCCTTGGTCACGAAGCGGGGGAAGGTAGCGATGGAGGCACCCGCTCCAAGGGAGGTCGCCTCCGCCGCGGGTTCCTTCGTAGACGCGGCTGCCTCCACCGCGGGCTCGGCCGGCGCGGCCGCCGTATCGTCAGAGATGGTGACGATGTCGTCGCCCTTGGCCTTCTTACTGCCATCCGCTGAGGCGACGACCTCGTCCGCCTTCCTCTTGCGTGAAGGATCCTCCTCGCTAGCGGCGGAGGGCACCTTGGCCACGGTCGGATGGCCCATCCTTTTCACTCCGGTCCTGCGCATTAATCGAATCAACAAAGACAATCGAAATAGTTATGGAAAATAAGAAGGGGTGAGCACACTCACTTGGCGACTGGGATGAAACGTAGCCCCGTACGAAGGCCGGCCGGTTTTTCCAGTTCAGGGCCCAGTCGGCGACTGAGCCCCAGTTCCAGGACATCGTGTGCCCAAGACACGGACGGCTTCTTCGTCGTTGAGGCTGCAGCCGGCGCCTCTGGGACATCCTCGGCGGGAGCTTCCTCGTGAGTCGAAGCTGCTGTAGCTGGAGCCTCCTTGCGAGGTGAAGCCGCTGCAGCCGGAGCCTCCCTGCGCGGCGAAGCCGCCACGGCCGGAGCCTCCCCCAGCCCGGAGACTGGGGCGAATGGCGGAGGCAATGAGGCCAGCGGCACCTCCATGGTCGTCGTGTCCAGCGCGGTTGTCGCTGGTGGCGCACCGTCACCAGTTGGGCTGGGAGCATCGGAGCTGCTCGCCGAGTGTGGCGGTGAGGCCGTCTTCGACGACTTTGTTTTCTTCTTCAGGGGGGCCCTCGCCTCCCTCTTCTTCTCCTTCCTCTTCGACGGAGTGGCTTGACGGCGCGAGGTGGTCTTTGGGAGTTCGTCGTCATCGTCATGGCGCTCGAGGATTCTGCTCGCTTCGATCTCGCGCTGATGTTGCCCCCGGGTCTTTCGGACCAGCGGGGCGACCTCTTCTTCGGACTCGTCCTCGTCGTCTTCGTTGCCCCTCGTGGGTGGTGATTCGCCTACGTCCTGGGCGGATGGGTCCGGGCTCTCATCATCCGAAGGTGGGAGCCACCCTTCCACCACCTGGAATAGCTGCGATGGATACAAACAGGATCAGGATTACCGCGATTGCATACACTGCGACTGCGAACAAGGTAAAGAAATTACCGTTGGAGCTGGACGCTTCGCGGTGTAGGGGGCGATCCCGGCCTGCGCATCCAGGTACACCGCCTGGGTAATCTTCTTCAGTGTTGGGTGGTAATCTTCCAGCCTCCACTCGTCGAGGCAGGCCTTCGTCGAGTCCCCCCGGCCGGTGTATTGGTACATGTAGTGGTCGCGTTGGGCGAGTGGAACGAGCCGCCGCCCAAGCCACCAATTGTACAGATTTATCGTTTGGAGGCCCTTCTTCTTCAAACCACGGATGGTCTGGAGCATCTCGTCAACGACCATCCGCTGGTCGTCGGGGATCTTGCCGACTTGGAGATGGCACGGCTCCGAACGACTAGCGGAGTACCGCGGGATCGCCGCCTCGCCCTCTGGGGTCGCCTCGGTCACGTAGAACCACGACTTTTTCCAGTCGCTCGCTGCCTTGGCGGGTAGCATCAGGTCAAAGAAGGAGGCTTTGGACTTGAGCTGGAACGTCAAGCCGCCCGCGGCTAGCATTGCGCCGCCTGCCTCCTCGCGGCTGATCCGTCCATGGAACAGATCCTACCACAAGGGAAAGTAGGGCCGGCAGCCCGAGTAGCATTCGCAGAACACCACGAAAATGGCGAGATGCTCGATGCTGTGGGGACCCAGATCTGAAGGCTGGATCCCATAGTAGGCGCAAAAGCGCCGGAAGAACAAGGACGTTGGAAACCCTAGCCCTCGCTCGAGATGACTCGTGAAACAGACGAATTCCCTCTCTCGCGGGTTTGGGGTCGTCTCTCCGGCTGCGGGGATGCGCCAACAGCCGGCTCGCAGGATCCCGGCCTCCTCGAAAGAGGCCAGCTGTGCCCTCGTGCACTTGGACCTACCCCATGGTTCGGGGGAAAGGGCCATGGCCGAGAGGTTGGTTGGAGATCGGAGGATTTCGGGTCGACTGGATCGCGGAGCAAAGGAAGGAAAATGCGCGCACTCGGAGAAGTGGTGGGCAGTTGGCTCTACGATTGCCTGCCATTCCTCTTATATAGCGGGAGTTACCCGCCAAATCAGGAGGCCGTTACCGCGCGATGATTACGCCGAAAGTTACCGTTGGATCACTCCAACGGCTAGTTTGACCGCGTCTGACGGTCCAACTCTAGCCACTCGGCTCGCCAGGTCAATCACCATGACCGCGTCCCGCCGACTCGACTTGCCCAAGCCGCGACTTGGTTCACCGCATTTCCTCCTTTATACAGGAGCCGGCCGACGATTCGACTGGATGCCTACTCTGAAGTCGTATACTCCGACTGCCATCAGCCACTTACGCCCAATCGACGACGGCCTCGGGGACTACTGATGGGGATATGCCTACCGGGGCATACCCAGCAGGGCGTTTCCGACTGGCCCGAGAGCTGGCGAGTGGGCCTGCGGAACGGCGAGTGGATTGAAGCCTAGCAAGGTACCAAGAGACTGGAAGCTGAAGGCCCAGGCGAGTAGATAGGCCCAGTCGGACTGGGTTAAACGACTATTAAAGTTGTAACCGAATCGGTTGAGATATGTAAACCCTAGGGGAGGTGAGCCTATATAAACCTCCCTAAAGGGTGAGTAGAGATACGTTCCCTGATACACCCAAGCGACTCGCCACCTAGTCGCCGAGCTCGCCCATTGTAACACCTCCACAATACAATCTAGCAGGAGTAGGTCTTTACCCTCCGGGGGGCCGAACCTGGGTAAAACCCTGTGTCTTTGCCCTCATCTCGCACCACAGATGGCTGGCCGCCCTTGCCCCTCGTTCTACTACTCGCTGCCGATTGCAGCATCTGCCGTGACCATTCCCACGACAATGTCTGATGGGTAAAATGACAAAGACTCCATTTTCTGGTATGATGGAGCGAGCTATGGACTTATTGGAAATCATACATACCGATGTGTGTGGTCCAATGAGTGTAGCGTCGCGCGGTGGTTATCGTTATGTTCTTACCTTCACGGATGATTTGAGTAGATATGGGTATATCTATTTCATGAAACATAAGTCCGAAACTTTCGAGAAGTTTAAGGAATTTCAAAGTGAGGTAGAGAATCAACGTAACAAGAAGATTAAATTTCTACGTTCTGATCGTGGAGGTGAATATCTAAGCTACGAGTTTGGCGAGCATTTGAAGAAATGCGGAATACTTTCACAATTGACACCGCCGGGAACACCACAGCGTAATGGTGTGTCCGAACATCATAATCGAACTCTCTTAGATATGGTTCGTTCTATGATGTCACTTACAGATTTACCGCTATCATTTTGGGGTTATGCATTAGAAACAGCCGCATTCACTTTAAATAGGGCACCATCTAAATCCGTTGAAACGGCACCGTATGAATTATGGTTTGGGAAGAAACCTAGATTGTCGTTCCTTAAAGTTTGGGGATGCGAAGCCTATGTAAAGAAGTTACAGCCGGACAAGCTTGAACCCAAAGCGGAAAAATGTGTCTTCATTGGATACCCGAAGGAAACTATTGGATATACCTTCTATCATAGATCCGAAGGCAAAATCTTCGTTGCCAAGAATGGATCCTTTCTAGAGAAGGAATTTATCTCGAAAGAAGTGACTGGAAGGAAAGTAGAACTCGACGAGGTTGTCGAACCTTCTCTCGAAATTGCGAGTAGCGCAGCGCCGGAAGAAGTTCCTGTGGTGCCTGCACCAATTAGAGAGGAAGCTAATGATGATGATCATGAAACTTCGGTTGAAGTTGCTACAGAGCCTCGCAGGTCAACGAGAATTCGTACCACTCCAGATTGGTATGATCCCGTTATGAGTGTCATGTTAGTGGACAACACCGATGACCCTGAGACATATGAGGAAGCGATGATGCGCTCAGATTCCAATAAATGGCAAGAAGCCATGAAATCCGAGATTGGATCCATGTACGAAAACCAAGTATGGACTTTGGTGGACTTACCGGATGGCCGGAAGGCTGTCGAGAACAAATGGATTTTCAAGAAGAAAACAGATGCCGATGGTAATGTTACTGTCTATAAAGCTCGACTTGTCGCAAAAGGGTTTCGACAAATTCAAGGAGTTGA
Organism: Avena atlantica; assembly: GCA_910589765.1. Taxonomy (NCBI): domain Eukaryota; kingdom Viridiplantae; phylum Streptophyta; class Magnoliopsida; order Poales; family Poaceae; genus Avena; species Avena atlantica. The sequence goes on from OU342738.1 coordinate 235,120,726, forward strand.
CTACGATGAGACTTTCTCACCAGTAGCGAAGCTAAAGTCTATGAGGATTATGTTAGCAATCGCTGCATATTATGATTATGAGATATGGAAGATGGATGTCAAAACAGCATTCCTCAATGGAGACATTGATGAAGAGTTGTATATGATGCAACCCAAAGGTTTTGTTGATCCTAAAGATGCTAACAAGGTATGCAAACTTCAACGGTCCATCTATGGATTGAAGCAAGCATCCCGAAGTTGGAATCAACGTTTTGATAAGATGATCAAAAGTTTTGGTTTTATACAAACTTATGGAGAAGCTTGTATTTACAAGAAAGTGAGTGGGAGCTCTGTAGCATTCTTAATACTATATGTAGATGACATATTATTGATTGGGAATGATGTAGACCTTCTTAATAGTGTCAAGGAATATTTGAATAATAGTTTTTCAATGAAGGATCTTGGCGAAGCAGCTTACATATTAGGCATAAAGATTTATAGAGATAGATCGAAATGCCAAATATCATTGTCACAAAGTACATATTTGGACAAAGTTCTAAAGAGGTTTGGAATGGAAGATAGCAAGAAAGGGTTCTTGCCCATGTTGCCCAATACGACCTTGAGTAAAACTCAAAGTTCGACATCGGCAGAAGATAGAGAAAGGATGAGTAAGACTCCCTATGCCTCAGCCATAGGATCTCTAATGTATGCCATGCTATGTACTAGACCCGACATTGCATATGCTGTTAGTTTAACTAGCAGATATCAAAGTGATCCAGGATTGGATCATTGGACAGCGGTCAAAAACATCCTTAAGTACTTGAGAAGAACTAAGGATATGGTTCTTTCTTATGGAGGTGATGAATAGCTCGTTGTTAATGGTTACACCGATGCTAGTTGGAACACCGATCCGGATGATTCTAAATCACAATCTGGATACGTATTTATTTTGAATGGTGCAGCAGTTAGCTGTAGGAGTGCAAAGCAAAGCGTTGTGGCGAGATCTTGAATTGAATCGAAATACATGGCTGCTTCGGAGGCTTCACAAGAAGCGATATGGATGAAAGAGTTCATTACAGAGCTGGGTGTGGTTCCTAGTGCACTGGACCCAATGTCTATCTACTGTGATAACATGGGCGCCATAGCCAATGCGCAAGAACCAAGGTCACACAAGAAGCTGAAGCACATCAAGCTACGTTTTCACGCTATTCGAGAACATATCCAAGATGGGGATATAAAGATTTGCAAAGTACACACAGATCTGAATGTGGCGGATCCGGTGACTAAACCTCTCCCGGGGGCAAAACATGACCAGCACCAAACTGCCATGGGTCTTCGGTATATTACCATGTAATCTAGATTAGATGACTCTAGTGCAAGTGGGAGACTGTTGGAGATATGACCTAGAGGCAATAATAAATGTAGTTATTATTATATCTTTGTGTTTATGATAAATATTTACATTCATGCTATAATAGTATTAACAAGGAAACATTAATACTTGTGTGATTTGTAAACTTAATTTGAAGTCCCTAGTAAAGCCTCTATATAATACTAGCTTGTTGGTTAATAGATGATTGTGGTTTCCCTATCAAGAACATTGAGATGTTATTAATAACAAGATCATATCGTTAGGAGAATGATATGGTGGACATACTCCTATAGATAAGCGTAGCATAAAGATCAAGTCATTTTAATAGTTCAATTGCTATATGCTTTCTGATACATAGTAACCTAATTCCTTCGACCATGAGATCATGCATATCACCTTTACCGGATGGATTCTTTGATGACATCAAACACAACACCGTAACTGGGTGGCTATAAAGGTGGCATTGAGTGTTCGGAAAGTATTGGTTGAAACACATGGATCAAGAGTGGGATTTGTCCATCCATATGACGGATAGATATACTCTGGGCCCTCTCGGTGAAATGTCATCCAATTAGCTTGCAAGCATGTGACTGGATCACAAGGGATCACATATCACGGGAACGAGAAAAGAGTACTTATCGGTAACGAGGTTGAACTAGGTATGCAGAGATACCGACGATCATAACCTCGGATAAGTAAACTATCGTGAGACAAAGGGAAATTGGTATCGTATGTAAGTGGTTCATTCGATCGCAAAGTAATCGTATAAATATGTGGGAGCCATATGAATTTCCAGATTCCTCTATTGGTTATTGATCGGAGAAGTGTCTCGATCATGTCCGCATAATTCACGAACCGTAGGGAGACACACTTAAGGATTCGACGTTGTTTGAGTAGTTATGGAATGATGAGAAAGAGTCCGAATATTGTTTGGAGTCTCGAATGGGATTCGGGATATCACGAGGAGATCCGGAATAGTCCGGAGAATAAGATTCATATAAGGAAAGTCCCGTTTCGGAGTTGGAGAATGATTCCGGTGTTTTCATCGGGAATGTTCTAGAAGGTTCCGGAATGTCCGGCACTCCGGAGGGGAAGGGTACATGAATGTGTTATATCAAGTTGGTATGATTGCATCATATACTAAGTGTCATCGCTGAAAAAAATAAAGGATTAAATCAAATCCTAGTTTGAAAAGTCAAACGGCTAGTTTGAAAGTCAAACGGCTATTTTTGGGAAGTGGAAAAAGAGGAGGAAACCGAGTTGGGGAGGAGTCCCTCCTTCCCACCGCCGGCGCCCCACCAAGCCGAGTTGGGGAGGGACTCCTCTCCCTCCCCTTGGCCAGCCGGCCCCTCCACCTATATAAGGAGGGGCAGGGCTCCCTCCTAGACACACACAAGATCCTCTCCTCCAAACCCTAGCACCAAGCCGCCGTCGCCTCCATAGCCTCCGCCGGCCCTAGGGCAAACCGCCGCCGTCGCCTAGCTAAACCCTAGCCGCCGGCTTGCTCCTCCTCGGCGTGTATAAACTCTAGATCGTCGAGGAACTCTCTCATACACCACCATACTCGTTCCGGCTTAAGGCGAAGCCCTGCGAGATCTCCCCTCTTCTTCCGATACCACGCCGTTGTGCTGCCGGAATCGCGAGGAGAGTGCTACAACCTCCGCTGCCTGCTGGAACAAGGGAGAGGAAGGTCTTCGTCGAGTACCGAACGTGTGACCGACTGCGGGAGCGCTACCGGAACGCAGCGCCGGAAGGATCGTCTACGCGATCTTGAGATCGGGAAGAGTACGACTACATCACCCACGAGAATCCGCTCTCGTTAAACACTTTGGAATCTTCGAGGGTGAGTTATTCTATCGACTCGTTGCTACAATCTAGTAGATAGATCTTGACTTGTTTGTTTGTATGCGGTAGAAATTTTTTGTTTTCCATGCTACGAAACCCTACAGTTACACCCTCACACTAAGCTCAGACATATTAATAAAAATTCCTAAACCCTAAACCCTAAAGTACTCCTAAAAAAACCCTAAACCCTCAATACTAAAACCCTAAACCCTCGACCGATAAACAACCTTAACCAAGCAAGCAGGTATAATGCACTCAACATAGATCAAAATTTGACATACTTTCATTAAATTGCGCTAACGCCATTCTAATTCACGAAAGCTTGAACATTATTGAAAATACCCTAAACTCTAACCCCCTAAAGCATTAACCCTAAGCCCTATACCCCTAAAAACTCAAAACCACTCGACTCCTAACCCAAAGCTCGAACATATATTATTAAAAAAAACATAAACCCTAAACGCTAAACTACCGCTAAAAAACCAAAACCCTAAACCATCAATACTGAAACCATGAACCCTCGGCCCATAAACAACCCTAACCAAGCAAGCAGGTATCATGCACTTATAGATCAAAATTTTATATAATTTCATTAAATTGTGCTAACGCCATTCTAATTCACGAAAGCTCGAGAATTATTGAAAATTCACCTAACCCTAACCCTAAAACCTAAACCCTAAACCCTAACCCCTATACCCCTAAACCCTCAACCCCTAACCCTAACCAAAAGCAGCTGGTATCATGCACTTATAGATCAAATTAAAATCTATATATCCCTAAACCCTAAATTTCCCACACTTTTTTTAATTTCGGAAATGCTATTCTATTCGAAGAACATAAGCATAAAGCTTGAAAATTATTGAAAATTCCCTAAACTCTCAACCCTAAACAACCCCTAAAACTTAAACCCTCGAGCCACATACACGCTAACCAAGCAGATGGTATCATGCACTTATATATAGATCCAAATTTGAGATACTTCCACTAAATTGTGATAGCACTATATTCCATTAATACATGAATATAAGCATAAACTTGAAAATTATTGAAAATTCCCTAAACTCTCTATCTTATCTTATCTTATATTACCACTATTCCGTTGGATCAAGACTCACGAATCCCAACATTGCCAGCCGTCCGATCTTCTTTTCCTTTCAATTAGCATATGATGCTAGAAGATACTATTGATATAGTATTTAGCACAATAAAGGCTATGCAAAAACCTCAAAACAAACTTATCCATCATTCCAGAGTCTTCTCCATCATTTCTCTAGACCATGTTACCAAAATTGACATATTTTTAGTAAATTGCCATATTGTCAATTTGTTGCAATAATTTAGCCAGTAAGATTGAATGGGTTTATCCATTAAATAGGTTACTTCGTGTGACAATTGGCACAATGTCATATTGAGCCATAATCTTTGAAGTGGCTTCACAACCAAAAACAATGTTGTCACTTGGATTTTTTTTACAAAAATCAAATTTGGATTTTCCCTTCGTAAGAAAAGCTTGATTGGCCAATATGCATCCAATGTACGAAGTACAAAACATGCACACAGTATCAGCAGTTATGGTTGTGTAAGTAAAAAAGCAACTATGGCTATAACCTTGGTCATCTTGTTTGAAAGATGGTGGATGTTTATCAACTCATTAAATGATGAAAAGCGTATAGGTGTGTGGGTGTATCTAACGGGGACAACATCCCCAAGTGGGAGTGGGAGTAGCGTACCTTTAGCCTCAAAATTTCGAGAGAACGCCGAATATCGCGCCCATACATTCAAACACCCCGCCCATTCATTCAAACATCCAACCCCAAAAATCAATTTAATGCACAAATTTAGGCTGGAAGCTTGAAAGGGTGTATACATTTAGGGCATGTTTGTTTCATAGGAATTGTGTAGGATTTGAATCCTATGGGAATTTTTCCTATGTTATTGTTTGATTCATAGGAACACATCCTATAGGAATTAATAATATAGAAATCTTGTAGTGCAATTCCTATAAGAAAGAAACATTAGATCATACCTCTGAAGGGAATATGCCCGAGAGGCAATAATAAAGTGGTTATTATCGTATTCCTTATTTATGATAAATGTTTATTTATAATACGGAAACATTAATACATGTGTGTTTAATAAATAAAAATAAAGTTCCTAGTTATGCCTCTCTTATAAACTATCTCGTTGATTAACAAGATGATCAAAGGTTTCCTGATCATGGACATTGGATGTTGTTAATAACGAGGTCACAACATTGTTGGAATGATGTGATGAACATTCATCCGAATTATAGCATTAGAATCAAGGTCATTGTGTTTATATTGCTATAACATCATACGAAGTAATCTTAGTCCTTAGACCATGGGATCATGTCAATCACTAACACCGGAAGAGTATCTTGATAACCTCAAACATCACACCGTAACAGGGTGACTATAAAGATGGCTTCAGTGCTACGAAGGTGTTATGTTGAGGCTCATGGATCAAGTGTGCAATTTTTCCATCCCTATGATGGATAGATATACTCTAGGCCCTCTCGGTGATATCACATTAGTTAGCTTACAAGCAAGTGATTTGATCACTAGAATGCTATATCACGGGAACGAGAAAAGAGTACATGTCTTTAACGAGATAAAACTAGGTATGGAGATACCGATGATCGAATCTTGTCGTGGGAATGGTCACGGCAGATGCTGCAATCGGCAGCGAGTAGTAGAACAAGGGGAAAGGGCGGCCAGCCATCTGCGGTGCGAGATGAGGGCGGAGACACAGGGTTTTACCCAGGTTCGGCCCCCCGGAGGGTAAAGACCTACTCCTGCTATATTGTATTATGATGGTGGTACAATGGGCGAGCTCGGTGGCTAGGCGGCGAGTCACTTGGGTGTATGATGGATCGTCCCTCTACACGCCCTGTAGGGAGGTTTATATAGACTCACCTCCCCTAGGGTTTACATATCTCGACCGAAACAGTTAAGGCTTCGGTACTTGTTTAACCTAATCCGACTGGGCCTATCTACTCGCCTGGGCCTTCAGCTTCCAGTCGCTTGGATCCACACCGGGCCTTGATCCAGTCGCCGTCTTGCAGGCCCACTCGCCAGTTCCTGGGCCAATCGAAAACGTCCTGCTGGGTATACCCCGGTGGGCATATCCCCATCAGTAGTCCCCGAGGCCGTCGTCGATTGGGTGCAGGTGGTCGCTAGCAGTTGGAGTATACGGCTTTCAATGTGGACATCCAGTCGAATCGGCGGCAGGCTCCTGAATAAAGGAGGTAACTAATCATTCTGGTCGCAGCATTGGCGATTGGATCGGCGAAATATTTAGTCATTGTCTGTAGTGATCGGGTCGGCGAGCCGAGTGGCTGAAGTTGGACCATCAAAACGCAGTCAAACTAGCCGTTGGGGTAATCCAACGGTAACTTTCGGCGTAATCACCGCGTAGTAACGGCTCCCTGATTTGGCGGGTAACAACCGCTATATAAAGGGAATGGTAGGCGATCGGAGAACCACCTCCTTGTCATTTCCTCCCATTGCGCGCACCTTCGTTTTCCCCCGCATCGCGATCCAGCTGAACCGAAATCTTCCGACCCCCACGAACCCTTCTGCCAATGGCTCCCTCCACCGAACCATGGGGCAGGTCCAAGTGCACGAGGGCGCAACTGGCGTCCTTCGAGGAGGCCGGGATCCTGCGCGCCGGCAGGTGGCGTATCCCTGCGGCCGGAGAGGTGACCCCGGACCCGCGCGAGGGAGAGTTCATCTGCTTCACCAGCCACCTAGAGCGGGGGCTGGGATTCCCAACATCCCTTTTATTCCGGCGCTTCTGCGCCTTCTACGGGATCCAACCGTCGGACCTGGGCCCGCATAGCATTGAGCAGCTCGCCATTTTTGTGGCGTTCTGCGAGTGCTACCTGGGCTGCAGGCCCTACTTCCCCCTGTGGCAAGATCTATTCCACGGGCGGATCAGTCACGAGGAAGCGGGCGGCCCAATGTTCGCTGCGGGCGGCTTGACGTTTCAGCTAAAATTGAAGTCTTCCTTCTTTGATCTGATGCTACCCGCCAAGGCGGCGAGTGAATGGAATAAGTCTTGGTTCTACGTCACCGAGGCGACTCCGGACAGCGAGGTGGCGATCCCAAGATACTCCGCCGACCGGCCTTCACCACGTCGACTCCAAGTCGGCAAGCTTCTAACGGACCAGCGGATGGTTGTGGATGAAATGCTTCAGACCATCCGCGGCCTGAAGAAGAGGGGTCTCCAGCCCATCAATTTGTACAACTGCTGGCTCGGGCGGCGACTCGTCCCCCTGGCCCGCCGCGACCACTACATGTATGAGTATGCGGGCCGGGAGGACTCGACGAAGTCCTGCCTCGTCGAGTGGCAACTCGAGGACTACCTCCTGGCGCTGAGGAAGATCACCCAGGCGGTGTACCTCGACGCGAAGGCTGGGGTCGCCCCCTACACCGTGAAGCATCCAGCCCCAACGGTAAGTTATCTTTCTGTCATTCGCAGTCGCAGTTAAATGCAGTCGCCGTCATACTGATGTTGTTCATGCCTATTGCAGCTATTTCAAGTGGTGGAAGGGTGGCTTCCGCCCGCGGACGACGAGAATTCGAGCTCGTCCGTCCAGGAGGTGGGCGAATCGCCTCCAGCAAGGGGAGGCGTTGAGAGTGACGGGAGCGGCGACGACGATGAATCCGAGGAAGAGGTCGCCCCGCTGGTCCGGAAAACACGCGGACAACGGCATCGTGAGCTCGAAGCGAGCAAAAGCCTTGAGCGTCATGACGATGACGACGACGAGCTCCCCGAGCACACCTCGCGTCGCGAGGCCACTCCATCAAAGAAGAAGAAGAAGAAGGAGGAGGAGGTGAAGGCCCCTCCAAAGAAGAAGACGAAGCCAGCGAAACAGGCGTCTCCGCCTCATTCGTCAAGCAGCTCCGACGCCACCAGCTTGGCCAGGGGTGAAGCTCCACAGAAGACGACGGCGCCGGATATCACCGCCGTCCTGAATGAGGTGCCTCTGGCCTCGATGCCTCCACCGTTCGCCCCAGTCTCTGGGTCGGGGGCCGCTCCGGTCGCGGTAGCTTCGCCGCCCAAGGATGCTCCTACCAAAAATGTTTCGGAAGCTCCAGTCGCTGCCTCGACAACGAAGAAACCGTCCGTGTCTTGGGCACACGATGTCCCGGATATGGGACTCAGTCGACGACTGGGCCCCGAATTGGAGAAGTCGGCCGACATCCGCACAGGGCTACGGTTCCTACCGGTCGCCAAGTGAGTTTTATTCAACTGTCTCATGTGATTAATTTGTACTCGGACCACTTGCTCATGTGACTAATTTGTAGGACTGGAGCCAAGAATATAGGTCACCCGACCCTGGCCAAGGTGCCACCAGTCGTCAGCGAGGAGGATCCCTCCCGGAAGAGGAAAGCGAACGAGGTCGTCGCCCCCGCGGATAGCGCCAAGAAGGCCAAGGGCGACGAAGTCGTCACGGTATCTGACGACACGGCGATCACGCCGAGTGATCCCGTGGCGGAGGCGGCCTTGCCGACCAAGGAGGGTGCTCCCTCATCTAGAGAAGCCGAGCCGGTCTCATTTGGTGCCAGCGCATCCATCGCAACCTTCCCGCGCTTTATAACCAGAGCGGCTACGGCGAGTGGTACCTCGCCCTCGAGCCGCGCACCTGGGGTCGCTGACACGGAGGTCGAGCAACGTCGCGGGCACACGCCGGCTCTCCTCTCATCCGTGGACGCGATACAACTTCATGGTTTGCTTGGCGCAGCCATCCAGGTATGTCCAGTCACCGAGGATCAGGCCGCTGTGTTGCAGTGGTCTGATTCTTTTAATGTATTGTTTTTAATTCTTGCGTCCAGTCCCCGAGTGCGCACTCGCTGAATTTCAGAGGGTGGGCACTTAGGATTTTTGATTACCAGTCCCCGAGTGCGCACTCGCTGAATTTCAGCGGGTGGGCACTTAGGATTTTTGATTGCCAGTCCCCGAGTGCACACTCGCTGAATTTCAGCGGGTGGGCACTTTAGGATTTTTGATTGCCAGTCCGAGTGCGCACTCGCTGAATTTCAGCGGGTGGGCACTTAGGATTTTTGATTGCCAGTCCCCGAGTGCGCGCTCGCTGAATTTCAGCGGGTGGGCACTTAGGATTCCGCTGTTGCTAACTGTTTGACTTGTGTTCAGGGCTTGCAGCGCGAGTCAGCCGACCGTCTCGCTGCAAAACGTCATGTGGAGAGGGAACTGTCCGCCGTCCAAGAGGCGAACAAGGGGCTTCAGGTGACTGCTGCGAAGGCAGAGGAGGTACGCCAGGGCCTCGTCCCAGCGACTGAGTTGGCGGCAGCTCAGACTGCTTTAAGCTCAGCTGAGGAGCGGATCGCCCACTTTGAGCGCGAGCTGAAGGAGGCGAGGGAGGAGGCAACTTCGGCGGATGGGCGAGCCAAGGCTGCTGTTACAACCGCCGCTGAGGAGCGTAAAGTCTCTGACGCCCTTGTTGCTGAGCTTCAAGATGACTACACCTCTCTTCAGAGCTTCATCACGGATCTCTCCCGTCCCTTGATTGGTGAGTGTGCCTTCCTGTGCCTGTAACGTTTGCATTGTGTAATCTTTGACATACTCACTGTCGCTTTCTGTCCGCAGGTCGAATCATTGACAGCGCGGAAGAGGCGAGTTCATTCGACGCACGGCAATGTGTGGCCACGCTGGTCGACTCGTCCACGTTGTCAGCGACGTGCATACGGGCGTATCTCCAGGAAATGTCACCCACGGAGGTGATTCCCAGCGACCTCGTCGAGGTGTGGCGGTACTTGGAGAAGGCGCTGTCGGTCATCGAATTCATGACGTGATCGGCGTTTCGACGCGGAGCGGCGACGGCGCTTAGCCTTGGGCTCGCTCACTTCCCGGAGGACTTCGATCTGGACGATGTGACGAGTGGCTACCCGTCGTCGACCGGCTCGATGGAGATCTCCGAGGTGCTGAAGCTGACGGACCGCACCGTGGTATACTCCGAGCGCGTCTGGGCGATGGGCGACCTCCTTCCTTATCAGGAGACGTTCGTTGCGCCCAACGACCCCGAGCCGCAGCACCGAGACTTCAAGATCGAGCTACCCTTCCGTGCAGCGATGGCGGGTGAGCTGACGACGTACCCGTCAAACCCGTACACTCCCTTCATTCGCAATCGCAAGGGTGGTGGCGAGTCGTCGTCGAAGCCTACAAAGTAGAATACTGTGCCCTGGGGCGTAAGTAACAGTGCTGCCATTGGGCATACTTTGTATTTTGTACCGCTTGCGACATGCTATTTAATGAAATATCGTGTTGTTTTGTGAATTGTTGTGTGTCTCTGATTGAGGTTCGAACGAGTCCCCGAGCGCGTCCGCCCTTTTTTATGGGGTTTACCTCGTTTGTTATGTGTTTACGGTTTTGAATGTTTTGTTTATTGGGGTCAACTCGCCCGAACTCGGAGAGTCAGTCGCAAGGCGACTCCCATGAGTGCTCTGTACTTCACCGTTTTCCCTTGCGCGAACAAGGTCGGGTTGCCGAGTCCCCGAGCGTGGTACTTGGTTGTTCTAGGCGCGACTCAAGGGTGGGTGAGGACTTGGCGCGTTATGGTGAGCGCATCGCTCCTGCCTGGCCCGTTGGGTCAGTCGCATGGCGAGTCCTGGGCATGCTCTCGTACTTGGCGTTTTCCCTAGCCGCTCGTGCTAGACTGGTCGTCAGTCCCTGAGCGTGGTACTTGGCCGTTCGAGTCGCTATGTCGAGGATGCGGAGGATCATGGTCACTGTGAGAAGCGAAGGCAGTTGTCTTGGCTCGTAGAACCAGTCGAGCTAGGCGACTCCAATGGGGCTCCGGGTAGGCGTTTTTCGTGGACGTTACAAGACCTGGGGTGACCCAGTGCCCTTGTAACGCACTACTGGCTGTGCCGACCGCTGTACCAGAGGTTGACTTCTGCAGTTAGCTTGACGCTGTTATTACGAGTGCGAGTGGCACAAGACACGGAGAGTAGGCGCAATTTGCGGTAACCAATTATTTTTATTTCATAGCGACTGGAGGATACATATGTGGGGTTCTAGGAGTAGAACTTCCGTAGTAGGTTTACATTCCACGATCGCTTGACATCGAGTTTGCCGTCTGCGCCGACGTCGATGAGGTAGTAGGCGTCATTGCCGAGTACTCGCCCGATGGCGAATGGTCCCTCCCATGGGGGGGAAAGCTTGTGCATGCCTTTCTTGTCCTGGATGAGGCGCAGCACCAGGTCGCCTTCTTGGAAGGTGCGAGTTTTCACCCGCCGGCTGTGGTAGCGATGGCGTCCTTGCTGGTAGATGGCGGTGCGTGATCGAGCGAGGTCACGTGCCTCGTCGATTTGATTGACTCCATCCTGTCGTGCGAGTTCGTTCGCAGCCTCCGTGTAATGGACGACCCTTGGCGAGTCGTGCTCCAAGTCGGTGGGCATGACTGCCTCGGCGCCGTACACCATGAAGAAGGGGGTGAACCCTGTCGACCTGTTCATCGAGGTGCGAATGCCCTAGAAGACGGAGGGTAGCTCCTCGACCCAGCACCCGGCGGTGCGCTCGAGTGGTACTTGGAGCCGCGGCTTCAGGCCGTGGAGGATGCTCTGGTTGGCCTGTTCCGCTTGGCCGTTAGACTCCGGGTGGGCGACTGACGCGAGGTCGAGCCGGATGTGGTGTTCCTCGCAGAACTCGGCCATGGCTCCTTTGGCGAAGTTGGTGTCGTTGTCCGTGATGATGCTGTTTGGGAACCCGTAGCGATATATGAGCTCGCGTAGGAATTTGGTTGCGGTCTTCCCGTCGCATTTCCGGACTGGCTTGGCCTCCACCCACTTTGTGAACTTGTCGACCGCGACCAGAAGGTGGGTGAAGCCGGAGGGGGCCTTTTTGAAGGGGCCTACCATGTCCATACCCCACATGGCGAATGGCCAGGTGATAGGGATTGTCTTGAGCGCTGAGCTCGGCACGTGTGTCTGGTTGGCGTACTTCTGGCACCCAGCGCACTGCTGGACAATGTCGACGGCATCAGCGTGTGCGGTGGGCCAGTAGAAGCCGTGTTGCATAGCCTTGGCGACCAGACAGCGGGCGCCGGCGTGGTGGCCGCAGTCGCCGGAGTGGATGTCGTGGAGGATCTTGCGTCCTTCGGCGGGTTGGATGCAACGTTGGAACACGCCGGTGATGTTGCGCTTGTGGAGCTCGCCGTCGATGATGGTGAAGTATTTGCATCGGCGTGCGATCATCCGGGCGTCCGTCTCGTCTGCCGGCAAGGTGCCAGCCTCTAGGTAGGCGACGTAGGGCTTGGTCCAGTCGTCTGGCTCGGCGACAAGTGCGATCAGGGCTGCCTCTGGCTGCAGCGGGACTCCGATGTCGATCTCCCTTGGGGGAGAGACTGATGGCTTGGTGATCGTGTTGAGGAAGACGTCGGAGGGTGGTGAGAGTCGAGCCGACCCGATGGAAGAGAGTGCGTCAGCCTCCTCGTTCTTCCGCCTGTCGATCCACTCGACGGAGTACCCTGCAAAGTGTCCCCCCAGCTTGTCTACTGCTTGGCGGTATGCTGCCATGGTGGGAGAGACGGCGTCGCACGTGCCAGCGACTTGCCCAGCGACGAGGTCGGAGTCTCCGTAGCAGCGTAAACGGTTGACGTTCATCTCCTTGGCAGCTCGCATGTCGTGGAGTAGTGCCTCGTACTCGGCCATGTTGTTGGTGCAGTGGGTGAAGTCGAGGCAGAGGACGTAGCGGAGCTTGTCGCCCTTTGGTGAAGTAACCACGATCCCTGCTCCTGCGCCGTCTGCGTTCTTGGAGCCGTCGAAGTGCAGGCTCCGGTAGTGGAGGTATGGCAGCTTTTCTGGCTGCTGGGCCTCTTCCCAGTCGGCGATGAAGTCTGCTAGAGCCTGCGACTTGATCGCTTTTCGTGGCTCATATTTGATGTTGTGGACGCCGATCTCGATGGCCCACTTGGCGACTCGCCCGGTTGCCTCACGGTTGCGGATGATGTCCTGCAACGGTGCTGAGGAGACGACCGTGATTGGGTGCTCCTGGAAGTAGTGCGGCAGGCGCCGCTGTGCTCTAAACACCACGTATACCAGTTTCTGGTACTGCGGGTACCGCTGGCGTGACTCGGTGAGGACCTCGCTGATGTAATACACCGGGCGCTGTACTGGGCGCTCCTTTCCTTCCTCTGGCCGTTCGACGACCATGACGGCGCTGACGACGCGCTCGGAAGCCGCGACGTAGACCAGCATGGGTTCTTTGTCGGCGGGGGCGGCGAGTAGCGGTGCGGCGAGTAGCACCTTCTTGACGTCGCGGAGCGCGTCGTCCGCCTCCTTATCCCACTGGAAGGTGGGGTTCTTGCGCATCAGGCGGTATAGGGGCATCGCCTTTTCGCCCAGGCGGGGGATGAAGCGACTGAGAACCGCTACTCGCCCGGCCAGCTTCTGGACGTCGCGCAGGCACTCGGGTTTGCCGAGTCGAGCGATCGTGTCGATCTTGGTGGGGTTCGCCTCGATCCCGCGCTTTGAGACGACGTACCCCAGTAGTTGCCCTGCTGGTACGCCGAAGGTGCATTTGCCTAGGTTGAGCTTTATCTTGTATTTCCGCAGGTTGGCAAATGTTTCCGCCAGGTCGGCGAGTAGATCGCCCTGGTGAGCGGACTTCACGACCACGTCATCGATGTAGACATGGATGTTGCGGCCAATTTGACTCGCGAGGCACTCCTGCATGCACCGCTGGTAGGTCGCCCCGGCGTTCTTGAGGCCGAAGGCATGGCGGTGTAGCAGAAGGCTCCGAATGGCGTGATGACCGCCGTCTTCTCCTCGTCCTCAACAGCCATTTTGATCTGGTTGTACCCAGAGTAGGCGTCGAGGAAACATAGCGACTCCGAGCCCGCGGTGGAGTCGATTATTTGGTCGATCCGCGGGAGGACTAACTGCTCCTTCGGGCAGGCGCTGTTCAAGTTTGTGTAGTCGATACTCATCCTCCAGGTCCCGTTCTTCTTCTCGACCAAGACTCGGTTCGCCAGCCACTTGGAGGATTTGATTGGCCGGATGAAGCCTGCAGCGAGTAGATGCTGCACCTCATCGGCGATAGCTCGGCGGCGCTCTTCATTGAAGGGCCGCAGCGACTTCTTGACGGGTCGCACTTTGGGGTTGGCGTTTAGTTTGTGCTCAGCGAGCTCCCTAGGGACACCAGGCATGTTAGAGGGCTTCCATGCGAAGATGTCCCTGTTCTCATGGAGGAACTCGATGAGCGCGCCTTCCTAGGCTGGGCTCATGCCCGTCCCGATCGTCACCGTCTGGCTGGAGTCGCCTGGGACCAGCTCGACGGTGCGGGTGTGCGTCGTTGCCTCGAAGGCTGAGGTGTTTGCGCCCTCCGAGTTGGGATTCTTGAGTACTTGGCGAGCTCGTCGGCGTGGTTGGTATCTGCCGCGATGACGGCGTCGGCGAGTTCGGCTCCTTTGGCCTCGCACTCGGCGGCCATGTCGGGGTCGTCGTTGATGGTGATGACGCCGCACGGCCCGGGGAGCTTCATCGCGTTGTATGCGTAGTGGGGCGCTGCCATGAACTTGGTGAACGCCTGGCGCCCCAGGACGCAGTGGTAAGGGCTGTCGAAGGGTACCAACTCGAAGACGATCCGCTCGGTGCGGAAGTTTGCTGGTGTGCCGAAGGTGACTGGCCACCTTCTATGACCTTGGTGAACTCATCACAGACATTGGCGAGCACTTGCGGCTTCCAATCCTTAATATCCTTCTTATTCTTCTTCTGTATGGTGGCCGAGTTGCCGCTACCACCATCTGTGCGCTCGCCACCATCCGTGGTGGTGTTACCCTCCTCCCCTCCTTAACTAGTTCCATCGTAGTCGTCGTCGTCCCCCTCGTTATCTGGATCTTCCTCTCCCCCAGCACCTCCGACGACGGTTGATGGGGATATGCCTACCGGGGTATACCTAGCAGGACGTTTCCAACTGGCCTAGGAACTGGCGAGTGGGCCTGCAAGACGGCGACTGGATTGAAGCCCAGCGAGGAACCGAGCGACTGGAAGCTGAAGGCCCAGGCGAGTAGATAGGCCCAGTCAGATTAGGTTAAACGAGTACCGAAGCTTTAACTGAATCGGTTGAGATATGTAAACCCTAGGGGAGGTGAGCCTATATAAACCTCCCTATAGGGTGAGTAGAGATACGTTCGATTATACACCCAAGCGACTCGCCGCCTAGCCGCCGAGCTCGCCCATTGTACCACCTCCATAATACAATCTAGCAGGAGTAGGTCTTTACCCTCCGGGGGGCCGAACCTGGGTAAAACCCTGTGTCTTTGCCCTCATCTCGCACCGCAGATGGCAGGCCGCCCTTGCCCCTCGTTCTACTACTCGCTGCCGATTGCAGCATCTTCCGTGACCATTCCCACGACAGTGGCGCCCACCGTGGGGCCTGGCCGGTCTGGCCGGTGTTCTCCGGCGAGATCCAATCTGCCCATCAACGAGACGGTCGCCACCGGCCGCATGATAGCGATCGGCGAGATGCTCCAAATCTTGCCGAGCAGCTACGTCCCGGCGTCGCGACCCGTCACGCACAGCGTGATCCTGCCGATCGGCACGATCAGCCTCTTCGTCGGCCCCACCGACGTCATCGTCTCGGAGGATTCGGCTCGCATCCGTGAGTCGCCGCCACGCGATTGGCTCTCCGAGAGCCAGATCCGCACGATCCATCGCCTCGCCTCCGAGTAAAATTCAGCCCACAGCGACGTGGCCGAAAACTCAGCGGCCGCAGAAGACGCGGCCCTCAACGACGACGCCGAATCGGCGACCCCGGCGTCACTCGCCGGGTCCATCACCGCGGCTTCACCCGCGGGCTCCATCACCCAGGTCTCCAACGTGGGAGACTTCGAGGACCCCTCCATCCTTGGGATCTTCGAATTCGACTCCGGGTTGGAGAACTCCGCCGACCTCCGCGACGGAACCGGTCGCCACGCCGCGACCTACATGGCGACCGGCACCGATCCGCCGGAGGATCCATTCTCCACCCCAATCCCTCCTAACGCCACGGCAACGGAGGTCGAGGAACTCCGCCTGAAACTGGCGGAGGCGGTGCACAAGGAGCAAGCCGAGCGCGAAAAATTTCGCCTCGAGCAGGTGACGGCGCAGGAACTATCGCGCTACCACCAGCAGCGGATCAGGTCGCGCCTGAACCCCACCGTTCAGGGGCACGCCCTGAACTTCGACGACAAAAACGACCCGGCCCGCGTGGCCGAGCGCGCGATCTGCGAGAACGCGCCACCAGGAGGAAGCGCCCGACCCCGGCAGGATCAACGGCGATGGGCGCCCCACCTCCACCCAACCGCACACCTCCCAGGGACCAGCCGCGGATAGTAGTCTCTTCACGGGAGAGAGACGCAAATGGCCTCCCACTGTTCTCCACCCCGATGGACAACCTCGTGGCGGTCCGAGCAGCAGCCGACAACATCATGGCCATGGGCGACGGCACCCTACAGATCCAGTACGTCAGGGCCCTGCTCGCAAAGGCCGTCGAGCAGCAAAACGCGGGCGCCGACTCGCAGGGTCGAGTATACTCGCGTTCGTCGGGAAGCAGAGAGGCCTCCAGCGGCCGCCCAGCGGCGGCAAACACCCTCAACTTCCCGCCACCAGAGCCACTGCAGCTCCAACACCGACCCGCGAACGCGGCACTCTCCACCAACGACCCCAGGCCGGCGACCAACTTCGTCGCCGCCAACGGGCAACCCATCGACGCCCGCACTCACATCATCAACAACCAAAGCTGGCGCGCACGCCAGCCTGACGACCTGCGACATACCCTAACCAATCGCCGCGACGGCGATCCCATGGGGTCGCTCAGTCGACTCGGCTCCAAGTGCTTCGGACCAATGATCCGAGGCGAGAAGTACCCGCCAAACTTCAAGGCGCCGAAGGAGATAGAAAAGTACGACTCCTCGTACGATCCCGCCGTCTGGCTCGACACATACCTCATGGCGATGGGGATCGCAGGCCACACTGACCTGCTAGCCGCCCGTTACCTCCCCCTGATGATGGAGGGGACATGCAAGCAGTGGATCAACACCCTCCCCCAGGACAGTATCGACTCCTGGGAGGAGATGCGCGATGCCTTCGTCAGGCACTTCGAGTGCTCCTACACCCGTGCCACCACCATCGAGGACCTGGAGCGATGCGTCCAGGGACCCCGCGAGTCGACCCACAACTGGGTCCAGCGGTGGCAAGAACTCTGGTACAACGCGGTCGGCATCCACCCGGACACCGCGATCCATTGCTTCAAGACCTCGTGCCGCTACGAGCCCCTGGTCGCCAAGCTCAAGAGACACTCTCGCACACTCGACAACATCCCCGACCTCCTCGAGATTGCGAAACGGTACGCGGAGGAAGACCCAAACCAGGAAACTGACGACGAGTCAGGAGGTCAACGCCGCACGAGCAACAACGACAGCGGACGACGGTCCGACCTACGCTACAGCAACACTCGCCTCACCGGCAAGCGCCGCAGTGACGGGCGAGTCGACTTCTTCGCCAACGCCGGGCACGCGCAACGCGAGCCCAAGAGCTTCCGCCGCGACGGAGGACAACGCCGCGACGGCGGCAACTACAAGGCCAAGCCAAGGTTCGACCACACGGCTCTCCTTAACCAACCATGTGTGTTTCATAGCAGGGAAGGGAAGCCCGCAACGCACACCACCGCCGACTGCCACACCCTCAGGGAGATCGAGAAGGCACGGCGAGCACGGGAGGACCCCGACAATGACCCGCCAAACGGCGGAAAATTCGGCAAAGTGGTCGGCTCGCTCCATACCTTCACGGGATTCAACATGAAGCGCGAGAAGAAGGTCATCGCCCGCGCCGTCGCCGTCAACGCGGTGGCCCAAGTGGACGTTCCCCAGTTCCTCAACTGGTCGGAGCAGCCCATCACCTGGAGCCGACAAGACCACTCGCCACGCATCGAGTATCCAGGTCGAGTCGCCCTGGTGGTCAAGCCTAAGGTCAGCGACTAATGGCTCCCCAAGACATTGATGGACGGCGGCAGCTCCATCAACATCCTGTACCTGGACACCTTCAGGCGGCTGCGGCTCCCGCAGTCGATGATCGAGACGACCCACACCACGTTCCACGGCATCGTCCCCGGTCGGAAGGCGTACCCGATCGGTAAGGTCACGCTGCCAGTCACCTTCGGCACACCAGCAAACTTCCGCACCGAGCGGATCGTCTTCGAGTTGGTGCCCTTCGACAGGCCCTACCATTGCGTCCTGGGGCGCCAGGCGTTCGCCAAGTTCATGGCAGCGCCCCACTACGCGTACAACGCGATGAAGCTCCCCGGGCCGTGCGGCGTCATCACCATCAACGGCGACCCCGACATGGCCGCCGAGTGCGAGGCCAAAGGAGCTGAGCTCGCTGACGCCGTCATCGCGGCGGAGACCAACCACGCTGATGAGCTCGCCAAGTACGCAAGCGGGGTCAACAACGACGACCCCACCATACTCAAGAAGCCCAACTCAGAGGGCGCAAACACCTCAACCTTTGAGGCCAGGACGCACACCCGCACCATCGAGCTGGTCCCAGGCGACTCCAGCCAGACGGTGACGATCGGGACGGGCATGAGCCCAGCATAGGAAGGCGCGCTCATCGAGTTCCTCCGTGAGAACAGGGACATCTTCGCATGGAATCCCTCTGACATGCCCGGTGTCCCTAGGGAGCTTGCTGAGCACAAGCTAAACGCCGACCCGAAAGTGCGACCTGTCAAGCAGTCGCTGCGGCCCTTCAATGAAGAGCGCCGCCGAGCAATCGCCGAGGAGATGCAGCGTCTACTCGCTGCAGGCTTCATCCGGCCAATCAAATACTCCAAGTGGCTGGCAAACCCAGTCCTGGTCGCGAAGAAGAACGGGACCTGGAGGATGTGTATCGACTACACAAACCTGAACAGCGCCTGCCCAAAGGAGCAGTTCGTCCTCCCGCGGATCGACCAGATAATCAATTCAACTGCGGGCTCGGAGTCGCTATGTTTCCTCGACGCCTACTCTGGGTACAACCATATCAAAATGGCTGTCAAAGAAGAGGAGAAGACGGCGTTCATCACGCCATTCGGAGCCTTCTGCTACACCGCCATGACCTTTGGCCTCAAGAACGCCGGGGCGACCTACCAACGATGCATGCAAGAATGCCTCGCGAGCCAAATTGGCCGCAACATCCACGTCTACATCGATGACGTGGTCGTCAAATCCGCTCGCCAGGGCGACCTACTCGCCGACCTGGCGGAAACATTCGCCAACCTACGAAAATACAAGATAAAGCTCAACCCAGGCAAATGCACCTTCGGTGTACCTGCAGGACAACTACTGGGGTACGTCGTCTCCAAACGAGGGATCGAGGCGAACCCCACGAAGATCGACACGATCGCCCGGCTCGGCTAACCCGAGTGCCTGCGCGACGTCCAGAAAGTGGCCGGGCGAGTAGCGGCTCTCAGTCGCTTCATCCCCCGCCTGGGTGAAAAGGCGATGCCCCTATACCGCCTCATGCGCAAGAACCCCACCTTCCAGTGGGACAAGGAGGCGGACGACGCGCTCCGCGATCTCAAAAAGGTGCTACTCGCCACACCGCTACTCGCCGCCCCCGCCGACAAAGAACCCATGCTGGTTTACGTCGCGGCTTCCGAGCGCGTCGTCAGCGCCGTGATGGTCGTCGAGCGACCGGAGGAAGGAAAGGAGCGCCCAGTACAGCGGCCGGTGTACTACATCAGCGAGGTCCTCACCGAGTCGCGCCAGCGGTACCCACAGTACCAAAAGCTGGTATACGCGGTCTTCAGAGCTCAGCGGCGCCTACCGCACTACTTCCAGGAGCACCCGATCACGGTCGTCTCCTCAGCACCACTGCAAGATATAATCCGCAACCGCGAGGCGACCGGGCAGGTCGCCAAGTGGGCCGTCGAGATCGGCGTCCACAACATGAAATACGAGCCACGAAAAGCGATCAAGTCACAGGCACTAGCAGACTTCATCGCCGACTGGGAAGAGGCCCAGCAGCCAGAGAAGTTGCCATACTTCCATTACTGGAGCCTGCACTTCGACGGCTCCAAGAACGCGGACGGCGCAGGCGCAGGGATCGTGCTAACTTCACCAAAGGGCGACAAGCTCCGCTACATCCTCTGCCTCGACTTCACACCCTGCACCAACAACATGGCCGAGTACGAGGCCCTACTCCACGGCATGCGAGCTGCCAAGGAGATGAATGTCCACCGCCTATGCTGCTACGGAGATTCCGACCTCGTTGCGGGGCAAGTCGCTGGAACCTGCGACGCCGTATCCCCCACCATGGCGGCGTACCGCCAAGCAGTGGACAAGTTGGGCGGACACTTCACTGGCTACTCCGTCGAGTGGATCGACAGGCGGAAGAACGAGGAGGCCGACGCACTCTCTCGCATCGGGTCGGCTCGACTCGCACCACCCGCCGGCGTCTTCCTCGACACGATCACCAAGCCATCAGTCTCTCCCCCGAGGGAGATCGACATCGGAGTCCCGCTCCAACTAGAGGCAGCCCTGGTCGCACTCGTCAACGAGCCAGACGACTGGACCAAGCCCTACATCGCCTACCTGGAAGCTGGCATCTTGCCGGCAGACGAGACGGAAGCTCGGATGATCGCTCGTCGATGCAAGTCTTACGCCATCATCGACGGCGAGCTCCACAAGCGCAGTGTCACCGGCGTGTTCCAACGCTGCGTCCAACCCGCCGAAGGACGCAAGATCCTCCACGACATCCACTCCGGTGACTGCGGCCACCACGCCGGCACCCGCTCTCTCGTCGCCAAGGCTATGCGACATGGCTTCTACTAGCCCACCGCACACGCCGACGCTGTCGACATTGTCTAGCGGTGCGCCGGGTGCCAGAAGTACGCCAACCAGGTGCACGTGCCGAGCTCAGCGCTCAAAACAATCCCCATCACCTGGCCATTCGCTGTGTGGGGCATGGATATGGTAGGCCCCATCAAGAAGGCCCCCTCCGTCTACACCCACCTGCTAGTCGCGGTCGACAAATTCACAAAGTAGGTGGAGGCCAAGCCAGTTCGGAAATGCGACGGGAAGACCGCCACCAAATTCCTACGCGAGCTCATATATCGCTACGGGTTCCCAAACAGCATCATCACGGAAAATGGCACCAACTTCGCCAAAGGAGCCATGGCTGAATTCTGCGATGAGCACCACATCCGGCTCGACCTCGCGTCGGTTGCCCACCCGGAATCCAACGTCCAGGCAGAACGGGCCAACCAAAGCATCCTCCACGGCCTGAAGCCGCGACTCCAAGTACCACTCGAGCGCACCGCCGGGTGCTGGGTCGAGGAGCTGCCCTCTGTCATCTGGGGGATCCGCACCTCAGTCAACAGGTCGACAGGGTTCACCCCCTTCTTCATGGTCTACAGCGCCGAGGCAGTCATGCCCACCGACCTCGAGCACGACTCGCCGCGGGTCGTCCACTACACGGAGGCCGCAAACGAGATCGACCGCCAAGACAGGGTCGATCAACTCGACGAGGCACGTGACCTCGCTCGGTCACGCACCGCTATCTACCAGCAGGGACTCCGCCGCTACCACAGCCGGCGGGTGAAGACTCGCACCTTCCAAGAGGGCGACCTGGTGTTACGCCTCATCTAGGACAAGAAGGGCATGCATAAGCTCTCCCCTCCGTGGGAAGGGCCATTCGCCATCGGGCGAGTACTCGACAACGACGCCTACTACCTCATCGACGTCCGCGGGGACGGCGAACTCGACGTCAAGCGACCATGGAATGTAAACCTCCTACGGAAGTTCTACTCCTAGAACCCCACACATGTACTCTCCAGTCGCTATGAAATAAAAAGAAACGGTTACCGCAAATTGCGCCTACTCTCCATGTTTTGTGCCACTCGCACTCGTAATAACAGCGTTACGCTAACCGCAGAAGTCAACCTTTGGTACAGCGATCGGCACGGCTAAGTAGTGCAGTGCAAGAGCACTGAATCACCTCAGGTCTTGCACCGTCCATGAAAAACGCCTACCCAGAGCCCCATTTGAGTCGCCTAGCCCGACTGGTTCTATGAACCAAGACAACTGCCTTCGCTCCTTACAGCGACCATGGTCCTCCGCATCCTTGACATAGCGACTCGAATGGCTAAGTACCACGCTCGGGGACTGCAGACCAGTTCAACGCGAGCGGTCCGGGAAAAACGCCAAGTAGGAGAGCATGCCCAGGACTCGCCACGCGACTGACCCCACGGGCCAGGCAGGAGTGATGCGCTCAAACTAATGCGCCAAGTCCTCACTCACCCTCGAGTCGCGCCTGGAACAGCCAAGTACCACGCTCGGGGACTCGGTCACCCGACCTCGTTCGCGCAAGGGAAAACGGCGAAGTAAAGAGCATTCAAGGGAGTCGCCTAGCGACTGGCTCTTCGAGTCTGGGCGAGTCGACCACAATAACAAAATACACAAAAACCAACAAACATATCACATACGAGGTAAACCCCACAAAAGGGCGGACGCGCTCGGGGACTCGTTCAAGCATCAATCACAAACACATGACAAATACCAAAATACACACGATGTCTCATTCGATAGCATGTTGCATTGTCTCATATTACAAAATATGCCCGCATGGCAGACCTGCTGCTAATGCCACAAGGCAAACTATCCTATTCTGCAGGCTTAGACGACGACTCGCCAACACCCTGGCGATTGCGGATGAACGGCGTGTACGGGATCGACAGATACGTCGTTAGTTCACCCGCCATCGCCGCGCGGAAGGGCTGTTCGACCTTGAAATCACGATGCGGCGGCTCGGGGTTGTTCGGCACGACAACCGTTTCCTGGTACGGAAGGAGGTCGCCCATCGCCCATACACGCTCCGAGTACGCGGCGACGCGATCCTGCAACTTGAGGACCTCGGAAAGCTCCACCGCGCCAGTCGACGATGGGTAACCACTCGTCACATCGTCGATGTCGAAGTCCTCGGGGAAGTGGGCAAGTCCAAGACTAAGTGTCGTCGCTGCTCCGCGCCGAAACGCCAACCGCGTCATGAACTCAACGACCGCGGGCGCCTTCCCCAAATACCTCCACACCTCAACGAGGTCGCTGGGAATTACTTCCGTGGGCGATATCTCTTGGAGATAGGCACGAATGCACGTCGCCGACAACGTTGCCGAGTCGACAAGCATGCTTACACATTGCCGCGCGTCGAACGAGCTCGCCTCTTCCGCGCTATCGATGATGCGACCTGCAAGTAGAAGACAATAATGAATACGACGGACACCACAAAAGGCACAACTACTAGAAGAGGCAGACGCACTTACCAATCAACGGGCGGGCAAGATCCGTGATGAAGCATTGAAGCGACGTATGTTCGTCCTGAAGCCCAGCAACAAGGGCATCCGACACTTTGCGATCCTCTTCGGCGGCTGCAACGGCGGCCTTGGCTCGCCCATCAGCCGAGCTCGCTTCTTCATTCGCCTCCTGCAGCTCGCGCTCGAGGTCGGCGATCCTCTGTTCAGCCGCACTCAAAGCCGATTGCGCCGCCGCCAAGTCACCAGCGGGGACAAGCCCCTGGCGAGCTTCCTCTGCCTTAGCGGCAACAGCCTGAAGCCCTTTGTTCGCCTCCTGGACGATGGCCAGTTCCTTCTCCGCGCGCTGCTTCGCGGCCAATCGGTCAGCCGATTCAAGCTGCAGACCCTGCACATCACCAAAAAGGTTAATCAAAGCAAAATTCCTAAGTGCCCACCCGCTGAAATTCAGCGAATGCGCACTCGGGGACTGGCAACCAAAAATTCCTAAGTGCCCACCCGCTGAAATTCAGCGAGTGCTCACTCGGGGACTGGCAATCAAGAAATTCCTAAGTGCCCACCAGCTGAGATTCAGCGAGTGCGCACTCGGGGACTGGTACTCAAAGAAATTCCTAAGTGCCCACCCGCTGAAATTCAGCGCGTGCGCACTCGGGGACTGGATGCGAAAAATAAAAATAAGACATTAAAAGAATCAGGCCGTTGCAAAGCACCGACCTGATCCTCGGGGACTGGAGGTACCTGGATGGCTGCGCCAAGCATGCCGTGGAGTTGTATCGCGTCCACGGACGCGAGGAGAGCCGGCGTATGCCCACGACGTTGGTTGACTTCAGCATCGGCGGTCCCAGGAGCGTGGCTCGAGGGTGAAGTTCCACTCGCCGCGGCCGCCTTGGTGATGAAGCGCGGGAAGGTGGCGATAGATGCACCCGCCCCAAAGGAGGTCGGTTTGGCCGTTCCAGGCAAGGGAGCGCCCTCCTTCATAGACGCGGCTGCCTCCGTTACGGGTCCAGCTGGCGCGACCGCCGTGTCGTCAGAAATCGTGACGACGTCGTCACCCTTGGCCTTCTTGCTGCCATCCGCAGAGACGAAGACCTCGTCCGCCTTCCTCTTGCGGGAGGATCCTCCTCGCTAACGACGGGTGGCACCTTAGCCACGGTTGGGTGGCCCATCCTCTTCACCCCGGTCCTGTTCAACAATTATGTAAGCAATAAAATTCGAGCTGCTATGGAAGACAAAGGAGGGAGAGTGTACTCACTTGGCGACTGGAATGAAGCGCAGTCCCGTATGGAGGCCGGCTGGCTTCTCTAGTTCGGGGCCTAGTCGGCGGCTGAGCCCCATTTCCAGAACGTTGCATGCCCAAGACACGGACGGTTTCTTCGTTGTTGAGGCCGCAACCGGAGCCTCCGGAACGTCTTCAACAGGAGCTTCCTTGTGAGGCGAAGCCGCTGTGACCGAGGCGTCCCCCAGCCCAGAGACTGGGGCGAATGGCGGAGGCATCGCGCCAGGGGCACCTCGATGGTGGCCGTGTCCAACGCGGCTGTCGTTGGCGGCGCCTCGTCCTTGGCCGGGCTGGGGGCATCAGAACTGCTCGCTGAATGTGGCGGCGAGGCCGGCCTCGTCGGTTTGGTCTTCGTCTTCCTCGGAGGCGCCTTCACCTCCTTTTCCTTCTTCTTCTTTTTTGATGGAGTCGCCTGGCGGCGCGAGGTGGTTTCTGGAAGC
The DNA here is from genome assembly GCA_910589765.1 of Avena atlantica. NCBI lineage: Eukaryota > Viridiplantae > Streptophyta > Magnoliopsida > Poales > Poaceae > Avena > Avena atlantica. The sequence continues at coordinate 235,145,945 of OU342738.1, forward strand.
TCGTCGTCGTCATCGTGACGCTCGAGGCTTTTACTTGCCTCAAGCTCTCGTTGACGCTTCCCACGGGTCTTGCGAAGCAGTGGGGCGACTTCCTCTTCGGATTCGTCGTCGCTGTTGCCCTCGTCGCTCCCGGCATTGCCCTTGGCGGGAGGCGACTCGCCCACGTCCTGGACGGACAAGCTCGAGTTCTCATCGTCCGAAGGTGGGAGCCATCCTTCCACCACTTGGAATAGCTGCAATGAATACAAGATGAAATTAGAATTACAGCGACTACATAAACTGCGACTGCGAGCGAAGTGAAGCGATTACCGTTGGGGCTGGACGCTTTGCGGTATAGGGGGCGACCCCAGCCTGAGCGTCCAGGTACACCGCCTGGGTGATTTTCTTCAGTGCTGGGATGTAGTCCTCCAGCTTCCACTCGTCGAGGCAGGCCTTCGTCGAGTCTTCCCGGCCCGTGTACTGGTACATGTAGTGCTCGCGCCGAGCGAGCGGGATGAGCCGCCGCCCGAGCCAGCAGTTGTACAGGTTTATCGTCTGGAGCCCTTCTTCTTCAGACCGCGGATGGTCTGGAGCATCTCGTCGACGACCATCCGCTGGTCGTTGGGGAGCTTGCCGACTTGGAGACGGCGCGGCTCGGACCTATTGGCGGAGTACCGCGGGATCGCCGCCTCGCCCTCCGGGGTCGCCTCGGCTACGTAAAACCACTATTTCTTCCAGTCGCTCGCTGCCTTGGCGGGCAGCATCAGGTCGAAGAATGAAGCCTTCGACTTGAGCTAGAAGGTTAGGCCGCCCGCGGCTAGCATTGGGCCGCCCACTTCCTCGCGGCTGATCCGTCCGTGGAACAGATCTTGCCATAAGGGGAAGTAGGGCCGGCAGCCCAAGTAGCACTCGCAGAACGCCACAAAGATGGCGAGTTGCTCGATGCTGTGGGGACCCAGATCCGAAGGCTGGATCCCGTAGTAGGCGCAGAAGCGCCGGAATAACAGGGACGTGGGGAACCCTAGCCCCCGTTCAAGATGGCTGGTGAAGAAGACGAACTCCCTCTCTCGCGGATTCGGGGTCGTCTCTCCGGCTGCGGGAATGCGCCAACAGCCGGCTCGCAAGATCCCGGCCTCCTTGAAGGAAGCCAGTTGCGCCCTCGTGCATTTAGATCTACCCCACGGCTCGGTGGAGAGGGCCATGGTAGAGAGATTTGCTGGGGGTCGGGGGATTTCAGGTTGGCTGGATCGTGATACGAAGGGAGGCGAAAGGTGCGCGCAGTCGGAGGAAATGGTGAGAAGGTGGTTCTCTGATCGCCTGCCATTCCTCTTATATAGCGGTTGTTGCCCGCCAAATCAGGGAGCCGTTACTACGCGGTGATTACGCCAAAAGTTACCGTTGGATTACCCCAACGGCTAGTTTGACCACGGTTAACGGTCCAACTTCGGCCACTCGACTCGCCGACCCTCTCACTATGACAGTGTTTTGCTGATTCGACACGCCAAAGCTGCGACCTGGATGATTGGTTTCTCCTCTATACGGGAGCCCGCCGACGATTCGATTGGATGTCCACTCTGAAGCCGTATACTTTGACTGCCAGCAGCCACCTACGCCTAATCGACGGCGGCCTTGGGGACTACTGATGGGGATATGCCTACCGGGGTATACCCAGCAGGACGTTTCCGACTGGCCCAGGAACTGGCGAGTGGGCCTGCAAGACGGCGACTGGATTGAAGCCCAGCGAGGAACCGAGCGACTGGAAGCTGAAGGCCCAGGCGAGTAGATAGGCCTAGTCGGATTAGGTTAAACGAGTAGTGAAGCTTTAACTGAATCGGTTGAGATATGTAAACCCTAGGGGAGGTGAGCCTATATAAACCTCCCTATAGGGTGAGTAGAGATATGTTCGATCATACACCCAAGCAACTTACCGCCTAGCCGCCGAGCTCGGCCATTATACCACCTCCATAATACAATCTAGCAGGAGTAGGTCTTTACCCTCCGGGGGGCCGAACCTGGGTAAAACCCTGTGTCTTTGCCCTCATCTCGCACCGCAGATGGCTGGCCGCCCTTGCCCCTCGTTCTACTACTCGCTGCCGATTGCAGCATCTGTCGTGACCATTCCCACGACAACGGTCGTCGGTGGTGGTGTCATTCTCATCTCCTCCGCCTCCTCATGCTCTTGGGACGGCCCCCAGAACGATTTGTTGGCCTCTCGGGCTATATCCTCGATGCTCATTTGTTTAGAAGGACCGGCCTCATAGTTAGTCGACATGTTTGTGCTTTATTACTAAAAAAAGAGACAAAAGGTTAGCACAAATATCAACCGAAAAATTCGGCATGACCTTTGTTAATTTTTGGACCTACGAGTGCCCATTTCTCAACCAAAACGGAAGTGAATCAACACTTCGGGAGAAACGGGAAACTCAATTGAAATCCCCGTAAGAAAAAAAAAACCAGCCCCATTGACCTCATCCATCATCATCCATCACAGATTCAAATGAGCATAACAAATTCAAATGATCACAGATTCAAATGATAAACAACAGATAAACAGTTCATATTTTTTTGTCCCAGGCATGCTGCTGCTGCTACTACCTGAAGAACCTTAGCATATTTTTTGTCCCAAGCATGCTGCTGCTACTACCTGAAGAACCTTAGCATAATATACATAACTGAGAAGGCATATATAGTAACCTAATACAATCTATGTATCAAGCCAGCCAGAAAAAAAGCTGACATGCAAATCCAAAGAATAAAAGTAGAAGATACCATTAGCTTTTACTAAAGAATGATCAAATTAAACCTGCCAGTTAAACCTGCCAGCGACAAGCAAAGCAAGCAAGCAACATCTTCATAGGATCAAATTAAATGATTCAGTAGCATGCAACAAACCAGCAGCAAGCCAGCAACAAGCAACAAGCCAGCAGCATGCATATATGCATCACTTATATGCATCATGAACATGATAGGGCATCTCAGATGCTTGACACTCTCCATTCATTCATAACTCAAAAACAGACTTGCACCAAACATTCATGGCAACATGTTGCAAACCAAACATAAAATGGAACTGAGAGCTAAACATTCAATCAGCAGCACTTAGCAGCAGTCACTAGCAATCTTAGTACTTAGTAGTAGCAATCTTAGTAACATTCAGTCAGTAGCAATCCATGGCTCATTTTTCGTGGAGGCCTTCTTTGCCGACTTGGCATCTGGTATAACGCAGGTGGTGAAATATCGGCCTTCTTTTCGACGTTCTTGGCCCATCTAACATGGAACATCGGTACCGTCTCTCCACAGTAGTCGAGCTCCCATATCTCCTCGATCCTTCTGTAGAATCTTTCCATGACAGTAGTCTTGTCATCGGCGAAGGACATCATAGTAACTCCTGAGTTTTGATATTCGTTATTCATGTCCTTTTCCTTGGTGTAGAATCTATAACTGTTGATGTCGTATGACTGATAGGTCTTGACGTTATGCACTGGGCCTTGTGACAAGGAGAATATGAGTTTTTGATCTTCCGTAGAAGGCATATGCAGGGGATTTTCCAGCAGCCTTTTCTTGAACCAACCCGTGAAGGTGGAGTTGTGTTCTCTTGTTACGTCTCCTTTCTTTCTCGGGCGGGCCCGGTCCACATACTACTGCTCGATCAAGCTTTTGTGCTCTTCCACCCAAGGGCTTACCAATTCAATGTGTTGTAGTGCGACTAGGTGTGCCCTGGCAAAGTCGACGCATCGATTAGCAATGCCTACATGCAGTGAGCGGTGGCCCTCGCGGTGACCATACCCAGCGAGCCTGCCGAGGTGCTTCTTGGTGGGTATTCCAACATCCTCGTTCTGGGTGGTTAGATAGTTCTGGCAGAAAGAGATGCACTCGTAGATCAGAAAGCCCTTGGCTATGCTTCCATCTGGACGGGACCTGTTGCGAACGAACCCTTTGATTACACCGTTAAGCCTTTCAAATGGCATCATGTTATGCAGGAATGTCGGCCCGAGCTGGATGATGTCATCCACGACATGGACAAGTAGATGCACCATGATGTCGAAGAATGCGGGCGGAAAGTAAATATCGAGCTCACATAGTATCACCACGATCTCTTCCTGTAGCCTGTCGAGCTACTTCATGCCGATCGACTTCCTAGAGATGACGTCGAAAAAGTTGCACAAGCCAAACAGCGTCTCACGGACGTGCTCGTCCATTATCCCTCGTATGGCAACTGGAAGTATATGTGTCATCATCACGTGACAGTCGTGGGACTTCATACCGCTGAACCTCTTCTTCGCTACGTCGAGATACCTGCTTATCTTTCCCGAGTAACCGTGAGGAACTTTGACTCCTAGGAGGCACATGAAAACTGCTCGATCTCCTCCTGACACAGAGTGAAGCAGGAAGCGCGAAGCACAACCACCTCATTCTTCTTAACCCTTTTGTGGCGACCCTGGGTCCCTTCCGTTTGATCGTCATCATCATCCTATCAGGGTACTGAAGCTCCTTCTTGATGCCAAGCAATTTCAGGTCATTTCTTGCTTTCGGCCCATCCTTGGTCCTCTCCGACATGTTGAGGAGAGTGCCAAGCAGACTCTCGGTAACATTCTTCGTGATGTGCATTACATCGAGGCTATGGGGCGTGTGGAGGACCTTCCAGTATGGCAGGTCCCAGAAAACAGACCTCGCTTTCCATACACCCAGAAGCAGCTTTGTCCTTGGTTGCTTCTTCCCTAGAACTGGGCACTCATCCCAATTATTCAGAAGCTCCTCGATTTCTTCACCGCTCCTCGTACGCGGGGCTCTTTCGAGCTCGTCTTTACCATTGAATAGGTCACCGCGTTTTCTCCACGGGTGATCCATGCGAAGCCACTTTCGAGTCCCTTGGAACACGGTTTTCGAAGACCCAAGATCCTTGGGTAGCTGGAGATGCGGGGTCTTATCCATGCACTTGACACATGCATTGTGTCCGTGGTTCACCTGGGTCGATACATATGCGTAACCAGGATAGTCCTCCACCGTCGTGAGCAACGCGGCTCTCAGAGGGAAATATTCTTTAGTGTAGGCGTCCCACGTATGGGCTGGTGTCTCCCACAACGTGGCTAACTCCTCTTTCAACATCCCGAGATAAAGATGCATATCGACACCTGGCTGTTTCGGCCCCTGAATAAGAATGCTCATGTGTACGTACCTTAGCTTTGTGTAGAGCCACGGGGGGATGTTGTACGGCCATACAGACACGGGCCAGGTGCTATGCGTGCTACTCTGGTTGCCAAAAGGATTGAGTCAATCGGTGCTCATACCCAGCCTGACATTCCTTGCATCGCCCCCGAACTCTTCGAACTCGATGTCCAATGCATTCTACTGGCTAGCGTCTGAAGGGTGTGTTAGGATCTTGCCCTTCTCTGGATCATCTTCGGGTTTCTCCCTTTCCGTGTGCCATTGCATTAGCTTTGCTTCCTTAGGATCTACGAAATATCTCTGTAGACGGGGAGTGATAGGAAAGTACCATACCACTTTTCGAGGAACTTTTTTGTTCCCTCTCTTGTACCGTCCATGGCCGCACACCGGACATGTGGTTCTCTCCGCGTACTCGTTACGATAAAGTGCGCAATCATTGATACATGCATGGTATTTAACGTGCGGTAGGTCGAGAGGGCACACGATTTTATTGGCCTCCTCTATACTTGTTGGCAATGTGTTCCCGTTAGGAAGACGATCGTGCCAGAATTCTATGTTAGTATTGAAGCTCACGTCGGTCCATTTGTGTTCCGCCTTCATCTCTAGAGCCTTGAGCGTTACACTCAGGCGTGTATCCTCGGGCCGACACCCAGGATACAATGGAGTCATCCCATCTAACTCCATTTGCGCTACCTTGGCTTTCTCCCTGGCTGCAGCTTTGGCATTGCTCGTCTCCTTGAGAAGCAGTTCCTGAACATGAGGGTCCCTTAACACCGAAGTTAGAAGCGTCTGGGTGTTCGCTTCTTCTCCTTCTTCATGATGGTCATGCCCGTCGACATCTCCTTCTTCGTCATGATGATCATGCCCGTCGCTGGTATATTCTTCGTCATCATGACCATGCTCGTCGGGAGACTCTTCGTCTTCTCGCTCGCCCAAGTCTTCATGATGACCAACACCATTTACTGTCAGCTCCTCATCGAAGTCGTCGCGCATGAAACCGCGCCTGAGCAGGTGATCCTCCAATTGTCCAGAATCAGGGTCGATCCAGCGCTAGAGTTTGCATGTTCGACATGGACATCTTATCTAGGTCTTGTTTTTCCGAATCATGTCCGCCTTGGTGTCTTTCTTATACCTAGTAACTCGACCTTCGCTCATGCTGACGACCATGGTAGCCTGCACGGTATGCACATATAGAGCAAAAAGACAGAGAGTAGGTTAATTAGAAATATACACACACAAAACACACATGCATGGTCGTCGCCGAAAAAATTCGGCATGACCTTTCCTAAAAGTAGGACATATGGGTGGTGCAAAAATTTGCCGAACTGGAAATGAATCAACATTTTGGAAAACATACATGCACCACATAGGGATAGAGACAAGCAAAAACAAGAATCTTCTTCCCATGCAAGATTCCCATACAAGCATTCATGCACCACACAAGCTTCATGCACAAACATCATCATTGCGCCATGCATGCATCGCATATACACACAGCCCGCACGACAAGCTTTACATGAAGGGAATATGCCCTGAGAGGCAATAATAAAGTGTTTATTATGTGTATTCCAAGTATATGATAGATGTTTATTTTTCATTCTATAATTGTATTAATACGGAAACATTAATACATGTGTGTTTAATAAACAAACAGAAAGTTCCTAGTTATGCCTCTCTCATAAACTAGCTCGTTGATGAACAAGATGATCAAGGTTTCCTGATCATGGACATTGGATGTTGTTAATAACGAGATCACAACATTAGTGTAATGGTGTGATGAACATTCATCCGAAGTATAGCATTACGATCAAAGTCATTGAGTTAATATTGCTATAACAACTTACGAAGTGATCCTAATCCTTAGACCATGAGATCATGTCAATCACTAACACCGGAAGAGTTTCTTGATAACATCAAACGTCAGACCGTAACAGGGTGATTATAAAGATGGATTCGGAACTAATAAAGTGTTATGTTGAGGCTCATGGATCGAGAGTGGAATTTGTTTATCCCGATGACGGATAGATATACTCTGGGCCCTCTCGGTGATATCACATTGATTAGCTTGCAAGCAAGTGATTTGATCACTAGAATGTTATATCACGGGAACGAGAAAAGAGTGCATGTCAGTAACGATATCAAACTAGGTATGGAGATACCGATGATCGAATCTCGGACATGTAATATATCGTGAAACAAAGGGATTAAGATACTAGCGTAAAAGGTTCCGACGATCACAAGAAAGTCATCGTTGAATGTATGGGAGTCAGTATGGGTCTCCAGATCCCGCTTCTAATTATTGATCCGAGAGGGGTCTCGATCATGTCCGCATTATTCACGAACCGTAGGGTGACACACTTAAGAGACACCGACATCCAATTGGAGCAAAAGTTTCATGCTGAAAGAATGAACAAGCGCAGGAATTTATTTCACTAGATACCGAAACAGGTTTTCGGGTGAAATTGCATAAAATGGTTATGCATGTGAAATAGAATTCTATCAAGGGGTTATTTGTGAATGTTTGTCATTAAAGTAATTGACAAAATTCTTAATAAAATAAAAGAGTTTTATTTAATGAGAGTTTGCATTAAATTTGGTGGAAATTTAATGGCAAGTTTGAGTGGGATTTTGAGTGGAGGCATATGAATGGATTTTTGTGAGTGGAGTGTCCACCCACATGAAGAGGGGAGGGCAAGGGGTCAGCCCCCATGCGCCGGCCACCCCCTTGGGGTCCCCCCTCCTCCTATAAAAGGAGCCCCTCCTCTCACTTCTCACTCACACCTCCTCGTGAAGGATCTCTCTCCCCCTCTAGAATTTATCCCCATGGTCTCGGACTAGCGAGATACATGTTACCGGTGGCTATTCGGCAAGAAAACAAAAAATTTCCTACGATATGAACTATGTACCAAGATCTATCTATTAGATACAAACAACGGGTGGATGTATATCCGTAGAGAACATACCCTTGAAGACCGACAAAGCTTAACCAGTTCAACTCGTGGTTGATGTAGACTATCTCTTGCCGATCTCAAGATCGAGAGGAAGTCCTAGCGCCGCAAATCAGCAGCGCATCCGTGCTCGCACACACGTTCGAGGCACCGAGCAACCTCCGCCTCCTCGCTCCAGTGATGCAGTGGAAGCACAACTCTTTCTTGCCGAATCTATGCGTAGATGCTTTACACGGGTAGTACACATATGAGTATGTGGGCGATGATGATCATGTTGTTGCTCCTTTGTTGTAATTTTGGATATTGGTGGCATAGTGGGATGAAGCGGCCCGGACAAACTTTACATGTCCTCGCACATGAGACCTGTTCTACGCTTGACATGCAACTAGTTTGCATAAGTGGCTAGCGGGTGTCTGTCTCTCCTACTATAGTCAATATCTATTTTGCAACGAGTTGTCAAAAATTTGGTTATCCTCGTTGTGGTTCATGATCGTAGGTAAGAACGGTTCTTTCTCGAAAGCCCTAAGCCATGTAAAACTTGCAATGGATAAATTAGAGGCGTCTAGTTTAGATTATTGTTGGGCTAGTGTTATGATATGGTGATGTTGTAAGTAGAAGTATGAGATGATACTCTTACAACACACATAGCGTGTAAACTCCATAGACCTTGGATTTACACATATAGGTATGATAGTGATCATACCACGATGCACATGATAGAGATCATCTGCGGGAACCATAACATTTCACTAATAAACATGTGATGGTTGATAGCATCTTATATTGCTTGTTTAGCGCTTTGTTAGCATAATAAGATGATCCCTCATTTAAATATCAAGATAAGAATGTGTTCTTCCTTTAGTATGCACCGATTATGTTTCGTCGCTCCAAGACATCACGTGATGATCGGGTGTTCTTGGATCCACGACCATATTTCGGGTGTAAAACAGTTACACACGGGAATACTAAGGTTCTAACTTGGCGAGCCTAGCATGTACATACATGGCCTCGGAACACGGACCGAAAGGTTAAGCATGAGTCATATAGTTGATATGATGCCCATTTGATGCTCGCCTTTGAAGCTATACCGACTCACGTGATGATCGAACTTGGTATAGTGGATTTGGTTCATGTAATCACCAAAAAGGCATGAGGGATGTCGTTTTTGAGTTGGAGTTCATTCGTAATATGGATTAGTTGAACTCAAACTATCATACACTTAGTCTAAACTTTACAAATTCTGTTGTAGATGGAACCACCTAATTTTAATTTCAATGTGTTCACGGAGAAAGAGAAACTAGCAACGAACGGTAGCAACTTTACCGAATGGGCCATGAATTTGAGGATTCTCCTCTCTGCTGCACAAAAGCAATACGTGCTAGAAGCGCCACTAGGCCCCCCACCTTTTGAGGATGCCCCTGACGAGGAGAAGAATGTCTATCAGACTCGTCAGGAGGACCAAAACTTAGTTCATTGCGGCATATTGTATGGGCTAGAGCCGGAACTTCGAAAGCATTTCGAAAACGGCAATGCATTTGATACAATGGGTGAGTTGAAAATGATTTTTGACACACATGCTGCTGTAGAGAGCTACAACGCTTCAGAAAAGTTCTTTAGCTGCATGATGGAAGAGCATAGCTCCGTTAGTGAGCATGTACTCAAGATGTCGGGTTACGCTGATAAGCTTGTGTCCTTGGGAATAACGATTCCCATTGACTTAGGCATCCATCATGTTCTGCAGTCTCTGGCACCTAGCTATAAGAGCTTTGTGATGAACTATAATATGCAAGGCATGAAGAAGTCTCTCCCCGAGCTTCTGTCAATGCTTAAAACTGCAGAAGTGGAGATCAAAAAGGAACATCAAGTGTTGATGATCAATAGGAACACTGGTTTCAAGAAAGACAAGAAGGTAAAAAGGAAGGGAAGTAAGGGCGGCAAGCCGGTTGCCGTGCCTGAAAAGAAACCCCGAGTTGGACCTAAGTCTGATACCGAGTGCTACTATTGTAAGGGGACTGGCCACTAGAAGCGCAACTGCCCCAAGTATTTGGCAGACAAGAAGGCCGGCAAGGCAAACAAAGGTATATATGATATACATGTTATTGATGTGTACTTGACTAGTGCTCGTAGTAGAACCTGGGTATTTGATACCGGTTCAGTTGCTAATATTTGTAACTCGAATCAGGGGCTACGGAACAAGCGACCGCTAGCAAGGGGTGAGGTCAAGATGCGTGTCAGCAATGGATCAAGCGTTGATGTGATCGCCGTCGGAATGATGCCTCTCCATTTGTCGTCGGGATTAGTTATAAACTTGAATAATTGTTATCTGGTGCCTGCACTGAGCATGAACATTGTATCTGGATCGTGTTTGATGCGAAGTGGTTATTCATTTAAATCTGAGAACAATGGTTGTTCCATTTATATGAATGAAATCTTTTATGGTCATGCACCGATGATGAATGGTTTATTTCTATTAGATCTCGATGATAATGTTACACATATTCATAATGTTGATGCTAAAAGGATCAAACTTAATGATGATATATCCGCATATATGTAGCACTGCCGTCTAGGTCATATTGGCGTTAAACGCATGAAGAAGCTCCATTCGGATGGACTTTTGGAATCACTTGATTTTGAATCATTTGATACATGTGAGCCATGCCTTATGGGCAAGATGACTAGAACGCCATTTTCCGGTTCAATGGAACGGGCGATAGATTTATTGGAAATCATACATTCTGATGTATGTGGTCCAATGAGTATGTCGGCGCGAGGTGGATATCGTTATTTTGTTACTTTCACGGATAATTTGAGTAGATACGGTTATATCTACTTGATGAAACACAAGTCTGAAACCTTTGAAAAGTTCAAGGAATTTCAGAATGAAGTGGAAAATCATCGTAATAGAAAGATAAAATTTCTACGGTCCGACCGTGGAGGTGAGTATCTAAGTTACGAGTTTAGCACTCACATGAAATAATGTGGAATTGTTTCACAACTCACACCTGCCGGAACACCATAGCGAAATGGTTTGTCGGAACGTCGTAATCATACTTTATTAGATATGGTTTGATCTATGATGTCTCCGACGGACTTGTCGTTGTCATTTTGGGGTTATGCACTAGAAACTGCTGCATTCACTTTAAATCGGGCACCATCTAAATCCGTTGAAAAGACACCGTATGAATTATGGTTGGGAAACAAACCTAAGCTATCATTTCTAAAAGTTTGGCGATGCGATGTTTATGTGAAGAAACTTCAACCGGATAAACTCGAACCCAAAGCGGAAAAATGCGTCTTCATAGGATACCCTAAGGAAACTATTGGGTATTCCTTCTATCACAGATCCGAGGGCAAGGTTTTTGTTGCCAAGAATGGATCCTTTCTAGAGAAAGAGTTTCTCGTGAAAGGTGTGAGTAGTCGGAAGGTAGAACTCGAAGAGGTTATTGAACCTTCTCTTCAAAGTATGGCGAGTAGCGCAGCGCCGGAAGTTGTTCCGGAGTTGGCTCCACCTGTTGAAGAGGGAACTAATGATAATGATCATGAAACTCCGAAAGAGAGTACTACCGAACCTCGCAGGTCTAGCAGGACGCATGCAGCTCCCGAGCTCTACGGAAATCCTGTCATGAATTTCACGGTTGATGAAAATTATGACCCTGCGACGTATGAAGAAGCGATGATGAGCCCGGATTCCAACAAATGGTTAGAAGCCATGAAATCCATGATGGAATCCATGTATGAAAATCAAGTTTGGAACTTGGTGGAATTACCTCACGACCGAAAGGCCGTGGAGAACAAATGGATTTTCAAAAGGAAAACTGATGCTGATGGTAATGTGACCGTCTATAAAGCTCGACTTGCCGCAAAGGGGTTTCGTCAAATTCAAGGAGTTGACTACGATGAGACTTTCTCTCCCGTAGCGATGCTAAAGTCAGTTAGGATTATGTTAGCAATTGCTGCATATTTTGATTATGAGATATGGCAGATGGATGTCAAAACCGCATTTCTCAATGGTAATATTGAAGAAGAGTTGTATATGATACAACCAAAGGGTTTTGTCGATCCTAAGGATGCTAACAAGGTGTGCAAGCTTCAGCGATCCATCTATGGATTGAAGCAAGCATCACGAAGTTGGAATCTTCGCTTTGATGAGGTGATCAAAGAGTTTGGATTTGTCCAAACTCATGGAGAAGCTTGTATTTACAAGAAAGTGAGTGGGAGCAATGTGGCATTTCTGATATTATATGTGGATGACATATTATTGATCGGAAATGATATAGATCTTTTAAACAGTGTTAAAAGTTATCTAAATAGCAAATTTTCAATGAAGGACCTAGGTGAAGCGTCATACATATTAGGCATAAAGATCTATAGAGATAGATCTAGACGCCTAATAGGGCTATCGCAAAGTACATACCTTGATAAGATTTTAAAGAAGTTTAAAATGGACGGAAGTAAGAAGGGGTTCTTACCTATGTTGCAAGAAAGACATTGAGTAAGACTCAAAGTCCGGCTTCGGCGGAAGAAAGAGAGATAATGGACAAAGTCCCCTATGCTTCAGCCATAGGCTCTATAATGTACGCCATGCTATGTACAAGACCGGATGTGGCACATGTTATTAGTTTGACTAGTAGGTACCAATCGGATCCAGGTTCGGAACACTGGATAGCGGTCAAGAATATCCTTAAGTACTTACGAAGAACTAAGGATATGTTTCTTGTATACGGAGGTGAAGAAGAGCTCGTCGCTAAGTGTTATGTTGACGCTAGCTTTGACACCGATCCGGATGACTCTAAGTCTCAATCCAGATACGTATTTCTCATGAATGGCGGAGCGGTTAGTTGGAGGAGTTCCAAACAACCTGTGGTAGCGGGATCAACAACGGAGGACGGAATATGTTGCTGCTTCAGAAGCGGCTCAGGAAGCAGTTTGGATGAAGGAGTTCATATCCGAACTAGGAGTGGTTGCAAACGCGTTGGACCCAATGGTGATCTATTGTGACAACAATGGTGCCATTGTCAATGCCAAAGAGCCAAGGTCTCACAAGCAATCCAAGCATATTAAGCGCCGGTTTCACTCCATCCACGAGCATGTCAAGGATGGAGATATAAAGATTTGTAAAGTACATACGGATCTCAATGTAGCAGATCCGTTGACTAAAACTCTCCCTAGAGCAGAACATGATCAACACCAGAACTCGATGGGTGTTAGATTTATCACTATGTAACTAGATTATTGTCTCTAGTGCAAGTGGGAGACTGAAGGGAATATGCCCTGAGAGGCAATAATAAAGTGTTTATTATGTGTATTCCAAGTATATGATAGATGTTTATTTTTCATGCTATAATTGTATTAATACGGAAACATTAATACATGTGTGTTTAATAAACAAACAGAAAGTTCCTAGTTATGCCTCTCTCATAAACTAGCTCGTTGATTAACAATATGATCAAGGTTTCCTGATCATGGACATTGGATGTTGTTAATAACGGGATCACAACATTAGTGTAATGGTGTGATGAACATCCATCCGAAGTATAGCATTACGATCAAAGTCATGGAGTTTATATTGCTATAACAACTTACGAAGTGATGCTAATCCTTAGACCATGAGATCATGTCAATCACTAACACCGGAAGAGTTTCATGATAACATCAAACATCACACTGTAACAGGGTGATTATAAAGATGGATTCAGAACTAATAAAGTGTTATGTTGAGGCTCATGGATCGAGAGTGGAATTTGTTCATCCCTATGACGGATAGATATACTCTGGGCCCTCTCGGTGATATCACATTGATTAGCTTGCAAGCAAGTGATTTGATCACTAGAATGTTATATCACGGGAACGAGAAAAGAGTGCATGTCAGTAACGAGATCAAACTAGGTATGGAGATACCGATGATCGAAGCTCGGACATGTAATATATCATGAAACAAAGGGATTAAGATACTAGCGTAAAAGGTTCCGACGATCACAAGAAAGTCATCGTTGAATGTGTGGGAGTCAGTATGGGTCTCCAGATCATGTCCGCATTATTCACGAACCGTAGGGTGACACACTTAAGAGACACCGACACCCAATTGGATCAAAAGTTTCATGCCGAAATAATGAAAAAGCGCAGGAATTTATTTCACTAGATACCGAAACAGGTTTTCGGGTGAAATTGCATAAAGTGGTTATGCATGTGAAATAGAATTCTAGCAAGGGGTTATTGTGAATGTTTGTCATTAAAGTAATTGACAAAATTCTGAATAAAATAAAAGAGTTTTATTTAATGAGAGTTTGCATTAAATTTGGTGGAAATTTAATGGCAAGTTTGAGTGGGATTTTGAGTGGAGGCATATGAATGGATTTTTGTGAGTGGAGTGTCCACCCACATGAAGAGGGGAGGGCAAGGGGGCAGCCCCATGTGACGGCCACCCCCTTGGGGTCCCCCCTCCTCCTATAAAAGTATCCCCTCCTCTCACTTCTCACTCACACCTCCTCGTGAAGGATCTCTCTCCCCCTCTAGAATTTATCCCCATGGTCTCGGACTAGCGAGATACATGTTCCGGTGGCTATTCGGCAAGAAAGAGTTGTGCTTCCGCTGCATCGCTGGAGCAAGGAGGCGGAGGTTTCTCGGTGCCTCGAACGTGTGTGCGAGCACGGATGCGCTGCTGATTTGTGGCGCTAGGACTTCCTCTCGATCTTGAGATCGGCAAGAGATCGTCTACATCAACCACGAGTTGAACTCGTTAAGCTTTGTCGGTCTTCAAGGGTATGTTATCTACGGATATACATCTGCCCGTTGTTTGTATCTAATAGATAGATCTTGGTACATAGTTCACATCGTAGGAAATTTTTTGTTTTCTATGCTGCGAACCCTACATTACACCTACAAAACATGCATATTCATGGCCAATTACTCACCGGGTAGATAGAATACCGAGTCGAGAGCGCGATGTGAGAGAGTGTGGATCAATAGATCTATAGAGAGATAATAGTACACAAATAGAGATGTGGAGGAGAAAAATAGGTGTGTTTTAGATCAACTAGTTGGAGAAAGGCTTTCCCTAGCCAATCTATCAACTATAGTAGGTTTAAATATAACAAAATGTAGAAAAGTATAGACACAATGGGGTGGGAGAGAGGAGGAAGATGAGCAGGGAGGAGGGGGAAGAAGGATGTGAAATGGATGGTGGTAGATAGAGGGGTGCAAAGCTGCCACCTTTGTGCAGATCTGGTCGAAGGATTCTGTGGCGCATATAGGACGTATGCGCCACAGAAGTTCAATCTTTTGTGGCGCATACAGGCTGCATGCACCACAGAACCTTGGCCATAGGGTGCAGTGGGCCATGTGGGCCCCCTGACTCAATGTTCTGTGGCGCATGGCCAACGAATGCGCCACAGAACCTTGGCCAGTGGACAGACACTATGGGCACGGCACTCAGTGTTCTGTGGCGCATACTGTGGTTATGCGCCATAGAAGGTTAAACTTTTGTGGCGCATATCTGACCCATGCGCCACAGAACACTGAGGGCACAGATCTGCACCAAATAAAGGTGGCATATAAAGCTCTTTAATGACACCCCTCTATATATATGTCACACTCCCTGTCCAAAGCAACATACCTTCCCTCATGTCTTCTTCCCACAACTCGTCGGATGACTTGCTGGAGAGCACAGCCCGCTCGCATTCCCTGCAGCCTACTCGCAGTGGAGGGGCGAGGTCGAGGGGCAGTGCTCGGAGTCAGCCACCGCGGGATTCAGAGGTCAACCTAATCGAGGAGGAGGCCAGCCTGCGGCACGAGGCCCTCTACAACAAGGCCATAAGGTTGTACGCCATGCTCGCGTCTCCGGAGGAGAGGGCGCGCATGGCAGAACCAATCGGGTGGCGACCGGTGCTCGACCCCAACGTGTCCATGGAGGACCACGTCCGCAGGATGCAGGCGCGCGTGAACAGGGAGGTTTGGCATCTTCCACCGCCATCGCCCCCACCAGCTCTTTGAAGGGATTTGCAATGTTGCAGTTTGTGTATTTGCAATGATGTATGGCATTGTTGTTTTGCTGTTCAAGGCTATGCGCATGTGCATTTTGCAACGATGTATGCCACTACACATGTCTATCTACTAGATTGTCTAGTATATTCTACCTATTCCACTGGTACTTGTTTAGTTGGGAAAAGCACAATAGGAAAATGTGTGTACTAGGAAACAAATAATCTGAGAAGCATGAAGCATTTTGTGGCGCATACTGCACACATGCGCCACAGAAGTTTGTTCTTCTGTGGCGCATACGCAACAATGCGCCACAGAAGCTTGTACATAGGTGTCCAGAGAGTGGGGCCCACATAATTGTTCTGTGGCGCATATTGAGATATGCGCCACAGAACATATAAACTTCTGTGGCGCATCACCCTGTATGCGCCACAGAAGTTTGGTTAGAGCACGGTCAGAGCCCTCCTGTTGTGGGTCCCATCAAACTTGTGTGGCGCATACGGAGTAATGCGCCACAGAAGATTCATTGTCCAACGGCTGGTGTGGGTCCCACAAAACTTCTATGGCGCATGGCTCTGGAAGATGCGCCACAGAAGTTTGGTGGTTCTGTGGCGCATTTCTCCGGATGCGCCACTGGATAACTTTTGTGGCGCATGGTCAGGACCATGCGCCACAGAAGGTATGTCTATCTATAGCTAGTTTCCTAGTAGTGTGACGTGTACAAGATCCTCCGACAAGAACGGGACTCCATGGCGGAAACTCTCCGGCAGGCCGAGATTAGCATCTTCAGTAAGTGATTGTTCGCCTTGTATTTCTGTAAGTTAGATACTTTGAACTTTTTTGTGTTGTAGAACTCATGTGATCCTTTGTCGAAATTTGCAGCTCCTATGGTTTAACCCGGTCGCCTCCTCCGCCAAAGGAATGTATGGTCCTTGCCAGCAACTTTATCAACACCACCATCACGCAGACCAAACAGATTATCAAGCCCATCCAGATTAACATCAAGGTAGTGGAGTCTGTGGCAAAGTTCTCGGAGATCCTCCGCCGAGCCCCCGAGCGTATTGCAAGCTGGAAAGCTTCATGTACACGAGTCAGTGCAAGGATGGCGTTGTCAATGGTCAAGGCACACTACGAAAATGCCGACATCGACACGGTGACCTCTGGTATCCCCGACGTAGACGACGAAGGCCAAAAGATAGATCATGAAGCTATCCTGGCGTCGCTCGCGGGTTTTGACACCAGAGTCACCGAGTTGGTCGACCCTAACGTCTTTGTTCCCATGAAAACCATTGACGGCAACAGCCAAAGCTCCTCCGAGACCCTCAACACTGCCGACTTCGAGGAAGGTGACTCTCCTGCTGCCGACGATGTTGCGTCCAAGTCGCCTACGCCAGAGGAATGAAAAAAACAATTTGTAATATTTGTTTCCTCTGTAATGTGTATGCGGAAAAAACTATGTGTTAACTTAAGGCGGAAAATAAAGATTGTTATTTCCTGCCACTCAAGAATTGGTTCCAGCATGTATATATTTTTTAAGCAAGTGATGGCTTATCCATTACTCTGGTTTTTATGCTTGACCTTTCGTGAGTCGGAAGACTCGTTGTCGGAACCATGCGCTCAGATGATGATGCCCAATGGCACAATCAATAACCTAAGCACAAAATCGCCGACAATAAGTGCCGAAAGTCACTACTCCAGAATCCACATAAAACAACAAAGAACTTGTTAGACACGAAAACTTAAGGTAACGCCCGTAGGCGGAATTTTCACAAGTGCAATTGCAAAGCTTGTGCATAAAGGTTTTATCCGATCCAAAAATGAACACTAAAGGAGGTAAAAGACTCAGAAATATGAGTGAACCAGAGAGATTTATTTCATTTATCATATAAGAGGTACACAATAGATAAAAAATGCTAAGTGTAGAAAGGACGTAGCTGTGCTATGTTCCATGGCCGATCAAGCTCCGGGTAGTCATCATCCGCGTCACGTCGCTTACGCTTATGATCCTTGTTGGGTCTATCCTTCAGTTCACGATTGTCAACTAGGTAGTAAGACCCATTGAGCAGCGTCTTGCTTATGATGAACGGTCCTTCCCATGGCGGGGATAATTTGTGTGACTTCTTCTGCTTAAGTCGGAGCACCAGATCCCCCTCTTTAAACGAGCGATGCCGAACGTGGCGACTATGGTAGCTGCGTAGCTTCTGTAAGTAGATGGCAGATCTTTGGCATGCCAATACGCGCTCCTCCTTGAGAAGGTCCACATCTAGGCATCTGAATTCTTCAGCGTCATCTTCGTCGTAGGCGAGAACCCTTGGTGCATCGTGAAGGATGTCGGAAGGCAGGATTGCTTCTTCTCCATATACCATGAAGTAAGGGGTATAGCCGGTGGATCTGTTGGGTGTAGTTCGTAAACTCCATAGCACAGATGGAAATTCTTCCGCCCAGGCTCCAGCTACTCTGTGTAGCAATGCCTCAAGACGTGGCTTGATTCCCTGCAGAATTAATCCATTGGCTCTCTCAACCTGACCATTGGACTATGGGTGTGCCACAGATGCAAGGTCAAGTCGGATGCATTTGTCCCAACAATAAGCCTCCAGTTGCTGTCGTTGTCGGTGACTATGCTATGTGGGAGACCAAATCTCACCACTAGATCCCGGAAAAACCTAAGGGTAGTTGCCCCATCAAGCTTTCTAATGGGTTTAGCTTCTATCCATTTTGTTAATTTATCAACTGCTACTAGCAGAAGTGTAAATCCACATGGTGCCCTTTGTAACGGACCCACCATGTCCAGCCCCCAGACTACAAACGGCCAAGTTATTTGTATTGTACGCAATTCTTCAGCAGGAACATGTGGTTGTCAGGCATAATACTGGCATCCCATGCATGTCTCAACCAGCTTGTCGGTGTCCGCCTTCGCGGTCAGCCAGTAGAATCCTTGTCAAAAGGCTTTAGCGACCAAAGATCGGGGAGCGACGTGATGCCTGCAATCTCCGAGATGGATTTCGCGTAGGATTTCAATACCTTCTTGCTGGGAAACACACTTAAGGTATACACCAGTAGTGCTTCTTTTGTAGAGCTGTCCATTGATTATGGTATAGCCCTTTTCTCGACGTAATAATTGCCGTGTTTAGACTTCGTCGTCGAGAAAAGTTCCGTGTTCGAGATATTCCATGAACGGTTTTGTCCAAGTCGGAGGGACCTTTGCCACCATGTGGATGAAAGAGTCTACTCTGGCCGGGTTGTTGATGTCTACTCGCTTCACGAATGGTGTCCGTAGATGCTCTAGGAAAACTCCAGGCAGAATTCGTTTACGCCCTGATCCAAGCTTAGACAACAGATCTGCCGCCTCGTTTTTCTCCCTAGGTACATACTTGACCTCATATCCCAAGAAGCTCTTGGCTATCTTGTCCACTTCGTCTCGATATGACGCCATCATAGGGTTCTGTGCATGCCAGGTGCTAGGCACCTGCTGGGCAACCAAGTCGGAATATCCACAGCAAACTATGCGCTTGATGCCAATATCCTTGGCTACGCGTAATCCGTGAATGAGTGATTCATACTCCGCCATGTTGTTTGTAGCCTCGAAGTGGATCTGCAGAACGCCGTGTAGCTTGTCCCCAGTTGGTGACTGTAGCAGTACACCAGCCCTCGAGCCGTTGAGCAGCTTTGATCCGTCAAAGTGCATCACCCAGTATTCTGGCTCCGGCAATGGGTAGCATATGGCATCTCCGTCCAATCTGCGATAAAATCCTCCAAGGCTTGTGACTTGATAGCGTCGCGTCTCTTGTAGGTGATCTTGAAGGCGGCAAGTTCAATGCCCCACTTCGCGACCCTTCCTGTAGCATCGCTATTGTTGATGATGTCGGACAGTGGAGTCTTGCTCACCACTGTGATGGGGTGCTCCTGAAATAGTGCCTCAGCTTCCGAGAAGCAAGGATCCTTCATGTGTAATTTGGTGTGATCTTTCATGCAAAGAAGACTGTGACTGCCCTAAGATGTGATGTGGCTGGGAATACATCAAACTATAGTTGTGTTTATATTTGATGCTAGTTACTGATACTATCCTGCGTGTTTTGGCATACAAGGAATTGCATCGTCAAACAAGGATGTGAAATGAGGAGAGGCAGGAAAATTGGATTGCACCAGTATCATTGACTTGGAGTGTCCGACAAAACAAAATCCTCTGGCTAGGTCTTCAGATCTTACTAGCCTCACCCCTGCTGCTCCTCTTTTGCACGGGCTCCATGGTGTATGTAAGTTCCGGTGTTCCTCCCTCTTCTCCTCCACTTTTTATATGAGGCATGGTTGTATTACATATTGTTTATTGCATTCTGTCGTTCATAGAACTTGTTTGAGAACTCACAAAGAATTAATGGAGTCACTGTCCCTGACGTCCAATATGCCATGTTCTGTAGGTACTCACAAAGAACTTGTTTGAGCACTCACAAAGAATACATGTTCCGTGACCATGCTAGTTTATTTTTTACATATGCCGAAACATCTACTGCTTGATACTAGAGTTGGACTAATGCCTTACATTACTAGCTAGATAAGTTATGCCCCATTGATGTAATGCCAGTACAAATTCAAAGCATGTAGTCTATTGGATTATCGTACTTTCAAGCTTTTATGGAAATTTAACTTACCACTGGTAATGTGTTGTTACTTATTTATCCAATTGATATCACTTATGCTTGCTTTTCTTTGCTTGCCAGATTGACAGAAATGCCATGTGAAGAAGTATTTTAGGAAGTTCTTGGACAGTATCTATGTCAGCGACAAGGGCGTAATTAAGGGGTAGTGAAATTTGATGTGTTTATGATCTGGTTGTGTCTTGTGTGATCTGGATGTGTCTTGTACGTGGAATTATGTGATAGTTGAGGTAAAATGCTGCATTTTAGACTATCTTGATGATGTGTAAATTATATTATTGGGAATATTTATTTTATTTAAATTGTATGATTGTAAAAATTGTTGGCCTGGTTTGAATATTCCATTCTGTTAGAATAGCCTCTACTGGATCTATGAAAGGCCATGATCAAGTCAATGTTATGCTGAAATTGGCTGCACACGAAACGGACCCTAAATAGGCCATGGCCCCAAAAAGACAAACCTTATAAAGGCCACGTCCCAAAAAATCAAATGGACCTTAAAAAGGCAACGGCCCAAAAAGAACAGCTACATAAATGGCCAAGGCCATGAAAATAAAATTCTGGATTTATTGGGCTTAGCCCAAGTAGGCGACTGAAATGGACTAGGCTGATTTCGATTTAAGACGATTTAATTTCGTCACAATTTTGCCACGTTGGATCGGCCACGTCGGATCTGACCTGGCCTGGCTGGATGGTCCGTGACGATATTGAATCGTCATAAAGGTTATGACGATCCAATTTCGTCATAGACCATTATGACGATTTTACCAGAAACGTCGTTATAGTTTATTTGCGACGCCTAGCTTTCGACGATCTTAAAATCGTCATAAACAGACTACTATGACGATTTTGTGACGAAAATGGAGGGTCATATATAGACAGATTCCTTGTAGTGGGAATACTCCTTAAGCTATCTTTTGGGTAGTGCGGGTAATGCTGCTTGGACTCCGTCAAGACCTCTCTTACATAATAAACTGGTCGTTGAACTCCGTGCTCATAGCCTGGTTCCTTCCGCTCTACCACGACGACGATGCTGATTACACGGTTGGTGGCCGCCATGTAAATTAACATGGGCTCTCTAGGCTCGGGTGCTGCAAGGATAGGCACTCAGGAAAGAATCTCCTTGAGCTACTTCAATGATGCATTTGCTTCGTCCGTCCACGTGAATTTGTCCGTCTTCTTCAACAACTTGTACAGTGGCAGAGCCTTCTCTCCAAGTCGGCTGACGAACCTACTAACTACTTCAACACAACCTGTTAGTCGATGTATGTCCTTTAGGCATGTTGGACGGTTTATGTTTAAGATGGCCTTGATTTTCTCCGGGTTGACCTCGATTCCATTCTGGGAAACGATGAAGCCCAACAATTTGCCGGCTGGAACCCCGAAGACGCACTTCTTAGGGTTAAGCATCATGTTGTATTTCCGGAGATTATCAAAGGTTTCTCTTAAGTCGGAGATTAAGTCATTTGATTATTTAGACATCACCGCTATATCGTCCACATAGGCGTGAACGTTCTGACCAATTTGATCGTGTAGGCAACGATGCATTGTCCGCTGGTACGTAGCACCTGCGTTTTTTAGCAAACGTGACATAGCAAAACATGTCGTAGAGTGTTGTGAACGAAGTGGCCAATTGGTCTGACTTCCTCATCTTGATCTGGTGGTATCCTGAGTATGCATCGAGAAAACACAAAAGTTCCGAGCCAGCCGTCGAGTCAATGACTTGGTCAATGCAAGGCAAAGAAAACGGATCTTTGGGACATGCTTAGTTAAAGCCGATGTAATCAACGCACATTCTTAATTCTTTGGTTCCCTTTTTGGGGAGAAGTACAGGATTGGCCAACCATTGGGTGTGAAGGACTTCTTGGATAAAACTAGCCTTAAGTAACCTAGCTATATCTTTGCCTATGGCGCGTCTCTTCTCATCTCCAAAGCGTCGTAGAGGTTGCTTCACTGGTTTGCATTTTGGATCAATGTTCAAGCTGTGCTTGGCAAGTTCCCTAGGTACACCTTTCATGTCAGCAGGTTGCCAAGCAAAGATGCCCCTATTCTCACGGAGGAACTCGACGAGCGTTCTTTACTATTTGGGATCCAAGTTCGTCCCAATGGCGGTGGTCTTGGAGGCATCGCCTACCACAAGTTCCACCGACTTGGTTTCGATGGCGGCCTTGAATGCTGGGGCGGAGTCAGAAATCTGTTTCTTCAATGCGGGCATCTCTGAGGCATCGACCTTGCTCTGGATCTCCTTGAATTCTTCGCTGTAGAGGACAGCTTTTGCGTAGGCTTCTTCTCCAATTTCGTAGTCCCTAGCTTTTGCAAAGCTTCCGGATACGGTGATGACACCGTTTGGTCCGGGTATCTTGAGGTTGTTGTAGACGAAGCATGGCTTGGCCATGAAGGTGTGGAATATGCCGCAGCCGAATATGACGTGGTACACGCTCTTAAAGGGGACCACCTCAAAGGTCATGCGCTCTTGGCGGTAATTATTAACATCACCAAAAGCAACCTGAAGTGTGATGCACGTACCCAAGGAACCGAGCCTCCCGACCAGGAACTACGTCGTGGAAGATGGTGTTGGTCCGCCATAGGTTTGCCTCCATCAAGTTCATCTTCTGCAGTGTATCCAGGTACATAATGTTGATGCTGCTTCCACTATCCACCATACATTTGGTGAACTCATTATCGTCAATCAGGGGGTTGATGACCATGGTGTATTGGTTCTCCGTAGGGATAAGGTCTGGGTGATCCTTCCTGTCCCAAGTAATTGGAATCTCCGACCAGCGCAGGTACTGGGGAACTGGGGGTAGAGTATCCATCAGGATCCTCATAGAGGTCTTCTGTTGTCGGACGGTGGGGGTGCCAAGGAAAGTGTGGAAAACTGTCGCCTTCTTCTTGAAGGGGTTCTTGCCTTTGCCTTCGCTCTTGGCGGCGTTCTTGGGGTCAACGTCCTCCTCCATGTCACTTGAATCCTTGGACTCCTCCTCCATCTTCTTCCCCTTGCCCTTGCCTCACGGTCTGTTCTTCCGACTTTACTTGTAGCCGGACTCCGGGTCCTCCTTGAGGTCGTTGACGAACTTGTAGTGGCAATTGGTGTGGGTGGCCTTGTTGTTGGCATCGAGGTGAACAAGGCACGACATATCGCGGTACTCTTCGTAGGTTTGGGGAACACGGAGCACTGCCGAGGTAGTTTCACTTCCTCGCTGCTGCCCATGACCAGCTCCCCGTCCTCGGCCACGTTGTCTGCCATCACCTCGTCCTGCGAAGGTCATAGCGACCATGTCGGGAGTTTGCTTTTCTTCTGGTGCGGTTTTCCGCTTTGTGTTGTTGTTCCTCCGAGCTTGAGTTGGAACGGCCATTGCCGGCAGGGAGCCGCGAGCATCATCGTCGGCAGCTGCGAACTCACTGGCCAACTGAATCATCTGGTTCAAATCTAGCTAGTGATTGTCCTGTAAGCGCTTCAGCTTATGTCGGAGCAACGTGCCCCTTTCCAACCCATCGATGAAGGCGGCCATGGTGGTCTTAGCATGCACTCCTGCGCAGGAATTCTTCATATCCAGCCAGCGGGAGAGGTAGGCGCGAGATGTCTCGTCTTTCTCTTGCACGCACCGCTGTCGATCGCCAATAGTGCAGGGACGCTTATACGTACCCTCGAATTTCTTGGTGAACGCTTATTGCATGTCCAACCAATTGCAGATGGATCTCTCCAGCAAGTCGTCAATCCATTGACGGGTCGTGCCCGCAAACATTAATGGGAGGTACTTGACAGCGATGTTGGGGCTACCCCCGGCGATTTCCACCGCATTTCTGTAATCCTGCAACCATGTAGCTGGCTTGGCGGTGCCGTCATAGGGCTTGATGGTCTTGTCAATCCGGAAACCTTTGGGGTAAGTTGCGGACCGTATTACAGGTCTAAAGCAACGTGGTCCCAGGTATGGTCCTTCCCGGGCCTCGTGGATCTTGTCTATCTGCGAACATGCAGTGTACGGCTCTGGGCTTCTTTTCTTATTGCCATCAGGGGATGGGCTACGTGAACGACCAGGGCCTCCTCCGCCATGGTGGATACTAGGTGGCGACGGAGGCGAAGGTGGCGATGGGTTAGCCTTCTTGCTGTTACCCTCCTACGAAGCCTCACGCTTGTCGCGGTTTCTTGTCGAATGTGGAGGGTCATGGCGCGACCTGCTCTTGTGTCCTTGGTTGCGCTCTTCGTCATGACGGGTCTGCTCCGTGTTGTCGCGGATGACGATGCCGCTTTGCCTTGCCGGAGGCATATCCGTAAGATGGTGAGCCTTGGGGTCTTCGCGATGTCGGGGGAGCAAGGTGGTCGCGATGGGAGACGAGGTTGGGCCTTACCTCCATTGTCGGAGGATATGGGGATAGCATCCTTCCTGTTGCACGCATCCCTCCGTCTTCGTTCTGACTAACCCGTCTGAGACCCGACATCAAGAGGAGATCTATCCCTTGGTGGCTTATGCTGGCTAGACTGGCACAATGCTGGGTCAGACTCAAGCCTCTGAGAGGTGGCCTTTTCCTGCTGTTTCACCACCTTGGCCACTAGGTCGTAGACCTGGTCCACCGCTTCGGGTGATCTATCCTGCTCCAGAAGGGTTTTGGCGACGGCGAGGTTGAGGAGAGGAGTGGGCATCACCTGCCTACCTTCACTGTCAATGTATGGCTTGGCCTGTGCCGGCTTTGAGGGAGCCCATCCTAGGTTTCGCCGTACACTAGGATCGTTGATGACGCGAGCTGGAGCTTTCTTGGCCTTCTGCTGCTGCAGCAGAGTCTTGTACTTAGCCTCCATTGCTCTAGCTTTCTCTATTGACTTCTGTGTGTTGGACAGATCTCGATCTAGCTTTGCTCCTTGCTCCACGATGGTATGCACTTCATCTAGCAGCTGCTGGCGCTTCTCGTCAAGCTAGACTACATTGCGAATATGAGCCACAGTCATGGGCTTGATGAGAAGATTGTCGTACATCACTCTATCAGCTGGAGTAACTTGGGCAGCAATAGACGTAGATGCCGGAGGCGGCGGGTTTGTGGTGTTTTTGTTGCTTGGGCCGGTGCCGAGTTCTTGCGGCTTTTGCACTGGGTTAGGCGGAGGGGGCATGTCCTTTGCGCGATCATTGTCGGCAGCAACAGGTGGTCCCTTCCCCTTGTCAAGCGCTGTAGGCGGAGCTCTCCCGGGTTCATCTTCATCCATCGTCGTCCCAATGGTGAAGTACACCTCTTGGGATGTGATGACGTTGTTGGCTTGCTCATCGTGCTTGTAATCCTCCTCCATCTCCTGCATGACGGAGTCTAGCTCCTCTGGACTGAAGTCTATCTCCTCGGAGTCTGCGCTGAAGTCGGCATAGAGCGCGTCTATCATAGAGTCGGAAGGTGTCGGGGCTTCCTCGATGACGGGGGGTGGAGGTGCAACAGCAGCGACGATGACTGGAGGTGGTGGAGCTACAGCGATGGCGGCTGGAGGTGGTGGTGGCGGTGGCTGAAGTGGTGGCGCTCCGTCAATGAGCGCCTGAGTTGCTCGATCTGCCTCCGCGTAGCTGTTGATAGTGTTCACCATACTTTCGAAGGTGAGGCGTCCTGAAGCTTGCTGCCTCCTTAGCGAATGTCGGAGAAGCGTTCCCTAATCCAGTCCTTCCACAAAGTGATACATAGCATCATCATTGGGGTAGTGCGCCAGATCGGCTCGTATACGGAGCTACCTGGCAAGGTAATCGCGGGGTTTCTCGCCCTCCCTCTGAATGCAACGCGCCAGATCAAAGATGGTAACCACGCCGACGAACTTGGATCTCTGGTGTCCAGACACACGGACGAAGCCGGCGGACTTGCACTGATCTTCCACCGTTATATCCTGCACAAGGGTGGTTTGGGTGGGCCTTGAATTTTTCTGATCTTTGCCGGTAAACTCCAGGGAGAGATCCAACATCGATCCTTCCGCGAACGTATCATGCCCGTAGGCGGTCCGTACGGGTCTTGATGCTCCTCCGACTCCCAGGGAACTAGTGCCCGAGTCGGTTTCGCTGATTAAGAGGTGGATGTCTCTGATAGGGACGATCGAGCACCGCGTAGGGTTAGTCTTTGCCGGGATCCAGAAATCGTCGGGAGGGACGATCGGAACATTGCCGAAGAAGAGAACTTGACCGATGGCTACGGTTTTGCCGATTCTCGTGCAGATCTTGGTCCTCGCCCGCTAAAGAGCCTGAAGCGCCTCTTGCCCCACGGTGGGCGCCAACTGTCGTGGTATTGCCGACGAGTACGCCATGGAGGGGTCCTCACAGTGCGTTTTTAGAGACATGAGGGAAGGCGGACGGTTGACGGGTACGAGGTAACACAGCTTACCTAGGTTCAGATCCCACAATGGTGGCGGAATCCTACTCCTGCTATAAATTACTATAATGGCAATACGTCGAGTTATAGGGATAGGTTCGCTGTGCGAGGTATGAGTTAATTGGTCTGATATTGTTCCCTAAAGGCTCCCATAGGCCCGACTTATATAGTCGCCAGGTCCTAGGGTTACAGGGAGAAGTCCTAGCCGGACAGGTTACAGAGTCCTACACTCCCTACAGCTAGTCTAGTGTGTCTTGCACTCCAAGGCTCCGGGTACGCTGGTGACTCCACCGTAGCCTTCCTTCATCCGGCATGGGCCTCCCTTCTAGATCCATCTAACTGGGCCGCCCAGCAGGCCATGGTCCATGCTACCAACTGTGGGCCACCTGGGTTATCCGGATAGGTGACATGCTATGAGGATACCCATATAGAATATCCCCAACACTCTCTTCTCACTCACACCTCCTCGTGAAGGATCTCTCTCCCTCCTTTAGAATTACCCCATGGTCTCGGATCAGCGAGATACATGTTCCCGGTTGATTTTTCTGGAAGGATTTGTTGCTTCTGCTACCTCGCTGGAGCGAGAGCGCAGAGGTTGTCGGGGGTACCCGGACGATTGTGCGATCACGGATGCACCACTCCTTTGCGGTGCTGGACTTGATGGTGCTGGACCGGCTGGACCAGATGGACTTCATCACAATCTTGAGATCGGCAAGCGTTCGTCTACATCATCCACGAGTACAACCTCGTTAACACTATTTGATCTTTGATGGTATGTATTCTATGGATGTATATCCACCCGTTGCTTGTATCTAGTAGATAGATCTTGGTACTTAGTTGTTCCCATCGTAGGAAATTTTTTGTTTTCTATGATGTGAACCCTACAACCTCATGGAAAAATTCCTTTGCCGCACCAAACAGAATTCCTCTTCCTGTAGGACTCAAGTTGGCATGACATCCCAGTCCTACGCTTTTCTTATTCCTATACTTTTCCTGTCGTATGAATCAAACAAGCCCTTAAAGGTTATACTTTGTGTGTAAAAAGGGGGCGATGGTATTTTGAGCCATCATCTTTGTAGTTGCTTCACAATAAAAACATGTTAGAAGCTTCGACATCAACATTTGGGTGTGAAGTTAGCTAGGAAGCTTGAAAAATAATACTATAGTACTAAAAACTTTGGGAATTATAAGAAACAAGTTAACATGGTCGGTGGAAGTACAAGTTACATCAAGGACCTCATAAAAATGAAAATTGTATCCAAGTCCATGCATTTAGCACAAGGACCCTGAAACTAAGCAATCAAGTGTGTGTTCTATATATCGTAGAGACAAATTTTGTTCTAAAATAATCTACATTAGCTTTTACAACTAGTAATAAAAAAGAACAAATAAAACAAAGTGATTGTACTCTCTCTATTGGAGTAGTAGCTTGGATACGTTGTTCAATACTTCACTACTCCTACTAATTTCTCAATACTTGGAATAGAGGGAGTATACTAGTACTAGTGATACACTATACAGAATAGTACAATGTATATGCTACTGCTCCTTCAGTACCAAAAAAAGTTAATTTCAGGTTGGTGTCGAAGACATGCATGTAGTCCTCGGTTTCTCCCCTGCAGCATTGTACTCTCTGCACCAGGCCCCCTCTCTAGGAGTAGATCTTATTGCCTTTCACGTGGATCTTTTTGTCGGGTATAGTACCGCGTGACACCTGCTTTACTCACCTGTAAACTTTCTGCAGCCTTTTTTTGTTTTGACGAAGAAGTGTGAAGCATGGTGTGAAGTGGTCATAGAGGCGGGGCTGTTGAGTATCTATGCAATATTTCAATTATATTAATTCAAAAATAAATCATGAGAAAGACATACGTATACTGATATTTGGTAACGATACCATGTAGTACTAGACTAATCGTAGAAACATCTACGGACATTACTAGTACTATGCACATAGAAATAAGTAAGGGAGGGATTATCATATGGTACCCTCCAGTAGGCCAATTGGCCGAAGCAGTAGCGGTGGTGGCCGCCTTGTCGACTGCCCTCTTGGACGCAGTGGCGGCCTGTTCGGCTTCAGAAGCCATGGTGATGACGAAGACGTGGAAATAGTGGATCAACGGCGAGCAGTCGCATCGAAGACGCTCCCCAAAAACCTAATCGCCCCTCTCCCGTACAGGATCTGGAGAGGCTGGGTTTCGGAGGCCTGCTCTTCCGTCAGTGATGTATGCGGTGGACGGAATGGGATCACCCGCAACAGCAAGAGTAGAGGAAACGGCAGTGGCTATCGCACATGGAGGCAGTGGTTCTGTTTTGTATCTAGAGAGGAGAGAGCTCTCCAATATATAGGCACAGGCGGGTACAAGATAGTTCAACAGAAAGAAATGTCCATAATAAATTACTGGAAACACCCATAATGAATTACTGAAAATGTATGTACTTAATACAAAATGTTTCAGCTCGTATTCATTCTCATTAATGTTTCAGTCATTTTAGTTGCAACAATTCGTATCCCATTCTTGCGCGACAAAAAGTACACATCGGCTCGGAGAGGTTCCCGCAACCCACGGCGCGCGCGTTGTGACGAGGCAGGGCAAGGAATGGCGTGGCGAGGTGGGCGTCGGAGGAGGAGGAGCGTGCATGTAGAGCGCCTCTCTTCTCTTCACACTAAGTCATACTAGTAGGAGAAGAGTTCATCTTATATGATGGTGGAAATCTCTCCCAACTAGCCATGTGGGACAAAACTCCCATCACTCCTCTTGCCGTGAATGGGCCCTTAGGGATTTTCCTAAAATTGTTAGATGGGCCTAAACCCCACCCTATATTTCAGAAATCCCCCAACAGATCCCAAGGGCCCATGGTGTTTCCAACACTATTTTGATATACTCGTATTTTCAGTGGAGACATGTTAAGGTTGAACATCCACCTAGAACAGATGGCTACACTCCTTTACAACTGAATAATGGACTATGCCTTGAGTTGTCAGTTTGGCATAAAGAGGTATCACCAAATGTCTTACTAGTACTAGGCTGTCGAAAGATGACCCCTCGGGTGGAGCATATTAGTCACACTTCTGACCTTTTCATGAACTTACTAGAGATCAACCCAATCTCATAGACTGTGACCAGCAGTCGGGCTCATATAGGTGTGTTCCTCCAAAGATTGCTCTGTAGAATAGCATCTTGCTTATAAAAGCTTTGGAACACATTAAGACAAAAGTCAACCTGCCATACAGTTTCCGAGAGTATTGCATCTCCAACGGAGTGGGTTAGTAAAACTACTCTCCTTTGTTAACCACTAGCTTGTTTTCCTAGGTCCTACTTCACAGGATCTCCGATCACATAGGTTGGGTTATTACCATGGCACCTCATGTGGGTCTCATACCCATCTCCCTCGATGCATTTTCTATCACAACATGGGATAGCCCTTTAGTAAAGGGATCTGCCAGATTCTTAGCCAATTGGATATAATCCAACGCTATCACTCCAGAGTTTCTTAAATGTCTGACAACTTTTAATCTCATTCTTATGTGTTTGTTGGACTGCATGTTGTCCTTTGAACTCTTTACCTTGACAATTACAGTTTGAATGTCACAGTTCATAAGGATAGCCGGTACTGGCTTTTCAACCACTGGCAAGTCCATCAAAAGATCTCGAAGCCATCCTGCTTCGACACCAGATGTGTCTACTGCTGTTAGTTCTTCTTCCATTGTCGATCTTTTTAGGATCATTTGCTTGCAAGACTTCCAGGAAACAGCACCACCTCCAAGAGTAAACACATACCCCGTTGTGGCTTTCATCTCATCAGCATCAGAGATCCAATTTGCATCACTATACCCTTCAAGCACCGACCGGTACCCGGTATAGTAAAGTACATAGTTCATAGTACCTTTCACATAGAGTATAATTCTTTCAACAGCACCCCAATGCACATCACCCGGATTGGAAACAAACCGGTTCAGTTTGCACACGAAAAACATGATGTCAAGCCTCGTAGCGCTCGCTAGGTACATGAGTGAGCCAATTACTTGAGAGTATCTTAGCTGATCCTTAGTTGTGCCTTTGAACTTTTGTATCCTCACACTAGGATCATATGGTGTTGGA
Organism: Avena atlantica; assembly: GCA_910589765.1. NCBI lineage: Eukaryota > Viridiplantae > Streptophyta > Magnoliopsida > Poales > Poaceae > Avena > Avena atlantica. The sequence continues at coordinate 235,177,097 of OU342738.1, forward strand.
GAAATTTTGCAGTCCAAATATCCAAATCGACTCAAAATTTTCTCAACATAATGGGATTGTAGAAGTGCAATCCCACCCTCATTATCTCTCAATAGTTTGATGTTCAAGATAACATGAGCTACTCCAAGGTCCTTCATCTCAAAATTTTGAGATAGAAATGACTTAACCTCCTTAATGAGTTTGAGAGGTTGGTCCCGAATATCAGTATGTCGTCAGCATACAAGCACAATATGACTCCTTCGCCCCCACCATGGCGATAGTATACACATTTGTCAGCTTCATTAACGAAGAAGCCAACAGATGTTAAAGTTGTATTGAACTTCTCATGCCATTGCTTAGGTGCTTGTTTCAGGCCATATAAAGATTTCAGTAACTTACAGACTTTTCCTTCCTGGCAATTTATAATAAAGCCATCTGGCTGTTGCATGTAGATTTCCTCATCTAGCTCTCCATTTAGAAATGTCGTCTTGACATCCATCTGGTGGACGATAAGACCATGTGAGGCTGCCAACGAGAGTAATACTCGAATAGTGGTCAGTCTGGCCATAGGTGAATAAGTATCAAAGAAACCTTCCTCTTCTTTCTGGGAATAGCCTTTGGCCACAAGCCTAGCCTTGTACTTTTCAATTGTACCATCGGGCCTAAGTTTCTTTTTGAACACCCACTTACATCCCAATGGCTTACAACCATAGGGACGTTCAGTGACTTCCCATGTACCGTTAGCTATGATGGAATCCATCTCGCTACGGACCACTTCTTTCCAGTAATCAGCATCCATGGATGCATAAGCTTCTGAAATAGAAGTGGGAGTGTCATACATGAGGTACACAAGGAAATCATCGCCAGAGGAATTTGTAGTCCTTTGTCTCTTGCCCCTACCAAGGGTTTCCTCGTCATCCTCCTTGAGATTCTCATCATGTGTTTGCTCATAATACTCCATAGGAATGGCAGGTTCAGGAGTCTCCTCGGATTCCTGTCTAGAAGTGCTTTGCATATCTCTCATAGGAAAAATATCCTCAAAGAATGTAGCATCTTTAGACTCCAGAATTGTACCGACATTGACGTCAGGTACCTCAGATTTCACTACTATAAATCTATATCCGCCGCTATTCCAGTGTAGCCCAAATTAACGCAATCCATGGTCTTTGGTCCAAGCTTACGCTTTTTGGGATCGGCACATTGACTTTCACCAAGCAGCCCCATGATGTAAGTATGAGAGTGTCGTTCTTCTCTTCTCTCATTGCTCATACGGAGTAATCTCATTATCCTTTGTTGGAACTTTATCCAGGACATGACATGATGTCAATATAGCCTCCCCCACCATGCCTTGTATAAACCCGATGTATCTAACATGGCATTAACAAAATACGTTAGAGTACGGTTTTTCTGTTTCGGCAACCCCATTTGACTGAGGTGAATAGGGAGGCGTCCTCTCATGAATAATACCATGTTCCGCACAAAAGGAATCAAACTCATTAGAGAAATACTGTCCACCATGTTCTGACCGGATTAGTTTAATTTTCTTTTCAAGTTGATTCTCAACTTCTGCTTTATAGATGTTAAAGTAGTGTAGAGCCTCATCTTTAGGTTTTAATAGATATACATAGCAATATCTAGTGGAATCATCTATCAGAGTCATGAAGTATCTTTTTCCAACTACAGTCAGCATACCATTCATCTCATAGAGATCAAAATGTATAAGTTCTAAGGGTGCCAAGTGTCTCTCCTCTACAGCTTTATGGGGCTTTCAAGGTTTCTTTGCTTGCACACACGAATGGCACTTAGAACCTTTGGCTAAAGTGAAACTTGGGATTAAATTTAATTTTGCTAGACGTGTCATACAACTGAAACCAATGTGACAAAGACGTGAATGCCAAACTTTTGTTTCATTAACACTCGAATGAATATTGTTCACGGCTTTATTACAAAATTCCGTGAGGTAAAGGCAGAACAGACCTCCGCATTCATTGTCTTTTCCAATAAATAATCCATATTTCGTAACATCTACTTTATTAGACTCGAAAACCAACTTGAACCCTTCTCTACATAGAAGGGATCCACTAATGAGATTCTTCTTGATGGCGGGGACATGCTGCACGTTCTTGAGCTACACGATCCTTCCTGAAGTAAACTTCAGATCGACCATTACAACACCATGAACAGAAGAACTCGCGTCATTCCCCATTAATATGGACCCGTTCCCTATGGCCTGATAAGAAGAAAACAATGATATGTTAGCACATACATGAATATTTGTACCTGTGTCAATCCACCAATCGGTAGTCTGACAAACTGAAAATACAATAAACAAATTACCATACCCAGATGCCCCATTCTCATTGTTGCTCACAATCATGTTGACAGTCTTTGAGTCCTGTCCTGCTCTTTTGAACTTGTTCGGGCACTTGTTTTCCCAATGTTCCTGTGAACCACAAGTGAAGAAGCTACCTCTCTTCTTATCTTTCTTGAAGGTCTTATTACCCTTCTTGTTGAAGTCGGTATTATGTTGGACACCTATCTTCCCCTTGGGCTTGTGGGAGTTGAAGTTCTTATGTACCACATTAGCAAGAGAAGTCCCTTCGGCCCCTTTTCCATGTGAGTCCTTTGCTCTCGAATTCTGCTCGACACTCAGATGGCCAATGACATACTCTACTGAGAATTCATGCCTCTGGTGTTTCAGAGTGGTAGCAAAGTTCCTCCAGGAATTAGGAAGCTTAGCGATTATGCATCCCGCGAAAAATTTGCCCAGTAAATCACACTTAAGAAGCTCAAGCTCCTTAGCGATGCATTGTATCTCATGAGCCTATTCCAATACATAACGGTTTTCAACCATTTTGTAATCGTGGAACTTCTCAATAGTATACATCTCGCTTCCAGCATCAATTGCGCCGAAGTTAGATTCGAGTGGGTCCCACAAGTCCTTGGTAACCCGCATATGTAAATATGCATCAACCAATTTATCTCTGATCACGCTCAGAATGGCTCCAACAAAGACGACAGTGGCCTCCCTGTAACACCGCGGTTCTGAAAATACCGAGGCTTCTATGTGACATGCCAATCCCTGGATCGGTTCATTGGCCCACAATAGAATAAGATGAATAACATAGCAAAATATCCGTGTATCATAAATAACGAAGATCCAGAGTACCAATATTACAATAAAAGCTTAGCTCAAGGCTAGCTTAAATTATTCAGGTAGCAACATAAATAAAGTAAATCCTCCATTCTTCAAATTGCCCACAAGTGAACAAGTGCCGAGTGGAGTACCGTGGCCTATATCGATTACTCAGAATCGGAATATCCTGCAACATGAAACGTAGCAGCCCTGAAGGGTCAATACATGGAATGTATGGCAAGTAGAGCTAGTAAATGGAGACAATAGTACTAACATCTACATGCATATTTGGCAAGTGGAGCTGTGTCTGGCTTGCATTTGCAAATACCTTTGTCGTACTTTCATAAATAGTTTTTGATTTTCTTTGAAAAGATCCCAATTAAGTTAACCCAACAATATTAAAACAATTGTGAAATTAGAATGAGCGAGAAACATGTCATGGAATCAATATCAAGTAACTCAGTTGTCCATAACCGGGGACACGGCTAATCGATTAGATTAAACACCCTGCAGGGGTTAGTACACTTTACCCATGTGAATTGGCCAGCCCAGCTCACTTTATCTCATTTTGGGTGATGATAGGGAGAAGTACAAGAAGAGACTGTTCGGAAAGTAGATCCCTAATCCCGACGCGCACCGGTCCAACCTACCAAAATTCTACATCTCTGGATACGCGGGTTTGAGTTACCACAACCTACTAAGTCCAACCAACCGCCCATTTCATTATTGGCACATGGTTGTACACGTAATCTACCAAATAAATAAGCCAATCAATTTCTCTCGATACCTGGGTGCCTTTCCGCAATGAAACCACCAAAAATTATCAATACCATCACACCCAGGAGATTCATTGATTAGGTTGTTTTAGATTTCACAAACCAATACTTTTAGAAACAAGTCTCAGTGATGTAACCCAGCCCTCGTTCATCATAGCATGTCTAAGCACATCTACCAACGGTGGTTCATCTACAAGGAAAGCCCTACCACATAATAGGATATAGCATAGCGATAATATCATCCTACACATGCGTCTACAAAATACATGACAATACATAGAAAATAGTAGGACAATATCATGAACAAAATATCATCTACTTGCCTTGGTTGTAGCGGTCGGAAGAACAATCCACACACGAGCAAGCGTTGCACTCGTCACAATCTACACGACACAATTGCAATCATAAACAAACAATCCACAAGCATATGCAACAAAGATGATGCATGAATGCATGCATGACAAGTGGGTTGGTGCTACAGCTGCACCACATAATCCCATTCAATAAAGCTACTGATTGCATGCATGGAAAATTGTTTTAGCGCAAGGAAAACTAATATGCAAAATATAATTCTCAAAAATAGAGCTAGAACCCAATTAATTCACTACCGGTAGTATACTATTTGTAAAATCTGGGAAAAATCTACAGTATTGGCATTGCTATTTAGAAACAGTACCAATTGGAATTACTCAAAAAGGAATTATAAAACTCCCTGAATAATTAAAACACTGCAGAACTCCACTTGACAGTTTCTGCAGAAGTTTTTACTCTAAGCCTACCCTTTTAATTCACGAGGAGATTCCCCTCGTTCTACTGAATCCAGGGACATATTATACGCAATTTTTGGAGTTGCAGATCTTTTTCTACGAATTAATTACTCCAAAAAGGCCATTAACTCATTTAATTAAAGTGTACTAAATATTGCTGCAAAAGTGTGAAGCAATGGTACAGAAAGATTCTACACGACTTGCTGAATCTACACATATTTTATTTGCAATTTTTGGCCTAGCGGATTAATTTCTACGCAATTTACAAGATTCTACGAAAAACTGCCTATTAAATCGATTAACGAAAATACCCAGTCAACTGTGTCTGTTGACTGGTCCATGTGGCTACTGACTGGGCGCTGACTGGGCGTTTGACTAGTCAGCGCATGGGGCTGACCGGTCAACGGCCGATCTGGACCGTTGATCAGAGATCCAACGGCCACGAGAGATGGCGGCTGCAGACTCACCGGAGACGGCGGCGGCGAGCTCGGAACGGTGGCGGCGATCGGCTCTGGCGACGGCGGCGGTTCAGCGGGTCCTGCACAGAGAGGGGCGGTCAGCGCGTGGAACGGTGGCGGTCAACACGGCGGCGGCGCGAGGCGGCGGCGGCGGCGCAGGCTGCGGGACGGCGCAGCGCGGCGCGTGGCAGCGGCGGCGCTGCGCGCGCGAGCGCTGGGCGGCGGAGGCGGCGCAGGCGGCGGCTGCGCGCGGTGGCGGGGTGCGGGCGGCGTGCGGGCGGCGGCGGCGCACTTACCGAGGCGGCGGCGGCGCGGAGATCGAGGCAGGGCGGCGGGGTCCGGGCGCGTGGGGGAGAGGACGCGCGGGTGGGGTCCGCTTATGTGGGCCCCACGCGGGGTCCTAGTCGGATACGGGGCGGCGGCGGACTATCCGCCGCGCGGGCTGCGCGGTGCTGGCCGGCTGGGCCGGCGCGGCCCAGCAGGCTGGCGCCCTCTTTTTTTATCCCCTTTTCTTTTTTTCTTTTTGCAATTAGTAAAACCTCCGTAACTTTTCCGTACAAGCTCCGAATTGGACGATTCTTGTTCCTAAATTTTTGTAAAATCGAGGGGAACAACCTAGGGTCAAGGGATGAGAGAAACCACTAGGCTACAAGGGTGGAAAATACAAGTCCTACTAAAGCCTCCCGCAGGAGCCTCGTAGTGAAATAGAGTAGGGTTTAGAAAATAGTGTTTTGCCGAATCTTTTCAGTCGATGGTTTTGCATGGAAGAGTATGGTGCAATGGCATGAATGATCTGCAGAACCAAATCTATAATTTGGGATGTGACAAGACTAACCCTCTTAAGATGAATCTTGTCCCCGAGATTCGGCGCGGCTAGCAAATAGGTGTGGGTAGTCCTCTCGGATGTCCTCCTCACGCTCCCAAGTGGCTTCCTCTTCGGTGTGGTGGCTCCACTGTACCTTGCAAAACTTGATTGTCTTGGTACGGGTAATCCTCTCCGCTATCTCCAGAATCTTGACCGGTTTCTCCTCATAGGTCAAGTCATTCTCAAGCTGAACCTCCTCTAGCGGTACAGTGTCTCTCAATGGTGTATCTACCATCTCCGGATGGCACTTCTTCAGCTGGGACACGTGGAACACATTGTGAACAGCGGACAGAGCCTCTGGCAACTCCAACTGATAAGCAACTTCTCCTTTGCGTGCTAAGACCCGATACGGTCCAATAAACCGAGGTGCCAGCTTACCCTTAATTCCAAATCTCTTGATTCCACGAAGTGGCGACACTCTGAGGTATGCTCTATCGCCTATCTCATACACCACTTCCTTGCGCTTGGCGTCAGCGTAGCTCTTCTGCCTTGATTGTGCTACCTTCAGCTTGTCCCTAATCAGTCGCAGATGTTTCTCATGCTCAACATCATCCTTGGAATATATCAGTATGTCATCAATAAACACCACCACGAACTTGTCCAAGTACTCCATAAATACCTTGTTCATCATGGTCATGAAATATGTCGGGGCATTCGTTAGTCCAAAAGACATAACTGTATACTCATATAAACCATACCTAGTGGTGAAGGCGGTTTTTGGTATGTCCTCCTCTCGGATCTTCAATTGGAAGTAGCCTGATCGCAGATCGATCTTGCTGAACACCTTCGCTCCTTCCAGTTGATCAAACAAATCATTTATGTTTGGCAAAGGGTACTTGTTCTTGATAGTCACTTCATTCAGCGAGCGATAGTCCACCACTAATCTCTTGCTGCTGTCTTTCTTCTCCACAAACAGAACAGGTGCTCCCCTGTCCAACTGCTCTTTCAGCTGCTTCTTTAATTCCTTCAGCTCATCCACATCCATCTTATATGGTCTCTTTGCTATAGGTCATGTTCCCGGCATCAGGTCGATGAGGAACTCCACTTCCCTGTCAGGTGGCATCCCTGGGAGCTCTTCTGGAAACACGTCGGGGTAATCCCTGATCACTGGCACAGTATCCATGCTAACCCCCTTAAGAGAATTCACCTTACAACTTCACGGTCGCACAGCTGACTTGAATCTAATCCTCTTACCATCCGGGGTTTTGAGAGAAACAGCTCGCTGTGCACAATCTATGTGTCCCTCATGCATAGACATCCAATCCATACCCAGAATAACGTCTAACCCTTGTGATTCCAACACTACCAAATGTGCTCTGAAGTTGTGTGCTCCAATCCTCATGGTTAAGTCGCGGCATGCCGCGCTAGCTATCATATCTCCTCCAGGTGAACTCACTCTAATAGACCCTTTCATAGACTCGGTAGGTAACTTATACTTATCCACAAATGCCCTTGATATGAATGAATGCGATGCACCAGTATCAAAAAGTATAAGTGCAGGGCGAGTGTTGATTGGAAACTTACCAATCACAAGGTCAGGCTCATATAGAATCTCCTCCACATTCATGTGGTTCACTGTGGCCTTCTCGTTGTTGGTTGGCTTCAGTCCTTTCCTCTCCGGACAGTTGTCAGCATAGTGTCCCTTCTGTTTACACTTGAATCATGTCACCTCACTCAGATCCTTCTTCACAAAGCTGCGATCGCGGTTGCGGTCATGTCCACCGTGTCCTCCAGAGTGGTGAGAGTGTCCTCCTTTGTGGTTGTGGTGGTTGCTCTTGTGGTTTTCATGGTGATGTCCATCGCCCACATGGCGGTTGCGATCATGGATCCCATAGTCACTCCCTCCATGCTTGGAGTATCCATCATATGAAGTGCGAGACTTGTGATGTGAACCAGAGTGGTGGTTGTTACTCTTTCTCTTGCGGTTCTCCACCTGTTTGTGCTTCCCTTACAAGATCCTGGCCTTGTCCATAAGCTCCTGGAAAGTGGGGAAATAAACCACCAGTAGCTGCACAGAAAGGTCATCACTAAGGCCATCCAGGAATCTCTCCCTCCTTTTCGCATTAGTGTCGACATCCTCAGGTGCATAACGGGACAGGTTGTTGAACTCCTCAATGTACTCAGCCACAGTGCGGTTGGTTTGGCGCAAGTTGTGGAACTCCTTCCTCTTCAGGCTCAGAACTCCTGAAGACACGTGGTTGGTCCTGAAACCTTCCTCAAACATTGCCCAAGTCACGGTGTCCAGCGGGTGGGTGATCTGAAATGTGTCCCACCAAGAAGCGGTTGGTCCCTCCAGTAGGTGAGCGGCAAACCTCACCTTCTCAGCATCAGTGCATCCAACAGTCACCAGATCCTTGTTGACTGAACGCAACCAGTCGAGAGCAACCATTGGTTCCGTTGCAGTAGAGAACTTAGCTTAGCCTCAGAAATCTGGTGAGGGCATCTCCCTGAGGCTGGTTGTTCCCATTGTTGTTGTCGTTCTGAGCTTCTATGAACTGGGTCATAACTTGGGTCAGCTGTGCCTGAGCTGCCATGAGCTGCTCCAACTCAGTGGGTTGACGGCGGGGAGGCATCTGTAGTTCAGCACAGGTAAGTTTAGAGAGAATCAACTACGACAATAGGATTCTACCCATGCATATGATCAAACAACAACAAACAATAGCAGACAATCACAAGCAAGCAACACATCAACAAACAAGTGATCCAGCAACATCCCAGGGGTTATCCTAGCAGTATATACCTACTGAAATAGTTTTACAAGAGTTGGCAATGGTTAACTAAACAGTTGATCAACTAAACAGCAAAAACAGCAATCTGCCAGAACTGTCCAGCAGCGTTCACGAATTTTTCTACCTGACTTAGACTCGTCAGAAAATTTAGCTGATTTTTGCACATACAGTACAGAAAGTTTCGCACCAGCCCTATTTTTTCAGATTTTTCCCAGTTACCAGAAAAATATGAAAAATCGTACAGTACTGCTGTATCAGCAGAAAACTGCAGCGAAAATAACACAGATGTTAACCAAACTTGCCATAACTCTTTCATAAAATTCGCACAAATAATTCCTGGGATATTGGAGTACACAATTAAGCAACTAATAGTGACTAAGTTTCACATAGATCGAGGCTAATCCTAACGATTTTACCTAACGAGAACTAATTGGTGGACTTCTATCTACTTCTTGAAGAGGTTGCGGTAGGTCCTTGCACTCATGCGTTGGTGCTTCGGTCCTCGGTTCAACCATGGCGGCGACACTTCCCCTGAGTCATCACTTGAGATCTCAAACTCCACCTCTTCTGGATCCTCCTCTTCTTCTTCACTTTCAGCTGCAACTGCAACAGCTTCATCTCCTCCACCATCATCGTCTCCATCATCATCATCCTCGTCCTCATCATCATCATCGTCCCTACTGTCATCATCATCCCCATTGTTGCCATCTTCTCCATTGTCATCATCAGAGGGTGGATTCAGCTGTGCTTGGAGGGCGGCAATCTGGGCTGTCATAGCTTCAATAGTTTGATCCCTTTCCTGGACGGTCCCTTGCAACTGTTGTATGTTCTGGGTGTTCTCCTGCACAGTACCATGAAGATGAGCTATGGTTGCATCTCTGGCTATCAGGGCATTCTCCAGAACTCCCATAGCTTCATGCAAGGTGTCAATCTCCTGTCCTTGGACCACCATACCATTGCTAGCAAAGTCTGCAATCTCCTTTATCATCATCACTTTCTCAGCTAGAGCTCCATTCTCCCTTTCCATGTCCTCTAGGTGCCTCCGACGGGGCGGCATGTTGTTTCTGTCGCCCGGGGTAACCACAATGTGCCCATTTTCATCACGCCTCCCATAGTCATGGTAGGGCGAATCTGCTGGCAGTAGGTGTCGAACATGATGGCACTGGCGAGACAGGGCTTCATGTATGGCCAAGTTGATTCCAAGTCCCCAGTTGCAGTATGTCTTGGTGTAGATTAGGTGCACAGGGTTTGGCAAGGCGGCGTCCCTGAAGATGAAGGCGGTGATCTCACATCCATCCTCACCATATCCATAGGTGTACAGCCTTCTTCCCTTGAACATGGGCAGTGGCAATCCCAATGTCTGCGAGAGCTGCGCTAACTGCCTTGCAAAGGGCCTTGGTGACTCCATGGTGGCATACTCAGTCCTGACTTCTCCCATCTATCAATTAAAAGAGGAAAGTGTGAGAATAGCATATGGTTAGATTTTACGAGAGTGAGAGGCATAAGATGAAAGACAGAGTTAATATAGGTTTTAATAAATCTATGGCTTCCTAATCCAATCCTAGGTCACCATCCTACAGTCGACACACGGGCTCTGATACCATCTTGTAACACCGCGGTTCTGAAAAGACCGAGGCTTCTATGTGACATGTCAATCCCTGGATCGGTTCATTGGACCACAACAGAATAAGATGAATAACATAGCAAAATATCCGTGTATCATAAATAACAAAGATCCAGAGTACCAATATTACAATAAAAGCTTAGCTCAAGACTAGCTTAAATTATTCAGGTAGCAACATAAATAAAGTAAATCCTCCATTCTTCAAATTGCCCACAAGTGAACAAGTGCCGAGTGGAGTACCGTGGCCTATATCGATTACTCAGAATCGGAATATCCTGCAACATGAAACGTAGCAGCCCCGAAGGGTCAATACATGGAATGTATGGCAAGTAGAGCTAGTAAATGGAGACAATAGTACTAACATCTACATGCATATTTGGCAAGCGGAGCTGTGTCTGGCTTGTATTTGCAAATACCTTTGTCCTACTTTCATAAACAGTTTTTTATTTTCTTTGAAAAGATCCCAATTAAGTTAACCCAACAATATTAAAACAATTGTGAAATTAGAATGAGCGAGAAACATGTCATGGAATCAATATCAAGCAACTCAGTTGTCCATAACCGGGGACATGGCTAATCGATTAGATTAAACACCCTGCAGGGATTAGTACACTTTACCCATGTGAATTGGCCAGCCTAGCTCGTACCATCACTCTCATTTTGGGTGATGATAGGGATAAGTCCAAGAAGAGACTGTTCGGGAAGTAGCTCCCCAATCCCGACGCGTACCGGTCCAACCTACCAAAATTCTACATCTCTGGATACGCGTGTTTGAGTTACCACAACCTACTAAGTCCAACCAACCGCCCATTTCATTATTGGCACATGGTTGTACACGTAAGCTACCAAATAAAGAAGCCAATCAATTTCTCTCGATACCTGGGTGCCTTTCCGCAATGAAACCACCAAAAATTATCAATACCATCACACCCAGGAGATTCATTGATTAGGTTGTTTTAGATTTCACAAACCAATTCTTTTAGAAACAAGTCTCAGTGATGTAACCCAGCCCTCGTTCATCATAGCATGGCTAAGCACATCTACCAATGGTGGTTCATCTACAAGGAAAGCCCTACCACATAATAGGACATAGCATAGCGATAATATCATACTACACATGCGTCTACAAAATACACGACAATGCATAGAAAATAGTAGGACAATATCATGAACAAAATAGCATCTACTTGCCTTGTTTGTAGCGGTCGGAAGAACAATCCACACACGAGCAAGCGTTGCACTCGTCACAACCTACACGACACAATTCCAATCATAAACAAACAATCCACAAGCATATGCAACAAAGATGATGCATGAATGCATGCATGACAAGTGGGTTAGTGCTACAGCTTCACCACATAATCCCATTCAATAAAGCTACTGATTGCATGCATGGAAAATAGTTTTAGCACAAGGAAAACTAATATGCAAAATATAATGCTCAAAACTAGATCTAGAATCCAATTAATTCACTATTGGTAGTATACTGTTTTTAAAATCTACAGTATGGGCATTTCTATTTAGAAACAGTACCAATTGGAATTACTCAAAAAGGAATTATAAAACTCCCTGAATAATTAAAACACTGCAGAACGCCACTAGACAGTTTCTGCAAAAGTTTTTACTGTAAGCCTACCCTTTTAATTCACGAGGAGATTCCCCTCGTTCTACTGAATCCAGGGACATATTATACGCAATTTTTGGAGTTACAGATCTTTTTCTACGAATTAATTACTCCAAAAAGGCCATTAACTCATTTAATTAAACTGTACTAAATCTTGCTGCAAAAGTGTGAAGTAATGGTACAACAAGATTCTACACGACTTGCTGAATCTACATATATTTTATTTGCAATTTTTGGCCCAGCGGATTAATTTCTACGCAATTTACAAGATTATACGAAAAACTGCCTATTAAATCGATTAACGAAAATACCCAGTCAACTGTGTCTGTTGACTGGTCCACGTGGCTGCTGACTGGGCGTTTGACTAGTCAGCACCTGGGGCTGACCGGTCAACGGCCGATCTGGACCGTTGATCAGAGATCCAACGGCCACGAGAGATGGCGGCTGCGGACTCACCGGAGACTGCGGCGGCGAGCTCGGAACGGTGGCAGCGATCGGCTCCGGCGACAGCGGCGGTTCAGCGGGTCCTGCACGGAGAGGGGCGGTCAGCGCACGGAACGATGGCGGTCAACGCGGCGACGGCGCGAGGCGGCGGCGGCGCGCGGCGGGCGGCGGCGCTGCGCACGCGGCGGCTGCAGGCGGCGGCTGCGCGCGGCGGCGGGGTGCGGGCGGCGGAGCGGCGACGGCATGCGGGCGGCGGCGGCGCACTTACCGAGGCGGCGGCGGCTCGGAGATCGAGGCAGGGCGGCGGGGTCCGGGCGCGTGGGGGAGAGGACGCGCGGGTGGGGTCCGCTTATGTGGGCCCCACGCGGGGTCCTAGTCGGATACGGGGCGGCGGCGGACTATCCGCCGCGCGGGCTGCGCGGTGCTGGCCGGCTGGGCTGGCGCGGCCCAGCAGGCTGGCGCCCTCTTTTTTTTATCCCCTTTTCTTTTTTCCTTTTTGCAATTAGTAAAACCTCCGTAACTTTTCCGTACAAGCTCCGAATTGGACGATTTTTGTTCCTAAATTTTTGTAAAATCGAGGGGAACAACCTAGGGTCAAGGGATGAGAGAAACCACTAGGCTACAAGGGTGGACAACACAAGTCTTACTAAAGCCTCCCGTAGGAGCCTCGTAGTGAAATAGAGTAGGTTTTAGAAAATAGTGTTTTGCCGAATCTTTTCAATCGATGGTTTTGCATGGAAGAGTATGATGCAATGGCATGAATGATATGCAGAACCAAATCTAAAATTTGGGATGTGACACCTCCCTAAACGCCTTCTCCGGTTCAGAAGTAATCGCTCCATTGGGAGTAACGCCAGCGACCCAGAACACGTTCATCATCGTGAGCCATAAGGTGGTTTTGGTTTGCCAACGCTTAAAGTATGTTCTCATAAACTGGGACGGTTTCAGTGCAGCGGCAAAGCCTTGAATCAAAAATTGTCTACATGAATTAGGTTTTTGGATTGTTGAGTATCTAGGCAATATTTCAATTATATTAATCTAGAAATAAATCATGAGATAGACATACATATACTAATATTAGGTAACGATACCATGTAGTACTAGACTGATCGTAGAATCATCTACGGACATTACTAGTACTATGCACATAGAAATAAGTAAGGGAAGGATTATCATATGGTACCCTCCAGTATGCCAATTAGCCGAAGCAGCAGCGGTGGCGGTAGCCTTGTCGGCCGCCCTCTTGGACGTAGCGGCTTGCTCAGCTTCAGTAGCCATGGTGATGACGAAGGCATGAAAATAGTGGATCGAAGGCGAGTAGTTGCATCGAAGACGCTTCCCAAAAATCTAATCGCCCCTCTCCCATACAGGATCTTGAGGGGCGGGGTTTTGGAGGCCTGCTCTTCCGTCACCCGTGTACGCGGTGGACGGAATGGGATCACCCGCAGCAGCAACAGTAGAGGAAACGGTACTGGCTATCGCGTGTGGAGGTAGTGGTTCTGTTATGTATCTGGAGAGGAGAGAGCTCTCCAATATATAGGCACAGGAGGGTACGAGATGGTTCAATGGAAAGAAATGTCTGTAATAAATTACTGGAAATGCCCATAATGAATTACTGAAAACGAATATACTTAAGACAAAATGTTTCAGTTCGTATTCATTCTCCATTTGTATCCCATTCCTGCACGACAAAAAGTACACATCGGCTCGGTGATATTCTCGTAACCCATGGCGTGCACGTGTCGTGACGAGGTGAGGCGTGGCGTGGTGAGGCGGGCGGCAGAGGAGGAGGAGCGCGCGTGTAGAACGCCTCTCTTCTCTTCACACCAAGTCATACTAGTGGGAGAAGAGCTCACCTTATATGTTGGTGGAAATATCTCCCAACTAGCCATGTGGGACTAAACTCCCACCACTCCTCTTGCCATGAATGGGCCCTTAGAGATTTTTCTGAAATTGTTAGATGGGCCTAAAGCCCACCCTATATTTCAGCACGGGCAGGGTACAGTACCAAACTCAATCAGTATAGTCCTCAACGAAGGCAACTCGGATTTCTGGCCGGCGGGCACTACGTCGGCGAGGAGATCTTCCCTTTGTAACCAGTTCCACAAGTGCGTGTACCGAGGGCCGGCGGCTATGGACGCCGTCGAGTCTGCGGCGATGATTGAGTGCCCATATGAAGGCTGCTTTAGCTTGGTCGCCTTCAACGAGCCCAACGAGCACAAGATCGCGTGCCCGCGCGGCCCGTGCTCCTGCGTATATCCCGCCTGTCATTTCATCGCCTCACCGGCATGGCTCCTTTCCCAAATGAATGAGGCCCACGAGATCATAGTAGCTAGGGCCATCTACGGCCTCGCCTTATTTTATGTGATGCCGATTCCGCCACCAGAAAGTACGAGGGGATTCACGTGCATCCTCTATGGGGATGACTGTACTGTGTTCGGCCTAACTATCTGCGTGCTTGGCCCGGCCTCCGTCGTGTCCTTGGTGTGCATCAGGCAGGACAGGTGCTTATGGTCGCGGTACACGGTGAAACTATGTGCGCCTGGCCCGCCGGGGTCGGCGGACTTCTCAATGGTCGAGACACTTAGTGCGGTAATGCTGTCTAGCAGCTCGTCGCCAGCCAACTTCCCATCCGACGAGATCACGACGTACCTCGGGGTGCCGCCGCGGTTCCTGCTAAAGGGTAGAGTCCAACCATGTATCTAACTAGGTTTGCATCGACAAGAAAAATGATCTTTAATCTACAGCCAATGATCCCAGCAAGATTGTGATGGTGTAACTAGTAGTACTTAGTACTATTTTACTACTCCAGTTTACTTAGTACTAGTAGTAGTCGCATGTATGTTCTCTTTTGGTACTAGCAAGGATGCATTTTGGATGTAAACTAAGTTTGCTGCTAATGTTATTACGGAGTATTGAGGATTTTATTACGACTTTCATGTAATTGTTCACTTCTATCGCATAGACCAGAGATAAACACATATAACTATTCATACCGTGCTTCGATTTAGTCCTCTAACTTAGTGATTACGAAATTTTCCTCACCTTTATTAACATCTAATTTGTGTTACTCCTAATTAATTATCCCTTGGCAATGGCTACACAATATCTATTCGATCTTCTTGGAGATTCCCGATCATTGGGTCTATGGCCATTGATGATCAGTTGAGGACTTGAGGTGTTGGACTTCTGAACAGAGAGGGAGTACGGTCTTGGATTCTTGAATAGAGAGAGAGTACGTCTTGGACCATGACCAAATTCCCACTATAGTACTAGCAGTAGGCGTAGTTCCCTACAGCAAGCCCCCCCCCCCACCCGGCCACCCCCCCCTCACCTACACACACACACACACACACACCAAAAACCCTACCCCCTCTCTCCTCTAGGAACACGTCACCGGCCGGAACATCCCCACTGCACTTAAGCCGGCATAGTCACCACACCTGATCTGCTCAACCGACCCTCTCGTTCGGCCCGCAGAGAAGGTCATCGACCGCCCCGGATCTTCTCCAGGGACGTTATGGTCCAGCGCTCTTCTTCTATCCTCGCTCGCTCAAGATCAACTTCCCCGTTGTCGACACCCACTATAATCGCAGCGCCTTCGGCGACCTCGATGTGACCTGCGAGGATGCAGAGGAGGCCTAGACGCCGCCCCGACTGAGGTAACCTGACTCCCTACATGAGTTGCTTTGTTTGGCAATGTATTGTATTCGTGCTAAATTTCCTAACCAACAGTTTCTTTACTTGATATACCTGTAATTTACTAAATTAACTCATTGAACTGTTTTTATGTATATTTCTTTGTGAATTATTAGCCACTTAACATATTTGTTTACATTCTATGTTGTACCTCTCCACATGAGATATGATTATACAATGTCTTTCTCGTTGGCCGATTTACGAGTATTTCCCATCCTTCTATTGTCCTGCTATCTTGTACTAAATGTTTGTTGTTATTATGCAACGAGCAACCCCGGTTTGTACACAGTATCATAGAATGAATGGCTCCTATAATATCGTAAGAACCCATCACTTTTGTTTCACTTCATGCCTACTTATATCATGATGGAACCTGTTTGTACTTATAGTTGGCCTTACCTTTATGCAGAGAAGCAACAGTGGAGTACATAGTCTGCACATCCGTAGCAGCTGCCGTAGAACTCGTGCAACGCCTACCATAATCCCCCCCCCCCACACACACGCACCCGAAGTTTGGCAACCAAAGTTTGGTCCTTGCCACATTTGATTGCTTAAATTTACCATTTTTCTATCTTGTTTCAATATTTTTGGCCAAAAAATTGCGTCAATCATTTTAGCCCCACAATGGTCTGCTTTTGTTCCATCTGCTTAGTTCAATTTCCTTGATATGCAGAGACCAGGTGTATTGCATCTGAGTTGGCTGATAATAAGAACAAGGCCACACTATCGATTAGATCCTGTATAATACACATGTATCATAATGAACTGTGTGCCCTTCATCCCACTCTTTTATCTACTGTGTATCATAGATACATGAACTGGTCATTTTAATACGAGGCACATGATGGTTCAGTTGTTTTGTTTTGAGGCCGCTGAACCATTGAAATGATCTGGTTGTTCATGAATAACCCAATGTATGATAGTTTGTTTCATTGTTTGTTTGGAATGATCTGGCTAGTATATTCGAGGCACACAATTGGTCTGTTTTGGTTGATTGAGGTACTCTTTTTTCCTCCTATTATTAAAACAGTGGCATAGTGCCCTTAGGTAGAGCTAGAAACCAGTCCTTAGCCTTTCCTCTAAGAGATAAAGGAAACAATCGTAATTCAACAACATTTGGATCAACATCCTTAATACGCATCATGTTGCAAATTTCAGTAAATGTATTTAAGTGCAAACCTAAATCTTCAGAAGATGGGCCTCCAAATTGGTTCTGTTGAACCAAACTCAAAAGGTTAGGCTTTATCTCATCTTCTTCCACATCAACAGTGGGTTGAGTAATAGGTGCACGAATAAAATTATCAATAGGAGTTGCATACTCACCAAGTTTCTTTTGAGCCATGGATCTTTCCTTTTTGGTATTTTTAAAGTAAGACAAACAAATAAGAAAGTAACTAATTTTTTGGATTATAAAATAGATAACAAGAAATTAAACTAATAACAAGAAATAAACTACAAACAAAAATTAAATCTAAAAACAAGGTCTCTAGTGACCTAACTGTAACATCCCTAAAATCATGTTTCAAACTCATGCATATCATCCATGCATCCATGATCATATAAGTTTCATTTCAAACAAATCATTTTAAAACAGAAGCATATATGCTTATCATTTCATGTAAGTTGCTCTAGCCTTAGTGCTATCTTCCAATGAGAAGAGTACTTGTTTTGATTCAGTAAGGTTTGAAATTCAAACTTAGGCACCATCAAAAGTTTGAAACAAAGTTTCAAAACAAAATAAGCAAATAAAACCAATATTATGCCTATTGTATATATCACATAAAGGCTTGGTTTTATTTTTATTTTCATTTGATCAAAGTGTTTTGATTGAACAGTAGTGTTTGACACACATTTGAGTGCAAGGTTTGCAGTATAAAAACCTAGAGAAGATTTGAATTCAATCTCATTAGATTTGGATTTGAAAATCATTTCAGAAAATCAAAATAGAAAAAGAAAAGGAGAAAAGAAATGGAAAAAGGCCAGCGCCACCTATCTGGCCCAAATACGAATCCAACCCAGTTAGCCCACCCGGGTTCCCCCTCTCTCTTTGTCACTCGCAGACACACCCACTAGGTCACTGACCACACGACCCCACCTTCTCTCTGTTTAACTCGCTGACGAGTGGACCCTGCGACCACGTCTTCTTCGTCGTCAATCACGCGCGGCCGCGATACTCGCCCCGCCGTTACCTCACCGCAATCAGTACGCGCTTAATTGCCATTGATACGCCGCGCGATCCTCGCCCCCGCTCTGGCTATAAGACCACCTCCCCCTCGCGGCCATTTCCCCCAACAAAGCCAGACAGATACGCCCCCAGGCTGCCCGCAATTGCCCTTGCGTCGCCGCAGACAGACGCACTCCAGCGACGAATCTCGGTAAGTACAGACCGCCCCTCTGCCTCTAGTTCAAACCACTGTGACCAGCATGACCTTGCGCGTTCGCTAATGCCCTCCGTTTGCTTTCTCATGACCCAGAGCGACGTCTTCGTCCTCACCCGCGAGCACCTGAGCCGCCGCTCGACTCCGACGTGCGATTCAGGTAAGATAAGACCGCCCCTTGCCTCCCCTTTGGTACTGTCTTGTTCACCAGGCCCTTGCGCATCTCCTAAACCCTCTGGCTTGTGCTAGGTCAACGCAGAGCCTCGGCAACGTCTTCGACAGCAAGCAACAGACGCCGTCCGCAACTCCGACGAGCTCTAGCGACCATCTCCGTGTGCCCCTTGCCAAACCATCGCCACCTTGAGCATCAGCAGCACACGGCGAGTCTGGTAAGCCCCTTCCCCCTCTCCCGCGCGACCTAGAACGCCGGTAGCATCTCTGACAGAGGCGCCGCCGCCTGTCGCCGCCGCCAGCGCCGCCACTGGATGGTCAAAGTGCTGAGCGCCGTTAGATCTATATCCTGCGGATAAGATAGAACGTGAGCGAAGCGGTAAGATTGGATCTGAGCCGTGCGATTAAGTTAGATCCAGCGGCTCAGAAGCGTGATCCAACGCGAACCGGTACGCGCCAATCAGATTAAGACGCATGGCAGCTGTTTAGGTTTAAAATCAGGATTTAAATCTATTAGATGTTTGAATTTGTTTTGGCTATAACTTTTGATCCCCATGTTAGAATTTGACAGATTTTATATCAATGGAATCAGGAGAGCAAGCCCTTTCTAAATATGCAATGTGTTTAATGTTTTGCTTCTGTTAAAATGGTTTTATTTGCAGAAATTTGTGTAGGGCTAATTTGAGTATATGAATTATTTGAGAAATGTTTTAAGGGTTAAAAAAATGTTGTTTGGCAAGTTTTTAACTTGTTTATAAACCAGTACTGTATAGTTGCTTGGTTGAGTTTTAAAAATCATCACATATCATATTGCATGCATTCATATAATTTTGTTTGTATATTTTTTATATGTGATTTGTGGCTATAATTCTTTGTGTAGATTTTGGTGCTAGTGATTGTGATTGTGAGGAGTATAGCTACTCTCCAAACTACCAAGGCAAGTGGTGCTTAATGAATATTTTTATCCCTATGTTTTCTACTAAGCATTAGAAATATTTTGCTAGTCTTGCATGCTATATTTTGCTTATATGCCATGTTGGGAAATCCTAGTAGTTGTAGAATTGCTTGAAAATTTCTAAGTTAAGATGCTTATCTATGCCATGCTTAGCCTAGCTAGTAGCAACCAAGGGGTTGGTGAAATATACATGCTATGATGAAAATATTTCTAAGTCTTTGGACTTGTGTTTTGCCTAATAAAACAACTAAGTAAATGAAACACCTGGGTGGAATGGAAGGAATGGTTTATGTTGGTTACACAAGGCCCATTTCTATGGTTTACCTTGTGTATCTCACTTGTGGGAAGCCACCCAGGAACAAAGAGATTTTAGAGGCCAAATGTTAAGAAGCTTCTAGTGCAGCCACTTGGCAATATGGGCTCTGCCTGGATCGCATAGGTTGCTAGAACTTAGCCATTTGGACAGTTGGTGGTAGTGGGAATGATAGGTTGGAGCGCGTCCATTTGGTCTAAGGGAAGTCTTCTGAAAGGTCCTGTCTTGGTGAAAATCAAGTCTGGTGGGGAAAGTGCACAACCTCTGCAGATGTAAGAATCTAAGTACTTAGCCATGTCCCTGGAAAAGGACAACTTGAGCATCAAGACATGGAAGCTATCAAGAATCTCCTCATCCCAATTTCTAAGTAAAAACTTGTGGGTGAACAAGGGTGAAGGACCTCAATGTCTATTGGTGGTTCCTTGGGAAAAATTTTGACAAAGAAAAACTTAGTGATTTCAACTAATAGGCAAAACCTATTTTGAGCAAAGCAAGCCAAGCTACACTTAGACAAATTGCATATAGTATCTAGTCCACCTAAATTATACTAAGGTATCACTTGCCAATACTATTCCAATGTATTGACCCACAGTGGATGTAACTTGTGATGTTGCAGGTTACTCTAATGAGGATTAGGAGTCATGAGTCTACACTCAACATGTTTGCCTGTGGCACATGAAGATGAAGACTTTTATTTATTTACTTATTCAAACTCTTGTACTAGGCCTGTTGCCTTGGAGTTGTAAAGACTATGTTTGTCTCTGGAATGACTGTAATAATGACCTTTGTTTCTGTGTACTTCATCTTAAACTGTGGATGCTAGCAATGATCCAGGGACTAGCATTGCAATCACAGGGATCCTTTTCCTTTATAAAGGAGGGATATTACACTAACTAGGATAGCGAATTTCTTCCCTGACAACAGCGCCAGAAAAAGGGTTGATACCTTCGATTCAAATTACGATGCAGTATAATAGCTTTTTTCCTAGTAGACCTAGGTTTAATCGAATCATTGGGAAATGACGCTAATTGGAATAAAAATAAGGACACGTCTACAAGACTTTATTTTTTCAATTTTACCTTTGTTTACCGGACCAATCTAGTTTACTTTATATTGTGGTTGAATCAATGGATGGAGATAGGCCAGGATTGAAGATCCACCTGCAGCTGCATATCATATGGGACAAAGGATAAAAATAAGCACATTCATGTATAAGGTTCCAATAGAGATGATCTTTTGTGGGCAACACATCCTAATATACTAGAGCCCCTAAGATGCCACAAGCATAGCAATAGTATTTTTATCAACCCGAGTGTACCGCGAAGCACCGGGTTACAAACAATTATTAAATGCAAAACACAGATCAAAGCATTAAGTGGTGATGTCGTTGTGATTCCGAATGGGTTGCTAAGTGAAGACCATACTACCCTTGTTGTCAGTGGGGTTCTGATACGTCGGAAACGTATCTATAATTTTTTTATGTTCCATGCTTGTTTAGTATCTACTTTCCTTTGATTTGTCTACACTTTGAGGTGTTTTATATGTTTTCTTGTACTAACCTATTAACGAGATGCCACAGTGCCAGTTGCATGTTTTCTTCTATTTTTGGTTCCAGAAAGGCAGAAAATCAATATTCTCGGAATTGGACAGGACAAAAGCCAAAGTCAATATTTTACCGTGGGGAACACGAAGCCTGAATACGAGATGGAGGGGAGGCACCAGGGGGCCACACCCCCTAGTGGCGCGGGCGAACCCTAGCCACGCCTGGGGGGTGTGACCACCCTGGCCGCCCCCAGCCTCACCTCTTCGCCTATAAAGACCCCCCGATGCATAAACCCTAAGTACCTGATCAATATTCCACGAAATCGTTTGTAGCCGCCACCACCATCGTACCTAGATCGGGGGGATCTGAAGCTCTTTCCGACACCCTGCCGGAGGGGAGATCATCCTGGAGGCCTTCTTCTTCATCATGTCAGCCTCCTTTATGAAGCGTGAGTAGTTCCACCTTGGACTATGGGTCCATGTAGTAGCTAGATGGTTGTATCTGCTCCTTTGTGCTACCATGTTTAGATCTTGTGAGATCTGTTCATGATCGAGATCATCAATTTGTAATCATGCATGTTGTGTTTGCGGGGATCCGATGGATATTGAGATTGCTATGTCAGACTGATTAATGGTTTTGTCTTATTGATTCTATCATGTCTATGTTGTTTGTGATCTTGCATGCTCTTCGTTTTTAGTAGCTATCTTGTCCAAGTAGATTCTAGTGACTCCAAGAGGGGGTATTTATGCTAGATAGTGGGTTCATGCCTCTATTTAATCTAAGGGAAGTGACAGAAATATCTAAGGTTGTAGATGTATTGTTGCCACTAGGGAGAAAAGAACGGTCTCTTGTTCATGGAACAAGTGGATTGTTTACCTTACACACTTTGCTTAAAGCAGTTATCTGTTGCTTGCAACTTACTACTGGAGGGGGTTCGGATGATAACCCGAAGGTGGATTTCTAGTCATAGATGCAGTTGGATGGCATTCTATGTATCTTATTGTATTGCCCAATCGAATCTCATAGGATCATGAATGTCTAGTATTGCATTGTTATGCCTTGCTCAGTCCTGTCAATTGCCCTGCTGTAATTTGTTTACCCAGCATGCCATGTTTGTTTCTTAAGGAGAACACCTCTAGTGAACTATGTACCCCGGTTCAATCTTTACCATTGATACATCTTTCACGGTTCCTGTTTACTTATTGCAAACCACAATTACCTTCAACACCATACAGATAATCCTTTGTTACAGTAGCCGGTGAGATTGACAACCTCACTGTTCGTTGGGGCAAAGTCTTGGGTTTGTGTTGTGCAGCTTTCCAAGTTGCTAGCAACACCTTTGAGACGTTTCCTTCCTCCTACTGGTTGATAACCTCGGTTTCGTACTGAGGGAAGACTTGCTGCTGCGCTCTTCACACCTTGCTCTTGGGGTTTCCCGATGAAGCGCTATCACGCGCCATCAACAAGTTTTCTGGCACCGTTGCCGGGGAGTCTAAGGACGTCTTCACAAGGGGAGTCCTTCACAAACTTTATCTTTACTTTGTTTTTATTTTGCTTGTTTTATTTTGCTTGGTTTTGTTTTCCTATTTTTATCAAAAACTCCAAAAAAATTAGTTTAGTTTGGTTTGCTTTCTCTTATCAAAAACACAAAAAAATTAGTTCCTTCTCTAGTTGTCACCTTGCTCTAGCTCACCATGTTGATCCCCAAGTTCACCCTGAAAGACCTTTCAATAGGTAGTGGTTCCATAATTGGGAAAGAAAACATTGAAGAATTCATTAATCATGTTAGCGAACATGAGGATATTGAGGATAGATTTATAGCAGAACTTGCTACTAATTATGAAATTATTGTAGCTTCTTTAGTTCATATGTTGGAGGCTTGGTTTGTTAACCTTAACCCCATGATGCAAATTTTGTTTCTCAAACTAAAAGAAGAAGAGGATCCTAAAAAGAGAGAATTTATCCTAAAAACTTTACTAAAAGAGTTCAATGATGTTGCTAAGGAAGCCAAAAAAGTCTTTGAACGTTTTAATATGCCAGGCTCATGTGTAGATGTTATGGGTACTTTAGATAAAACCAAAACGAAAGAGGAAATTAAGATACCCATACCTTTTAAACTTGTAGGAATGCATAAAGCCTTAGAAAAGAATTTTGATTGGATCGTTCCTGAAAATCCTTTTGATGAAAGTAGTGAACCAAGGAGAGATGAGAAGGGATCCTCCAAAACTCATTTGAATGAGATACCTTTTCCTAGTTGAAGAGAAATCAAGGTTTGATATTAATGTCTCTTCCTTTGAAAACACTTGATTCTTGCTTCTTGTGCCTAACTTAAAGGTGTTAAAGAAAAGTACTTGTCGGGAGATAACCCAAGAGTTTTATTGAGTCTTGGAAGTTATTACTTCAGTAATGACCTCTACTTATCCTTTTTTTTGTGCCAAGAATGACCTCTAATGAGAGGGAAGTAAGATTTGGGGAGTTGCTGTCCCAAAACAGATTTTTGTGCTCCACCATAAAAATTCATGAGGAATATCTGTAAGACGGATTGAGCTGATATTTTGTGAATAAATCTCCCAGTATGTTAGATAACTTTAGTTAGTTCAACACTTTTTGATTTGAGGAACATAAGGTCTTCGAAAAAATCGGTTTCTACCTGATGGTCTGTTTTGACAGATTTCTGTCATTATTTGCATTTGCTTCTTATTGATTCCTTTTTGGGTTCCCTTTGGGAAATTGAGCTTTTTTAGGGGATTGCTACTATAGCTTGTGTTTTTAGTGAAAGTTGTGTTGTTCTAAAGCTAAACCTAAAGGTCTATTATCTTTTGAATACACTAATGTTGCTAATGAAGATTGTGTGGAGTTTTGTATAAAGGAAAATTTTCATGTGTAGAGAGAGAATGATGTAATGAGATGAAGAATGGAAAAAATCTCAAGCTTGGGTATGCCACCCAATGTCACCCCAAGAAATATTCAAGAGGTACAAGCGTCAAAGCTTGGGGATGCCCAAGGCATCCCCTTCTTCATCAATAAAAAGCTCAGGTCTTTCTAGACACTTCGTTTTTATTGTTTCATGCACTATTGTGTTGTTCTTGGAGCGTCTTAGTTTTCGTTTAGTTTGCTTGGTTTTCTTGAATAAATTAGTTTGGACCCCCGTTCTCGCTGTGTTGTTTCAAATAAGTTGATTGGTGTTGGAGAAGAGTAGAAAGTTCTTGCTTGAGTAGTACAAGAGGAGCTTTCTTTGACTGTGACTTAGACTTTATCATGTCATGCTAGGTGTTGTTTTGACCTTATACTTAGTGATTATTTCTGTAGCATGACTTGTTCCAAACAATTGGGATTTCTTAGTGTGCCTTGAAGGAATCATGTGTTGTTTTAGCATACAAAAGCATAGTATTATGGTATTCTCCTTTGATGCTTTGTTTGGGTTGAATTGGCACATGGTCACACCATGTTATGACTATGAACAAGTCACCATAGCATCTATGATCATTTATTCCTTTACTTATAGTACCACTTTATGCTTTGATTAGTAATGTTTTGTCGCTCTGCATGATTATGGCTATTATTGCTCTCTTAGATGGTCGCTCCCAGTCTTTTGCTAGCCTCCACTTGTATGAGTAAGCTCTACTCATGCATCCAACTCCCAAGAAACCAAGTTATTCCAAAGTGTCCACTATAAACTCCTATGCATGGTGTGTTACACCATTCCAAGTATATTCTTGTTTTCATCTATCTTCCAATTAAAAAGTATTTTGTTATGTGGAAACTTAGTGATTAAATCTCTCACGAACTTGATGGCACACTTTATATTTCTTTCCCCTAATAAACTTGAACCATTGTGTCATCTATGTTGTATATGCTTGCACTTATATGTTGGAATTAGTAGAACCATGCTGTCACAGGGAACGTTTCCAACATTGCACTTGTACTTTGTACATAGTTGATATCATGCTATTTTGTCTATGGATGTCGTCAGTGTGAAATGAAAGGGGAGCTTGTAAGTCCATGAAGTTATGTATATGTGTTAGAGAAACGCCTGGGCCGCTATCCTAAGCCATGCCTAATCATGGTGGAAACTTGCAGCATCACCATAATGACATCTATGAAGCTTTCTTCTTATAAAAAAGAGACATATTGAGAAAAGAGGAAAGAGAGAAGAAAGCACCATATTACCATGGTAAATAAGAAGATTGCTGAGATGCTCATTGTCTGTTTGCCTTGTCATTTTGATTATGGGATAGCTCATGTATCATGTGCAAGGGTACCCCGTTGGCGGTTCTCTATGATACACATGTACTTACTATGACAAGAACTTACAGGTGACTAAAGTTGAGTAGCATGAGGTGTGGCCCTCGTATTAAAGGGACATGAGGTTGGCAACTTATACTTTGTTAAGCATATACTCCATAGTTTGTTCACTTTAACCTTAATCACTTCAAGATGCTTATGATAGGGGCAATGAGAGCTGAAAGCTAACAAGTACCATCATTTTGGAAGATCTTTTTGAAACTTGAAATCCCTTCTTCCCTTTATGAAGGGCCTTTCTTCCATCATTATATTGAGTCTCCGCCTTCTACCCTTAGGCACCAGTTAAGAGAGCATAGTTGCCATTCTTAGTTCTATGTACATTGTCCCAAAAATTATTAATTGATGCATATTATTGATATTACTTGTTCTTGTGCTATTTGTATCTAGTCACTCTTATGAACTTTGAAGGTGTCCTATGCATCTATTTGCTACTCCATGAGGGACAAGCTGATTGCCACTACGCCATGTTTTTGTATGTGAAACAAACAAACGTTTTTTAATGCATGTTATTCATGATATTTGTTTGTAGCCTTTCACATTGCATGCATAGTTACTTTGTCTTACTAAAAGAACTACATCTTTCATGCTCATGTTTAGAGTTCTTTGATCCCAGCTTTCAATGCTTGCAAATGGTTTGATCTTGATTTTTATAGTGCATGTCACCTCAAAAATTATTCTTTTTATCACTTCCCTACTCGAGGATGAGCAGGAGTTAAGCTTGGGGATGCTTGATACGTCGGAAACGTATCTATAATTTTTTATGTTCCATGCTTGTTTAGTATCTACTTTGCTTTGCTTTGTCTACACTTTGAGGTGTTTTTATATGTTTTCTGGTACTAACCTATTAACAAGATGCCACAGTGTCAGTTGCATGTTTTCTTCTGTTTTTGGTTCTAGAAAAGCAGAAAATCAATATTCTCGTAATTCGACGGGACAAAAGCCAAAGTCAATATTTTACTGTGGGGAACACGAAGCCTGAATACGAGAGGGAGTGGACGCACCAGGGGGCCACAACCCCTGGAGGCGCGGTCTAACCCTAGCCGCGCCTGGGGGGTGTGACCACCCTGGCCGCCCCTGCCTCGCCTCTTCGCCTATAGAGACCCCCCGATGTATAAACCCTAAGTATCCGATCAATATTCCACGAAACCGTCTATAGCCACCACCACCATCGTCCCTAGATCGGGGGATCTAAAGCTCTTCCCGGCACCCTGCCGGAGGGGAGATCATCCCGGAGGCCTTCTTCTTCATCATGCCAGCCTCCGGTATGAAGCGTGAGTAGTTCCACCTTGGACTACGGGTCCATGTAGTAGCTAGATGGTTGTATTTCCTCCTTTGTGCTACCATGTTTAGATCTTGTGAGCTCTGTTCATGATCAAGATCATCTATTTGTAATCATGCATGTTGTGTTTGCGGAGATCTGATTGATAATGAGATTACTATGTCAGATTGATTAATGGTTTTGTCTTATTGATTCTATCATGTCTGTGTTGTTTGTGATCTTGCATGCTCTCCGTTTCTAGTAGCTATCTTGGCCAAGTAGATGCTAGTGACTCCAAGGGGGGTATTTATGCTAGATAGTGGGGTTGTGACTCTATTTAATCTAAGGGAAGTGACAAAAATCTCTAAGGTTGTAGATGTGTTGTTGCCACTAGGGAGAAAACAACGGTATCTTGTTCATGGAACAAGTGGATTGTTTACCTTACACACTTTGCTTGAAGCAGTTATATGTTGCTTGCAACTTAATACTGGAGGGCGTTCGGATGATAACCTGAAGGTGGATTTCTAGTCATAGATGCAGTTGGATGGCGGTCTATGTATCTTGTTGTATTGCCCAATTGAATCTCATAGGATCATGAATGTCTAGTATTGCATTGTTATGCCTTGCTCAGTCCTGTCAATTGCCCTGCTATAATTTGTTTACCCAGCATGCCATGTTTGTTTCTTAAGTAGAATACCTCTAGTGAACTATGGACCCCGGTCCAATCTTTACCATTGATACATCTTCCATTGTTCATGTTTACTTGTTGCAAACCACTATTACCTTCCACACCATACAGTTAATCCTTTGTTACAGGAACCGGTGAGATTGACAACCTCACTGTTCGTTGGGGAAAAGTCTTGGGTTTGTGTTATGTAGGTTTCCAAGTTGCCAGCAACACCTTTGAGACGTTTCCTTCCACCTACTGGTTCGGTAACCTCGGTTTCTTACTGAGGGAAGACTTGCTGTTGTGCTCTTCACACCTTGATCTTGGGGTTTCCCGACGTAGCGCTATCAGGCGCCATCAGGTTCCTATGAGATCGCCTCTAGCCAAGCATCTCACCTCAAGCCTTGATTAATATCTAGGATCTTGGGTACCTACAAGTTCAAAGATCGAGGCAAGAGAAAAAGAAACAAATGATACAAATCCCTATTACAAACCAATACACAATTATCCCATAGATTAGATATACATAAACACTGCGAGGTTTCTCCCCAATCCACAACCTATGAGGACTGCTCACTCATAACAATAAGATGAAGAATAGAAAACATTGTGCAATACTTAGATTAAAATCAAATATTCACAATGGTCGCCGAATCACAATGAGATATCAAGTACAAAGTAATGTCTATGGATAATGGAGAGGATGGGGGATGGAAGGGATGAATTATGGTGTGGATCTCCTTTGGTGGTGTTGTGATGAAATCTAAGAATGGCGGCCCTCTGCACGACGGCTAGGACCTCAAAATATATAGGCGCCTTCAGGAGAGTTGTAGTGTTTGACGAGACAAAGCCACCGCCACCCCGTACGGTCGGGTGGTATAGGTGGGGTGCGCCCGTACCAGTGGTCGTTACGCTGGCTGGCGCTTGGTCTTAACTCTAGAATTACTTGGTCGTCAAAAATTCCTAAAATCATCATTTATGACTCCAGATTTCGCAATAAAAGTGTGATTTCCTGCAAAACATAAATCAAAGAAAGGATTTGCATATATTTGCAATAATTAGTTATTAGTGGCAAATCAAGAGAGAATAATATCAATGGCATGATGAAAAACAATGTTTAAACGCAGAGAAAGATGGCGCTTTTTGGAGCCATCAGCTGACAGTTCCATCATAGCATATTTCTGTGTCCAACAACCTAAGTATATATGATCCATGCTTTTGAGTTGGCCCTATTTGATAAGTGTGTCTTTATATAAGGCTTTACATGTTTTTGCATCCATCATTTAATTATTATTGCCGACATGTGAACTCTTACTTTATGTTGCCTAATATTATTTTTCTTCTAGATGACGTGGTATGTCGTGTATAAGAGACGGATTTTCAGAGTCTACGATGATTGGGAAGACTGTCGGAGACAGGTGCACCATTTCAGCAGCAACAACTACAAAGGGTACAACACTATGATGGAGGCAGAAGCTAGATACATGCGATATCTAGCAAGATAGAGGAGGAACCAGATGAAGACCACCTTCTTCGTGATGATGCTCATCATTCCTGTGTTTTTGTTCTATATGTTCCTACTTTAGATGTCTTAGCTAGCTTGTCGAGTCTTGTCTCCTATTTTTGACCTAGCTATCTACTTTGCTTGTGGTTGAGATAACGTATTTGTGTAATAACTTTATCGCTTGTTGTGAACCATTGTGTTTGGGCGCCTGTAATAACTTTGTCGCTTGTTTGTGAACCATTGTGTTTGGGCACCACTTATCTATTTCTATTCCATGTGTGTATGTATTTATACTTCATGTATGTATTTCATACTTCATGTGTCATGTACTAGCTGTATAAATATTGCCAACAATTTTTTGACCTATATTATCTATCGCCGGCACACAAGTATATTACCGTTGGCGTGCGAGGGAGCGCCTCTACTACACATAATTACCGCCGGCACCTGGGGCTAGCGCGCCATCGCTAGAAGTAGTTACCATCGGCACATCGGATGGGCGCGTGCTGGGGCTAAGTGTATGCTACCCCTGACGCGTTGAGTAGGCACGTGCCGGCGCTAAAAGGTGCTACCGCCGGCTCCCTAAGCAGTACCTCCTGCGCATACGGCTTGCGCGCCAGTGCTAGCGACCCTTACACCCGGCGCGTTGGCAGCACACCGACGCTATGGGGTTACCACCGGTGTGAGTAACGCCGGCGCGTGCCCATGCTCCGGCGATAAGGCTATTGGGCGTGCCGGTGGTAACCTATTTCCTAGTAGTGTCCACCCAAATCATCGGTGAAAGCATACGAAGTAGAAGAATCCCACCGTGCATGGCTACACATAGTGGACTACATACATCAACATGTATGACCTTCATAACTTAGCCGTCCGTTCATATTGACCCATGAACGGAGTTTTGGTCGTTTTAGATAAGTCTTGCAAGCGTCAAACAATTTCAAAATCAAATGACTCCAAAAATTCATCGATATGAATTTTCTTCATGCATTTCTTTTTTTGTGTGTGAAATCATGCATTTCTTTCTAATATGACATAAATGGAGGTATAACAATTAAGTTAAATTCAATCATTATCTTGTGACGTTTAGTGTCATTGTTATGAAGTGTGTATCACCTTTAAGGTTTACAATAACTAATCCATTCACTATGAATCACAGCTTTACGTTTAATAACCATTATTCTCATAAAGCCCGATCTATATAACAATTACTAAGCTCTTAGGATAAATCTTAAAGGCTAGGTAAGATTCCAACGATGAACACAATAACATTTATTTTATTTTGTTTCCGACATGCATTACCATATCCTTTTGCTAGTTACTTAAGTCATTGTATTTATTGCATTGTGTTGCTTTGTATAGCACTTCATACCAATCAATTCGGTATCCAATATCCAAAAATTACATTGTTGACTAGCAAAGAATACATCAATAATTTGTATATCTTCTATATACTCCTGAGCTAGACCTTTCCGTCTTTCTTTTTTCCATATAATTTTTGCAATTTTATCTTTCAATTTTTTTCTTTTGCAAAAAAACCACTCAATATCAATAGTGGTGTCAACGTGTCATTCACGTACTAGCACTCTTGGATTTATAATTTAAAAGTTGTTGGTTTATTCACTATCATCACATGACTAGCATTCTCCCCTACCTCCCTACCTCCCCCACCCTGTCGGCGTGGATGACACCGGTAGCTTCACGGCTCGGGATGGAGCTGGCCGATCTCCTGCCACCGAGTGGCCAGTGTGGCCCGGACATGCGATCGACCTGGTGGCACCGGCACATGCCATGCCGCCCAGAACCTTTGGGCGTCGGCGCCGTACATCGATCTCGTCTCCGACGGCGAGGAGTAGATGGCCATGGCGCCACCACATGTCAAGGGCCGTAGCTAGGGCAATCATTTTTTGTGTTTTATTTTCTATATAAATTAGCTATGAATCTATGTAAATTTTCAATAAACTACATGCTTTTATATTTAGTTTGAATTTCAAAAACAAATTGTGTCCACGGCTAACGAGAACAGGTTGGGTCGTGTCGCTAAGGGCGCCGGCCGGACAGACCAGACCGCGACCAAATTTTATTATGGACCAACCCATTCGGACATAATTTATGTTGCCGATTTGGGTCGGCCCGCTGTACATGCTCTAACGGCACAATGGTAGATGCCCATCTCCGACGGCTGATGAGACGTGCATAGTGTTTGTTTCAGATCGGGAGGGACGGACGGAAAGAACAGGAAACGGAAGCGAATCATGGCCTGGCTGACGTTTCCATCGCGATGGCAGGCTCGTCCTTAAACATACCGAACTTGCTGTGCCGGTATTATTATACGGATCGTCCCCTCGCTGCGCAAGCAAACGATGGACTCCAACCTAATAATGAACGGTGCCAGCGACGACGCCGGGTCCAGCGACGACGAGGATAGGATCGACGGCCTCCCCGACCACCTACGGCTTCACTACATCTTGAGCTTGAACGGCCTCCAGATTCTCCCGTTCCATGATAGCATCAGCCTCCTCCCTGACGACCTGCTTCATCACATCCTGAGCTTCCTGCCCACGCATGATGCGATCCGCACGAGCGTGCTGTCCCAGAGGTGGCAGCGCGTCTGGATCGGCCTCCCAACCTTTGCGTTCTCGGACAACACGCGATCGGCAGCAGGGTTCGCGAACTCGGTGGACGAGGTGCTCGCGCACAGCCACGGCATGGACATGCTCGAGATATCGGTCAGGCATCCTCCGCACCTGGCCCGTGCGAACGAGTGGCTTCAGCATGCCGCCGAGCGTGTCCGTGACAAAATCAGCATCATCTTCCGCTGTGACCGTGAAGATGTCGTTGCTGATCAGGATCGTGGCCGGATCAACTTGGTCTTGCCGTGCGTGAGAAGGACCGACGCTATGACTCTCCACTTCCGCCAAATTGGCGTCGGCAACCTCGTAATCCCGCCGGCGTCCGCCGCGGTACCCAGCTCGTTGACCAAGCTGGAGCTCAAGTACCTGAGGATTGATGGAAGCAGCCTCTCGAACTTCGTGTCCTCATGCTGTCCCCACCTGAGACAGCTTGTCGTACACACCTTTGGCGACGAGGATGCCCTGCGGCTCTGCAACGATGCCCTGGAAGACCTTGACCTTGACTACTACTACGGCGGCCTCCGGCGACTGGAAGTGTCGTCTAGCAATCTCCGCCGCCTCCGGATTAATGAGATCTTCTCGCCTGAGGTTATGGCCCACGAAGTGCACGACGGCAGCAAGGCGGCCAGCTTCCGCACTCCCCGGCTCGAGGTCCTCAGTTGGAGACCCAGCGCAAGCATCCACCCGAGCAGGGTCGAGTTTGCCAACAGTTTGGCCACCGTTCGCCAGCTTGACGTCGGGCTCGCAACCCACTTTCTGGTGAATCGTACCCGTTTGCACTACAACAAACTCGCTGTATGGCTCCTTCAGCGCTGCACTGGTGTCCGCTGCCTGAAAGTCTCCCTCTTTAATTTACACCCCAGTGTAAGTAATTTTACAGCAATACAAGTATTGTACATGCTCCCTCTTTGCCATAATATAGCGTGCATTTTCGGCGGAAGTCGAACTTCACTAACTTTCACCACATTTATTGAGAAAATTATCTATATCTACAGGACCAAATGTATACGATATAAAAATATACATCATAATGAATCAAATGCTACTATTGTTTTGGTATTCTAGTTGTTCATATTTTATTCTACATAATTGGTTAAACTATATATATATATATATATATATATATATATATATATATATAGGGTGACGCTATTTGACACCCAGGGTGTAGAATAAATAATTCTACACACACCGTCTATCTTTAGAACCGTATATTATTTTTACGTCACGTGAATTTTATAATACTTCGTAAGTCGAGAAGAACATAATAAAATTTAGAAATGACATGTTTTTTTTACATGCCGTAAAAAAATTTGGCGTGAAATACATATTTTTGGTGTTTTTTACACTATAAAGACTCATAAACTTTATTTTTGTGTCAAATTTTTTGGTTGTGGTGAATATATGAACATAATTATTCCTATACAAAACATAATTTTTTCAATCTAACAACGTAAAAATATGTTGGGTGCAAAATAACTATTCTGAACCCTTGGTGTTGAATAGGGTTTATATATATTCACTACATTTTAGCAACTATGGAATACTAGCGGTAGTGGTATTTTTTTGGCTAAATCATTTTTTATACTTTGTGGCAACAATTTTACATTGTTTATTAGTAAGTACCCACTTTTTATGTGTATACACCGATACAATCAGCTGAGTATTACGTTATTATTTTGTTTGAAATGTTTTGTGGCAACATTTAATAGTTCATCCGCTTTAAAATAATGACATTGTCCAAGGATGAACCAAAATCAAGCATTTCTAGCTTGGCCTCTTATAGTCTTATTAATATATAAGAATGTTATGTATATATATTTTTATATTTCTACAAAATATACACATATAATTAAAAGATAAATAATGGCAGTTGGAAGCCGTGGTGAGTATTTGCGTGTGGTTGATTTACCAAAAGTAATTTTCTAAGTAAAACCAAGTAATTATTATATTTATTTATAGTACCCCATAGGGTGCGACGATTTAGGGAGTAGATGAATGAAAACTTACCACACGGCAATAGAAAAACTCAAAGTTGCTATCGACCATCCACTTGAAGATTCAATGGTTGAGGATCGTTCGCTCCCCGAGACTAAACTCCAAACAGCGCTCGATACAAATTTCCATATATATTTAGGTTGAGAAAACAATCAAAATAGTTATTGACGAAACTCACAATTTGAGTAGGGAATGGCTATGTCTGCCAAGAAAAAATCAAACTTTGTGAATCTTTAATCTCTTAGGAGTTACTACCCTCTCCCAATATGAAAACTACGTGTACCTGGCAACATGAGTGAGATAGAGTAGCAATTTATAATGGTCAAATATTTTCACTTTTCGCGAGTTATCTTCTGGCATGCTTTCATAACCAAGCCAGGAAAAAAGTAGCTAGGTATATAACACAATTTTGTCTTTGCGGATAGTGAACACGACTTATTCCGTGTTAGTTAAGATTGGTAGTAAAAAAGGGTGTATACATATCCGAGATATGTCTTAGGGAAAGCCATCCACGACCTACATACTGTATATATAAGCTTTGCGTAGGATTGTGTGCAAGTCAACTCATATATTAATATAACATCTTTTTGTGTGTTTTGCTTGTTTCATGGATGTCTTAAGTATATGTGCTTTTGTAATAATGTCCCTGTTCGCATACATGTGTATGTGCCCACAGCCACTTTTTGTGTTTGGTGTGCTCGACGAGGCATCGTTGTCCCAGTACGAGGATCTGATGGTAGAGATGCCTCAGCTTAGCACTGTCACTGACCTGACTGTGTGTACCCTCTTGGATCATCACGCTTACGGAGCCAGCATAGCAACGCTACTATCTAGATGCAGCCACATAGAGACGCTTACTGTCATTGCCAAAGACAAGGTATGTTTTTCGCTAAGTCTCGATCACTATTCACTACCATAGAATTAAGCGTGTGCCTGCTGGGTCATTGGATGTTCAATCAACTCCATATATATTTTTGAATTCAGAGGTACAAGCATATGTATGTTTGCGCACGCACATCGGCTTGCTGGTGCAAGCGTCCCGCTGACTGGAGGGAGGAGAAGCTCCACCTGGATTTTCTCCGGCAAGTCGACCTCAAGAATTTCATAATGGCTGACTGGTTGCCGGACCTCGTGAGCCTGCTGCGTTGTTCGAGACCACCAGCGCTAATAACAACTCATGATATACATGGACGGTATGAGTTGAGTGATGCATCGACTCTACAAATATTGCAACAAGAAAAAGGAGGATACTTGAGGGATTACCCAGTTTTTTATAGCTAAGTTGACTCCTCTAGTGGTTGGGAGGATGAATGAAATGTTATTGATGGCATATGTGAAATCTACAGAGGATAAAGTGCATACCCATAGAACGCCATGTACAAGCGTACAGGATGCGCTGCATCTATAGCAATTGGATCAGTATCGCTGGATTACAAGCAAATTATCCGTCAGGTACAACCCTATCATGGTGTTTTCTGGATCAGTACCGCTGCATTACAAATACAATGGTTTCTGCTTCGTGGTGTTTGTTTTAGCTGTGTTCGACCTGTGTAGACCCTATGGTGGGTTTTGTGCTGTTTTAGTATCTGGCGTTTAGCTTTATCTTTCCTTTATCTTCCGTTTAGTTTTATAGTTATGTATGTTGTAAGTAAAAATATATGTTATGTTATCCCTCTGATAATGGAACCCGGCTCGATGGAGTCATACTTGATGATTATCCGTAGTATTCAACCTCCTATTTTTGCTATGGTGCCCCACACTAAGAATTACATGTCCGACAACTTTGCAAGAACTTCCTATCCTCGTCGTATATTTTCCGTGGGTGCTAGATATGTTTGTCTTTCTCTCATTATACTTCTAGGATAGACTTTTGAATTGCATAAACACAACATCAATTCATATAGTGATGGCTAAATATAGCCGATGCTCATGAAGTTCGTAATAAGTGACTCGGTTTTGTCTAAAATTCACATGTATCTGCACAACGCGTCTAGATGGCGAGTTGTTTTGTAGATGTGTTTGAAGGAGCAAATCATTCTCTGATCTCGCGACGCGCGGGGCGACTCGGGCGGTGCCAAGGCAACCACGATGGCTCTGCCTACACGTCGGTCGTCTCCCCCTCTCGTGTGTGGTGCCCCAGCAGCTTCCCCGGGGCGGGTAAGAAGGGGAATAGGTTCTCCCCGCTACTCTGGATTTCGGAGGAGGAGGAGGATCGGGAGGATCTGGCGGGCTCTCCCAGCGTTGGTCTGGAACCCGTCCGGCTCTCCCAGTGTGGGAGCCGCAGCCAAACCCAGTCGCCCACCGCAAACTACGCCTCGCGGTGATGGGGGTCATAGTATTTCTTCGACGGCTGCTGGGCTTGGAGAAGACGCTGGCGCACCTCAGCGAGGATCTTATCTCTGGTGCGGAGAAGGTCGTCGGCTGCCTCAGTCCGAGCCATCCCGGGCTCGAAGGGCAGCATAGGTGGAGGTATGCTACCGTAGACCACCTCAAATGGGTAGGTGCGTAGGGCGGAGTGATAGGAGGTGTTGTAGCAGTACTACGCCCACGCGAGCCAATCCACCCAAGCACAGGGACGATCACCAGTGTTACAACACAAATACATAGCAATCACCTTGTTAACCATCTCGGATTGGCCGTCCGTCTAAGGATGGAACGCCATACTCAGGCGCAGCTTCACACCCACCAGCCAAAAGAGATCACTCCAGACATGACCAATGAACACCGGATCATGGTATCTGACGATCGAAGAAGGAAACCCATGGAGGCGAATGATGCCGTCGAAGAAGGCCCGCACCACGGATGCGTCTGTGTAAGGATGGCCGAGCGCGATAAAGTGTGTATACTTGGAGAAGAGGTCGACCACCTGTTGGAAATATAAGCAATAATCCATATGATTTAATCCGAATAATAAATTGATAAAGCATGATCATACAAACGGTACTAAAACCAATTATGCAGATCAACAAAGTAGATGAACAGATTACATCTATAGGAGATAAACCTATCACATCTACACCAAACGCTAGAACAAAGAACTCTAGCATAATTCGAAAAGACAGTTGAATATCATGTACAGTGTAGGCTGAATAGCAGCCGCAACGGTCGCAGCAGCGTCGCCCATGTTGAGGTTGTTGAAGAGATTGGTGATGTCCGGGAAGAATTCGTCATTCGGGAATTCGTCGCCCGACGACGTCGTGGTTGCCAATAGTCACGCTTGAGCGCTCCCCACAAATCTGATCGCCCCTCACCCGTACAAGTTCACGAGAAACAGGGTTTCGGAGGCCTACTGTTCCGATCTACGGTGCACGCCACAAGCCGGGATGGGGAAGACTTCTCTGTCACACCTTAGTAAGTGATGCAACACTCTACTATATAAGGTGGTCCAACTCCACTTCAACTAGCAATGTGAGACTATACTTTAGCACCACTAACACAATCATATATCATGCTCAAGTGGGCCAAAAAGAATTTCAGAATTTGTCTAAGGGCCACCAGCCCAAACTCATCCAATTCCAACACCACCGTAAGAATGACAGACGTGCCATCCACCTTGGGAAGGCCCTCGACAAAGTCTATGGAGATATCAGCCGTGGGCTGAGAGGGCACATCGAAAGGCTGTGCTTGCCGCAGTGTCTCGTGTCCACGGCCAACGTGGACAGGTTGAGTCGCGCAGCTGGACGCGTCGGCCAAAAGACGGACTGCGGCCCAAATTTCTCTACGACCGATCCATCCGGACAAAATCTGACCGCCGGTTTGCGTTGATGATTTGGATCGGTCCTGCTGGAGATGCCCTAGCAGCACAATGGTAGATGCCCATATCTCCGATGGCTGATGACACGTGCATAGTGTTTGTATCAGATCGGGAGGGACGGACGGAAAGAAGAGGAAACCGAAGCGATCACGACTTGGCTGACGTATCCATCGCGATGTGGCAGGCTCGTCCTTGAACATACCGAACTTGCTGTGCCGGTATATTATACGGATCGTCCCCTCGCTGCGCAAGCAAACGATGGACTCCAAGTCTCCAACGTAATAATGCACGATGCCAGCGACGACGCCGGGTCCAGCCTCTACGAGGATAGGACCGACGGCCTCCCCGACCACCTACGGCTTCACTACATCCTGAGCTTGAACGGCCTCCAGATTCTCCCGTTCCATGATAGGATCAGCCTCCTCCCTGACGACCTGCTTCATCACATCCTGAGCTTCCTGCCCACGCATGATGCGATCCGCACGAGCCTGCTGTAGCGGCGGTGGCAGCGGGTCTGGATCGGCCTCCCGACCTTGGCGTTCTCGGACGACACGCGGTCTGCGGCAGGGTTCGCGAGTTCGGTGGACGAGGTGCTCGAGCACAGCCTCGGCATGGACAAGCTCGAGATATCCGTTAGTTATCCTTCGCACTTGGCCCGTGCGAACGAGTGGCTTCAGCATGCCGCCGAGCGTGTCCGTGAAAAAATCAGCATCGTCTTCCGCAACGACAGTGAAATCAACTTGGTCTTGCCGTGCGTCAGAAGGACCGACGTTATGACTCTCCACTTCCGCCAAATTGGCGTCGGCAACCTCGTAATCCCGCCGGCGTCCGCCGCGGTACCCAGCTCGTTGACCCAGCTGGAGCTCAAGTAGATGGAAGCAGCCTCTCGAACTTCGTGTCCTCATGCTGTCCCCACCTGAGAAAGCTTGTCGTACACACCTTTGGCGACGAGGATGCCCTGCGGCTCTGCAACGATGCCCTGGAAGACCTTGACATTGACTTCCACTACGGCGGCCTCCGGCGACTGGAGGTGTCGTCTCGCAACCTCCGCCGCCTCCGCATTGTTGATATCTTCTCGCCGGAGGTTATGGCCCACGAGGTGCACGACGGCAGCAAGGCGGCCAGCTTCCGCACTCCCCGGCTCGAGGTCCTCAGTTGGATTTGCAGCGCAAGGATCCACCCGAGCAGGGTCGAGTTCGTCCACAGTATGTCCACCGTTCGCCAGCTTAACGTCGGGCTCGCAACCCACGCTCTATTGAATCATACGCGCTTGCACTACAACAAACTCGCTGTATGGCTCCTTCAGCGATGCAATGCTGTCCGCTGCCTTGAAGTCTCCATCTACAATTTACACAAGGATGTAAGTATACATAATTACGCCCATACATACTTTTTTGCGATTATTAATAATTATCAACAATAGTATAAAAAGTCCTAAAAATAATAAAAATTACAAATAAATCGATGAACCACCTAATGAAGACTACTGACACTAGCACGAGCCGAAAAGCTGCCGCCATCCTTGCATACATAATTTGGCTACCCGTACTTTTTCTTTGATGCTAAAACTTGTTTCTTATCTAGCATTTTGGAACGGACGCAATAGTAATAAATTAATAGTATTAATTACGTTATCATTTTGTTGGACAAATTTTGTTGTGACAGTTACTAGTCCATCTGCTTCAAAATACTCCAAATAATCCTACGATGAACAAAAATCAAACTTTCTAACTTTGCT
The DNA here is from genome assembly GCA_910589765.1 of Avena atlantica. Classification (NCBI taxonomy): domain Eukaryota; kingdom Viridiplantae; phylum Streptophyta; class Magnoliopsida; order Poales; family Poaceae; genus Avena; species Avena atlantica. The sequence continues at coordinate 235,216,412 of OU342738.1, forward strand.
TGTGTTAATTAGATTTTTTTTAGATTTTCTATTAAAACTTAATGAAGCTTTAATTTCTTACTCCGAGGATGAAAACTTTGCCTTTGTTAATCACAAAATGTTTTGGAGTAATTTCTACTCAATCTCATTTATGTTCAGAAAAGGTACATGTGATATTTATCTTATATTTTAGTATATGGCCCATGTGGTTGAAAAGAAATGTCTGGTCCATCTTGGTGTCCTATTGAAGGAAACATGTGTGTAAAAAGGCATCACATTTTTATTAAACGCTCTCTTCATCCTATATATTCTCTAGGTAAGATGTAAGTCAAAAAAGAGTTGAGATTTTTGGCTCCTGAGCTCCAGTGTTGTTGCTATTTTTAAAAGTTTTAAAAATATTTAAAAATTATCAGAATGTAGCCCATGATTTATCCCACAAACGTGCAAAATATCAATTTCGAATATTTTGTATTCTGAGATGTACAAAAAATGAAAAGAGTATAGATCTGTGTAAGTATGTTCTCGGATCCCCAAATTTTATCAGATTTTATATTTTTGTGTAGGCCAAAATATAAAGAAATTCACGTCATGATTTTGCATGCTCGTGCGATACAGATTTTTTCAGGTATTTCGTAACATATAAAATATGAATTTTTTTAAACAAAGAGAGCACCGGTGCTCAGGAGTCAAAGATACTTTCCGGTCGAAAAAAGACAGACTCTTACAGGCCAATACATGAGGTGGTAAACTAGCCAGCAGCCAGCTAGAGTCGGAGCCTCAATTCTTTTTGTTCCTCCCCTGGGGTTCTTGTTATATATATATATATATATATATATATATATATATATATATATATATATATATATATATATATATATATAATGTGCATGCGAAAGCCATCCACAACTTGCATAGTTAAGCCTTGTGTACGATTGTGTGCAAATCAACTCACAAATTAAGATTGCATTTGTTTTTTGTGTTTTTCTTATTTCACGGATATATCTAAGTAATATCTACTTTGTAGTTATGTTCCCATGATGACCATATATGTGTATTTGTCCATAGCCTGTTTTGGTGTTTGGTGTGCTCGACGAGGCTTCGTTGTCTCATTACGATGATCTCATGGTAGAGGTGCCTCAGCTTAACACCGTCACTGACCTGATCGTGCACACCCTCTTGGATCATCACGCTTATGGAGCCAGCATAGCAACACTACTATCTAGATGCCACCACATAGAGACCCTTACCGTCGTTGCCGAAGACAAGGTAAGTTTTTCGCTATGTCTCGGTTGCTACCATAGAATAAAACAAATGTTATTGGATGTTCAATCAACTCCATGTGTACTTGAGAATGCAGAGGTACGAGCATAGATACTCTTGCGCACGCACATCGGCTTGCTGGTGCAAGCGTCCCGCAGACTGGAGGGAGGAGAAGCTCCACCTGGATTTTCTCAGGCAAGTCAACCTCAAGAATTTCATAATGGCTGACTGGTTGCCGGACCTCGTGAGACTCTGCTGCGTTGTTCCAGACCACCAGCGCTAATAACAGCTCATGATGTAACGGTATGAGTTGAGTGATGCATCGAGTCTACAAATACTGCAACAAGAAAAAAGAAGGATACTTGAGGGATTACCTAGGATTTTATAGCTAAGTTGACTCCTCTAGTGGTTGGGAGGATGGATGAAATGTTATTGATGACATATGTGAAATCTACAGAGGATAAGTGCATATACCCATACAACGCCATGTACAAGAGTACAAGATCCGCTTCATCTACAACAACTGGATCAGTATCGCTAGATTACAAGCAAATTATCCGTCAGGTACAACCCTATCATGGTGTTTTCTGGATCAGTACCGCTGCATTACAAATACAATGGTTTCTGCTTCGTGGTGTTTGTTTTAGCTGTGCTGGACCTGTGTAGGCCCCATGGTGGGTTTTGTGCTGTTTTAGTATCTGGCGTTTAGCTTTATCTTTCCTTTATCTTCCGTTTAGTTTTCTAGTTATGTATGTTGTAAGTAAAAATATATGTTATGTTATCCCTCTGATAATGGAACCCGGCTCGATGGAGTCGTATGAAAATAAATACAACCCTATCATGGTGTACAAGGAAATATACTTGATGATTATCCGTAGTATTCAACCTCCTATTTTTGCTATGGCGCCCCACCCTAAGAATTACATGTCCGACAACTTTGCAAGAACTTTCTATCCTTGTCGTATATTTTCCGTGGGTGCTAGATATGTTCGCCTTTCTCTCATTTTACTTCTAGGGTAGCCATTTGAATTGCATAAACACAACATCAAAATCCATTTAGTGATGGCTAAATATAGCCGATGCTCATGAATTTCATAATAAGTGACTCGGTTTTGTCTAAGATTCACATGTATCTGCACAACGCGTCTAAATGGCGAGTTGTTTTGTAGATGTGTTTGAAGGAGCAAATCGTTCTCTGATCTCGAGACGCGCGGGGCGACGCGGGCGGTGCCAAGGCAACCACGATGGCTCTTCCTAGACGTCGGTCGTATCCCCCTCTCGTGCATGGTGGCCCATCAGCTTCCCCGGGGGCGGGGAAGAAGGGGAATAGGTTCTCCCCGCTGCTCTGGCTTTCGGAGTAGGAAGAGGAACGGGAGGATCTATTGGGCTCTCCCAGCGTTGGTTCGGAACCCGTCCGGCTTAGCGAGTTCCTGGGGCAGACCCTGGGTGGGGAGGAGGCGGTGGGCTCGCCGAGGGCACCCAGTGTGGAGCTTGGGAGCCAGGCAACTGGTGGCGGTGCGCCAGAGGAGTACGGGGTGCCGAGATATGGCCATCTCCAATAGGTGTCGAATCTCGCTGACTTTCCGCCGCTCGTCTCATCGGCTGATGATGGCGCTTCGTTGATATGGGAGCGCTTTGTCGGGAAACCCCAAGAGCAAGGTATGAAGCAGCACAGCAGCAAGTTTTCCCTCAGTAAGAAACCAAGGTCATCGAACCAGTAGGAGGAAGGAAACGTCTCAAAGGTGTTGCAAGCAACTTGGAAACCTGCACAACACAAACTCAAGATTTTGCCCCAACGAACAGTGAGGTTGTCAATCTAACTGGTTGCTATAACAAAGGATTAACTGTATTGTGTGGAAGGTGATAGTGGTTTGCAGCAAGTAAACACTAACAGTGGAAGATGTATCAATGGTAAAGATTGGACCGTGGTCCATAGTTCACTAGAGGTGTTCTCCTTAGATAAATAAACATGGCATGCTGGATAAACAAATTATAGTAGGACAATTGACATGACTGATCAAGGCATAACAATGCAATACTATACATCAAGATCCTTTGAGATTCGATTCGGCAATACAACAAGATACATAGAGCGCCATCCAACTGCATCTATGACTAGAAGTCCAACTTTGGGTTATCATCCGACCCCCTCCAGTATTAAGTTGCAAGCAACATACAATCGCTTTAAGCAAAGTGTGTAAGGTAAACAATCCACTTGTTTCATGAACAAGAGACTGTTGTTTTCTCCCTAGTGGCAACAGCACATCTACAACCTTAGAGATTTCTGTAACTTCTCGTAGATTAAATAGAGGCATGAACCCACTATCGAGCATAAATATCCCCTCTTGGAGTCACTAGCAACTACTTGGCCAAGATAGCGACTAACAACAGAGAGCATGCAAGATCACAAACAACACAGACATGATAGAATCAATAAGACAAAACCATTAATCAATCTGACATAGGAATCTCAATATCCATCAGATCCCCGTAAACACAATATGCATGATTACAAATAGATGAGATCTTGATCATGAACGGATCTCACAAGATCTAGAAATGAAAGCACAAGGGAGGAGATACAACCATCTAGCTACTACATGGACCCGTAGTCCAAGGTGGAACTACTCACGCTTCATACTAGAGGCTGGCATGATGAAGAAGATGGCATCTGGGATGATCTCCCCTCCGGCAGGGTGCCGGGAAGAGCTTTAGATCCCCCCGATCTAGGGACGATGGTGGCGGAGGATACAGACGGTTTCGTGGAATATTGATCGGGTGCTTAGGGTTTAGGCATCAGGGGCTTCTTATAGGCGAAGAGGCGAGGTTGGGAGGCAACCAGGGGGCCCACACCCTGCCCAGGCGCGGCCCAAGGTGGGCCCACGCCTGGGGGTGCGGCCGCCCTGTGGCTCCCCTCCGTCTCTCCTCTGGACTCCGTGTTCTCCTCGGTGAAATATTGAATTTGGCTTTTGTCCCGTCCAATTCCGAGAATATTTCCTTACTAACTTTTTTGGAACCAAAAACAGAAGAAAACAGGCAATTGACACTATGGCATCTTGTTAATAGGTTAGTACCAGAAAACAGATAAAAACACCTCAAAGTGTATACAAAGCAAAGCAAAGTAGATACTAAACAAGCATGGAACATCAAAAATTATAGATACGTTTCCGACGTATCAAGCATCCCCAAGCTTAACTCCTGCTCGTCCTCAAGTACGTAAGTGATAAAAAGAATAATTTTTTAGGTGACATGCACCATCAAAACCAAGATCAAACCATTTGCAAGCATTGAAAGCTAGGATCAAAGAACTCTGAACATGTGCATGAAATATGGATTTCTAACAATAAGACAAAGTAACTCTGCATGCAACATGAAAGTCTACAAACAAAGATCATGAATAACATGCATTGAAAAATGTTTGTTTGTTTCACATACAGAAAACATAGCATAGTGGCAATCAGATTGTCCCTCATAGAGTAGCAAATAGATGCATAGGACACCTTCAAAGTCCATAAAAGTGACTAGATACAAATAGCACAAGAACAAGTGATATCAACAATATGCATCAATCAATAAGTTTTGGGACAATGCACACAGAACTAAGAATAGGAACTATGCTCTCTTAACTGGTGCCTAAAGGTAGAAGGTGGAGACTCAATATAATAGTGGAAGAAAGGCCCTTCATAAAGGGAAGCAGGGATTTCGGGTTTCAAAAAGAGCTTCCAAAAATTATGGTACTTGTTAGCTTTCAGCCCTCATTGCCCCTATCATAAGCATCTTGAAGTGATTAAGGTTAAAGTGAACAAACTATGGAGTATATGCTTGACGAAGTATAAGTTGGCAATCCCATGTCCCTTGAATATGAGGGCCGCTCCTAATGCTACTCAACTTTAGTCACCTGTAAGTTTTTGTCATAGTAAGTACTTGTGTATCATAAAGAACCGCCAACGGGGTACCCCTTGCACATGGTACAGGAGCTATACAATAACCAAAATTACAAGGCAAGCAGACAATGAGCATCTCAGCGATCTTTTTATTTGCTATTTATAGGTTTTTATTGAGGATGCTTCACAGATTGCTCATTATGGTGATGCTGCAAGTTTCCACCATGATTAAGCATGGCTTAGGCTAGCGGCCCAGGCGTTTCTCTAACACAAAATACATAACTTCATGGACTTACAAGCTCCCCTTTTATTTCACACCGACGACATCCATAGACAAAAGAGCATGATATCAACTATGTACAAGGTACAAGTGCAGTGTTGAAAGCGTTCCCCGTGATAGCACGGTTCTACTAATTTCAACGTATAAGTGCAAGCATATACAACATAGACGACACAATGGTTCAAGTTTATTAGGGGCAAGAAAAATAAAGTGTGCCATCAAGTTTGTGAGAGCTTTAATCACTAAGTTTTCACATCACAAAATACTTTTTAATTGGAAGATAGCTGAAAACAAGAATATACTTGGAATGGTGTAACACACCATGCATAAGAATTTATAGTGGACACTTTGGAATGACTTGGTTTCTTGGGAGTTGGAAGCATGAGTAGAGCTTACTCATACAAGTGGAGGCTAGCAAAAGACTAGGAGCGACCAACTAAGAGAGCAATAATGGCCATAATCATGCAGAGCGACAAAACATTACTAATCAAAGCATAGAGTGGTACTACAAGTCAAGGACTAAATGATCATAGAGGCTATGGTGACTTGTTCATAGTCATAACACGGTGTGAGCATGTGCCAAGTCAACCCAAATAAAGCATCAAAGGAGAATTCCACAATACTAATCTTTTGTATGCTAAAACAACGCATGATTCTTTCAAGTCACACTAAGCTACCCCAATTTTTGGAACAAGTCATGCTACAACAATAATCACTAAGCATAAGGTCAAAACAACATCTAGCATGACAGCCAAAAGTCTAAGTCACAGTCAAAGCAAGCTCCTCTTGCACTATTCAAGCAAGAACTTTCTACTCCTTTACAATACCAATCAACTTATTTGAAACAACACAGCGAGAGCGGGGGTCCAAACTACTTTATTCATGCAAACTAAGAAAACCAAACGAAAACTAAGAAACTCCAAGAACAACACAATAGTGCATGAAACAATAAAAACGAAGAGTCTCGAAAGACCCGAGCTTTTTATTGATGAAGAAGGTGATGCCTTGGCCATCCCCAAGCTTTGACGCTTGTACCTCTTGGATATTTCTTGGGGTGACACCGGGGTGACATCCCCAAGCTTGAGCTTTTGTCCATTCTTCATCTCATTACATCATTCTCTCTCTACACCTGAAATTTTTCCTTCATACAAAACTTCACACAATGTTCATTAGCAACATTAGTGTATTCAAAAGATAATAGACTGATACGCCCAATTTGCATCACCTTTCTATATCAATATCTACCTCTATTCATTGATATTTGTCTTGTTATGATGTATTACTTATGGCTTTTCATCTGTTTATGCATGTTGGATGATTCTTGGAGGATGAACTGCCGGAGTCTGGATTCTCATGGAAAAGAAGGCGTTTCGGTGCAATTTTGCGAAGATTATAAAAATACCAGAAAAATATGGAAACATATTATATTACCAGACGACGAAGGAAGGCAGAAGGAGGAGCGAAGGGGGCCCGCAGGGGGCTCACACCCCCTAGGCGTGGGCCCACCCTGGGTCGTGCCTAGGACAGGTGTGGCTCACCTGCCCAGCCTCCGACTCTCCCCCTTCTCCTATATATTCCCTACGGAACCCTAAGCCTCGGATAACGACCACATATAGATTTCCGCCGCCTCTGGGGGCGGAAAACACCAAGAGAGAAAGATCTCTCTGGCAGATAGATTTCTGCCAGGGGAATTCCTTCCCGGAGAGGGGAGACCATCGCCATCAACACCATCGTCAAGCTAGGCTTCATTGGGATCATCATCATCATCATCATCATCCACACCATCATCTCCACCAGCACCATCATCCCCACTCCATCCCGCTGTAATAATTGTGTTGGATATTTCTTTAGTTCTTAGGGGAAACTTTCCTGGTGTTGATTACTATTGTATTTGATGCTTGTGAGTGGAACCATTGGATTATTGTTTATGTTTAGATTGTTATCCATTACCATATCATCCTTGATCTTGATCCATATGATGTCTTATGAGTAGTTCGTTGTGTTCTTGAGGTTATGGGAGAAGTCATGATGTTATTAGTGAATCTGTGTTGAGTTATTATTCAATGGTTTAGTATTTAAGTTGTGGTGCTATTCTTCTAGTAGTGTCATGTGAACGTCGACTACATGACACTTCACCATTTATGGGCCTAGGGGGATGCATTGTGTATTTGGCTACTAACTGTGGGTTGCCGGAGTGACAGAAACCTGAACCGCTGTTAGGACACCTTTTCATAAGGGAGCGTAGGATCTCAGAGTTTAAGGCTGTGGTTAGATTTATATCTTAATTACTTTCCTATAGTTATGGATGTTTGTAGGGGGTTTAATCACAAGTATGTATTAGTCCAAGTAAGGTCGGTACATTAGCACAGGTTCACCCATACAACACTTACAAACACCAAAGAAGAGTACTCGGCTATTTGAAGTGAAAGCACTTGACAGAATTCTCATGTGTCCTCGAGAACGTTTGGTACTTATAAGTATTTCCACCGGCTTGTCCTTTGCTAAAAAAGGATTCGGCCACTTGCTCCGTTTGTTTGTTACCTTTGTTACTTGCTCTTTGTTTTGTTTCCTTATAAGAAACCCACTAAAAATCCGTTTGCTAAGTATTCACAGGGATTTCCTGCTCCATACCACTGTTCAGCACATTCTGCTCCTCGTTGGGATCGACACTCCTATTTATCGAGAAAATATTCTTGTATGCATAATCATTTAGGGATCAATTTCAAACTAATTTCAAAGAAAACAGAAGAATTGAGTGCTTATTATTTTATGTAGACAAGCTTTGACCCAATGCTTCTCTCTAGTGAGAAAATATTTGTTTCAAACCAAGGATTTGTTTGTTCATAAGTTGGTTTAGTTGAGTTCCAAAGCTTGGACAAAATTTCCAAAACAAATTATGGTTTCAAAATCATTTTTCTTATCTTTTCCAATCTTGTGCTAAAGCACTATTTATTTTAAAATTTCAAAGGAACCAAGCAAGTCTAATAAGACAGCAGGGTTTTATGCTCAAAATTGTGCAGGTTTCACTTTATAAAAGTCCAAAAAGATTTGGAATTCAAATACATTTGAATTCATTTGAAAAGGTTTCCTGAAAATCGATTTAGAAAAAGAAAAATGATTAGAAAACAGAATTGGGCCTGGCGTCACTCATTCGGCCCAGCAGACAAATCAGCCCACCCGGGGTTCCCCTTTTCCCTCTGTTTCTCACCCACCCGCACACCCCTCCCTCGCTAACACTCCGGACCCACCGCCACATCAACGTCGTTGTTAATCCTGCGCCGGAGGAACTGCTCCTCTCTGCCGTTTCTTCCCGAATCAAATCCAATTGATTGCGCTTGATTCCCGGCGTAATTGCCCCGCTCATCCTTTCTACTTAAACCCCCTCCGCCCCCTCTCCATTTACCCCCAAACCCCAAACTCCAAGCACTGAGCGCCCCCAGGCTGCGAGAATTCCTCGCCGCGACCTCGCTGCTCCGACGAACCGCAACATCGATTCCGGCCAACCCCGACCACCCCTCTACTCCTGGTTCACACGAGCATGCTCCACTTCACCTTGCGCACCTCCCAGTACCACTAGCTTGCCCGCGCGTGCCCCAAAGCATCGGCAACACAATCGACTGAGCGCCACCGCCTTCGGCTTCAACTCCGACGACCTCCAGTGGTAATTTCCGACCGCCCATTTCCCTGTCGTTGACGCCCGCGTGACTAGTATCGTCTTGCGCATTTGACCCACCGCTTCTTTTTCCTTGGCATGATCTGTACCCTCTCCAACGTCGACGAACAGAAGCATCCGTCGCCAGAAGGAACTACGGCGAGCAATACCCGTCGACCTCGAGCGCCCCTTCGCCAACCAAGCACACTTTGAGCATCAGCAATGCACGATGAACTCGGTGAGCTATTTCTCCCTCTCCCGCGCTTCCTGTATCGCCGGCAGCATCACCGCCCGAGCGCGCCGCCGCCAGCCACCGTCGCAGCGCCGCTCGATTATGGTCTGCTAGTTTTGAGCCGTTAGATCTAGATCCAACACGTACGATAGACGACTTAAGCGAAGCGGTATGATTAGATCTGGGTCGTGCGCAGTCACTTTTATCCAACGTCCCTCAGAGATCGATCCGTGCGAATCGGTATCAGCGACTCAGAAGCTGCCACGTGGCCTGAGTTTAGATTTAAGACAGAAATTTGATCTATTAGTGTTTCAAACTTGCAAAATTCATAACTTTTGATCCCCATGTTCAAAGCTTGCAAATTTTATATCATCGGAATCAGGAGAGAAAATCCTATCTGTTTATGCAATGTGTTTAATGTTTTGCCTCTGTATAAATGGTTGTTTTGTAGAAAAATTTGTAGGCTTATTTTGGGTATAGGAATGATTTGAAAAAGGATTTAAAAATCAAACAAAGTTTATTTAGTATGTTTTGGTCTTGTTTATGTTTCAGTACTGTTTACTAACCTTGTTTGGTATAGAAAAATCATCACATGACATTTGCATGCATTCATATATTTTTGTTTGTATATTTTTGATATGTGATTTTGGTGCCATTATTTTATGTGTAGATTTTGGTGCTAATAGTGATTGTGGTTGTGAAGTTTGTTGCTATTCCCCAAACCACCAAGGCAAGTGGTGCTTCATGCTTTTATCCCTATATTTTCACCTAAGCATTAGAAATATTTTGTGTAGGACTTGCATGAATATTTTTCTAAGTATCTATAAGCTATGCTTGGAAAATCCTAGTAGTTGTAGAATTGTTATAATTTCCTCTAAGTTAAGATGCTTACTATTTCCATGCTTAGACTAGCTAGTAGCAACCAAGGGTGGACTATATATTCATGCTATGTGAAATATTTCCAAGTCATTGACTTGTGCTTTTTCTTAATAAAACAACTAAGTGAATGAAAACCTGGGTGGAATGGAAAGAATGGTTTGTGTTGAGTGGTTACACAAGGCCCATTTCTATGGTTTACCTTGTGTATCTCACTTGTGAAAAGCCACCCAGGAACAAAGGGATTTGAGATGCCAAATGTTAAGAAGCTTCTAGTGCAGCCACATGGCAATATGGGCTCTGCCTGGATCATATAGGTTGCAATAACTTAGCCATTTGGACAGTTGGTGGTAGTGGGATGATAGGTTGGAACACGTCTATTTGGTCTAAGGGAAGGCTTCTGAAAGGTCCTGTCTTGGTGAAAATCAAGTCTTGTGGGGAAAGTGCATAACCTCTGCAGATGGAAGAATCTAAGTACTTAGCCATGTCCCTGGTATTAGACAACTTGAGCATCAAGACATGGAATCTATCAAGAATCTCCTCATCCCAATTTTCTAACTTAAAACTTGTGGTTGAACAAGGGTGAAGGTTCACCAATTTCTATTGGTGATTCCTTGGGAAAGTTTTGTCAAAGAAAAACTTAGTGTTTTCAACTAATAGGTAAAACCTATTTTGAGCAAAACAAGCCTAAGCTACACTTAGCCAAATTCATATAGTATTTAGATGTTAATATTCTACTAAGGTATCACTTGCCAATATTATTCCAATGTATTGACCCACTATGGCTGTAACTTGTGATGTTGCAGGTTATTCCGATGATGATTAGGGGTTATGAGTCTACATTCAACATGCTTGACTGTGGCACATGAAGATGAAGACTTAATTATATTGTTAAGACTGTACTCTTGTATTAGGCCTATGGCCATGGAGTTTGTAAAAGACTATGTTTGTCTCTGGAATGATATGTAATAATGACCTTTGTTTCTGTGTACTTCATCTTAAACTGTGGATTCTAGCATTGATCCAGGGACTAGCATTGCAATCACAGGTATCCTTACCTTTATAAAGGGAGGGATCTTACAGGTGCAAACCAGGGACTAGTATTCTTCTCGTAAACTTTTCTAATCTTCTTTCTCATATCTATTGATAGAAGGATGCTTTGATAGCCTTTAGTCTAGAGAGTGAGAATTGTAATGTACTTCGTTAGTTGGACAACCATACTTATCATTTTATTTCCAAAATTTTGTCTAAGTTAAGTTGAACCTTGGATGCTTGTAATGGATTTATGTATGACATGACTTGTGTGATTGTTTGCAAATGATATGCTTGTGCTACCTTGTCTTGAGAATTTCTGTTGATGTTGTTTCTAACTTTTCTCTATCTTATAAAATAGATGCCTAATGTTAGCATCATCACGGTTGAAGAGTTCAAGGGAACTCGTTTTGGCACTCGTCTTATTGAGCTCACTAGTGTGCTCAATCTTCCGCTTCCTAGTATCATGATGCTTCCCCTCACCAAGTTTGAGAGGAAGGACCTTTGGGGCTTCAAGGTTACTTAGCCAGGACACCAGACTGAGCCAGCCACGGAGGCTATCACCTTCAAGCTCATGCATGACGATAAGGAGAGAGGCCTAGAGGTAGTCATGCAGGATTTACTTGGGCGTTTGTTAGGGAGACACTCTCGGGAGATTAGAGGTACTCACTTCCACGCCTTCGGTAGACATGACGAGGATGGTGAGGCTATTGAGTTCGAGGATGCTGCTAGAGAGACGGCAGAGACGATTCGTCTATACCTCCAGGACCTAGAGGTTCTTCTTAGGCACCTAGATACTGATAGGACCAACGTCATGCTTAACAATGACGAACTCCAGGTGCAGCTTCGTGAGAAGGACCAGCTCTTCGCGGAGCAAGATGAGATAGTCAAGGAAATGGAGGCCAAGTTTGAGAGTCGGGATAGAAAGTTGAAGAGTCAAGAGAAAAGAGTCCAAGATAGGAACAAGAGGATTCGAGAGATGACTGCAGAACTAGAGGCCAAGGACTTCGAGCTCGAGCATCAGCAGGGTATGATTGAGAGACTTCGTTCATAGAAGAGGGCTCTCAAAGCCAAGGTAGAGGCCTTGACTACCAATGTCGAGGAGTACAAGACCGCTATGGAGAATGCAGGTCTTACACTTGTCGACGAGGAGGTTGATGCAGAGGAGTAGTGATGACTACTCGTTTATTTGTCATTTACCATGCTTTTGATTATTGAGTCGCAATGACCATCCAACATGTGGATGGCTTGCTATTGGTGTGTTTGCTTTTCAAACTTGTTGTTTATGTCGTTGAACCTTATGTTATTTTGATGCTTGTTTGGTGATTGTCTATGTGTTGTATTGTGCATAATAAGCATCTATGGGTATCTCATTCTTATCCTTATTGAAAACCACAGATGCCTCCTCGACGTGCCAACCCCAACCCGAACAACAACAATGTCACCCCCGAGATGCAGCAGCTGGTGACAGCACAGGCACAGCTGATGCAGATGATGACTACTTTCATGCAGAATCAGAATAACAACAACAATAACAACAACAACAACAACAACAACAACAACAACAACAACAACAACAACAACAACAACAACAACAACAACAACAACAACAACAACAACAACAACAACAACAACAACAACAACAACAACAACAACAACAACAACAACAACAACAACAACAACAACAACAACAACAACAACAACAACAACAACAACAACAATCAGAATAACCCACCAGGATTTGACATGCTCACCAGATACTTAAGACTGAGGCCTGCTAAGTTCTCAGGAACCACTGATCCCATGGTGGCCAATGATTGGCTACTCTCAATGAACAAGGATTTGGTAACTATTGGCTGTACTGATGAGGAGAAATTCAGTTTTGCAGCACACTTGTTGGAAGGACCAGCAGCTACTTGGTGGGATAACTTCCAGATCACCACTCCCATTGAGGATGTGACATGGGCTATCTTTGAAGATGGTTTCCGGATAGCTCACATATCATCCAGAATGATGAGCTTGAAGAAGAAGGAATTCCATAATCTAAAACAGCGCCACCGCAGCGTGGCTGAATATATTGAGGAGTTCAACAATCTGGCGCGTTATGCACCGGATGAAGTTGATACTGATGCCAAGAGGAAAGAGAAGTTCCTCGAAGTATTGAATGATGAACTGAATCTGCAGTTATCTGTGGCCTACGTCCCCACCTATCAATCTCTTTGTGACAAGGTTTCCATCTTGGAGAGCAAGATGAAACAGGTTGAAAGCAGGAAGAGGAAACACTCTGACAAGCACAGCTCGGGATCGTCTCACAAGCGTTCCCATTATTATGATAGTGGGAGTTCTGGATCCCACAAGCATGGAAAGTACAACAGCCACCACAACCACAACCGTCATCATGACAACAAGCATCACCGTAGTCATGACAATGACAAGTACAAGAATCACAAGAGTGGGTACAAGAACCACCACAATGGAAGTGGAAGTGGTAGTGGAAGCCAGCCTGTCAAGAAGGATCTTAGTCAGGTTGAATGTTTCAAGTGCAAGAAGATGGGGCATTATGCAAATGAATGCCCAGAAAAGAAAGTTGAGGGACCCAACAAGCCCAACCCTTTCCAGAAGGGACAGGTGAACCACATTAATGTGGAAGAGATCTATGAAGAGCCTGATGTTGTTGCTGGTAAGTTCAAACTCAATTCTGTTCCAGCATTTGTTCTCTTTGATACTGGTGCATCGCATTCATTCATATCAAGAGCATTTGTTGAAAGAAATGAACTTCTAGTAGAAACTATTGGGTGTCCTATAAAAGTAAGTTCTCCTGGCGGAGAAATGATAGTGAACTCAGGATGTCATGATCTAGTCATAGAGTTTGGTAAGTATAAGTTTCCCGTTAATCTGATAATCCTAAATTCCCAAGGATTGGATGTCATTTTGGGGATGGACTGGATGACTAAGCACAAGGGAGTGCTAGATTGTGCTAACCATACCGTCGCACTCACAACTCCAGAAAACAAAAGGATTAGATTCAATACTAACTTTGAACCGAAAGGGAGTAAGCTAAGTTATCTTAAGGGGGTTAGCATAGACAGTGTGCCAATTGTGAGTGAATATTCGGATGTGTTTCCGGAAGAATTGCCGGAATGCCACCCGATAGAGATGTGGAATTTCTGATTGATGTGCTACCAGGATCAGGACCAATAGCAAAGAGACCATACAAGATGTCAGTTGATGAGTTGAAAGAACTCAAGAAACAACTTGGAGAACAGTTACAGAAAGGATTTATTCAACCAAGTTCTTCATCTTGGGGAGCACCGGTTTTGTTTGTGGAAAAGAAAGATAGAAGTCAAAGGTTATGCATAGATTATCGTTCACTCAATGAGGTGACTAACAAGAACAAATACCCTTTGCCTAGAATCAATGACTTGTTTGATCAGTTAGAAGGAGCCTGTGTGTTCTCAAAGATTGATCTCCGGTCAGGTTATTTCCAGCTCAAGGTAAGATAAGAAGACATACCTAAGACAACTTTCACCACTAGGTATGGATTGTATGAGTACACCGTGATGCCATTTGGTTTGACCAATGCACCAGCTTATTTCATGAATATGATGAACAAAGTGTTCATGGAGTTCCTTGACAAGTTTTTTGTCGTTTTCATCGATGACATTTTGATCTACTCCAAGAGTAAAGAAGAACATGAAGGACATTTGCGTTTGATACTTGAGAAGCTTAGAGAGCATAAGTTGTATGCCAAATTCAGCAAGTGTGAATTTTGGTTAAATGAAGTTGGATTTCTTGGACACGTTGTGTCACGAGATGGTGTAGCAGTTGATCCCGCAAAAGTGCCAGCTGTAACTGAATGGGAATCTCCAAAGTTAGTAAAAGAGGTTCGTAGTTTCCTGGGCTTGGCAGGATACTACAGAAGGTTCATTGAGAATTTCTCCAAAATAGCTAAGCCAATGACTGAGTTACTAAAGAAAGACAAGAAGTTTGCTTGGTCTGAAGGATGTGAACTCAGTTTCCAAGAATTGAAGAAGAGACTAGTGACAGCACCAGTATTATGTCTGCCAGACTTGGAGAAAGATTTCCAAGTGTATGGTGATGCATCTCATCATGGATTAGGTGCAGTTCTAATGCAAGAAGGGAAAGTTGTGGCTTATGCCTTGAGACAACTCAAAACTCATGAGGTAAATTACCCTACTCATGATTTAGAGTTAGCCTTTGTTGTCCATGCACTCAAAACATGGAGACACTACCTTTTGGGAAAATGATGTGAAGTGTTCACGGATCACAAGAGTTTGAAGTATATCTTTACTCAGAAAGAAATCAACATGAGACAAAGAAGATGGCTAGAACTCATCAAGGACTATGACTTGAGTTTGCAATACCACCCCGGTAAAGCAAATGTTGTAGCAGATGCTCTAAGCTGTAAGGTTTTTGTGAATGGCCTTACTAAGGGAGAGTTGCCAGATGATCTGTGTGCTCAATTTAGAGATCTCAGATTGGAGATTGTGCCTGAAGGACATCTCATGTCATTGGATGTTCAACCCACTTTGTTGGACAAAATTAAGGAAGCCCAAAAGACAGACAAAGAAATTGAAGAGATTAAGGAAAAGATTGGCATGGGAAAAGCCAAAGGATTCCATGAAGACGAACAGGGTACTTTATGGTATGGAAAACGTATTTGTGTTCCGCAAGATCCGGAGCTTCGGAAACTGATTTTACAAGAAGCACACAACTCACCATATTCCATTCATCCGGGTAACACCAAAATGTACATGGATATGAAGGAAAGATTTTGGTGGAATAATCTCAAGAAGGACATCGCCGAACATATTGCTTTGTGTGATGTATGTAGTAGAGTGAAAGCAGAACATCAGAAACCAGCAGGATTGCTACAACCACTACCTATTCCTGATTGGAAGTGGGACAAGATTGGCATGGATTTCATCACCGGATTGCTAAGGACCAGGTCAGGTTATGATTCTATTTGGGTAGTGGTGGATCGCTTAACTAAAGTGGCTCATTTCATACCCGTGAAGACAACCTACACAAGTGCTAAGTTGGCCAAGATCTACATGAATAGGATTTTATGTGTGCATGGAGTACCCAAGATTATTGTGTCTGATAGGGGGACTCAGTTCACTTCTCATTTTTGGAGGCAACTACATGATTCATTGGGAACGAGATTGGAATTCAGCACTGCTTTTCATCCTCAGACTGATGGACAGACAGAACAGATTCTTGAAGATATGTTGAGAGCATGTGCTCTAGACTATGGAGCTAGTTGGGATGAAAGTCTGCCATACGCAGAATTCTCTTACAACAACAGCTATCAAGCCAGTATTGAGATGGCACCGTTTGAGTTTCTCTATGGGAGAAAGTGTACTACCCCATTGCTATGGAATGGTGTAGGAGAAAGGAACTTGTTCGGGCCAGAACTAATCAAAGAAGCTGAAGAGAAAGTCAAGATTGTTAAGGATAGATTGAAGATAGCACAGTCCCGACAGAAAAGCTACGCAGATCCTAAGCATAGAGAAGTCACCTATGAAGTGGGTGATAGAGCTTATCTTAGAGTGTCACCACTTCGTGGAGTGAAGAGATTTGGAGTCAAAGGAAAATTGGCCCCAAGATATGTTGGACCATTCAAGATTCTGAGTCGTAAAGGAGAAGTAGCTTATGAGATTAAATTGCCAGAATCATTGTCTGCCATTCACAATGTGTTTCATGTGAGTCAGCTAAAGAAATGCCATCCAGGGATGGAAGAGACTTCTTTGAAGGATACTATACCTTTGGAGGAGGTTCAATTGGAAAGTGATCTCACTTATGAGGAAAAACCCATCAAGATTCTTGAGACTGCAGAAAGAGTTACTCGGACTAAGACTATCAAATTCTGCAAAGTTCAATGGAACCATCATTCCGAAGAAGAAGAAACATGGGAAAGAGAAGATGATCTTCGGAAAGAACACCCTCACCTATTTGCTAGCCAATCCGAATCTCGAGGGCGAGATTCACCTTAAGGGGGTTAGATTTGTAACATCCCTAAAATCATGTTTTCAAAGATTGCATATCATCCTTGCATGCATAATCATTTAGGGATCAATTTCAAACTCATTTCAAAGAAAACAGAAACATTGAGTGCTTATTATTTTATGTAGACAAGCTTTGACCCAATGCTTCTCTCTAGTGAGAAAATATTTGTTTCAAACCAAGGATTTGTTTGTTCATAAGATGGTTTAGTTGAGTTCCAAAGCTTGGACAAAATTTCCAAAACAAATTATGGTTTCAAAACCATTTTTCTTATCTTTTTCAATCTTGTGCTAAAGCACTGTTTATTTTAAAATTTCAAAGGAACCAAGCAAGTCTAGTAAGATAGCAGGGTTTTATGCTCAAAATTGTGCAGGTTTCATTTAATAAAAGTCCAGAAAGATTTGGAATTCAAATACATTTGAATTCATTTGAAAAGGTTTCCTGAAAATCGATTTAGAAAAAGAAAAAGGATTAGAAAACAAAACTCGGCCTGGAGTCACTCATTCGGCCCAGCAGACAAAGCAGCCCACTCGGGGTTCCCCTTTTCCCTCTTATTCTGACCCACCCGCACACCCCTCCCTCGCTGACACTCTGGACCCACCGCCACATCAGCGTCGTCGTTAATCCCGCACCAGAGGAACTGCTCCTCTCTGCCGTTTCTTCCCGAATCAAATCCGATTGATTGCGCTTGATTCCCGGCATAATTGCCCCGCTCATCCTCGCTACTTAAACCCCCTCTGCCCCCTCTCCATTTCCCCCCAAACCCCAAGCACTGAGCGCCCCCAGGCTGCGAGAATTCCTCGCCGCGACCTCGCTGCTCCGACGAACCGCAACATCGATTCCGGCCAACCCCGACCACCCCTCTGCTCCTGGTTCACACGAGCATGCTCCACTTCACCTTGCGCACCTCCCAGTACCACTAGCTCGCCCACGCGTTCCCCAGAGCATCGGCAACACAATCGACTGAGCGCCACTTCCTTCGGCTTCAACTCTGACGACCTCCAGTGGTAATTTCTGACCGCCCCTTTCCCTCTCGTTGACACCCGCGTGACTAGTATCGTCTTGCGCATCTGACCCTCCGCTTCTTTTTGCCTTGGCATGATCTATACCCTCGCCAACGTCGACGAACAAAAGCATCCGTCGCCAGAAGGAACTATGGCGAGCAATCCCCGTCGACCTCGAGCGCCCCTTCGCCAACCAAGCACACTTTGAGCATCAGCAACGCACGGCGAACTCAGTGAGCTATTTCTCCCTCTCCCGCGCTTCCTGTATCGCCGGCAGCATCACCGCCCGAGCGCGCCGCCGCCAGCCACCGTCGCAGCACCACTCGATTATGGTCTGCTAGTTTTGAGCCGTTAGATCTAGATCCAACGCGTACAATAGATGACTTAAGCGAAGCGGTATGATTAGATCTGGGCCGTGCATAGTCACTTTAATCCAACGGCCCTCAGCGATCGATCCGTGCGAACCGGTATCAGTGAATCAGAAGCTGCCGCGTGGCCTGAGTTTAGATTTAAGAGAGAAATTTGATCTATTAGTGTTTCAAACTTGAAAAATTCATAACTTTTGATCCCCACGTTCAAATCTTGCAAATTTTATATCATTGGAATCAGGAGAGAAAATACTATCTGTTTATGCAATGTGTTTAATGTTTTGCCTCTGTATAAATGTTTGTTTTTGCATAAACATTTGTAGGCTTATTTTGGGTATAGAAATGATTTGAAAAAGCATTTAAAAATCAAACAAAGTTTATTTAGTATGTTTTGGTCTTGTTTATGTTTCATTACTGTTTACTAACCTTGTTTGGTATAGAAAAATCATCACATGGCATTTGCATGCATTCATATATTTTTGTTTGTATATTTTTGATATGTGATTTTGGTGCCATTATTTTATGTGTAGATTTTGGTGCTAATAGTGATTGTGGTTGTGAAGATTGTTGCTACTCCCCAAACTACCAAGGCAAGTGGTGCTTCATGCTTTTATCCCTATATTTTCACCTAAGCATTAGAAATATTTTGTGTAGGACTTGCATGAATATTTTGCTAAGTATCTATATGCTATGCTTGGAAAATCCTAGTAGTTGTAGAATTGTTAGAATTTCCTCTAAGGTAAGATGCTTACTATTACCATGCTTAACCTAGATAGTAGCAACCAAGGGTGGACTATATATTCATGCTATGTGAAATATTTCCAAGTCATTGACTTGTGCTTTTGCTTAATAAAACAACTAAGTGGATGAAACACCTAGGTGGAATGGAAAGAATGGTTTGTGTTGAGTTGTTACACAAGGCCCATTTATATGGTTTACCTTGTGTATCTCACTTGTGGAAAGCCCCCCAGGAACAAAGGGATTTGAGATGCCAAATGTTAAGAAGCTTCTAGTGCAGCCACATGGCAATATGGGCTCTTCCTGGATCATATAGGTTGCAATAACTTAGCCATTTGGAAAGTTGGTGGTAGTGGGATGATAGGTTGGAACGTGTCCATTTGGTCTAAGAGAAGGCTTCTGAAAGGTCATGTCTTGATGAAAATCAAGTCTTGTGGGGAAAGTGCACAACCTCTGCAGATGGAAGAATCTAAGTACTTAGCCATGTCCCTGGTATTGGACAACTTGAGCATCAAGACATGGAATCTATCAAGAATCTCCTCATCCCAATTTTCTAACTTAAAACTTGTGGTTGAACAAGGGTGAAGGTTCACCAATTTCTATTGGTGATTCCTTGGGAAAGTTTTGTCAAAGAAAAACTTAGTGTTTTCAACTAATAGGTAAAACCTATTTTGAGCAAAGCAAGCCTAAGCTACACTTAAGCCAAATTCATATAGTATTTAGATGTTAATATTCTACTAAGGTATCACTTGCCAATATTATTCGAATGTATTGACCCACTATGGCTGTAACTTGTGATGTTGCAGGTTATTCCGATGATGATTAGGGGTTATGAGTCTACACTCAACATGCTTGACTGTGGCACATGAAGATGAAGACTTAATTATATTGTTAAGACTGTACTCTTGTATTAGGCCTATGGCCATGGAGTTTGTAAAAGACTATGTTTGTCTCTAGAATGATATGTAATAATGACCTTTGTTTCTGTGTACTTCATCTTAAACTGTGGATGCTAGCATTGATCCAGGGACTAGCATTGCAATCACAGGGATCCTTACCTTTATAAAGGGAGGGATCTTACAGGTGCAAAATGCATAATGCCCTTTCCCACATCTATTATTGCTCCAAGGTGTTTCAGCTATAATCTGTTCTTTTCCTACACATTCAATAACAAGAGAATCAGTAGACACCATTTTCCCTGAGATTTTTGTAAACACACCTTCAGCTATTCCAATGGGTAATAAAGTTGCATTATTGGAAAGAGATATTTTGCTCCTCCTTTAGAAAGTCCCCAAAAACTCAAAGATTCATAGATATCCTTAGGCATAAGGCAAAATTCAGACATGATATATCACACCGAGCATCAAAAGTTACACTATTTATAGAAACTTTTATTGTAGGAAACCACTTTGAAGGCTCAGAATTTATTGGAACATAACTATGGTGCTCTTTAAGTGTGTGATAGCAACTATTCAAAGCAGCAATACTAGACTCAAGAGTGTTCAACCTAGCATAAATGTCTATAAAAGAAGTACCAGACTTGCCAGGCATATTATAAATTATAATCAACCTCTTTATAGCATCTAAAGCTTCTTCCTCGGTACAACGAAAAATATCTTTCTCAGCCATAGCATCCAAAGCATATCTATAACAAAGAGCAATATTGTGGTAGAAACTATTAATAAACAAGCTAAGACTCATCTTAGGCTTAGTTTCCCTTTATAAAGCAGAGATTCTAGACCAAGCTTCTTCGAAACTCTCTCCACCTCCTTGCTTGAAAGTAAAGATCCTTTCCATAGATGACACAGGGATTGGACCAAAACCAGACATAGTAGCAACTAGAGCAGGAACTATTTTTTTGTGTCTGTTTTTTTATAAGAGAAAGCAAACCAAACTAAACTAAAAAAAATTAGAGTTTTTGATAAAAAGAGGCAAACAAAACCAAGCAAAAGAAACTAAGCAACCCAACACATCTACAACCTTAGAGATTTCTGTCACTTCCCTTAGATTAAATAGAGGCATGAACCCACTATCGAGCATAAATACCCCCTCTTGGAGTCACTAGCAACTACTTGACCAAGATAGCTACTAACAACAGAGAGCATGCAATATCACAAACAACACAGACATGATAGAATCAATAAGACAAAACCATTAATCAATCTGACATAGTAATATAAAGATCCATCGGATCCCCACAAACACAACATGCATGATTACAAATAGATGAGATCTTGATCATGAACGAAGCTCACAAGATCTAGACATGAAAGCACAAGGGAGGAGATACAACCATCTAGCTACTACATGGACCCGTTGTCCAAGGTGGAACTACTCACACTTCATAATGGAGGCTGGCTTGATGAAGAAGAAGAAGGCCTCCGGGATGATATCCCCTCCGGCAGGGTGTCGGGAAGAGCTTTAGATCCCCCCGATCTAGGGACGATGGTGGCGGCGGCTACAGACGGTTTCATGGAATATTGATCGGGTGCTTAGGGTTTAGGCATCGGGAGCTTCTTATAGGCGAACAGGCGAGGTTGGGAGGCGGACAGGGGGCCCGCACCCTGGCCAGGCATGGCCTAGGGTGGGCCCACGCCTAGGGGGGTGCGGCCTCAATGTGGCTCCCCTCTGTCCCTCCTCTGGACTCCGTGTTCTCCTTGGTGAAATATTGACTTTGGCTTTTGTCCCGTCCAATTTCGAGAATATTTCCTTACTAGATTTTCTGGAACCAAAAACAGAAGAAAACATGCAACTGGCACTATGGCATATTGTTAATAGGTTAGTACCAGAAAACATATAAAAACACCTCAAAGTGTAGACAAAGCAAAGCAAAGTAGATACTAAACAAGCATGTAACCTGAAAAATTATAAATACATTTCCGACGTATCACCGGTGCAGGGTGCCATGGTGATGGTGCGGTCTGGTGGGGAGGGGTCGGTGATCTCGTTCCGGGTTGGGGAGCTACAGGTTCCTCTCACAACCCCGGCGGTGTTCGATACAGAAGAGTCAAGGGATTTAGGGTTTGGTTCTGCATGGGATGAAGGTGTGTTGGGCCAACATGGGTCGGACAGGGGTGGATCCGGTACTGGATCACAAGATGGGCCGGTTCTGTCTAGGCTGGTAGCCCATGATAGATCATGGGATATTGTCCTATCCTGTGAGGGGGGCATGGAGGTGGATGGTCGACATGTGGAGGATCAAACAGGCATTGAGGCATCTCAGGGTGCCCTCTCTCGGACGTAACCACTACTTAAGTGGTAGTGGCTACCAAGTGGAACCCTAGATCTGGCTTTAGGCTACCCCGCTCCCGTGATATACTGATACGTCAGAAACGTATCTATAATTTTTGATGTTCCATGCTTGTTTAGTATCTACTTTGCTTTGCTTTGTCTACACTTTGAGGTGTTTTTATATCTTTTCTGGAACTAACCTATTAACAAGTTGCCATAGTGCCAGTTGCCTGTTTTCTTCTGTTTTTGGTTCCAGAAAGGCAGAAAAACAATATTCTCGGAATTGGACGGGACAAAAGCCAAAGTCAATATTTTACCGTGGCCGACACGAATCCAGAAGACGAGACGGAGGGGCGCCACAGGGCGGCTAGACCCCCAGGTGTGGCTAGTGTTGTCCCGTTACTGGGCAGGGTGTGGCCCCCCCTGGCGGCCCCCCTGCCTCGCCTCTTCGCCTATAAGAAGCCCCTGATGCAGAAACCCTAGGCACCCGATCAAAACTCCACGAAACCGTCTATAGTCGTCGCCACCATCGTCCCTAGATCAAGGGGATCTGAAATTCTTCTCGGCACCCTGCCGGAGGGGAGATCATCTCAGAGGCCTTCTTCTCTGGTACGATGCGTGAGTAGTTCCACCTTGGAATATGGGTCCATGTAGTATCTATATGGTTGTATCTCCTCCTTGTGCTGTCATGTATAGATCTTGTGAGCTCCGTTCATGATCAAGGTATAATCTATTTGTAATCATGCATGTTGTGTTTGCGGGGATCCGATGGATATTGAGATTATTACGTCAGTTTGGTTAATGGTTTTGTCTATTTGATTCTATCATGTCTGTGTTTTTTGTGATCTTGCATGCTCTCTGTTGTTAGTATCTATCTTGGCCAAGTAGTTGCTAGTGACTCCAAGAGGGTGTATTTATGCTCGATAGTGGGTTCATGCTTCTAGTTTCCAAGGGAAGTGACAGAAATCTCTTCGGTTGTAGATGTGTTGTTGCCACTAGGGAGAAAACAACAGTTTCTTGTTCATGGAACAAGTGGATTGTTTACCTTACACACTTTGCTTAAAGCAGTTGTCTGTTGCTTGCAACTTAATACTGGACGGGATTCGGATGATAACCTGAAGGTGGACTATTAGTCATAGATGCAGTTGGATGGCGGTCTATGTATCTTGTTGTATTGCCCAATAGAATCTCATAGGATCTTTCTAACTAGTATTGCATTGTTATGCCTTGCTCAGTTCCTGTCAATTGCCCTGCTGTAATTTGTTTACCGTTCATGCCATGTTGTTTATCTAAGGAGAGCGCCTCTAGTCAACTATGGACCCCGGTCCAATCTTTACCATTCATACATCTTCCACTGTTACTGTTTACTTTCTGCAAACCATAATTACCTTCCACACCATACAGTTAATCCTTTGTTACAGCAAACCGATGAGCTTGACAACCTCACTATTTGTTGGGACAAAGTCTTGAGTTTGTGTTGTGCAGGTTTCCACGTTGCTTGCAACACCTTTGGGATGTTTCCTTCCTCTTTCTGGTTCGATAACCTCGGTCTCTACTGAGGGAAAACTTGCTGATGTGCTCATCACAGCTTGCTCTTGGGGTTTCCAACGAAGTGCACCATGCACAGCCAACAAGATTTTCTGGCGCCATTGCCAGGGAGGCTAAGGACGTCTTCACAAGGGGATTCCTCCAGTTCCTTTCTCTTTACTTTGTTTTTAGTTTGTTTATTTTGCTTGGTTTTGTTTGCCTCTTTTTATCAAAAACTACAAAAAAAATTAGTTTAGTTTGGTTTGCTTTCTCTATTCAAAAACACAAAAAAAATAGTTCCTACTCTGGTTGTTGGTCTGTTATTGCCTTGCTTGGTCATGCTTTCTATCAATGGATGGTTTCTTTGAAACTAGTTCTTATTGGCAAGGTGGGTTCACGGAATAACAAAAGTATTATTATAAGGAACACCGTTTGTCACAAAAAGGGAAACACTTATGGGAACAAATTGATAAGTTGAATACTATTGCTAGAGACGTGTGCTCTACTTATAATGTTACTTATTGCTTTGATAAGTCTTGTTGCTGTAGGAGGTATAAACACCTTCCTTTTCAATGTGAGTATAATGATAATGTTACCATATCTTATTATGTTAAGGTAAATTATGACTTTTATGATGTGGAACAAATTGAAGAATTTATTGCCTTCAAGGGTGCATTTAAACTTGCCAGTTTGCTTGAAAATACTGATGATGCACCTTATGAATATGAGGTTTATGAGATACTTAAATTTTGCTTTGATAATTACAAGTAATTGTAATAAAATGGCTATATTCTTGAATATTTTAATAGGTGCTTTCCACAAATGGAAGAGACTAATGCCTTGCAGGAGCCTATGGAAAAAGATATTGCTGAAACTGAAAGTTCATTAGATGAAAAATAGGAGGAGAGTGATGGTCAAGAGAAGAAAGAATGGATCTACCCATGTCTACCTTCTAATGAGAGTAACTCTTTACCTATTACATTATTTGATTGTCCCCATGCTTACCAAAGGAGGATGAATGTTATGTTCCTATGGATTTTTCGAAATATCTGCTACGGGTAAAACTTGTGATAATAGGTATGCTCCTGTTATCTATGATAATCCTATATTTGTGCCTAACTTTGAAATGCATGGTACTAAAGAGTTTTTCTTAGAAAATGTTTATGATAAAGCTCTAGATGATGGTCCTATATTGAATGATCAGTCACCTTGTTATAGAATTGTTAAAAGTAGGTTTGAAGGTTTTAATCCCACTATTTTTGAGCTTGATCAAAATTATGTGTTTTTAGATCATGAAAAGCATACTTTGTGTGATAGTTATATTGTTGAGTTTATTCATGATGCTACTGAAAGTTATTATGAGAGAGGGAAACATGGTATTATGCATCTCAAAAATATTAAGTTTTCCCTCTTTATGTTGAAAATCTTGAAGTCGCACTTGTTTTGCTTTCCTATGCTTGTTGCTTTGTTCTTTCATGACTTGTTTATTTACAATATTACTATGCATAGGAAGTGGGTTAGACTTAAATGTGTTTTGAATTTGCTTCGTCATCCTCTCTTTTACTTTAATTGATATTTCTTATGTGAGCATCTTCTCAAACTATCATGCCTAACTTAAATGAGTTAAATAAAAGTACTTGTTAGCAGATAACTGTCACATCCCAAGATTTTCCAAATCTTGTAATGTGAAAAATAAATGAATAAAATAAAACTTTGTTGATTTTCAGGGTGAGAAGAAACTTTTTGATTCCAATTGGAAACCTTCAAACCTTTTTGATCAAACAAATCCTAAAGGGATTTACAAAGTTAAACAATTAATAAAGAAAATATTTTGAATAAGTGGAATTACTATTTTTGGATCTTTAAATAAAAGATTTGGTTTTCAAAAGAAAAGGTAGATTTATAAATAAGGATTATTTTATAGAGCCAAATTAAACCTTGGCCAAGATTTTAAAACAAAAGGTTTTGCTTTGGTTAAAAGAGTAAAGGTTTATTTAAACAAAATAATGAGGATTTATTAATATCCAGTTTTATTAAAGTAAAGGCTTTTCCCATTTTAAATAAAACATCAAAACTTATTAAATTATTTTAAATAAGTTTTCCCAAGTATTTTATATTCTCAAGTAAAACCTACTGAAGTGTTTTGGTTTTATTTTAGATTTCAAAATAAAGGTTTTAATAAAACAAATCCTATTTGATTTATTAACAAGTGTCCATTTTATTTAATTATAAATGGACCCTAAAATAAAAATATTATTTTACTTTGGGACTTTGGTTTATGTTGATAAACAGAACCAAAACCCAATACAAGTGTGGTAAATGTTTGAATTGGTTTGAATGTTTGATTGGTTGTTTGAATTTCAAAACAGAAAATAGAATCAGAAAAAGGAAAATCAATCAGGAAAGAAAAAAAAATAGAAGTGGACAGCAGCCCAGTCGGCCAGCCCAATAAGCCCAGTACCAGCCTAGTCTCTCTCCCCCTCTGCGAAACGTCTTTCACTTAAAGTCTCACCTGTTCTTCCCTAGACCTCGCTGTCGTTCTCTGTCAATCAATCCCCGATTAAATTCACTTAACTGCCGCGTTGATTCGGTCCAGCAACCACGCTGTGTTAAACGCCATGCTCCTCTCTCCCTTTCCCCCAAACCAGAACCACCAGAGAGCCGCCAGGCTGCTCGAATCGTCCCCAAACCGCCACTGACTCCGACGAGGTCCGGTGCAAATTCCGGCGACCCTGCGCCGCCCCTTGACTCATCAACCACGCACACATACTCCCCACCTCCTGGCGCATCTCTCTGTTCCACTCATTCATCCGCGAGTGCCCTGTAACCTCGGCTTCGTCGACACCGAGCGTGCGCCGCCGTCTGCCATTTCTCCGTCGAGCATTCCAGGTGAACTCCGACCGCCCTAAGCTCTCTCGATGATGCACACAACTTCCCCAGATCATTCTGCGTCTAACCATTCCCCTATCTTGCCTTAGGGTGCCTTGTAACCCCATCCCCGACGACCTCCAGAGCGTGCTCGACGCCGAGCGAACTCCGGTGAGCAATCCAGGGCAACCACGAGCGCCCCTCGACCCAAGAAGGCCACGTTGAGCTTCCCCAGGCTTCTGGGAACACGGTGAGCCAACTCCTTCCCTCTCTCGCTTCCTACTTCACCAGCACCGCCACCATCTGACCACGCCGCCGCCAGCCACCGTCGCTGCGCCGCCAGCTTTTGGTCAAACACGCGTGAGCCGTTAGATCCCCATCCTGTGGCGCAGACAGAACGACTTAAGCGAACAGGTATGGGAGCATCTGAGCCGTGCGATTCGCATTAGATCCAACGATCCTCAGTGAGTGATCCTGACGAAACGGTATAGACGAATCAGAAACAGCCACGTGGCCAGTCTTCGATTTAAAAACAGATTTGAATCAGATTTGTTTGCAAAATTGAAACCCTTGTAACTTTAGTTCCACACGTCCAAATTTTGCAAACTTTATATCAATGGAATCAGTGGAACAAGCCCTAGCCAACCATGCCATTTGTTTAGTAAAAAGCCTCAGGAAAAATGTTTGTTTTTGCAGAAACATTTGTATGCTTGTTTAGGTTATAAAAATTGTTCTAAAATGTTTTTGGGGATAAAATCTTTGACAAATGGTGTGATTTGAACCTACTGACCATAGGAAACACTTTGTGGTTTCAAAAATGTATTTGGTGAAACAAAAGAATGATTCCTTGATTTAAAACCATTTCTAGTCAAATAAAAATATAGTTTATTTATTAAAAATGGTTTTGGAAGAAAACTTTTGGGAAATGTTTTGTTTTAAACTCACTGACCCTAAACACCAAGTTTTATGGTTTGAAAACATATTTGGTGAACCCTATAGGTTAATGCCTTAGTAAAAATATTTCTACACCACATAAAATGATACCTTGTTTTGAAAATGGTTTATAAAGTGAAACCTTTTGCAAATGACTTTGTCACTTTACAAAATGACCATTAGGTGTTTTCAAGTGTTTATGACCCATTAGGAACCACTTTTTCAAATAAAAAAATCCTTGGCATGCTTGCATGCATTATCTTGGTTCTATGATTTTATGTGATGTTTTGCTTGATTGGTAGTTTGAACTTGTGCCTTGCTTGATTGTATTGTAGTGACTTGAAGAGTGTGATTGTAGCAAGGACAAGGAGTGAACCTATACTCTACCAAAAAGGCAAGTGATGCTTCATACTTTGTCCCATTACTTTCACTATGCATTAGTAATTTTTCTAAGTAAAACTTGCATGGAATTTTGCTAAGTATAAACCTTGCTATAGGAAATCCTAGTAGATGAAACCTTAGTAGAAATTTCCTAAGTCAAGATACCTACTACTATCATGCTTAGACTAGCTAATAGAAAACAAGGGTGCAAATATATTCACACTATGGAAAAATTTCTAAGTCTGAGGACTTGTGTTTTGTTTAATAAAACAACTAAGTTAATGAATCACCTGGGTGGAATGGTAATTGCTTGGTGGTTTTTGGTTGAGTGGTTCACAAGGCCCATGTTTATGGTTTTCCTTGTGTATCTCACTTGTGGATGGCCACCCAGGAACAAAGAGATTTGAGATGTCAAATGTTGAGAAGCTTCAAGTGCAGCCACTTGGCATTATGGGCTCTGCCTGGATCATATAGGTTGCAAGAACTTAGCCATATGGACAGTTGGTGGTAGAGTTTGATAGGTTGGAGCGCGTCCATTTTTGGTCTAAGGGAAGGCTTCTGAAAGATCTTGTCTTGGGAAACCAAGTCTTGTGGGGAAAGTGCACCACCTCTGCAGAGTGTAAAATCTAAGTACTTAGCCATGTCCCTGGTAAAGGACAATTTGAGCATCAAGACATGGAAGCAATCAAGAATCTCATCATTCAAATTTATAAGTTAAAAACTTTTGGTTGAACCAGAGTTAAAGGATCTTCAATCTTTGTTGAGAAAAATGATTTTTGTCAAGCAAAAACTTAGTGTTTTCAAATGTTAAGGAAAAATCTATTTTGAGCAATGCAAGCCTCAACTCCACTTAGCCAAAAGCATATAGATGATAGACTCCACTATACTACCATAGTATCACTTGCCAATACAATTCAAATGTATTGACCCTTGTGGCTGTAACTTGTTATGTTGCAGGATTGATTGATTTAGTGAAGTATGTTGATTAGGATTACAAAGTCTACAACCAACATGTCTGCCTGTGGCACTATGAAGATGAAGGACCCCATGCTATAGATATTCTGCTGCAATGTAATGTAATAGCCAAATGAGCTATGTAAGATGTAATAAATTATGTTATTCCTGGTTATAAAGTTGTATTATGACCTTTGTTTCTTGATATTACATCTTAACTGTGGATGCTAGCTATTGATCCAGGGACTAGCATTGTAAACACAGGGGACTCTACCTTATTAAAGGTTGGGACCCTTACAGATGGTATCAGAGCATTGTGTTGCCTGTAGGATTTGTAACCCTAGGATTGGACAAAACCCCTTAGAAAAATAGGAGTTTTATTTGTTCCAAAACTTATTTACAAACAATCTTGTAAACTCTTTCCTCAACCATTTTTGTTTCAACTCTACATCTCTTCTATTTCAACTTGATGGAAAAAAACCTACCCATGGCCAAAGACTACACCATGTGCAAAGGACTTCTTCAACATCTTCAACTCTAATGACTTCAACATCTTCAGCATATTCACCAAGGACTTCCAACTTGGATATCACTAAGGACTACGAGTGAGACAAGGAAATCTTGCTCAAGGTTTGGAGACTAAGGAAAAACAACTTAGAGGGAGCCATCAACACCTTTGAAGTTTTGAGACCAAGAATTTTTCCTAAGGAAACCATGATCTCATGCAAGAAGAATCAACCAAGAAAGATGGAAAGATTTCAAGTGAACCATATAGATGGACCACCATATTTAGTTAAGTCAAACACACCAACTTATGTGGTGTAACAAAAATATTTTTGGTTGCCTAAAAATATGCTTGACACTTGTTGTTTGAGTGGAATATTTGTTTGTGATTGTTTGCACATTGCTTGAGTGAATTATGATGTGTGTGATTAGAATTATTCCCTTAGAAATATTTTGCCTATCCTAATCCCAATTCAACCCAAACAGATGACTTCTCCAAGAGACTCCAACATCAAGGATGGTGACAACAACAACAACCAAGAAGACAACATGAGAGAACTCATAGCAACCCAAAACCAGTTGAGCCAAGAGACAACTCAGCTTTTAGCCAACAACAATGGACTAGACCCAGCCATACAAAGGATTTTGAAACTGCAATCCCAATTGTTGCAAGGATTGGTTACTCAAATGATCAACATGGGAGAAAACTTTTCCCAAAGAGCTAATGACAACAAGGATGACAAAGATGTTAATTTAGAAGAAACCAAAGCTAGCAATATTTGTGGAGAAAAGGATCATGCATCCAAGGAGCATGAAGATCAATGCCCTAATGGTAAAGAAGAAAGTCATATCTCTACTAACTGCCCCAAGAAGAGAGAAAGATTTCCCACCTTTGAAGAACATGAACTAGAAGAACTCCTAGTTTTGGAGAGACCGAAAAAGAAGAAGAAGGACATAAGCCAGTTGCAATGTTACAATTGCAAAGAGAAGGGACACTATGCCAGTGATTTCCCAGAAAAGAAGAAGAACCAAGGAAATAAACAAGAAGAATTGTTACCCAAGGAAAATAAAGATATTAGCCAAGTGTGGTGCAACAACTGCAAAGAGCTAGGCCATTATGCAAGCAACTGTCCAGAAAAGATGAAACACAAGATAAACAAGCCTATGAGGGATCTCAGCCTTGTCACATGTTTCAAATGCAAGGAGCTAGGCCACTATGCAAACTTCTGTCCAGGAAAGTTACATCCAGACCCCAAGCAAGCCAATATGTAATCTAGTTGGAAATTTTTTAAAGGGTCGTAGTACCCTAGTTGTTTTGAGCCTACTTGTAACCCTTAGCCTCCCAAATCTCGGGACGAGATCTATTTTAAGGGTGGTAGCCTGTCACATCCCAAGATTTTCCAAATCTTGTAATGTGAAAAATAAATGAATAAAATAAAACTTTGTTGATTTTCAGGGTGAGAAGAAACTTTTTGATTCCAATTGGAAACCTTCAAACCTTTTTGATCAAACAAATCCTAAAGGGATTTGAAAAGTTAAACAATTAATAAAGAAAATATTTTGAATAAGTGGAATTACTATTTTTGGATCTTTAAATAAAAGATTTGGTTTTCAAAAGAAAAGGTAGATTTATAAATAAGGATTATTTTATAGAGCCAAATTAAACCTTGGCCAAGATTTTAAAACAAAAGGTTTTGCTTTGATTAAAAGAGTAAAGGTTTATTTAAACAAAATAATGAGGATTTATTAATATCCAGTTTTATTAAAGTAAAGGCTTTTCCCATTTTAAATAAAACATCAAAACTTATTAAATTATTTTAATAAGTTTTCCCAAGTATTTTATATTCTCAAGTAAAACCTACTGAAGTGTTTTGGTTTTATTTTAGATTTCAAAATAAAGGTTTTAATAAAACAAATCCTATTTGATTTATTAACAAGTGTCCATTTTATTTAATTATAAATGGACCCTAAAATAAAAATATTATTTTACTTTGGGACTTTGGTTTATGTTGATAAACAGAACCAAAACCCAATACAAGTGTGGTGAATGTTTGAATTGATTTAAATGTTTGATTGATTGTTTGAATTTCAAAACAGAAAATAGAATCAGAAAAAGGAAAATCAATCAGGAAAGAAAAAAATAGAAGTGGACAGCAGCCCAGTCGGCTAGCCCAATAAGCCCAGTACCAGCCCAGTCTCTCTCCCCCTCTGCGAAACGTTTTTCACTTAAAGTCTCACCCGCAGAGCAACAGACAGGTGGACCCCGTTTTCTTTCCTTTTCTCTCGCTGCCAGTGGACCCCACAGCCACGCGGTCATCTTCCCCACCCGCGACCTGTTCTTCCCCAGACCTCGCTGCCGTTCTCTGTCAATCAATCCCCGATTAAATTCACTTAACTGCCGCGTTGATTCAGTCCAGCAACCACGCTGTGTTAAACGCCATGCTCCTCTCTCCCTTTCCCCCAAACCAGAACCACCAGAGAGCCACCAGGCTGCTCGAATCGTCCCCAAACCGCCACTGACTCCGATGAGGTCCGATGCAAATTTGGGCGACCCTGCGCCGCCCCTTCCCTCATCAACCACGCACACATACTCCCCACCTGTTGGCGCATCTCTCTGTGCCAATCATTCATCCGCGATTGCCCTGTAACCTTGGCTTCGTCGACACCGAGCGTGCGCCGCCGTCTGCCATTTCTCCGTCGAGCATTCCAGGTGAACTCCGACCGCCCTAAGCTCTCTCGATGATGCACACAACTTCCCCAGATCATTCCGCGTCTAACCATTCCCGACGACCTCTAGAGCGTGCCCGATGCCGAGCGAACTCCGGTGATCAATCCAGGGCAACCACGAGCGCCCCTCGACCCAAGATGACCATGTTGAGATTCCCCGGGCTTCTGCGAACACGGTGAGCCAACTCCATCCCTCTATCGCTTCCTGCTTCACCAGCACCGCCACCCTCTGACCACGCCGCCGCCAGCCACCGTCGCTGCGCCGCCAGCTTTTGGTCAAACACGCGTGAGCCGTTAGATCCCCATCCGGTGGCGCAGACAGAACGACTTAAGCGAACAGGTATGGGAGCATCTGAGCCGTGCGATTCGCATTAGATCCAACGATCCTCAGTGAGTGATCCTGACGAAATGGTATAGACGAATCAGAAACAGCCACGTGGCCAGTCTTCGATTTAAAAACAGATTTGAATCAGATTTGTTTGCAAAATTGAAACCCTTGTAACTTTAGTTCCACACGTCCAAATTTTGCAAACTTTATATCAATGGAATCAGTGGAACAAGCCCTAGCCAACCATGACATTTGTTTAGTAAAAAGCCTCTGGAAAAATGTTTGTTTTTGTAGAAACATTTGTATGCTTGTTTAGGTTATAAAAATTGTTCTAAAATGTTTTTGGGGATAAAATCTTTGACAAATGGTGTGATTTGAACCTACTGACCATAGGAAACACTTTGTGGTTTCAAAAATGTATTTGGTGAAACAAAAGAATGATTCCTTGATTTAAAACCATTTCTAGTCAAATAAAAATATAGTTTATTTATTAAAAATGGTTTTGGAAGAAAACTTTTGGGAAATGTTTTGTTTTAAACTCACTGACCCTAAACACCAAGTTTTATGGTTTGAAAACATATTTGGTGAACCCTATAGGTTAATGCCTTAGTAAAAATATTTCTACACCACATAAAATGATACCTTGTTTTGAAAATGGTTTATAAAGTGAAACCTTTTGCAAATGACTTTGTCACTTTACAAAATGACCATTAGGTGTTTTCAAGTGTTTATGACCCATTAGGAACCACTTTTTCAAATAAAAAAATCCTTGGCATGCTTGCATGCATTATCTTGGTTCTATGATTTTATGTGATGTTTTGCTTGATTGGTAGTTTGAACTTGTGCCTTGCTTGATTGTATTGTAGTGACTTGAAGAGTGTGATTGTAGCAAGGACAAGGAGTGAACCTATACTCTACCAAAAAGGCAAGTGATGCTTCATACTTTGTCCCATTACTTTCACTATGCATTAGTAATTTTTCTAAGTAAAACTTGCATGGAATTTTGCTAAGTATAAACCTTGCTATAGGAAATCCTAGTAGATGAAACCTTAGTAGAAATTTCCTAAGTCAAGATACCTACTACTATCATGCTTAGACTAGCTAATAGAAAACAAGGGTGCAAATATATTCACACTATGGAAAAATTTCTAAGTCTGAGGACTTGTGTTTTGTTTAATAAAACAACTAAGTTAATGAATCACCTGGGTGGAATGGTAATTGCTTGGTGGTTTTTGGTTGAGTGGTTCACAAGGCCCATGTTTATGGTTTTCCTTGTGTATCTCACTTGTGGATGGCCACCCAGGAACAAAGAGATTTGAGATGTCAAATGTTGAGAAGCTTCAAGTGCAGCCACTTGGCATTATGGGCTCTGCCTGGATCATATAGGTTGCAAGAACTTAGCCATATGGACAGTTGGTGGTAGAGTTTGATAGGTTGGAGCGCGTCCATTTTTGGTCTAAGGGAAGGCTTCTGAAAGATCTTGTCTTGGGAAACCAAGTCTTGTGGGGAAAGTGCACCACCTCTGCAGAGTGTAAAATCTAAGTACTTAGCCATGTCCCTGGTAAAGGACAATTTGAGCATCAAGACATGGAAGCAATCAAGAATCTCATCATTCAAATTTATAAGTTAAAAACTTGTGGTTGAACCAGAGTTAAAGGATCTTCAATCTTTGTTGAGAAAAATGATTTTTGTCAAGAAAAAACTTAGTGTTTTCAAATGTTAAGGAAAAATCTATTTTGAGCAATGCAAGCCTCAACTCCACTTAGCCAAAAGCATATAGATGATAGACTCCACTATACTACCATAGTATCACTTGCCAATACAATTCAAATGTATTGACCCTTGTGGCTGTAACTTGTTATGTTGCAGGATTGATTGATTTAGTGAAGTATGTTGATTAGGATTACAAAGTCTACAACCAACATGTCTGCCTGTGGCACTATGAAGATGAAGGACCCCATGCTATAGATATTCTGCTGCAATGTAATGTAATAACCAAATGAGCTATGTAAGATGTAATAAAGTATGTTATTCCTGGTTATAAAGTTGTATTATGACCTTTGTTTCTTGATATTACATCTTAACTATGGATGCTAGCTATTGATCCAGGGACTAGCATTGTAAACACAGGGGACTCTACCTTATTAAAGGTTGGGACCCTTACAATAACCCAAGAGTTTCCTTGAGTCTTGGAAGTTATTACTTTAGTAATGACCTCTCCTTATATTTTTTGTTTGCTTTTTGTGCCAAGAATGACCTCTAATGAGAGGGAAGTAAGTTTTGGGGAGTTGCTGTCCCGAAACAAATTTCTGTCCTCCACCATAATAATTCGTGAGGAGTCTCTGTAACTTGGATTGAGCTGAAAATTTACTAATAAATCTCCCAGTATGTTAGATAACTTTCATTAGTTCAACACTTTTTTATTTGAGCAACAGAAGATTTTCGAAAAAATCGGTTTCTACCTGCTGGTTTGTTTTAACAGATTTCTGCCATTATTTGCATTTGCTTCTTATTGATTACTTTTTGAGTTCTCTTTTGGGGAATTGAGCTTTTTGAAGGAGTTACTACAGTAGCTTGTGTTTTTAGTGAAAAGTTTTGCTGTTCCAAAGCTTTTCCCAAAGGTCTATTATCTTTTGAATACACAAATGTTGCTAATGAAGATTGTGTGAAGTTTTGTATGAAGGAAAAATTTCAGGTGTAGAGAAAGAATGATGCAATGAGATGAAGAATGGACAAAAGCTCAAGATTGGGGATGCCATCCCGGTGTCACCCCAATAAATATCCAAGAGGTACAAGCGTCAAAGCTTGGGGATGCCATGGGCATCCCCTTCTTCATCAATAAAAGCTCGGGTATGTCTAGACACTTAGTTTTTATTGTTTCATGCACTATTGTGTTGTTCTTGGAGCGTCTTAGTTTTCATTTTCTTTGCTTAGCTTGTTTAGTTTGCTTGAATAAACTAGTTTGGACCCCCGTTGTCGGTGTGTTGTTTCAAATAAGTCGATTGGTGTTGGAAAGGAGTAGAAAGTTCTTGCTTGGAAGTGCAAGAGGAGCTTGCATTAACTGTGACTTAGACCTTACCATGACATGCTAGGTGTTGTTTTGACCTTATGCTTAGTGATTATTGTTGTATCATGTCTTGATCCAAATCATTGAGAGTGTTTAGTGTGCCTTGAAGAAATCATGCATTGTTTTAGCATACAAAAGCATAGTATTGTGGCATTCTCCTTTGATGCTTTGTTTGGGTTGACTTGGCACATGATCACACCATGTTATGACTATGAACAAGTCACCATAGCCTCTATGATCATTTAGTCCTTGACTTGTAGTACCACTCTATGCTTTGATTAGTAATGTTTTGTCGCTCTACATGATTATGGCCATTATTGCTCTCTTAGTTGGTTGCTCCTAGTCTTTTGCTAGCCTCCACTTGTATGAGTAAGTTCTACTCATGATTCCAATTCCCAAGAAACCAAGTTTTTCCAAAGTGTACACTATAAATTCCTATGCATGGTGTGTTACACCATTCCAAGTATATTCTTATTTTCAGCTATCTTCCAATTAAAAACTATTTTGTTATGTGAAAACTTAGTGATTAAAGCCCTCACAAACTTGATGGCACACTTTATATTCTTTGCCCCTAATAAACTTGAACCATTGTGTCATCTATGTTGTATATGCTTTCACTTATAGGTTGGAATTAGCAGAACCATGTTGTCATGGGGAACGTTTTCAACATTGCACTTGTACTTTGTACTTAGTTGATATCATGATCTTTTGTCTGTGGATGTCACCGGTGTGAAATACAAAGGGATCTTGAAGTCCATGGAGTTATGTATTTTGTGTTAGAGAAACGCCTGGGCCGCTAGCCTAAGCCATGCCTAATCATGGTAGAAACTTGCAGCATCACCATAGTGAGATATCTGTGAAGCATCCTCAATAAAAAGCTATGCACATAGTAAATAAAAACATCGCTGAGATGCTCATTGTCTGCTTGCCTTGTCATTATGGTTATGGGAAAGCTCCTGTACCATCTGCAAGGGGTACCCCATTGGCGGTTCTCTATGATACGCATGTACTTACTATGACAAGAACTTACAGGTGACTGAAGTTGAGTAGCATGAGGTGTGGCCCTCATATTCAAGGTACTTGAGATTACCGACTTATACTTTTTCAAGCATATACTCCATAGTTTGTTCACTTTAACCTTAATCACTTCAAGATGCTTATGATAGGGGCAATGAAGGCTGAAAGCTAACAAGTACCATAATTTTTGGAAGCTCTTTTTGAAACTTGAAATCCCTGCTTCCCTTTATGAAGGGCCTCTCTTCCACTATTATGTTTAGTCTCCACCTTCTACCTTTAGGCACCATTAAGAGAGCATAGTTGTCATTCTTAGTTCTATGTGCAGTGTCCCAAAACTTATTGAATGATGCATATTGTGATATTGCTTGTTCTTGTGCTACTTGTATCTAGTCAGTCTTATGAAATTTGAAGGTGTCCTATGCATCTATTTGCTACTCTATGAGGGACAAGCTGATTGCCACTATGCCATGTTTTCTGTATGTGAAACAAACAAACGTTTTTTAATGCATGCTATTCATGATATTTGTTTGTAGCCTTTCATGTTGCATGCATAATTACTTTGTCTTATTCTTGGAACTCCATCTTTCATGCACATGTTTAGAGTTCTTTGATCCCAACTTTCAATGCTTGCATATGGTTTGATATTTATTGTGAAGGTGCATGTCACCTCAAAAATTATTCTTTTATCACTTACCTACTCGAGGACGAGCAGGAGTTAAGCTTGGGGATGCTTGATACATCGAAAACGTATCTATAATTTTTTATGGTCCATGCTTGTTTAGTATCTACTTTGGTTTGCTTTGACTACACTTTGAGGTGTTTTTATTTCTTTTCTAGAACTAACCTATTAACAAGTTGCCACAGTGCCAGTTGCTTGTTTTCTTCTGTTTTTGGTTCCAGAAAGGCAGAAAATCAATATTATCGGAATTGGACGGGACAAAATCCAAAGTCAATATTTTACCGTGGGCAACACAAATCTGCAAGACGAGACGGAGGGGCGTCAAAGGGCGGCCAGACCTCCCCAGGCGCAGCTAGGGATGGCCCGCGCCTGGGCAGGGTGTGGCCCCCCTGGCGGCCCCCTTGCCTCGCCTCTTTGCCTATAATAAGCCCCCGATGCAGAAACCCTAGGCACCCAATCAAAAATCCACGAAACCGTTTGTAGCCGCCGCCACCATCGTCCCTAGATCGGGGGGATCTAAAGTTCTTCCCGGCACCCTGCCGGAGGGGAGATTATCCCGGAGGCCTTCTTCTCCGGTATGATGCGTTAGTAGTTCCACCTTGGACTATGGGTCCAGTAGTAGCTAGATGGTTGTATATCCTCCTTGTGCTTTCATGTATAGATCTTGTGAGCTCCGTTCATAATCAAAATCTAATCTATCTATAATCATGCATGTTGTGTTTGCGGGGATCCGATGGATATTGAGATTATTATGTCAGTTTGGTTAATGGTTTTGTCTATTTTATTCTATCATGTCTGTGTTGTTTGTGATCTTGCATGCTCTCCGCTGTTAGTAGCTATCTTGGCCAAGTAGTTGCTAGTGACTCCAAGAGGGGGTATTTATGCTCGATAGTGGGTTCATGCCTCTAGTTTCCAAGGGAAGTGACAGTAATCTCTTCGGTTGTAGATGTGATGTTGCCACTAGGGAGAAAACAATGGTCTATTGTTCATGGAACAAGTGGATTGTTTACCTTACACACTTTGCTTAAAGCAGTTGTCTGTTGCTTGCAACTTAATACTGGAGGGGGTTTGGATGATAACCTGAAGGTGGACTACTAGTCATAGATGCAGTTGGATGGCGGTCTATGTATCTTGTTGTATTGCCCAATCGAATCTCATAGGATCTTTCTGACTAGTATTGCATTGTTATGCCTTGCTCAGTTCCTGTCAATTGCCCTGTTGTAATTTGTTTACCCTTCATGCCATGTTGTTTATCTAAGGAGAGCGCCTCTAGTGAACTATGGACCCCGGTCCAATCTTACCATTGATACATCTTCTGTTGTTACTGTTTACTTGTTGCAAACCACCATTACCTTCCACACCATACAATTAATCCTTTGTTACAGCAAACCGGTGAGCTTGACAACCTCACTGTTTGTTGGGACAAAGTCTTGAGTTTGTGTTGTGCAGGTTTCCATGTTGCTTGCAACACCTTTGGGACGTTTCCTTCCTCCTTCTAGTTCGATAATCTCGGTCTCTACCGAGGGAAAACTTGCTGTTGTGCTCATCACACCTTGCTCTCACCACGCACAGCCAACACAAATATGAGGAGAAACAGAGGGAGGGAAAAGGTGCTATACTCACCGCACAACCTCTCTGGGACGGCTGCTCCGACACTGGTTGCCATGGACAGGAACTGGTATGGTGGCGGGGGGAGAATTGACAAGAGATCCTACGACGACTACGCGGGTGGTGGTGGGTGATGCATGCATGAACTTTATAGTTTGTTGATATGAATTCCCACATATTTTCATAATATTAGTAGTTATTACTAATGTTCTTAATGATTTTGGGGATTTTCTAAAAAACTCCCTCTCTTTTGGTTTTACTCTGTTTGGCAGAAAAACTTCTGTTAGTGTTTTTGACTTCCAGGAGCTACAAAACTCGAAATGGAGCTAGGTCAACGGAAGCTGTTAGATAATTTTCATACGAATCTAACAAGCTAAAGTAGGGATCGAGAGGACCAACGAGCTGAAAAGGCATCCATTTACTTTAGGGCGCGCCACATGTGCTATCTTAGCAGTCAAAACTTTGATGTCATCGATTCCACCACCATTAGCTTCATTTTGACGTAAAAAAATCTATATATACCCCCTGGTGGCCTTTCTCGAGACGGACAGAGGCGGAGATCAAAAACCAAGTAATGGAGAGCCAGCAGGCCACCGCCTAGAGGAAGATTGGAGGGGGAACCATTGCCAGAATCGCCTTCGGCGCCTCTCCTCCTTCACCAACATCTCCTCATCACTCTCCCTGATGAGGGGGGGTATTCCACCCCCTGGACTATGGGTTTGTGATGGTAACTTGATCTAATTTCTCTATGTATGATCATTGTTGAAGTCCATATGATGTCCTTGCATGAGTATGGATCTATCTATGTAATTCCTGAAGGGTTCGCGGCATAGAAAACAAAAAATTCCTATGATAAGAACGCCAATTACACTAAGATATAATTAATCTAGTAGATTCTATTAACGAGTAAGGGGTGATCTAGAAAAACTCACCCTCAAAGACCGAAAGCTTTTTATGAAATATGATTGCGTTGTTGATATAGTCGATCACTTGCCGATATCAAGATTGAGTTGTAGAGTGCCACAAACCAGCAGCGCATCCGTACTCGTGCACATGTTCATCTCTCCACAACCTTACCGCCTCCACTCTAGTAGAGCAGCGGAAGGAGTAGATAAATCTTACTCCGAGAAACCAACAGAACATGTACTTCGCTAATCCGAAGCCATGGGGAATTGTTAGAGGGGGAAGAGAGCCTCCACAAGGAGGTGGTGCAAATGGAGAGGAGGATATGAGGGCCTTTTATAGAGGGAGGGTACTTCCCCTCTTCCCTCATTTATTCCCTCATTCATGTGAGTGAAACCCACATTTCAATTGCATTAAATGCCCATAGCATAAATGCATTTCTCTCTTTAAATAAAACTCTTTTATTTATTTTATTCAGAATTTTGTTAATTAATTTAATTAAAAAACATTCACATAAAACCCCTTGCATTTTTTCAATATTACACCTGAAACCGTTTTCATCGATTTGACCCGAAACAATTCCGGTGATCATCGAAAAAAATTCAGCTCTATCAATATTATTCTCGGATATGTTTTGTCTACCACTTAGTGTCGGAGAACCTTAACTGTTTCACCCTACGATCCGCGAATGATGCAGACATGATAGAGACACCTCTCCTATCAATAATCAGAAGCGGGACCTGGAGATCCATACGGGCTCCCACATATTCAACGATGACTCTACTGATCATGTGAATGATTAAC
Organism: Avena atlantica; assembly: GCA_910589765.1. NCBI lineage: Eukaryota > Viridiplantae > Streptophyta > Magnoliopsida > Poales > Poaceae > Avena > Avena atlantica. The sequence goes on from OU342738.1 coordinate 235,257,275, forward strand.
ATTGTAACCAAATCCCTTTTCTCACGATATATTACATGTTCGAGATTCAATCATCGGTATCCTCATACCTAGTTTAATCTCGTTACTGATAAGTACTCTTTTCTCATTCTCGTGATATAACATTCCTTGTGATCAAATCACCTGCTTGCAAGCTGTTGTCAATGTGACATCACTGAGAGGGCCTAGAGTATATCTGTCCATCATCAGGATGGAAAATCCCACTCTTGATTCATGAACCTCTACATAACACTTTGGGCTACCTGAACCCACCTTTATACTCACCCTGTTATGGTGTGACGTTTGATGTTATCAAAGTACTCTTCCGGTGTTAGTGATTGACATGATCTCATGGTCTAAGGATTAGGGTTACTTCATATGACATATTATATAAATGTGAAAAAAATGAATTTGATCATATTACTATACTCCTGGTGAATGTTCATCACATCATTCCACCAATGTCGTGACCCCATAATTAACAACATCTGATGTCTATGATTAGGAAACCTTTGATCATCTTGTTAATCAACTAGCTAGTTTATATGAGAGGCATAACTAGTAACTCCATGTAGTTGTTTATTAAAGACACATGTATTAACGTTTCCAATTAACACAATTATAGCATGAGAAATAAACATTTATCATAAACAAGAAATACGATAATAACCACTTTATTATTGCCTCTCGGGCATATTCCCTTCAATTCCTATGGTGGATATTGTGGTATGATATAATACTTGTTATGCATTTACCGTTGTGTTTGATCTTTTATGGTTTGTCATACTTTGGAAATATTCTATGATGCATGTAATGGCTTGATCTATACAAAATGCCTTGTTTATCCATGTCATGAGGTGATTGACACCACCAAGTGGAGGTAGATGAGAGAGATGTGGTAATGCACACAACATATGAATCATTGCACTAGTGTTTGGAATGTTTTCCATTAAGAAGGATAATGTATGTAGGTAATGGATGGCCGAGTGATAGCGGCATATGTATTGAGTGACACAATGCAACCAAACATCCTTTATCTAGTGCTAAAAAGGGGGAAGTATGATGTGTGGTGTGACAATAACCAAATTCTAGCCTTATTACAAGGGTGACCTAGTAGCACAAATGAGTACTTCTTTCGATTATGTGTTTTAAGACATGTAGCCAGCATAAAGTTACCATTAAAACATGACAATTGTGTGTACTTTTATAATCTATAATATGATCATCACCATAGATGGAGAGAGAGGATTGAGTGAACCCATGAACCCATGTCAATTGTTCCTATAAGATAAAACCTTTATCTCGTCCTCTTGCATTGAAGAGGATTGGGCCACTTTTACATTCTTATTTGTTACCTTGGACTTCCAATGTAACAACATCCAATGTCTATGTGAAAGTGCAATGGACGTCGCCTAGAGGGGGTTGAATAGGATTTTAAAAATATTACAGTTTAGGCTCAAATAAATGCGGAATAAAACTAACGTTTAATGTATTGAGCACAAAACCTAACCACTAGGTTCACCTAAGTGAACCAACAACCTATGCTAAGCAAAACAAGCAACAAGGCGATAGCAAGATGAAATACTTCAAGCACAATGGCTATCACAAAGTAAAGTGCATAAGTAAAGGGCTTGGTTGAGAGATAACCGATGGACACGGAGACAAAGATTTTTATCCCGAAGTTCACTTCCAAAGAAGCTACATCTCCGTTCGAGAGGTGCGATGGCGCATGATGGCTTTGAAATATAGCCATCCACGTCCACATTTAAACTGGATATTATTCACACTTTTGATGAAATATCTCTCTAAACCCTGCCACTAATGCCTAATGATCAAAGGGGTATGCAATCCTTTATTTCTATTTTCCCTGCGTAGATAATTACGTTTGATTATGGGAATCACAACAATAAAGTCAAAGATACGAAATTTCTAACCACCTAAAGAAACCAGGAGTCGTGGACAGGAGGCAGAAACTTTAACGACCAACTATATGGCGGGAATAAAATTCCGGCCGTATAGTTGCCACCGACACCGCTAGGTCAAACAGAACAACTTTTGTGATGGGACCCCTATATAAAGTGTTAACACTCGGATTTTTAATCCCATATGCATGTTATGCCATACATCGCAATCCCAGGATTACCATTTTTGCGAGACATAACAGAATTGGATACCACAGTACATCATCCATTACAAACCGTACATAAGGTCTTACACAAATAAGGATTTCATGATCCAGTTCTTAATACAACTCAAGCAGCGGAAATACGTAATAATAAGGGTAGCGTACGCGAAGCTCCATCTTCGGGGTCACAGGCAATGCTGACGATGGGAGATGATCCTAGTTGTCGTAACCTTCCCGGGGTCCATCATCCTGGTACTCCTCTTCATAGTCTGGCCACGGGAATAGCCATGGACAAATCCATGAGTACTCTTTAAGTACTCGCAAACTAATACTAACAACTAAAGGGTTTTTTTTGTAATAGGACACTAAGCTCGAGGGTTGTTTTGCAAAAGCCAGATTTACCTCTACTAAGTTCAGAAGCAAGAGAAAGCTAGTCAAATTTTATAACACCTAAGTGGGAAATTGTATCTCATGCCACAACTCTGGTGTGGTCAAGTCAAAGTCTCAAGTCATTTCACAAGTCATTTTGAAAACATCTGACGGGGGAACAGTATGGCCACTCCAACTGTCCATAACCGCGGATGCGGCTATTCGAATAGTTTGACACTCTGTAGAGATTGTACACTTTCACCACAACATTCGATACATCCGTCAGGAACCAATCCTGAATTCACCATACTCAGTATGCGTATAATCAATCCTAACCTTTCAATTACACGCCCTAGTATAAGCACCTCTCCTATGAGTTTGGCCTCCCAACCATGACCAACTGTCATCTTGGGTACTGCACAGGTGGACAATCTTCACAAGGTAGCCTCAGCTCAAACCTTGGCCGTGAGGGAACTAATACTAAGGTATATAAGTTTCCAGTCAAGCCCTACCCAATTCTCGGGTATTGTGGTTGTACGATAAAATTGGAAGGGTATCGCATCCAGACAACCATCAGTTTTATAAAGGGCTAAGGCTCATGCCTCTACATTTTCATCACCAAAATCATCTAGTGTTTGGAAACACATGTCAAAACATCATAATAGAATGATCCATCATTCCAAGGTTTTCATAACCATTTTTCCACCAAGTATTCCCATCTAAAGTTGATCATTTTTTATGCTTAGCACTGGCATCTACAAGTGGGGGTGAGTACTAATGAGGGGTGATAAACAAGTGGAGTTTCAACTAAGTACCACCTCATGTCTTAGGATGATATCAAGGTTTTCTAGCTTAGGCCAAATTTTATGCTCTTTATGCAACCTTCAAGTATCTTCCTTGAATCTACAAGTTACTTCAGTAAACTCTAGGTAAAAGCCTGGATAAAGAAATAAAGTAGAAATCTTGCAAATAAAACTAGGAGGGGGTATCATCAAATATATCTAACCAAGCATGCTTAGTGCATTAAATAGGTCATCTATCTTTCATAATTGCAAGTGTTAGCTTGCCTTGTGCAGAGCAGTGGTTGAAGTTCTCCTCGGCTTCTTCCTTGTAGTATCCTCCTTCCTCCTCGTATCCTTGGTCGGTACTAGCGTCTATGAATAAATACGAGGTACACAATCACCAAACAATACTTAACTACTTTCAATCATCACACAAAAGGGTCCTATAGATGATCTAGCATCATCACTAACATTACAAGATTAAAGCTTGGTTTAATTTCTTTTATTTTTAGAAAAGTAATTTCTACTCATTGAAAAACTACATAAGATTTATAATTCTCCAAACCAAACATGGGATCATGTTGACACATGTCATCACCACATATTTTAGTCCATGGGAATGTGATTTAAAGTGGTGTCACAATTTAATAAGGTTTAACCTTTTATTTTAAATAAAAAAAAGTGACTAGAAATGCCTATGTGGCATTCTTTTATTACTTGAACATTATTTCTGTAAGTAAACCCATATACTTTTATATATTCTGAAAGGTATGGTTAAATGTGATTTTTGAGAGTTGGAATCAACTCAAAAGCTATTATGGTTAAATTTGAAAAACGTTTGAATGCAGAAAAGCTTCTGCCTTGTTATTTTTACCAAGGGTGATCTATAGATTCAAATGATTTGAATCCAACGGTCTTGGATTCAGCATTTCAAGACCTTTCTAACAAAATTTGTTTCATTCAATTTGGTTCACTGAATCGAGCAGGGTTGATTTTTGAAACTAGGTACAGAACTGTGTTTGAATGAAAATGGAAAAATCCAAATTCAAACGAGTGGGCTGCGCGGGAAACGATACTGGACCGGCCTGCTACGCACAGTGCTTACGCGGGCTGGTTAAGTTGTTGTCCCCACGCGTTAGTGAGACAGGGGATGCGAAGCGGTACGGGGCAACGTGGTGCTTGGATTAGAAGTAAGATCAACGGCTGAGGATCGTCGTCGACGATGAACTAGTCACCGGCGAGCTCGAACCCTAGCGGCTTAGTGGGGGTCGTGGGAGTCTCACCGGGGTTCAGGCGAGGGTCGGCGATGCGGGCGAACGACAAAGTCAATGACGGCGAACCTCCTGGTACCGGCAACTTCTCCTGGGGTGGACGAAATCGATGGCGCCCTTCTTCTCTAGAGGCGGCCTGCTCCGGCGCAATTCCGGTGATGCGCTGCTCGCCTTGCTCTGGGAACGAGGTGGAACGATCATTGAGGAGAGGGGAGTGAGATGGTGTGAAGAGTTTGAGCGGGGGAGGCCTCTATTTATAGTCTCGACAACGAGACCGAACGGGATGGGCAGGCGACGGTGGCGACATGGCTACGGGATGCTAGAGGCATGGCCGGCGGTGGTGATTGATCGGTGGTCTCCTGGCGATGCTCTATGGCTTTAATGCGCGTGTAGGGGTGGTGGCAAACGGTCTGGAACATGCGATGCTCTGCGAGGCAGAGGCGGCATCTTCGACGGCGGGCGGTGGCTGTGAGGCATGGGGCGGCGAACGGGGATGTCTGGCGGTCTCCTGGGACGGTGGTGATCGCGTATGCACGCGGCGAGGGCAGCGTGCGGTCTGTGGGCATGTGTCGAGGGTGGCGCTCTGGCGCATGCTCGGCATGGTTGACAGAGGCATGGGCGCGGTGTTCCTGGCGGTTTTGGTTGCTACCTGCGAGGCAGGGCTGGTCGAGAGGGGGCGGTGAGGCATGGGATACCTCCCAGACAAGGTTGGCACGGCTAGTTCTTCTCCTAGCTTGCTGTCCACACTGGGGTGACATGGCTGGCTTCGGCCATTCACCCTTGATGAAATTGCCAAGCTTATAGTGGGGCTAGGGCTTAGTTAAGTTTTCTAGATGATCTACTAAGGTTGCTGTGAGCTAGAGAGGGAACAAGTTAGGCTCAAAACACTGCACACTATAGTGTTTTGATTTGGTTTGATTTGAATCAGCAAGGTGTTTGATGAAATGGCCGCAAGAACTCAAGTTTTGAATTTTGAAAAGATTTTTGGTGGGTGTGCTAGGCATGTGTTGGTGAGTCTGTGGATGCTTGGGTTTTGAAAGTTGAGCTTGTTTGAGTGGTTTTTTAAAAAGTGGGATCTTCCCATATGATAAAGATTCAATTTTGAACTGTCCTTTAAACTATGCATTCAAATGTTTTTGGATGATCACAAAGTGGGCCTTGGTACTTTGTTATTAGTACTATAAAGGGGTGCAAAGATCCAAACATGTTTCTGTTAAGTTCTGAAAGTTAGGGACAACCAAAGTAGGCATGGGAGTTAAATTGGCCAAAATGACCATTCCCTTATTTTGTTTGTTTTGATTTATTTGTCTTTGGGAAAAGTGTGGGGATTGTTTAAATGATGTTTATTTCACCTAAGAATCCTTTTACAAGCAAAGAAACACATAAACAAGGAAATTCAAAAGAATCCAAATTGGAATGCATACACACATGCATGCTTTCAAATTTTTATTTAGAAAAGTTTTTGTTAACCCTAATTTTGAAGATTAGAGTTTGATCATCCAAGTTTAGTATTTTTGGGATGTTACAAACCTTCGCCCCTTAAACAAAATCTTGTCCCGAGATTTGAAAAAGGACGAAAATATTACCTAGGATTTGAAGAGATTGGGAAACTCCGTCCTGATGTGATCTTCGAGCTCCTAGGTAGCTTCCTCTTCTTTGTGGTTGCTCCACTGAATCTTGAGAAACTTGATGCTTCGGGTTCGGGTAGTTCTGAAGGCTTCTTCCAAAATACGGATGGGTACTTCAGGATAGGTCAGGTCATCGTTGATCTCTATGGTCTGGTGATCAATATTCTTGAACACTTCGGTCTTCTCCGGGACTTCGAGACACTTGCGAAGTAATGAGATATGGAACACATTGTGCACGGCTGACATCTCTTCAGGTAGTTCCAATTGATACGACACTTCTCCTCGACGGTTCAGGATCTTGAAGGGTCCTATATATCTGGGGGCTAACTTTCCTTTGAGTTGGAAACGCTGCATTCCTTTTAATGGCGACACCTTCAGATATACAAAATCTCCTATGTTGAAGGCGAGGTCTCGACGTCTCTTGTCGGCGTAACTCTTCTGTCTGGATTGGGCTGTCTTGAGGTGCTCACGAATCTTGTGAAACTTCTCTTCCGCTTCTCGTAGGATGTCGGGTCCAAAAATCTGACTCTCTCCCACTTCCGACCAGTTCAAAGGGGTACGGCACTTTCTTCCGTACATGAATTCAAATGGGGCCATTTGCAAACTAGCTTGATAACTGTTGTTGTATGAAAATTCTGCGAACGGCAGACGGTCTTCCCACTTAGATCCATATTCTAACACACATGCTCTCAACATGTCTTCGAGTATTTGATTTACTCGCTCCGTTTGTCCATCGGTCTAAGGGTGATATGCGGTGCTGAAATCGAGGCGAGTTCCTAAACCTTCTTGAACTTTCTTCCAGAATCTTGAGGTAAATTGAGTTCCTCGATCAGATACGATGTTCTTGGGGACTCCATGCAAACGAACGATTCTAGCGATGTATAACTCCGCTAGCTTCGAACTCTGATATGTGGTCTTGACGGGTAAGAAATGGGCGACTTTGGACAATCAGTCCACTATGACCCAGATAGAGTCATTTCCCCTACTAGAAGTAGGCAATCCTGTGATAAAGTCCATTCCAATGGAATCCCATTTCCATTCTGGAATCTACAAGGGTTGCAATAATCCAGCGGGTCTTTGATGTCCTGCCTTGACTCGCTGACATATATCACACTTGGCGATATAGCTTCCGATTTCTCTCTTCATCTTATGCCACCAAAATTGCTCTTTCAAATCTTGATACATCTTAGTTCCTCAGGGCCGGATAGAATAAAGAGTATTATGAGCTTCCTTCATAATAACTTCTTTCAACTCAGAATCTGTTGGTACACAAAGGCGTCCTTTGTACCACAGAACTCCCTCTTCGTCTTCGGTGAATCCGGGTACCTTGCCTGTACCGATACGACGCTTGATTCCGTCGATACTAGCATTTCCTTTCTACGCCTCTTTGATCTGGCTGATCAAAGTGGGATGAAGTTCTATGCTAGCCAAAAATCCTTCACTCACTAATTCCATTCGAAAATCTTCCATCTCTTTGTGCAAGCTTGGTTGCTCCTTCAAAATCATGGAGTTCAAGCGGCACGGCAATCTGCTAAGGGTATCTGCTACCACATTGGCTTTACCAGGGTGATAGTGAATGTCCAGGTCATAATCCTTGATTAGCTCAATCCATCTTCTCTGCCTCATATTCAGCTCTTTCTGAGTGAATATATACTTCAGGCTCTTGTGATTCGAATAAATCTCACAACGGTTTCCCATGAGGTAATGCCTCCATGTTTTCAGGGCTAGAACTACGGCTGCGAGTTTGAGGTCATGGGTTGGGTAATTTTGCTCATGTTGTTTCAGTTGTCGAGATAGATAAGATATAACTTTGCCTTCTTGCATTAGCACACATCCGAGACCGATCTTGGATGCATCACAATACACGTCGAAGGGCTTCGTGATATCCGGCATGATTAAGATTGGGGCTGAAATCAATCTCCTCTTGAGTTCTTGAAAACTCGCTTCACATTTGTCGGTCCATTCAAACTTCTTGTCCTTCTTCAGCAATTGGGTCATGGGTCTGGCGATACTCGAAAATCCTTCTATGAACTTGCGGTAGTATCCCGCCAATCCGAGAAATGCATGAACTTGGGTTTGAGTGGTTGGGGCTTGCCAATCTTCGACATCTTTCACCTTTGCAGGGTCTACGGCAATTCCTTCGGCTGATACAATGTAACCGAGGAATCCTACCTCCTGTAACCAGAATTCACATTTGCTAAACTTGGCATACAACTGATGCTCTCTAAGGGTTCCAAGAATGGTCCTTAGGTGTAGCTCATGTTCTTCTTCCGATTTGGAATAAATCAGAATGTCATCAATGAAAACAACGAAAAACTTATCCAGGAAGTCCATAAAAATCTTATTCGTGAGATTCATGAAATAAGCGGGGGCATTGGTTAATCCAAAAGACATAACGGTATACTCGTATAATCCATATCTGGTGGTAAAGGCAGTCTTGGGAATATCCTCTGCGCGAATCTTGAGTTGATGATAGCTAGTTCTAAGATCAATCTTAGAAAACACTTTGGCACCGATCAACTGATCAAACAAATCTTCTATCTTGGGCAAGGGGTATTTGTTTTTGATGGTGACATCATTCAACTTCCGATAATCTGTACACAGACGGTTACCTCCATCTTTCTTGTCCACGAACAAGACAGGTGATCTCCATGGTGACGCACTTGGTTGAATCAATCCAATTTCCAACATGGAATCCAATTGCTTCTTCAGTTCTACTAGTTCAGATGGGTTCATACTATAGGGTCTCTGGGCTATGGGTCCTGTTCCGGGGATTAGTTCGATGATAAACTCGATATCCCGATTTGGGGGCATACCGGGCAAAACATCTGGAAACACATTGGGGTATTCACAGACTATCCGGACTTGGTCAATGGTAGGTTGGGCTATACTCTTGTTGCACTTGAATTGACGAGGTAAGGTTTCAGATATATGCTCGACTGATATGCCGACTGTACTGGTCATGGTGATGGCTTTCTTGGCACAGTCAATCAATCCTTTATGTTTGTACATCCAATCCATTCCTAGTACTACTTCCAAACCTTTAGTTCCAAGTACTATCAGGTTAGCATAAAAATTTATGCCATGGATTCGGATAGGGACAGCTTTGCAAATTTTCCTAGCTTTGGTGGTTGAACCGGGAATTTGAACGATCATAACATGCTTCAGTTTGGTTAGTTGAATTTTACTAGTGCATGCAAATTCTTCGATGACAAATGAGTGCGATGCACCAGAATCAAACAACACTCGAGCAAGTAATGAATTAAAAGAAAACATACCCAACACGACGTCTGGCGCTTCCTGAGCTTCTTCAGCATGCATGAGAAAAATACGGCCGTTGCGGTTGAGCGAATTCCCTGGGGCAAATCTTCTTCCGGGCTGAACACGACGCTGCTGTTGTGCTGGGGCATTTGCATTGGGGGCTGCGGCATTCTTCTTGTTGGGGAACTCATTGGAGTAGTGACCCTTATTTCCATAGTCATAACAAGTCACTTGCGACTTGTCCTTTGCTGCAACAGGCACAACATTGCTTCTAGTTCTCAGGGTAGTGTTGGTGTTGGCGGTAGCATTGTTGTTGAACTTGGGTGGGGCACGGTTGAAATTGCTAGAGTTGCCGGGGTTGTTGTGATTTCCTCCGGGCCTAGGGTTTCCACGGTTGGGATAGGTCGGACGGTTCATCGGGGGTCTGTTGGTTCTCGGGACAAATCCGGGGGATGGGTTAGGGCGATACTTTGGGGTCTGATGGGTTCCTGGTTGATGCATCATGCGATTCTTGCGGTTCTCATTGGCTTGGTTGATCTTTCCTTCCATCTGGATAGCAGAGTCGACCAGGGCTTCAATATCAGCCAAGGGGATATTCACTAACACAGTCTGCATCTCATCGTGCAGACCATTCAGGAATCTTTCTTTCTTCTTGGCTCCAGTGTCGATCTCATCCGGGGCATACCTAGCTAATGACAAAAATTTGTCACGGTATTCTACTACGGTCATACTTCCTTGCTTCAGTTCTCTGAACTCATCTCTCATTCTCTTGATCAAACCCGGCGGCACATGGGTTCTGCTGAACTTGACCTTGAATTCCTCCTAGGTCATCATCTGTCCTCCGGTCATCGCACGAACACTGTTCCACCATGCTCTGGCATCTCCGGCTAGATAATGGGTGGCAAACAGAACTTTCTCGTTAGCTTCCACTCCGACGACTTCTAGGTTATTTTCCATGGTTTGCATCCAATCATCGGCATCTAGGGGTTCTTCCGACTTAGTGAAAACAGGCGGGTTGGTATTTTGGAAATTCTTGAACTTAGATCCATGGTTGTCCTGATTTCCGTGGCCTTGGTTATTGTGGGCTAGTTGAGCTATCTGCTGAAGGGTGGCTAGGTTGGCTTAACGTTCGGCTCTTTCAGCTTCGCGGTCAGAAACCAACATTTGCAGGATCTGCAACATCGGGTCCGGGGATGAACCACTTCCTCTGCGTGGCATCTGAAGATTGAGATAGATCAGGAGAAAAGAGGGAAATTTCTAAGGTTCTGGGGCTTGGAATTTTTTTTTAAGTTTGAATCAAATTTTCTAGCAACTTGCTTTTCATTCATTGATTCACACGATACAACACACACCACAACAAAGGTAAACAGATGGTTTTAGGAACCATTCTGGAAACTACGATACAGTGGGACCGAATACTACTCACTACGCTAGTGCTCAAGTGCTACTCCTCGGAGTCGGTGTAGTCTTCATCATCATCGTCGACATTGATGAAGGCGAAATCATCCTCATCGGTGAAGAAGTCCATAGCCTGATCCTCCAGAAAAATCATCATCATCGCTGAGATAGGAGTTAGGGTCTCCACGAAGATCCTCTCCGGCATTCTCCCTTTCCTCCAACGGCATGTCTCTCTCGTGGATGGTCTCTTCCAAAGACGAGATACGGTGGCGAAGACGAGCAATGATGCGCTCCTTCTTGTCGAGCTGACAGCGGCGAGACTTGCGATCCTTCGCTAGCATGGCGATGGTCTGATCCTTCGTCTTGATGATGGTGGACTTGTGGTTGGAGTAGTCATGGCAATTGTCCAATTCTTGCTGACGATCGTACATCATGAAGCTAAGGTGGTCCAATTGGGTCTTCATCTCGTGGTGGTATGGGGCTTCTAGTGGTTGTCCATTAGCATTACGCCTTGGGCAAAACTCAAAGCGAGTTCCCTTGATCTGGTTGATACTCTGCCCACACAGACGAGCAAGAGCTTCCTGCATGGCCCTGGCAAGTCCATCGAGCCAGTTGTTCTCTCTTAAGGTAAACTGAATTCCCTCAACAGTGGGAGGTTCAATCTTTCCTCGGAGACTTGCAACAGTTAGCCACTACAGATCTTCTCCTCCTTGATCATTGATATGAGCTCCGAAGAACTCGGGGTACGGACGTTCCAGAAGTTTTGAAAGCTGGTCCAAATCCCTCTCAAAGATAAGGTCTCCTTCATTTCTCAACTGGTAAAACTTGCTGTACTTCACGTCCATCTAAAAGAATATAAGATGAGTAAGTTAGTAGAGTGATCAAGTGTGTCAAATTTTATGTATTTTGCAAGAGTTTTTGAGGAACATGAATTTTTGTAAAAGAATCAAGGTGATGATAATGGGAATGAGTTTTTGTAAATATTTGTTTCCTTTGGTTTTGAAACTAAGTTTTTGATTCAAACGTCCCGTCTAACTAGGGTCTCCTATGGTCAGGATGGCTCTGATACCAACTTGTCAACACCCGGATTTTTAATCCCAGATGCCTGTTATGCCATACATCGCAATCCCAGGATTACCATTTTTGCGAGACATAACAAAATTGGATACCACAGTACATCATCCATTACAAACCATACATAAGGTCTTACAAAAATAAGGATCTCATGATCCAGTTCCTAATACAACTCAAGCAACGGAAATACATAATAATAAGGGTAGCGTATGCGAAGCTCCATCTCCGGGGTCACAGGCAATGCTGACGATGGGAGATGATCCTAGTTGTCGTAACCTTCCTGGGGTCCATCATCCTGGTACTCCTCTTCATAGTCTGGCCACGGGAATAGCCAGGGACAAAGCCATGAGTACTCTTTAAGTACTCGCAAACTAATAATAACAAGTGAAGGGGGTTTTTTGTACTAGGACACTAAGCTCTAGGGTTGTTTTGCAAAAGCCAGATTTACCTCTACTAAGTTCAGAAGCAAGAGAAAGCTAGTCAAATTTTATAACACCTAAGTGGGAAATTGTATCTCATGCCACAACTCTGTTGTGGTCAAGTCAAAGTCTTAAGTCATTTCACAAGTCATTTTGAAAACATCTGACAGGGGAACAGTATGGCCACTCCAACTGTCCATAACCGAGGACGCGACTATTCGAATAGTTTGACACTCTGCAGAGATTGTACACTTTCACCACAACATTCGATACATCCGTTAGGAACAAATCCTGAATTCACCATACTCAGTATGCGGATAATCAATCCTAACCTTTCAATTACACGCCCTAATATAAGGACCTCTCCTGTGAGTTTGGCCTCCCAACCATGACCAACTGTCATCTTGGGTACTGCACAGGTGGACAATCTTCACAAGGTAGCCTTAGCTCAGACCTTGGCCGTGAGGGAACTAATACTAAGGTATATAAGTTTCCAGTCAAGCCCTACCCGATTCTCGGGTATTGTGGTTGTACGGTAAAATTGGAAGGGTATCGCATCCAAACAACCATCGGTTTTATAAAGGGCTAAGGCTCATGCCTCTACATTTTCATCACCAAAATCATCTAGTGTTTGGAAACACATGTCAAAACATCTCAATAGAATGATCCATCATTCCAAGGTTTTCATAACCATTTTTCCACCAAGTATTCCCATCTAAAGTTGATCAAGTTTTATGCTTAGCACTAGCATCTACAAGTGGGGGTGAGTACTAATGAGGGGTGATAAACAAGTGGAGTTTCAACTAAGTACCACCTCATGTCTTAGGATGATATCAAGGTTTTCTAGCTTAGGCCAAATTTTATGCTCTTTATGCAACCTTCAAGTATCTTCCTAGAATCTACAAGTTACTTCAGTAAACTCTAGGTAAAAGCCTGGATAAAGAAATAAAGTAGAAATCTTGCAAATAAAACTAGGAGGGGGTATCATAGGTCATCTATCTTTCATAATTGCAAGTGTTAGCTTGCCTTGTGCAGAGCAGTGGTTGAAGTTCTCCTCGGCTTCTTCCTCGTAGTATCCTCCTTCCTCCTCGTATCCTTGGTCGGTACTAGCGTCTATGAATAAATACGAGGTACACAATCACCAAACAATACTTAACTACTTTCAATCATCACACAAAAGGGTCCTATAGATGATCTAGCATCATCACTAACATTACAAGATTAAAGCTTGGTTTAATTTCTTTTATTTTTAGAAAAGTAATTTCTACTCATTAAAAAACTACATAAGATTTATAATTCTCCAAACCAAACATGGGATCATGTTGACACATGTCATCACCACATATTTTAGTCCATGTGAATTTTATTTAAAGTGGTGTCACAATTTAATAAGGTTTAACCTTTTATTTTAAATAAAAAAAGTGACTAGAAATGCCTATGTGGCATTATTTTATTACTTGAACATTATTTCTATAAGTAAACCCATATATTTTTATATATTCTGAAAGGTATGGTTAAATTTGATTTTTGAGAGTTGGAATCAACTCAAAAGCTATTATGGTTTACATTTGAAAAATGTTTGAATGCAGAAAAGCTTCTGCCTTGTTATTTTTACCAAGGGTGATCTATAGATTCAAAACGGGCTTGGATTCAGCATTTCAAGACCTTTCTAACAAAATTGGTTTCATTCAATTTGGTTCACTGAATCGAGCTGGGTTGATTTTTGAAACTAGGTACAGAATTGTGTTTGAATGAAAATGGAAAAATCCAAATTCAAACGAGTGGGCTGCGCGGGAAACGATACTGGGCCGGCCTGCTACGCACAACGCTTACGCGGGCTTGTTAAGTTGCTGTCCCAACGCGTCAGTGAGACAGGGGGTGCGAAGCGGTACGGGGCAACGTGGTGCGTTGGATTAGAAGTAAGATCAACGGCTGAGGGTCGTCGTCGACGATGAACTAGTCACCGGCGAGGTCGAACCCTAGCGGCTCAGTGGGGGTCGTGGGAGGCTCACCGGGGTTCAGGCGAGGGTCGGTGATGCGGGCGAACGACAAAGTCGACGACGGCGAACCTCCTGGTACCGGCAGCTTCTCCTGGGGTGGACGAAATCGACGGCGCCCTTCTTCTCTAGAGGCGGCCTGCTCCGGCACAATTCCGGTGATGCGCTGCTCGCCTTGCTCCGGGAACGGGGTGGAACGATCAGTGAGGAGAGGGGAGTGCGATGGTGTGAAGAGTTTGAGCAGGGGAGGCCTCTATTTATAGTCTCGACGACGAGACCGTACGGGATGGGCAGGCGACGGTGGCGACATGGCTACGGGATGCTAGAGGCATGGCCGGCGGTGGCGATCGATCGGTGGTCTCCTGGCGATGCTCTATGTCTTTAATGCGCGTGTAGGGGCGATGGCAATTGGTCTGGAACATGCGATGCTCTGCGAGGCAGAGGCGGCATCTTCGACGGCGGGCGGTGGCTGTGAGGCATGGGGCGGCGAACGGGGATGTCTGGCGGTCTCCTGGGACGGTGGTGATCGCGTATGCACGCTGCGAGGGCGGCGCGCGGTCTGTGGGCGTGTGTCTAGGGTGGCGCTCTGGAGCATGCTCGGCATGGTTGACAGAGGCACAGGCGCGGCGTTCCTGGCGGTTTTGGTTGCTGTCTGCGAGGCAGGGCTGGTCGAGAGGGGGCGGTGAGGCATGGGCTACCTCCCAGACAAGGTTGGCACGGCTAGTTCTTCTCCTAGCTTGCTGTCCACATTGGGGTGACATGGTAGGCTTCGGCTGTTCACCATTGATGACATTGCCAAGCTTACAGTGGGGCTAGGGCTTAGTTAAGTTTGCTAGATGATCTACTGAGGTTGCTACGAGCTAGAGAGGGAACAAGTTAGGCTCAAAACACTGCACACTATAGTGTTTTGATTTGGTTTGATTTGAATCAGCAAGGTGTTTGATGAAATAGCCGCAAGAACTCAAGTTTTGAATTTTGAAAAGATTTTTGGTGGGTGTGCTAGGCATGTGTTGCTGAGTCTGTGGATGCTTGGGTTTTGAAAGTTGAGCTTGTTTGAGTGGTTTTTGAAAAAGTGGGATCTTCCCATATGATAAAGATTCAATTTTGAACTGTCCTTTAAACTATGCATTCAAATGTTTTTGGATGATCACAAAGTGGGCATTGGTACTTTGTTATGAGTACTATCAAGGGGTGCAAAGATCCAAACACGTTTCTGTTAAGTTCTGAAAGTTAGGGACAGCCAAAGTAGGCATGGGAGTTATTTTGTTTGTTTTGATTTAGGGACAGCCAAAGTAGGCATGGGACAGCCAAAATGACCATTCCCTTATTTTGTTTGTTCTGATTTATTTGTCTTTGGGAAAAGTGTGGGGATTGTTTAGATGATGTTTATTTCACCTAAGAATCCTTTTACAAGCAAAGAAACACATAAACAAGGCAATTCAAAAGAATCCAAATTGGAATGCATACACACATGCATGCTTTCAAATTTTTATTTAGAAAAATTTTTGTTAACCCTAATTTTGAAGATTAGAGTTTGATGATCCAAGTTTAGTATTTTTTAGATGTTACATAAAGAGTCATCAGGCAATGGGAAAACTCTCTCGCTTCGCCCCCGACGACACCCAGCCATCAGAAACCACAACACCGGAGGGATAGATCTATATCTAATCTCCAAACACTTCTCCTCCACCATAGCCATATTCCACCACTTGTAATAGTAGATATCATCTCCAATTGGCGACATTGTAAGACTATTACTATCAATCGCATGATTTCCATTGCAATTTTTATGATTGTTGATTTCATCTCTATGTGTGAGTAATTCTCCTTGGGCTAAGGGCTTCGGCCTAGCCATGTAGCTTTGTGCATGTTATTTATCATAGATGGGATCATGTATTATTTTTATGACATGATGATTATTGTACCCTCTCTTGCCTCAATCTAAGGACTTGTTAGGTACCCAAGACCCCAAGGATTGATCCAGGTATAGGGAGTGTGATTAATGACTAATATGAAGGATGGGAACCCCAATGATAGAAAGGGTAGTATAGATGTATGTAATGGATTTACTTGGTATTAATGGTGACATTACTATGCATATCATTAGTTCTCTTTCTTCTATGAATGAGACTAGTAGGTTATTGCTATAAGCGGTTGCGGAGGAAATATCAATTATGGATGCACTGCCCACATATAATTATCTTGCTCTAACAATTACATGCATACTTTATTATTATCTTTTATTCCCATCAGATGTTTTGCACAGCTAGAGGTGAAATCGAAAGCCCCAGGCCCTCTCTCTCCATCATCGACAACAACAAAAGATCACAAACTCTTGGTCCGGTAAAACACAAAAATAATTCTAAAACTCCCGAAGGTCCGTTAAAGTAACTTTACTACACTTTCTGCTTCCCGAGGATTCAATAACCTAGGTCTACTAGGAAAAAATATCTATACTACATCTGTAATCCGGATCGAAGGTATTAGCGCAATGCTCTCCAAACGCCACAAATGGCTCACCTCGGGGTGTGGTGGATCGATGCTCATCCAACGCCACACAAGGCCTCACCCCGGATGCGAAGGCACGCAACTCACCGGCGCCAAAAAGGCTCACCCTATTCTCCCGTGAGCTCGCCACAAAGGCCTACTCACGATCCACTAAGGGACACTTGAGGGCGGTCACCAAAACCCATACAAGGTTGGGTCTATCTCCACAACTCGATTGGAGGCTCCCAACAACAAAGCCACAAAAGTCTACAATGCCATAAAAGGCCAACAAAGCCACAAAAGGCCAACAAAGCCACAAAAGGCTACAAGACTACAAAAGATCACAAGAAGTCAACAACCCAACCACACAACCATCTAGGGTTCCAAGAACCCAAGAGTAACAAGACCACAAGCTTGAACTCGCCAAATCTCTGAGGAGAACTCAAATCTATGCAACAAATGCAAGGGCAAGTCCTTAACTCCCAAATTCCAACAAAGCTACACAATCTATTGGGGGCATAAGGAAGGAAGAACGCAATAGGAGAACACAAAACTCTCCAAGATCTAGATCCCAATGATTCCTTCACAAAGAAGGGATTTGGCTTGGGGATTGTAGATCTAGATCTCCTCTCTCAAATCCCTCAAAAAGATACAAGAATCATAGGAGAGGGAAAGCTCTTCAAGGTCAACAATGGATGAGAGAGAGAACACCGAGAACCAAGAAAAGAGATAGTGCCCACGAAGGGGAAGAGGATCCCCTTTTAAAGGGCTCCCAGATCTGTCCGTTTTGGCATTCACGACCCTGGCCAAAACTTCCGGTGGGAGGCCGGAACTTTCGGTGGCACCCAACCAACGATCAGGAAAACTGCGATGCAAAAGACAGAAAAATGACCCAGGCCGGAACTTCCACGTCCACCGGAACTTCCGCTGAGGCCAATACTCCCGCTAGATATTTCGACTAAAGATCCGACAAATAGATCACAAAAAACCGAGAGGATACAATACGTGAGCAGAAGTGGAACCGATATTTCACCCGGAACATCTGGTGGCAATTATGCCTGAGCGGAACTTCCGGTGCCTGGCCGGTACTTCCTACAAGGGCGGTACTACCACCTTAGCTTCTGATCGAAATACCATCAAATAGAACAAACAAGGCAGTGAGGATATAGTACGTGAGCGAAAGAAGCACCAGAACTTCCATCGGTACTACCGGTGGAAAATTGCCCTAGCGGTACTACCAGTGGCAAGTCGGAACTTCCGGTTAGGGAAATTCCAAAAACCAAAACTGCAATAACTTTCGCATCCGAACTCCAAATGAGATGAAACCAATTTTGTTGGAAAGATAACGACTAATAGAATCCAAAAAGGGAGAAAATCGCCAAGGGAGAAAATACCATGAATATATATGTGATGTATCTCCCAAGGTGTGGAGCCAGAAAACTCACAAGATCAACAACCGCAATAAGATATGCAAGGGAAATCCTTATTTGATGAACTAGAGCTTGTTATGATGATAACCACAAGCTCTAGATATCATGGACAAGAACCAACTAACACCCAAGAAATATGATGCTATGTATGCAAAGGTTTGAGCTCTCTCCGAACGATGCGATCGAGACACCTTCTTGAGATCCCCTCTTGATAGTACGACAATCTATCCTAAATCCGGTCTCCCAACTAACAACACGAGACCGACAAAAGAGAAACCCCATCAAGATCATACCTTTGCCTTGAGCATTCCACTTGAGATAGATGTAGATCGTCTTGACCTTCTCAAGATGGAACACCTTTCTTGATTTCTCTTCCTCACTCTTGCTTGATGAAGACTTCCAAATTGCTCCCCATACTCCAAGGGGAAACCTCTTCTTTGAACTTGTCTTCATCACTCCATGATCATCGAGGATGACAAGCTCCAAGCATGAGATCTTCTAGAGAAGGCGCATCTTGAGCTTTCACTTCTTCATCCCTTCTTGAGTGTTGATCCGTCGAGATTAAACTCTTTGCACTTGTATTGATCAACCTTCAAGCTCCTTCTTTCTTCATGATTCCAATGAGCACAAAGCCCTTGGACAATTCTTCATCTTTCAACCTTGAGACCAACACATGGCCCAAGAGATGCCAATGGATAACCCTACAAGTGAAACTCAATTTAAATTAGTCCATAGAGATTGTCATTAATTACAAAAACCACACATGGGGGCATACATGCCCTTTCACTATGATCAGGAAACATTTGATCATCTTGATAATTAACAAGCTAGTTTATATGAGAGGCATAACTAGGAACTCTATATATATTTGTTTATTAAACACAGATGTATTAACGTTTCCAATTAACACAATTGTAGAATGATAAATAAACATTTATCATAAACAAGAAATGAGATAATAACAACTTTATTATTGCCTCTCGAGCATATTCCTATTAGTTGCACTAGAGTCAATAATCTAGTTTGAAAACTTGCGCATTCACCACCTATGGCCTTGTGATATTGTACATACGCCTTGCTTGTGGTAAACTTAATCTCCAGATCGGAAATTTCAAGTCTCTATGTATTTGCATGTCTTTGCGTCTCTACACATCACTCATTCTCAAATGAGATGGCATTGTATAAATTTGGTACTTTGGCGATACCTTAGTTTGTTGGGGTTAAATCATGTTGATACTATTATCGTGCAATATATCTTCATAGTGTTAGCATGCTGTGAACCACACCTAGTTTGATAACAAACTGCTTGAAACAAATGTCCTCTTCTGCTGCTACTAGAGCATTGTAGTATGTGTCACAATGTATTTAACTTTGGAACTCATCCAAATCCATCATGGAACTTCCTTTCCATTACATTGTGCCACCCATAGTCTAAATTGAGATAAACTTAATTTGTATCTTGTGACAAAATTAGTACCAATGTAACACTTTACAATGAACTATATGTCTAGTACCATTATAAAACTTTAAAATAAACTCTCTGTCACCTCTACATACAGAAACATATTCTTAGTTCTTCCAAAGATCATAAGAATATCCATACTATCATCCAATGACCATCTTATGAGTCATTCTGGTATATGCTCTTAACATTTAGAGCATAGTACATATTTGGATGTGTACATATCAAAGTATGATTGATCAAAACATTCATGTGATTTCACTCACCAAGTGTCAAAACACCTAAATATCGTTTCACTCACCAAGTGTCAATACACTTGAATCTTGATTCAGCATTTTCATGCGATAAGAACCTTTCTCGTCGTTTTCATATTGAAGTCATTCAATATCCCATCTATGTACATTTGGCACACCCATATTAGCGTCTCAATCCATCCATATAAAAATGATGCCTAATATTCGGGTTTTTTCTTAAGTCTTTCATCGAAATCTAATTTTAATAAAATTCTTAACATGTGTCAATAAAACATACATCATTTCCAATCAACAAGATGTCTTCTACATAATGTAGAAATATATCTCAGTGCTCCCACTAAATTTCTTGCAAATGCAAGCATATTCATCGTCTCTGATGAAACTAAACCTTTTAACAGTTTTATCATGGTGAAGATTTCAACTCTGCGATGCTTACTTCAACCATTAAAGTTCGCATGCCCTTTTAGCATCCTTTGAATTAACAAAACTCTTCGGACCGTGTCATGTACATGTCCTAGGTAATCATTCTATTAGAAGAACTTTGTTTTGTTTGTTCAACTACCATATACCAAAATTATATTTAGTGGTTGCTACAATAATCCATCTAGACTAAATTAAATATCTCTACGAAAGATCAAATATTGTCATTATAAGACTTTGTTTTTTCGATTTTACCTTTGTTTACCAGACCAATCTAGTTTACTTTATATTGTGGTTGAATCAATGGATGGAGATATGCCAGGGTTGAAGATCCACCTGCATCTGCACATCATATGGGATAAAAGATAATAATAAGCACAATCATGTGTAAGGTTCCAATGGAGATAATCTTTTGTGGGCAACACATCCTAATATAGAGCCCCTGAGAGGCCACATGCATAGCAATAGTCTTTTAATCCAACCGAGTGTACCGTGAAGCACCGGGTTACAAACGATTATTAAGTGTAAACCATAGATCAAAGCATTAAGTGGTGACGTTGTTGTGATCCTGAATGGGTCGATAAGCGAAGACCGTACTACCCTTGTTGTCACTAAGGTTCCTATGAGGTCGCTGCTAGCCAAGCATATGACCTCAAGCCTTGATCGATCTCGGGTATCTTGGGTACCTACAAGTCCAAAGATCGAGGCAATAAACAAAGAAACAAATGATACAAATCCCTCTTGAAAACCAATACAAAATTCTCCCATAAATTAAATGCACGTAAACGCTGCGAGGTTTCTCCCCAACCCGTAGCCCGTGAGTACTAATCACTCATAACAATAAGATCAAGGACAGAAAATATTGTGCAATACTTAAATTGAAATCAAATATTCTTACAATGGTCGTCGAATCACAAGGAGATCTCAAGTACAAAGTAATGGCTATGGATAATGGAGAGGATGGGGGATGGAAGGGATGAACTATGGTGTGGATCTTCTTTGGTGGTGTTGTGATGCAATCTGAGAATGGCGTCCCTCTACATGGCGCCCGAGACCTCAAAATATATATGCGCCTTCACAAGAGTTATAGGGTTTGACAAGACGAAGCCGCTGCCACCTGTATGTTCAGGCAGTACGGGCGGGACGCGCCCATACCAGTGGTTGTTATGCTAGCTGGCGTCTGGTATTAGCTCCAGGAATACTTGGTCATCAATACTTCCTCAAAATCATTATTTATGACTCTAGATTTCACAATAAAAGTGTGATTTACTGCACAATATATATCAAAGGAAATATTTTCATATATTTGCAATAATTAGTGATTAGTGGCAAATCAAGAGATAATAATGTCAATTGCTTGACGAAAACAATGTTTAAACATGGAGAAAGATGACACTTTTTGGAGCCATCATCCTCCGACTTTATTTATCTGTTTGTCACCATCGTCATCCAATATTATATCTTACTGAAATACATGTTTCGACTTTCAGCTTTTCATGCTCCCTGAATTGGAGTTGGCCCGCTAGAGGGTTATCCTTCCAAAGACTCAAAAGCGACGGAGGATGATGAGGCAGATGATGTTCGGGTCTTGGCTTCAAGGAAGCGCAAGGCCCCAGTTATTACTATCGACATGCAAGTGTTGCCGGTTGTCAAAGAGGTTTCATGTTAAAGGTTTCCCTGAAGATGGTTGAAGTACAATGTTAGGGTCACGAGTCTCCACTCAGCATGCTTTGCCTATGGCATTTAATGGAGCTCCTTATATTTTATTAGTCTTTCGCTGTTGAACTTTTTTTATGAGGAGCTATCCCTTCAGTTATGCAACTTGTATCAGACTATATTATATTTTGGATCATTCTATGTAATAAAATTATGACATTTTTTGTGATATTACATCTTGAACTGTGTGTGCTAGCAAGTCAATCCAAGGACTAGCACTAAAGAGCACACATACTTGGACCCTACCAGGCCAGGTCACTTCAAAAGTGCATCAACACTCCTACAAGAACATCCTAAAGATAAACCCCTCAAATCTTGACATATATTCATGATTACATGATCAATATCATCCAATCCACATCCACCTCATATCCCTCCAGAGGACTACTCACTCGTGGATAAGGAGAAGGAGAACATGGTTGATGGAGATGACGTTTGTGATGATGGTGGTGAAGACAACATCGAGATCCCCCTCTCCAGCGTGGATATCAGGATCAATAATTTGACCCCCAAAAAGAAGATCGTGATGGCGGAGGCACTCTGTTTCTATAAACGCTTCGTGCTTCTGGACAATTAGTTTTTTTGGGTATATAGAGGGGTATGCCAAAAGAGGAGACGAGGCGACGCTCGAAGGCCAAATGGCCATAGGTGGAGTGGGCCCTACCATAGGGCACGCTACCTGGGCTCGTTCGGGCCTCACAGCCTCTCACGTGAGTTTCCAAGCCTAGGGGTCCTTGTTCCGATGAAAAACTGCTGTGGTATTTTTCTTCGATTTTATTTCCCGCGGAAAAAGAGAGAAATAAGACTTCTGCTAAGAACAATGTTTGATCCAGTAGTTTTATCCCATTTCAATGAGATTCCAGAGCAAAGTACTTGGAAAAGTAGATACATTTTAAATATATCACTAAGTGACAATAATAGCGACCACATCATATGGCTGAGACACATCTTGGGATAAAGAGAGACTGAATTACCTATCGCTCGTGTCCTTGGAGCGTGAATTTAAGGGTATTTTAGTTCTCAACCTCATGTCTCAAACTCAATGCACTCTATTTTATTACTTAAACCTAAGTATGCAAATGAATCACTTGATTAGGGAGTATTTAGGTTGCCAGGTGTGTCTTAATATTAGTATGTGTCACCCATATGAATGTATAGCATGACACTTATGTATGAAGCATTGTTCATAATTGTTCTTTATATTATGCCACCATTATTAATGAGAGAGAAATCAAGTGAACCCATGAGCTTATGTCGAGTTTCTACATAAAAGTTAGCTTTCGGCTTGCATTCTTGCATCTTAGAGTATCTCCACTCGGGTTTCCAACAGGCCGTTCCCAGGGCGATTTTTTCATCCGGACGCCGAAAAATGGCCCAGTCGCATTTTCAGGACGCCGATTTCGTCCGGATTTGGCGCAACTTTCATTCAGAGATCCCAGGACGATCCCGGGGAACCGGAATCGCCCTGAGAACACCAGACGAAGCGAATTCGGTGAAAAAATTCTAGGCTCGTGGACACGCCCAGTCAGCGACTGGAATCCGAGTAATCGTCATTCTTTCACCTCGACTGACCGTCGGGCAATAACTGCCTGTCTCGTCGACGTCACGTTGCTATAATGGCACCCCACCGCCGCCTCGGCTTCCTCCGTTTCCCCTTTTTTCGACCACACTGCTACACCCCTTCCTCCTTCGCCGCCCATTTTGGCCTATAAAAATCGTCTCCCTTGCCGGCTAACAACACACACTCTTAGCCTCCCCACTCCACTCCACCATGAACTCCAACTCCGGCGAGCAGTAGCACTCGGCGTAAGACATGGCGGAGAGGTACCCCGGCAATCCTGTGGCAGCGAACGGCTTTGGCCGGCGGACGCTCCAGCCTTGGGAGGCTACATGGAGCCGCCGGACTTCCGCTGCCTGCCCGGCTGGAAGCTCAATGCCGGCGGCGTGCCGGTGCCGAAAGATGACGAGATGGTGGAGGAGATCCAGGCCGCCATCGTGAAAATGGAGAACCTGGAGCTCGCCGAAGACCCCGATAACTTAGTTTACTGGGAGCGGTTCTTCGCCGAGCGCCGACTCCGGGAACTTTCCACCCACGAAGGCCCTCTAGGCTCGCCGCCGAAGCGCAACAATGCGGCAGGGCACCGTTGATGGTGGAGTGCACCGGGACGCACACTCACCACCATCCTCGGGCACATCCACACTGGCAAACGCCCAAGGCTAGGCTTCCCGCGCTCACCAGCGCCCACGGCGAGGGCGAGGCGCCAACCTCCGACAAACCGGCTGCCCAAGAGCCGACGGACTGGGCGGTGCCCATCGACGAGGACTCCTTCGCCATTAGGATAGCGATGGAGCGCTCTCTGTAGGACGTGGTGCCGCCGCCGATACTGGAGTCGGACCTCCTCGCCTGGTCCAAGGTGGATTTGGAGCAGGAGGAGGCACGCCGTGTTCAGCGCCAGCAGGAGGAGTCCAAGCGCCGCGCCAGCAGGAGGAGGTCGAGCACCTACCATGGCATGCCGCTTGTCGTCCTCGATGACGATGACGACTCTGTCCCCTCGTACCGGCCATGGAGGTACGGCGACGCAGGCTAGGGCAGCTCGCGCCCCCCGTAGTCGCCGATGACGACGGCAAGGCGGACCCTGACTACACCAGCTTATATAGCAACTTCGGCATGTGAGGCGACGTCCGGCGGCATCGGCCTTTTTTAGGATTTTTTCTTTTTTATTAGGCTAAATGAAGTCAGAATTCGGGTGTTCGCCCGAATTTGATGTAATATTAATGAATTCGCCCACTATTAATGAAAACCACGTATATTCGCCCAAAGTTTGCCGAGTTTGATTGAAATTTAGCCAAATCCGGGAACTCGGCCTGGGAACACGACTGGAAAATTGGCCATTCCTAGACTGAAAACTAGCTTTGTCCGATGCTATTTAGCTCCGGATTTCGTTCTGGAAACATCAAACGAGTGGAGGTTCTCTTAGAGGGTTGGGCCATCTCTTGGAAGAGCTTCTTTACATTTACTATTTTCATGCATTTTACTTTCCAACAACAAATCAATCATCATAGTTCCTTTGATCTGTTCATAAAAAACTAGAATTTGACACTCTAGTTTGAAAGAATAAGCAATGTTTACTTCTTGCTCCCACGGTTCAATACCTTATACTTCTACATTGAAAGGTACTACAATAACTCCATGCACTTGGAAGTAATCAGGTCCTACCTATGAGCTTACCAAGAGGGCCACAAAAGAGAGAGAATGTGTCATTAAAATTAGCACGAAGCCCATCCTCCACCACCGCTACGACCGAACCGCTAGGCTATTCAAAACCTAGTTTCTATTGTATGTGCGCTAGGATATTCCCAGCAAGAATTGCTTATGCGCTTGATAGCTGCAAGAGCACATGTTAGTCAGAGCATGTTTTCATAAAAATATTAATTTTAGTTTTTATATAGATCCTAATAAGGAGTTCAAAAAGGTGTTTATCTAAGGTGTTTCTGTCGCACTTAAGATGTCACTTTGTCTTGAGTGAATTGACTGCAAGTACTGAGAGTGGAAATGAGTGAGTGAAAATGAAGTAGATTTTAGTATTAAAGGCTACTTAAAGTAAATAGCATAAAATTAAAAGTAAGAAGGTTGTTCGAGGTTCCTACAGATGAAAAATTTGGGCGCGGAGAGAAACGTTTCATGGTGATAGTGAATGTACCAGATAAATAAAATGGAATAAGTGATTATGATACTTTTTATTTATATGTGAGTAGGCAAGCAACTCGTATACCAATTAAGAGTCCTCTTGGTAGATTCTTCTTGATTCCAATGATCCTTCGTGCCTGTTACCAAAGCCATGGACAACACATCAATAAAGGTCTTTCAACCGGATCAAGGCTTTAAATTTGATGGTTTCTTGTTGTCCTCGAGTTATACTAGCTCCTTTAATATTGGTCGTGTCACTCGAGGTGTCACTAATTCACTAGTAAACAAGTTCATACTTATGAGATCTCAGGTTCATGTTACTCAGGCCCTTAATTTGGATAACAAGCATTATAAAAACATAGATAATTATTCTCACAATATAATAATCACGACAATAATCACAAATGGATGAAAATAAAGGAGGCACACCACTTCTCACCAATTCCCTACATTTTCGATGCCTATGCGGATTTAATCACACATGATAGCAAAATAGAACATAGATATAATCATATTGCAATTGAAAATCATCTCAACTTTACCATAGCAAACCACAATATCGTTGGATATCAAGTCAAATACAAACCAAAGTAGGAATAGAGGTTTAAACCCAACTCTTACAAGTATGAATCTATCTCTCTCAGTATGAATGGGGAATTATGGTGGAGTTGATGATCAAGAGGCTAGGGATCTTCGAAGGATGAGGTGAAGTTCTTCTCCTTCTTCAGATTTGAGCTCCTCTCTTCTGGGACGGTTTGTGGCGGTTGTGTCTGTATTTCATCCCCTTCCTTCATGAAAGTTGTTTGTATTGATATAACAAAGACGAAAGAAGGTAGTACAGGTGGGCCATACGGGCGACGCCCGACCATACCACATGTTGTTAAATGCATTGGAGGCCTCGAATGGAATAGTCTTAAATTGGGAATTTGCTCATTTTAAGTGTAGTTATCCCATAAATGCTCTCACATATTTCAAAAGTGTCCAATACTTGAAAATCAATACAAGAGAACAAGTTTCGCTAACTTGCAGTATTAGCGTTACTTGAAAGATCAAAATCAACACTAGTGGAAACGAGGGCTTTTGTTGATCCCGAAAATGGGCTTTAACACCGGTTCTTCTACGAACCGGTGTTAAAGGGGGGGCGTACCAGCGTGGCCTCTGCGGCATTAAAGGAGCCCCCCCTTTAACACTGGTTCGTGCCACGAACCGGTGTTAAAGGGGGGCTATATAAGACACCACCCCAGCCCACACACACCCCACTCTTCCATTCTTTCACATTTTGGAGCCTAGCAAGAGGGTGTGAAGAGTGCTAGTTTGTGTTTTTTTCATATGCACTAGAGGTGTTCGGTGAAATGCCCGAGAGCTCAAAATAAGCTTTCTTGTTGCTCTTTCCGTCTCGGTCGAGGTCGGCAACTATAGTTTCATGTGTCATTGATGTACTATATATATAAATGGTCATCTCCCTATTATTTTTTGATATATACTACATATTAATGCAGATGAATCGGCAATGGATGTACGGTGACCTCCGCACTTCCGAGTACATTACGGGCCTCCAAAATTTCATCGTTGTGGCTAATGCAAACCGTGGTCACAATGGTTTTATGTGTTGTCCGTGTGTTCACTGTCAGAACAAGAAAGACTACTCAAATACCAGAACCATTCACGCCCACCTGCTTCGATCCGGTTTCATGCCCAGCTATAATTGTTGGACCAAGCACGGAGAAAAAGGGGTTGTGATGGAAGACAACGAAGAAGAAGAGGATGATGAAAACTATCATAATATGTATCCTGAATATGATGATAATGCAACGGAGGTAGATAATGAAGATCAAGAGGGAGCAGATGGGCCCGCTGATGACGATCTTGGTCGGGCCATTACTGATGCAAAGGAAGAATGTGAAACTGAAAAGGAGAAGGAGAAGCTGGAGCAGATGTTAAAGGATCACAAAACATTGTTGTATCCAACTTGCGAAGATGGCCACAAAAAGCTAGGTGCGACACTAGATTTGCTGCAATGGAAGGCAGAGAATGGTGTGACTGACAGCGCATTTTCAAAGTTGTTGGTAAAAATGAAGAATCTTCTTCCAAGAAATAATGAGTTGCCTGACAGTACATACCAAGCAAAGAAGGTTGTCTGCCCTCTAGGATTAGACGTGCAGAAGATACATGCCTGCATTAATGACTGCATCCTCTACCGCGGTGAGAAGTACGAGAATTTGGATGCATGCCCGGTATGCACTGCACTGCGGTATAAGATCAGACGAGACGATCCTGGCGATGTTGAGGGCGAGGCCCCTAGGAAGAAGGTTCCCGCCAAGGTTATGTGGTATGCTCCTATAATACCACGGTTAAAACGTCTCTTCAGCAATAAAGAGCATGCCAAGTTGTTGCGATGGCACATGGAAGACCGTAAGAAAGACGCGATGTTGAGACACCCCGCTGATGGGTCACAGTGGAGAAAAGTCGAGCGAGAGTACCCGGACTTCGCACGTGACGCAAGGAACTTAAGGTTTGGTCTAAGTACTTACGGCATGAATCCTTTTGGTGAGCAGAGCTGCAGTCACAGCACCTGGCCTGTGACCCTATGTATCTATAACCTTCCTCCTTGGTTGTGTATGAAGAGGAAGTTCATTATGATGCCAGTGCTCATCCAAGGCCCGAGGCAACCCGGCAACGACATTGATGTGTACCTAAGGCCATTAGTTGAAGAACTTTTACAGGTGTGGGCCAAACCAAGTGTACGTATGTGGGATGAGCACAAAGGGGAGCCATTTGACCTACGAGCATTGCTTTTCGTAACCATCAATGATTGGCCTGCTCTTAGTAACATTTCAGGGCAGACAAACAAGGGATACAATGCATGCACACACTGTTTAGATGATACTGAAAGTGTATATTTGGATAAATGTAAGAAGGTTGTGTACCTAGGGTATCGCCGATTTCTTCCGAACCTGCATCCAGTAAGAAAGAAAGGCAAGCATTTCAAACGTCTGGCAGAACCCCGGAGGAAGCCTGTCCTCCGTACCGGTGAGGAGGTATTTGGTATGGTCAAGGACCTAGAAGTAATCTTTGGAAAAGGTCCTGGCAGTCTATCTGTTCCGAATGACGATGCCGGACACGCGCCCATGTGGAAGAAGCAATCTATATTTTGGGACCTACCCTATTGGAAAGTCTTAGAGGTCCGCTCTTCAATCGACGTGATGCACGTGACGAAGAATGTTTGCGTGAACCTGCTAGGCTTTCTAGGAGTGTATGGGAAGACAAAAGATACACCGGAAGCACGACAGGACCAGCAACGTCTGAAGGCCCCTGAAGAGCCTATGCATCCTGAGAACGAGAAGGGTAAACGATGCCACTTAACTCCTGCCAGCTACGCTCTTACCAAAGCAGAGAAGGAAATCTTTTTTGAATGTCTGAGCAGTATCAAGGTCCCGTCTGGCTTCTCGTCGAATATAAAGGGAATAATAAATATGGCAGAGAAAAAATTCCAAAACCTGAAGTCTCATGACTGCCACATGATTATGACACAATTGCTTCCGATTGCATTGAGGGGGCCTCTACCTGAAAATGTTCGAGTACCCATTGTGAAGCTATGTGCATTCCTCAATGCAATATCTCAGAAGGTAATCGATCCAGAAAGCCTACCAGGGTTACAAATAGATGTGGCCCAATGTCTTGTCAGCTTTGAGTTGGTGTTCCCACCATCCTTCTTCAATATTATGACGCATCTCCTGGTTTACCTAGTAGAAGAGATTGCCATTCTCGGTCCTGTATTTCTACACAATATGTTCCCCTTTGAGAGGTACATGGGAGTCTTAAAGAAATTTGTTCATAACCGTGCTAGGCCAGAAGGAAGCATCTCCAAGGGCTATGTAACAGAGGAGGTCATTGAGTTCTGTGTTGATTTTATTCCTGACCTTAAGGCGATTGGTGTTCCAGAATCACGACATGAGGGGAGACTGCGTGGAAAAGGCACCCTAGGATGTAAAGCAATGATATGTAGGGACGGGCATTCTCTCAATCAAGCACACTACACGGTTTTACAAAGATCTATCTTGGTTGCCCCGTATATCAATGAACACAAGAATTTAATACACCTCAAACACCCGGGGCAGTCTGATGAATGGATTATAAGTGAACACATGGCGAGTTTTGGCGGCTGGCTGCAAAGACTTCTCACGAATAACACCACTGTTGGGGATCAGCTGTACTTGTTGGCCAGGACACCGTCTTCGACTGTATGTACTTTCCAAGGGTACGAGATAAATGGGAATACATTTTACACGATAGGCCAAGATAAAAAGAGCACCAACCAAAACAGTGGTGTCCGCTTCGATGCAGCAGAAGACAATGGGCAAAAGACCACGTATTATGGGTTCATAGAGGAGATATGGGAACTTGACTATGGACCTAATTTTAAGGTCCCCTTGTTTCGATGCAAATGGGTCAAGCTAACAGGAGGAGGGGTTGAGGTAGACAAGAAGTACGGAATGACAACGGTGGATCTCAACAATCTTATGAAGAACTTAGACGAACCATTCGTCCTAGCCAATGATGTGGCTCAGGTTTTCTATGTGAAGGACATGTCCTCCAGACCAAAAAAAAGAAAAAATATGCAAACGAATACATCATATGATGAGCCAAAGCGTCACATAGTTCTTTCAGGGAAAAGAAACATCGTGGGAATCGAGGACAAGACAGACATGTCAGAAGATTATAATAAGTTTGATGAAATTCCGCCCTTCACAGTGAAAACTGACCCAAGCATTCCGTTAAGTAAAGAAGATGCTCCATGGTTACGTCTGAAGCGATCATAAGGAAGGGCATATGCCAAGAAGTTCATGCTCATATTATGTAACTCTAGTTCATGTTTTTAATATTAATACATGTCTTGAGTGTTAGTCATGTTTTGTGGATGGACCGGGACTATGAGAAGAAGTTGTCCCGATTCGTACTTACCATTAAGATCTGATCTCCAAACGCGCGCGGTCACATATTAGGGAGTGCCTCTATGACCAGTTTCTTGGAGATGCCGGAGGACTAGGCTCCGTCGGCATCTCCCTGAAACTGGCCGTAGTGGTGTCCCTGCTCTCGAAAACCATCTTGCAGTTTTGTAACTTCTCTAACTAGATCAATACACCAGGGAGCTAACTAATTTCACATATTAGAGAGGGCCTCTATGACCAGTTTCTCGGAGATGCCGGAGGACTGGGCTCCGTCGGCATCTCCCTGAAACTGGCCATAGTGGTGTCCCTGCCTCAAACTGGCTGGAGGACTGGACTCACAAGGATGCCTATTTATAGTACAAGCAGCTCGACATAGTGTTGACACTTACAAAATAATGTCGACACTCACCCCTATTATTAGTCCCGGTTGGTGTCTCCAACCGGGACTAAAGGTTCATCTTTAGTCCCAGTTGGTGACACCATCCGGGACAAGGTACACGCCGCACGACAT
Organism: Avena atlantica; assembly: GCA_910589765.1. NCBI lineage: Eukaryota > Viridiplantae > Streptophyta > Magnoliopsida > Poales > Poaceae > Avena > Avena atlantica. Next base: position 235,288,513 of record OU342738.1, read on the forward strand.
AATGTCGACATGCACTCACCCCTATTATTAGTGCTGACTCGTGTTTTGTCCCGGTTGGTGTCTCCAACCGGGACTAAAGGTTCATCTTTAGTCCCGGTTGGTGTCTCCAACCGGGACTAAAGGTTCTTCCCGCCATTTTTCTTCCCGCCCGACGAGCCCGCCGCTAGCACCGCCGCCCGAAGAGACCGCCGCATCCGCCCGACGAGCACCGCCGCCCGACGAGAACAACGTCACCCCACCGGTGAGCGCCACGTGTCTGCCACGTGTATGATTGCTGACTCATCCTGATTAAAACTTGTTTGCTCGATAAATTGTACTACATGCATAGATTAAAACTTGTATACAAATTGGACCTCTGACTCATTTGTGTATTTATTTGTGTATTTTGGTATGAATAATATGTATATTTGTGTATGAATCCAAGTCCACTTGAATGTTTGCACTCTTACTCTAGATAATATTATTGTTTTAGAAACTATGGATCCACTTAGTAGAAACCTTGAAGAAGAAGAAATAATGGAGAACATTATTGATGAGGACACCTCACAATATCTGAACTTGGAGGGACATGACGACGACAGCTCAAGTACTAGTCATGGACAAGATGAAGACTCCGGTGAACGCAATTTAATGGTTACAAAGTCCGGCGAGGTATATGCATTGATTAAGCCTCAGCTGACTTCCACCAACAATCTTCTTCTACATGTATTAATTAACGCTTCTTTCTTCTTTTAGCCCTCTGGATCGACCAGCCAGCAACCATCTTCTTCTACGAAAAAGAGCAAGCGAGGCGCGAGCCAGCGGTTGAAAGATCGTGCAAAGTTCACGATCGAAGCAGTCCGTGTTGATGGCAGGCCGATAGAGCCCAAGAAGGCCGCAGACAAATTTGTACGTCAGGCTGGAGTTCTTGTTAGGGACCAAATCCCAATCATAATTGAAAATTGGAATAAGCCAAAGAAGGGCGACGGTACCTTTGTCGATGACAGATCCAAAGAAACGCTTTGGAATTCGTTGTTGGTAAATTTCACCCTTCCGCCAGAGGAGGATGAAAACAACCCGGTTATAAAGAAAAAGGTCAAAGAGTGGACTCTAAAGAAGATGGCTGAGGCTTTCCGCAACTGGAAGACAAAATTGAACAAATTTGTCAAATCTGGCGAGACTCCAGATTTCGAAGACGCATATTATGCGAAGATAAGACCTCACTGGCCTGAATTTGAGACATATAAAAAAAGTGCTATAGCTAAAAAGAGGTCAGAAACCAATACGCTTAATGCCCCGAAGAAGGAATATCACCAGAGGACGGGGTCAGGTGGCTACATATCTCAGAGGCCTAAGTGGGAGGAAGCTGAGAGGGCCCTGCGCGAGAGAGGGATCACACCCCAGACAGATGGGTGGGACCTATGTGCAAAGACTTGGTTCTACGGAATCGGGGCAAGGTTGGACCCAGAAACAGGATTGTGTATCTTCCCAACCATCCTTGCCAAACCCGTCACTGAACTCATCACGGCATACGAGGAAACATCCGCCAGGACCTTCCATCCCGACAGAGAGAATGACCAGCTCACACGCGCCATCGGTAAAAAAGAACACCCTGGACATGCACGAGGCACAGGGGGTATGACATGGAAGGATGGGTTTGCCGACTGGAGCGACTCTTACAGATGGCGCGGCAGAAAAGAAAAAGAGCGTACAGAGCGGATGACACAGATAGAACATGCACTTGCGGCGCTGCAGACGCAAGTGAATGCACAACAGAGCCATCAAGCTACCGGCCCATCTCAGCGGCACGAAGAGCCTGCATTGGAAGCTGCCCGCGGCCCAGACTCTGCGCGGAAAAGCAGTGTGGCTTCCACGGAGAACGTGCAGCCCACGCTTGAAATGACGGGTCCTCGATACCCCGTTGATGAGATCACGGAGAGCGAACACGCTGAGCTGCATGTGAGATTAATGGGCTTATCCATTAAGGTGGTTGTCGGCTATGCCTTACCTCCTGTAGCTGGTGGAACTTACCACTGCCGACCGATTCCAGATGGCTATGCTATTGTCGGGGTGGATGAGGTTGTGAAGGAATATGAGGAAGCACAGCTTGACCATGCTACAGGTGAAGGGGAAACTCAACTCAAATTTGCAGTGAAAACAACCATTCTTTGGAAGAAGGAACACATTGTGCTTCCAAATTGGAGGTCACTGGCACCCCCGCCGTCTCCGCAGCGTCAGCAGTCTGAGCCGCTTCAGCTATCTCCTGCGCGGCAGCCATCTCCGGCCCGTCAGCCATCTCCTGCGCGGCAGCCATCTCCGGCCCGTCAGCCATCTCCTGCGCGGCAGCCATCTCCGGCCCGTCAGCCATCTCCTGCGCGGCAGCCATCTCCGGCCCGTCAGCCATCTCCTGCGCGGCAGCCATCTCCGGCCCGTTAGCCATCTCCGGTGCTTCAGCCATCTCCTCAGCGTAAGCGGAAGAGCACTGCCACGAGGAGCATCAGTAGCACTGCCACAAAGAAATTCGCAGGAAACCATACGCCAAAGAGTTCAAAAAACTACGTCCCGCAGCCTTCCGCCAAGCCATTGCCGGTTTTACCGTGGAATCGCAGCGACGAGGAGACCAATAGGATCTCGGGAGAACAGGTCAAGAAATTCTTTGCACCTAGACGGGCCGAGCCAAAGGAGAAAATAGATCCGGCGGTGGTGGAGAAGTTTTACAATAATCTTTTGAAACCTGAAACCCCACTTGTGCCAGACTACGAGCGCCAGATTTTGAAGGCGGATGCAAGACGCCGTAGGGAGACTGAAAGTAGCAGTCGTGAGGCACCCCAGAAAACAGTTCCCATGCTCGGAGAGCAGGAAAACCAATCATGCGCCCCGCTCCAAATGTTTGACAAACGGGACGCTCCTCCCGTAGATGATTACGAGGCAGAGCTACAAAGAAAGGCCAATGAGATGGGGATGACTTACATTGCATACTTGAACGTCATGGGAGACAACTTGCCCAAATGCGATGTCAACCCCATACAGCCATGGAAGTATGGGAAGAATCTAGTCAAGAAAGAGGAGCTCAAGAATCTACCAACAAAGATGCGAAAATTGCACAAGTGGTACCTTCATTTATGCAAGACGAGAAAAGAAGAATGGATCACGGCGCATATAAGAGATCAGATTTTCTTGTGCGGAGACGACGCGATCGACTTCAACATTCAAGACTTGCATTTTCTATTCAATCAGAAGGAACTCGACAAATCTGCCATCAGCCTTTATTGTGTGTAAGTACTATTTATGTAATTTTTATCTCATCTCATTCACTTCATTAATTGCATGTATATATATATGCTCACCATATATGTATATACTATTATGCAGGAAAAAGGTTATGGAATGCATGAAAGGAGGCCCTTTTGACATTGGGTTCTTTGACCCAAATAGAGTTCATGAAGAAGTGGTAAGAGACAAACCCGGGCAAACAGAAGATTACTTGCTAAAGTCTTTACCGAGACAACAAACCAAAAGGGAAATACTATTGCCTTACAACTTCTCGTGAGTACTGTTACCCTCTCTCTTGTACACATTCTGTTTCGGCTTACTCGATGTTAAGTGTAACTGATGATGAGTTATACGTGCGTAGGTTCCACTTTATTCTGCTAGTCATTCAACCCGACTCAGGAAAAGTCCTTGTCATGGACTCGTTACGAAAAGAAAAAGAGCTATGGCAGACTTTAGAGAGATGCTCCAGAGGTAATTTCAATCATATTATCGCACTAGATCGGCAACTTTCATGACAATAAGTAATTAATTACTCCTTTATCCATTTTCTTTGTCGGACAGGGTTTGGAAAATGTTCACGGGCAGGGCCGTGGGTGAATGGTCAGAAGAACTAAAATTTGTAGACCAAAATGTAAGTAATACTAGCTAGCTTCCAATTCCATTATATCATGCTTTATTGATTATTATTTTGATTGAACTCTCTATTCTCGTAAAGTGCGCGCATCAGGGATACGGCAATAACTTATGTGGGTACTATGTTTGTGAGTTCATTCGCAACACGATATGTGCGACGGGCCAAGCCGCACTAGAACAACTTAGAGTAAGTAAACAAAGTCCACAACATTATTTTATTACCATCAATTGTGTTGAGTTTTATTCTTATATATATATTGACGACCCATTCTTCATATATATTCAGATCGAACGGATGCGGGACCAACTCCTACCATTTGAACGCATGCGAGCCATTCAAGAGGAATTGGCGGGGTTCATACTTGATGAGGTCGTCACGCCTGGCGGAGAACTCTTTAGATATCCACCAAAATGAACGATGACGATGTATGTGCCGATGACGATGTATGTGCCGATGACGATGTTTGTGTATAATAATAGTTGCTTAATTATTCATGTACTCGTATGTACCGATGACGATTTATGTGTATACCGCTCCCGATCGATTCCCCCTCGCTCCCCCCCTCCCGCAGAAATACGCCCAGAACGGGGCAGAGGCAGAAGTCTGCCGCGGCAGAGATTTAGGCCGTTTTCCTGCCGCGGCAGGAAAACGGCCTAAATCTCTGCCGCGACAGAAGAACCTTTAACACCGGTTCCAGATACGAACCGGTGTTAAAGGGGGGGGGGGGCTGAGGCCTGCGGCAGCCCCACGTGCGCCACCCTTTAACACCGGTTCGTATAAGAACCGGTGTTAAAGGCCCCCCTCTAACACCGAACCCTCAACAACGGTTGGGGAACCGCTGTTAGAGGGCCCTCCCAACCGGAGTTAAAGGGGGGGCTCTGCACTAGTGCAACGAAACCCGGTGAAAACAAATGAAAAATCCTCGATAAAATGTGTCAATATTTGGAGCTATCAGCGCTCCCTAGAGGATGAGGATGATTCAACCATGCCATCGAAAGCACGTAGGCACTTCTCGTTCGACAAGCATGTCGTGACATATGTGCAACTACAAGTGTGTTTCTTCGTGGCCCATCACATCATAGATTTTAAACCCATCTCTGCATCGGGTTTACTTCAAAGAGGGTAGGGCTAAGGGAGGCTGATGGATGCATCATGAAGTGGGACCAGACAACCCCTAAAAGTGTAGAGCTAATAAAACCCTGGATGAGGGCAACAAAGGCAAGAAGATCGTGGTCAGTGAACATAAGTGAGAAGTAACACCGGGAGAGATGGTTGAGGCATGGCCCAAATCTATGCAGGATAATTGGAGGTGGCTAGGAAGTCAAGAATCCTAAATGGGGAGGACGAAGTAAGGCCGGCGGCTAAGGCTTCGGTGATTACGGTCTCGAGGAGGAAGAGCAGGAAAAATACCCTAAGAAAAGTAAGAAATACTCCCTCCATTTTAAAATATAAGATGTTTTAGGTTTGTGAAGAAGATGAATCTAGACTTTTTTAGTATGTAGATTCATCCTAAAGTTGAGTGAACCTACATACTAAAACAAGTCTAGATTCATTTTCTTCACAAACCTAAAACATCTTATATTTTAAAACGGAGGGAGTACATACTTTGGCTGTTATGTGTAGACGACCGAGCGAATTCTACATGTGAGCAAAAAATAAGGTGTACATATAGGGGCAATCATGGAAGAGACATATCAATTTTTTCGTGCCATCTATTTGGGAAAGAACCATATGCAGGCACGGGGAATACGGATGGGACACTCCTTCAAGATGTCCTAATCTCTGAGAATGTTAAATATATGGGCGGACCCTTATTTGATCAGTTTTGCTAATTTTTAGTCGACTGAAAAATAATTTATATATCAACTAAGACTTGATACATTGGATTTAGATTGTGACCTTGTGAGTTGCAGGTGGGATTACAACTGAACTTTTTAGTTACAAATAAGGTTGTAATTGAGATATTTCTATTTGCAAGACAAATATTAATTTAATTCGTAATTTTGATTAAGAATGAGATACATGTGTTTGTCTTCTTTACCATATATGTGACAATTGTCCATGCTATAAACCTCAAACCATACTAACTTATAACACAATCGTGTCGGTCGCAAGATCGGTCTCAAAATGTCGATCTAATCATGTAGGGTTAACTCGTATCTCGTCTCAGTCCAACAACCTTTTCTCGGCTTGCATGGGACTTTCTATCCTCTAAGGGCATCTCCAATGCCCCCTCCCCCCTCCCCCCGCAAACGGACAGACCCCATCTATCGGTCTGAATGGAACGAGGCCACGACCCAACAGCGACCTGCGAATGGAGCCGGAGCCATGGAGCGGCCCCTTCTGGCGCATCCGCGGCCCAAAATTGGGTCTGGTTTGGGGGAGGGGAGAATGGGCTCGCTCGTCCTCACATGTCCTTCTCCGGGGCTGGTAGTCATACACATAAAAATAACACTTTTCATTGATAGTGGGCATGCTGGGTACATCAAATTTTAAACTACATTTAAACTAGAAACTAAAGTAGCTGAGAAATGAACTAAAATCTACACTACGCCGGAGTCGGCGCATCCTTGCTTCCGTCCTCCTGGGTGCCATCGGCACGGTGACCCTACCGCATCTAGGCCACGGTGGCCTCCTTCGCCTGGCGGTGGCGCGCGGTCGCCGCTTTCCTGCGTTGGGCGCGAGTGAGGCACATCCGCTCCCTCTCCTGCTTCGCCCTCGTTGTTATCCTCCTAGCTGGCCTAGTCCATGTCCTCCTCCTCCTTCCAGTCCCACACCTCCAACGCCATAGCCAGTGTGTTCTCCCTCTGCTGGGGAAGACGATGGGTAGCGGTCGTGGGCGGCCTCGCCGATCTAGGCTAGGTGGTGGGAGGCGTCTAGGCATGGTGGAAAGCTTGAAGGGGATGTGCCTTCCCATCCGCCGAGAAGGTGTGCTCATATACCGGTTAATGCCCTCAGCCGAAAAGAATGGAGGGACGCCGAAAAAGGACAACCCACATGGGAAATGGCGAAGCCGTGTGCAGGAATCAGCACAGGACGCCCGCCGACATCCATTAATGGTAGATCGAAACATTGTCATAGGGTGTTCACTGTTGAATATTCAGATAATTACCCTGTTGTAACCGTTGCCGATTGTAACTAGTAGTCCCTAGTCTTTAGGAGTAGTGCTAGTCTTCAGGCGTGCATGCGCACGATTCCTCACACCCTCCTGTAGTCACCTATATGTACATCTGTCAGCATCAATAACAAGTGTGGGTTAACTCTACAATCTATCTTGGTATCAGAGCAAGTTCCTTCTCCCATGGACACCTCCGACGCCTCCGTCGTCCAAGCCACCGCCCCAAACTCCTCCAGTTCTTCTGCCCTGTCCTCAACCCTCTCGACACCGATCCTCAAACTCCTCTCCAGCAGCGCCAGCCCATGCGTCCTCGTGCTCCTCCCAGCCCCCACGTGGGCGATCCTCTTTTTCCTCACGACGGCACGATGGCTCCCGTCGCGCACACCATGAACATGGTGGGCCCTTTGCCGCCCTCTGATTCTCTGCCCCGCCTCCCCTTTCCCCTCTCCATCCATGACGTCCACATCGAGCAATACATCAAGTTCACCATCGACTCGACTGGCAAGAACTTCACCCGCTGGCGCAAGATCATCCTCTTCCAGCTCGCGCGCTACAACGCGTGTGACCATGTCCTGGACGGCGGCGCCTATGCCCGCGCTGACGAGGCGTGGCACCAGGAGGATAGCACCATCGTGCTCTGGTTCTATGGTACCATCTCCGAGGCGCTCCAGGACATCATGCTCGACCCCGACTACACCGCCTACGACGCGTGGACCCGCCTCCACACCTTCTTCTATGACAATCGTGAAGGGCAGGCCATGGACCTGAACACGCAACTCCACGACATGCCGCGCGGCGACCTCTCCATCGACGAGTATTGCTGTCGCCTGAAACACATCGCCGATCAGCTCGAGGAGGTGGACGCGCCGATCTTCGATCGCGCCCTGACCATGAAGATGATCGATGGGCTAGGCGAAAAGTTCGAGCTCCAGGCGGAGATCCTCACCAACATGACGCCGTACCCGACGTTCGCCCAGGCACAGTCGCGCCTCCAGCTTGCCGAACGCAAGATGGCACGCAAGGCTCGGGCGGGCAGTGCGCAAGCCCTTGCTGTCCACACCAGTGGCGGACGCGGCGCCTCGTCCCAAATCTGCAGACCGTGGCGGCAACAACTCGCAGGGCGGCGCCGACCGTGGGAAATCCCAAGGCAACCGCGGTGGGTACCAGCAGACTCCCGGCGTCAGCCCCAACTATCGGGGTAAGAATCCCATCCCAGGGTACCAGCCAGGCGGAGGACGCAAATTCACCGGTCGCGGCGGCAACAACTCGCAGTCGGTCGGCGGCTTCCCCGGCGGACGCGCCGACGCATCTGGCCAGCAGCCGTGGATGGGCTACTTCGCCCCGATGAGTGCTCCCTAGCCACCTACGCGTGCTCCCTGGGTCCCCTCCAACTCCGCCGGCATCCTCGGGCCACATCCAGGGCACCACTCCCAGGCACCCCGCCATGTACTCTGCGACGCCACCTGCTCCGTCGCCGTACACATGGGATCCCACCGCCATGCTCCAGTAGTCTGCCTCCTACGGCTCGGCTTTCCCTCCGCACGGTGAATGGGTGATGGATTCCAGCGCCTCATCACACGTCACCGGCAACCAAGGTACCTTAACGAAGTCTCATCCCTTATTAGCTCGTGATTCTTCTCGCATAATAGTTGGCAATGGGTCTAGTGTTCCTGTCATAGCCACCAGCACCACACACCTCACCACTCGTCCCTTTTATCTCAACAATGTCCTAGTCTCTCCCCACATAGTCAAAAATCTAATCAGCACTCGTTGTTTTGTTCGTGATAATTCCTGCTCTGTCGAGTTTGACGCTTATGGTTTTACCGTGAAGGACTATAGGACCAAGACCGCTCTCATGAGGTCAAATAGCGATTGCGATATTTACCCTTTTTTTGGGAACCCCGGCGACTCCCAAGCTCATGCACTCTCCATCGCCACCAACGAATTATGGCACCGACGCCTCAGCCATCCTAGCTCTCAAGCTTTATCTCATTTACCCTTAGACTTCCCTCAAACTTGTAATAAAAATCAGTACAAGTCCCCTCTATGTGAGGCTTGTCAACTAGGCAAACACACGCGTCTACCATTTTCCCTTTCTTCTTCTCGTGCTAGTGCTCCCTTTCATTTGATTCATTGCGATTTATGGACTTCACCAATTGTTAGTTTCTCCCGCTATAAATATTACCTTGTTCTACTTGATGATTACACTCACTTCTCTTGGACGTTTCCTTTACGCAACAAATCTAACACGTGTGCCACTCTTCAACGATTCTTCTCTTTTGTTCATACTCAATTTAGTGTGCCTATTCGTTGCATGCAGTGTGATAATGGTGGTGAGTTCCTCAACCAGCACTTACGAAACTTCTTCTCTTCCCATGGCATCATTTTTCGTTTTTCTTGCCCCCCATACTTCCCCCCAAATGGACGAGCCGAACGACTCCTACGCACCACCAATGATATTGTGCGCACCTTCCTTTTTCAGTCCAACTTACCTCCCGAATTTTGGGTCGAAGCCCTCTATACTGCCACTTATCTCCTAAACATAGGTCCATCCGGCGCCATCCACCACAACACGCCTCACTTCCTCCTCCATGGCGTGCACCCCACATATGACCATCTCAAAACTTTCCGCTGCCTTTGTTACCCCAACGCCTATGCCACCACTCCACACAAGCTCACCCCACGTTCCTCTCGATGTGTTTTATTTGGCTACCCCCGTGAACACAAAGGGTACAAGTGTTTTGACGTTCACTCTCGCAAAGTCATCGTTTCCTGACACGTTACGTTCTCCGAACACGTTTTTTCCTATGAACCCGCCACACCGATCGCCGCGGAGTCGCCCCCCACTAATGGGAGGATGGCCATGTACCAATTGGCTGTCCGGTGATCGTTGGAGATGCCAAGCTTCCGTAATTGAATCCGCTCCCCATCAAATTTTGCATCCGTCACCGAAATAGCAGCAGAAAACTAACCCTGCAGCGATCCTCCACGGAACAGCTGCAACTAGAAACTTTATTTGCAAAGCAGTTGAAATGAGTTAAGGAACTACCCCCCTTCACTTTAAAGCTCAGGAAAAGGAGAAAAAAGAGGGCATTTACCTAAATCTTTCTAGTACCGCCCTACCTGATGCCGCGGTACGCCGAGTACACGTACATTCGATCACGGCCTGACTCTACCACGACGACAGCTCGACGGGTGAAGCCAATTGTTCCTTCGCAAAGACCAGATTAATCACATCGACTAGCTCGACAACGGATCAAACAAGAAATGAAAAAAAAACATTTTTTCCTCCAGAGGTACTACCGCACTGTAGTACTACTGGCCTGTACAGCTCTTCCCAAGCAAAGGTAACAAGAACTTCTCGGCCTTGCAGACGGAGACAAGGAAAGGATTTCAAAAACTTTTCCCCACCACACGCCGCTGCTGCTCTGCTCACGCCTGACCAGAGACCGGAATCTACAGTCTTCTCACCCTTATCCCGCGCCGCGCCGCGCCCCGCCCCGCTCCTCCTCCTCAAGCGGCAACTCCAATTTCTAAATCCCACACAAAAACCCTCGGCCGCAATTTTTTTCGAAACCCCAGATCCCCACAGGCCGCACAACCAGAATCGCCGATTTTCGAAACCCAGGCCGGAGCAACGCGCTGCAGGTCCGTCGGTCGCGGCTGGGGAGCTGGGCCATGCGGCGGGGCGGCGTTGCGCTCTTGGGAGGAAATACAGCGCCAAATGCCTGAGCCCGACCACCACCTCCTCAGCCCCGGCAGCGGCGGCCTCCACCGCGACGGGCTCAAGGGCTGGCCCGACCTGTGGGTGCTCCCTGGGAAGCCGCCGCACGCGCGCCCCGCGGCGATGGCGCCGCCGGACCGCGCCCCCGACCAAACCCTAGCCTTCCCGGACGAGCTCCTCCTCCGCGTCCTCGCCTGCCTCCCGGAGCCCCACCTCACGGCCGCCGCCTCGCTCGTCTGCAAGAGGTGGATGCGGCTCTCCGGCCGCCTCCGCCGCCGCCTCGCGGTCCGGGACTGGGCTTTCGTCACGCACCGCCTCCCCTACCGCTTCCCCAACCTGGCGGTCCTCGACTTGTTCCCGGCATCCATCGCCGCCCCGGCGGCCCCCTCTCGGGCCTCCCCTGTCCTCACCTGCGGGGCGGTGTCGCTAACCCTAGACCCCAGCGCGGACCCGCCGCTCGGTGCTTGTCGGTTCCTCGCCGACGATGTGCTCGACAGGGGTCTCGCGGTCGTCGCCGCTAGGTTCCCCAACCTCCGCCGCTTATCGGCCACCGCTGCGGCCGAGTCCGGTGGCCTTATGGATATCGCCGGCGGCTGCGCGACGTTACAAGAGCTCGAGCTCCACAGATGTACCGACCTCGCTCTCCGTCCGGTCTCTGCCTTTGCGCACCTCCAGATCCTCCGCATCGTCGCTGCTTCGTCCCCTCTGTACGGCACCAGTGAAGATGGTGGGGTCACCGATATCGGCCTCACCATCCTCGCCCATGGCTGTAAACGGTTGGTCAAGCTGGAGCTTGTGGGTTGCGAGGGCAGCTACGATGGCATCGCAGCTGTGGGACGGTGCTGCGCGATGCTGGAGGAGCTCACCATCGCCGACCACAGGATGGACGGCGGCTGGCTTGCTGCTCTAGCTTTCTGTGGCAACCTCAAGACCCTGCGTCTCCAGGGGTGCGGCAGGATTGACGATGATCCTGGGCCTGCTGAACATCTCGGCGCCTGCCTCACGCTTGAGAGCCTGCAGCTGCATCGCTGCCAGCTACGTGACCGCCGCGCCCTCCATGCTCTGTTTCTGGTCTGTGAGGGTGCTCGTGAGTTGCTGGTCCAGAATTGTTGGGGCCTTGAAGACGACATGTTTGCGTTGGCCGGCCTATGCAGGTATTGTAAACATCAGTCACACTCTTCAAATGTATTAGTACTATTTTCATCATAGATTAACATGATTGCGTAATGGGGACAGTTTGTGCATTTTACTGTTTAATTATTCATGCTTTTTGTTTCTTCTGTGATAATGACATGCTGCCAATAAAAGTAGTCTTATAGGTAGCTAACGTTCGGATGCTCTGACATTGAGTTAAGTGTCAGGGGGGAATGCTTGCAATACATGGACCCCGTGCATGATTGGAGTCACCATTGCTTCTGTGGTGATTGGAATGATTAATACCTATCTTGAGGATTGAGTGCAGTTCTGGTAGTTTGAATGTTTTAACAGCCACGCCTAAGATAAACTTTGCTACTAGTTAATTTTTATGTTTACTGATGGTGTATTGTATGTTATCTTGTTACTGACAATGTACTCTAGTTATCCTTTTACTCCGTCTTCTGTGAGTGCTCTCAGTGTGCAAAGAAAATAAGCTAGCACTTCAATAGATGCTGTTATCAAGTTATGTACAAAGTTTGTACTGATCTAAAGTTGTGCTTAAGTGAAACAATCTCTTAGTATACTTTTTTCTTGTCCGGGGATAAAAGCCTCATCCGGTAACCATTCTTCACCCCAGTGTTTTGTGTAGAGTAACAACACTCTTAACCTAAAATGTAAGTTTGTACTGATTTAAAGTTGTGCTTAAGTGAAACCATTTCTTAGTATACTTTTTTCTTGTCCGGGGATAAAAGCCTCATCCGGTAACCATTCTTCACCCCAGTGTTTTATGTAGAGTAACAACACTCTTAACCTAAAATGTAACTTACTGTTAATGACCAGATTAGCCAGCCAGGCCTTCACTCAACGAGCATTTGATAAATAGTTTCTTAATTAGCTAATAGTGACCTGTAAATTGTAAAACTTTACTTATGTGTTTGCATAAATGTATATGATTAGGATCGACGTTACTTCTATTGTGCCATGACAAATTAGGCTCCAATAATTCTATTAACTGATGCTATAGAATTGACTTTGTTGGAGGAAGGAGACGGCAGATGACTGATCTTGCACATGTTATGATTTCGAGTATTCAATCGCCTGCTGAACAGAGTCCCAAAGCACTAATTGTCAATTTCCCAGTCTCATAGTTGGTAAAAGGGTTGAGAAATGGCAGCATTCCAGTATATTATCTGCTAATGCTGTTATGTTGGATTTAGTAGGTTATTATTGACCCCACATGAAGCTATTAAATATGACCTGAGCATTCTTCTGCTATTTGACACCTATTCCTTTTATGTAAGTCAATTAGCCCTTGAAGGCATTTGACTTGTTTGAAAAATCAGATGCTGCTATTTCTCTCTGACAAGAAATGTATTTCTACACCTCGTCGAGTGCAATATTTTTGCTCCTTGGTGAGAAACAGCTTTTTTGTGAATGGACTGACACAGTCAACTAACCTAGCTTGTTTTGTGTGTATTCCATTTGTGCCATCCATTGCTGCAATACAATACAAGCTAGTGAATTAGTGGGCTGAAATTAGCGATGCAGGCGGACGTCTGCCATGCATCTAGGCCTGTACGCTACGCATCCAACTGGTTCACTATTCACGTACTCACTTTCTCATCAATCCTTAACCATGTGTTCATTGCACATCACACGGACTGTCCGCCACGGCCCGCCGGACAGTCCACTTGCATCCCTAGGTGAAATAAACGGCTAGTAACCACTAACCAGGCACGCATTTAGGCTGTGTTTGAAATTGAGGTGGATTATGATAAGCTAGTTGGCCCCACCGGCTGTTGCGTACTTTACTGTTTGGCTGTTTTCATGGTTTTTTCACATCAGATTATGAAATAATTTCAGTGCAATGCAATTCCCAAGTACACACCGAGCCTTTTTCAGCCGGAATTCCTAGACTAGAAAACTTGAACTTCAAACTGCCTGGAAGCTTAAGACCATGTTATTACCTTTACTGGGTGTAGTACAAAGCCATTTTAGTTTCTCGTCTTGGTTTTTTATGTTTTCTTTTCAAGAAACTTGTGCCTTAGCTGAAAGTGGATGCCACATGTTTCAGTACTCCCCCCTTCTGGAAATGCTTTAGCATGTCACATGCCTAAAGTACAGTAAGAATTGATGTAACATTATGGCCCACAACCTATATTTGGGAAACTAACACTCACATATTGGATATGCTATAGTACTTGACTAACAATTGTTTACCTCTTTCTTTTGCAGGAGAATAAAACTCCTCTCCTTAGAAGGCTGCTCACTGTTAACTACTAGAGGAGTTGAATCAGTGGTCACCTCATGGAATGATTTGCAGAGTCTAGAAGTAGTCGGGTGCAATAAAATAAAGGATGAGGAGATTACTCCTGCACTCTCAGAGCTTTTCTCTAATCTCAAAGAGCTGAAGTGGAGGCCCGACAACAAATCTCTCCTCGCTGCAAGCCTTGCGGGCACTGGAATGGGAAAGAAGGGCAGAGTATTTTTCAAAAGGGTATGAAGTCTGATCATCTTGGTGCTCCACCATTCCCTGCGATGCACTTCATCTGTTCTCTGCCCGTAAGGATTGAGCTTTTCTTGCAGCAGATTTTACCGGGCCACCAACGAGTCAAAGGGAAGGTGCTCAATTATCCAGCGGGTGTCGCTGCTTAGCTGGATCACTCCTCCGGACAGAGTTTCGCATGCTCCTTCAAAATTCTGATGGACGCAGCTTAAGTCCGGCACGCTGAAGCACGTTTGAGGTACCAACCGTCCAGATTCTTGTTCGTGGCGAGTTGTAACAGTCTGACACTCCCTCATGAGGATCCTAACCAATATTTATGTATGCCACGAAGTGTTCCTTTAAGTTATGGATTATGGTAGAACTTGTTAGTTCCTGATGATAAATCCGGCAGAAGCAACAGGAAGTTCATGTTAATGTCACATGACTTCACTGGTGAACGGTCTTTGTTGCCTGTACACTTTGCAATACAGAAATATATGTTGGTGCCTACTCTCGTGCTGCAATGTGCTCTTCGTTGTTGATGAAGTTATTTGGTTTGTCAAGAGATCCATTGTTACTTAGAATGTTGATGATGCTTAATTTATCATACTCCCCTCCAACCCATATTAGTTGACTTGGATTTGTCTAGATTTGGATGAATCTAGACACTATTTAGTATGTATATAGGTTCATTCAATTTTGACAAATCCAAGTCAATTAATATGGGTCCGAGAGAGTAAGAATTTGCTAGTACGTCTAAATTTTGCCCTTGCATTTGCCGAGCAACTGATCTTTCTATGCCACGAACAGATCGAAGCACTGGGCCCCGGTTGTCGGTGAACTAAATCACAGAAGCGTGGACCACCTGTCAGATGGCCCAGCACAGAGCCCATCTTGCTTAACATGTAAGCCCATCCATACCATCTTTGGTTCCTCTTTCTCTCTCGTCCACTACCTACCACCCCCGTCTCGCTCTCTTTCTCTCTCTAAACCCGCGCGCCCTCTGCAACTGCCAGGCACGCCCCGTGGAGACGAAGCCGAAGAGGAGGGCAAGACGAAGCGAGGTGTGCGGAGCAAGAAGCCAAGAAGATGGCCGCCGTCGCCGAAGTCGTCTCCTCCTGCGGCAGCATCAACATGCCCCGCATCGACCACCTCCTCCCGCTCCCGCTCCCCTGCGTCGGCGAGCCCACCGCCGCCTCCCGCGTCTCGCCGGGCTCCTCCCCCGCCCGCTCCGACGCCTCCGAGGGCGCCGGAGCGTTCTACGCCGCGGACGACGAGCATCCCGATCCCGAGCCCGAGGCGTCCGCGGGGAGGAGCACGCAGATGCTGCTCGCGATGGCCGCCATGGGCGCGCGCGGTGGCCCTTACGGCCGCCGCCCGGCTTCGTCCTACGGAAGCTGCGCCGCGTGGAGCGCCGGATCGCTCACCGAGCACCGCCCAGCCTCTCCGTCCCCCATATGCAGCCCCGTCAGTAGCAAAGGGGGCGATGGCTACCGGGACGGCGGGGAGCACCGCGACGATAGTGCTGTAACCTCGTTCGTCACGTCACGGGAGGTCAGTTTTTCCGTGTTCTCGGTACCATTTCGCCTTGTTCCTGGGAGGTTCTCGAAGAAAGGGAAGTAATTCGAGGGTTCTTGGTTCTTGATTATTAGCTCTGCAGCATGCGGTTCATCCATCGATTCCTAAGTTAATTCTTGTAACAGCGGTGGTTTCTTGGTAGGATCTGTTCAGAGTCTTGTATTGGTCCCAGGAATGATTGCTTCTAGGAACGAATGCTCAATTTCGGAGTATCTGTGTTAGAGTTTTTAGTTGGATTCGTGATTGATAAATGTTCCAGGAATTGATTGGAAATTCAAGAACAATTAACTTCCGATTAACAAAGGATGCACATTTGTGATTTTCGGTGTGTTTCCAAGTTTCATCTTGCTGAATCTTGAAATGGAAAAAAGCTGGAGTAATCGTACATCAGTCATACCACTGTTGCAATTAGTTTCAATAATTATATCAGCCTACTAGGTTACAACGATTTGGTGTCTGCTTCTGTCAAATTGTTAAATGTTGCTAGTACCATTTTTGTACCCATCCAGTTTTGCTTTGTATCCATTTGATCTTTCACGACTCATAAGTAATCTGGAGTTGATCATAAGCCAAACTACATCAGGAAGAAGAGCAAGAGAGGTTACCAACCAGAGGAGATTTCATGAAGTTTCCTGCTACACCACGGAACATCAGATTACAGACTCCCAGGCACCCTTCTCTGCTGGATCAGAGAGGTGCCTCTTCTTTTGCCTGCCTCCGCATCAACCGAATATTTTTCTTGCATGTCATGCTCAATCAGTTTACTTCAATTATGCAGTTCACGGATCCAATCGAGGGCCTCCAAGATTCGTCCACAAGGCCACACCCGGTAGATTGATACGCCGAGGCCGCTCCTCGCATAATTACCATCGGCGGCGTATGGGAGCAATTGATGCTGTCAATGAATGGAGATTGCCTAAAGTAAGTGAAGAGGAAGATGAGGAAGTGGATCAAAAGGACTGGCAGGCAGATACTGTGTCGTCTCGTATATCCTCAGGTATTGGCCTAAATCTCTCGAGACCTGTCAGTTCTTCAGCAAAACATGAATCTGGACAATTCTGTATGTTGCAGCTCGTGATTGGAACTTCGAGACTGATGGTACCTATGAGGGAAACAATCATGGTGGTCGTGCTTTTGACCATTCAGATGGCGAGAATAGTCCAGTTGCAGTGCAGAGGATGGAGAGACGGCTCCGGGGCTCTTCGGTAAAAACTCAGGAAAGTTTTGTCCGCGCCAAGTTGGTTGCCTGGAAGGATGCACAGATTTCAAAGCTCGTAGACAAGTAATCCTCTCATCTCATCTCTTACACGAATAGTTGTATTTATTTGTTAACAAATTATTCGAGACTTGCTCAGAAACTAGAGTACTTGTATTAGACAATAATGATGTGGAATCAGATGGCTTGCGAAATGATCACCTTTAGCATATTGTGTTATTGGAAAGAAACATGTTGCTCTTACACTTCAACTTACATTGGAAATAAACAAAAGAGCTTGATCCATTAACGGTACAGAAATGACTGTTTGTGAGGGGGGAACTCTGATTTGTTGAAGTTTTTAACTTCTTAACAAACTGCACTGCAGAATGTCATCATGTATAGTGTTGATGGGCTCAAAATTTTGGATATGTTTATTCCGAGCACTTATGTTACTTACGTAAACTAGGCTGAGAAGTAAAGAAGCTAGCATTGATGCCTGGCAGAAGAATAAGATTGCACAGGCCAGGGCTGAAATGACAAAAACTGAGGTATGTTTGGTAACTGCATTTGTCCTCCCAAAGAAAGACAACTCCAATGCTTACTGCATTGAATATTTTCACATTCTGTTTGTGTCTTAACTGAAAACAGAGGAAGTTGGAAAAGAAGAGAGCTGAAGCAGTAGAGAAGATGCAAAAGGCGATAAGCAAAGCAGGGAGGAAAGCTGATAACAAGAAAGTCAAGGAGCAGGCAGCCACTGCCAGTCAGATAGCTGGTGTTGAGAGAGCCTTGGAGAAGATGTCTAGGACAGATAAGCGCCCCTGGTCACTGGCCTATCTGTGATCCAGCTCTTCACTTGTGCTAGTTGCAGACAAGCAGATTTCCATAAGCTCTACCAATGCCAGCACAGAAAGACCAAAACTAACGAAACCAGCAGTGTCAGATATCCAGAAAATTACCATATACTGTATATAGTGTTGGTTTGTTATCATAGCTAGGTTGATGGAAGTTTCAGGTCATGCAGCACTTGATCAGCACTTCAACGCTGATTCTTAAACATGACAAGCAAAGCTGGACAGATGCTCATAGTATTGCCGTATCCAAACTCTTGTGGCCCATAGTCCTGTTCTTAGAAATACCATTCTTTCATGTCAAAACGAAATACTGTACTACCATTCTTTTTCTCCTCCATTGGAGAACATATATATACAGTTACAGTCAAAAATCTTACATTGTTTGCTTGATGGGTACATCACTCCACTTTTCCTACATGCGATTCTCATTGTTTTAATTTCAGTGTGGCACGAGTTAGTTTTGTGTATATCCAGCTATTTTATTTATTGTATATGAACATGCGTATCAAATCTACATTTAAGAAAGTGAGTACCAATAGAATAGACTTTGAAGGCAGTAGATTATTTTCGTAATACCAAAAATTAGAATGAGGCACCCAGGTTATACTACCGGTAGGGAAGGATTTTGTAAAGCTTTCAATCATAACATCCGGGGCAGCACCCCATGTGAGAACCGCAGTACCAGCCTACCAGGTTGCCCATATCACCCTGATAACGACCTAGCTGCGCGTACCTCTCTCGCGAACTGGTCATCGCAGGCTAATTATGTAGCCCTGTCACGATTGGAGCTCAACATTCCACTTTGATCAACTCTTAATCTATCCATCATCCTTACAGAGTTAGTGATAGAGGAGAAGGCACATTACATATCCTCTCCGATCTAAATATTGACTCAGTTTTATTTAAATACGGATGCATATAGACTAAATGTGTCTAGATGTATCTTTTTATCTAGACAAAATTGAGTCAATTAATTTGGATCAGAGAGATCAGTAGTTAAAGTTATTAGGCTTGGTTATCAAGTTCTTTGTGATATGCACAACTTGGCTCGTCAAGTTGTGGATCGGTTCTTTGTCTGAATCTTTGCACCTAAAGAACCAGATTGCTTCAGCAACTCTGCTTTTCCAGCCTAGAAAAAAACTCATAAGCAAATGGCACACTATGCGGGGAAAAGGATTGTATTAATTAGATAATAGTGTAGTTGCAATCCTGAATATGACCCCGAAGTTCATCAGGAACCGACCCTAGCTAAACCAGAGTCTTATGGTTCAACATCCCAAATCTAGCTAATTCATGGCTAGACGTATTACAAAGTCTAAGAATTTTAACTATATACTATGCGAACCGAAGATAAACCTATTCGAAGATTCTCCACCAGGTGGGCAAGAAGCAAGCCATCATGCTCCATGCTCGTCGCCATATATATCAGGACTACACTATCCGTCTCGACGGTGATCCGCACATCACTCGTATCGAGAGCAAAGCGAAGCCCTTCCATGCAAACTTGTAGTTCTACCTCTAGCGCAGAAGAGCACTGACGAAGCTCCCTGCAAGCAGAGAATACGATAGAGCCATTGCTGCAGCATAGAATCATCCCCGCACCTACACCTCCAGAATGGCACACTAATGTTTGGTTACAAAGAAAAAGTCGCAAGCAATCATAATGTCCAATAGTATTGTAGGTAGTGTTGATTTTATTTTAATATAAGCGCCGATAAGTCCGTTTTCATACACTACGGGTGTGTTTGATAGGTCGTCTCTACACATAAATTCTCACCTCGTCCAAGTTTTAGGTGTTTGTTAGATCGGTTATGTCCTTCGGGCACAGAAAAGTCCTCTCAGCCCTGCCCACATGCGAAGCTGAAATCGAGCTTCGCAGCTCAGCACTGCCGAGCTCGTACCGAAAACTATCCCGCGCGCCTCCCTTGGCCCCTGACTCCTCACCCCGAGCAACCACTCTCGTCCCAAATCCCACCCTCCTCCTTCTCCCACGGCATGGAGCCATGGACAAGAAGGCCAACATCCCCGATTTGAGCTTCCCCACCCCGAGCTCCTTCATCATCCCCATCCCCGTGCATGACCTTGACACCCCATCCTCACTCCAACGCCCCCCGTCTTGCCCTTCTAGCGCCGCCCCGAGCTCTTCTGTTATCTCCATTCCCAACCCGCAGCAAGGCAGCACCGCCTCCTCCCGCCACCATGGCCGTCACCCAAGCAGTTCTTTCTTGCGCCCCCTCCTTGCGCCGCCAACACCCCATCTGCCGCCACCAGAACGTGCCTCTGTGCCCGCGAAGACTCACCCCGACGTCCAGCAGGACGTGCCGCCATGGTCGCTGGAGCACCTCCACGATGCGGTGGTCAGTTGAACTAAGTATCCAATTGCTTTTTCTTTTTTTGTTTAGGGACCTTTGTGTAAAATTTTGGCCTTAGCAGCATCTCTACTCCTACAACCCACCAAACAACATATGAAATGAGAATCTCTGAACTAATACAATCTGCCAAACAAGACACAAAATCTCAACGCAACATATCTAAGGTCAGCATGTCTAAGATGGAAAACACATGTTAAGATGACCCGACCTACCAAACACACCCTACATAAATCTAAACACGTTTGTCACACTTGTCATCTCATGTCTAGCCGACTCAAACGGCATGTCACGAAATATTGGGCTTCCTCCAATCCATAATAACTTAGTAAATGTCGTTCATTTTATGTTAAGCTAGTATAAACGTCAACACTTATCATGGATAAAAACTCGGGATTTCTAGTCTCAGACCGGTTAGTGGATATCAATTTTTGGCAGACATTCCGACAACTAGTGCATGCATATATTACAATTCAAAACTGTCAATATCAACTAATGTAGAAAACTGAATATTTAAAAAGCTTTGTAGCTTAAATCGTGTATCTGATTGAAAATTCATTTTTACCGTTGAGCTAGTCGTGACGAGATCTTCGAAACTACATCTCATGTTGATATGTTTCAGAGAGAAAAAACTGGACCAAAAGGTTATCCATCCCTAACACGTAAGTTATCCATATCATAATATGTAAGTTATCCACCCTATAACACATAAGTTATCCACCATATAAACAGATTGGGTAGAGACGTTTTTGCATGTCTCGTCTGGATAACTTTTATATTTTTTTGCCTCATGAAATCTCGGTTGCCACACGTATTTATCGTGGTAGTGACGACGGCGTTATTCACTATGACTTATGGTGGTGGTGGTTGGGGGACATAAAACCCCATTTATTATACCATATGTAAAAAATCTTAGATTTAGTTCTTTTAAACAAATTATAAATTATGTTTGATGTTTGACGTGGCAGTCTTTCGAGATTAAGTCGTCTATACGCCGTGAGAACAACGACAGACAACGAAGCCGAGCCGTTAGAATAATTTTTATATTTTATCCGTGGGAAACTTTTATAGCGGAGGATAACTCACATGTTATTGGATAGATAACTTAAATGTTGAAATCTGGATAACTCTCATGTTACTAATGGATAACTTTTAGGTAAACAAAAGATTACCCATCCCTAGCACATGAATGATCCATGTTATAAAATGTAAGTCAAGATTTAACATAAACCCAATAAGTAATTTTCAATTGTGTCCCGGTGGCTGTCAAGTCGTTTGACCAGTGACCTGTAATGTCAAGGGTGATTAAACGGGGTTAAATAAGGAACTATGCAGATATATTAATGGTCAACATCACGTGAACCTTTCCCCTTTTGTATTGAATCAAGTTGCACAAATATTAAAATAGTAATAAATTAAAAAAATTAAAAAATCATTTTTAATTATTTTTATTTGTTTTTTTAATGAGAGCTCGTAGGTAAGTTTCTACCAATCAGGGAAGCGAACCGGTACGTGAGCCAGGAGCTCTGGAGGCGACCATGGCGGCTGCCTAAAACCAATATAGGGTTCCTGTTTCTCTTGTCGGTGACGTCATCGGTCCGCTCCGTCTCTGGTGTCCTTGGGGCCTCGGAGGTGTGGCGGACCGCGACCTCTTGCCGGCGGGAGGGTTTTCCATTTTATTTGTCTAGAGTGATTTCCGTGTTTTCTTCGGGATGTTGAGGCGATGGTTATATCTTGAAGTCAGAATAAAATCCTCTCAGTCCTATCCTTATTCCATTGGTGTGTATAGTGCTGACGAAGGCGCGTGAAGTCGTTTGTCCAATGGATCTCTAGGAATATGGTCATTTTCGTATTCATTAGTGTGGTTTCAGGTCAGTCTCTTCCGATCTACGAGTGTCATCATTGGCGATGGTTGCTGCTCTCGTGTGTTGGTCCTTTGAGGCCTTAGCACGGCGACTTTCCATCTGTCTACTATAATAAGATCTACTACGACAAGCTTTGCCCGGTTCCGATGATGGAGGGGCGGAGACAGCGGTGCGCCTTGATGCAGCGCTGAGTTGATGTAGGAGCGCTTCGTTGGGAACCCCAAGAGCAAGGTGTGAAGCAGCAAAACAGCAAGTTTTCCCTCAGTAATAAACCGAGGTTATCGAACCAGTAGGAGGAAGAAAACGTCACACAGGTGTTGCAAGCAACGCAGAGACCTGCACAACACAAACTCAAGACTTTGCCCCAACGAATCAATGAGGTTGTCAAGCTCGCCGGTTTGCTGAGCAAGGCATAGCAATGCAATTACTAGTCAGAAAGATCTTATGAGATTCGATTGGGCAATACAACAAGATACATAGACCGTCATCCAACTGCATCTATGACTAGAAGTCCACCTTCAGGTTATCATCCGAACCCCCTCCAGTATTAAGTTGCAAGCAACAGACAACTGCTTTAAGCAAAGTGTGTAAGGTAAACAGTCCACATGTTCTATGAACAAGAGACC
Organism: Avena atlantica; assembly: GCA_910589765.1. Classification (NCBI taxonomy): domain Eukaryota; kingdom Viridiplantae; phylum Streptophyta; class Magnoliopsida; order Poales; family Poaceae; genus Avena; species Avena atlantica. Next base: position 235,311,350 of record OU342738.1, read on the forward strand.
GTTGTTTTCTCCCTAGTGGCAACAACACATCTACAACCGAAGAGATTTATGTCACTTCCCTTGAAAACTAGAGGCATGAACCTACTATCGAGCATCAATAACCCCTCTTGGAGTCACTAGCAACTACTTGGCCAAGATAGCTACTAACAACGGAGAGCATGCAAGATCACAAACAACACAGACATGATAGAATCATAAAGACAAAACCATTAATCAAACCAACATAATGATATCAAGATCCATCGGATCCCCGCAAACACAACATGCATGATTACAAATAGATTAGATCTTGATCATGAACGGAGCTCACAAGATCTATACATGAAAGCACAAAGGATGATATACAACCATCTAGTTACTACATGGACCCATAGTCCAAGGTGGAACTACTCACGCATCATACCGGAGAGAAGGCCTTCGGGATGATCCCCCCTCCGGTAGGGTGCCGGGAAGAACTTCAGTTCCCCCACGATCTAGGGACGATGGTGGCGGCGGCTACAGACAGTTTCGTGGAGATTTGATCAGGTACTTAGGGTTTCTGCATCGGGGGCTTCTTATAGGCGAAGGGGGAGGCCGAGGCGGCGACCAGAGGGGGAAAACCCTACCCAGGCGCGGGGTAGGGCCCACCCTCGCCTAGGAGGGTTTAGCTGCCCCTGGCACGCCTCCTCGTCTCCCCTCTGGACTTATTGTTCCCCACGGAAAGTAATTGACTTTGACGTTTGTCCCGTCCAATTCCGAGAATATTTCTTTACTAACTTTTCTGAAACAAAAAACAACAGAAAACAGGCATCTGGCACTGTTGCAACTTGTTAGTAGGTTAGTACCAGAAAACATGTAAAAAGCACCTCAAAGTGTGGATAAGTAAAGCAAATTAGATACTAAACAAGCATGGAGCATCAACAATTATAGATACGTTTCCAACGTATCACGCCTTCGGCTCGCGTTAGTGTCTGTAGTCGTCTCTAGGTGGTTCATGGAACTATTTGTAATTTTTATTACTTTTAGGCCTCTTTGTACTTTTGAAAGGGTAATTGCCCCTATGTGTTGTTTTGTTGATTAATGATAATCCCTATGAACTAATATTTTCACTGAGTTTATATGAAGGAATATTTCATAGGTCATGATTGTAGTAGATATGTTGGATTCAAGTATGGATGCCATGAAGATAAATATATACCTTGAGTATTAGCATCAGGATCATCGAGTTGAAGAGAATAATATGATATGATCAAGATCTTGAGAGTGTGATCTTAACAAAAGAATTCAAGATATGACTCTAAGTTGGTGTCATGATAGCCTCATTAGTTGAGATATAGTTGACTAAGATTTAGAACATGTAATCAAATGAAGAGTTTTTTATGTACCTCAAGATATTGAGATGGAGCATGAGAAGATACATGGTTGACCTATACAAAGAGTGAAGAGTGATTTCAAGTTGGTCAACACATGAAGCATAAATAATGTACCAGAAGAATCTTGTGGTATGGTAAGCCTTGTCAATTATACATCATGAACTAACCCATTATATACGTGCCTTTGCATTTTCTATATGGGATAGGTATATTTCCATGGGCATGCTTCAAAAGTAAAGATCTCATATAGCCCATGCGAGGATGGCATCAAATGGTGATCGTCATCAAGGTCATTTGCTTGAATCTTGAAGTCCATATTGGTAATAATGTTTTTTGTGAAGACGTGTCTTAATGAAGCTATCCCATAGTGGTGTATGGGGGAGAAAATTATGAGTTTGTACGAAGCAACAATGATCAAGTGATGCATTCCGGCTTGGATGGAGCTTGAAGAATTGTCATCAAGATCAAGCGGGATGCGCAAGGCAAAGGTATGACCTTGCTAGGTTTTCCTTTTACCGGTCTCAACGTGGTTGTTGAGATACCGGGTTATCGGATAGGTAGCCGCACTATCAAGAGGGGCTTTCGATTGGGTAACTTGATCACATCGTCATAGGGAGCTCAATCATTTGCATCTTTCTATTTTGTTTCTTCTTGGTGTTTCTCCATGTGAGGTTCTTGATCTTGTTGCTAGCTCTTCAACAAGCCCAAGTTTATCGAAAACGGTATTCGTATGCATCTTCTATGGCGTTTTCGAGTTTGAAGGTTTTATCGATTCTTCTTTAGAGAGGCTTTTTACCTTTCTTCATTTGGTTCTATCCTCCTTTTTTGGGCTATGATGTTTCTCTTCACCATCTTGTAGGCTTGTTTTCTGATACGTCGTAAACATATCTATAATTTTTGATGCTCCATGCTTGTTTTATATCATTTGTCTTATGTTTTGTCTACACTTTGAGGTATTTTTATACACTTTCTGGAACTAACCTATTGATAAGATGCCACGTGTCAGTTGTCTGTTTTCTGCTATTTTTGGTTTCAGAAAAGCTATAAAATGAATATTCTCATAATTGGACGGGACAAAAGCCAAAGTCACTATTTTTCTAGAGCGAACACGGAGCCAGAAGGACAGAGGAAGGGGGGCCAGGAGGCGGCCACATCCTAGGGTGGCGCGGGTCCCCCTGGCCACGCCAACCCTAGGTGTGGGCCCGTCAAGGCTCCACTGACCTTGCCCTTTCGCCTATATATATGTCTCCCCGAGACGTAAATCCTAAGGGGGCAGAAATCCACAAAAAGGTCTGCATCGCCGCCGCCACTGAAGGAGAGATTCAGGGGACAAAAGTCTCTGTTCCAGCACCCTGCCGGGACGGGGAAGTGCCCCCGGAGCCATCTCCATCGATCTCCACCATCATCTCCATCGCTGTTGCTGATTCCCATGATGATGAGGAGGGAGTAGTTCTTCCTCGAGGCTAAGGTCTCTACCGATAGCTATGTGTTCATCTCTCTCTCTCTCTCTCTCTCTCTCTCTCTCTCTCTCTCTCTCTCTATGCGTGATCATATTGTGATCATGAGCTTTGTAATCAAGTAGATCTATCCTGCTACTCAAGTGCTTTAATAGATCTCCGGGTCTCCCCACGTGTGTGAAAGTGACAGTGTGCATACCGTGGTGGCACTAGGCTAGAGTTTACATAAGTACTCAAGTGCTTCAATAGATCTCTGCTCTCCCCACGTGTGTGAAAGTGACAGCGTGTATGTCGTGGTGGCACTTAGGGTAGAGTTTATAAATACTTATCATGAGTATATTTTGAGTTGGTTGTCTCTATGAAATTGTGGTGTTTTTTGGAACCATCTAGCGCTCATGGTGACAGTGTGGGGTTATCTAGATGGGGAAGGCAGACTTTGAGGCATGCTGTTATAGCCCTGTCGTGGATTAGAGTGTCCAAACGGAGAGTAGTTCAGAGTAGTATCATGAAGAGAAGATATTTATATGAAAGTGTTCACTAGTGAAAGTATGATCCCTAAGACTTGTTTCTAAATATTTAAACACCGTTTACAACTAGATCTATTGCATGTTTGCTTGCTTCCATCTTTATTTCAGATTGCCTTTAGTCTTTTCCTCCCCGTCAGGCTCTTTTTTAGCACCGTTGATCATTCATATCACTTGTATTTTACTATCTCTTCGCCAAACTAGTGCACCTATACACATGACAAGTGTATTGGGTGTGTTGGGGACACAAGAGACTTCTTGTATCTTGATTGCAGGGTTTCTTGAGAGGGATACTTTTGACCACTTCCTCCCTAAATTTGATAAACCTTGGTTAATCCACTTAAGAGAAACTTGATGTTGTTCTACAAACCTCTGCACTTGGAGGCCCAACAACTGTCTACAAGAATAGAAGTGTGTAGACATCAAGCTATTTTCTGGCGCCGTTTTTGGGGAGGAAAGAAGAAGAAGCTCCCACGTCAGCAACACGCCATCAAAGTATTTTCTGGCGCCGTTGCCGGGGAGGTAAGGTAGAAGGTACTCACATCCTCCGGTGTGAGTGCTCGAAGTTATTTCCTTTAGATTCTTCAATTTTATCTTTTAGTTTATTGTTTTCACTAGTTAGGCTTAATAGAAAACAACAACAAAAATTAGAGAGCTTTATAGTATTTATCTTGAGTTGGGACATGAAGTGTTTGAAGAGAAAATTAAAAAACCTATGGAACTTTATTTGCATGCTAATAGCAATCTTATTAGTATGAATTCTTTGAACACCATTATTGCTAATGCTATGGAAACGTCTAAGCTTGGGGAAGCTAGTTTTTATGAAAATGATCTTTTTAGTCCCCCAACTTTGGAAGATAGCTATTCTATTGCTTATGATGATACCAAACCTCCAATATACGATGATTACAATGATGAATATGATATTTTCAGTCCATCTACTATTGAGGAGAAAATTAATTATGATTACAATATGCCTCCTATATTTAATGATTATGGTGATAAGAATAATAATGATAGCTATTTTGTTGAATTTGCTCCCACTACAATTAATAAGAATGACTATGCTTATGTGGAGAGTAATAATTATTATATGCATGTGGCTCATGATAAGAATGTTTTATGTGATAGTTATATTGTTAATTTTATTCATGATGCTACTGAAATTTATTATCAGAGAGAAACATGGTTTTATGTATCTCAAGAATATTAAGTTTCCCCTCTTTATGTTGAAATTTTTGAAGTTGCACTTGTTTTGCTTTCCTGTGCTTGTTGCTTTATGCTTTCATGACTTGTCTCTTTAGAAGATTCTTATACATAGGAAGTGGGTTAGACTTAAATTTGTTTTATATTTGCTTCTTGATGCTCTCTTTTACTTCAATTCATATTTCTTATATGAGCATCTTCTCAAACTATCATGCCTAACTTAAAGGCATTAAAGAAAAGTACTTATTGGGATATAACCCAATAGTTTTCTTAAGTCTTGGAAGTTATTACTTCTGTAATAACCTCTCCTTATCCTTTTTATTTGATTTTTGTGCCAAGAATAACCTCTAATGAGAGGGAAGTAAGATTTGGGAAAGTTGCTATCCCGAAACAAATTTTTGTGCTTCACTGTAAACATTCTTGAAATATCTCTATATGTCCGATTTAGCTGTAATTTTCTGAATAAATCCCCCCGGTTGTTAGCTAACTTTTATTTGGTCAACACTTTTTTATTTAAGCAACAGAAGGTCTTCGAAAAAAACTGGTTTTTACCTGCTGGTCTGTTTTGGTAGATTTCTGCCACTATTTGTATTTGCCTCTTTATCGATTTCTTTTTGGGTTCTCTTTGGTAAATTGACCTTTTTAAACTAATTGCAATAGTAGCTTGTGTTTTTCATGAAAGTTTTGCTGTTTTGAAACTAAACCCAAAGGTTTATTACTTTTCAATGCACTAATGTTGCTAATGAAGATTGTGTGAAGTTTTGTATGAAGGAAATTTTTCAGGTGTAGGGAAAGAATAATGTAATGAGATGAATAATGGACAAAATCTCAAGCTTGGGGATGCTACCCGTGATGTCTACGCACTTCTATTCTTGTAGACAGTTGTTGGGCCTCCAAGTGCAAAGGTTTGTAGAACAGCAGCAAGTTTCCCTGAAGTGGATTACCCAAGGTTTATCGAACTCAGGGAGGAAGTGGTCAAAGGTATTCCCTCTCAAGCAACCCTGCAATCAAGATACAAGAAGTCTCTTGTGTCCCCAACACACCCAATATAGGTGCACTAGTTCGGTGAAGAGATAGTGAAATATAAGCGGTAACGGTGCCAGAAAATAGCTTCTGACTTGTTGACGTGGGGGAACGTGTGTGAGTGCCAGAAAATACTTTGATGGAGCTTGACGGTGAGGTAAAGACTAAATCAAGCAAACATGCAATAGATCTAGTATCAAACGGTGTTTCAATGCTTAGAAACAAGGCCTAGGGATCATACTTTCACTAGTGAACACTCTCTCATATAAATATCCTCTCTTCATGATACTACTCTTAACTACTCTCCGGTTGGACACTCTAATCCATGGTAGGGCTATAACAACACACCTCAAAGTCCGCCTTCCCCAATCTAGATAACCCCACACTGTCACCTTGAGCCCTAGATGGTTCCAACAAACACCACAATTTCATAGAGACATCCAACTCCAAATATAACTCGTAACAAATATTCAATCTAGCCAAAGTGCCACACACGGTATGCACGTTGTCACTTTCACACACGTGAGAAAAAGCATAGATCTATTAAAGCAGAAAGAATATTTATGTAGACTCAAACCTAAGTGCCACCATGGCGTGCACACTGTCACTTTCACACACATGGGGAGAACAGAGATCTATTGAAGCACTTGAGTAGCAAGGTAGATCTACTAGATTACAAATATCATGACCACAACAAGATCATGCATAGAGAGAGAGATGAACACATAGCTACCGGTAGAGCCCTTAGCCTCGAGGAAGAACAACTCCCTCCTTATCATGGGAATCAGCAACGGTGATGAATATGGTGGTGGAGATCGATGGAGATGGCTCCGGGGGCACTTCCCTGTACCGGCAAGGTACTAGAACAGAGACTTTCTGTCCCCCGAATCTCCCCTTCGGTGGCGGTGGCGCTACAGAGGTTTTGGTGGATTTATTCTGGATTGTTTAGGGTTTTTGGGTCGAGGGTTTCTTATAGGCGCAGGAATCAAGGTCAGTGGGGGTCCAGGCGGCCCACACCCCCTCCAGGCGCCTCGAGGGCTTGCATGCGCCTAGGGGGTGCGTCCACCCTGTGCCCCCCCTCCAGCTCTGCTTCGTGGTTCCGTGTTGCTCTGGGAAAAATAATAACTTTCGCTTTTGTCCCGTCCAATTCCGAGAATATTGATTTGCTGCCTTTCTGGAACCAAAAACAGAAGAAAACAGGCAACTGGCACTGTGGCAACTTGTTAATAGGTTAGTTCTAGAAAGCGGATAAAAATACCTCAAAGTATATACAAAGCAAAGCAAAGTAGATACAAAACAAGCATGGAACATCAAAAATTATAGATACGTTTCTGACGTATCAAGCATCCCCAAGCTTAACTCCTGCTCGTCCTCGAGTAGGTAAGTGATAAAAAGAAATAATTTTTGAGGTGACATGCACCATCAAAACGAAGATCAAACCATTTGCAAGCATTCAAAGTTGGTATCAAAGAACTCTAATCATGAGCATGAAAGATGGAGTTCTAACAATAGGACATAGTAACTATGCATGCAACATGAAAGGCTACAAACAAAGATCATTAATAACATGCATTGAAAAACGTTTGTTTGTTTCACATATAGAAAACATAGCATAGTGTCAATCAGCTTGTCCCTCATAGAGTAGCAAATAGATGCATAGGACACCTTCAAAGTTCACAAGGGTGACTAGAAACAAATAGCACAAGAACAAGTAATATCACAATATGCATCAATCAATAAGCTTTGGAACACTGCACACAGAATGACAATTATGCTCTCTTAATGGTGCCTAAAATTAGAAGGTGGAGACTCAATAGTGGTGGAAGAAAGGCCTTTTATAAAGGAAGCAGGGATTTCAAGTTTCAAAAAGAGCTTCCAAAAATTATGGTACTTGTTAGCTTTCAGCCCTCATTGCCCCTATCATAAGCCTATTGAGGTGATTAAGGTTAAAGTGGCAAAGCTGGAGTATATGCTTGATGAAGTATAAGTTGGCAATCTCATGCCCCTTGAATACGAGGGCCACACCTCATGCTACTCAACTTTAGTCACCTGTAAGTTCTTGTCATTGTAAGTATTTGCATATCATTGAGAACCGCCAACGGGGTACCCCTTGCACATGGTACAGGAGCTATCCCATAACCAAAATGACAAGGCAAGCAGACAATGAGCATCTCAGTAATCTTCTTATTTACCATGGGAATATGGTGCTTTTTTCTCTCTTTCCTCTTTTATCAATGTGTCTCTCTTTTTTTATAAGAAGAATGCTTCATAGATGTCACTATGGTGATGCTGCAAGTTTCCACCATGATTAGGCATGGCTTAGGCTAGCAGCCCAGGCGTTTCTCTAACACAGAATAAAAACTCCATGGACTTACAAGTTCCCTCTTTATTTCACACCGGTGACATCCATAGACAAAAGAGCATGATATCAACTGAGTACAAAGTACAAGTGCAATGTTGAAAATGTTCCCCGTGAAAGCACGGTTCTGCAAATTACAACTTATAAGTGCAAGCATATACAACAAAGTTTTTATAATGGTTCAAGTTTATTAGGGGCAAAGAATATAAAGTGTACCATCAAGTTCGTGAGAGCTTTAATCACTAAGTTTTCACATAACAAAATACTTTTTAATTGGAAGATAGATGAAAACAAGGATATACTTGGAATGGTGTAACACACCATGCATAGGAATTTATAGTGGACACTTTGGAATAACTTGGTTTCTTGGAGTTGGAATCATGAGTAGAGCTTACTCATACAAGTGGAGGCTAGCAAAAGACTGGGAGCAACCAACTAAGATAGCAATAATGGCCATAATCATGCAGAGCGACAAAACATTACTAATCAAAGCATAAAGTGGTACTACAAGTCAAGGACTAAATGATCATCGAGGCTATGGTGACTTGTTCATAGTCATAACATGGTGTGATCATGCGCCAAGTCAACCCAAACAAAGAATCAAAGGAGAATACCACAATACTATGTTTTTGCATGCTAAAACAACGCATAATTTATTTAAGGCACACTAATCAATCCCAATTGTTTGGAACAAGACATGCTACATCAATAATCACAAAGCATAAGGTCAAAACAACACATAGCATGTCATGCTAAAGGCTAAGTCACAGTCAATGCAAGCTCCCTTTTGTACCACTTAAGCATGAAGCTTCCTACTCTTTTCCCAACACCAAACAACTTATTTGAAACAACTCAGAAAGATAATAATAAATAAAGATCAGTGAGCTTGTCTCACAAATCCACAAATAAGAACTAAAAAGTTCTAAGCTGAAAGCACAAGAAAACTAAGGTTGAACGTAGTGGTAGCAAAAGTGAACACTCACAAAACAATAAGAGTGAAAACTAGAGTGTTCTAGGCAATGAAAACAAAGTGTGTCTCTCTCCAAAGGAAGTGTGGTGTAACCAGCCAACTTACTCAAGAAAACTAAGCAAACGAAAACTAAAAAAGAAAACTAAGACGCTCCAAGAACAACACAACAATGCATGAAACAATAAAAAGGAAGTGTCTAGAAAGACCTGAGATTTTTATGGATGAAGAAGAGGATGCCTTGGGAAACCCCAAGCTTTAACACTTGTACCTCTTGAATATTTCTTGGGGTGACAAGGGGTGGCATCCCCAAGCTTGAGCTTTTGTCCATTCTTCATCGCATTACATCATTCCTTCTCTACACCTGAATTTTTCTCCTTCATACAAAACTTCACACAATCTTCAGTAGCAACATTAGTTTATTCAAAAGATATTAGACCTCTGGAAAAGCTTTGGAACAGCAAGGCTTTTCATAAAAACACAAGCTACTGTAGTAACTCGTTCAAAAAGCTCAATTTCCCAAAAAGAACCCAAAAAAGGAATCAATAAGAAGCAAATGCAAATAATGGCAGAAATCTGTCAAAACAGACCAGCAGGTAGAAACCGATTTTTCGAAGACCTTGTTGGGGAGGTAACCCCGAATTGGGTCAAGACAGGGGAAAGGCGAAAGAAATCTCCCTTATCGTAAGCCAAATTACTGATTGTGTCAGCCAAATCATGTAAGAGTCGGCCGAGATAAGCACGACCATGACGAATGTTGAATGAGTAGCACCTTATCCGGCCGACATGTGAGTTAAGTCGGCCGAATGAGTCTGACTAACTTGAATGTAGGTGAAGGCCGAGCGAGTTATGCGAGACACGTCCGAATAACATGAAGCTTGCAGGAGAAGGAGGTGCCTATAGTCAAACCCTAGTGACTGGCTAAGAGGAATCTAGATAGAGCCAAGCACAAAGGACAAGGGGCAGAGCAGCAGAAGGGCAGCTGAATGTCACGGAGGTGACAGTGGGGAAGCCCCAGGCACGCATGTGAAGGTTTCTGGAACATTGCCGCCGATAGAAGGGCGACACGGAAAGGAGGCCGCCGAGTTACCATATTGGGACAAGCATATTCCAAGGATATGCTTGCCACGTCAGCCCTAGAAGGTACCAAGGCACCCCTTTATAAGGTCGGACGCGGGCTCCTGAGGGGGGATCGATTCACTCTACGTCGGAAGGCTCATGTATTAGTGTTCTTCCTCTCTATGAGACTCCTCTAGAAACACTTGTATCCATTGAGAAGAGGAATAGAGATTTACTTGTAGAATTGCTGAGTATAGAAATCACTACATTTTCCCTCCCCAGATCCCACTAGCATCCATTGGCCCCATACTTTAGCCTACCCATGGCATCTGCCGTGCCACCACCACGACAGTTGGCGCCCATCGTGGGGCTAGCAGCGGTGCTAGCTGGAGTCAAGATCCGGTCGGGAAACTTCATCCACACCGGCGAGCGGGTTGTCCCTGGCTTAGTCCAGAGATTTGGTCTCTATGACTATGTCAGTGATAACGTGGGTAGCTTCAGGAGGAAGGCGCCTCCGTGTAACTGCGTCTTCATCGACCTGGGCGCACACAGGGTCTACATCGGCGTCGACACGTCCTGCGTCTATCCTCGCCAAGTCATTGAGGCAGGATAACCTCCCCTCAGCGCTACTAACGGGCCGCGTGGCGCACGATCCGTTGGTAGCGTCGAGGTGATGATGACAACCGCAGCACCGGCGGCAGGGGAAGGCGCCGGGCCGAGCAAGGACCCAGCGTGGCCGCGAAGCAGACAGCTCCGCAGCCCACCGAGGTAGATCCGCAGCAGCCAAGTCAGCCGAGGTGCAGGAGACGACCCCAAAGGCAGCAAGGGTAAGATGGCCGCCTCTAGAGAGACCAGAGAATATTCTCCAGGAAACTATAGATAATCTAACCACGCCTGTGACACCGATACTTGATCCGGCTAACGCCCAGGTAGAGTTAGAAGAAACTAGACAAAAAGTACTGGTAGAGGAAAAAAAAAAGGTGTCGGACTTGCGGGAGTCCTTGAACAGGACCCTGCGAGAGTATGCTAAGGCAAACAAACTGGATGTGGCCCCCGAGCGGGTAGATGAATTGAGATTGAGAGGAAAGAACCTCATGAATGATATCAACAAAGATCATGAAGCTCGTGAAGGTGATTCAGTCGACCTAGGCTTGCCGAGGTATAGTACCCCGACAAAGAACCTAAGGGCGGCAAATGCCGCTGCTTTCGAACTAGAAGGGTTAAGCGGCGAAGCCCGGCAGAAACAACAAGAAAGAGTGAATGAGCTGGTGCGCATTGCGAACCATCAGAATGAGGAAATGCTTAGAGCTTACACGACAAGACCGGGAGCTTCGCGTGTGCTTCATTTGGCCGGAGCAGCACCCGCTCTATCTGCGGCAGCAGCGTCCTCCCCCAGAAACAACGTGCAAAAAGATAGAGCAGTGACTTCAGGAAAAAGAAATAAGCAAATTGTTCCGTATGATCCGGCAGTAGCCGGAAAGGTCAATGATAACAGAGGCAATGGAAGCCGAGGTAACAGTGGAGATAGAAACCCCGGCCGTACGAACAAAGGGCACGGGGACCTCAGAAGGAGAAATCATGAGAACAATAACCCGGCGGAGGGCAGGAGAAATCCTCCACCGGATCCTCAGCCGAGGTATGATCCTCGGCAAGAGCGAGAAGTGAGACCAGCTCACCATGATCAGGCAAATGAGAGGTACAATGATGGGTACTCGAATACGGAGAATGCAGAACATGGTGGGAATAACCATTATGGAATACAAGAGAGGATATACAGAAACTTGCCGTCAAATGATGCAACACTAAAACTGGACAGATTGTATCGTTCCGAGTTGTTGGAGGAACAAGGTCCGCCTGGTCCGGCGTGCTTCGGACCCCGGATCATGGGAGAACCACCGGTGCCGAACTTTCAGTCGGCAAGGGGCACGAAAACATATAATGGGAGCACAAAACCACAAGATTGGTTAATTGATTATGCCACTGCGGTGAAGATAGCTAGTGGAAACCTACGATGGGTGGTGAGGTACGTCCCACATATGCTGGAAGGACCAGCCAGGGTATGGCTAAACAATCTGCCAGCAGGCAGTATCAACTGTTGGTTAGATTTTGAAGAAATGTTTGTCAGCAACTTCACCAGTACCTATAAAAGACCAAACAGGCCACAACAGCTCGCTATGTGCAAGCATAGGCCGAATGAAACGGATAGAGAATTCTTGACTCGGTGGTGTAACCTCAGAAACTCATGCGAAGGAGTCATAGAATCTCAAGCGATAGCTTGGTTTGCTCAAGGCTGCCGATATGCAAGTGTATTATGGCAAAGGCTCCAAAGAGATATGCCAACCACGTTGGCAGAGACCATCAGGATAGAAGATTCGTATGCTGTAGGGGATCCGACGCAACCAGAATTAATGTCGGCAGAGCATCGGGAACATAAAGATCAATATGCAAGAGATGCAGCCAGATCATCAAGGTGCAACGAATTCCGAGGTAGAAGAAGGGAGGAGAGGACAAATTATAGATATGCTTCCAATCAAGTGGCAGCGGTGGTACAAGATCAGCCGAGTCATGGAAACAGTCAGCGACAGAAGAATGGTCCTCAGCAGTGGACGCCGAGGAATGAAGGGAAAAGACAGTGGACACCAAAACAGAAGAAGCAGTGGTAGGAAAGGCCGAAGTACACATTTGAATCCATGTTGGATCAACCGTGTAAGTTCCACACTCCAAACCCGTCCAAGCCGGCTAATCATACAACTCGTCAATGTGCTTGGATGAAAAATGCAATGGGGAACCCGGCGGGCATGCAAGCGCCCCCTCATCAAGCGCATGAGCAGCAGCAGCCACAGCTAACCGGAGCAAATGCGCAACAGTTAATGTTACCACCACCTCCTCTGAGGTATGATAACTCGAACAGGAGGGATGCAGTGCATCAAGTGATAAATCAAGGTCAAGATGGAAGAGCAAACCCCGGAAACAACGGACGTAATGATTATAGGGAGCATCATCAATCATATTGTGTGTTCATAACAGAACAGCAAGATAGGCAGAGCGTACAACACCGGCATATGGAAGTGAATGCTGTTATGCCGGCAGTACCAAGATACGTGCCTTGGTCCGATCAGGAAATGACCTGGAGCTTAAAAGATCACCCGAAGATAATGCCGAATCTAGGGTCGTATGCATTGGTACTAGATTTGACATTTGCCGGACCCAGCATTAATGTGAAATTCTCAAAAGTACTCATTGATAATGAGAGTAGTATCAACATTATGTACAAGGACACAATGCACAAACTAGGAATAACACAGAATATGTTACAACCCACGAGAACCACTTTCCATGGAATAGTGTCGGGTCTCTCGTGTGAACCCATTGGGAAAGTCCGAGTAGATGTGTTACTCGGCACAAGGGAGAATTGCAGAGCAAAAAATTTGGAGTTTGAAGTGGTGGACTTAGAAAGTTGCTATCATGCTTTACTCGGACGGCCAACACTGGATAAATTCATGAGCAGCTGCCACATTACTTATCTGAAAATGAAGTTACCCGGCCCACATGGGGTGATAACAGTAGCCGGAGATTACAGAAAATCAATGGAGTGTGCTTCGGCCGGATCAAACCTGGCCGAGTCGTTGGTGATTGCAAGAGAAAAAAGGAGAATTCAGGAAGTAGCGGCTCTGGCTCAGTCGGCACAGCTGAATATGCCGGAATTAGCCAACCCCCATGGAAGTGTTTCTTTCCAGCCAACTAAAGAGACGAAAAAGATCCAGATAGATGAGCAATTCCCAGAGCGCACCATCACGATTGGTGCCGGCCTAGATGCCAAATAGGAAGGCGAGCTCACCAACTTCCTCTGTGAGAATCGGGATATCTTTGCATGGTCGACTCAAGACCTGCAAGGTGTGCCGAGGGAGTTGGCTGAGCACTCTTTACATGTAAGGCCAGGGGCAAGGCCGGTGAAGCAACCTCTCCACCGCTTCACCGAAGATAGGATAAAAATAATAGGGGATGAGATAGCTCGACTCCTGGCTGCCGGGTTCATCATGGAAGTGCTTCATCCGGATTGGCTATCAAATCCGGTGTTAGTAGAAAAGAAAAAGGATGACCCGAATGTAGCCGTCGTATGGCGAATGTGTATCGATTACACGAACCTAAACAAGGCATTTCCTAAAGATCATTTTCCTCTACCTAGGATAGATCAAGTCATTGATTCGACCGCTGGTTGTGAGCTGTTGTCATTTGTAGACGCATATTCTGGCTTCCATCAGATACCGTTAAATCCGGCCGATCAAATAAAGACTGCATTTATTACCCCGTACGGGGCTTATTGCTATCGCACCATGCCATTCGGCCTGCGTAATACAGGAGCAACATACCAAACATGCATGCAAAAATGTCTACATGATCAGATAGGAAAAAATGTACAAGTATATGTAGACGATGTGGTTATAAAAACCAAAGAGAGCAAAACGCTCCTTGATGATATTCGGCAGACATTCGCAAACTTGAGAAGATTCCGGATGAAGCTCAACCCGGAAAAATGTACCTTCGGTGTGCTGGCTGGAAAGTTACTCGGTTTCCTCGTGTCCAGCCGAGGTATCGAGGCAAATCCAACTAAAATCCGAGCAGTTGAAAGAATGGAACTGCCGAGGTGTCTGAACGATGTACAAAAGTTCACGGGATGCCTGGCTTTGCTGAGTAGATTCGTATGTCGGCTAGGGGAAAAGGCATTACCTCTATATCAACTGATGAAAAAATCTGATAAATTCATCTGGACACCCCAGGCTGATAATGCATTTCATGAGTTAAAAAAGATGTTGGTCACAGCACCGATCTTGGCTTCTCCCTTATCAAAAGAACCTATGTTACTTTATGTAGCCGCCACTAACAGAGTGGTAAGCGCGATGGTTGTCATAGAGCGGAGTGAAGGGGATAAGTCAATACAAAGGCCGGTATATTACCTAAGAGAGGTATTATCGGCCTCAAAGCAGAACTGCCCGCATTGCTAGAAAATGGCTTATGGAGTGTACATGTCGGCGAAAAAACTCAAACACTACTTCGAAGAACATCCAATAAAAGTGATTTGTGAAGCGCCCATAGCCGAAATATTGAGCAACAAAGATGCAAGTGGCTGAATAGCAAAATGGGCAATCGAGTTATCACCTTATGCTCCGCAATTTGATAGGCGGGATGCAATTAAATCTCAGGCAGTGGCTGACTTCTTTGTGGATTGGGCCGAGGTACAATATGAACCACCATTACCAGATCCGAATTATTGGATAATGCATTTTGACGGATCTAAGCTGAGAAATGGTTTGGGGGCAGGAATAGTATTGACTTCGCCGAAAAAAGATCAGCTGAAGTATGTGCTGCAGATACATTTCGCCGTGTTAAACAATGTAGCCGAGTATGAAGCACTCGTCCATGGGTTAAAAATGGCAAAAGAGATTGGTATACGTCGGATCCTATGCTATGGGGATTCAGATCTGGTAGTACAGCAGGTATCAGGCAATTGGGACGCACTAGATGCGAATATGGCCCTATGTAGATTTCATGTGCAGAAATCAGTGGTTATTTTGATGGATGCGAATTTCACCATATACCTCGGACGGAAAATGACGCCGCAGATACACTGTCGAAGCTCGGATCAACCAGGCAATCAATTCCCCCAGGCATTGCCCTAGAGCACCTGAGAAAACCATCAATTACACCATCACCAGAATCCGAGTCAATTCGTATCTCGGCAGAACTGATAGAAGGAAGTGTGCCAATGGAAATTGACAAGGAATATGACCCGGGTTTTCTAAAGGTAAACCCGGCCGTCGCACGAGCAAACACAGAAAGATCCAAAGCTGTTATGTCGGTGGAAAATATGGAAATCGACAGTGAGACTATCCCAGAGAAAATCACGCCGATATGGGCGCAACCCATATTCTCATTCCTTAAGGACGCGATCTTGCCGAGTAATGAGGTACTGGCTAGACAGACAGTAAGAAGAGCAAAAGCTTACACAATCATAAACAATGAGCTGTATAAGAGAAGTGTCACAAGCGTACCGCAAAGATGTGTTGACTCGGCAGAGGGGCAGGAAATACTCCTGGATATACATCAGGGAGAATGCGGGCATCACGCCTCGTCCAGAGCTTTAGTGGCCAAAGCATTTAAGCATGGATTTTATTGGTCAACGGCATTGAAGGAGGCAAAATAATTAGTAGAAAAATGTAACAATTGCCAGAGATACGCCAGCAAGATACATATGCCCTCGTCCGAATTAAAGACAATACCAATTACTTGGCCTTTTTCTATATGGTGCTTGGATATGGTAGGTTTGTTCAAGCCAGCCCGGGGCGGAATGACTCACATTCTGGTCATGGTGGATAAATTCACAAAGTGGATCGAGGTGAAACCAATAAGAAAGTGTGATGGACCAACAACAGTAAAATTCCTCAAAGATATTATCTTGAGATATGGATATCCACACAGTGTTATCACGGATAATGGCACAAATTTTGCTGAAGGAGCCTTTGCTAGATTCTGCCAAGAGAAACACATAAGACTAGATGTTGCCTCGGTGGCTCACCCAGCATCAAATGGGCAAGTACAAAGATCAAATGGGCTGGTATTGTCCAGAATAAAACCCCGGCTTATTGAACCACTGCAAAGGTCGGCAGGATGCTGGATCGAGGAACTTCCAGCAGTACTGTGGAGCCTCATAACTACCCCAAACAGGTCAGCAGGATATACCCCATTCTTTCTAGTATATGGGGCATAAGTTGTGCTTCCCGCCGACATAACGCATGATTCGCCAAGAGTGATCCCGTACACAACTGCCGAGGTAAATGAAGTAGCTCGGCAAGACGATGTTGATTTGCTAGAAGAGGCCAGGGAATTGGCATTATCAAGATTAGCTATTTATCAGCAAGACCTCAGACGATAGCACAGCAAGAAAGTCAATCCAAGAGTTTTTAAAGAAGGAGATTTGGTTCTTCGGCTAGTGCAGCGCACAGCCGGCATGCACAAACTCTCACCCCCATGGGAAGGACCATTCATCGTGAGTAAAGCATTGCACAATGATGCATATTACCTAATCGATGCTCAGTCACCAGAAAAGTGTTGGAGATATGCCCTAGAGGCAATAATAAATGTAGTTATTATTATATCTTTGTGTTTATGATAAATGTTTACATTCATGCTATAATAGTATTAACAAGGAAACATTGATACTTGTGTGATTTGTAAACTTAATTTGAAGTCCCTAGTATAGCCTCTATACTTCACTAGCTTGTTGGTTGATTAATGATTGTGGTTTCCCTATCATGAACATTGAGATGTTATCAACAACAAGATCATATCGTTAGGAGAATGATATGGTGGACATACTCCTATAGATAAGCGTAGCATAAAGATCAAGTCATTTCAATAGTTCAATTGCTATATGCTTTCTGATACATAGTAACCTAATTCCTTCGAACATGAGATCATGCATATCACCTTTACCGGATGGATGCTTTGATGACATCAAACACCACACCGTAACTGGGTGGCTATAAAGGTGGCATTGAGTGTTCGGAAAGTATTGGTTGAGACACATGGATCAAGAGTGGGATTTGTCCATCCATATGACGGATAGATATTCTCTGGGCCCTCTCGGTGAAATGTCATCCAATTAGCTTGCAAGCATGTGACTGACTCACAAGGGATCACATATCACGGGAACGAGAAAAGAGTACTTATCAGTAACGAGGTTGAACTAGGTATGCAGAGATACCGACGATCATAACCTCGAATAAGTAACATATCGTGAGACAAAGGGAAATTGGTATCGTATGTAAGTGGTTCATTCGATCGCAAAGTAATCGTAGAAATATGTGGGAGCCATATGAATTTCCAGATTCCTCTATTGGTTATTGTTCGGAGAAGTGTCTCGATCATGTCCGCATAATTCACGAACCGTAGGGAGACACACTTAAGGATTCGACGTTGTTTGAGTAGTTATGGTATTATGAGAAAGAGACCGAATGTTGTTCGGAGTCTCGTATGGGATCCGGGATATCACGAGGTGATCCGGAATGGTCCGGAGAATAAGATTCATATAAGGAAAGACCCGTTTCGGAGTTCGGGAATGATTCCGGTGATTTCATCGGGAATGTTCTAGAAGGTTCCGGATTGTCCGGCACTCCGGGGGGGGGGGGGGAGGGGTACATGAATGTGTCATTACATATTGGAATGATTGCATCATGTACTAAGTGTTCTTGTTGTCCCAAATAAAGGATTAAATTGAATCCTAAAACAGAAAAGTCAAATGTCCAGTTTGAAAGTCAAACGGCTAAAACAAGAAACTGTGGGAAACAAGCAAGAGGAGGTTGAAACCAACTTGGAGGAGGAGTTCCTCTCCTCCAAGCCGGCGGCCAGCCCTAGGCCGAGTTGGGGAGGGACTCCCCTCCCTCCCTGGCGCGCCAAGCCCCTCCACCTATAAAAGGAGGGGCAGGGCCTCCTCCTCTAGACACACAAGTTTCTACCTCTAATCTCCGGTTTAGAGCCGTTCTGGTTTAGAGCTTCTAATTGCTTTAGCCTGCGGTTTAGAGCCTTCTAATTGGTGTGTCTAAACTCTAGACCACTAAGAGCCCTCTCTCTCATACTCCACCATACTCGCTCCGGCTTAAGGCGAAGCCCTGCGGGATTTCCCCTCTACTTCCGGTACCACGCCGTTGTGCTGCCGGAATCGCGAGGAGAGTGCTACAACCTCCGCTGCCTGCTGGAACAAGGGAGAGGAAGGTCTTCGTCGAGTACCGAACGTGTGACCGACTGCGGGAGCGCTGCCGGAACGCAGCGCCGGAAGGATCGTCTACACGATCTTGAGATCGGGAAGAGTACGACTACATCACCCACGAGAATCCGCTCTCGTTAAACACTTTGGAATCTTCGAGGGTAAGTTATTCCATCGACTCGTTGCTACAATCTAGTAGATAGATCTTGGCTTGTTTGTTTGTATGCGATAGAAAATTTTTGTTTTCCATGCTACGAAACCCTACAAAAAGAACAAGGCAAACAAAGCCGGGGATGAGTCAAAAAGACCATGGAACATAGCCTTACTTCGCCCATTCTACACTTAGAAGCCATATATTGCACGTCACGATGTGACGCACCAAGTCAAAGTATCGAGCATGTATTAGACCTCGGAACCCCGAGCGACGACTCGGGGACTGCCTTATGTTGTATCTTATTTTGAATTATGTATTAAACCTCGGCACCCCGAGCAGCGACTCGGAGACTGCCTCAGGTTGTATCTTATTTTGAATTATGTATTAAACCTCGGCACCCCGAGCAGTGACTCGGGGACTGCCCCATGTTGCTTCGTATTTTTAAGTTGCATATTAAAACCTCGTAGCCACGAGAAGTAACTCGGGGACTCCCCCGTGATGCTCTCAACACTGAATTATGCATTATGTTTTGACGACCCAAATAATAACTCGGGGACTGCTTCATGATTTTAGATATTTTTTGAGCACATACAAGAACTCAGCAACCCGAGTGATAACTCGGGGACTGACTTATATTACCCGTGGTTTTTCTCCAGACACATAAAAGTTATGTAGCTAAAATAGAGACTCGAGGGTTCCCCCAAGTTGTTGATCATTACTAGCAAGATATGATATACGCTTGCCTCAGTCATCAAAGGAACAACAAGGTGGAAATGAATAATGATAATAGTAACGAGAATAACAACCCCAGCAGGTCGAAGTATGGTAAGGGATGCAACCTATTCATACCACTTTACCAGAGGATACCTCGGGAAGAATAAATAAGCCAAGCTATGGGCTTCGAGCATTGTACTTCAGGTAGAAGTTGAGAACACAACATCTACACAAACAAGTTTACAAAGGGCAAGCAAGATAAATGCCGAACGAAGGTCAGCCACATGGAAGAATACAATCCAGCTTTACAAAATTAAAAGTTCGGCAAAGCAAAGATATAAAGCAATGAGATTTACTTAGATGGAATAATAATAGTTACCATCACCAATGCCTCCGCGGTGCAAGGCAAAAAAGGTTCACACCACACCAAAATATGGACAATGGTTTCACAAACATCATACGCCCGGCATACCGGGGACTTAAAATAAATTAGAGTTTTTTTAACCTAAATAACGAAAAAGGCCAAATCACCCTTAAGGGGCAGTAACATGGTCAGGAGCATTGGGCATGGGTATCTCGGATGATGGCGGAGCGACCTCGGTCTCCTGCGCAAGGGTATTTTCAGGAACTGGGCGCTCCGAGGTAGCTGGCGTCTCAGCCGAAGTTACTTCGGCTTCAACAGAAGCAATAGTAACCTCGGGGACAAGCCCCGGCTGCTGAGAAACATCAGATTGAGCTCGAGAATTCTCAGTCCCCTTAGAGGACGATCGCGCGTCGCCATCCTCATCCGAGTTTTCATTTGAATCGCGGGACTTATCTGAATCACCCTCCGATTCATCCGGATCGGCCGAATCATCACCTGATGCATCTTCAGCTTCAAAATCATCCGCCGGATTGGGAAGAAAACTCGGCCCTTCAATCCAATTATGCAAGTCAGCATATTCGATAATCTGGAAGGCACGAGCTTGACGGCGAGCAATAAACTCCGGATTTTCCACCCAAGGAGAGCCAGTGCGCAGATGCATCAGAGTATCGAGGGAGATATCTTCATACCAAGACAACACGGCCGTAAGGGCCATGTCAGCACCAGCCCTCCCAGCAGATTCCCTCCAGAGGTTAAGTTGGGTTTGAGATGCCATCAGCCTTAACACAAGCACTTCAACTTCATCAATCTCAGGCGTTCCAGAGGTGTCCGGCCAAATAACATGGTAGGCCCAGATAGCTGCTTGCATCAAATGTCTTCCAATAATCTTCATTGGTCCAATAGCAGCACCGACCGCAATCAGAAAGTCTTCAATAGAGTATTCCTGATCCGAGGTAACAGGAACACCTCGGCGAGCGCGAGCAGTCACCACTGCCTTGGAGCTCACCGGTTTAGCTTCGAGGAAATGATCTGCAAATAAAGGCACCATATAAGATAAGACGAGCAAAAGAAAAACGTAAGTCGGCAAAGAATAGAGACTTATGGTGAATATAATTCAACATTTTATGCAGATCCTGGGTCCAGTCGGCCTTATTCTTCTCAAATTGAGTGATTTCCTCGCTCATCGCTCGGTTCTTTAGCTCGGCAGCGACGAGAAGTTCCTTAACTTTCTGCAACTGCAGGATCAGTTGATTCTTTTTTTATAGAATTCCTGATCAACTTTTTCCAATTCGGGTTTCTGGGAAAGCTTGAGAGACTCAACCTCGGCGCGTAACCGGATTATCTCATCATCCTTCTCTTTGAGTTGCGCCGAATGAGTGGCAGCTTGCTCTAAAAATGCAGCATCATATCAGGCATGGGTATGCATTCTTGATGCAATGCTGCAAATGTGTGTAACTTGGCTATACCAAAGCCGGAAGGTTGTAAGAAACCCAATATTTATCTCGGACAAAAATTAACAAATTAAAAACCAAAAACGAGGAACCAACCTTCAAGAGCGTCAACTTTCTTGGTAAGGCGGGTATTCAAATTATTGATACTAGCTGCACACCAGCAAAGAGTGAATTAGCTCGACAAGCCAAAAATGTTACGAACTTAAGGAACAATACAAAGATTTATTAAATTACCAGTTTTCTTCACTACGGGAACAACCTTCTCAAATTTTTCTTGTAGTTTCTTGTGGGCAAAGAGCAACCTTTGAAATTCGGCAGTCCGCCGATCATGCGCAACCTAGATATAAATAGAAGGTTACAAAACTAGATATTCAAAGTTAAAGCTGATCTGAATCAAGTGAAACTTGACTCGGATCTAAGTGGTTGGATATTCAAAGTTAAAGCTGATCCGAATCAAGTGAAACTTGACTCGGATCTAAGTGGCTGGATATTCAAAATTAAAGGTGATCCGAATCAAGTGAAATTTTACTCGGATCTAAGTGGATGGATATTCAAAGTTAAAGCAGATCCGAATCAAATAAAACTTGACTCGGATCTACGTGGCTGGATATTTAAAGTTAAAGCAGATCCGAATCAAATAAAACTTGACTCGGATCTAGGTGGCTGGATATTCAAAATTAAAGCAGATCAAAGTGGCTAGATATTTAAGCTAAAGCAAATCCGAACTAAGTAAAACTTGACAAAGCTTCAAAACGAATAACAAGTTATCCGTTTGCAAGATTCGGGGACTAGTGTGTATATAATACCATTTGAATGATAGACAAAGTATCAACGAAAGCACTTACCTCATTCATCTTGTCACTATTAAGGACAATTTTAGCAGCCATGTGCATGCGACTGCTGAGGTTGGAAAGCTGAAATGGTTGGCTACTCGGATTGCCTTCAAGTTGATCGGCGGCGCTCCAGTTATTGGCATACTCCACCAAAGAGCCAAGGCTGTTCCCGCTCTCAATGCGAGTCAACACTTTACCTCGGGCCCGGTGTGTGACCACCGCCGTCACCGGACTCTTGTGAAGAGTAAGTTGAGTGTCGGTAGCAGGGTGACAACACGCTTAGAGGAGGAAGCTCCCTTGCGAAGTTCATCAGCTATGTTGGGATGAGAAGAGGAGGCTGGCCCTTTCTGAGAAGCCGAAGGTTTAGTAACAACAGTCTTCCTACTTTTAGTAGAGACCTCGGCAGGGGCAGCAACCTCAGCACTAGGAATCACGCCCTGGGGGGCAGGAGGAACTAAAACTTCCAAGGGGGCCGAGGTGGTGATATCCTCGGATGGAATTGGAGCAGCAGCTGGGATTTTGGTGATCAAAGTATCATTGGGGGAAACTTTGGTGGTCATGACGGGAGCAACGGGCTCAACCGGGTGATCCGGTGTAGGAGTTATGTCGGCAATAACGGCGAGGGCGATAGGCAAATCTCTTCCAGGCAACATATGGGTCGGCGTAGGAGGAGAATCAACACGAGAGGGACTGGGAACCCGAGTATCTTCTGGAGGAGGAGAAGGCGGTCGAGTAGTATGGGTCGTCATACTCGGACCGCTAGGCTTTGCGGAGAGAGGAGCTCTGCGAAAGACAAAAAAGTCAAGTCAATAGACAGAAAGAGAGAAACAAGAAATACAAATGAAAGTAAACTCACCCAGTTACCACAGGCATGGCCTTACGCCTCGGAATATGCTCGGCAGACTTCTTCACTCGCTTCTTGGGGGCAGCACTAGAGGGATCTGCCGGAGCGGTGCGCTTCTTCGAGGTAGCAGGAGCTTGAGAAGTAAGAGGCTAGGCGTCGTGCACCTGCCTAGCTGGATTAGCTGGGAAAGTAGGAGCCGGAAATGCGTAAGATATAGGCACCGCGGCAACTACCTCAAGAATTTGGACGTCGTCCGAGTCACCTTCATCTGCGTGGGCCGAGGTCTTGCCACGGGCGCGAACCGGAGCAACATCCGACTTAGGGACGAACTCCTCCGAGTTAGGTTCCTCGTTGTCCGGGGTATTCCGATCTGCAGTCCAGGAAGAGCCAAAACCTCGGCATCCTCGGTCTTTTGCTCCGCAAACCTCTGCGAGAGAAAAAACAAAATAGGATTAGCAAAAGAACAGTCACAAAGGTGACTCGAAAGCAAACACCAATGCGTAAATTTACCTGAGGAGGGGGATTCCCGCGAGTGAATGGCTTCAGTCTCCATGCCCACTCCTCCGGCATATTGGTCTTGAAGATAGCTCGGACACGCTTATAAATGTGATAGTCGTCGAGCTCAACCGTTGAAACTCGATTGGGATCGAGAGGACCACTCATGTAACAAATCTTGTGAGAGCGAAGCTGAAAAGGGAAGATTCAGCTGCTGATGAATGCCGTCATCAGATCCTCACCACGGAGCCCGGCGCGGATCAACTCCTTGAGCCGAATCTCAAATGCCTCGGCCAGAGCATGGCTCTTCCTAGGGTTGTAGTTCCAATTCTTCTTGGAAGGGGGCCGATAGAAAAAGCGGGGAGCTGAATCTGATCTTCTTTCCCCGTATTTTTGACATAGAAAAATGATCTATGTCATTTCTTACAAGACTCGAGGCCGACGACACGCGGGAACTCAGAGTTTCTCTGAGGTGTAATAGACGTAGCCCCACATTGGGTAAGAGATTTCTCGGAAGGGTGAAGAGATTTGTCCGGCACGACATTAGATCGGATTTGGAAGAATTTGGACCAGACATGTACGGAGAGCCAAAGGCCAAAGTACCCCTCCGAAGCCGAGATAAAAGCTGACAAAGAGGCGATAGCATTGGCCGGCAGATGATGCGGCTAGAGGCCGAAGTAATCGAGGAACCCCCTAGCAAAGTCACTAAGGGGGAGGCCGAACCCACGAGCAAAGTGGGACATGAAGACTACATACTCTCCCTCGTTGAGCACTAGAGAGGATTCTTTGTCGGGCAAGCGACAGCTTACGTCGGCGGGGATCCGGTGCGTCTTGATTAACCACTCTACCTCACGGCGAGTGACAGTGGAACCCTGCCAAGAACCCCGTTCCGGACCGGATGCAAAGTCATCCTCCTCAACGAGGGCTCCGCTGGCAGAACTAGACATGGGCTCGTCGGAGGAATCAACGGAGGAGAAACTAGTGGTGGGGAGAGGCCTAGAGGTGTAGGGCCCCGTCGTGATTCTAACGAGCGCGGCAGCGAGACGAAGAAGAACCGCCGTGAGGAATCTAGGAAGGCAGAAGGAATGCCTAGGGCGGAAACCTAGCGGCGGTGCCGTAGGATAACTCACCAACGAAGGCGACAGAGCGAGGGCACAGCGGTGAGGTCGTCGTAGCAGGAGAACTGCAGCATGACCGTCGAGGAGGTCGACGATGGCGCAACCGCTAGCACACGAACGGAGGCACCGGCGCGAGGAGGAAGAAGAAGGGCAAACGAAGGGGGAAAGTAAATCATCTAGGCCCGCTCCCCTATTTATAACCGCGCAGTATTAGCGGTAGTGGGATCGTGGGTGCGCCACAATAACCGTGTAATCACGCCCGTGGTGGAACCGTACGCAACTAGTGGAGCCACACCACTGGACACACGGCACAGGAGAGGATCGGGCCAACTGACCGATGCGGTACTCGAGGCGTCACTACGCCGACGCGACGGGGGCAGTAATCACTGTAGATTGTCAGTAAACTCTATAGAGGAACAAAAAACTAGAAGAACAATGATGAGTGGTACACGTAGGACAAGGCGTGCTCAGGAAGCTGCATGGATACCTCGAACAGAAAGAAGTAACTCGTAAAGAAAGAGAGAAGTATGACGGGAAACTGATGTGGCCCGGCCGAGGTTTCAGGCAGGACCACACCAGCTTCGGGGACTAATGTTGGGGAGGTAACCCCGGATAGGGTCAAGACAGGGGAAAGACGAAAGGAATCTCCCTTATCGTAAGCCGAATTACTGATTGTGTCGGCCGAATCATGTAAGAGTCGGCTGAGATAAGCACGGCCATGACGAATGTAGAATGAGTAGCACCTTATCCGGCCGACATATGAGTTAAGTCGGCCGAATGAGTCTGACTAACTTGAATGCAGGTGAAGGCCGAGCCGAGTTATGTGAGACACGACTGAATAACATGAAGCTTGCCGGAGAAGGAGGTGCCTATAGTCAAACCCTAGTCACTGGCTAAGAGGAATCTAGACAGAGCCAAGCACAAAGGACAAGGAGCAGAGCAGCAGAAGGGCAGACGAACGTCACGGAGGTGACAGTGGGGAAGCCCGAGGCACGCATGTGAAGGTTTCTGGAACATTGTCGCCGATAGAAGGGCGACACGGAAAGGAGGCCGCCAAGTTACCATATTGGGACAAGCATATTCCAAGGATATGCTTGCCACGTCAGCCCTAGAAGGAACCAAGGCACCCCTTTATAAGGGGGGACGTGGGCTCCTGAGGGGGGATCGATTCACTCTACGCCGGAAGGCTCGTGTATTAGTGTTCTTCCTCTCTATGAGACTCCTCTAGAAACACTTGTATCCATTGAGAAGAGGAATAGAGATTTACTTGTAGAATTGCCGAGTGTAGAAATCACTACATCTTCCCTCCCCAGATCCCACTAGCATCCATTAGCCCCATACTTTAGCCTACCCATGGCATCTGGTGTGCCACCACCATGACAGACCTTCTGTTGCTCAAATCAAAAAGTGTTGAACTAACGTTAGTTAGCTAACATACTGGGGAATGTATTCATAAATTTTGATCTCAATCCGAGTTACAGAGACACCTCACGAATTTTTATGGTGGAGGACAGAAATCTGTTTCGGGACAGCAACTCCCCAAATCTTACTTCCCTCTCATTAGAGGTCATTTTTGGCACAAAAAGCAAATAAAAAAGGATAAGGAGAGGTAATTACTGAAGTAATAACTTCCAAGACTCAAGAAAACTCTTGGGTTATCTCCCAACAAGTACTTTTCTTTAATGCCTTTAAGTTAGGCATGATAGTTTCAAAGATGCTCACATAGGAAATATGAATTGATTTAAAAGAGAGCATCAAGAAGCAAATTCAAAGAACATTTAAGTCTAACCCACTTCCTATGCATAGGAATCTTGTATATAAACAAGTCATGAAAGCAAAAAGCAACAAGCATAGGAAAGCAAAACAAGTGCAACTTCAAGACTTTCAACATAAAGAGAGGAAACTTAATATTATTGAGATGCATAAGACCATCTTTCCCTTTCTCATAATAACTTTCAGCAGCATCATGAATAAAATTAACAATATAACTATCACATAAAGCATTCTTATCATGAGCCACATGCATAAAATGATTATTACTCTCCACATAAGTCATAGTGGGAGCAAATTCAAAAAAAAAATAGCTATCATTACTATTCTCATCACCATAATCATCAAATATAGGAGGCATATTGTAATCACAATTAATTTTCTCCTCAATAGTAGGTGGACTGAAAATATCAAACTCATCATTGTAATCATCATAAATTAGAGGTTTGGTATCATCATAAGCAATACAATAGCTATCTTCCAAAGCTGGGGAACAAAAAAGATCATTTCCATAAAAACTAGCTTCCCCAAGCTTAGACTTTTCCATAGAATTATCAATAATGGTGTCCAAAGAGTTCATACTAATAACATTGCTATTAGCATGCAAATAAATCTCCATAGGTTTTTTAATTTTCTCTTCAAACACTTCATGTCCTAACTCAAGATAAATGCTATAAAGCTCTCTAATTTTGTTGTTGTTTTCCATTAAGCCTAACTAGTGAAAACAAGAAACAAAAAGACAAAACTGCAGAATCTAAAGGAAATAACTTCGAGCACTCACACCGGAGGATGTGAGTACCTTTTACCTTACCTCCCTGGCAACGGCGCCAGAAAAGAGCTTGATATCTACGCACTTCTATTCTTGTAGATAGTTGTTGGGCCTCCAAGTGCAGAGGTTTGTAGAATAGCAGCAAGTTTCCCTTAAGTGGATTACCCAAGGTTTATCGAACTTAGGGAGGAAGTGGTCAAAGGTAATCCCTCTCAAGCAACCCTTCAATCAAGATACAAGAAGTCTCTTGTGTCCCAACACACCCAATATAGGTGCACTAGTTCGGCGAAGAGATAGTGAAATACAAGTGATAACGGTGCCAGAAAATAGCTTCTGACTTGTTGTTGACGTGGGGCAACGTGTGTGAGTGCCAGAAAATACTTTGATGGAGCTTGATGGTGAGGTAAAGACTAAAGCAAGCAAACATGCAATAGATCTAGTATCAAACGGTGTTTCAATGCTTAGAAACAAGGCCTAGGGATCATACTTTCACTAGTGAACACTCTCTCATATAAATATCCTCTCTTCATGATACTACTCTTAACTACTCTCCGGTTGGACACTCTAATTCATGGTAGGGCTATAACAGCGCACCTCAAAGTCCGCCTTCCCCAATCTAGATAACCCCACACTGTCACCTTGAGCCCTAGATGGTTCCAACAAACACCACAATTTCATAGAGACATCCAACTCCAAATATAACTCATAACAAATATTCAATCTAGCCAAAGTGCCACACATGGTATGCACGCTGTCACTTTCACATACGTGGGGAAAAGCATAGATCTATTAAAGCACAAAGAATATTTATGTAGACTCAAACCTAAGTGCCACCATGGCGTGCACGCTGTCACTTTCACACACATGGGGAGAACAGAGATCTATTGAAGCACTTGAGTAGCAAGGTAGATCTACTAGATTACAAATATCATGACCACAACAAGATCATGCATAGAGAGAGAGATGAACACATAGCTACCGGTAGAGCCCTTAGCCTCGAGGAAGAACTACTCCCTCCTCATCATGGTAATAAGCAACGGTAATGAAGATGGTGGTAGAGATCGATGGAGATGGATCCGAGAGCACTTCCCTGTCCCGGCAAGGTGCCGGAACAGAGACTTTCTGTCCCCCGAATCTCCCCTTCAGTGGCGGTGGCGCTACATAGGTTTTCATGGATTTCTTCTAGATTGTTTAGGGTTTTTGGGTCAAAGGCTTCTTATAGGCGCATGAATCAAGGTCGATGGGGGTCTAGGGGGCCCACACCCCCTCCAGGCGCCTCCAGGGCTTGCCCATGCCTAGGGGGTGCGGCCACCCTGTGGCCCCCCTCCGGCTCTGCTTCGTGGTTCCGTGTTGCTCCGGGAAAATAATAACTTTGGATTTTGTCCCGTCCAATTTCGAGAATATTGATTTTCTGCCTTTTTAGAACCAAAAACAGAAGAAAACAGGCAACTAACACTGTGACAAATTGTTAATAGGTTAGTTGCAGAAAACATATAAAAATACCTCAAAGTATAGACAAAGCAAAGCAAAGTAGATACAAAACAAGCATGGAACACCCGTGACACCCCAAGAAATATTCAAGAGGTACAAGCGTCAAAGGTTGGGGATGCCCAAGTCATCCCCTTCTTCATCAATAAAAATCCCATGTCTCTTTCTAGACACTTCGTTTTTATTGTTTCATGCACTGTTGTGTTGTTCTTGGAACGTCTTTGTTTTTGTCTTTAGTTTTATTTTGCTTCGTTTGCTGCAATAAGTTGGTTGGATCCCAGCATACTTCTTTTGGAGAGAGACACACTCTATTTTCATTGCTTAGAACACTCTAGTTTTCACTCTTATTGTTCTGTGAGTGTTCACTTTTGCTAACACTGTGTTTAGCCTTAGTTTTCTTGTGCTTTCAGCTTAGAATTTTTTAGTTCTTCTTTATGGATTCATGAGACAAGCTCACTAATTTTTTTGTGATATCTTTGTGAGTTGTTTCAAATAAGTCGATTGGTGTTGGAAAGGAGTAG
Source organism: Avena atlantica (assembly GCA_910589765.1). Classification (NCBI taxonomy): domain Eukaryota; kingdom Viridiplantae; phylum Streptophyta; class Magnoliopsida; order Poales; family Poaceae; genus Avena; species Avena atlantica. The sequence continues at coordinate 235,340,579 of OU342738.1, forward strand.
GAAGCTTCATGCTTATAAAACATCTAAAACATCTTATATTTCTAAACGGAGGGAGTAGCTAGCATATAAAAAACCACCATAACAAGCAATACAAAATTATTAAACTTGTTTCTCATAAATCATACAAAGGGCGTTCTGAACTGTTGTTGACAATCGCAGCCATAAATGCGTCCTTGCATGCTTATGTCAAGTACAAGATATGATCTCAAACTTGGAAAGGCCCAACAGAACCAAGATTCTAAATTTTGTAAAATAAAATTCCACATAAGTTCACTACTCTACAAAAATTAATCAGCCTGATTGCACGAAATGAGCAGGTCTTCCAGCGTTTTATCACCTTGGACCAGATAGACCCATCTCTATATAAAACAAACAAATAAAGTATACATCAGAAGATTGAACACCTCAACAGAACATTCACTCTTCAAATTTAAGCATAGAAGCATACAGAGTTAATAGTAGCCCTGATACTAGAAAAAGTAACTTTACAAAATTTGATTGTCTAAGACATAAACACTATGGCCAAGACAGACATCAGAGTACATGCGCAGCATATCCACAATAGCCAAGCACCCACCTTAAGACATTGCGTAAATGTTTCACGTATCATCGTTTTCATCTGAGAAAAGAAGAATGGTAATATTGTAAACTACACTGGCAGCCAGATTTGAAAATACCTCTTTGTTAAATATAATTTCAAGAGAAAATGCAAGTGTCTCAGAATGAACACAGGGAACAATATAGGATTACTGAATAAATAATATTGCATATATTTCTCAGACATGTAGGGTTCATAAAGGATCAACCACTGCGTGTAACATAGGAAAATGGTGTATTTTATCCATCAAATTGTTCTTCAACAAACAAGCTAATGATTCTACGTAAATAAGAGAACCCCTAATCTTCAGATCCAAATTTGACATGTTTAGGCACTCATGCTTGTTGTGAAGCAAAACAGCAAGCTCCCAGTAAAATACCTTTCATGAACTAGCAAGTCATGTGCCTGCAGAAACCAAATTTCTTACTCAATTGACCTCAATACATAAAACTATGAAAGACAAATGTCAAACAAGTGAATTTGTAATTGTTATAGCATGGAAAAGACGAATGTTTTTTCTCTCTTTAGGAGTCTAGGTAAAGGCGTATTATGGAGTGCTTATCAGCTAGAAAGATCCAAAGATAGGACTGACATCTGCAACTTATAGAAAGTGATTTTAAGTTCCTACCCAGACATAAAAGCACAAAATTGATGTACACGCATTATTCCGAACAAATAGAGTTTATCCACAGGGACATTTCTAATCGTCCGTTCTCAAAAAAAATCCCATCGGAATAGATCAACACTGAAATCTCACAGACAAGTGGATACCAAACATATTGGAATTTTTGCACATTTGTCACACTTTTTATCTGAAATTTGCATATTTACCATATGACCACCACATGTCAGTGACACAGAAAATGGCAAATATGCAAGGTGCAAAGAAAAGTGTGGCAAATGTGCAAATCCCCCAACATATTTGGGACAAAAACTACATAGATGCGAACCAACAGGGAAGTAACAAACGGAAGCACATATCAAACAAACAGCATCAGATTCTTCAACAAGCTAAGCAAGCAACCAAACTATTGACGCGCAAGTAAGGTAATATATAAGTATGCACGGGCACAGTTCTCACCCAAACGGAAAAGACAGACAAGAGCATCATCGATCGTACGATGTTAAAGTCCGGGATAGGTGCGACAGAGGATACCCTGAGAGAGAGCGCAGGAGCTCCGGGACGCCGTGCTCAGCCGCGAAGTCAGCCTCGCCGCGGCTACCGCGCTGTGCAGCGGCAGCAGCGACATTCCGGCGATGCACCCAAGCTCCATCGGCAACCTGCACGCCACAAAGCCTTCAGCGTCACAGATCCGGAACTACTTGCATAGGGCAAACAAGTGAATTACCGTTTGTTTACCTGGAGATGCACGGGGCGCGCCTTGCGGCGGAACGGCCGACGGAGGGGATGGAGCGGGAGGCTGCCGAGCGGCAGGCTGCGGAGGCCACGCGGGCGGCGGCGCGGAAGGTCGAGGCCATCTCGAAGGCTTGGTGGGGATCAGAGATGGGGGAGGGAGAGGAGGATGGGCGTGGGGGAGGAGTTTAGGTCTCGGTTCTGGAAGATGCGGCGGCGGTGGCGGCACGAACATGAGGGCAGGACACTTTCATTACCACGTTGGGCCGTTCGGCCCATAATTGTGGGTTATGTTCCGCGTCCCGCGGAATGTGCCACACGGCAGGGTTTGGTTTTTTCTTGGGGAGGCCAAACATCGGGCACCATGGGGGCGGGTCTTAGACTAGCCCCGACGGGTATCATAGGTGGTATCATGCATTACATGAATGCAAAATGCTTATGTATCATAGCAATTAATGATAAAAGAGATTGTGTTGGTATCATAGATAGATACGGTATCATAGCACATAAAACTGTAAAAAATAATCTCAAACAAATCTTGTCCATAATTTTTCATTGAGATTCTACAAAACAATAAATACACCAAGACTATGATACTACTATATGGTACTATGCACTGTGAAGATGGTATCATATACTAGTATCATATGTATGATACTACTATATGATACTCCCCATTGTGACTAGTCTTAGGATCCGGCTCAAACCGTCCAAACCAGCAAAAAATTCTAGTACAATCTTATTTATAAATCCAATCTAAACTTTGAAACTAGTGTAAAATTTTGAACTAGTCCAAATCGGTTAAACTAGCCAAACCGTGTTTGCACAGGCTTAGTTCTGGTAGTGCAGGGCGTGATACGTCGAAAACGTATCTATAATTTTTGATGCTCCATGTTTGTTTAGTATCTACTTTGTTTTGCTTTGTCTACACTTTGAGTTACTTTTTACATGTTTTCTGGTACTAACCTATTAACAAGTTGTCACAGTGTCAGTTGCCTGTTTTCTGCTGTTTTTTGGTTCCAAAAAAGTTAGTAAAGAAATATTCTCGAAATTAGACGGGACAAACGTCAAAGTCAATTACTTTCCGTGGGGAACAAGAAGTACAGAGGGGAGACGGAGAAGCGGGCCAGGGCGCCCACACCCCCCTAGGTGCGGGTCGGGCCTGCCCCGCACCTAAGCAGGGTGTGGGGCCCCTGGCCGCCTCCTAGGCCTCCCCGTCGCCTATAAAAAGCCCCCGATGCAGAAACCCTAAGTACCTGATCAAATCTCCACGAAACCTTCTGTAGCCGCCGCCACCATCGTTCCTAGATCGGAGGGGATCTAAAGTTCTTCCCGGCACCCTGCCGGAGGGGAGATCATCCCGGAGGCCTTCTCTCTGGTATGATGCGTGAGTAGTTCCATCTTGGACTACGGGTCCATGTAGTAGCTAGATGGTTGTATCTCCTCTTTTGTGCTTTCATGTATATATCTTGTGAGCTCCGTTTATGATCAAGATCTAATCTATTTGTAATTATGCATGTTGTGTTTGCGGGGATCCGATGGATATTGAGATTATTATGTTGGTTTGATTACTGGTTTGTCTTTATGATTCTATCATGTCTGTGTTGTTTGTGATCTTGCATGCTCTCCGTTGTTAGTAGTTATCTTGGCCAAGTAGTTGCTATTGACTCCAAAAGGGGGTATTTATGCTCGATAGTGGGTTCATGCCTCTAGTTTCCAAGGGAAGTGACAATAATCTCTTCGGTTGTAGATGTGTTGTTGCTACTAGGGAGAAAACAACGGTCTCTTGTTCATGGAACATGTGGACTGTTTACCTTACACGCTTTGCTTAAAGCAGTTGTCTGTTGCTTGCAACTAAATACTGGAGGAGGTTCGTATGATAACCTGAAGGTGGACTTCTAGTCATAGATGCAGTTGGATGGCGGTCTATGTATCTTGTTGTATTGCCCAATCGAATCTCATAGGATCTTTCTGACTAGTAATTGCATTGTTATGTCTTGCTCAGTTCCTATTAATTGCCCTGCTGTAATTTGTTTACCCTTCATGCCATGTTGTTTATCTTAGGAGAGCACCTCTAGTGAACTATGGACCCCGGTCCAATCTCTACCATTGATACATCTTCCACTGTTATTTGTTTACTTGCTGCAAACCACCATTACCTTCCACACCATACGTTTAATCCTTTGTTATAGCAAACCGGTGAGCTTGACAACCTCACTGATTCGTTGGGGCAAAGTCTTGAGTTTGTGTTGTGTAGGTCTCCGCATTGCTTGCAACACCTGTGTTACGTTTCCTTCCTCTTCTGGTCTGATAACCTCGGTCTCTACTGAGGAAAGACTTGTTGTTGTGCTTATCACACCTTGCTCTTGGGGTTTCCAACGAAGTGCTCCACGTCAAGCACCATCAACAAGTTTTCTAGCGCCGTTGCCGGGGAGGCTAAGGACGTATTCACTAGGGGAGTCCTTCATTTTCTTTCTCTTTACTTTGTTTTTAGTTTTCTTTATTTCTTTTGTTTGGTTTTGTTTGCCTCTTTTCAAAAAACCAAAAAAATTAGTCTAGTTTGGTTTGCTTGCTTTATTCAAAAACACAAAAAAAATAGTTCCTACTCTAGCTGTTGTTGTTTTTGGCTTGCCCACCTTTGCCAAAATGAACTCTGCTAGGAACACCAAGTTGTGTGACTTTACTAGCACCAACAACAATGATTTCCTTAGCACACCTATTGCTCCACATGCTCCTAATGCTACCTTTTATGAAATTAAGCCTACTTTGTTGAATCTTGTGATGAGAGAGCAATTTTCTCGTGCTAGTTCTGATGATCCTGCTGCCCATCTCAATAGCTTTATTAAACTTTGTTGAGATGCAAAAGTATAAGGATGTAAGCTCAAGCTTTTTCCCTTTCTCTTTGAGAGGAAAAGCCAAAGAATGGTTGCTATCCTTGCCTAAAAATAGTATTGATTCTTGGACTAAGTGTAAAGATGCTTTTATTGGAAAGTACTATCCTCCTGCTAATATTATATCTATGAGAAGTGACATTATGAAATTTAAACAACTTGATAGTGAACATGTTGCTCCAGCTTGGGAAAGAATGAAATCTTTGGTTAAGAATTGCCCCACTCATGGACTCACTGCTTGGATGATTATCCAGACTTTTTATGCAGGTTTGAACTTCTCCTCAAGAAATTTGTTAGATTCCACTGCTAGAGGTACCTTCATGGGACTCACTTTGGGTGTGCAACAAGGCTCCTTGATAATATGATGGTTAACTACTCTGAATGGCATGTTGAAAGAGATCCACATGGTAAGAAAGTAAATTCTGTTGAGGAAACTTCCTCTTTGAGTGAAAAGATTGATGTTATTATGGCTATGCTTGTTAATGGGAAAGCTCCTCCAGATCCTAATAGTGTTCTCTTAGCCTCTTTGGTTGCTCAATAAGAGCAACTTGATGTGAACTTCATAACAATTTCAACAACAATGCTTATAGGAGTAATTTTGGTGGTAACAACAATTATAGGCCTTATCCTCCTAATAATGGAAATTCTTATAGAAACTCTTACAATAATGCTAGAAGTGCCCCCTCTGAACTTGAGGTCATGCTCAAAGACTTTATTAGTAAACAAACCACTTTCAATAAGGCTATAGAGGAAAAGCTTTTAAATGTTGAGAAAAATATATCCTCTTTGTCTGAAGCTCAAACTTCCTTGGTTAATAAAATGGCTGCTAAACCTGAAACTATGGAAAATACCTTTGCTACTGCTCATGCCATACAAGTTACTATTGATGAAAATGTTAGGTTGTTAGCTCAACTTCATGCTAAGTGGGAAAGGGAAGCTGAAATTGATAGAAACAATAGTGTGTGCACCATCACCACTAAACCACAAGTAGTCCCTATTCCTACTCCTATTATGCCTACTACTAGTGATGCTAAGCTTGATTTTGATATTGATGGTTGCAATATTTCTGAAGTGATTATGTTCCTACAAAATCTTTCTAAAAGTCCTGATGCTAGTGATATGCATGTTTCCTTTACCAAACATATTACATATGCTCTTGTGAAAATTAAGGAAGAGAAGCTAAAACACAAAGCTACTATTCCTAGAAAAGTAGAAGATAGTTGGGAACCCATTATTAATATGCAAGTGAATGACTTTGATCTCAAAGCTTCATGTGATTTAGGTTCTAGTGTCTCTATTATGCCTAGGAAGATTTATGAAATGCTTGATTTGCCACCATTGGAAGATTTTTTTTGGATGTCCCACTCAATGACAATGCTAAGAAGAAACTAATGGGGATTATTAATGATGTTCTCATCATGGTTAAAAATGCTTATGTCCCTGTTGATTTCTATGTTTTGGATGTTGAATATAATGCTTCTTGTCCTATTACTTTGGAAAGACCTTTTCTTAGAACAGTTGGTGCCATCATTAATATGAAAGAAGGCACCATCAAATATCATTTTCCATTCAAAAAGGTATTGAACACTTCCCTATGAGGAGAGAGAAGTTACTTTTTGCTCCTCCTTTAAAAGCAAGATTTGATGTTAATGCTTCCTCATTTCAAAATACTTAATTCTTCTTGCTTCTTGTGCCTAACTTAAAGACGTTAAATAAAAGTACTTGTTGGGAGATAACCCAAGAGTTTCCTTGAGTCTTGGAAGTTATTACTTTAGTAATGACCTCTTATTATACTTTTTGTTTGCTTTTTGTGCCAAGAATGACCTCTAATGAGAGGGAAGTAAGATTTGGGGAGTTGTTGTCCCGAAACAGATTTCTGTCCTCCACCAAAAAAATTCGCGAGGAGTATCTGTAACTCGGATTGAGCTCAAATTTATGAATAAATCCCCCAGTATGTTAGCTAACTTTCGTTAGTTCAACACGTTTTGATTTGAGCAGCAAATGATGTTCGAAAAAATCGGTTTCTACCTGCTTGTCTGTTTTGACAGATTTCTGCCATTATTTGCATTTGCTTCTTATTGTTTCCTTTTTGAGTTCTCTTTAGGTGAATTGAGATTTTTAAGGAGTTACTACAGTATCTTGTGTTTTTAGTGAAAAGCCTTGCTGTTCCAAATGCCAGAGGACTAATATCTTTTGAATAAGCTAATGTTGCTAATGAAGATTGTGTGAAGTTTTGTATGAAGGAAAAATTTCAGGTGTAGAGAGAGAATGATGCAATGAGATGAAGAATGGACAAAAGCTCAAGCTTGGGGATGCCACCATGGTGTCACCCCAAGAAATCCAAGAGGTACAAGCGTGAAAGCTTGGGGATTCCCAAGGCATCCCCTTCTTCATCAATAAAAAGCTCAGGTCTGTTTAGACACTTCGTTTTTATTGTTTCATGCACAGTTGTGTTGTTCTTCGAGCGTCTTAGTTTTCGTTTTCTTTACTTAGTTTGTTCCATTTGCTTGAGTAGTTTGGGCCCCCGTTCTCGCTGTGTTGTTTTGCAAATAAGTTGCTTGGTGTTGGAAAGGACTAGTAAGTTCTTGCTTGTAAGTGCAAGAGGAGCTTGCATTGACTGTGACTTAGACTTTAGCATGACATGCTAGGTGTTGTTTTGACCTTATGCTTAGTGATTATTGTTGTAGCATGTTTTGTTCCAAACAATTGGGATTGCTTAGTGTGCCTTGAAGAAATTATGCGTTGTTTTAGCATGTAAAAGCATAGTATTGTGGTATTCTCCTTTGATGATTTGCTTGGGTTGACTTGGCACATGCTCACACCATGTTATGACTTTGAATAAGTAACCATAGCCTATATGATCATGTAGTCCTTGACTTGTAGTACCACTCTTTGTTTTATTAGTAATGCTTTGTTGCACTGCATGATTATGGCCATTATTGCTCTCTTATTTGGTTGCTCTCAGTCCTTTGCTAGCCTCCACTTGTGTGAGTAAGCTCTACTCATGCTTGCAACTTCCAAGAAACCAAGTTATTCCAAAGTATCCACTATAAACTCCTATGCCTGGTGTGTTACACCATTCCAAGTATATTCTTGTTTTCAGCTATCTTCCAATTAAAAACTATTTTGTTATGTGAAAACTTAGTGATTAAAGCCCTCACAAACTTGATGGAACACTTTATATTCTTTTCTCCTAATAAACTTGGACCATTGTGTCTTCTGTGTTGTATATGCTTTCAATTATACGTTGGAATTAGCAGAACCGTGCTGTCACAGGAAACGTTCTCAACATTGTACTTGTACTTTGTACTCAGTTGATATCATGATCTTTTGTCTATGGATGTCACTGGTGTGAAATAAAGAGGGAACTTGTAAATCCATGGAGTTTGTATCCCGTGTTAGAGAAACGCCTGGGCCGCTATCCTAAACCATGTGTAATCATGGTGGAAACTTGCAGCATCACCATAGTGACATCTATGAAGCATTCTTTTTATAAAAAAGAGACACATTGAGAAAAGAGGAAAGAGAGAAAAAAACACCATATTCCCATGGTAAATAAGAAGATTGATGAGATGCTCATTATCTGCTTGCCTTGTCATTTTGGTTATGGGAAAGCTCCTGTGCCATGTGCAAGGGGTACCCCGTTGGCGGTTCTCAATGATATGCAAATACTTACAACGACAAGAACTTACATGTGACTAAAGTTGAGTAGCATGAGGTGTGTCCCTCGTATTCAAGGGACTTGAGATTGCCAACTTACACTTCGTCAAGCATATACTCCATCTTTGTTCACTTTAACCTTAATCACTTCAAGATGCTTATGTTAGGGGCAATGAGGGCTGAAATTTAACAAGTACCATGATTTTTGGAAGCTCTTTTTGGAACTTGAAATCCCTGCTTCCTTTATATAAAAGGTCTTTCTTCCACCATTATATTGAGTCTTCACCTTCTACCTTTAGGCACCATTAAGAGAGCATAGTTGTCATTCTGTGTGCAGTGTTCCAAAGCTTATCAATTGATGCATATTGTGATATTACTTGCTCTTGTGCTATTTGTTTCTAGTCACTCTTGTGAACTTTTGATACGTTGTAAACGTATCTATAATTTTTTATGCTCCATGCTTGTTTAGTATCTACTTTGCTTTACTTGTCCACACTTTGAGGTGATTTTTACATGTTTTCTGGTACTAACCTACTAACAAGTTGCAACAGTGTCAGATGCCTGTTTTCTGCTGTTTTTGGTTTCAGAAAAGTTAGTAAAGAAATATTCTCGGAATTGGATGGGACAAATGTCAAAGTCAATTACTTTCCGTGGGGAACAAGAAGTCCAGAGGAGAGCCAGAGGGGCCGGCTTGGGTGGCTAGACCCACCCTAGGCGCGGGTGGGCCCCAACCCGCGCCTGGCTAGGGTTTGGCACCCCTGGCAGCCGCCTCGGCCTCCCCCTTCGCCTATAAGAAGCCCCTGATGTAGAAACCCTAAGCACCCGATCAAATATCCACAAAACCGTCTGTAGCCGCCGCCACCATCGTCCCTAAATTAGGGGGATCTGAAGTTCTTCGCGGCACCCTGCCGGAGGGGACATCATCCCGGAGGCCTTCTCTCCGGTATGATGCGTGAGTAGTTCCACCTTGGACTATGGGTCCATGTAGTAGCTAGATGGTTGTATCTCCTCCTTTGTGCTTTCATGTATAGATCTGGTGAGCTCCGTTTATGATCAAGATCTAATCTATTTGTAATCATGCATGTTGTGTTTGCGGGGATCTGATGGATATTGAGATTATTATGTTGGTTTGATTAATGGTTTTGTCTTTATGATTCAATCATGTCTATGTTGTTTGTGATCTTGCATGCTCTCTGTTGTTAGTAGCTATCTTGGCCAAGTAGTTGCTAGTGACTCCAAGAGGGGGTATTTATGCTCGATAGTGGGTTCATGCCTCTAGTTTCCAAGGGAAGTGACAATAATCTCTTCGGTAGTAGATGTGCTATTGCTACTAGGGAGAAAACAACAGTCTCTTGTTCATGGAACATGTGGACTGTTTACCTTACACGCTTTGCTTAAAGCAGTTGTCTGTTGCTTGCAACTTAATACTGGAGGGGGTTCGGATGATAACCTGAAGGTGGACTTCTAGTCATAGATGCAGTTGGATGGCGGTATATGTATCTTGTTGTATCGCCCAATCAAATCTCATAGGATCTTTATGACTAGTAATTGCATTGTTATGCCTTGCTCAGTTCCTGTTAATTGCCCTGCTGTAATTTGTTTACCCTTCATGCCATGTTGTTTATCTAAGGAGAGCACCTCTAGTGAACTATGGACCCCGGTCCAATCTTTACTATTGATACATCTTCCACTGTTACTTGTTTACTTGCTGCAAACCACCATTATGTTCCACACCATATGTTTAATCCTTTGTTACAGCAAACCGGTGATCTTGACAACCTCACTGATTCGTTGGGGCAAAGTCTTGAGTTTGTGTTGTGCAGGTCTCCGCATTGCTTGCAACACCTGTGTTACGTTTCCTTCCTCCTTCTGGTTCGATAACCTCGGTCTCTACTGAGGGAAGACTTGCTGTTGTGCTGCTTCATACCTTGCTCTTGGGGTTCCCAACAGGCTTCACATAAGTTGTGCAAGCATCAAGCTTTTCTGACGCCGTTGTCGGGGAGGCTATGGACGTCTTCAAAAGGGGAGTCCTTCACTTCCTTTCTCTTTACTTTGTTTCTTTTGCTTGGTTTGTTTGCCTCTTTTCAAAAAACCCAAAAAAAAATAGTCTAGTTTGGTTTGTTTGCTTTATTAAAAAACACAAAAAAATGAGTTCCTGCTCTTGTTGATGGTCTGTCTTTGCCTTGCTCGGTCATTCTTTCTATCAATGGATGGTTTCTTTGAAACTAGTTCTTATTGGCAAGGTGGGTTCACGAAAGAACAAAAGTATTATTACAAGGAACACTGTTTGTCACAAAAAGTAAAACACTTATGGGAACAAATTGATAAGTTGAATACTATTGCTAGAGAGGTGTGCTCCACTTATAATGTTACTTATTGCTTTGATAAAGCTTGTTGCTGCATGAGTTATAAGCACCTACCCTTTCAATGTGAGTATAATGACAATGTTACCATATCTTCTTATGTTAAAGTAAATTATGACTTTTATGATGTGGAACAAATTGAAGAATTTATTGCCTTCAAGGGTGCATTTGAACTTGCCAGTTTGCTTGAAAATATTGATGATGCACCTTATGAATATGAGGTTTATGAGATACTTAAATTTTGCTTTGATAACTACAAGGAAGCAAATGGCTATATCCTTGAATATTTTAATAGATGCTTTCCACACATGGAAGAGACTAATGCTTTGCAGGAGCCTTTGGAAGAAGAAATTGCTGAAACTAAAAGCTCATTAGATGAAAAAGAGGAGGAGGGTGAAGGTCAAGAGGAGGAAGAATGGATCTACCCATGCCTACCTTCTAATGGGAGTAACTCTTTATCCCTTACATTATTTGATTAACCCCCATGCTTACCAAAGGAGGATGAATGTTATGTTCCTGTGGATCCTTTTGAAATATCTACTTTGGGTAAAACCTATGAAGGTTTTAATCCCACTATTCTTGAGCTTGATAGAAATTATGTGTTTGTAGATCATGAAAAGCATGCTTTATGTGATAGCTATATTGTTAAGTTTATTCATGATGCTACTAAAAATTATTATGAGAGAGGAAAGTATGGTTGTAGAAGTTTTCATGGTACTGAAACACCTCTCTATGTGCTGAAAGTTTTGAAGTTGCTCTTGTTTCATCTTCCTATGCTTGTCACTTTGTTCTTCATGAATTTATTTGTGTACAAGATTCCTATGCATAGGAAGTGGGTTAGACTTAAATGTGTTTTGAATTTGCTTCTTGATGCTCTCTTTGACTTCAATTCATAATTCTTATGTGAGCATCTTCTCAAGCTATCAAGCCTAACTTAAAGGCGTTAAAGAAAAGTACTTGTTGGGAGATAACCCAAGAGTTTACTTGAGTCTTGGAAGTTATTACTTCTGTAATGACCTCTCCTTATCCTTTTTGTTTGATTTTTGTGCAAAAAATGACCTCTAATAAGAGGGAAGTAAGATTTGGGGAGTTGCTGTCCCGAAACAGATTTCCGTCCTCCACCAAAAAAATTCATGAGGAGTCTCTGTAACTTGGTTTGAGCTAAAAATTTATGACTAGATCCCTCAGTATGTTAGCTAACTTTCGCTAGTTCAACACTTTTTGATTTGAGCAACAGAAGATGTTCGAAAAATCGGTTTCTACCTGCTGGTCCGTTTTGATAGATTTATGCCATTATTTGCATTTTCTTCTTATTGATTCTTTTTTGAGTTCTCTTTAGGTGAATTGAGCTTTTTGAAGGAGTTACTACAGTAGCTTGTGTTTTAGTGAAAATCCTTGCTTTTCCAAAGCTTTTCCAGAGGTCTAATATCTTTTAAATAAACTAATGTTGCTAATGAAGATTGTGTAAAGTTTTGTATGAAGGAAAAATTTCAGGTGTAGAGAGATAATGATGCAATGAGATGAAGAATGGACAAAAGCTTAATCTTGGGGATGCCACCATGGTGTCACCCCAAGAAATATCCAAGAGGTACAAGTGTCAAAGCTTGGGGATGCCAAAGGCATCCCCTTCTTCATCAATAAAAAGTTCAGGTCTGTCTAGACACTTCGTTTTTATTGTTTCATGCACAGTTGTGTTGTTTTTGGAGCGTCTTAGTTCGGTTTGCTTTGATTAGGTTGTTTAGTTTGCTTGAATAAAGTGGTTTGGACCCCCGTTCTCACTGTGTTATTTTGCAAATAAGTTGCTTGGTGTTGGAAAGGAGTAGTAATGTAACATCCCTAAAATCATGATTTCAAAGATTGCATATCATTCATGCATGCATATAGAATTGAGATCAATTTCAAACTCATTTCAGAAAAACAGAAGCACATAGTGCTATCATTTCATGTGAGCAAACTTAAATCAAATGACCATCCCCATTTGAGAGTTTGAATGTTTTAAACCTAGATTGTTTGTCTCCCTTGTTGAATGGATTGAGTGTGGAATTTGAACCAAGCTTTACAAAATGGAAATAGTTTCAAAAACCATTTTTCAAACATTTGCAAATCAAGTGCAAAGTCCCTGTTATTTTGTTTCTCCAGAGATGACCAAGCCTTTTCAAAGTGACCCCATGGTTTTATGCCTAGAATTGAGACTGTTTCACACTGCAAAAATCCCAAATAGATTTGAATTCAAATGGAGTTTGAATTCATTTGAAAACCATTCCTGAAAATCAAATTGGAAAAAAAAGAGAAGAGAATTAGAAAAGGGCCGGCGCCAGGATTTTGGCCCAGCAACAGACACGGCCCAGCTAGCCCACCCGGCCTCCCTCTCTCTCTCTCGCACGCGCAAACGCACCCACGCTGTCGCTGACACCCGGACCCCACTTTCTCTCTGCGCGTTTCGCTGACGAGCGGGCCCTCTCCACGTTAGCGTCGTCTTCCCCAAATCCCGCGCACGAACTCCGCCGCTGCCCGTTGCTGCCTTGATTCCGCGAGGTAAATTGCATTGATTCAGTAAGCGTTACTTGTCGAGCCTCTGGCTATATAATCCCCACTCTCTCGCGACCATTTCCCCTCAAACAATTCCTCCTTCACGCCACCAGGCTGCCCACAACTCGCTCGACGCCGCCGCTGTTCCGACGACTGCGCCGACGAATTCCGGTGAGCTCTGTGTTCCCCTCTGTCCTGACTCATACTATCAAGCTCAGCAAGTCCTTGCGCACCTACTGACACTCCCCATTTGTCCTCGCATGATCCCTAGCTTCGGCAACGACTTCGACAAAGCGCCACCGTTCTCTGCACGAACTCCGGCGACCTCTCCCCGTAAGTACCAGCCGCCCCTTGCCCTCTGCCTGATACGCCTAGAACCCCCGTCGTCTTGCGCATCTAATGGTGCATTTATTTTGACTTAGCACGACGCGGAACCTCACCAACGTTGACAACTGACCGTACCTGACGCGTTCGCGAACTCCGGCAAGGAATCTCCGACGACCCCGTACGCCCCTTCCCAAGCCATCGCCACCTTGAGCATCAGTAGCTTCCTGCGGTTCTGGTAAGCCTCTTCCCCCACTCCCGCGCGACCTAGAACGCCAGCTCCGCCGCTGACAGACGCGCCGCCGCCAGTCGCCATCGCCAGCGCCGCTCAGTTTTGGTCAAACGAATTGTAGCCGTCAGATCCAGATCCAGCGCGTAGGATTAGTCCACTTATCGAATCGTTATGTTTAGATCTGAGCCGTGCGCGTTAGTTAGATCCTACGGCTCGCGAGCGTGATCCGGAGCGAAGCGGTACGCGCCAGTAAGAATATGACGCGTGGCTAGGGTTTGATTCAAAAACAGATTTGAAATCAGATTTAGATCCAAAATTGAAATGGCTATAACTTTTGATTCCCACGTTAGATTTTTGCAAATTTTATATCGTTGGAACCAGGGAGACAAGCCCTTTCTGTTTATGCAATGTGTTTAGTAAAAAGTTTCTGTTAAAATGACTTTTTATGCAGAAACTTGTTTAGGACTATTTTGAGTATAGAATTTGTTTAGTAATTTGTTTTAGTGCTAAATAAGTTTGGTTTAGCAAGTTTTCAACTTAGTATTGTTTCAGTATTGTGCACTTGCTTGGTGGAGTTTTAAAAGTCATCACTTAGCATTTTTGCATGCATGCATATATTTATGTTTGTATATGAATTGTGTGTAATTTTGTGCTACCAATTTTATGTAGATTTTGGTGCTAGTGATTGTGATTGTGAAGAGTGCTACTCTCCCCATTACCAAGGCAAGTGGTACTTCATGAATATTTCCATCCCTATATTTTGTACAAGCATTAGAAATATTTTGCTAAGTCTTGCATGTTATTATTTTGCCAAATGCTATGTTGGGAAATCCTAAGTAGTGTAAAATTGCTAGGAAATTTCCTAAGTTAAGTTACTATGCCATGCTTAGCCTAGCTAGTAGCAAACAAGGGTTGGTGAAGTATATACATGCTATGATGAACATATTTCTAAGTCTTTTGACTTATGTTTTCCTTAATAAAGCAACTAAGTCAATGAATCACCTGGGTGGAATGGGACTTGAATGGTGGTTTTTGGTTGAGTGGTTACACAAGGCCCATGGACATGGTTTACCTTGTGTATCTCACTTGTGGTATGCCACCCAGGCACAAAGGGATTTTAGAGGCCAAGTGTTGAGAAGCTTATAGTGCAGCCACTTGGCAATATGGGCTCTGCCTTGATCACATAGGTTGCTAGAACTTAGTCATTTGGACAGTTGGTGGTAGTGGGATGATAGGTTGGAACGCGTCCATTTGGCTAAGGGAAGGCTTCTGAAAGGTCCTGTCTTGGGAAACCAAGTCTGGTGGGGAAAGTGCACAACCTCTGCAGATGGAAAAATCTAAGTACTTAGCCAAGTCCATGGCAATGGACAACTTGAGCATCAAGACATGGAAGCTATCAAGAATCTCATCGCTCCAAATTCTAAGTAAAACTTGTGGGTGAACAAGGGTGAAGGACCCCAATGTCTATTGGTGGTTTCTTGGGAAAAGTTTTTGACAAAGAAAAACTTAGTGATTTCAACTAATAGGAAAAACCTATTTTGAGCAAAGCAAGCCAAGCTACACTTAGCCAAAATTCATATAGTAATTTAGTCCACTTAAAATTTACTAAGGTATCACTTGCCAATACTATTCCAAAGTATTGACCCACTGTGGCTGTAACTTGTGATGTTGTAGATTAATCCGATGTTGATGAGGTGTCATGAGTCTACACTCAACATGCTTGCCTGTGGCACATGAAGATGAAGACTTATGTTTATTTACTTATTCTAAACTCTTGTATTAGGCCTGTTGCCTTGAGTTGTAAAAAACTATGTTTTATCTCTGGAATGGATGTAATAAATGACCTTTGTATCTGTGTACTTCATCTTAAACTGTGGATGCTAGCAATGATCCAGGGACTAGCATTGCAATCACAGGGATCCTTTTCCTTTACAAAGGAGGGATCTTACAGATGGTATCAGAGCACTGTGTTGCCTGTAGGATTATGACCCTAGGATTGGAAACCACTAAGGAAAAAATTTCAACTACTTCTACACTTGTCTATTCTTCTCGTAAACTTTTCTAATCTTCTCATTCTCATCTCTATTTGTAGATGAACTCCATCAACGAAGCCGTAAGAAAGGGACCACTCATGACCATGACCTTGGAGTGTGAGACTGAGTTTCCCAAAATTCTCAAGGACCTCATGGTGGCAATGGAAATACATGGTGCAGCTGTGTACAAAGGCTTTCCAGTAATGGATGAAGGAGTTGAGTACTGGTGGGTGCAACTTCACTTGTACAAAAACAAGGAAGAGAACCACAAAGAAAAAGGATTCTGCATGTACACCAACACTGTGGTGCACACCACATTCTTTGAGTCAGCAAGAGAAGCAGCTTGGAGGACTATCAAAGAACTTAGTGCTAGAGTCAAGTGCAGAATGCTCAACCTCCAAAAATACTTACCCAAGAGTTGGAAGCCACCAACCAAACCTTAAGAGGAGATATTATAGACTTAGTCATGGAACATTGTGTTAGCCAACAGATCCAGTGAGATAGGATTGTAAACGTACTTCGTTAGTTGGACCACCACCTATCACCTATTTTCCAAATTGTTACCTTAAAATAAGATTGGACCTTGGTTGATGTAATGGATTCATGTATTCATGACTTGTGTGATTTTGCTTTCCAAGGATATGTATGTGTGTTATGACTTTTGTTTATCTTGATTTATGTTGTTCTAACTTTTCTATCTTATAAATAGATGCCTATTACCATCAGCACTGTTGAGGAGTTCCAGGTGACCCGTTTTGGACCTCGTATCGTTGAGCTTACCACCTTGCTCAATCTCCCTCTTCCCACCATCATGGTGCATCCACTCACCAAGTTCGAGAGGAAGGACCTCTGGGGCTTCAAGGTGAACCAGCCCGGACGCCAGACAGAGCCTACTACGGAGGCCATCGTCTTCAAACTTATGCACGATGACAGGGAGAGAGGCATGGAGGTAGTTATGCAGGACCTGATAGGACGTCTGCTAGGACGACACTCCCGACAGGTTAGAGGCACCCACTTCCACGTCTTCGGAAGACGTGATGAGGATGGAGAGTCCATCGACTTCGAGGATGACTCGAGGGACGCAGCAGAGCCGATACGTCTGTACCTCCAGGACTTAGAGTCTCTCATTAGGCACGTGGAAACGGACATGACCAATGTCATGCTCAGTAATGACAAGCTCCAGGTGCAGCTTCGCGAGAAGGACAAGCTCTTTGCGCAGCAGGACGAGATAGTCAAGGAAATGGAGGCGAAGTTCGAGACCCAGGACAGGAAGTTCAAGAGTCAGGAGAAGCGTGTCCAGGATAGGAACAAGAAGATCCGGGATATGACTGAAGAACTGCAGTCCAAGGACTTCGAGCTAGAGCACCACCAGACGGTGATAGAGAGGCTTCGTTCCCAGAAGAGGGCTCTCAAGGCCAATATTGAGTCCTTGACCACTACTATTGAGGAGAACAAGGCCGCGATGGAGAACGCAGGTCTTACCTTTGTCGAGGAGGAGATTGATGCTGATGAGTAGACTTGACTACTCATTTATCTTTTATTATCGTACTTGTGTTTTGTGAACTTGTTATTGGACCATCCGACATGTGGATGGCTTGCTACTTGTGTGTTTTACTTTGTGAACTTGTTATCTTGTTGTTGAACTTTTATCTTTGTGTTGCATGCTTGTCTTTGCTTATGTGATTAATGTGCATGAAAGCATCTATGGGTATCTCATTCTTATCTCTATTTGAACAAACTACAGATGCCTCCCCGTCGCGCAAACCCCAACCCCAACAACAACAACAACATCACTCCAGAAATGCAGCAAATAATGAATGCTCAAACACAGCTAATGCAGATGATGACAACATTCATCCAGAACCAAAACAATAACAACAACAACAACCCCAATAACAACAACAACAATAACAACAACAACAACAACAACCCTCCGGGCTTTGATATGCTTACCCGATTCTTGAGGTTGAGGCCAGCTAAGTTCTCGGGGACGACTGGTCCCATGGTGGCCAATGATTGGCTACGTTCTGTAAACAAGGACTTAGTAACCGTGGGCTGCACGGATGCTGAAAAAGTCAGATTTGCAGCACATCTGCTGGAAGGGCCAGCCGCCACTTGGTGGGACAACTTCCAAATCACCACTCCTATAGATGAGGTGACTTGGGCTATCTTTGAGGATGGCTTTCGCACTGCTCATATCTCATCAGGAATAATGAGCCTGAAAAAGAAAGAGTTCCACAATCTGAAGCAGCGCCACCGCAGCGTGGCTGAATACATTGAAGAGTTCAACAATCTGGCGCGTTATGCACCGGATGAGGTTGACACAGATGCCAAGAGAAAGGAAAAATTTCTGGAAGGCTTGAATGATGAGCTGAATCTGCAATTGGCTGTGGCATATGTTCCCACTTATCAGTCGCTCTGTGATAAGGCTGCTATATTGGAGAACAAAATGAAACAAGTCGAGAGTAGAAAGACAAAGCACTCCGACAAGCACAACTCGGGATCGTCTCACAAACGATCTCACTATGATGACAATGGAAGCTCAGGATCCCACAAGCATGGGAAATTCAACAAGCACCACAACCACAACCGTCATGACAACAAGCATCATCGCAGTCATGACAATGACAAGTACAAGAACCACAAGAGTGGACATAAGAGCCACCACAGTGGTAATGGAAGTGGAAGTGGAAGTCAGCCTGCTAAGAGAGACATCAGTCAGGTTGAATGCTTCAAATGCAAGAAGAGGGACACTATGCAAACGAGTGCCCCAAAAAGAAAATTGAAGGACCTGTCAAGCCCAATCCTTTCCAGAAAGGACAGGTGAACCACATCAGTGTGGAGGAGGTCTATGAGGAGCCTGATGCTGTCGCTGGTAAGTTCAGACTCAATTCCATTCCAGCATTTGTACTCTTTGATACTGGTGCATCTCATTCATTCATATCAAGAGCATTTGTTGAAAGAAATGAACTACCGGTAGAAACTATTGGGTGTCCTATAAAAGTAAGTTCTCCTGGTGGAGAAATGATAGTGAATTCAGGATGCCATGATCTAGTCATAGAATTTGGGAAGTATAAGTTTCCCGTTAACTTGATAATACTAAACTCACAAGGATTGGATGTCATTCTGGGAATGGACTGGATGACTAAGTACAAAGGAGTGATAGATTGTGCCAACCATACTGTCTCACTCACAACTCCAGAAAATAAAAGGATCAGATTCAAGACCAATTTTGAAGCAAAAAGGAGTATGCTTAATTCTCTTAAGGGGGTTAGCATGGACAGTGTGCCAATTGTGTGTGAGTATCCGGATGTATTTCCGGAAGAATTGCCGGGAATGCCACCAGATAGAGATGTGGAGTTTCTGATAGATTTGGTGCCAGGGTCTGGACCAATAGCAAAGAGACCGTATAAAATGTCAGTTGATGAACTGAAGGAGCTCAAAAAGCAACTAGGAGAACAGTTGCAGAAAGGATTTATTCAACCCAGTTCTTCATCTTGGGGAGCCCCAGTTTTGTTTGTGGAGAAGAAAGATAGAAGTCAAAGGTTATGCATAGATTACCGATCACTCAACGAGGTAACTATCAAGAACAAATATCCTTTGCCTAGAATCAATGAATTGTTTGATCAGCTAGAAGGAGCATGTGTGTTCTCAAAGATTGATCTCCGGTCAGGCTATTTTCAACTTAAGATAAGAGAACAAGACATACCTAAAACAACATTCACCACCAGGTATGGATTGTATGAGTATACCGTAATGCCTTTTGGTTTGACCAATGCTCCAGCATACTTCATGAATATGATGAACAAGGTGTTCATGGAATTTCTTGACAAGTTTGTTGTCGTTTTCATCGATGACATCTTAGTCTACTCCAAGAGCAAAGAAGAACATGAAGGACACTTGCGTTTGATAATTGAAAAGTTGAGAGAGCATAAACTTTATGCCAAATTCAGCAAGTGTGAGTTCTGGTTAGAAGAAGTTGGTTTTCTTGGTCATGTTATGACAAAGGATGGTGTAGCAGTTGATCCTGCTAAGGTCTCAGCTGTGACTGAATGGGAATCTCCTAAGAACGTGAAAGAGGTTCGCAGTTTCCTTGGCTTAGCAGGTTACTACAGAAGGCTCATTGAGAATTTCTCAAAGGTTGCTAAGCCCATGACTGAATTGTTAAAGAAAGACAAGAAGTTTGCTTGGTCTGAAGGTTGTGAAGTCATCTTTCAGGAGTTGAAGAAGAGACTTGTGACAGCACCAGTTCTATGTCTGCCAGATTTGGAAAAGGATTTCCAAGTATATTGTGATGCATCTCATCAAGGTTTGGGTGCCGTACTTATGCAAGACGGTAAAGTTGTAGCTTATGCCTCGAGACAACTCAAAACTCATGAAGTAAACTACCCTACCCATGATTTAGAGTTAGCCTCTGTCGTCCATGCACTCAAAACATGGAGACATTACCTTTTGGGAAAGCGTTGTGAAGTGTTCACGGATCACAAAAGTTTGAAGTATATCTTCACCCAGAAGGAAATCAATATGAGGCAAAGAAGATGGTTAGAGCTTATCAAGGACTATGACTTAAGTTTTCAATACCACCCCGGTAAAGCAAATGTTGTAGCAGATGCTCTAAGTCGTAAGGTATTTGTAAATGGCCTTACCAAAGGAGAATTACCAGACGATTTGTGTACCCAATTCAGAGAACTCAGATTGGAGATTGTGCCTAAAGGACATCTCATGTCTTTGGATGTTCAACCCACTTTGTTGGACAAGATCCGAGAAGCTCAGAAGACTGATAAGGAAATTGAAGAGATTAAGGAAAAGATTGGCCAGGGGAAAGCTAAAAATTTCCATGAAGACGAACAGGGTACCTTATGGCATGGGAAACGTATCTGTGTTCCACAAGATCCGGAGTTGCGGAAACTGATTTTGCAGGAAGCACACAACTCTCCGTATTCTATTCACCCGGGTAACACCAAAATGTACATGGACATGAAAGAAAGATTTTGGTGGAATAATCTCAAGAGGGACATCGCCGAACATATTGCTTTGTGTGATGTGTGTAGCAGAGTAAAAGCGGAGCATCAGAAACCAGCAGGTTTGCTTCAACCACTACCTATTCCTGATTGGAAGTGGGACAAGATTGGTATGGATTTCATTACCGGATTACCAAGGAACAGATCAGGATATGATTCCATATGGGTAGTAGTGGATCGCCTAACTAAAGTGGCTCATTTCATACCCGTGAAGACAACTTATACAAGTGCCAAGTTAGCCAAAATCTACATGAGAAGAATTGTATGTCTACATGGTGTGCCCAAGAGTATTGTGTCGGATAGAGGAACTCAATTCACTTCCCATTTTTGGAGACAACTACATGAGTCATTGCGAACGAGGTTGGAATTCAGTACTGCTTTTCATCCTCAAACTGATGGACAAACAGAAAGGACTAATCAAATTCTGGAAGACATGTTGAGGGCATGTGCCCTAGACTATGGAGCCAGTTGGGATGTGTAACATCCCAAAAATATCAAACTTAGATCATCAAAACACTAATCCTAAAGTTTAGGGTTAACAAAAACTTTTCTAAATCAATTCATGAATGCATGTATATGTGTATGCATGGATTTTGAATTTCTTTAAAAACCACCTTGTTTGTGTGATCCATTGCTTGTAAAATGTTTCTTAGGTGAAATAAACATCATCTAAAACATTCCCCACACTTTTCCAAAAGACAAATAAGTCAAAACAAATATATTAAGTGAATGGTCATTTTGACCAATTTAACTCCCATGCCTACTTTGGCTGTCCCAAACTTTCAAAACCTAACAGAAACTTTTCTGGATCTTTGCACCCCTTGAATGTACTCATAACAAGGTATCAAGGCCCACTTTGTGATCATCCAGAAACTTTCAAATGCATAGTTTGAATGACAACTCAAAATTGAATCTTCTTCATATGGGAAGATCCCACTTTTTCAAAACCCACTCAAACAAGCTCAACTTTCAAAACCCAAGCATCTGCAGACTCACCAGAACCAATCTAGCAAACCCACCAAAAATCTTTTCAAAATTCAAAACTTGATTTCATGCGGCCATTTCATCAAACAGGTTGCAGACACAAATCAAACAAAACCACAAACACTATAGTGTGCAGTGTTTTGAGCCTAACTTGTTCCCTAGTTAGCTCTCACACAATCCAGTAGATCATCTAGAAAGGTTAGACCAAGACTAGCACCCCTGTGAGCTTGCCATTGCCATTAATGGTGAACAGCCGAGCAACCCCATGTCACCCCCAATGTGGACAGCAAGCTAGGAGCAATAGCAAGCCTAGCCAGCATGTCTGGGAGGCATCCCACCGTCCACCGCCACTGCCTGTCCCAGCCGCGAGCGTTGCCAAGCCCTGGACCACGCGCACAAGACACGCCCAGACCATGCCGAGTGTGCGCCAGAGCGCCACCCTCGACCATCACCCACAGACCGCGCGCCGCCCTCACCGCGCGCCCACACGATCACCACCGACCCAGGAGACCGCCAGACATCCCCATTAGCAGCCCCGTGCCATACAGCCACCGCCCGCCGTCGAAGAGGCCGCCTCTGCCGCGCAGAGCACCGCCCGTTCCAGACCAAACCACACCGCCCCATGCCTCGCGACCATGTTGTTGAGCCTCGCCAGGAGACACAGCACCGTCCCCTACCATTGCCCATGCCATTAGCTGCCTGTAACGTCGCCTCCGACGAGCTCACCTTGCGCCCCGACGGTCCCCTCGCTCGACTATAAATAGAGGCCACCCCCGCACGATTTCTTCACACCATCTCACTCCCCTCTCCTCACTGATCGTGCCACACCATTCTCAGAGCAAGGCGAGCACCACCTCGCCGGAATTTCACTGGAGCCTGCCGCTGCCGGAGAAGAAAGGAGCCAGCGATTGGAGCCACCCTAGGAGAAGCCACCGGTATCAGGAGGTTCGCCGTCGTCGACTTCGTCGTTCGCCTGCCTCGCCGACCCTCGCCAGTACCCCGGTGAGCCCCCAGCACCCCTCACTGTCCGCGCTAGGTTTCGTTCTCGCCGGAGCTGTCTCGCATCGACGATGACCCTCAGCCGTTGGATTAGAACTAGATCGAACGAACCACGTTGCCCCATACCGCTTCGCCCAGCCCCGTGTCACTGACGAGTGGGGACACCCACTTAAGCAGCCCGCGGGAGCACTGCGCTTAGCAGGCCGGCCCGTTAGAATTTCCCGCGCAGCCCATCAATTCAAATTAAACCTTTTCTTTTTATTTTCAAACACACTTCTGTACCCAACTTCAAAAATCAACCCAGATCGATTCAGTGCACCAAATTAGATGAAACCAATTTTGTTGGAAAGGTCTGTGAATGCTTAATCCAAGCCCGTTGGATTCAAGTCATTTGGATCTGTAGATCACCCATAGCAAAAATAACAAGGCAGAAGCTTTTCTGCATTCAAACATTTTTCAAATTTAAACCATAAAAGCTTTTGAGTTGATTCCAACTCTCAAAAATCACATTCAACCATACCTTTCAGAATATATAAAAATATATATAGGTTACTTGCAGAAATTTTGTTCAAGCAATAAAAGAATGCTTCATAAGCATTTCTAGCCACTTTAATTAATTAAAATAAAAGGGTAAAACCTTATTAAATTGTGACACCACTTTAAATCACATTCCCATGGACAACAATATGTGGTGATGACATGTGTCAACATGATCCCATGTTTAGTTTGGAGAATATTAAATCTTAAGTAGTTCTTCATTGAGTAGAAATCACTTTTCTAAAATAAAAAGACTTAAACCAATCCTTAACCTTGTACTGTTAGAGATGATACTAGATCATCTATAGGACCCTTGTGTGTGATGATTGCAAGTAGTTAAGTATTGTTTGGTGATTGTGTACCTCGTATTTATTCATAGACGCTAGTACCGACCAAGGATACGAGGAGGAAGGAGGATACTACGAAGAGGAAGCCGAGGAGAACTTCAACCACTGCTCTGCACAAGGCAAGCTAGTAACTATGCAAGCTTATATTGACATTGATTGCAAGCCTTACTAATCAAGTTGACCTATGCAAGCCTAATACTACTAGTGAATGTGCAAGCTAACACTTGCAAGATACCCTATTGTTGCCACAAACCCATGTTTGTGATATGATTACTATATGCCTTAAGCGTATGTGACCATACCCACTTGCTAAACCAATCCTAGTTTTATGGCAAGCTTCTTACTTTATTTCTTTATCAAAGCTTACTTGGAGTCTACCTAAGAGTTTGGTAGATACTAGACAGTTGTGCTGAAGGTTGCTTAAAGAGCATAAAATTTGGCCTAAGCGAGAAACCTTGATATCAGCCTAAGATATAAGGTTGGACTTAGTTGAAACTCCACTAGTTACCACCCCCCATTAGTACTAGCCCCCACCTGTAGATGCTAGTGCTAAGCATAAAACTTGATCAACTTTAGATGGGAACTTGGTGGAAAAATGGTTATGAAAACCTTGGAATGATGGATCATTCTATTGAAATGTTTTGGACATGTGTTTCCAAACACTTGATGATTCTGGTGATAAAAATGTTGAGGAATGAGCCTTAGCCCTTTATAAAACTGATGGTTGTCTGGATGCGATACCATTCCAATTTTATCGTACAACCACAATACCCGAATATTGGGTAGGGCTTGATTGGAAACTTATATACCTTAGTATTAGTTCCCTCACGACCAAGGTCTGAGCTGAGGCTACCTTGTGAAGATTGTCAACTTGTGCAGTACCCAAGATGACAATGGTCATGGTTGGGAGGCCAAACTCACAGGAGAGGTGCTTATACTAGGGAGTGTAATTGAAAGGTTAGGATTGATTATCCGCATACTGAGTATGGTGAATTCAGGATTTGTTCCTGACGGATGTATCGAATGTTGTGGTGAAAGTGTACAATCTCTGCAGAGTGTCAAACTATTCGAATAGCCGCGTCCGCGGTTATGGACAGTTGGAGTGGCCATACTGTTCCCCCGTCAGACTTTTCAAAATGACTTGTGAAACGACTTGAGACTTTGACTTGACCACAACAGAGTTGTGACCGGAAATACAAGATCCCATTTAGGAGTTATAAAATTGTGACCAGCTTTGGAACTTAGTAGAGTTAAATCTGGCTTTTGCAAAACAACCCTAGAGCCTAGTGCCCTATTATCCAAAAACCCCTTTACGTGTTAGTATTAGTTTGCGAGTACTTAAAGAGTACTCATGGCTTTGTCCCTGGCTATTCCCATGGCCAGACTATGAAGAGGAGTACCTGGAGGATGGACCCCAGGAAGGTTACGACAACTAGGATCATCTCCCATCGTCAGCATTGCCTGTGACCCCGAAGATGGAGCCTCGCCTACGCTACCGTTATTATTACGTATTCCGCTGCTTGATGTTGTATTAAGGACTGGATCATGAGATCCCTATTTGTGTAAGAACTTATGTATCGTTGTAATGGATGAAGTACTATGGTATCCAATTCTGTTATGTCTCGCAAAAATGGTAATCCTGGGATTGCGATGTATGGCATAACAGGCATCTAGGATTGAAAAATCCGGGTGTTGACAAGTTGGTATCAGAGCCATCCTGACCATAGGAGACCCTAGTTAGATTGGACGCTGAACCCAAAAACTTAGTTTCAAAACTCAAGAACAAAACTATTTACAAAAACTTATCCTCATTCTTACCTCTTTAATTCTTTAATAAAACTTCATGTTCCTCAAAAACTCTTGCAAAATATATAAAATTTTGACACACTTGATCACTTTGCTAATCTACTCATCCTCTATTTTTATAGATGGACGTGAAGTACAGCAAGTTTTACCAACTCGGGAATGGAGGAGACCTTATCTTTGAGAGGGATCTGGATCAGCTTTCGGAACTTCTGGAGCGCCCGCATCCCGAGTTCTTAGGAGCTCAGCTCAATGATCAAGGGGGAGAAGATCTGCAGTGGCTAATTGTTGCAAGTCTCCGAGGAAAGATTGAACCTCCCACTGTGGAGGGAATTCAGTTTACCTTGAGGGAAAACAACTGGCTCGATGGACTTGCCAGAGCAATGCAGGAAGCTCTTTCCCGTCTGTGTGGGCAGAGCATCAATCATATCAAGGGTACTCGCTTTGAGTTTTGCCCAAGACGTGATGCAAATGGTCAACCACTGGAAGCCCCATACCACCCCGAGCTGAAGACTCAATTGGACCACCTTAGCTTCATGATGTATGATCGTCAGCAGGAACTGGACAACTGTCGTGACTATTGCAACCACAAGTCTGCCATCATCAAGACGAAGGATCAGACCATCGCCATGCTAGCAAGGGATCGCAAGTCTCGCCGTCGTCAGCTCGACAAGAAGGAGCGCATTATTGCCCGTCTTCGCCATCGTATCTCATCTCTGGAAGACACCATCCATGAGAGAGACATGCAGTTAGAGGAAAGGGATAACGCCGGAGAAGATCTTCGTGGAGACCCTTACTCCTATCTCAGCAATGACGATGATTTTCTGGAGGATCAGGTCATGGACTTCTTCACCGATGAGGATGATTACGCCTTCATCGATGATGCGGAAGATGATGAAGCCACAGACTCCGAGCAGTAGTAGCACTGAGCACTAGCGTAGTGAGTAGTAGTCGGTCCCACTGTATCGTAGTTCCCAGAATGGTTCTTAAAACCATCTGTTTTTCTTTGTTGTGGTGTGTGTTGTACTGTGTGCTATGAGTGAATGAATGAATAAGCAAGTTTCTAGAAAACTTGAGTCAAACTCTAAAAACTTTTCAAAGACCCAAAACCTTAGAAATTTCCCTCTTTTCTCATTATCTATATCAATCTTCAGATGCCACGTGGAGGAAGTGGTTCAGCCCCGGACCCGATGTTGCAGATCCTGCAAATGTTTACTTCTGACCGCGAAGCTGAAAGAGCGGAACGTCAAGCCAACCTAGCCACTCTGCAACAGATAGCCCAGCTAGCCCACAACAACCAAGGCCATGGAAATCAGGACAACCACGGATGTAAGCTCAAGAATTTCCAGAATACCAACCCACCCGTTTTCACCAAGTCGGAAGAACCCCTAGACGCCGATGATTGGCTGCAAACCATGGAGAATAACTTAGAAGTAGCCGGAGTAGAAGCCAACGAGAAAGTCTTGTTCGCCACTCATTATCTAGCCGGAGATGCCAGGGCATGGTGGAACAGTGTACGTGCAAGGACCGGAGGCCAAATGATGACCTGGGAGGAATTCAAGGTCAAGTTTAGCAGAACCCATGTGCCGCCAGGTTTGATCAAGAGAATGAGAGACGAGTTCAGAGAATTGAAACAAGGAAGGATGACTGTAGTGGAATACCGTGACAATTTTTTTTCATTAGCTAGGTATGCCCCGGACGAGATAGACACCGAAGCCAAGAAGAAAGAAAGATTCCTGAATGGTCTGCATGACGAGATGCAGACAGTGTTAGTCAATATCCCCTTTGCTGATATTGAAGCCCTTGTCGACTCTACTATCCAGATGGAAGGAAAGATCAACCAGGCCAATGAGAACCGCAAGCGTCGCATGATGCATCAACCAGGAACCCATCAGACCCCAAAGTATCGCCCCAACCCATCTCCAGGATTTGCCCCAAGAACCAACAGACCCCCTATGACGCGTCCGACCTATCCCAACCGTGGAAACCCTAGACCCGGAGGAAATCACAACAACCCTGGCAATTCTAGCAATTTCACCCGTGCCCCACCCAAGTTCAACACCAACAATGCTACCGCCAACCCCAATACTGCCCCGAGGACTGGAAGCAATGATGTGCCTGTCGCAGCCAAGGACAAGTCACAAGTGACCTGTTATGACTGTAGAAATAAAGGCCACTATTCCAACGAGTGCCCCAACAATAAGAACGCTACAGCCCCTAATACCAATGTCCCAGCTCAGCAGCAGCGTCGTGTCCAGCCAGGGAGAAGATTTGCCCCAGGAAATTCACTCAACCGCAATGGCCGTCTTTTTCTCATGCATGCTGAAGAAGCTCAGGAAGCGCCAGACGTCGTGCTGGGTATGTTTTCTGTTAATCAGTACTTGCAAGAGTGTTGTTTTATTCTGGTGCATCGCATTCATTTGTCACCGAAGAATTTGCCTGCACTAGTAAAATTCAACCAACCAAACTGAAGCATGTGATGATTGTACAAATTCCCGGATCGACCACCAAGGCAAGGAAAATTTGCAAGGCCGTCCCTATCCGAATCCATGGCATAGATTTTTATGCTAACCTAATAGTACTCGGAACTAAAGGTTTGGAAGTAGTACTAGGAATGGATTGGATGTCCAAACATAAAGGAATGATTTACTGCGCCAAGAAAGCCATTACCATGACCAGTACCGCCGGAATATCAGTCGAGCATATATCTGAAACCTTACCTCGCCAATTCAAGTGTAACAAGAGTCTAGCCCAACCTACCATTGACCAAGTTCGGATAGTCTGTGAATACCCCGATGTATTTCCAGAAGTTTTGCCCGGTATGCCCCCAGATAGGGATATCGAGTTTATCATCGAACTAATCCTCGGAACAGGACCTATAGCCCAGAGACCCTATAGTATGAACCCGTCAGAACTAGAAGAACTGAAGAAGCAGTTGGATTCCATGTTAGAAATCGGATTGATTCAACCAAGTGCGTCCCCATGGAGGTCACCTGTCTTGTTTGTGGACAAGGAGGATGGAGGTAACCGTCTGTGTACGGATTATCGAAAGTTGAATGATGTCACCATCAAGAACAAGTACCCCTTGCCCAGGATAGAGGATTTGTTTGATCAGTTGAATGGTGCCCAGGTGTTTTCTAAGATTGATCTTAGAACTGGCTATCATCAACTCAAAATTCGTGCAGAGGATATTCCAAAGACTGCCTTTACCACCAGATATGGATTGTATGAGTATACCGTCATGTCTTTTGGATTAACCAATGCCCCCGCTTATTTCATGAACCTCATGAATAAGATTTTTATGGACTTCCTGGATAAGTTTGTCGTTGTTTTCATCGATGACATTCTGATTTATTCCAAATCGGAAGAAGAACATGAGCTACACCTAAGGAACATTCTTGGAACCCTTAGAGAGCATCAGCTGTATGCAAAATTTAGCAAATGTGAATTCTGGTTACAGGAAGTAGGATTCCTCGGTCACATTGTATCAGCCGGAGGAATTGCCGTTGACCCTGCCAAAGTGAAAGATGTAGAAGATTGGCAAGCCCCAACCACTCAAACCCAAGTTCGTGCTTTTCTCGGATTGGCGGGATATTACCGCAAATTCGTAGAAGGATTCTCTAGTATCGCCCGACCCATGACCCAATTGCTGAAGAAGGACAAGAAGTTTGAATGGACATACAAGTGTGAAGCGAGTTTTCAAGAACTCAAAAGGAGATTGATTTCAGCCCCAATCTTGATCATGCCGGATATCACGAAGCCCTTCGATGTGTATTGTGACGCATCCAAGATTGGTCTCGGATGTGTGCTAATGCAAGAAGGCAAAGTTATATCCTATCTATCGCGACAATTGAAGCAACATGAACAAAATTACCCAACCCATGACCTCGAACTCGCAGCCGTAATTCTAGCCCTAAAGACCTGGAGACATTACCTTATGGGAAACCGTTGTGAGATTTATTCGGATCACAAGAGACTAAAGTATATATTCACTCAGAAGGAGCTGAATATGAGGCAAAGAAGATGGATTGAGCTAATCAAGGATTACGACCTGGACATTCACTATCACCCTGGAAAAGCCAACGTAGTAGCCGATGCCCTTAGCAGATTGCCGTGCCACTTGAACTCCATGATTTTGAAGGAGCAACCAAGTTTGCACAAAGAGATGGAAGATTTTCGAATAGAATTAGTAAGTGAAGGATTTTTGGCTAGCATAGAACTTCAGCCCACTTTGATCAGTCAGATTAAGGAGGCGCAGAAAGGAAATGCTAGTATCGACGGAATTAAACATCGTATCGGTACAGGCAAAGTACCCGGATTCACCGAGGACGAAGAAGAAGTTTTGTGGTACAAAGGACACCTTTGTGTACCATCATATTCTGAGTTAAAAGAAGTTATCTTGAAGGAGGCTCATGATACTCTTTATTCTATCCATCCCGGAGGAACTAAGATGTATCAAGATTTGAAAGAGCAATTTTGGTGGCATAAGATGAAGAGAGAAATCGGAAGCTATATCGCCAAGTGTGATATATGTCAGCGAGTCAAGGCAGGACATCAAAGACCCGCTGGATTGTTGCAACCTTTGCAAATTCCGGAATGGAAATGGGATTCTATAGGAATGGACTTTATCACTGGAATACCTACTTCTAGTAGGGGAAATGACTCTATTTGGGTCATAGTGGACAGATTGTCCAAAGTAGCCCATTTCTTGCCCGTTAAAACTACCTATCAGAGTTCGAAGCTAGCAGAGTTGTACATCGCTAGGATCATTAGTTTGCACGGAGTCCCCAAGAATATCGTATCGGATCGAGGAACTCAGTTTACCTCGAGATTCTGGAAGAAGGTCCAAGAAGGTTTAGGAACCCGCCTAGATTTCAGTACCGCGTATCACTCTCAGACCGATGGACAAACGGAGCGAGTAAACCAAATACTCGAAGATATGCTTAGAGCATGTGTGTTAGAATATGGATCCAAGTGGGAAGACTGTCTGCCGTTTGCAGAATTTTCCTACAACAATAGTTACCAAGCCAGTTTGCAAATGGCCCCATTTGAATTTATGTACGGAAGAAAGTGCCGCACCCCTTTGAACTGGTCGGAAGTAGGAGAGAGTCAAATTTTCGGACCCGACATCCTACGGGAAGCAGAAGAGAAGGTTCACAAGATTCACGAGCACCTCAAGACAGCTCAATCCCGAAAAAAGAGTTACGCCGACAAGAGACGTCGAGACCTCGCCTTCAACATTGGAGATTTTGTTTATCTGAAAGTGTCGCCATTGAAGGGAATGCAGCGTTTCTAACTCAAAGGAAAGTTAGCCCCCAGATATATCGGACCTTTCAAAATTTTGAACCGTCGAGGAGAAGTATCGTATCAACTCGAGCTACCAGAAGAGATGTCAGCTGTGCACAATGTGTTCCATATCTCGTTACTTCGCAAATGTCTCGAAGTCCCCGAGAAGACCGAAGTGTTCAAGAATATCGATCATAGGACCATAGAGATCAATGAAGACCTGACCTATCCCGAAGTACCCATCCGTATATTGGAGGAAGCCTTTCGAACTACCAGAACCCAAAGCATCAAGTTTCTCAAGATTCAGTGGAGCAACCACACAGAAGAGGAAGCTACCTGGGAACGCGAAGATCACATCAGGACGGAGTTTCCAGATCTCTTCAAATCCTAGGTAATCTTTTCGTCCTTTCTCAAATCTCGGGACGAGATTTTGTTTAAGGGGGGAAGGTTTGTAACATCCCAAAAATATCAAACTTAGATCATCAAAACACTAATCCTAAAGTTTAGGGTTAACAAAAACTTTTCTAAATCAATTCATGAATGCATGTATATGTGTATGCATGGATTTTGAATTTCTTTAAAAACCACCTTGTTTGTGTGATCCATTGCTTATAAAATGTTTCTTAGGTGAAATAAACATCATCTAAAACATTCCCCACACTTTTCCAAAAGACAAATAAGTCAAAACAAATATATTAAGTGAATGGTCATTTTGACCAATTTAACTCCCATGCCTACTTTGGCTGTCCCAAACTTTCAAAACCTAACAGAAAATTTTCTGGATCTTTGCACCCCTTGAATGTACTCATAACAAGGTATCAAGGCCCACTTTGTGATCATCCAGAAACTTTCAAACGCATAGTTTAAATGATAACTCAAAATTGAATCTTCTTCATATGGGAAGATCCCACCTTTTCAAAACCCACTCAAACAAGCTCAACTTTCAAAACCCAAGCATCTGCAGACTCACCAGAACCAATCTAGCAAACCCACCAAAAATCTTTTCAAAATTCAAAACTTGATTTCATGCGGCCATTTCATCAAACAGGTTGCAGACACAAATCAAACAAAACCACAAACACTATAGTGTGCAGTGTTTTGAGCCTAACTTGTTCCCTAGTTAGCTCTCACACAATCCAGTAGATCATCTAGAAAGGTTAGACCAAGACTAGCACCCCTGTGAGCTTGCCATTGCCATTAATGGTGAACAGCCGAGCAACCCCATGTCACCCCCAATGTGGACAGCAAGCTAGGAGCAATAGCAAGCCTAGCCAGCATGTCTGGGAGGCATCCCACCGTCCACCGCCACTGCCTGTCCCAGCCGCGAGCGTTGCCAAGCCCTGGACCACGCGCACAAGACACGCCCAGACCATGCCGAGCGTGCGCCAGAGCGCCACCCTCGACCATCACCCACAGACCGCGCGCCGCCCTCACCGCGCGCCCACACGATCACCACCGACCCAGGAGACCGCCAGACATCCCCATTAGCAGCCACGTGCCATACAGCCACCGCCCGCCGTCGAAGACGCCGCCTTTGCCGCGCAGAGCATCGCCCGTTCCAGACCAAACCACACCGCCCCATGCCTCACGACCATGTCGTTGAGCCTCGCCAGGAGACACAGCACCATCCCCTACCCTTGCCCATGCCATTAGCTGCCTATAACGTCGCCTCCGACGAGCTCACCTTGCGCCCCGACGGTCCCCTCGCTCGACTATAAATAGAGGCCACCCCCGCACGATTTCTTCACACCATCTCACTCCCCTCTCCTCACTGATCATGCCACACCATTCTCAGAGCAAGGCGAGCACCACCTCGCCGGAATTTCACTGGAGCCTGCCGCTGCCGGAGAAGAAAGGAGCCAGCGATTGGAGCCGCCCTAGGAGAAGCCACCGGTATCAGGAGGTTCTCCGTCGTCGACTTCGTCGTTCGCCCGCCTCGCCGACCCTCGCCAGTACCCCGGTGAGCCCCCAGCACCCCTCACTGGCCGCGCTAGGTTCCGTTCTCGCCGGAGCTGTCTCGCGTCGACGATGACCCTCAGCCGTTGGATTAGAACTAGATCGAACGAACCACGTTGCCCCATACCGCTTCGCCCAGCCCCGTGTCACTGACGAGTGGGGACACCCACTTAAGCAGCCCGCGGGAGCACTGCGCTTAGAAGGCCGGCCTGTTAGAATTTCCCGCGCAGCCCAGCAATTCAAATTAAACCTTTTCTTTTTATTTTCAAACACACTTCTGTACCCAACTTCAAAAATCAACCCAGATCGATTCAGTGCACCAAATTAGATGAAACCAATTTTGTTGGAAAGGTCTGTGAATGCTTAATCCAAGCCCGTTGGATTCAAGTCATTTGGATCTGTAGATCACCCATAGCAAAAATAACAAGGCAGAAGCTTTTCTGCATTCAAACATTTTTCAAATTTAAACCATAAAAGCTTTTGAGTTGATTCCAACTCTCAAAAATCACATTCAACCATACCTTTCAGAATATATAAAAATATATATAGGTTACTTGCAGAAATTTTGTTCAAGCAATAAAAGAATGCTTCATAAGAATTTCTAGCCACTTTAATTAATTAAAATAAAAGGGTAAAACCTTATTAAATTGTGACACCACTTTAAATCACATTCCCATGGACTAAAATATGTGGTGATGACATGTGTAAACATGATCCCATGTTTAGTTTGGAGAATATTAAATCTTAAGTAGTTCTTCATTGAGTAGAAATCACTTTTCTAAAATAAAAATACTTAAACCAATCCTTAACCTTGTAATGTTAGAGATGATACTAGATCATCTATAGGACCCTTGTGTGTGATGATTGCAAGTAGTTAAGTATTGTTTGGTGATTGTGTACCTCGTATTTATTCATAGACGCTAGTACCGACCAAGGATACGAGGAGGAAGGAGGATACTACGAAGAGGAAGCCGAGGAGAACTTCAACCACTGCTCTGCACAAGGCAAGCTAGTAACTATGCAAGCTTATATTGACATTGATTGCAAGCCTTACTAATCAAGTTGACCTATGCAAGCCTAATACTACTAGTGAATGTGCAAGCTAACACTTGCAAGATACCCAATTGTTGCCACAAACCCATGC
This sequence comes from Avena atlantica, assembly GCA_910589765.1. Taxonomy (NCBI): domain Eukaryota; kingdom Viridiplantae; phylum Streptophyta; class Magnoliopsida; order Poales; family Poaceae; genus Avena; species Avena atlantica. The sequence continues at coordinate 235,374,640 of OU342738.1, forward strand.
TTGTGATATGATTACTATATGCCTTAAGCATATGTGACCATACCCACTTGCTAAACCAATCCTAGTTTTATGGCAAGCTTCTTACTTTATTTCTTTATCAAAGCTTACTTGGAGTCTACCTAAGAGTTTGGTAGATACTAGACAGTTGTGCTGAAGGTTGCTTAAAGAGCATAAAATTTGGCCTAAGCGAGAAACCTTGATATCAGCCTAAGATATAAGGTTGGACTTAGTTGAAACTCCACTAGTTACCACCCCCCATTAGTACTACCCCCCACCTGTAGATGCTAGTGCTAAGCATAAAACTTGATCAACTTTAGATGGGAATACTTGGTGGAAAAATGGTTATGAAAACCTTGGAATGATGGATCATTCTATTGAAATGTTTTGGACATGTGTTTCCAAACACTTGATGATTCTGGTGATAAAAATGTTGAGTAATGAGCCTTAGCCCTTTATAAAACTGATGGTTGTCTGGATGCGATACCATTCCAATTTTATCGTACAACCACAATACCCGAATATTGGGTAGGGCTTGATTGGAAACTTATATACCTTAGTATTAGTTCCCTCACGGCCAAGGTCTGAGCTGAGGCTACCTTGTGAAGATTGTCCACTTGTGCAGTACCCAAGATGACAATGGTCATGGTTGGGAGGCCAAACTCACAGGAGAGGTGCTTATACTAGGGAGTGTAATTGAAAGGTTAGGATTGATTATCCGCATACTGAGTATGGTGAATTCAGGATTTGTTCCTGACGGATGTATCGAATGTTGTGGTGAAAGTGTACAATCTCTGCAGAGTGTCAAACTATTCGAATAGCCGCGTCCGTGGTTATGGACAGTTGGAGTGGCCATACTGTTCCCCCGTCAGACTTTTCAAAATGACTTGTGAAACGACTTGAGACTTTGACTTGACCACAACAGAGTTGTGACCGGAAATACAAGATCCCATTTAGGAGTTATAAAATTGTGACCAGCTTTGGAACTTAGTAGAGTTAAATCTGGCTTTTGCAAAACAACCCTAGAGCCTAGTGCCCTATTATCCAAAAAACCCTTTACGTGTTAGTATTAGTTTGCGAGTACTTAAAGAGTACTCATGGATTTGTCCCTGGCTATTCCCATGGCCAGACTATGAAGAGGAGTACCTGGAGGATGGACCCCAGGAAGGTTACGACAACTAGGATCATCTCCCATCGTCAGCATTGCCTGTGACCCCGAAGATGGAGCCTCGCCTACGCTACCGTTATTATTACGTATTCCGCTGCTTGATGTTGTATTAAGGACTGGATCATGAGATCCCTATTTGTGTAAGAACTTATGTATCGTTGTAATGGATGAAGTACTATGGTATCCAATTCTGTTATGTCTCGCAAAAATGGTAATCCTGGGATTGCGATGTATGGCATAACAGGCATCTAGGATTGAAAAATCCGGGTGTTGACAGGATGAAAGTCTGCCTTACGCAGAATTTTCTTATAACAACAGCTATAAATCCAGCATTGAGATGGCACCGTTTGAGTTTCTCTACGGAAGAAAGTGTACCACCCCATTGTTATGGAATGGTGTGGGAGAAAGAAGTTTATTCGAGCCAGATCTTATCAAAGAAGCCGAAGAGAAGGTCAAATTGGTTAAGGATAGGTTAAAGATAGCACAGTCCCGATAGAAAAGCTACGCAGATCCTAAGCGTAGAGAAATCACCTACGAAGTTGGTGATAGAGCTTATCTTAGAGTATCACCACTTCGTGGAGTGAAAAGATTCGGAGTCAAAGGAAAATTGGCACCAAGATATGTTGGGCCATTCAAGATTTTGAGTCGCAAAGGAGAAGTTGCCTATGAAATAGAACTACCAGAATCTCTATCAGCTGTCCATAATGTGTTTCATGTGAGTCAGCTTAAGAAATGTCACCCAGAAATGGAAGAAACTTCTTTGAAGGATACTATACCTTTGGAGGAGGTTCAACTAGAAAGTGATCTCACTTATGAAGAGAAACCTATCAAGATTCTTGAGACAGTAGAAAGAGTCACAAGGACAAAGACTATCAAATTTTGCAAAGTACAGTGGAATCATCATTCCAAAGAGGAAGCAACATGGGAAAGAGAAGAAGATCTTCGGAAAGACCACCCTCACCTATTTGCTAGCCAATCCGAATCTCGAGGGCGAGATTCACCTTAAGGGGGTTAGATTTGTAACATCCCTAAAATCATGATTTCAAAGATTGCATATCATTCATGCATGCATATAGAATTGAGATCAATTTCAAACTCATTTCAGAAAAACAGAAACACATAGTACTATCATTTCATGTGAGCAAACTTAAATCAAATGACCATTCCCATTTGAGAGTTTGAATGTTTTAAACCTAGATTGTTTGTCTCCCTTGTTGAATGGATTGAGTGTGGAATTTGAACCAAGCTTTACAAAATGGAAATAGTTTCAAAAACCATTTTTCAAACATTTGCAAATCAAGTGCAAAGTCCCTGTTATTTTGTTTCTCCAGAGATGACCAAGCCTTTTCAAAGTGACCCCATGGTTTTATGCCTAGAATTGAGACTGTTTCACACTGCAAAAATCCCAAATAGATTTGAATTCAAATGGAGTTTGAATTCATTTGAAAACCATTCCTGAAAATCAAATTGGAAAAAAAAGAGAAGAGAATTAGAAAAGGGACGGCGCCAGGATTTTGGCCCAGCAACAGACACGACCCAGCTAGCCCACCCGGCCTCCCTCTCTCTCTCGCACGCGCAAACGCACCCACGCTGTCGCTGACACCCGGACCCCACTTTCTCTCTGCGCGTTTTGCTGACGAGCGGGCCCTCTCCATGTCAGCGTCGTCTTCCCCAAATCCCGCACACGAACTCCGCCGCTGCCCGTTGCTGCCTTGATTCCGCGAGGTAAATTGCATTGATTCAGTAAACGTTTCTTGTCGAGCCTCTGGCTATATAATCCCCACTCTCTCGCGACCATTTCCCCTCAAACAATTCCTCCTTCACGCCACCAGGCTGCCCACAACTCGCTCGACGCCGCCGCTGTTCCGACGACCGCGCCGACGAATTCCAGTGAGCTCCGTGTTCCCCTCTGTCCCTGACTCATACTATCAAGCTCAGCAAGTCCTTGCGCACCTACTGACACTCCCCATTTGTCCTCGCATGATCCCTAGCTTCGGCAACGACTTCGACAGAGCGCCACCGTTCTCTGCACGAACTCCGGCGACCTCTCCCCGTAAGTACCAGCCGCCCCTTGCCCTCTGCCTGATACTCCTAGAACCCCCGTCGTCTAGCGCATCTAACGGTGCCTTTCTTTTGACTTAGCGCGACGCGGAACCTCGCCAACGTCGACAACTGACCGTACCTGACGCGTTCGCGAACTCCGGCGAGGAATCTCTGACGACCCCGTAAGCCCCTTCCCAAGCCATCGCCACCTTGAGCATCAGCAGCTTCCTGCGGTTCTGGTAAGCCTCTTCCCCCACTCCCGCGCGACCTAGAACGCCAGCGCCGCCGCTGACAGACGCGCCGCCGCCAGTCGCCGTCGCCAACGCCGCTCAGTTTTGGTCAAACGAATTGTAGCCGTCAGATCCAGATCCAGCGCGTAGGATTAGTCCACTTATCGAATCGTTATGTTTAGATCTGAGCCGTGCGCGTTAGTTAGATCCTATGGCTCGCAAGCGTGATCCGGAGCAAAGCGGTACGCGCCAGTAAGAATATGACGCGTGGCTAGGGTTTGATTCAAAAACAGATTTGAAATTAGATTTAGATCCAAAATTGAAATGGCTATAACTTTTGATTCCCACGTTAGATTTTTGCAAATTTTATATCGTTGGAACCAGGGAGACAAGACCTTTCTGTTTATGCAATGTGTTCAGTGAAAAGTTTCTGTTAAAATGACTTTTTATGCAGAAACTTGTTTAGGACTATTTTGAGTATATAATTTGTTTAGTAATTTGTTTTAGTGCTAAATAAGTTTGGTTTAGCAAGTTTTCAACTTAGTATTGTTTCAGTATTGTGCACTTGCTTGGTGGAGTTTTAAAAGTCATCACTTAGCATTTTTGCATGCATGCATATATTTATGTTTGTATATGAATTGTGTGTAATTTTGTGCTACCAATTTTATGTAGATTTTGGTGCTAGTGATTGTGATTGTGAAGAGTGATACTCTCCCCATTACCAAGGCAAGTGGTACTTCATGAATATTTCCATCCCTATATTTTGTACAAGCATTAGAAATATTTTGCTAAGTCTTGCATGTTATTATTTTGCCAAATGCTATGTTGGGAAATCCTAAGTAGTGTAAAATTGCTAGGAAATTTCCTAAGTTAAGTTACTATGCCATGCTTAGCCTAGATAGTAGCAAACAAGGGTTGGTGAAGTATATACATGCTATGATGAAAATATTTCTAAGTCTTTTGACTTATGTTTTCCTTAATAAAACAACTAAGTCAATGAATCACCTGGGTGGAATGGGACTTGAATGGTGGTTTTTGGTTGAGTGGTTACACAAGGCCCATGGACATGGTTTACCTTGTGTATCTCACTTGTGGTATGCCACCCAGGCACAAAGGGATTTTAGAGGCCAAGTGTTGAGAAGCTTATAGTGCAGCCACTTGGCAATATGGGCTCTGCCTTGATCACATAGGTTGCTAGAACTTAGTCATTTGGACAGTTGGTGGTAGTGGGATGATAGGTTGGAACGCGTCCATTTGGCTAAGGGAAGGCTTCTGAAAGGTGCTGTCTTGGGAAACCAAGTCTGGTGGGGAAAGTGCACAACCTCTGCAGATGGAAAAATCTAAGTACTTAGCCAAGTCCATGGCAATGGACAACTTGAGCATCAAGACATGGAAGCTATCAAGAATCTCATCACTCCAACTTCTAAGTAAAACTTGTGGGTGAACAAGGGTGAAGGACCCCAATGTCTATTGGTGGTTTCTTGGGAAAAGTTTTTGACAAAGAAAAACTTAGTGATTTCAACTAATAGGAAAAACCTATTTTGAGCAAAGCAAGCCAAGCTACACTTAGCCAAAATGCATATAGTAATTTAGTCCACTTAAAATTTACTAAGGTATCACTTGCCAATACTATTCCAAAGTATTGACCCACTGTGGCTGTAACTTATGATGTTGCAGGTTACTCCGATGTTGATTAGGTGTCATGAGTCTACACTCAACATGCTTGCCTATGCACATGAAGATGAAGACTTATGTTTATTTACTTATTCCAAACTCTTGTATTAGGCCTGTGGCCTTGACTTGTAAAAAACTATGTTTTATCTCTGGAATGGATGTAATAAATGACCTTTGTATCTGTGTACTTCATCTTAAACTGTGGATGCTAGCAATGATCCAGGGACTAGCATTGCAATCATAGGGATCCTTTTCCTTTACAAAGGAGGGATCTTACAAGTTCTTGCTTGAAGTGCAAGAGGAGCTTGCATTGATTGTGACTTAGACTTTAGCATGACATGCTAGGTGTTGTTTTGACCTTATGCTTAGTGATTATTGATGTAGCATGTCTTTTTCCAAACAATTGGGATTGCTTAGTGTGCCTTGAAGAATTATGCGTTGTTTTAGCATGCAAAAAGCTTAGTATTGTGGTATTCTCCTTTGATGCTATGCTTGGGTTGAGTTGGCACATGCTCACACCATGTTATGACTATGACAAGTCACCATTAGCCTCTATGATCATTTAGTCCTTGACTTGTAGTACCACTCTTTGCTTTGATTAGTATGCTTTGTTGCACTGCATGATTATGGCCATTATTGCTCTCTTAGTTGGTTGCTCCCAGTCTTTTGCTAGCCTCCACTTGTATGAGTAAGTTCTACTCATGCTTCCAACTCCCAATAAACCAAGTTTTCCCAAAGTGTCTACTATAAACTCCTATGCATGGTGTGTTACCCCATTCCAAGTATATTCTTGTTTTCAACTATCTTCCAATTAAAAACTATTTTGTTATGTGAAAAATTAGTGATTAAAGCCCTCACAAACTTGATGGCACACTTTATATTCTTTGCCCCTAATAAACTTGAACCATTGTGACAAATTTTTTGTATATTCTTGCACTTATAAGTTGGAATTAGCAGAACCGTGCTGTCATGGGGGGCGTTTTCAACATTGCACATGTACTTTGTACTCAGTTGATATCATGTTCTTTTGTCTATGGATGTCACCGGTGTGAAATAAAGAGGGAACTTGTAAGTCCATGGAGTTTGTATCATGTGTTAGAGAAACGCCTGGGCCGCTAGCCTAAGCCATGCCTAATCATGATGGAAACTTGCAGCATCACCATAATGAGCTATCTATGAAGCATCCTCAATAAAAATCTATGCATATGGTAAATAAAAATATTGCTGAGATTCTCATTGTCTACTTGCCTTGTCATTTTGGTTATGGGAAAGCTCATGTACCATGTGCAAGGGATACCCCATTGGCGGTTCTCAATGATATGCAAATACTTACAATGACAAGAACTTACAGGTGACTAAAGTTGAGTAGCATGAGGCGTGGCCCTCGTATTCAAGGGACTTGAGATTGCCAACTTATACTTCGTCAAGCATATACTCCATCTTTGTTCACTTTAACCTTAATCACTTCAAGATGCTTATGATAGGGGCATTGAGGGCTGAAAGCTAACAAGTACCATAATTTTTGGAAGCTCCTTTTGAAACTTGCAATCCCTGCTTCCTTTACAAAAGGCCTTTCTTCCACCATTATTTGAGTCTCCACCTTCTACCTTTAGGCACCATTAAGAGAGCATAGTTGTCATTCTGTGTGCAGTGTTCCAAAGCTTATTAATTGATGCATATTGTGATATTACTTGTTCTTGTGATATTTATTTCTAGTCACCCTTGTGAACTTTGAAGGTGTCCTATGCATCTATTTGCTAATCTATGAGGGACAAGTTGATTGCCACTATGCTATGTTTTCTGTATGTGAAACAAACAAACGTTTTTCAATGCATGTTATTCATGATCTTTGTTTCTTGTCATATTGCATGCATAGTTACTATGTGATATGCCCAATTTGCATCACCATTCTATATCATAATTTACCTCTATTCATTGATATTTGTCTTATTATGAGGTATTACTTATGGCTTTTCATCTGTTTATGCATGTTGGATGATTCCTGGAGGATGGACTGCCGGAGTCTGGATTCTGATGGAAAAGAAGGCGTTTCAGAGCAATTTCGTGAAGATCGGAAAAATACCAGAAAAATATGGAAACATATTATTTTACCAGAAGACGAAGGAAGCCAGAAGGAGGGACGGAGATGGGCCACAGGGGGCCCACACCCCCTAGGCACGGGCCCACCTGACCCCGTGCCTAGGGCAGGTGTGGCCCACCTGCCCGACCTCCGACTCCGCCCCTTTGCCTATATCTTCCCTTTGGAACCCTAATACTGGGGGAGCTACCACAGATAGATTTCCGCCGCCTCTGGGGGGCGGAAAAGACTAAGAGAGAAATATCTCTCCGACAGTCAGATTTCTGCCGGGGAATTCCTTCCCGGAGTGGGGACACCGTCATCAAGCTAGGCTTCATCGGGATCATCATCATCATCCACACCATCATCTCCACCAGCACCATCACTCTGTCCCGCTGTAACAATTGTGTTGGATATTGCTTTAGTTCGTTAGGGGAAACTTTCCCGGTGTTGATTACTATTGTAGTTGATGCTTGTGAGTGGAACCATTGGATTTATGTTCAGATTGTTATCCATTATCATATCATCTTTGATCTTGATCCATATGATGTCTTGTGAGTAATTCGTTTAGTTCTTGAGGACATGGGAAATTCATGTTGTTAGTAGTGAATCTGTGATGAGTTATTATTCAATGGTTTAGTATTTAAGTTGTGGTGTTATTATTCTAGTGGTGTCATGTGAATGTCGATTACATGATACTTCACCATTTATGGGCCTAGGCGAATGCATTGTGTATTTGGCTACTAATCATGGGGTTGCTGGCGTGATAGAAACCTGAACCCTCGTTAGGACACCTTTGCACAAGGGAGTGTAGGATCTCAGGGTTTAAGGATATGGTTAGATTTATATCTTAATTACTTTCCTGTCAGAAAACCACTAAAAGTCCGTTTGCTAAGTATTCACAGGGATTTCCTGCTCCATACCACTGTTCAACACCTTCTGCTCCTCGTTGGGATCGACACTCCTATTTATCGAAAGTACTACGATACACCCCCTATACTTGTGGGTCATCAAGACTATTTTCTAGCGTCGTTGCCGGGGAGTGAAGCGCTATTCAAGAGTGGAGCTGGTAAGGGAAACTTTTACTATGAGTATTTCTTTTGTTACTGCTTGTTACTTTGTTTCCAATATGGATAACCCACTTGGTTTTCTGTTTGGGAAAACTACTACCACTATTGTGGTAGTAGATGAACCACCACCTGTTGAGATAGATCCTTTTAAGATACCTACAAGTATTGTTAATCGTGTTATGGATAATTATTATTTTGGGGATGGAACTATCCATCCCGGTGATCACTTGCTTTATATCCATGAATTATGCGGGTTGTTTAAGTGTGCAGGTATCACAACTGAATAGGTGAAGAAGAAGTTACTCTCCATATCCTTGAAAGGGAGAGCTGAGGCATGGTATAAGCTGTTGAAGAATGGACAATCCATGGAATGGGAGGAGATGGCATCTCTCTTTTACTCTAAATTTTATCCTCCTAGTGAAATCCATAAGGATAGAAGTCTTATATATAACTTTTGGCCTCTTGATGGAGAGAGTACAACTCAAGCTTGGGGGAGATTGAAGCTACTAATGCTTAAATGGCCTATTCATGAACTCCCTAACAATATTATTGTCAATAACTTTTATGCTAGGCTTTCTCTTCATGATAAAGGTTTATTAGATGCTTCTTGTGCTGGATCATTCACAAGTATGAAGGAAGAAGCTAAATGGGATCTTTTAGACCGTATTCAAGATAATACTGAGGCTTGGGAGAATGACAAAGGAAGAAAGTTAGGTATAAACTATGATTATGAGTGCATTAAATCTTTTATGGGAACTAATAACTTCCGTGATATTAGCAATAAGTTTGGCCTTGATCCTCATGTTCTTGCGGAATGTTTTAATGCTTTTGCCTCTTATATTGAGATTCCCAAGAAAGAGAGGGACAAGTACCATGCTCCTTATAAAGACATTGTTACCCATGTTCCTGCCAGTATAGAGGTTTGTACTGTTGATCCTATTTTGCCTGAACCTTATGTTGAGAAGATCCCTTTTCCCTCCAAGGTAAGGGAACACTCTATTTTGGCTAATGTGGTTAGCAAAAGCTCAAAGAAAACTGTAGGTTCTAATGAGCTTATTGATATCGAGCCTGTGGTAGCTATTGTGAAAGATCTTGTCACTAGAAATATAGAGGATGAGTATATTGTCTTCTGTGAAGATGCTTCTAATATTATCTCTCATCCTAGTAAGGCTAGAAAATCTAGTGTTCCTGTGCTTTCTGTTAAAATTGGTGATCATTGCTACTATGGTTTATGTGATATTGGTGCTAGTTCTAGTGCTATTCCTTATGAGCTTTACAGAGAAATTATGCATGAGATTAGTCCTTGTGAGCTTGAAGACATTGATGTGGTTATTCACCTTGCCAATAGAGAGCAAGTTTGCCCCATTGGTATTGTAAGAGATGTGGAGGTCCTTTGTGGTAAGATTAAATATCCTGCTGTTTTTCTAGTAAAACCTATCCTATCATCTTTGGTAGAACCTTCCTTAATACTTGTGGGGCTATCATAAATTGTAGGAAGGAAAAAGTTTTTACTAAGTTTGCTGGAGAATCTTATGAGTTTAATTTTTCCAAATTTGCCAAAACCCCTTATGAAAATGAATTACCTGATGAGGATTTCAGGGTTGAACAACTGTCTGCTATTTCTCTTGCTCCTAACAATGCTTTGCAGCAGTTCATGGAAGATCATGAAAGTGATGCCTTCATGAAGGAAATAAATGAGATTGATGAAGCTTTTCTTCGTCAGCCTGAGTTACTTAAGCATAATTTACCTGTGGAAGATTTGGGTACCACACTTCCACCTAAAGGGGATCCTGTTTTTGAATTAAAACCTTTACCTAATGATCTTAAATATGTTTATCTCGATGATAAGAAGATATATCCTGTTATTATTAGTTCTAAACTTTCAGGGAAGGAATAAGAAATGTTATTGGAGGTATTGAAGAAGCACCGAGGAGCTATGGGTTATACTCTTGATGATTTAAAAGGAATTTCTCCAACTATATGTTAGCATGCTATTAATATTGAGCCTGATGCAAAACCAGTTGTTGAGCACCAACGTCGTCTAAATCCTAAGATGAAGGAAGTGGTAAGAAATGAGGTATTAAAACTCCTTGATGGTGGTATTATTTATCCTATTGCTGATAGTCAATGGATTAGCCATGTTCATTGTGTTCCCAAGAAAGGGGGGATAACTATTGTGCCTAATGAGGATAATGAGCTTATACCCCAAAGAGTAGTGGTTGGGTATAGAATGTGCATTGATTTTAGAAAGATTAATAAAGCTACTAAGAAAGATCATTATCCTCTGCCCTTTATTGATCATATGCTTGAGAGGTTGTCCAAAAAGACTCACTTTTGCTTTCTTGATGGTTATTCTGGGTTTTCTCAAATTGCTGTGAAAGCACAGGACCAAGAGAAAACCACTTTCACTTGTCCTTATGGTACTTATGCTTATAGGCGTATGCCTTTTAGTTTATGCAATGCTCCCGCTACCTTTCAGAGATGTATGTCTGCTATCTTTCATGGTTTTTGTGAAGAAATTGTGGAGGTTTTCATGGACGATTTTTTCGCCTATGGAACTTCTTTTGATAAATGTTTGCACAACCTTGACAAAGTTTTGCAGAGATGTGAAGAAACCAACCTTGTTCTTAACTGGGAGAAATGCCATTTTATGGTTAATGAGGGGATTGTTCTTGGACACAATATCTCTGAAAGAGGCATTGAAGTTGACAGAGCCAAAGTTGAAGCAATTGAGAAGATGCATTGTCCTAGAGATATCAAAGGTATTCGTAGTATCCTTGGTCATGCTGGTTTCTATAGGAGGTTCATTAAAGACTTCTCCAAAATTTCAAAACCCCTTACTAATATTCTTCAAAAAGATGTAGCTTTTGTTTTTGATGATGATTGTAAGGAAGCCTTTAAAACTTTGAAGAAGGCTTTGACAACTGCTCCTATAGTCCAACCACCTGATTGGAGTTTACCTTTTGAAATCATGTGTGATGCTAGTGACTTTGCTATGGGTGCTGTTCTTAGACAACGTGTTGACAAGAAGCTGAATGTTATTCATTATGCTAGCAAGACTCTGGATGCTGCTCAAAAGAATTATGCTACTACTGAAAATGAGTTCTTAGCTGTAATCTTTGCTTGTGATAAGTTTAGACCTTATATTGTTGATTCTAAGGTTACTATTCATACCGATCGTGCAACTATTAAGTACCTTATGACAAAGAAGGACGCTAAGCCTAGGATTATAAGGTGGGTGTTGCTTTTGCAAGAGTTTGATCTGCATATTGTGGATAGGAAAGGTGCTGATAATCTTGTTGCTGATAATTTATCTCGTTTGGAAAACATTTCTTTTGACCCTTTGCCTGTTAATGATAGTTTTCCAAATGAGCAGTTATCTGCAATAAGGGTAAGTCCACATGAGAGTCCTTGGTATGCTGATTATGCTAACTTTATTGTTTCCAAGTATTTGCCTCCAACCTTTACAGCTCAGCAAAAAAGGAATTTCTTTTATGATCTAAGGCATTACTTTTGGGACGACCCACATTTATATAAAGGAGTAGATGGTATTATGCGAAGATGTGTTCCAGAATTTGAACAACAAGAGATATTGATAAAATGTCATGGCAGTGCTTATGGAGGTATTCATGATGGGGATAGAACTGCACAAAAGGTTTTACAATCTGGATTTTATTGGCCTACCCTTTTTAAAGATGCAAGAAAGTTTGTTATATCATGTGATGAATGCCAACGAGTAGGTAACATCTCTAGACACAATGAAATGCCTATGAATTATTCTCTTGTTATTGAACCTTTTGATTGTTGGGGATTTGACTTTATGGGGCCTTTTCCTCTTCAAAAGGGTATACTCATATTCTTGTTGCTGTTGACTATGTTACAAAGTGGGTAGAAGCCATACCTACAAGCAGTGCTGATGGTAAGACCTCTTTGAAAATGCTCAAAGATGTCATTTTTCCTAGGTTCAGTGTGCCTAGATATCTCATGACTGATGGAGGCTCCCATTTTATTCATGGGTTTTTTTAGAAAAACTCTCGCTAAGTATGATGTAGACCACAGAATAGCTTCAGCTTATCACCCCCAAACTAGTGGGCAAGTAGAACTTTCCAATAGGGAAATCAAATCTATTTTGCAGAAGACTGTCAATAGATCTAGGAAAAATTGGGCTAAAAAGTTGAATGACGCTTTGTGGGCTTATAGAACTGCTTATAAAAATCCTATGGGGATGTATCCTTACAAAATGGTCTAAGGGAAGGCTTGTCACCTGCCTTTAGAATTAGAACATAAAGCTTATTGGGCAGTGAAGGAGTTGAATAGAGACTTTAGACTTGCTGGTGAGAAAAGACTGCTCGACTTAAGTAATCTAGATGAGTGGATAGGGGAAGCTTACGAAAATGCTAGGCTCTTTAAGGAAAAAGTAAAAAGATGGCATGATAGGAGAATTCTCAAAAGGGAGTTCCATGTTGGTGAGAAAGTTCTTTTGTATAGGCCTCGTCTCAGATTTTTTGCAGGGAAACTACTCTCCAAATGGGAAGAACCTTTTGTTATCAAGGAAGTGTACCGTTCAGGTGCCATCAAAATCTCTTCTCTAAAGGATGACACAACACATGTGGTTAATGGTCAAAGACTAAAACATTATATTTCTGGAGATTCTTACAATGAAGAAGTGGATGTCATTCAAATGGTGACTCCAGAAGAATTTATCAAAAACCAAACACCAGAAACTGCAGAGTTCGTCTTTGAATAGGTAAAAGTGGTGAAAACAGAAGGTTCGTGAAACTCCAATATTTTTATATTTTTGATGTTTTTAATACATAAGGGAAGTTACGGGACAAAACTGAAGAGGAAACGGACACCGGGGTGGACAAACCCACCCCAGGCGCGGGCCCAGCCTCGCCGCGCTTGGAGGGGGTTTGACTCCTCCGAACTCCGTCTCCGGTTCGTTTCCGTGTCAAAACTTTCCTTATGCATTGAATCTTCGTAATATATAACCCCCGGGTTCCCCGAGGTTCTTACATCGTGTTCTCGTCGTGTTTTCATTTCGATCTGTTTCTGTTAGGAAAATCCTCAGATTTGGAGCCTCAATGTCTTCCTCTGGAACAACCACGGAGGATCCCTCTACGGAAATCCTCAACCCGTACATGTATGAGTTGAGGACTCATCCCAAAGAGTTGATCCTTAAGGAGGGGAAGGTACAGATGAAAGAAGTTCAAGGCCCTAAAGGAGAAGGCAGTCTGGAAGACAGGATGGAAGCGCTGGAACAAGAAGTTTTCAGGTACAACAAGATGGCGGAACACGAAGTGGATTTTATTCACAAGATAAGTTCAGAACTCATCACTAAGCACGAGGGAGAAGTTGCTGAGCTCCAAGAAGAGATATTCTCACTCCGTCAGACCACCAATATTGTGAGTATGAGGCTAGAATTGATCGCATTAGCTCTGCTGCTAGTTTCAGGATTGTAGAGACAAGGACAACCTTTTTGGATGGGGAACCATTGCCTTGGAAGTTTGATGATGACAAGGAAACAACACCACCACCAAGGGAGTAAATCGTCATCAGGTTTGGCATCCCCTTGGCTTGTTCCAAGATTGGGGCAGTGCCGCGGTATCACCACCACTATCTATTATCTTTTACCTTTCTAGTGGATTCATATCTGTGGTAGAGAGTTATCTTATAGTTTGGTTTGCATGTGGAAGTATCTCCCCTTTAGTTGATTATCTATGTATCCCTTGGTGTGAGTGCCTTTATTGGAATATTAATGAGAAGTATCATCTTTAATTTTTGCACTTCTTATTTTTAGTTTGCAATCTCTATTATATGATGGATCTTGTTGTTTAGTATTGGCACCACTCTGGGATCATCAAGTGGATCTAAATTGGTTTTGGAAAACCGAGTTCTGGTCAGTGGCTTTAGTTTGAAAGAAAAAGAAAGAAAGAGCTTACAGGTATTTCGTATCAAATGTTTTCTTTCTTGTTGGCTCATAAGCTTAGTATTCTTTATTTAAGATTCTTTTGCGTCTTCAAGGAAGATTGCATGTTTGGCTTTATTACTTGTATGTTTGCTTGTTTCTTTCAACTCTCTTGCTTGCTACCCAGCCTTGCTAGCGAAAAACCTGTTTTGAGAAGGCATACTTCTCATGTTTCCAAAATCCTTTGAACCCAAAATCGTTGCCATTTGTGTCCACCATATCTACCTAGTAGCTTTTGCTATTCCTAGAAAATTCTCAAGCTTCATCTACCTTTCAAATTAAAAAAGTATTTTGTTATGTGAAAACTAGTCAGTAAAGCTCTCACGAACTTGATGGCACACTTTATTACTTGCCCCTAATAAACTTGAACCATTGTGAACATCGAAGTTGTATATGCTTGCATGTATACGTTGGAATTAGCATAACCGTGCTGTCACGGTGAACGTTTTCAACATTGCACTTGTACTTTGTACACAGTTGATATCGTGCTCTTTTGTCTATGGATGTCAACGATGTGAAATAAATAGGGAACCTGTAAGTCCATGGAGTTTATATTATGTGTTAGAGAAACGCCTGGGCCGCTAGACTAAGCAATGCTTAATCATGGTGGAAACTTGCAGCATCACCATAGTGAGCTATCTATGAAGCATCCTCAATAAAAAGCTATGCATATGGTAAATAAAAAGATTATTGTGATGCTCATTGTCTGCTTGCCTTGTCATTTCGGTTATAGGAAAGCTCCTGTACCATGTGCAAGGGGTACCCCATTGGCGGTTCTCAATGATATGCAAATACTTACAATGACAAGAACTTACCTGGACCTAAAGTTGAGTATGCATGAGGAGTGGCCCTCATATTCAAGGGACATGAGATTGCCAACTTATATTTCGTCAAGCATATACTCCATCTTTGTTCAATTTAACCTTAACCGTCTCAAGATGCTTATGATAGGGGCAATGAGGGCTCAAAGCTAGTAAGTACCATAATCTTTTGGAAGCTCTTTATGACTTGTAATCCCTGCTACCCTCTAAGAAGGGACCTTTCTTCCACTTCCAAAGTTGAGTCAGTAAACCTACTTCCTCTCTTTCTCCAGCAATAAGTTGAGTTGTTGTGTTTCAAGCATTCATACGGTGATTTATTCAATCATGTTCTTTATCTTCCTTGTTTGCACAAAACTCTTATCTATTGAGTATTACTTTGAAAGCCTTCACTTGTGAAAAACCTTTTTGAGCAAAGAGTGCTCCTGTTTTGAAACTTCTACAAAAAGCTTTTGTGAAATTGTTTGCCAGGTGTTCTCTGACCAATAACAAGTTTGCCAACTCCAATTATGATTTATCTTTATGCATCTCTATTGTTATTGTTGTACTTGGTTACAAGCTAAGTTATATAATGGTGAGTTGCTTTCCTCTATGAGTTGTGCACCGGTAAGCATGATGCTTCTTGTTCGTATTCTTTTATCGACACTTCACTTCATAAACCTGTGGACATGTTTACTGAGCTCATTTTTCACTTGGGGACAAGCGAAATCTAAGCTTGGGGGAATTGATACGCCCAATTTGCATCACCATTCTATATCATAATTTACCTCTATTCATTGATATTTGTCTTATTATGAGGTATTAATTATGGCTTTTCATTTGTTTATGCATGTTGGATGATTCCTGGAAGATGGACTGCCGGAGTCTGGATGCTGATGGAAAATAAGGCATTTCGGTGCAATTTCGCGAAGATCAGAGAAATACCCGAAAAATATGGAAACATATTATTTTACCAGAAGACGAAGGAAGCCAGAAGGAGGGACGAAGATGGGCCACAGGGGGCCCACACCCCCTAGGCACGGGCCCACCTAACCCCGCGCCTAGGGTAGGTGTAGCCCACCTGCCCGGCCTCCGACTCCGCCCCTTCGCCTATATCTTCCCTTCCGAACCCTAATATCGGGGGAGCGACCACATATAGATTTCCGCCGCCTCTAGGGGCGGAAAAGACCGAGAGAGAAAGATCTCTCTGGCAGACAGATTTCTGCCGGGGGAATTCCTTCCCGGAGAGGGGAGACCGTCGCCATCAACACCGTCATCAAGCTAGGCTTCATCGGGATCATCATCATCATCCACACCATCATCTCCACCAGCACCATCACTCCGTCTCGCTATAACAATTGTGTTGAATATTGCTTTAGTTTGTTAGGGGAAACTTTCTCGGTGTTGATTACTATTGTAGTTGATTCTTGTGAGTGGAACCATTGGATTATTGTTTATGTTAAGATTTTTATCCATTATCATATCATCTTTGATCTTGATCCATATGATGTCTTGTGAGTAGTTCGTTTAGTTCTTGAGGACATGGGAGAAGTCATGTTGTTAGTAGTGAATCTGTGATGAGTTATTATTCAATGGTTTAGTATTTAAGTTGTGGTGTTATTCTTCTAGTGGTGTCATGTGAAAGTCGACTACATGATACTTCACCATTTATGGGCCTAGGGGAATGCATTGTGTATTTGTCTACTAATCGTGGGGTTGCGGGAGTGACATAAACCTGAACCCCCGTTAGGACACCTTTGCACAAGGGAGTGTAGGATCTCAGAGTTTAAGGCTGTGGTTAGATTTATATCTTAATTACTTTCCTATAGTTACAGATGTTTGCAGGGGTTTTAATAACAAGTATGTATTAGTACTAGGAAGGGTGGTATGTTAGCATAGTTGACCCACACAACACTTACAAACACCAAAGAAGAGTACTCAGCTATTTGAAGCGAAAGCACTTGATAGAATTCCCATGTGTCCTCGAGAACGTTTGGTCCTTATAAGTATTTCCACCGGCTTGTCCTTTGCTAAGAAAGGATTGGGCCACTTCCTCTGTTTGTTCGTTACTTCTGTTACTTGCTCTTTGTTTTGTTGCCTTGTCAGAAAACCACTAAAAATCCGTTTGCTAAGTATTCACAGGGATTTCCTGCTCCATACCATTGTTCAGCACCTTCTGCTCCTCATTGGGATCGACACTCCTATTTATCGAAAGTACTACGATACACCCCTATACTTGTGGGTCATCACTATGTCCTATTTTTAGAACTCCATCTGTCATGCACATGTTTAGAGTTCTTTGATCCTAGCTTTCAATGCTTGCAAATGGTTTGATCTTGATTTTGATGGTGCATGTCACCTCAAAAATTATTCTTTTTATCACTTCCCTACTCGAGGACGAGCAGGAGTTAAGCTTGGGGATGTTGATACGTTGGAAACGTATCTATAATTTTTTATGCTCCATGCTTGTTTAGTATCTACTTTGCTTTACTTGTCCACACTTTGAGGTGCTTTTTACATGTTTTCCAGTACTAACCTACTAACAAGTTGCAACAGTGCTAGATGCCTGTTTTCTGTTGTTTTTGGTTTTAGAAAAGTTAGTAAAGAAATATTCTCGGAATTGGACGGGACAAACGTTAGTCAATTACTTTCCGTGGGGAACAAGAAGTCCAGAGGAGAGCCGGAGGGGCCAGACCCACCCCAGGCATGGGTGGGACCCACCCCGCGCCTGACTAGGGTTTGGCGCCCCTGGCCGCCGCCTCGGCCTCCCCCTTCGCCTATAAGAAGCCCCCGATGCATAAATCCTAAGCACCCGATCAGATCTCCACGAAACCGTCTGTAGCCGCCGCCACCATCGTCCCTAGATCGGGGGGATATGAAGTTCTTCGCGACACCCTGCCGGAGGGAAGATCATCCCAGAGGACTTCTCTCCGGTATGATGCGTGAGTAGTTCCACCTTGGACTATGGGTACATGTAGTAGCTAGATGGTTGTATCTCCTCCTTTGTGCTTTCATGTATAGATCTTGTGAGCTCCGTTCATGATCAAGATCTAATCTATTTGTAATCATGCATGTTGTGTTTGCAGGGATCCAATGGATATTGAGATTATTATGTTGTTTTGATTAATGGTTTTGTCTTTATGATTCTATCATGTCTGTGTTGTTTGTGATCTTGCATGCTCTCCATTGTTAGTAGCTATCTTGGCCAAGTAGTTGCTAGTGACTCCAAGAGGGGGTATTTATGCTCGATAGTGGTTTTATGCCTCTAGTTTTCAAGGGAAGTGACAGAAATCTCTTCGGTTGTAGATGTGATGTTGCCACTAGGGAGAAAACAACGGTCTCTTGTTCATGGAACATGTGGACTGTTTACCTTACACACTTTGCTTAAAGAAGTTGTCTGTTGCTTGCAACTTAATACCAGAGGGGGTTCGGATGATAACCTGAAGGTGGACTTCTAGTCATAGATGCAGTTGGATGGAGGTTTATGTATCTTGTTGTATTGCCCAATCGAATCTCATAGGATCTTTCTGACTAGTAATTGCATTGTTATGCCTTGCTCAGTTCCTGTCAATTGCCCTGCTGTAATTTGTTTACCCTTCATGCCATGTTGTTTATCTAAGGAGAGCACCTCTAGTGAACTATGGACCCCGGTCCAATCTTTACCATTGATACATCTTCCACTATTACTTGTGTACTTGCTGCAAACCATTACCTTCCACACCATATGTTTAATCCTTTGTTATAGCAAACTGGTGAGCTTGACAACCTCACTGATTCGTTGGGGGTAAAGTCTTGAGTTTGTGTTGTCCAGGTCTCCGTGTTGCTTGCAACACCTGTGTGACGTTTCTTTCCTCCTACTGGTTCGATAACCTCGGTTTCTTACTGAGGGAAAACTTGCTAGTGTGCTGCTTCATACGTTGCTCTTGGGGTTCCCAACATGCTTCACATAAGTTGTGCAGCCATCAACTTTGAAGGTGTCCTATGCATCTATTTGCTACTCTATGAGGGACAAACTGATTGCCACTATACCATGTTTTCTGTATGTGAAACGAACAAATGTTTTTCAATGCATGTTATTCATGATTTTTGTTTGTAGCTTGTCATGTTGCATGTATAGTTACTATGTCCTATTGTTAGCACTCCATCTTTCATGCACATGTTTAGAGTTCTTTGATCCCACCTTTCAATGCTTGCAAATGGTTAGATCTTCATTGTGAGGGTGCATGTCACCTTAAAAATTATGCTTTTTATCACTTACCTACTTGAGGACGAGCAGGAGTTAAGCTTAGGGATGCTTGATACGTCGGAAATGTATCTATAATTTTTGATGCTCCATGCTTGTTTAGTATCTACTTTGCTTTGCTTGTCTACACTTTGAGGTGTTTTTTAAATGTTTTCTGGTACTAACCTATTAACAAGTTGCCACAGTGTCAGTTGCCTACTTTATGTTGTTTTTGGTTCCATAAAACTTATTAAAGAAATATTCTCGGAATTGGACGGAACAAACGTCAAAGTCAATTACTTTCCGTGTGGAACAAAAAGTCCAGAGGGAGACGAAGAAGCGGGCCAGGGCGCCCACACCCCCCAGGCGCGGGTGGGCCCTGTTTCACGCCTAGGCAGGGTGTGGGGCCCCTGGCCGCCTCCTCGGTCTCCCCCTTCGCCTATAAGAAACCCTCGATGTAGAAACCCCAAGTACCCTGTGTACTTGTTGCAAACTATTACCTTCCACACCATACGTTTAATCCTTTGTTACAGCAAATCGGTGAGCTTGACAACCTCACTGATTCATTGGGGCAAAGTCTTGAGTTTGTGTTGTGCAGGTCTCCGCGTTGCTTGCAACACCTGTGTTACATTTTCTTCCTCCTTCTGGTTCGATAACCTCGGTATCTACTGAGGGAAGAGTTGCTGATGTGCTTATCACACCTTGCTCTTGGGGTTTCCAACGAAGTTCTCCACGTCAAGCACCATCAGGGCGTTCAGAGGGATGTTTGATTGGCTAGGGCCTCGCCGAAGATGAGGCAATGTGACTGGTCTGGCATCGTTAGTGAAGGCAATGAAGAAATTTTAGGGTTTAGAGTGTGGTTCTTAGGGTTATAGTGGTACATGAGGGGTTAAGAGGGATGGCCAACCGATCGTGACTACACGTGGCTAGCCAGGACATCGCCGACAAAGACGAGGAAGAAATCTTAACTTGGGTTGGGGGTTCGTGCAGCAGAGAGGGAATAAGACGACCACATCTACGGTGGGTCATGGCCCACGATTTTGCGTGCGTGCGACGCCTCCTTCAGGGCCGCTAAGAGCGGCATATAGAACCATCCGAAGAAGGGGTGGAATCGGGAGTGCGTTAGTTTAGAGGATACGCTCTTTTTTGAATTTATTGAAAATTGATATTTTTAAGTTTCGAAATATCTAAGAAACAATCTTAGACGTAGATAATGAAAGATAATGATGACTTCTATTGCATGTGAGAAAACCAATGGAAATATTCCGTATTTCTAGATGTAAAATGATAAATTTCTAGATCTGAGTCGGTGAATTGTACAAAATTCAAAAATCCTCAGTTTTGTCATTTTTGTAGGTAGACATAAAAACTATTTCGCTCAAAACTTTTGCATGATGGTAGAATAAGTCCTTTTCAACATCTAGAATAAGCCATTTTCCATGGAATAACGAAGAAAGGATTAGTTTATTTTCCACAGAAAAAGAGGGTATTTAAATCATGGCGAAGGTCAAAATCCAATTAGCAGTATTATACATACATTCAATTTGTATACCTTCTATAAATTATCGCTAATTCTGAGAATGCTTAATTTTCGAAATTTTAATCTTTTGGAAATATTAAAATTCCAAATATTCGGAACTTCAGCTTTTATGTCGTTTTCAATTTTTTATTCAGAAATTCAAAAATACAAAAAAATAAAAGCTTGGTGGAATTGGGTACATGGCACAATAAGGTCTTGGCGACGAACGTATCTTGGTGGAATTGCATAGGGTCGGTGTTCTGTTTGGCATCACGAAGACGTCAATGGCAAGTTTGATAACGGCTATGTGGATCTTAACCCTGGAGATTGCTCGGCGGTTCGACCGCGACAATGACCTATGTAGCTTGTGCATAAGGTGCTTGCTAGGAGTTTGCTTGATTAGATTAGCGCTCTCATTTCGCTCGTGACTCGGGTAAGCCATATGTCCCCGGTTTCTAGTCGGTGGTGGATTCCTTGTTTTCAAGTTCTAATGTCATGCTGGCATGATTTTCACCCTTGCTTGTTTTATAGGTGTTGAACGGTGGCTTTGAGTTTTTTCACATATAATCTTTGTCATACTTTTGTTGAATAATATAATAAAGAAGGCAGTATGCATTTTTAGATCCGATGTAAGGGTCTCATACTCCATTTCAAAAAAAGTTCATAATAATCCACCTTTCTTTTGAGAAAAGGTTCATGGATCTATTAATAATCATAACATGATATACAAAAAATTCTAAAAAGTGAACAAATTATAAAAAATCGCTTCGGCCTGTCTCGTATTCGCCCCCGCGGGCGACCGAGCAGGCGACCTACCCGTGCCTCTTAGCGCCTCCCTCGCCTCCCTCTCCTCTGCCATCGCCAGCGTGAGCCGCCGGGCGAAGCCTGCGCGGTACCGGCAGCGGGGGCTTGCTTCTCCTCGCGTGGTAGAGGACGAGCACGGGACATTTCGACTACCGGCGGTCATCCAAGATGGCAGCAGAAGCTCACCTCGGTGGGGAGTTGGCGGCGGCCGCAGAGGGCTTCACCTGGGCTGCAGAAGCGGCGGTGGTCTGCGAGGTCCACTCGGGGACTCACGACGGTGCGGCGGCGGGGAGTGGCTGGCCCGATTTGAGCCCCAATTGGACCAGATCTGGGCCGACAGGGCCTTACGCGGGGCGGCGCGGGTGGAACTACGGGACTGCTGGCCTGCGGTGTGCGGCCGGGAGTGGGGGCGCCTCTCCCTGAGGGCGGCGCAACATTGGCAGCTCGACCCAGGCCAGGCGGGCCTAAGTCGGGTGCCTGCCCTGCAGGTCTGGCATGGCAGATGGCCTGACCCGGGCCAGGTGAACCTAGGTCGTGCCTCTCCTGCTAACGATCTGGCTATGCGGTACGCGCTGTGAAACCCACAATGGCTGCTTCATGCCTTGTCCGTACTGCCTGGATCCAGACCTCGTGGGTCTGGAATTGGTGCTGACGCTTTTCGCCCGCCCAAGTGAGACTAAGGTGGTCAATGCTATGCCTTGGTGGGCGAGAGTGTTCCTTAGACCGATGGTGGTCCGACAGGCTCGGGTTGTGCTTGGTGGCGACGAAGCTGCTACTTGGCGGTTGGGATCTGCAGTGGTGGCGGATCTCTTGGGGGCGAAGGAGTAGGGCCTAGTGCTGGGTTGGCATGCACGAGGGCACCCTTGCTGCAATGCGGTGGTGGGGCTTCACGAGCCTTTTTCGGGCTCGGCTAGGCTAGGAGGGTCTGGTTTGCCCTGTTGCTGTATCCGTTCGGCTACTGCATTCAGGTGATGGAGGTAGTTCCCTCCCGCGTGCTGATGTCATGTCATCCCTCGCAGAAGGGTCCTCTTTTTTCAGTCCTCCCGGCCTCGCACCGGAGGCACAGTGAGACGACGGTGGTGGCTTCAAGTCCGTGGTGGCGCGTGCTCATGGGCGGCGAGTTTGGTGGAGCAACCCGAAGTGTCCAGGAGTGTGGTTTTTTGAGGGGTCGGGATATCCTTGTCGTCTGAACACCGGCGTGGTGATGCCCACGGGTATCGCCGTCCTTCCTGAAGGACGTCGGGTGTATCTTTTCCCCACCTCCCGTAGCGTATCGGGGGAAATCCTAGGACATGTCGGGCAGCAGCGTCGTTGTCGTCGCTTTACTTTTTGAAGGTGTTGTTTGGTACGCGACGTTTCGGAGCGTTAGGAGCAGGGTGGTACTTCTCTGGAGGGCGCAGCGATGACGGGTCATCCTTGTTTTCATCGAGCCACTGTTGTCGACTTTGTTTTCTCTTTTCTTTTTTAAGTCGTTGTGCTATTTGACGTAGAAGTAGTATCAATCGTGTATGCCTCTGAAGAACTTTGTGTATCCATTCTCCGGCATCGGTACGTTACTATCTGAACAGAGCTGGTCATGATTCTTCCTTATCCAAGTCCAGAGTTGCGTGATGCTGAATCAATGAGACGCCCACCCCGAGCAACGGGAACTGCTGCAACCTGCCTGCAAAAGGGCCTTTCCACGTACCGTGCGTCTTTTTCTTGAAAATGAAAAGGCGAACTGGCAACGGCGATGGATCTGGAATTCTCGAGTGACCAGGTCGGCCACGTCGGCATGAATGATCGCCGCGCGCCGAGCGGAGCGGGGAACACACCCAGGGGCAGGGACCAAGGCGATAGATCCAGAGCATCGGTTTCTCAGTGGTCCTGCGTCCTGCATGCGGTCCTGGTAGCTTGGCGCGCAGCTACCGTCCGGCCGGGAAGTCTGCACTCCATTCGTCCGCCTTGCTCTACCGTCATGGCCGATTGGACTGACGACGACGAGCGTGCACCAGCCACAACTCACGGTCATGGATGTCAAGGAAATGTTTTCTTTTGAGAATTCGGGAATGATTTGTTTTGTGTAACCAAGGAGATGAAATAGGATACGGGGTCTATGGGCTCGCCGGATCCAGCCCAGCCCACATGTCTAGACAGCGTTATATTATTTTTTCGGTATGCATATATATTTCCTATGTTTTAAAATATATATAATGTTTTAGCTTTTGTGGAACGGATGAATTTAGTGTGTAGTTTTGGAGTGAACTTATACACTAAAATGAGACTAGATGTTTTTCATTTCATAAAGGTAAAACATCTTATATTATAAAACAAAGAGAGTACTTAAGTAATTCCAGATGCAACACTACATCATCACACTATAGTAATCTCAGCGGTGTAATGTAAATAACAATTTCATTGTTATGAGTTTTTTAAAACTAACTCTGTCTACTTGTGATAAAATGAGACAAACAATTGCTAATCGGTGGCGGTAAAAAAAGATACACTAGAGGTCGTGGGAGTGGTTATCCACGCTGAAGGCTTTGGGAGGCATGGGATTTAACGATCTAGGTCTCTTCAATCAAGCTGTTTGTTAAGAGCAAGAATAATAAGAGAGTCGGCTGCCGGCTCTGTAGTCATATCATGTCATCTAAAATCAGCATAGAGGCATAGTCATACAATATGCTAGCTATAAGCCGGCTGTTAGATAACTTTTATTAAAAAATTAAGTATGTAATGCTTGCATGCTATTGGACCTGATACTAGTAGTAGCTGCATGCAAACCTTTTCTCCTTGGAGCTTGTGCTATAGCCGGCGACATAGGAAGAGCCCGCTCCACTCTCTCTCCTCTCTTCTCTCTCTTTTACATAGGATTTTGATGAGATGGAACATGCTATAGCCTGCTAACTAGGCCTTATTGTACTTGCTCTAAGCAAGCATGCAGATTACTCACTGAACCCATCTTTTTATGTGCTCGTGTTCTGAAGGGGCATACTATCCTAATTTATATATTTGGAACACCATGAAACCTTTGGTCATCTTCCTATACTTAGAGAAGTATTCTATTTGGCCGAGAGTTTCTTGTTCAAGATATTCAATGTGGATATTGGAAATGGCCGATCTGTGAAAGATTCTTATACCCCACACGTTCACCCCGTAACTACAATGTCCACGTCTCTTATACCGGACACAGCTACAATTAAGGGTGGGCATAAAAAACCGAAACCGAACACCGAAACCGAATACACCGAACCCGAATTAGCCGAAACTAATTTCGGTTAGTGAATATGATTAACTGAATTTATAAATATTAATTCAGTTTTGACTCTCCATTATCCGAAATAACCGTATAAACCGAAAAATATACGTGACAAAGCTAAATATATATGTGATTCTGTCTCAGGCGTCAATTACTGTACGTAGATACCAGCTCATGCGATAAAAAGACATGCATGCAAAAGCTGTCAGGCAGCACATGCATGTACGTATGTCTCCAGCCACATGCACGTACATGTTCATGGTTTAATAGCTCATGCATGTACGTATGTCTTCAACCACATGCACGTACATGTTCATGGTTTAACTGTCAATTGTGTCTATGAATTTTGTTGGAAGCCTTTCAATTGTTTTCCTGTTTGGGATATAATCATGTATTTTAGCTGAACTCTCAACACATACAATTTGTTGAATATATACGGCTTGGAAGATAGACATCATTTTTCTGAACGAGCAAGATAGACATCATGCTTATTATGTTTTTTTCTACACATGCGTTCAAGACATCAGCTAGCCATGTATTGCTTTAGTTACTCGCCAACTTAGAGGTTGCTTTCGGTGCGCCGATGAGTGGTTTAGCTCGTATGGATCTATATAAATTATGGCACAGTGTTGTTATTTCCAGAAGTTCGGTTAAAAACCGAACACCGAACCGAATTGTCCACTAACCGAACTATCGATTAATTAGAAAACCGAAATAATTTTGGTGCCTATTTTATAGAAACCGAATTATAGAAAAACCCAAAAAACTGAACCGATTTAACCGAAAAACCCGAATGCCCACCCCTAACTACAATCCATTGCGTGATAGATGAAGATACTTGAGCTTGGAATAAGGAGAACGTGAATGGCTTCTTCCACCCATCTATGGCAAGGAGGATTTAGCAAGTACCAACATAGGGGAGGATTTTGTGTGTTTGCCTCATTTTTCCCCGGAAAGGAGCATATATTAATATCAAAAGATATTAATTACACCCGGCCTCTGCAACAACGTATTGCCCTAGCGGCCACACGGATGTACACATCCAAAAAAAATAAGAATTAAAAAAAAAACAGTGACTTATTCATTGAAACAGCAGTACTACCACCACCAAGACAGCACCAGAAGTCCAGCTTCTCCAAAAACGACGCCTCCAAAAAGGAAATAGTGCAAAAACACCGCCATTGCCTGATCAAAGAACTAGATTTTCATCCTGAAGAAAATCCGCGCTCTCAAAACAGTACCTTGAACAGGGCCATTGCCAGGCATAACCAATTAAGGCCAGACCCTGGGTTTTCATCCCGAGTGGTAGGACCATGTGTTGAAAATATAAGCAATAATCCATATGATTTAATCCGAATAATAAATTGATAAAGCATGATCATACAAACGGTACTAAAACCAATTATGCAGATCAACAAAGTAGATAAACAGATTACATCTATAGGAGATAAACCTATCACATCTACACCAAACACTAGAACAAAGAACTCTAGCATAATTCGAATAACACAGTTGAGGATCACATATAGTGTAGGCTGAATAGCAGCCACAGCGATCGAGAAGTCGTCGTTCGGGAACTCGTCGTCGGACGATGTCGTGTTGCCAGTAGTCACTCTTGAGCGCGCCCCAAAAACCTGATCGCCCCTCACCCGTACAGGTTTACGAGATGCGAGGTTCCGGAGGCCTACTATCCCGATCTGCGGTGCACGCCGCAAGACGAGATGGGGAAGACGAAAACAGCGGCGTAAGGTTCTGAAGATAGGTGCGTATTATGGATTGATTCACCGATTAGATTTAGTGCATACGCTTATATAGTGCAGGTTAGGAAGATCATGGGCTCAGCCCACGTTCGAGTCGGTATCAGTCCACGTCCATAAAAACTGAAAACGACTATAATTAACGCGTCCGTTAATGACTCATAATTAGTTTTCCTATCCAGCAAAATAAAGCTCGGCTCGGCGAGATTCTGGCAACCCACGGCGCGCGCGCGTCGTGACGAGACGAGGCGTGGCGAGGCGAGGCGGGCAGCGTCGGAGGAGGAGTGCGCGAGGGCTTCTCTCCTTATCACACCTTAGTGAGTGGTGCAACACTCTACTATATAAGGTGGTCCAACCCCCCTTCTTAGCAATGTGGGACTAAAATTTAGCACCACTAGCACAACCATATGCTGCCATGCACAAGTGGGTCAAAGAGAATTTCAGAATTTTTCTAATGGACCAGCAGCCCAAAACTCATCAAATTCCAACAATCCCCCACAAAGTCTCAATGGCACATCACATCATTTTTATTCTAGAATATTATTTTATATACCGGTGTGTAGCGGAGACTGTTAAGTTGAACTTCCATGTTAAACTTTATGTTACGCTAGCTAGCAACTTGAATAGTGGACTATGCCTTGAACTACAAGATTTCTGCGTGCTAGTTTCACATAAAATCAAGAACGGTACAGGGCTGTCGTCGGCTTCCCCGCGGTTTGGATCTTATGTGTCATACTGCAGGGTCTTTCATGAGTTTATTAGAGAGCACCCAACTCTCACGGACTATGACGTTTAACAGTCAGACTCATATATGTGTGTTTCTTAAGAGATGTTCTGCAGGACAACATCTCCGTTTTAAAAATCCACTTGGAACACATTAAGATAAATATCAACCTGCCATGCAGATTAAGAGAGTATTGAATCTTTATGAAGATGTAAATATAATATAGGGATACTCTCCTCTGAGCTGACCAACAACTTGTCTCCCAGCTCTAATTCACGGGATCTCCGATCACATAGAGTGAGTTACCACTAGGATCAACTCATAGTGTGGGTCTCAAACCCATCTCCCTCGATGCATTATCTATCACATTGCATGATAAACCCTTTGTGAAGGGATCTGCCAGGTTTTTAGATGTTTGGATATAATCCAACGCAATAACTCCGGAGTTTCTTAGTTTACTGACGGATTTCAATCTCCTCTTCACATGCCTTGATGACTTCATATTATCCTTAGAACTGTTTACTTTGATGACCATAGTTTGATTATCACAGTTCATCAGGATGGCGGGTATTGGGTTTTCAACCACAGGTAAGTCCATAAAGAGCTCACGAAGCCACTCTGCTTCAACAGTGGCTATGTCTAATGCTGTGAGTTTTGCTTCCATTGTTGACCTCGTTAAGTGGTCTGCTTGCAAGACTTCCAGGAAACAGTGCCACCACCAAGTGTAAACAAATAACCACTTGTGGCCTTAATCTCATCAGCATCAGATATCCAGTTTGAATCACTATAACCCTCAAGTACCCGTGGATACCCAGTATAGTGAATACCATACCTCGCAGTGCCTTTCAAATAGCGCAAAACTCTTTCAAGAGCATGCCAATGATCATCTCCAGGATTTGACACAAATCGACTTAGTTTGCTTGCAGCAAAGGAGATGTTAGGTCTAGTAGCGATGGCTAAAGACATGAGCGAGCCAATAATTTGAGAATATCTCAATTAATCTTTAGCAGTCCTTCGATTCTTTTGAAGTAGCACACTCGGATCATAAGGCGTTGGAGAAGAATTGCAGTCGCTATACCCGAAGCGACTCAATATCTTTTTCACATAGTGAGACTGAAGCAATGTAATCCCACCATTGTCATCCTTTAGTAGATTGATGTTTAAGATTACACCAGCCACTCCCAAGTCCTTCATCTCAAAGCAACGAGATAGGAACTCTTTGAGCTCCTCGATAACAGCAAGGTTGGTCCCGAATATCAATATGGCATCAACGTAGAGACACATAATAACTTCCTCGCCCCCACCATGGCGATAGTATACACATTTGTCAACTTCGTTTACACCAAAGCCTTCAGCAGTTAAAGTTCTTTCAAACTTCTCGTGCCACTGCTTAGGAGCTTGCTTAAGACCATACAAAGACTTCACTAACTTACACGCCTTTCCTTCTTGACCATCTACTTCAAATCCATCAGGCTGCTCCATATAAATGTCCTCATCTAGCTCTCCATTTAGAAAAGCTGTCTTAACGTCCATTTGATGAACGAGAAGACCATGTGAGGCAACCAAGGAAAGTAGTACTCGAATAGTGGTCAATCTGGCTACATGTGAGTAGGTATCGAAGAAGTCTTCACCTTCCTTTTGGGTATAACCCTTAGCCACAAGACGTGCCTTGTACTTTTCAATAGTACCATCAGGTCTAAGATTTTTCTTAAACACCCACTTACATCCTACAGGTTTTCACCCATAAGGACGATCAGTGACTTCCCAAGTACCATTAGCTAAGATGGAGTCCATCTCGCTTCGGACAGCTTCCTTCCAGTAGTCAGCATCTTGAGATGCATAAGCTTCTGAAATAGAAGTGGGAGTATCATCCATAAGGTACACAATGAAATCATCACCAAATGACCTTGCAGTCCTTTGTCTCTTGATCCTTTTGGGAGCTTCATTATAATCCTCCAAAGGATCATAAGAGTGTTCTGTCAGCATAGTGGGTTCAGGAATTATAGAAAAATCCTGACTAGATGAACTAGTCATCTCCTGATTTGATGAGCTAGACATACCTTTCATTGGAAAGATGTCCTCAAAGAAAGTCGCATCATTCGACTCCATAATTGTACCAACATGCATGTCGGATACCTCATATTTTACTATCAAAAATATATAGCCAATGCTATGAAAAGCATATCCCAGAAAAACACAATCAACGGTTTTTGGTCCAAGCTTTCGCTTCTTGGGTATTGGAATATTGACTTTTGCCAAACAACCCCAAGTTCGTAAGTAAGAGAGTTTAAGCCTTTTCTTTTCCCATTCCTCAAATGGAGTCATGGTTTTATCCTTTACAGGAACACGGTTTAGGACATGACACATAGTCATTAGTGCCTCCCCCACCATTCCTTGGAAAGATCCGATGTATCTAACATGGCGTTAACCAAATCAGTTAGAGTGCGGTTCTTCCTTTCGACCATCCCATTTGACTGAGGTGAGTAGGGAGGCGTCCTCTCATGTATAATACCATGTTCCATACATAATAAATCAAATTCGTTTGAAAAGTACTCTCCACCATGATCCGACCTTAGCCGCTTGATTTTAAGATCAAGTTGGTTTTCTGCCTCAGCTTTATAGATTTTGAAGTAGTTCAAAGCTTCATCTTTAGATTTCAGAAGATAAACATAGCAGTATCTAGTGGATTCATCAATCAACATAATAAAGTATCTTTTTCCACATTTTGTCAACACACCATTCATCTCACAAAGATCTGAATGTATAAGTTCTAGTGGTGCTAAGTTTCTCGGTTCCGCAGTCGTATGAGACTTGCGGGGTTGCTTTGCTTGCACACAAACTTGGAACTTAGAACCTTTGACAGTGGTAAATTTTGGAATTAAACTCATATTGGCTATCCGCGTCATGCAACCAAAGTTAATATGACAGAGTCGTGAATGCCAAACATTGGACTCATTATTATTGCAAACATGATTAATAACTTTAGTACATGAGTCTGACAAAGACAAGCGGAACAGACCTCCGCACTCATAACCTTTCCAACAAATTGTACATACTTATAAATTACAACTTTATTGGACTCAAAAACCAACTTAAAGTCATCTCGACATAAAAGCGATCCGCTGACGAGATTCTTATTGATGGAGGGAACGTGCTGCACATTCTTGAGCTGTACGGTCTTCCCCGAAGTAAACTTCAGATTTACCGTACCAACATCATGAACAGAAGCACGTGAGTTGTTTCCCATCAGCACGAAAGAAGTTCTTGAGACATGATAAGAGGAAAACATGGAAATATCAGAAAATACATGTGTATTAGCAGCTGTGTCTATCCACCAATCAGGAGAATGACATACTAAAATAATAGTAGGTAAAATACATGTGTATTAGTACTTGTGTCTATCCACCAATCAGGAGAATGATCCAGCATCCTTCATCTCAGTATCGCTAATAACAACATTGGCGGCCTTGCCGCTGTTCCCATGTTGACGCTTGTCAAAGCGATTAGGACAGCTAGGAGCCCAATGATCATGATCACCACAAACGTGGCAAGAGCCTTTCGTCTTAGCACTTTTCTTCTTGAAGTTGGTTGAGTGCGTGGCCTTGTTCTTGCCATCAAACTTCCACTTTCCTTTAGTTTTGTTCTTATTCTTAAACTTGTGGGATTGGAAGTTTTTCCTCTACACTAAATTGGCAGTAGAACCTCTCTCAAATCCTCGAGCAGTTTTGTCCTTTGCTCTCGCCTTCTATTCCACATGAATAGAACCAATGAGATCCGTAACGGAAAACTCTTGTATCTTATGTTTTAGAGAAGTAGCAAAGTTCCTCCACGAGGAAGGAAGCTTGGCAATAATTCCACCAGGCACAAATTTGTCCGGTAAGGAACACTTGAACTGCTCAAGTTATTTGGCAAGTGATTGTATCTCATGAGCCTGCTCAACGACGGAGCGCTCATCAACCATCTTGTAGTCATAGAATTGCTCCATGAAATACAACTCAGTGCCAGCGTCCGAGACCCCAAACTTGGCCTCGAGCACTTCCCACGCGTCCTTGCCATTATCAAATGACATATACAGGTCAATAATGTTGTCCTCAAGAACACTAAACAAAGCTGCCATAAATATGGTATCGGCTTTCTTAAAGGCCGCTTCCTGCTCAGCAGAAAGATCTCCTTCAGGCTTGCCAAGAGTGGCGCTATAGCAGTTTATGCTTTCAAACCATAGGACTGCTCTCTTGCGCCATATCTTATAGTACATGCCATCAAAAGGAGGCGGCCTAGTAGCCACGGCTACACCAGTGGAATTCAGTTGCCTATAATCAGGTTTTTGGATTGTTGAAAATATAAGGAATAATCCATATGATTTAATCCGAATAATAATTTGATAAAGCATGATCATACAAACGGTACTAAAACCAATTATGGAGATCAACAAAGTAGATGAACAGATTACATCTATAGGAGATAAACCTATCAGATCTACACCAAACGCTAGAACAAAGAACTCTAGCATAATCCGAATAACACAGGTGAGGATCACGTACAGTGTAGGCTGAATAGCAGCCGCAGTGGTCGCAGCAGCGTCGCCCATGTTAAGGTTATCGAAGAGGTTGCTGACGTCCGGAAAGAAGTCGTCGTTCAGGAACTCGTCGTCGGATGACGTCGTGTTTTCAGTAGTCACGCTTGAGCGCTCCCCAAAAACCTGATCGCCCCTCACCCGTACAGGTTCACGAGAGGCGGGGTTCCGGAGGCCTACTGTCCCGATCTACGTTGCATGCCGCAAGACGGGATGGGGAAGACGAAAACAGCGGTGCAAGGTTCTGGAGGTAGGTGCGTGTTGTGGATTGGTTCACCGATTAGTTTTAGCGCAGACGCTTATATAGTGCAGGTTAGAAAGATCATGGGCTCAGCCCACGTCCGAAAATAAAGCTCGGCTCGGCGAGATTCCCGCAACCCGCGGCGCGCACGCGTAGTGACGAGGCGAGGCGAGCGAGGCGGGCGGCGACGGAGGAGGAGTGCGCGAGGGCTTCTCTCCTTGTCATACCTTAGTGAGTGGTGCAACACTCTACTATATAAGGTGGTCCAACTCCCCTTCAACTAGCAATGTGAGACTAAACTTTAGCACCACTAGCACAGCCATATGCTGCCATGCACAAGTGGGCCAAAAAGAATTTCAGAATTTGTCTAATGGGCCAGCAACCCAAAACTCATCAAATTCCAACACCATGAATCTCTCTTGTGCAGTCGTCCCCACTTGCATGCTACTGTTCCAATTCGCAAGTCACCTAGCTAATTCCTCATCACCACCCAGACTCGAACCACCATTGTCTGTCCTCAGATCTCAGTCTCCATGACTTTCTCTGTCAGCACCATGAAACAAAAACATGCCTCATAATAATAACAGCCAACGAAGCTTCGAAGCACACCTATGATAATCCCAGCGGAAAGTGACTGCATCTTTTGTGGTCGGAGCACTCGATGCTTTTCTGCCAGCTTGTTTATGGCGGGACATCAAGCAGCTGTTTCCCTGTACGCTAAGAATTTACCGCTATAAATTTTTGGCTGTTTGGTTTCTTGTCTTGGTCGAATTATCTGCAGGCTATGGCGATGGCCATGACTTTCTGGCACATTTGGGAAGCACGAAATGAGGCAAGGATTTCTGAAAGTAAACCTAATCCTATCCGTACCGCGGGAAAGA
This sequence comes from Avena atlantica, assembly GCA_910589765.1. NCBI lineage: Eukaryota > Viridiplantae > Streptophyta > Magnoliopsida > Poales > Poaceae > Avena > Avena atlantica. The sequence continues at coordinate 235,407,623 of OU342738.1, forward strand.
TCACTGCTTATGTTAACCTCATCCATCAACAACAAGTTAAATCGTGCCCGAAGCAAAGGCGTGTGTCCCGGCCAGCTCCATTGTGGACTGTTCTTTTGGATTCCGATGCTTCGCTTGAATTCCGCCGCCGCCAAGTACTCACTACTGGAAAAAACCATCTTCGGTTCGACGTGAACAAGGCCAGCAGTCCCGGGCCGTGAGGCCTCTAACGGCTAGAAACGGCCGTAGTCACTAGTCCCGGGCCCGAACAGGTCATTAGTCCCGGTCCGTAATACGGACCGGGACTAATGAACTGGATAAGGCCAGCTGGTGTTTTCGTGAACTATTAGTCCCGGCTCGTATCATGGCCCGGGACTAGTTGTCCACCACTATATATTCTGCTTCCTGTCCTGCTTCCCTAAAGCATATGGTGGCCATTTTTCTCAAATAAGCAAGAGAGTTCATGCCATTTTTTCTCAAGATTTGTCAAGATTTAGTTTGCAACACCTAAATCCAAAGCTTTAAAAGGTTAGAACTTCATTCTTTCATCTCTTATTGCTACTTTAGCTCTATAATGCTCTAGAAGTATAGAGATATGGATCAATGCATGCATGCTCTAGAAGTAGCTAGAAGGATTTTGATATATATGTGTAACACATTTTGATTAGGCATATAGTTACTGAAAATTGAAATGTGTAATTTTAGAGTTTTAGAGCTTAGAATGGAATGAGGTTTTCACTGATAGAACAATAATAAAAAACTCCACATTTATCATGTTGATTGTTTTCTCCAATTCAAAAATTGGTGCATGTAAATTTTTCAAAATTCAAAATTAATGCTCTAGAAGCTCTCAATATAACTTGTAATAATTTTATCATGTTGTGTAATGGTTTTTGATATACTTTTACTATAATGAAGATAGTCCGGGAATGGATGTATGGTACTGACCGACGCTCTGGCGAGTTCATTAATGGCGTGCATGAATTCATCCGTGTTGCTGATGCAAACAAGCACAATGGTTTTGTATTCTGTCCATGTAATTGATGTAGGAATCAGAAGGATTACTCTGACTCAAAAACCCTTCACAGACACCTGTTGAAGTCCGGCTTCATGCCCAGTTATAATTGTTGGACCAAGCACGGAGAGAGAGGGGTTATAATGGAAGACAATGAAGAAGAGGAGGATGAAAACTATCATGGTTTCCCTGAGTACGGAGATACTTCCATGGGGGATGCTGAAGGGGAGGATGAAGAAGAGACACATGATGAACCCGCTGATGATCTTGGTCGGACCATTGCCGATGCACGAAGAGATTGTGAAACTGAAAAGGATAGGAAGAAGTTCAATCACATGTTAGAGGATCACAAAAAGTTGTTGTACCCAAATTACGAAAATGGTCTGAAAAAGGTGGGCAACACACTGGAATTGCTGCGATGGAAGGCTGAGTGTGCTATACCTGACTCCTCATTTGAAAAGTTGCTAAAAATGATGAAGAATATGCTTCCAAAAGATAACGTATTGCTCGCCAGTACGTATGAAGCAAAGAAGGTTGTCTGCCCTCTAGGTTTAGAGGTTCAGAAGATACATGCATGCCCTAATGACTGCATCCTTTACGACGGTGAGGAGTATGATAATTTGGATGCATGCCCGGTATGCAATTCACTTCAGTATAAGATTAGACGAGATGACCCTGGTGACGTTGAGGGCGAGCCCCCCCCCCCCCCCCCCCCCCCGGAAGAGGGTTTCTGCCAAGGTGATGTGGTATGCTCCTATAATACCACGGTTGAAACGCTTATTCAGAAACAAAGAGCATGCCAAGTTGTTGCGATGGAATAAAGAGGAACGTAAGTTAGACGGGATGTTGAGACACCCCGTTGATGGGTCGCAATGGAAAAAAAATCGATAGAAAGTAGTCGGACTTTGCAGATGACGCAGGGAGTTTAAGATTTGGTCTAAGTATAGATGGCATGAATCCCTTTGGGGAGCAGAGCTCCAGTCACAGCACATGGCCCATGACTCTATGCATTTATAACCTTCCTCCTTGGTTGTGCATGAAGCGGAAGTTCATTATGATGCCAGTGTTGATCCAAGGTCCGAAGCAACCCGGCAACGACATTGATGTGTACCTAAGGCCATTAGTATAAGAACTTTTACAGTTGTGGCACGAACCCGGGATAGGCGTGTGGGATGAGCACAAGCAGGAAGAATTTAACCTCCGAGCATTGCTTTTCATAACAATCAATGATTGGCCCGCTCTTAGTAACCTTTCAGGACAGTCAAACAAGGGACACAATGCATGCACACACTGTTTAGATGAGACTGAAAGTATATATTTGGAATATTGTAAGAAGAATGTATACAATGAGCATCGTCGATTTCTTTTGGCCAAACATCCCTTAAGAAAGAAAGGCAAGCATTTCAACGGTCTGGCATGTCACCAGACAAAGCCTAAGGAGCGTACTGGTGCTGATATATTTGATATGGTCAAAGATTTGGATCAAATGGTAACCTTTGGAAAGGGTCCTGGCGGAAAATCTGTTCCGAAGGATGTAGGGGTTCGTAGCATGGAAAACAAAAAAATTCTACCGCATACAAACAAACAAGCCAAGATATATCTACTAGATTGTAGCAATGAGTCGATGGAATAACTCACCCTCGAAGATTCCAAAGTGTTTAACGAGAGCGGATTCTCGTGGGTGATGTAGTCGTACTCTTGCCGATCTCAAGATCGCGTAGACGATCCTTTCGGCGCTGCATTCCGGCAGCGCTTCCGCAGTCGGTCACACGTTCGGTACTCGATGAAGACCTTCCTCTCCCTTGTTCCGGCAGACAGCGGAGGTTGTAGCACTCTCCTCGCGATTCCGGCAGCACACCGGCGTGGTACCGAAAGTAGAGGGGAGATCTCGCAGGGCTTCGCCTTAAGCCGGAGCGAGTATGGTGGACTATGAGAGAGGCCTCGGTGATCTAGGGTTTAGACACACCAAGGAGAGGGATCTAGGTCGACGGCTAGGGCAAGGGGATTGCCCCAAGTCGGCGGCTAGGGTTTTCCCTAGGGCGGCGGCGGCTGTAGGAGGGCCGGCGGCTAGGGCTAGGGCTAGGGTTTTGGGTGGTGGAGTTGTGTCTTTGGAGGGGCAGCCCTGCCCCTCCTTTTATAGGTGGAGGGCGCCGGCCAAGGGGGAGGGAGTCCTCCCCCAACTCGGCCTCCAAGGCCGGCGGTGGAGGGAGAGGAACTCCTCCCCAAGTAGGTTTCCTACTCTCCCTCCACCAAGCAAACTTGCCGTTTGACTTTTCAAATTGGCGTTTGACTTTTCAAACTAGGATTTGATTTATCCCTTTATTTTGCTCAGTGATGACACCTAGTACATGATGCAACCATTCCAACTTGTTATGACACATTCATGTACCCTTCCCCTTCGGAGTACCGGACCTTCCGGAACCTTCTAGAACATTCCCGATGAAAACACCGGAACCATTCTCCAACCCCGAAACAGGACTTTCCTTATATAAATCTTATTCTCCGGACCATTCCGGATATCCTCGTGATATCCCGGATCCCATCCGAGACTCCGAACAACATTCGGTCTCTTACTCATCATTCCATAACTACTCAACAACATCGAATCCTTAAGTGTGTCTCCCTACGGTTCGTGAATTATGCGGACATGATCGAGACACTTCTCCGAACAATAACCAATAGAGGAATCTGGAAATTCATATGGCTCCCACATATTTCTACAATTACTTTGCGATCGAATGAACCACTTACATACGATACCAATTTCCCTTTGTCTCACGATAGTTTACTTATCCGAGGTTTTGATCGTCGGTATCTCTGCATACCTAGTTGAACCTCGTTACTGATAAGTACTCTTTTCTCGTTCCCGTGATATATGATCCCTTGTGAGCCAGTCACATGCTTGCAAGCCAATTGGATGACATTCCACCGAGAGGGCCCATAGTATATCTATCCGTCATATGGATGGACAAATCCCACTCTTGATCCATGTGTCTCAACCAATACTTTCCGAACACTCAATGCCACCTTTATAGCCACCCAGTTACGGTGTGGTGTTTGATGTCATCAAAGCATCCTTCCGGTGATGGTGATATGCATGATCTCATGGTCGAAGGAATTAGGTTACTATGTATCAGAAAGCATATAGCAATTGAACTATTAAAATGACTTGATCTTTATGCTACGCTTATCTATAGGAGTATGTCCATCATATCATTCTCCTAACGATCTCATCTTGTTGTTAATAACATCTCAATGTTCATGATAGGGAAACCACAATCATTTATTAACCAACAAGCTAGTATTATAAAGAGGCTTTACTAGGGACTCTAATTTAGTTTACAAATCACACAAGTATTAATGTTTCCTTGTTAATACTATTATAGCATGAATGTAAACATTTATCATAAACACAAAGATATAATAATAACTACATTTATTATTGCCTCTAGGGCATATCTCCAACAGTCTCCCACTTGCACTAGAGTCAACTAATCTAGATTACATGGTAATATACCGAACACCCATGGCAGTTTGGTGTTGGTCATGTTTTGCCCTCGGGAGAGGTTTAGTCAACGGATCCGCCACATTCAGATCTGTGTGTACTTTGCAAATATTTATGTCACCATCTTGGACATGTTCTCGAATAGCGTGAAAACGTAGCTTGATGTGCTTCAGCTTCTTGTGTGACCTTGGTTCTTGCGCATTGGCTATGGCGCCCATGTTATCACAGTAGATAGACATTGGGTCCAGCGCACTTGGAACCACACCGAGCTCTGTAATGAACTCCTTCATCCATATCGCTCCTTGTGAAGCCTCCGAAGCAGCTATGTATTCCGATTCAGTTGAAGATCTTGCCACAACGCTTTGCTTTGCACTCCTCCAGCTAACTGCAGCACCATTCAAAGTAAATACGTATCCAGATTTAGATTTAGAATCATCCGGATCGGTGTTCCAACTAGCATCGGTGTAACCATTAACAATGAGATGTTCATCACCACCATAAGAACGAACCATATCCTTAGTTCTTCTCAAGTACTTAAGGATGTTTTTTACCGATGTCCAATGATCCACTCCTGGATCACTTTGATATCTGCTAGTCAAAATAACAGCATATGCAATGTCGGGTCTAGTACATAGCATGGCATACATTAGAGATCCTATGGCTGAGGCATAGGGAGTCTTACTCATCCTTTCTCTATCTTCTGCCGTTGCTGGACTTTGAGTTTTACTCAAGGTCGTATTGGGCAACATGGGCAAGAATCCTTTCTTGCTATACTCCATTACAAACCTCTTTAGAACTTTATCTAAATATGTACTTTGTGACAATGATATTAGCCATCTCGATCTATCTCTATAAATCTTTATGCCTAATATGTAAGCTGCTTCGCCAAGATCTTTCATTGAAAAACTATTATTCAAATATTCCTTGACACTATTAAGAAGGTCTACATCATTCCCAATCAACAATATGTCATCTACATATAGTATTAAGAATGCCACAGAGCTCCCACTCACTTTCTTGTAAATACAAGCTTCTCCATAAGTTTGTATAAAACCAAAACTTTTGATTACCTTATCAAAACGTTGATTCCAACTTTGGGATGCTTGCTTCAATCCATATATGGACCGTTGAAGTTTGCATACCTTGTTAACATCTTTAGGATCGACAAAACCTTTGGGTTGCATCATATACAACTCTTCATCAATGTCTCCATTGAGGAACGTTGTTTTGACATCCATCTGCCATATCTCATAATCATAATATGCAGCGATTGCTAACAAAATCCTCATAGATTTTAGCTTCGCTACTGGTGATAAAGTATCATCGTAGTCAACTCCTTGAATTTGTCGAAACCCTTTTGCGACAAGTCGAGCTTTATAGACAGTAACATTACCATCAGCATCTTTTCTTCTTGAAAATCCATTTGTTCTCGACAGCCTTCCGGCCATCCGGTAAGTCCACCAAAGTCCATACTTGGTTTTCGTACATGGATCCAATCTCGGATTTCATGGCTTCTTGCCATTTATTGGAATCTAGGCTCATCATCGCTTCCTCATATGTCGCAGGGTCCTCGGTGTTGTCCACCAACATGACACTCATAACGGGATCATACCAATCAGGAGTGGTACGAGTTCTCGTTGACCTGCGAGGTTCTGTAGCAACTACAACCGAAGTTTCATGATCATCATCATTAACTTCCTCTCTTATTGGTGCAGGCACCACAGGAACTTCTTACGGTGGTGCGCTACTCGCAAGTTCGAGAGAAGGTTCGACAACCTCGTCGAGTTCTACTTTCCTTCCAGTCACTTCTTTCGATAGAAATTCCTTCTCTAGAAAGGATCCATTCTTGGCAACAAAGATTTTCCCTTCGGATCTATGATAGAAGGTATACCCAATAGTTTCCTTTGGGTATCCTATGAAGACGCATTTTTCCGCTTTGGGTTCAAGCTTGTCCGGCTGTAACTTCATTACATAGGCTTCGCAACCCCAAACTTTAAGGAACGACAATTTAGGTTTCTTCCCAAACCATAATTCATATGGGGTCGTTTCAATGGATTTAAATGGTGCCCTATTTAAAGTGAATGCGGCTGTTTCTAATGCATAACCCCAAAATGATAGCGGTAAATCTGTAAGTGACATCATAGAACGAACCATATCTAAGAGAGTTCGATTACGACGTTCGGACACACCATTACGATGTGGTGTTCCCGGCGGTGTCAATTGTGAAAGTATTTCGCATTTCTTCAAACGCTCGCCAAACTCGTAACTTAGATATTCACCTCCACGATCAGAACGTAGAAATTTAATCTTCTTGTTACGTTGATTCTCCACCTCACTTTGAAATTCCTTAAACTTCTCGAAAGTTTCAGACTTATGTTTCATGAAATAGATATACCCATATCTACTCAAGTCATCCGTGAAGGTAAGAACATAACGATAACCACCGCGCGATGCTACACTCATTGGACCACACACATCGGTATGTATGATTTCCAATAAGTCCGTAGCTCGCTCGATCATACCAGAAAATGGAGTCTTAGTCATTTTACCCATCAGACATGCTTCGCATCTTTCAAGTGATTCGAAATCAAGTGATTCAAGAAGTCCATCAGAATGGAGTTTCTTCATACGCTTCACTCCAATATGACCAAGACGACAGTGCCACATATAGGTCGAGTTATCGCTCGATTTCAAACGTTTAGCTTCAATGTTATTAATATGTGTATTTCCACTATCGAGATTCAATAAGAATAGACCATCTATCAAAGGTGCATGTGCATAAAACATATTACTCATATAAATCAAACAACCATTATTCTCGGACTTAAACAAGTAACCGTCTCGCAATAAACAAGATCCCGATATAATGTTCATGCTTAACGCAGACACCAAATAACAATTATTTAAGTATAAAACTAATCCCGATGATAGATGAAGAGGTAGCGTGCCGACCGTGATCACATCAACCTTTGATCCATTTCCTACGCGCATCGTCACCTTGTTTTTCGCTAGCTTCCGTTTATTCTGCAGCACCTGTTTCGAGTTACAAATATGAGCAACCGAACCAGTATCAAATACCCAGGCACTACTACGAGTACTAGTGAGATACACATCAATAACATGTATATCAGATATACCTTTCTTCTTGATGTTGCCGTTCTTCAAATCCGCCAAGTACTTTGGGCAATTCCGCTTCCAGTGACCTTCTCCCTTGCAGTAAAAGCATTCAGTATCAGGCTTAGGTCCAGCCTTGGTCTTCTTCGTCGGTGCGGTAACTTTCTTATCACCCTTCTTGAAGTGTCCCTTTTTCTTAGACTTGCCTTTCTTGAATTTGGTGGTCTTATTGACCATCAACACTTGGTGCTCTTTCTTGATCTCCACTTCTGCAGATTTTAACATAGCAAACAGTTCTGGCAACTGCTTGTTCATGCTTTGCATACTGTAGTTCATCACAAAGTTCTTGTAACTTGGTGGTAGTGATTGGAGGACACGGTAAATCCCCAAAGCATTAGGAATCACTATACCCAAGCTTTGGAGTTTGTTTGCGTGCCCAGACATCTTAAGCACATGCTCACCGACGGAGCTGCCCTCTTCCATCTTGCAGTTAAAGAACTTTTCAGAAGCCTCATGGCTCTCAACTGCCGCGTGAGTCTCAAATATCAGCTTGAGTTCACAGACAATATCATGTGGGTCTGAATTCTCAAACCTTTTCTGAAGCTCCGATTCTAAACCATACAAGATAGCACACTGAACTGTGGAGTACTGAGTCTTCCGAGCGAGGTAAACATTCTTTACTTCATCGGTAACATCAACTGCAGGCGGGTCACCCAGCGGTGCATCCAGCACATAGGTCATATTACCAGCATTGAGGACAATCCTCAAATTGCGGAACCAATCCGCGAAGTTGCTTCCATTGTTTTTCAATTTTTCTTTCTCTAGGAACGCATTAAAATTGATGGTAGGGGCCGCCATTGATCTACAACATATTTGCAATAGTTTAGACTAAGTTTATGACAAATTGAGTTCTAATTAATAGTTAAATTAATCTAGGTGAACTCCCACTCAAAACAATATCCCTCACATTGTTTTAGTGATCACACGAACCAAATCCACCACATCAAAACCGATCATCACGAGAGTTGATGTAGCTTCAATGGCGAACAATCGACATGTTCATCATATCTACTATATGATTCATGCTTTACCTTTCGGTGATCCGTGTTCCGAGACCATGTATGTACATGCTAGGCTCGTCAAGATCAAACCTTAGCTTCCGCATGAGCAAATCTGGATTGCTCACGTTGTATACACTTGTAGAATCTAACACACCCGATCATCACGTGGTGCTTCGAAACAACAAGCTTTAGCAACGGTGCTTACTAAGGATGAACACTTTAGAACTTGAAATTCGTGTGCATGAGGGATCATCCTATAATGCTACCATTGTTAACTAAGCAATACAAGATACATAAAGGATTAACATCACATGCAATTCATAATATGTGATATGATATGGCCTTTCTTCTTTGTGCTTCCGATCTCCATCTTCAAGCACTAAAATGATCTCCATCATCACCAGCATTACATCAAGGTCAATGACGCTACTTCATGATTGTCGTCCACCAGCTTCAACTATTACAACTACTTTGAATAGACACGCGGGTCTTAACAGAAATTAAAGACAACCATATGGCTCCTGCCGGTTGCCAACTTACAATAAGGAACATTGCATACATCAAATATAATCACAATCATGGCCATATCACATCATAGCACACCCCTGCAAAACAAAGTTAGACGCCTCGGTTTGGGGCTTTACAATAAGTGTCGATCTAACTTACGAAAAAGAACCACAACGTTGATGTTTGAACTATCAAGTGCCCGTTGTAAATTGGATCTATACTATAATGGGAGAGACAGACACCCGCAAAGCCACTTATGCAATACTAGTTGCATGTTGAGCGTGGAGCAAGTCTCATGAACGATGTCAAGTAAGGTTAGCCCGGGCCGCTTCATCCCATCATACCGCAAGATGCAAAGTACACAAGAAGCAATTGATAATAAAAGCAGCACCGCCCACAATGACCATTGTGTTCTACTCGTGCAACAGATATACATATAGACACGGCTCTGATACCACTGTAGGGGTTCGTAGCATGTAAAACAAAAAATTTCTACCGCATACAAACAAACATGTCAAGATCTATCTACTAGATTGTAGCAACGAGTCGATGGAATAACTCACCCTCAAAGAAGCCAAAGTTTTTAACGAGAGCGGATTCTCGTGGGTGATTTAGTCGTACTCTTGCCGATCTCAAGATCATGTAGACCATCCTTCCGACGCTTCGTTCTGGCAGCGCTTCCGCAGTCGGTCACACGTTCGGTACTCGATGAATACCTTCCTCTCCCTTGTTCTAGCAGGCAACGGAGGTTGTAGCACCCTCCTCGCAATTCCGGCAGCACAACGGCGTGGTACCGGAAGTAGAGGGGAGATCTCGCAGGGCTTCGCCTTAAGCCGGAGCGAGTATGGTGGACTATGAGAGAGGCCTCGGTGATCTAGGGTTTACACACACCAAGGAGAGGGATCTAGGTCGACGGCTAGGGCAAGGGGATTGCCCCAAGTCGGCGGCTAGGGTTTGCCCTAGGGCGGCGGCGACTGTAGGAGGGCCGACGGCTAGGGCTAGGGTTTTGGGTGGTGGAGTTGTGTCTTTGGAGGGGCAGCCCTGCCCCTCCTTTTATAGGTGGAGGGCGCCGGCCAAGGGGGAGGGAGTCCTCCCCCAACTCGGCCTCCAAGGCCGGCGGTGGAGGGAGAGGAACTCCTCCCCAAGTAGGTTTCCTACTCTCCCTCCACCAAGCAAACTTGTCGTTTGACTTTTCAAATTGGCGTTTGACTTTTCAAACTAGGATTTGATTTATCCCTTTATTTTGCTCAGTGATGACACCTAGTACATGATGCAACCATTCCAACTTGTTATGACACATTCATGTACCCTTCCCCTTCGGAGTACCGGACCTTCCGGAACCTTCTAGAACATTCCCGATGAAAACACCGGAACCATTCTCCAACCCCGAAACAGGACTTTCCTTATATAAATCTTATTCTCCGGACCATTCCGGATCTCCTCGTGATATCCCGGATCCCATCCAAGACTCCGAACAACATTCGGTCTCTTACTCATCATTCCATAACTACTCAACAACATCGAATCCTTAAGTGTGTCTCCCTACGGTTCGTGAATTATGCGGACATGATCGAGACACTTCTCCGAACAATAACCAATAGAGGAATCTGGAAATTCATATGGCTCCCACATATTTCTAAGATTACTTTGCGATCGAATGAACCACTTACATACGATACCAATTTCCCTTTGTCTCACGATAGTTTACTTATCCGAGGTTTTAATCGTCGGTATCTCTGCATACCTAGTTGAACCTCGTTACTGATAAGTACTCTTTTCTCGTTCCCGTGATATGTGATCCCTTGTGAGCCAGTCACATGCTTGCAAGCCAATTGGATGACATTCCACCGAGAGGGCCCATAGTATATCTATCTGTCATATGGATGGACAAATCCCACTCTTGATCCATGTGTCTCAACCAATACTTTCCGAACACTCAATGCCACCTTTATAGCCACCCAGTTACGGTGTGGTGTTTGATGTCATCAAAGCATCCTTCCGGTGATGGTGATATGCATGATCTCATGGTCGAAGGAATTAGGTTACTATGTATCAGAAAGCATATAGCAATTGAACTATTAAAATGACTTGATCTTTATGCTAAGCTTATCTATAGGAGTATGTCCATCATATCATTCTCCTAACGATATGATCTTGTTGTTAATAACATCTCAATGTTCATGATAGGGAAACCACAATCATTTATTAACCAACAAGCTAGTATTATAAAGAGGCTTTACTAGGGACTCTAATTTAGTTTACAAATCACACAAGTATTAATGTTTCCTTGTTAATACTATTATAGCATGAATGTAAACATTTATCATAAACACAAAGATATAATAACTACATTTATTATTGCCTCTAGGGCATATCTCCAACAAAGGACGTTGAAGAACACGCACCCATGTGGAAGAAGAAATCTATATTTTGGGAGCTACCATATTGGAAATTCTTAGAGGTCCGCTCTGCAATCAATGTGATGCATGTGACGAAGAATCTTTGCGTGAACCTGCTAGGCTTCTTGGGCGTGTATGAGAAGACAAAAGTGAAGGGAATATGCCCTGAGAGGCAATAATAAAGTGTTTATTATGTGTATTCCAAGTATATGATAGATGTTTATTTTGCATGCTATAATTGTATTAATACGGAAACGTTAATACATGTGTGTTTAATAAACAAACAGAAAGTTCCTAGTTATGCCTCTCTCATAAACTAGCTCGTTGATTAACAAGATGATCAAGGTTTCGTGATCATGGACATTGGATGTTGTTAATAACGGGATCACAACATTAGTGTAATGGTGTGATGAACATTCATCCGAAGTATAGCATTACGATCAAAGTCATTGAGTTTATATTGCTATAACAACTTACGAAGTGATCCTAATCCTTAGACCATGAGATCATGTCAATCACTAACACCGGAAGAGTTTCTTGATAACATCAAACGTCACACCATAACAGGGTGATTATAAAGATGGATTCAGAACTAATAAAGTGTTATGTTGAGGCTCATGGATCGAGAGTGGAATTTGTTCATCCCGATGACGGATAGATATACTCTGGGCCCTCTCGGTGATATCACATTGATTAGCTTGCAAGCACGTGATTTGATCACTAGAATGTTATATCACAGGAACGAGAAAAGAGTGCATGTCGGTAACGAGATCAAACTAGGTATGGAGATACCGATGATCGAATCTCAGACATGTAATATATTGTGAAACAAAGGGATTAAGATACTAGCGTAAAAGGTTCCGACGATCACAAGAAAGTCATCGTTGAATGTGTGGGAGTCAGTATGGGTCTCCAGATCCCGCTTCTGATTATTGATCCGAGAGGGGTCTCGATCATGTCCGCATTATTCACGAACCGTAGGGTGACACACTTAAGAGACACCGACATCCAATTGGAGCAAATGTTTCATGCCGAAAGAATGAACAAGCGCAGGAATTTATTTCACTAGATACCGAAACAGGTTTTCGGGTGAAATTGCATAAAGTGGTTATGCATGTGAAATAGAATTCTAGCAAGGGGTTATTTGTGAATGTTTGTCATTAAAGTAATTGACAAAATTCTGAATAAAATAAAAGAGTTTTATTTAATGAGAGTTTGCATTAAATTTGGTGGAAATTTAATGGGAATTTGAGTGGACTTTTGAGTGGAGGGAATTTAAAGGAGATTTGTGAGTGGAGTGTCCACCCACATGAAGAGGGGAGGGCAAGGGGGCAGCCCCCATGCGCCGGCCACCCCCTTGGGGTCCCCCCTACTCCTATAAAAGGAGCCCCCCTCCTCACTTGTCTCTCACACCTCCTCGTGAAGGATCTCTCTCCCCCTCTAGAATTTATCCCCCATGGTCTCGGACTAGCGAGATACATGTTCCCGGTGGATTTTCGGCAAGAAAGAGTTGTGCTTCTGCTGCATCGCTGGAGCGAGGAGGCGGAGGTTGCTCGGTGCCTCGAACGTGTGTGCGAGCACGGATGCGCTGCTGATTTGCGGCGCTAGGACTTCCTCTCGATCTTGAGATCGGCAAGAGATCGTCTACATCAACCACGAGTTGAACTCGTTAAGCTTTGTCGGTCTTCAAGGGTATGTTCTCTACGGATATACATCCGCCCGTTGTTTGTATCTAGTAGATAGATCTTGGTATATAGTTCACATCGTAGGAAAATTTTTGTTTTCTATGCTGCGAACCCTACAGTGGTATCAGAGCCAGGTTCTATGCGTAGATACTTTACACGGGTAGTACACATATGAGTATGTGGGCGATGATGATCATGTTGTTGCTCCTTTGTTGTAATTTTAGATATTGGTGGCATAGTGGGATGAAGCGGCCCGGACAAACTTTACATGTCCTCGCACATGAGACCTGTTCCACGCTTGACATGCAACTAGTTTGCATAAGTGGCTAGCGCGTGTCTGTCTCTCCTACTATAGTCAATATCTATTTTGCAAGCGAGTTGTCAACAATTTGATTATCCTCGTTGTGGTTCATGTTCGTAGGTAAGAACGGTTCTATCTCGAAAGCCCTAAGCCACGTAAAACTTGCAATGGATAAATTAGAGGCGTCTAGTTTAGATTGTTGCTGGGCTAGTGTTATGATATGGTAGTGTTGTAAGTAGAAGTATGAGATGATACTCTTACAACACACATAGCGTGTAAAATCCATAGACCTTGGATTTACACATATAGGTATGATAGTGATCATACCACGATGCACATGATAGAGATCATCTGTGGGAACCATATAATTTCACTAATAAACATATGATGTTTGATTGCATCTTATATTGCTTGTTTAGCGCTTTGTTAGCATAATAAGATGATCCCTCATTTAAATATCAAGATAAGAATGTGTTCTTCCTTTAGTATGCACCGATTATGTTTTCGTTGCTCCAAGACATCACGTGATGATCGGGTGTTCTTGGATCCACGACCATATTTCGGGTGTAAAACAGTTACACACGCGAATACTAAGGTTCTAACTTGGCGAGCCTAGCATGTACATACATGGTCTCGGAACACGGACCGAAAGGTTAAGCATGAGTCATATAGTTGATATGATGCCCATTTGATGCTCGCCTTTGAATCTATACCGACTCACGTGATGATCGGACTTGGTGTAGTGGATTTGGTTCATGTAATCACCAAAAAGGCACGAGGGATGTCGTTTTTGAGTGGGAGTTCATTCGATTAGTTGAACTCAATCTATCATACACTTAGTCTAAACTTTACAAATTCTGTTGTAGATGGCACCACCTGCTTTTAATTTCAATGTGTTCATGGAGAAAGAGAAACTAGCAACGAACGGTAGCAACTTTACCGAATGGGCCATGAATTTTAGGATTCTCCTCTCTGCTGCACAAAAGCAATATCTGCTAGAAGCGCCGTTAGGCCCCCCACCTTTTGATGATGCCCCTGACGAGGAGAAGAATGTCTATCAGACTCGTCAGGAGGACCACAACTTAGTTCATTGCGGCATATTGTATGGGCTAGAGCCGGAACTTCGAAAGCGTTTCGAAAACGGCAATGCATTTGATACAATGGGTGAGTTGAAAATGATTTTCGACACACATGCTGCTGTAGAGAGCTACAACGCTTCAGAAAAGTTCTTTAGCTGCATGATGGAAGAGCACAGCTCCGTTAGTGAGCATGTACTCAAGATGTCGGTTTACGCCGATAAGCTTGTGTCCTTGGGAATATCGATTCCCATTGACTTAGGCATCCATCGTGTTCTGCAGTCTCTTCCACCTAGCTACAAGAGCTTCGTGATGAACTATAATATGCAAGGCATGAAGAAGTCTCTCCCCGAGCTTCTGTCAATGCTTAAAACTGCATAAGTGGAGATCAAAAAGGAACATCAAGTGTTGATGATCAATAGGAACACTGGTTTCAAGAAAGACAAGAAGGGAAAACGGAAGGGAAGTAAGGGCGGCAAGCCTGTTGCCGCGCCTGAAAAGAAACCCCGAGTTGGACCCAAGTGTGATTCCGAGTGCTACTATTGTAAGGGGACTGGCCACTGGAAGCGCAACTGCCCCAAGTATCTGGCAGACAAGAAGGCCGGGAAGGAAAACAAAGGTATATATGATATACGTGTTATTGATGTGTACTTGACTAGTGCTCGCAGTAGCACCTGGGTATTTGATACCGGTTCAGTTGCTAATATTTGTAACTCGAATCAGGGGCTGCGGAACAAGCGACCGCTAGCAAGGGGTGAGGTCAAGATGCGTGTCGCAATGGATCAAGCGTTGATGTGATCGCCGTCGGAACGCTGCCTCTCCACTTACCGTCGGGATTAGTTATAAACTTGAATAAATGTTATCTGGTGACTGCACTGAGCATGAACATTGTATCTGGATCGTGTTTGATGCGAAGTGGTTATTCATTTAAATCCGAGAACAATGGTTGTTCCATTTATATGAATGAAATCTTTTATGGTCATGCACCGATGATGAATGGTTTATTTCTATTAGATCTCGATGATAATGTTACACATATTCATAATGTTGATGCTAAAAGGATTAAACTTAATGATGATATATCCGCATATATGAGGCACTGCCGTCTAGGTCATATTGGCGTTAAACGCATGAAGAAGCTCCATTCGGATGGACTTTTGGAATCACTTGATTATGAATCATTTGATACATGTGATCCATGCCTTATGGGCAAGATGACTAGAACGCCGTTTTCCGGTTCAATGGAACGGGCGACAGATTTATTGGAAATCATACATTCTGATGTATGTGGTCCAATGAGTGTGTCGGCGCGAGGTGGATATCGTTATTTTGTTACTTTCACGGATGATTTGAGTAGATACGGTTATATCTAATTGATGAAACACAAGTCTGAAACCTTTGAAAAGTTCAAGGAATTTCAGAATGAAGTGGAAAATCATTGTAATAGAAAGATCAAATTTCTACGGTCCGACCGTGGAGGTGAGTATCTAAGTTACGAGTTTAGCACTCACATGAAAGAGTGTGGAATTGTTTCACAACTCACACCTGCCGGAACACCACAGCGAAATGGTGTGTCGGAACGTCGTAATCGTACTTTATTAGATATGGTTTGATCTATGATGTCTCTGACGGACTTGCCGTTGTCATTTTGGGGTTATGCACTAGAAACTGCTGCATTCACTTTAAATCGGGCACCATCTAAATCCGTTGAAAAGACACCGTATGAATTGTGGTTTGGAATCAAACCTAAGCTGTCATTTCTTAAAGTTTGGGGATGCGATGTTTATGTGAAGAAACTTCAACCGGATAAACTCGAACCCAAAGCGGAAAAATGCGTCTTCATAGGATACCCTAAAGAAACTATTGGGTATTCCTTCTATCACAGATCCGAGGGCAAGGTTTTTGTTGCCAAGAATGGATCCTTTCTAGAGAAAGAGTTTCTCGCGAAAGGTATGAGTAGTCGGAAGGTAGAACTCGAAGAGGTTGTGGAACCTTCTCTTCAAAGTGTGGCGAGTAGCGCAGCGCCGGAAGTTGTTCCGGAGTTGGCTCCACCTGTTGAAGAGGGAACTAATGATAATGATCATGAAACTCCGAAAGAGAGTACTAGCGAACCTCGCAGGTCAAATAGGACGCGTGCAGCTCCCGAGCTGTACGGAAATCCTGTCATGAATTTCATGGTTGATGAAAATGATGACCCTGCGACGTATGAAGCGATGATGAGCCCGGATTCCAACAAATGGTTAGAAGCCATGAAATCCGAGATGGAATCCATGTATGAAAATCAAGTTTGGAACTTGGTGGAAATACCTCACAACGGAAAGGCCGTGGAGAACAAATGGATTTTCAAAAGGAAAACTGATGCTGATGGTAATGTGACCGTCTATAAAGCTCGACTTGTCGCAAAGGGGTTTCGATAAATTCAAGGAGTTGACTACGATGAGACTTTCTCTCCCGTAGCGATGCTAAAGTTAGTTAGGATTATGTTAGCAATTGCTACATATTTCGATTATGAGATATGGCAGATGGATGTCAAAACCGCGTTTCTCAATGGTAATATTGAAGAAGAGTTGTATATGATACAACCAAAGGGTTTTGTCGATCCTAAGGATGCTAACAAGGTGTGCAAGCTTCAGCGATCCATCTATGGATTGAAGCAAGCATCACGAAGTTGGAATCTCCGATTTGATGAGGTGATCAAAGAGTTTGGATTTGTCCAAACTTATGGAGAAGCTTGTATTTACAAGAAAGTGAGTGGGAGCAATGTGGCATTTCTGATATTATATGTGGATGACATATTTTGATCGAAAATGATATAGATCTTTTAAATAGTGTTAAAAGTTATCTAAACAGCAAATTTTCAATGAAGGACCTAGGTGAAGCGTCATACATATTAGGCATAAAGATCTATAGAGATAGATCTAGGCGCCTAATAGGGCTATCACAAAGTACATACCTTGGTAAGATTTTAAAGAAGTTTAAAATGGACGGAAGTAAGAAGGGGTTCTTACCTATGTTGCAAGGCAAGACATTGAGTAAGACTCAAAGTCCGGCTTCGGCGGAAGAAAGAGAGATAATGGACAAAGTCCCCTATGCTTCATCCATAGGCTCTATAATGTACGCCATGCTATGTACAAGACCGGATGTGGCACATGCTATTAGTTTGACTAGTAGGTACCAATCGGATCCAGGTTCGGAACACTGGATAGCGGTCAAGAATATCCTTAAGTACTTACGAAGAACTAAGGATATGTTTCTTGTATACGGAGGTGAAGAAGAGCTCGTCGCTAAGTGTTATGTCGACGCTAGCTTTGACACCGATCCGGATGACTCTAAGTCTCAATCTGGATACGTATTTCTCATGAATGGCGGAGCGGTTAGTTGGAGGAGCTCCAAACAACCTGTGGTAGCGGGATCAACAACGGAGGCCGAATATGTTGCTGCTTCAGAAGCGGCTCAGGAAGTAGTTTGGATGAAGGAGTTCATATCCGAACTAGGAGTGGTGGCAAACGCGTTGGACCCAATGGTGATCTATTGTGACAACAATGGTGCCATTGCTAATGCGGAAGAGCCAAGATCTCACAAGCATTCCAAGCATATTAAGCGCCGGTTTCACTCCATCCGCGAGCATGTCAAGGATGGAGATATAAAGATTTGTAAAGTACATACGGATCTCAATGTAGCAGATCCGTTGACTAAAACTCTCCCTAGAGCAAAACATGATCAACACCAGAACTCAATGGGTGTTAGATTTATCACTATGTAACTAGATTATTGTCTCTAGTGCAAGTGGGAGACTGAAGGGAATATGCCCTGAGAGGCAATAATAAAGTGTTTATTATGTGTATTCCAAGTATATGATAGATGTTTATTTTGCATGCTATAATTGTATTAATACGGAAACGTTAATACATGTGTGTTTAATAAACAAACAGAAAGTTCCTAGTTATGCCTCTCTCATAAACTAGCTCGTTGATTAACAAGATGATCAAGGTTTCCTGATCATGGACATTGGATGTTGTTAATAACGGGATCACAACATTAGTGTAATGGTGTGATGAACATTCATCCGAAGTATAGCATTACGATCAAAGTCATTGAGTTTATATTGCTATAACAACTTACGAAGTGATCCTAATCCTTAGACCATGAGATCATGTCAATCACTAACACCGGAAGAGTTTCTTGATAACATCAAACGTCACACCGTAACAGGGTGATTATAAAGATGGATTCAGAACTAATAAAGTGTTATGTTGAGGCTCATGGATCGAGAGTGGAATTTGTTCATCCCGATGACGGATAGATATACTCTGGGCCCTCTCGGTGATATCACATTGATTAGCTTGCAAGCAAGTGATTTGATCACTAGAATGTTATATCACATGAACGAGAAAAGAGTGCATGTCGGTAACGAGATCAAACTAGGTATGGAGATACCGATGATCGAATCTCGGACATGTAATATATCGTGAAACAAATGGATTAAGATACTAGCGTAAAAGGTTCTGACGATCACAAGAAAGTAATTGTTGAATGTGTGGGAGTCAGTATGGGTCTCCAGATCCCGCTTATGATTATTGATCCGAGAGGGGTCTCGATCATGTCCGCATCATTCACGAACCGTAGGGTGACACACTTAAGACACACCGACATCCAATTGGAGCAAATGTTTCATGCCGAAAGAATGAACAAGCGCAGGAATTTATTTCACTAGATACCGAAACAAGTTTTCGGGTGAAATTGCATAAAGTGGTTATGCATGTGAAATAGAATTCTAGCAAGGGGTTATTTGTGAATGTTTGTCATTAAAGTAATTGACAAAATTCTGAATAAAATAAAAGAGTTTTATTTAATGAGAGTTTGCATTAAATTTGGTGGAAATTTAATGGGAATTTGAGTGGACTTTTGAGTGGAGGGAATTTAAAGGAGATTTGTGAGTGGAGTGTCCACCCACATGAAGAGGGGAGGGCAAGGGGGCATCCCCCATGCGCCGGCCACCCCCTTGGGGTTCCCCCCTCCTCCTATAAATGGAGCCCCCCTCCTCACTTGTCTCTCACACCTCCTCGTGAAGGATCTCTCTCCCCCTCTAGAATTTATCCCCCATGGTCTCGGACTAGCGAGATACATGTTCCCGGTGGCTTTTCGGCAAGAAAGAGTTGTGCTTCCGCTGCATCGCTGGAGCGAGGAGGCGGAGGTTGCTCGATGCCTCGAACGTGTGTGCGAGCACGGATGCGCTGCTGATTTGCGGCGCTAGGACTTCCTCTCGATCTTGAGATCGGCAAGAGATCGTCTACATCAACCACGAGTTGAACTCGTTAAGCTTTGTCGGCCTTCAAGGGTATGTTCTCTACGGATATACATCTGCCCGTTGTTTGTATCTAGTAGATAGATCTTGGTATATAGTTCACATCGTAGGAAATTTTTTGTTTTCTATGCTGCGAACCCTACAAAAAGATACACCGGAAGCACGAAAGGACCATCAACGTATGAAAGACCCAGATGGCCTGCATCCAGAATGGTTTCAAGGTCATGCCAGCTATGCTCTTACCAAACAAGAGAAGGAAATAATTTTTGAATGCCTAAGCAGTATTAAGGTCCCGTCTGGCTTCTCGTCAAATATAAAGGGAATAATAAATATGGCAGAAAAAAGTTCCAAAACCTAAAGTCTCATGACTGCCACGTGATTATGACGCAAATGCTTCCGATTACATTGAGGGGGCTTCTACCAGATAATGTTCGAGTACCCATTGTGAAGCTATGTGCATTTCTTAATGCAATCTCTCAGAAGATAATCAATCCTGAAGATCTACCACGGTTATAGAATGATGTGGTCCAATGTCTTGCCAGTTTTGAATTGGTGTTGCCGCCATCCTTCTTCAATATTATTACGCACCTGCTGGTTCACCTAGTCGAAGAGATTTCCATTCTCGGTCCTGTGTTTCTACACAATATGTTTCCCTTTGAGAGGTTCATGGGAATATTAAAGAAATATGTTCGTAACCGTGCTAGTCCAGAAGGAAGCATCTCCAAGGGCTATGGAACAGAGGAGGTCATTGAATTTTGTGTTGACTTTGTTCCTGACCTTAGGCCGATTGGTCTTCCTCAATCGCGGTATGAGGGGAGACTGAGTGGAAAGGGTACTCTAGGAAGGAAATCAATAATATGTAGGGACGGACATTCTTACACCGAAGCACATTACACCTTTCTACAAAATTCTATCTTGGCAGCCCCATATATCGAGGAACACAAGAAAATCTTACGCTCCAACAACCCTGGAAAGCATGACTCTTGGATTAGAGATGAACACATGAAGAGTTTCGGCGGTTGGTTGCAACATCTCATCAAAAACAACACTCTTGGAGATCAGCTATACTTGTTGTCTAGGTCACCATCTTCGACTATATCGACTTTCCAAGGGTACGAGATAAATGGGTATACATTTTACACGATAGCCCAAGATAAAAAGAGCACCAACCAAAACAGTGGTGTCCGCTTTGATGCAACAGACAACAATGGTTCAAAGACCACATATTATGGTTACATAGAGGAGATATGGGAACTTGACTATGGACCTACTTTTAAGGTCCCCTTATTTCGGTGCAAATGGGTCAAGCTGACAGGAGGAGGGGTTGAGGTAGACAAGAAATACAGAATGACATCGTTGGATCTCAACAATCTTGGGTACTTAGACGAACCATTCGTCCTAGCCAATGATGTGGCTCAGGGTTTTATGTGAAGGACATGTCTACCAAACCTAGAAAAGGAAAAAATAAGAAAAAGAATACATCAGACGATGAGCCAAAGCGCCACATAGTTCTTTCAGGAAAAAGAAACATCGTGGGAGTGGACGACAAGACAGACATATCAGAAGATTGTGATAAGTTTCATGAAATTCCGCCCTTCGCGGTGAAGGATGACCCAAGCATCATGTTAATGAATGAAGATGCTCCATGGATACAGCGAGATCAGAAAGGAACACACATGAAGAAATGATGTGTAATAATTGTAACATTTTATGAGTGAAGATGCTCCATGTGTCCATTTTTATAATGTTGTCTGCAAACAATCTTGAGTGTGTTAGTCCCGTTTTTTGGCTGGACTGGGACTAAAGGGGGGCCTTTAGTCCCGATTCATACTTACCATTAAGATCTGATCTCCAAACGCGTGAGGTCACATATTAGGGAGTGCCTCTATGACCAGTTTCTTGGAGATGCCGGAGGACTGGGCTCCGGCGGCATCTCCCTGAAACTGGCCGTAGTGGTGTCCCTGCTCTCGAAAACCATCTTGCAACTTGTAACTTCTCTAAGTAGATCAATACGCTTGGGAGCTAACTAATTTCACATATTAGGGAGTGCCTCTATGAACAGTTTCTTGGAGATGCCGGAGGACTGGGCTCCGGCGGCATCTCCCTGAAACTGTCCGTAGTGGTGTCCCTGCTCTCGAAAACCATCTTGGAGATGCCTCAAACTGGCTGGAGGACTGGACTCACAAGGATGCCTATTTATAGTACAAGCAACTCGACATAATGTCGACACTCATGACATAATGTCGACACTCACCCCTATTATTAGTGTTGACTCATGTTTTGTCCCGGTTGGCGTCTCCAACCGGGACTAAAGGTTCATCTTTAGTCCCGGTTGGTGACACCATCCGGGACAAGGTACAAGCCGCACGACATAATGTCGACACTCACCCCTATTATTAGTGCTGCCTGGCCCAGTCTGCCGCAATCCCTTCAGTCGCGGTTGGTTTCTCCAACCGGGACTAAAGATGAACCATCTCTTTATAGGCATTTCCCTCTATTTATAGGCTGCTTGATCCAGCCTGCTCTATTTATAGGCCTTTTCCTCTAAATACAACATCTTCATATTTAGGTAACACTCAAGACATTTATTAATATTAAAAACCAGGACAAACCGGGACTAGCTAACACTCAGGACTAAAGCCGCCCCCTTTAGTCATAATCATGCCTAGTCCTATAGTACGCAGCTTCAGGGTCTTCTTCGTCATCGTCATCATCATCGTCATCGTCACCTGCCACTCCGGGGATCCTCAGCCCAGCCATGGAATATACCAGGGGCCATTCCGGCCTCGGATTCACGGCGGGCGAGGGAGGGGTCTCCTAGAAGACGATGCCGCTACCGCCAGGCGGGGGTGGGGCCTTCTTGTGGCTCTGTGGCGGGTGGACTTGTGGGCACCGCAGGCGAGGATGGTCTCCCCCGGCGATGTAGCGCATCACTCCGATGATAGTACGGTTCGCCCACCACAGACGACGGCCAGATTCGTTGTGGTTCACCGGGGGCGGGCCATCACCCTCGTACCTGGCGAGCTCCCTTTCCCTCCTATTAGCGAAGAAGGCATTCCAGGTGTCGTAGTTGTCGGGATCCCACTAGGGATCCATCCGCTGCTCTGGCGTGAGCTCGTGGTAGAAGTGGTTCGTGATGGCCACCTGGCGTGCGGAACCTTGAGGGACAGGAACCCCTCCAGCGCTCAGCATCCAGCCGATGGGCGACCAGTAGCCCGGCGGACAAAGGTAGTTGGAGGCGCACAGCGCCTCGGTCTCCTCGAGGGTCAGAATGGCCTAGTAGGCGTTGTCCATTGTTCTAAGAGAGGAGGATGTGGATGTGTGGATAGCCATGGCGCGATCGCCCTAGATATAGAGGGAAAGGGCGGGAAAACTTGGCGTGAAGCTTTGGGAAATGGCGAGAAATATCTTTAGTCCCGGTTAGTGACTACAACCGGGACTAAAAGCTCTCGTAAAAAGGAAAGGGCGGGAAAACTTGGCGGGAAGCGGTGGGAAATGGCAGTAAATATCTTTAGTACCGGTAGGTGACTACAACCGGGACTAAATGGATATTATATTAAGATTCTTTATATTTTTATGATAATAATAGACATATTATTTGTTTTATTTGGATTTTTACAATAAAAGATATGATTTTCCAAAGTTTTATATTTGATTTGAATTAAAAAAAGAAATTTACAAATGAAATAATTTATAAATGATGCAAACAGATAAATGGATATTATATTAAGATTCTTTATATTTTTCTGATAATAATAGACATATTATTTGTTTTATTTGGATTTTTACAATAAAAGATATGATTTTCCAAAGTTTTATATTTGATTTGAATTAAAAAAATAAATTTACAAATGAAATAATTTATAAATCATGCAAACAGATATATGGATATTATATTAAGATTCTTTATATTTTTCTGATAATAATAGACATATTATTTGTTTTATTTGGATTTTTACAATAAAAGATATGATTTTCCAAAGTTTTATATTTGATTTGAATTAAAAAAGAAATTTACAAATGAAATAATTTATAAATGATGCAAACAGATATATGGATATTATATTAAGATTCTTTGTATTTTTCTGATAATAATAGACATATTATTTGTTTTATTTGGATTTTTACAATAAAAGATATGATTTTCCAAAGTTTTATATTTGATTTGAATTAAAAAAAATTACAAATGAAATAATTTATAAATAATGCAAACAGATATATGGATATTCTATTAAGATTCTTTATATTTTTCTGATAATAATAGACATATTATTTGTTTTATTTGGATTTTTACAATAAAAGATATGATTTTCCGAAGTTTTATATTTGATTTAAATTAAAAAAAAGAAAATCTAAAAATAATAATTAGTCGCGGGTCGTGGCTGGACCCGGGACTAATGGGTGCCTGCGCGCGCGAAAACGAAGCGGCCGAAAAAACCCTTTAGTCCCGGGCTGTGGCTTAACCCGCGACTAAAGGGGGGGGTCTTTAGTCGCGGGTTAAGCCGCGGCCTGGGACTAAAGACCCTTTAGTCGCGGGCGGTGGCTTAGCCCGGGACTAAAGGTCCGTACGTATATATTCCGCGCGCTAGGGCTGCCCAACACTTAGCATTTCTCGACGAAGCAGACGAAGACGAAGCATCGAAGACGCTGGGGAGGTGCTGCCCGGCCGCCGATTCCACCGCGCCGCCGCCCTCGTCTCCGGTCGTGCGTGCTCCGTCGCTCCAACGTGCCGAGCTCCGCCGTTTCGTATACGCGGAGGCCGGGGGCGGTTTTAGTTATTTTTTGTTTTATTTATTAGGATTATATTGTTTTAGTTATTTTTTTTGTTATTAGGATTATAATTATTGTTTTAGTTATTAGGATTAGTATTAGGATTATATTGTTTTAGTTATTAGGATTAGAATTATTGTTTTAGTTATTAGGATTATTATTAGGATTATATTGTTTTATTTATTAGTATTAGTATTAGGATTATTGTTTTAATTAAAATATTAGAATTAGGATTAGGATTATTGTTTTAGTTATTTTTTTGTTTTATTTATTAGGATTATATTGTTTTAGTTATTTTTTGTTTTACCACAAATAATATTAGGATTATTGTTTTATTAGGGTTATTTTTTTGTTTTAGTTATTAAGATTATTTTTTTAGCACAAATAATATTAGGATTATTATAATTAGGATTATATTGTTTTAGTTATTAGGATTATTGTTTTACCACAAATAATATTAGGGTTTTTTGTTTTAATTATTAGGATTATTGTTTTACCAAAAATAATATTAGGATTATTGTTTTACTGCATATAATATTAGGGTTATTAATTTGTGTTATTAGGGTTATTGTTTTTTTGTTTTAGTTATTAGGGTTATTGTTTTTTCTAACCTGTTTAACTCTCTTTTTGTTATAGATAATTAAGCCATGGATCCATCCGAAGATCCTGGTCGCATCGGTGAAGGTTTTCTTTCAGGGCATGATAAGAGGTGAAATTCCTCTTAATATTACTACCGGCAAAGATATTTTGCTCGAGGAAGAGATATCCTCATATATGAATCCATCCGGTGATGGACTAGAGGAAAACCTAATGTACCAAGGGGAAGACCAGATGGACGAAGGGCAAACAAATAACAACAATAATGATGGCCCCTCGACAGGATCCGGCGAGGTACATATATATATAAAGCCTCGTGTTACCTATATTCATTAACTGATCTAGATATATATTAATCACTCTCTCTTTTTCTTTTAGCCCACCGGATCGAAGAAATCGACAGCTCGAACGAAACGAGGGCCGAACAAAAAGTTGGATGGTAATCAGAGGTTCACCATCGAAGAAATAGATGATGATGGTGAACCGATTGCTCCAGAGAAGCACCGGAGGATGTTTATAAATCAATGCGGGGTGCTTGTTAGGGACAACCTTCCAATCACCTTCCAAGAATGGAATCAGTCAAAGAAACCCGGTGAAGAATCCAACATCTATATCACCGATGATTCCAAAGATGACCTTTGGCAGAAGCTCATAGCGCATTTCATACTACCTCTAGAGTATTCAGAATTTGAGGTAGATGGTATTACCCCAAGGCCGGGTGGGCTTGAAAATAGAGCGAAAGTGAAGGAGTGGGCTCTGAGCAAGATGGCTGAACTGTACCGAAACCACAAGAAAAGTTTATACGCGAAATATGTCACGAAAAAGAAAACTCCAGACTTCAAAGGAGTAAACGAGAAGTTGAGAGAATAGTGGCCCGACTTTGTACAGTATAAGCAATCTGATAAAGAAAAGGCAAAGTCGGCAAAGAACGCGTTAAATGCTGCCAAAAAGAAATACCATCATAAAATGGGGACAAGTGGCTACAAGAGTGCCATCCCTAAGTGGGAAACTATGGAGAAGAACATGAGGGCTAGAGGGGTCACTCCTGGTACAGATGGATGGCCCAAGAGGTCAAAGCACTGGTGGTAGGGCGCGGGGGATCCTTGGACCCAAAAACAGGGAAGACATTATTTCATGATAAAATTCTAAAACCCTCCCAAGACCTTATTCAAGCAATGAACGATGCTCAATTGGGATTGTTCCGTCCCGAGAGAGAGAACGACGAGCTGACACGCGCCCTAGGGAATCCTGAAAAGGGAGGACGAACACGAGGCAAAGGCGCAGGTGTCTCGTGGAAGAAAGGGTTTCCTCAGTACGATGCCAGTTACAGAAGCCGTCAGAGAAAGAAGGACCGGGAGGCAGACCGGATCTCTAGGGTAGAGCAAGACCTAGCTGATCTGAAGAACTTCATGCATGAAATTAGCCAAAGGCCACCGTCGTCAACTCACCCGCGGGCTGATGATCCTGCATTGGATCTTAGCCAGCGGAGAAGCGGCATGGCTTCCACGGAGGTCCGGGCTGATGATCAAGCACTGATGGATGATGCACCGGCTCCTCACTACCCCGTGGATGATGTTAGAGAGATGGCACAATGTGAGCTACATCATCCAATGAACAACCTGTCCTTCAAGGTGGCGATCGGCACTGCTTTACCTTGTCTACCTGGAGCACTCCACCATTCAATTCCAATTCCACCAGGCTATGCTCGTGTCACGGTGGATGACATAGTGGAGGATTTTGCGGACCTAGAGATTGAAATCGCTACGCCTGAAGGCCTTACGAAACTAGGAGATGTCAAGCGCAACATCATTCTATGGAATAATAAGTACATCAAGTTTCCAGGCTCGGCGCCAAGGCCACCGACTCCGAGGAATCCAAGTCCACCCCGCATCGAATATCGTCAACCTCCAAGTCCACACCAACCCGATTATTGCCAACCTCCAAGTCCACCCCGCCCCACTGATGATCGCCGCAGCAGGAGTACATCAACTCGATCTCCGCCTCTGCACAATACTCGATCTCCGCCTTCGCCTCCGTGCAATACTACTACCTCGTCGAAGAAACTGAAGTTCGATGGTCCCCCGCGCCCCACATCGAAGAAAGGTCAAACGGCGAAGATAGTCGACATCCCGCTGGCTCTTCCAAAGAGACCTTATGACAAGACCGATGAGGAAACTAACGTGGATGTGGCTGCCCAAGTTAAGGCGCATTTTGCACCCAAAAAGCCTGAGCCAAAGCCGGTATATAATGAAAAAACCAAAAAGTGGGCTAAGTCCTTTCTTGAGCAACCATCCTAGATATCGATGAATCTGGAATCAGACTATGACCGGGAGATTATTAAGCAAGCACAGAAGAAAAAAATCACAAGTGCAAAAAGCGGGAAGCAAGTTGCCCAGCTCGGAGCACAGAAGAATCAATCGGCCCCGCTCAAAGTCATTTCAGACCTCGACAAGGCCTTTAGAGCTGAAATGGATACGGACATGCAAATAATGGACCCCAGAGCCCGTAATAATGCTGCACTTATGGGAATCACTGTATCGCAGGCCAAAGCACTTGCTACCGAAGAAAATATGTCTCTTGGTCAATCTTTAGGCTATGAAGATACGCCAGTGGGTCAGATAGTACGGAAATATGTCCAAGGGGAGCCTCTAGTCAGTAATGAGGAGCTCGCGCGTCTATCCACACATATGCGAAATATGCACGAATGGTACATGTCGCAAGTAGAAAAAACCATCAGAAAGATTGGTTTCCGGTGGACGTTAGAAAGGAGCATCACTTCAAACCATATTCGATACAGGTTCAAATGACCGAACTATTTCAGTTATACAACCAACGCGCCCTTGACAAATCTATCATTGGTTTCTACTGTCTATAAGTGATTTATTTCTATAACTAAGTTTGTAGCTCAGCTCGTTCATTGCATTTAATATATTATCCTAACTATATATCCTTGTGTATGATGATATTATATTCTGTAGAATAAATATGCCTGAATGCAAAAGAGCTAGAAGATACGACGTTGGGTTCATTGACCCATATATCGTTAATGAATATACGTTAAAGAATCACCCCAAGGACGTGGAGGAAGACTTGTGCAGGTTCTTAACCGAGAATAATTTTGTTAAGGAAATACTATCTCCTTACAACTTCAAGTGAATATTTATATCTTGTACACATTTTATTTTTGCTTACTGGATGAGCTATGCATGTATGCTTATGTAAACGTCCGCAGATTCCACTGGATCTTGCTAAACATTCAAGTTGACAACTCCCTAGTTGAAGTCCACGACTCATTAAGTTGGGACCAATAGCAATGGAGCGACATGAAAGCAATGCTCCATAAGTAATTTCAATCATTATCGCATTATATCGTCCTCTTTCATTCATTTCCTGATATCAAGTAACTAATAACTCCTTTGTTCATTTTCTTTGCCGAGCAGGTGTTGGACACGGTTCAGACAGAAAATACCAGGTCCATTCAAAGAGGAGTTAACTTATAAAATGGTGAAGAGTTTACAGCAGCCACCGGGAACTTATTTATGTGGATACTACGTCTGCGAGTACATCCGCGAGTTGACCAGTGAGCGAAAAGTTGACTCACATTATATTTATAATTTGTGGGAGAAACTAGAGCCAGACCAGCGCATAAGAGCAATTCAAGAGGAGCTGGCGGGATTTATGATGAAGGAAGTCCTTGATGTACATGGAGAGCATTATGCGGATGATGTGGAACTTAATTTGCCTTAGTCATCTCTATGTAGCTGATATGATATATATAGTCATAAATGATCATGTAATTTCAAAACATTTCTTTCTTTTGATATGATTAATTATATGTATGCTTGCAAGAGATCGATTAATTATATAAATGCATTGACGTGTAGTGTGTATGTAGTAGCGTATAATATGTATACTGAAATATATGTTTTAATTATAGTGAAACACAAAATGAAAAAGGAACGAAATGACAAAAAAAAGGAAATACACAATCTATGTCGCGGCAGAGAAACACACAATTCTCTGCCGCGGCAGGAAACCTATAGTCCCGGGTGATGTTACGGCCTGGGACTAGAGGGTTTCCGCCCCCCGCAGCGATGAAACAACCACGTGGCTGTTATCAGTCACGGGCCGTAGCGAGCCGGGACTAAAGGGGGGACTCTAGTCCCGTTTTCGTAGTCCCGGGCGCAAAACCGGGACTAAATCCAGTTGCGACCCAGGACTGCAGACCCTTTTTCCACCAGTGACTGTTCTTTTGAATTCCGATGCTTCGCTTTTTGAGGCCTCTAATTGCATGGGAACAGAGGTGGTTATACATGATCATCAAGGATCATGTCCGAAGTATATCGACGGGTTACAGGCTACTGAGTATGCCAAAGCTCTTGCTCTACGTAGGGTTGTTCAGCTGGCGATTGATCAAGGAAGAACAAAAGCGATCTTTGCCTTAGACCGTCTTCTTCTTGTGCAACGCTTGAACTCTTTTTTCGTGACTTAACACCTTTCATTCATCAATCACAAGGATTACAATCGTTCAGCAAGCATTGCTCTAAGAAGGAAGGGGCATAATTAATCCATAAGCATCTACGACGACTAGCAGTAGCTTGCTTCGCACATAAGTGTGAGCCAACATTAGCATCCCTTCCAATGTAACTTAGTTGAAAACTTTCAAAATTGTTGGCCAGCTCCTGGATCTCCCTAAGGATGGAAGCCACTTTAGACCTTTCATCATCTCGTCTCTTCCATAGATTAACAACAACACTTGCATCAGTTTCCACCTCAACCTTCAAAAGTCCCAGTTCACAAGCGAGTTTAACCCCATTCCGAACTGCTAGGGTCTCCATGGTGACAACATTAGCAGCAACACCATACCAGATAGCCTGACCTCTCTTCAGTTCTCCCATATTGTTTCGCATAACGATACCTGTTGAGCCGTTGCCACATGAAATATTGAAGCTCGCGTCTACGTTAATCTTAGTCACGCCTTCAACTGGAGCTCTCCACTTTGGTTGGATTCTTGCCTTCAGTTCCCGACTTCTTTGGCCAGTAATCACAAGATCAGACGCAATGTCAATCACCCACTTAACAGATTGAGACACTGTCCTGCTCTTCTCGCCATGATGCCTTGCATTTCTTTCAGACCAGACATCCCAAGATCCACATAGAATCATGGCTACATATTTCTGATTGACATTGGTGCCATCAATCAGATCAGTAGCCCATGACTCCAGATGGAGATTGGGTGCTCGCAACCCTGTTATATCCTTAATCTCCGACCAAAAAAGCTTCGTCCAGATGCACTGGAAGAAAGCATTCCAGATTGTTTCATCCTTACCACAAGCCGAGCAGAAGGAGATCCTTTCTATATGTCTCACTTTAAGCACCGATCTGCAGGGAATATATCCTTTAATGACTCGCCACCAAAAATTCCGAACCTTCGGTGCCACTCTAAACTTCCATAATTTTTTCCAGTAGGTTTGTTCCGAGCCACCAGAACCACCCATCGGTTCAATCATCTCATTTGTTTCCAGTAAGGCCTTGTAAGCTGACCGAACTATGAACATGCCATGTTTCTCTAGATGCCAAGCCCACATATCAGCTTCTAAGTGACCAGTTGGAATTTTTAAAACTGCATTGACATCCACCATTTCCAGCTTTGCCACCAAAACCTCTTCATTCCACTCACCCGTGTTTGAATCCAAGAGTTCATGAACCATGGTCACATCAGAGTCCATTTTCCTTACCAGCGGCATCCGTCCAGGATTAGTGGGGATCCAAGGATCATCCCAAATTTTAGTCTCTCTTCCATCTCCAATAAGTTTAACCAAGCCTAGGTTCAGAGCTTCTCTCCCATACAAAATTTCACGCCAAGTGTGAGAAGAATTCCTCTTATTGCTCGATGTCATAAAGTCACCATTATAATAATATTTACCCTTCAAGACTCTCGCACAAAGTGACTCTGGATTAGAAATCAAACACCACCCCTGTTTCGCTAGCATAACTTTATTAAAGAGGGCAAAATCCTTAAAACCCATACCACCACACATTTTGGGCTTAGCAAGATCAGACCACTTAACCCAGTGCATCTTCCTCTTCACCTCATCCCCACCCCACCAAAAGCGTGCTACAATAGCTGTGATCTTCTTACATAACTTCTTGGAGAGTTTGAAACAGCTCATTAAGTAAGTTGGGATTGCCTGACATATTGCCTTTATCAATACTTCCCTTCCAGCACTATTCAGCAGTCTTGGCGACCATCCTTGAACCAATTTCTTAATAGAAGCAACAATATGCTCAAATTGGTCATTCGAGGATCTCCCAAGTGCAGTTGGAAGACCAAGGTATTTATCCACCAATGCTTCTGTTGGGATATCAGTACCAGTATGAACCACCTCTTCCATTCCATCATCCGCATTTGCGCTGAAGAAAATAGTAGAATTTTGCTTGTTCACCATCTGACCGGATCCAACTCTGTATAACTCCAAAATCTCCTGCAATCTGTTAGCTCCTTCGCTAGTTGCTTGAGTAAACACTAAGGAATCATTTGCAAATAACAAGTGTGAGATCAAGGGGCAGTGAATCCCAACTCTTAACTCCTCGAGATAAGTGTCCCGCACCATAGTATTTTAGCATGCATGAAAACCCTTCTGCACAAATTAAAAAGAGGTAAGGCGAGATAGGATCCCCTTGTCTTATACCTCTTGTGGGTTTGAAAATGTCAGAAAAAATTCCATTCACCCTCACATAAAAAGATGCTGTCTCAACACAGCACATCACCCGCTCGATCCAAATACTTACAAAACCCAACTTGGTCATAATATCTCTCAAATAAGCCCATTCAACCATATCATAGGCCTTGGCCATGTCAAGTTTAACAACACACGCTCCCGACTTCCCTTTCTTCCTTTTCAAGTAATGAACGCATTCATATGCAAGCAAAACATTATCTGAAATCAGCCGTCCAGGCACAAATGCACTTTGTTCTTCCGATATAACCACATCTAGTAATGGCCTAAGCCGAAGTGCTAAAACCTTAGACGCCAACTTATACAAGACATTGCACAAGGAAATTGGCCTGTACTGAGCTAACTCCTGAGGGTTCTTGATTTTTGGGATCAGAACAAGAACGGTAGTATTGACAATCTCTGGCATATTACCTCCATCCAAAAACTCTTTGACAGCCGAATAGATAGCTTGTTTCATAACATTCCAGTGACGAACATAAAAACCAGCGGTCAACCCATCTAGGCCAGGCGATTTGTCAGGATGCATCGTAAATAAGGCTTCCTCAATTTCATCATCACTAATTGACCTGCAAAGCTGATCATTCATCTGATCTATCACTTTCGGCACTACCCACTACCCAATCCGTCACCAGCCTTGCATCAGTATCCTCTTGCGCCGTAAAAAAGGTTTTTGTAAAACCCAATTGCCTCTGCTTCCAACGCTTCCTGAGATGACACAATAGTACCATCAGCTCTTTTCAAGGATTTAATTTTGTTCCTCCTTGTTCTTTCCTTCATTTTAGCATGGAAGAAGGATGCGTTATGATCCCCATCCGCTAGCCACAGGGCACAAGATATCTGCCTTTCCAGAACTTCCTCTCTCGCTAGCAGTTCTGAAATCCTTGCCATAAGAGTTTTTTCCTGTCTAGTTGGGCTATGCAACAGATTTTTTGTTCTCACACTTTCCATCCGCTTCTGCAAGGTCTGTAATTGTCTCTTAACAGAACCAAATTCATTAGAGCTCTAGCTTTTTAGACTCTGACGAACAACACTTAAGTCACTGTATAACTCCTTGAGGTTTTGGCCATTTGACCTCCATGCCGCCTTTACTACCTCTGAGTAGCGACCATGCCGTGTCTAGGCGTTCTCAAACCTGAACGGTTTTGGATTCACTTCATCTTCTATCCAGTTCGATCTCCTAACCGAGATTAGCAGTGCACAATGATCAGACTCGCAGCATTGAACATGATTAACAATTGTATTGTCATAGCATTCCAGAAACCTATCATCACCCAACGCTCTGTCTAGTCTGACCTTTATATTCCGGTCCCCTTGCTGTTTATTATCCCATGTGTATGGGATCCATAGAAGCCCAGATCATCAAATCTACACTCCCCAATAGCATCCCGGAATCCCTCCATCATCCATTCTTGTCTTTCATTCCCTCCCATCTGTTCAGTGGAATAGAGAATTTCATTAAAATCCCCAGCGCATAACCACAACTTGTTATACTCCTTCCTCATAAATTTTAGAAGGTCCCAACTAAGCTTTCTCCTCGATCTGGCAGGATTACCGTAGAATCCAGTAAACCTCCATTCTCCTTCCCCCAACTCATCATTCTGAACAAACACATCTATATGGGAATTACTAAAGGATTTCAAGGTGATCCTTGAGTCATTATTCCAGTATAGACATAGTCCACCACTCAACCCAACACTTTTTACTCCAAAAGTGTTTGAAAAGCCAAACTTCCACCTCAACTCGTGAGCTCTCTTATCATTCATCTTGGTTTCCGAGAGAAAAACAAGATGAGGGCGTCGCAACCTAACTAGGTCACTAATCTCACGAACTGTCTCAGGCCGCCTAGCACCTCGACAGTTCAAGCTTAGGATATTCATTGCTCCTGGCGGCCATCCTCTCGGGATGCCGCCGATCCATCATTTGACTTCTCCACTGCTTCACCATCTCCTCCTTTCTGTTTCTTCTTATTTGCATTTTTCTAGGGTGTCGATAACAGATCTGTTTCAGCAGAATCAGTAAACACTCCAATCATATTAGCAACTTTAGACCCACCTCCCACCGGAACCACTGCTAGTTCAGCATTCACAGATGGTTCCTTACTCGTGCTAGAGTTTAGCGCATGCCTCTTCTTCCCTAAAGAGTAAACATCAGCCATGTTAATGTCTGCATCTCGATCTAGTCCATCCTCCTTACTTCTTGCCAGAACATCATCCTCCTCCTGACTGGCCAATGCTTTCCATCTCCAGTTATTCTCACTAGGGAACTCTCCTAGCCTAGAGTCTCCTCTTCCTCCTCCACGTCCAAAAGGGTTTCTAACCCTCCCGCTTCCCCTTGCAGTACCAGTTCTTCCACCAGCCGATCCACGGCCTCCCCCTCTACTTCTCCATTCATCAGCCAGAATGAAGTCGCCCCATTCAAATTTCGCCGCATCATGCTCTCCTGTACCACACTCTTCAAACCAATGGCCAATCAATCCACAGAAATTACAAAATGTGGGCATCTTCTCATATTTGACTTGGTACCAATCCTTCTTTCCTCCTCTCGTTATGGAGACAAATCTTTCTAGCTTTTTGTTGACATCCAACTCAACTCTCAGTCTGACGAAGGAACCAACATAACCCGTCGATAGCTTAATATGGACTTCGGTAATTCTTCCCATCTTCCTGCACATGCCTTTAATCACCACATCATTGAGATAATTATCCGGCAGCTTGAGTACCCTGGCCCAGACAACAACTTTGTCCAGAACAACCGTTCTAGGGTTAGTAAACCCATCATACTCTTTGATTATCAGAGCACTATTGCGAAAAAGCCATGGCCCGTTGATCAGGGCTGAGTTCCAATCCGCCAAGCATCCAAACTGAACCGTGAACAGATTCTCCTCAATCTGCCTCCACCGCACTTCCTTCACCGGACTCCAGGCAGATCGCATGTCGGCAAACAAAGCCGACGGGCTAAAACCCTTATCTGTATGGACGCGAGCGATCGCGAGCCACTTAGCGTTGATCGCTCTATCCCCGATCTCATCCTCCCGTGACGAACTCTCGGCCTAAGGTCGCCGGAGGACTCGCGAAACCCTAACCCTAGGATAGGGAAAAAAAACTTGCAACGCTTGAACTCGGTCAGCATGGATCGTTCGTCAGTGGGCTTGGTGGTTTCTGGTATCAAGCATATATTGAAAGACTTCGCACCGATTTCCTTCTACCATGTGTGAAGCGTGTTCTAAATGAAGCGGCGCATCTTTTAGATAAATCGTATGAGAATGTAAACTCTAGGTGTGTCTTTAATTCTGCTCCGGACTTGATCCGTGAAACTCTCTGTATTTTAATTATGTGATTTAACCAATAAAGCGTCGTTTTCTGCAAAAAAAAAACAATTTCATCGTTTCACCTGGGAAACACACAGGCCGCAGGTATGTTTCCTCTGGGAACGATCTTTGACAAAAAAAAAAGTCCAGCTTGAAGTTTGAACACCAGCGCGGCACTCGCACACGTCGTGAAGCAGGCGATGAGGTGGCGCGCCACACACACCCCCGCACATGTCGTAACAGTGCCACGCGCCACCCATCATGTGCAGCTGCAGGGTGCAACGGATGCGCGCGTCGCTGCATGGACCATACTCCACGTCCACGCAACATACGTAGCCCCCGAGGACGGTCGATTCAGGTCACCAAAAGAAAAGAAAAGAAAAAAGGAAAAGGAGAGGCGCTGCACTGCACATGAGCAGAAATCGGGCCGTGCATGCATGCATCTGCTGACAAAGTGTCAACTTAGGTACGTGCAGCAGCAGCACCACCTGCTGCGTCGTCCCAAAGCTCGGCTGCAGATTGCAGTGCAGGATTCTCCGGGCGAAGCAACGAGGCAGGGGACCCCTACTATGACTGACTATGATTCAGTCCATGTACGCTACTCTACTCAGCTACTGATCTAGTACTATTCCGGGGTATCTATCATGCGTGTACCGAGCTACAGCCGTCGTTTTTTTTTAATAATAACATGAGAACTGTTATATTCATCATGGTAGAGGAGAAGGTCAAGACGACCCGAAGACCCGGTTTATAAGGAAAGCGGACCAAAAAAAAAACACAGAACGATTCCGTTTATAAGGAAACCTGGCCAAAAAACCACACAAGCATCGGAGCCTCCTCGTCCACGCGACACCAGACTACCGACACACTAAAAACACACCCATATCCGGAGCCGCTACTCCGGCTTCCCCCGCTCGGACGCGAGCCGCAGCGCCGCACGGCGTGGACATGTTGCAGCCCAAGCTACACACAGCGCCCACCCGCAGACCACGGACGCCACGCCAAAAGGTCCGGGGCCGCCGCCCCGACGTGCCAGTCAACCCGACCGTTTGGTTGCGTCGACCGGGCCGACAAGCTCGCTGCCCTCGCAGCACCAGCACGCCACCCATGCCTTGCTAGGCCACAACCACACCTCATGGAGTCGTCGCAGCAAGGCCTTCCGAGGCCGACGCCTCGGCGCATGTCCACCGTCCGGAGCCGCCACCCTGGCATCCACAACCCTCGACCACAAGGCCAACACACACAGCTGCCATGCACCTGCCACACCCAAGTGTCGAGGACTCCAAGGCGGCGCCTTCAAGAAGGTAACGGCACAGGGTGTCGCCGCCGCCCGCTCCGGAGGAGCTAAGGCTTTCACCCGGAAATCATGAAACTCGCGACGGCAGGAGCTCCTCGATGATGCCTTCAAGAAGGAAAACGGCTCCGAAGGGCACCGCCATCATCGGCACCGACCAGAATCAGTGCGAAGCTTTCGCTTGGAGTGTCAAACCCGCCGTATGGCCAAGTGAGACCGTGCAGCAGAGCGCAAACAACCGAGCATGAGCCTCGCCGCCGTCCACCTCATCGGAACTGTGCACCATGACCGCGTCGCACCACCCACCGCCAGACTGCCGCCCGACGACCCGGTCGCAGGCCCGCCAAAGCCCAGATCAGGCCCAGCCGCTGCGAACCCACGCATCCCAAGCCCCGCATCTTGGCCCGCCGGCGATAGCCGAACTCGTCGGCGACCCTGCGTCCTGCTGCGCCACCAAGCTCGCCGAGCAGCGCTGCTAGAACCAGATCCATGCGTCGGAACTCGGGACAGGAGAGGGACAGCCCGCCACCGCGCAGCCCAGCAGCGTCGCGCCACAACAACTGCCACCTCGGGCGCGTTTGCGCCGCCCGCAGACTCGCGCGTTTGCGCCTCCCCGCTAAATCGCGCGTTTGCGCCGACCTGAACCACCGCAAGATGGGCCACCCCCGCTCAGAACACATCGCGGCCGGAGAAGGAGGACCCGCCGCCGCCGACGCCGTCCGGGCTTTGCCCGGCGGCGGGGAAGAGGAGCTGGGTGAGGGACGAGGAAGGAGGAGCAGGGTTGCGCCCGGGCCGCCCGCGGGGTGGGCGACACGGGGCCTCCCTCCTCTACGATTTTGACACGCGCCGAACCTCGACAACGGAAGAGAAGAACCCGCCTCCGCGTCGTCCAGACTTGCCGCGCAGCACCACCCGCTCGCTCGCCTGCGCGCTTGCGCACCGCCACCGCTCGCCGCTAGCTCGCGCGCTTGCGCCGTCCCGCGCCACCGCTAGGTAGGCTGCCCCGCTCAGAATTCCTCGCGGACGGGGAAGGAGGGCCCGCCGCCGCCGACGCCGTTCGGGCTTTGCCCGGCGGCGCTTGCCGGCGGCGGCGGCGGGGAGGAGGGCAGGGTAAGGCCGGGGAAGGAGGGTTGGGGTGCTCCCGGGCCGCCCGACGGGGTGGGCGACACAAGAGACGATCCTCAAAAGTAAGTGTGATGTTATGCTAACATACAGCCGTCGTTGTTAACGGTACTGGTACTGTACGTAGGTACGTACTGCTGTTTTCATTAGGTTTAGTAAAGGTACGGCGCCAAGATGTGCAATCGATCGATCAAATTAACCTGTCATTGATTCTTCCTTAGTAAAGTTAGAGTTAAATACACTAATAGTCTTTGTATTTGTTGGGCTGATTCGATTTAGTCCTTGCACTCGAAAATTTTCTTAATTTTGTCTATATATTTATCAACTGGGCTCGATTTTGTTCTAATCCATATTTCGCATCGAAATTGTGCTAATTCGGACGCCACGTGGACCAGAATCTTGCAGAAACACCCCCCTATATCTAGAAATATTTTTTACTGTCAGATATTTGGACCTACCCCTTCCGTGTTAGCTCCATTATGCAGAGCGCCCCACGCTGTCGCAGCCGAGAGAGTTCTATTTTAGGAAGGACAAAAGAAGGTCTCGATGGTGGTGGAGACGACTGGCAGTGACAGAGGTGGCGGTCTCTTGACCAGAAGGTGGAGCGACATATTTACAACGAGAGGTTAACTAAAGGTATCGGGGTAACATGGGAGGGGCTGACTGCAAATTTTTAGTCCATCTTAACTCCTGCAAGTGGGACGCGCCTCCATATGGCATCCAAGTCGGCGCAATTTTGACGCGAAACATTGATTAGGACTAAATCAAGTCGAATTCACAAGTATACGGACAAAATTCAGCAAATTCCGAGTACGATGACTAAATCGAGCCAGCCTAACAAGTACATGGACCGGTAGTGTATTTAACTCGTAAAGATAAGACGCCCGAGCACCCGTGTTGACTCCTCCGATTCCAAGGCGCCAGCAGATTTACAGTATGATGCGTAACTACCGGTCGCGACGCACTCACTTCGACTACAATAGGACCATCGACGAGCCTTTCTCGTGGGAGGTGATGAACCGCGTCTTTCTGCCGGCGCACCGGTCGAAACACTAGGGGTGTGTTTGGTAGACCGTCTCAACCCAGAATCTCTCAACTCAGCTCGATTTCAGTTGTTTGGTAGGTCGGCTCCCTGGTCTGGGCACTATCCACTCCATGCGAAAACGGCCTCTCGGCACTGCCGGATCGCGAAGCTGAAAACGAGCTTCGCACCTCGTCCCTGTCGTGTCCATCCCGAAAAGTTGGTCCCACGCGTCCCGATTTTTCCCCGCCCGTCCGCGCAGCCCCGCTAGGGAAACCACCCCACGACCCCCAGACCCCAACCCGACCCCTAGCCGCCCCACGTTTCTTCTTTCTCCCTCTTCGCTCATCCCCACAGCGTATCGCCGCCGTCCTTCCCGCCCCCAGATCCCGTCGCCGGTCAGTCTCCCCCGCCCCTCTCTCTCAACCGAAATCCCTCCCAGCCCTCGTCCCCTTCGTGCCGCCCTCCTGTGGTCGTTGGGAGCTCCACATCAGCGCCATGGAGTTCGTCGAGGACCAGCGGCCGCCAGTCTGTAGCAGCTGCCGTCGTGCCGGACGAGGATGTGGACCACCGGCAGTTTGTCTTCGACCCGTTTCCCAGCTGCATCACGACTTCTCCGCCCCCATATGTACGGCTCATAGACCTCGCCTACACCGTTTCCCAGCTAGCTTCTACCAAGATCTGATGGTGCTAAACTTGACTCGATAGGAAGCTGCAGAATAATGCTATTCTCCATTGTACGGATGGGTTCCTAGTATTCTATTAGGGAGACGGAAGCGATAGGAATCATACATATGTTATTTAGGTTCACACTGGTAGCATACATGGTTGCAGGTGTAGCTCCCTGTCTTGGGCAGATTTTTTTCTGCTATTTAGATGGGAAAATGGTTTCAAGCTGATGCCTTTTCCATGTATTAGCTCCTGTTATTTAGGCTGATGTTAATGCTACATCCAAGTGATTCTTATTGGTTCTCTCTGCTTGTTATAAAAATCTCACTAGAAGGGTTTCTTTATGTTGGTCATATAAATAGCAGTTGCATGGAAATTATGAGCTTGTTATAAAAATCTCACTAGGACTGTTTGTTTCATCCCTAGCTATGTATTATTCTCAGTATACTGTCCACACACCCTAAGCTTGTATATGTCATATTAACAATGCTTTGCTCACTGTTATGTCATAGTACCAATATGATTTGTTTTTATTTCTTTAGATGGACGATTTAGCGAGAAAATGAAGACAGCTAATTGTGAAAGTTGTCTGTATTGGGTGCTTTTATGGTGTTTTATCTCAATAAAAGCTAGGATGGACCTGATTTGTCAAAACTGTGATGGACATTACCTAATTTGAGATGGAGCAACGGTTTGCTGTTTTAGATTATTTGACGGAGTATAAGGGTAAAGAACTTAATTTCATGAAAATAGAAGCTAACGTTTGTGAAGCCTCGTTCTAAGGGTATCATAGCTAAAAATCATGATATTGTTTGACTTGCTGTTGGTTGATGCAGCTCAAAAAACTGTATTTTGTAATGCCAATTAGAATAAATGCATGCGTATTTTGTAATATGGATCTGCTATTCACCAACTCAGAAAGACGTAACAACATCTCACATAGATGCAGTCTACCAAACAAAGTATGAGCTCAGCTTGTCTAAACAGACCTGGGCTACCAAACAACATCTTAGCTTAGCATATCTGAATAGATACAAGCTACCAAACACATGATAGAATTTAAGTTCAACTTGGCTGGGTCAGCATATACGAGGAGAGAAAGACTTTCTAGATTCACTCAAGGCTACCAAACACACCCTAGGTGGCCGCGCACGTCCGTGCAGATGTTGTGCAGATGTTCGGACGCGCTCGGACGGGTTGGGTCTCCCCGGTGGAGATGCCCTTATGTAGGGGTTCGTAGCATGGAAAACAAAAAATTTCTATCGCATACAAACAAACAAACCAAGATCTATCTACTAGATTGTAGCAACGAGTCGATGGAATAACTTACCCTCGAAGATTCCAAAACGAGAGCGGATTCTCGTGGGTGATGTAGTCGTACTCTTTCCGATCTCAAGATCGTGTAGACGATCCTTTCGGCGCCACGTTCCGGCAGCGCTCCCGTAGTCGGTCACACGTTCGGTACTCGACGAAGACCTTCCTCTCCCTTGTTCCAGCAGGCAGCGGAGGTTGTAGTACTCTCCTCGCGATTCCGGCAGCACAACGGTGTGGTACCGGAAGTAGAGGGGAAATCCCGCAGGGCTTCGCCTTAAGCCGGTGCGAGTATGGTGGAGTATGAGAGAGGCTATTAGTGGTCTAATAATTAGACACACCAATTAGAAGGCTCTAAACCAATTAGAAGGCTCTAAACCGAAGGCTAAAGCAATTAAAAGCTCTAAACCCAAACGGCTCTAAACCGGAGGTAGAAGATAGGAACTTGTGTGTTCTAGGAGGGGAGCCCTGCCCCTCCTTATATAGATGGGAGGGGCCGGCGGACAGGGGAGGGGAGTCCCTCCCCAAGTCGGCTTGGTGGTGCGCCGGCCAAGGGAGGAACCCTCCCCCAATTCGGCCTCCACCAATCCTCCTTCTCCTCTTTCCGAAAACTGGCAGTTTGACTTTTCAAACTAGCCGTTTGACTTTTCAAACTAGGATTTGAATTAACCCTTTATTTCGGACAACGATGACACTTAGTACATGATGCAATCATACCAACTTTGATATAACACATTCATGTACCCTCCCCCCCGGAGTGTCGGACAATCCGGAACCTTCTAGAACATTCCCGATGAAAACACCGGAATCATTCCGCAACTCCGAAACGGGACTTTCCTTATATGAATCTTATTCTCCGGACCATTCCGGATCACCTCGTGATATCCCGGATCCCATCCGAGACTCCGAACAACATTCGATCTCTTTCTCATAATACCATAACTACTCAAACAACGTCGAATCCTTAAGTGTGTCTCCCTACGGTTCGTGAATTATGCGGACATGATCGAGACACTTCTCCGAATAATAACCAATAGAGGAATCTGGAAATTCATATGGCTCCCACATATTTCTACGATTTCTTTGCGATCGAATGAACCACTTACATACGATACCAATTTCCCTTTGTCTCACGATATGTTACTTATCCGAGGTTATGATCGTCGGTATCTCTGCATACCTAGTTCAACCTCGTTACTGATGAGTACTCTTTTCTCGTTCCCGTGATATGTGATCCCTTGTGACCAAGTCACATGCTTGCAAGCTAATTGGATGACATTCCACCGAGAGGGCCCAGAGTATATCTATCCGTCATATGGATGGACAAATCCCACTCTTGATCCATGTGTCTCAACCAATACTTTCCGAACACTCAATGCCACCTTTATAACCACCCAGTTACGGTGTGGTGTTTGATGTCATCAAAGCATCCATCCGGTAAAGGTGATATGCATGATCTCATGGTCGAAGGAATTATGTTACTATGTATCAGAAAGCATATAGCAATTGAACTATTGAAATGACTTGATCTTTATGCTACGCTTATCTATAGGAGTATGTCCACCATATCATTCTCCTAACGATATGATCTTGTTGTTGATAACATCTCAATGTTCATGATAGGGAAACCACAATCATTTATCAACCAACAAGCTAGTGAAGTATAGAGGCTATACTAGGGACTTCAAATTAAGTTTACAAATCACACAAGTATTAATGTTTCCTTGTTAATACTATTATAGCATGAATGTAAACATTTATCATAAACACAAAGATATAATAATAACTACATTTATTATTGCCTCTAGGGCATATCTCCAACAGTCTCCCACTTGCACTAGAGTCATCTAATCTAGATTACATGGTAATATACCGAACACCCATGGCAGTTTGGTGTTGGCCATGTTTTGCC
This sequence comes from Avena atlantica, assembly GCA_910589765.1. NCBI lineage: Eukaryota > Viridiplantae > Streptophyta > Magnoliopsida > Poales > Poaceae > Avena > Avena atlantica. Next base: position 235,450,313 of record OU342738.1, read on the forward strand.
CTCGGGAGAGGTTTAGTCAACGGATCCGCCACATTCAGATCTGTGTGTACTTTGCAAATCTTTATATCCCCATCCTGGATATGTTCTCGAATAGCGTGAAAACATAGCTTGATATGCTTCAGCTTCTTGTGTGACCTTGGTTCTTGCGCATTGGCTATGGCGCCCATGTTATCACAGTAGATAGACATTGGGTCCAGCGCACTAGGAACCACACCCAGCTCTGTAATGAACTCTTTTATCCATATCGCTTCTTGTGAAGCCTCCGAAGCAACCATGTATTCCGATTCAGTTGAAGATCTCGCCACAACGCTTTGCTTTGCACTCCTCCAGCTAACTGCTGCACCATTCAAAATAAATACGTATCCGGATTGTGATTTAGAATCATCCGGATCTGTCTTCCAACTAGCATCGGTGTAACCATTAACAACGAGTTGTTCATCACCTCCATAAGAAAGAACCATATCCTTAGTTCTTCTCAAGTACTTAAGGATGTTTTTGACCGCTGTCCAATGATCCACTCCTGGATCACTTTGATATCTGCTAGTTAAACTAACAACATATGCAATATCGGGTCTAGTACATAGCATGGCATACATTAGAGATCCTATGGCTGAGGCATAGGGAGTCTTACTCATCCTTTCTCTATCTTCTGCCGATGTCGGACTTTGAGTTTTACTCAAGGTCGTATTGGGCAACATGGGAAAGAACCCTTTCTTGCTTTCTTCCATTCCAAACCTCTTTAGAACTTTGTCCAAATATGTACTCTGTGACAATGATATTTGGCGTTTCGATCTATCTCTATAAATCTTTATGCCTAATATGTAAGCTGCTTCGCCAAGATCCTTCATTGAAAAACTATTATTCAAATATTCCTTGACACTATTAAGAAGGTCTACATCATTCCCAATCAACAATATGTCATCCACATATAGTATTAAGAATGCTACAGAGCTCCCACTCACTTTCTTGTAAATACAAGCTTCTCCATAAGTTTGTATAAAACCAAAACTTTTGGTTACCTTATCAAAACGTTGATTCCAACTTCGGGATGCTTGCTTCAATCCATAGATGGACCGTTGAAGTTTGCATACCTTGTTAGCATCTTTAGGATCGACAAAACCTTTGGGTTGCATCATATACAACTCTTCATCAATGTCTCCATTGAGGAATGCTGTTTTGACATCCATCTGCCATATCTCATAATCATAATATGCAGCGATTGCTAACATAATCCTCACAGACTTTAGTTTCGCTACCGGTGAGAAAGTCTCATCGTAGTCAACTCCTTGAATTTGTCGAAACCCTTTTGCGACAAGTCGAGCTTTATAGACAGTAACATTACCATCAGCATCTGTTTTCTTCTTGAAAATCCATTTGTTCTCGACAGCCTTCCGGCCATCCGGTAAATCCACCAAAGTCCATACTTGGTTTTCGTACATGGATCCAATCTCGGATTTCATGGCTTCTTGCCATTTATTGGAATCTGGGCTCATCATCGCTTCCTCATATGTCTCGGGGTCATCGGTGTTGTCCACCAACATGACATTTATAACGGAATCATACCAATCTGGAGTGGTACGAGTTCTCGTTGATCTCCGAGGCTCTGTAGCAACTTCAACCGAAGTTTCATGATCACCATCATTAGCTTCCTCTCTTATTCGTGCAGGCACCACAGGAACTTCTTCCGGTGCTGCGCTACTCGCAATTTCGAGAGAAGGTTCGACAACCTCGTCGAGTTCTACTTTCCTTCCAGTCACTTCTTTCGAGAGAAATTCCTTCTCTAGAAAGGATCCATTGTTGGCAACGAAGATTTTGCCTTCGGATCTATGATAGAAGGTATACCCAATAGTTTCCTTCGGGTATCCTATGAAGACGCATTTTTCCGCTTTGGGTTCAAGCTTGTCCGGCTGTAACTTCTTTACATAGGCTTCGCATCCCCAAACTTTAAGGAACGACAATTTAGGTTTCTTCCCAAACCATAATTCATACGGTGTCGTTTCAACGGATTTAGATGGTGCCCTATTTAAAGTGAATGCGGCTGTTTCTAATGCATAACCCCAAAATGATAGCGGTAAATCTGTAAGTGACATCATAGAACGAACCATATCTAAGAGAGTTCGATTACGACGTTCGGACACACCATTACGCTGTGGTGTTCCCGGCGGTGTCAATTGTGAAAGTATTCCGCATTTCTTCAAATGCTCGCCAAACTCGTAACTTAGATATTCACCTCCACGATCAGAACGTAGAAATTTAATCTTCTTGTTACGTTGATTCTCTACCTCACTTTGAAACTCCTTAAACTTCTCGAAAGTTTCGGACTTATGTTTCATGAAATAGATATACCCATATCTACTCAAGTCATCCGTGAAGGTAAGAACATAACGATAACCACTGCGCGATGCTACACTCATTGGACCACACACATCGGTATGTATGATTTCCAATAAGTCCGTAGCTCGCTCCATCATACCAGAAAATGGAGTCTTAGTCATTTTACCCATCAGACATGCTTCGCATCTTTCAAGTGATTCAAAATCAAGTGATTCAAGAAGTCCATCGGAATGGAGTTTCTTCATACGTTTCACTCCGATGTGACCAAGACGACAGTGCCACATATAGGTCGAATTATCGCTTGATTTCAAACGTTTAGCTTCAATGTTGTTGATATGTGTATTTCCACTATCGATATTCAATAAGAATAGACCATCTATCAAAGGTGCATGTGCATAAAACATATTACTCATATAAATCGAACAACCATTATTCTCGGATTTAAACAAGTAACCGTCTCGCAATAAACAAGATCCCGATATAATGTTCATGCTCAACGCAGGCACCAAATAACAATTATTTAAGTATAAAACTAATCCCGATGATAGATGAAGGGGTAGCGTGCCGACCGCGATCACATCAACCTTTGATCCGTTTCCCACGCGCATCGTCACCTCGTTCTTCGCTAGCTTCCGTTTATTCTGCAGCACCTGTTTCGAGTTACAAATATGAGCAACCGAACCAGTATCAAATACCCAGACACTACTACGAGTACTAGTGAGATACACATCAATAACATGTATATCAGATATACCTTTCTTCTTGATGTTGCCGTTCTTCAAATCCGCCAAGTACTTTGGGCAATTCCGCTTCTAGTGACCTTCTCCCTTGCAGTAAAAGCACTCAGTATCAGGCTTAGGTCCAGCCTTGGTCTTCTTCGTCGGCGTGGTAACTTTCTTACCACCCTTCTTGAAGTGTCCCTTTGGCTTAGACTTGCCTTTCTTGAATTTGGTGGTCTTATTGACCAACAACACTTGGTGCTCTTTCTTGATCTCCACTTCCGCAGATTTCAACATGGCAAAGAGTTCTGGCAACGTCTTGTTCATGTTCTGCATGTTGTAGTTCATCACAAAGTTCTTGTAACTTGGTGGTAGTGATTGGAGGACACGGTAAATCCCCAAAGCATTAGGAATCACTATACCCAAGCTTTGAAGTTTGTTTGCGTGCCCAGACATCTTAAGCACATGCTCACTGACGGAGCTGCCCTCTTCCATCTTGTAGTTAAAGAACTTTTCAGAAGCCTCATAGCTTTCAATTGCCGCATGAGTCTCAAAAATCAATTTGAGATCCTCGACAATATCATATGGGTCTGAATCCTCAAACCTTTTCTGAAGCTCCGATTCCAAACCATACAAGATAGCACACTGAACTATGAAGTACTGATTCTTCCGAGCGAGGTAAACATTCTTTACTTCATCGGGAGCATCAGCTGCAGGTGGGTCACCTAGCGGTGCATCCAGCACATAGGTCAAATTACCAGCTGTGAGGACAATCCTCAAATTGCGGAACCAATCGGCGAAGTTGCTTCCATTGTTTTTCAACTTTTCTTTCTCTAGGAACGCATTAAAATTGATGGTAGGGGCTGCCATTGATCTACAACATATTTGCAATAGTTTAGACTAAGTTTATGACAAATTGAGTTCAAATTAATTAATGTAATTAAACTAGGTGAACTCCCACTCAAAACAATATCCCTCACATTGTTTTAGTGATCACACGAACCAAATCCACTACATCAACACCGATCATCACGAGAGTTGATATAGTTTCAATGGCGAACAATCGTCATGTTCATCATATCTACTATATGATTCATGCTTTACCTTTCGGTGATCCGTGTTCCGAGACCATGTCTGTACATGCTAGGCTCGTCAAGATCAAACCTTAGTTTCCGCATGAGCAAATCTGGCTTGCTCACGTTGTATACACTTGCGGAATCTAACACACCCGATCATCACGTGGTGCTTCGAAACAACAAGCTTTAGCAACGGTGCTGACTAAGGGTGAACACTTTATGACTTGAAATTCATGTGCATGAGGGATCATCTTATAATGCTACCGTCGTCTACTAAGCAATACAAGATGCATAAAGGATTAACATCACATGCAATTCAATATATATGTGATATGATATGGCCTTTCTTCTTTGTGCTTCCGATCTCCATCTTCAAGCACGAACATGATCTCCATCATCACCGGCATTGCATCAAGGTCAATGACGCTTCTCCATGGTTGTCGTCCACCGGCTTCAACTATTACAACTACTTTGAATAGACACGCGGGTCTTAACATAAATTAAAGACAACCATATGGCTCCTGCCGGTTGCCGACTTACAATAAGGAACATTGCATACATCAAATATAATCACAATCATGGCCATATCACATCACGGCACACCCCTGCAAAACAAAGTTAGACGTCTCTACTTTCTTTGCATATTTTACGTGGTTTGGGGCTTTCAATAAGTGTCGTTCTAACTTACGAACAAGAAAAACAACATTGATACTAGTATTGTTAATCACCCGTTGTAAATTGGATCTTAACTATGCTAGGAGAAACAGGCATCCGCAAAGCCACTTATGCAATACAAGTTGCATGTCAAGCGTGGAGCAAGTCTCATGAACGATGTCATGTAAGGTTAGCCCGGGCCGCTTCATCCCAACATACCGCAAGATGCAAAGTACACAAGAAGCAATCGACAATAAAAGCATCAACGCCCACAATGACCATTGTGTTCTACTCGTGCAACAGATCTACATATAGACACGGCTCTGATACCACTGTAGGGGTTCGTAGCATGGAAAACAAAAATTTTCTATCGCATACAAACAAGCCAAGATCTATCTACTAGATTGTAGCAACGAGTCGATGGAATAACTTACCCTCGAAGATTCCAAAGCGTTTAACGAGAGCGGATTCTCGTGGGTGATGTAGTCGTACTATTTCCGATCTCAAGATCGTGTAGACGATCCTTTCGACGCCACGTTCCGGCAGCGCTCCTGCAGTCGGTCACACGTTCGGTACTCGACGAAGACCTTCCTCTCCCTTGTTCCAGCAGGCAGCGGAGGTTGTAGTACTCTCCTCGCGATTCCGGCAGCACAACGGTGTGGTACCGGAAGTAGAGGGGAAATCCCGCAGGGCTTCGCCTTAAGCCGGTGCGAGTATGCTGGAGTATGAGAGAGGCTATTAGTGGTCTAGTAATTAGACACACCAATTAGAAGGCTCTAAACCAATTAGAAGGCTCTAAACCGAAGGCTAAAGCAATTAGAAGCTCTAAACCCAAACGGCTCTAAACCGGAGGTAGAAGATAGGAACTTGTGTGTTCTAGGAGGGGAGCCCTGCCCCTCCTTATATAGATGGGAGGGGCCGGCGGACAGGGGAGGGGAGTCCCTCCCCAAGTCGGCTTGGTGGTGCGCCGGCCAAGGGAGGAACCCTCCCCCAATTCGGCCTCCACCAATCCTCCTTCTCCTCTTTCCGAAAACTGGCAGTTTGACTTTTCAAACTAGCCGTTTGACTTTTCAAACTAGGATTTGAATTAACCCTTTATTTCGGACAACGATGACACTTAGTACATGATGCAATCATACCAACTTTGATATAACACATTCATGTACCCTCCCCCCCGGAGTGTCGGACAATCCGGAACCTTCTAGAACATTCCCGATAAAAACACCGGAATCATTCCGCAACTCCGAAACGGGACTTTCCTTATATGAATCTTATTCTCCGGACCATTCCGGATCACCTCGTGATATCCCGGATCCCATCCGAGACTCCGAACAACATTCGGTCTCTTTCTCATAATACCATAACTACTCAAACAACGTCGAATCCTTAAGTGTGTCTCCCTACGGTTCGTGAATTATGCGGACATGATCGAGACACTTCTCCGAATAATAACCAATAGAGGAATCTGGAAATTCATATGGCTCCCACATATTTCTACGATTTCTTTGCGATCGAATGAACCACTTACATACGATACCAATTTCCCTTTGTCTCACGATATGTTACTTATCCGAGGTTATGATCGTCGGTATCTCTGCATACCTAGTTCAACCTCGTTACTGATGAGTACTCTTTTCTCGTTCCCGTGATATGTGATCCCTTATGACCAAGTCACATGCTTGCAAGCTAATTGGATGACATTCCACCGAGAGGGCCCAGAGTATATCTATCCGTCATATGGATGGACAAATCCCACTCTTGATCCATGTGTCTCAACCAATACTTTCCGAACACTCAATGCCACCTTTATAACCACCCAGTTACGGTGTGGTGTTTGATGTCATCAAAGCATCCATCCGGTAAAGGTGATATGCATGATCTCATGGTCGAAGGAATTAGGTTACTATGTATCAGAAAGCATATAGCAATTGAACTATTGAAATGACTTGATCTTTATGCTACGCTTATCTATAGGAGTATGTCCACCATATCATTCTCCTAACGATATGATCTTGTTGTTGATAACATCTCAATGTTCATGATAGGGAAAGCACAATCATTTATCAACCAACAAGCTAGTGAAGTATAGAGGCTATACTAGGGACTTCAAATTAAGTTTACAAATCACACAAGTATTAATGTTTCCTTGTTAATACTATTATAGCATGAATGTAAATATTTATCATAAACACAAAGATATAATAATAACTACATTTATTATTGCCTCTAGGGCATATCTCCAACACCTTAGTCCTTGTCTCCTCGACACCCTCGAACCTGGACAACAGAGAGGAAAAGATCTAGCTCCAGCCACCCAGATCCCCTTCGCCATGGCCGGCCCTTGGCGTCTCGCCCCCTCCCTGGCCACCACAGTCCCGCTTCGTTCCCTCGGTTTCTCGCCTGCTACGACACTCGGCCGCTCGCAGCTCGACCAGGCGGCCAACCATCGTGCAAGTGCTAGTGTAGAATTTTTTTAGCCTGCCCATCCTTCAGTTTTTTCCTGCGTCCACCGCTGGCTGCTCGTATGGTTCATGCACGCGGGCTTACTCGTGCCGACCATTTTGCCCGTCGATACATAAACAAGTCATCAACACTTATAAAACTTCTTCAAGCAGTAACCGACCAAAAGGACCCCACCCGAGTATCCTTTTCTCTTCCCTCTCCCCTCTCTCCTGTGAACAGTACACCGAAAGGAACCCGGTAGTTCCGGGCCGATCCCGAGCCCCTCCGGCGGCGATGCCGTCCGGAGGTGGCGGAGGAGAGGCTCCGGTGTAGTTTAGGGTTAGGTTGTAGGGTGTTTGCGGCGGCTTCGTCGTTTGTTTGGACGCTTCTGCCCGGAGTTGTCTCCAGATCGCCGGCCAGATCTGGAGCGGGCCGGGGTGGATCTTTCTCCTTCCAGAGCTCCGGTGGTCGGAGTCTATTGAGGTGAGTGGATCCTTCGTCGGCGACTCTAAATAAGGCCTAGGACCTGGCATCAGATTTGGGAGTTGAGGCTGCGGCCCTTTCTTGGCCGGCCGTGGTGGCGGGGGAGGAAGTTGCGGTGGTGATGATTGACGCGGTTGCTTCTTCTTCTCGGCCGGCCGTGGAGGCGAGGGGGATCTGCAGCGCTGCGTCGTCGTCTTCTTCTTCTTCTTTGTTTGGATGCTGGGGCGGTACTTGTCGCGACAGTGTTTCCCCTCCTTCCTATTCAATCCGCCATGGTGGTGGCTGTGTTGGTGGAAGGTTTGGGTGCCTGCGGCGGCGGTTCGTTCTTGGAGCTTCTCTCCGGCGTCTTCTGGCGGCTGTTGTTCCGTCAGCACGTCGGACCCAATGGCAGTAGGGCTGCCGCTCCTCTGCTGCTCATCACTGTGCGTTGTCCCCGGTGGATTGCTGGATCTCGCCGGAGTTCGCCGTCGATCTGGAGGTGGATGAGGATGAGGGACTTGATTGCTTTTTCAAGTTTTCTACAAGGTCCTCGGTGCTTATTTCTGGTCCTCAATGTAATTTTTATCTTATTGGGCCTTTTTGTACTCCAGTGTATCAAAGCAGCAATATATTCGGGTGCTTTCGCACCCGTTCACCGTTCAAAAAAAAAAAAAAAAGCAGTAACCGACCAAAATCCTATATATCCTGCAGACTGCCGACCGTTCCCTGCTATATATGGATTTAAGATTGTTTAAAGACGACTCATGCATGGCTAGACCAAGACAATACTATGTGTGTATATATAAGCCGGACAGCCGGTGGCAATATTTATAGCATCAGAATCGTTTCATTGGTTTATCGTTGGAAAGGGCGCGGTTGCACAGAATCGATCAAACCCCTGGTTTGATGTTTCGTTATTCCGTGTGTCTCATTGAAGCGGATTAATTTTTAGTGGGAGACGAAGACACAGTGACGTGACGGAGCTAGCCAGTTCACTGAGCCTAGGCAAGGGATAGAAGAATCAAAGTTGTACAGCTTAGAGTTTACCGGGGCCTTTTTTTTTAAATTCGAACAACGATTTTTCGTCCAGTCTTGTCGTAAGAACGCCAATTTCGTTCAGATTTGGTCTAACTTTTGTCCAGAGTTTCCAGGCAGATCCCGAGACGCTGGGAACGTCCTGGGAAAGCCGGATGAAACGAAAACACGGGTGAGCCAACCCCGTCGGTGAAACTAGGCTGAGATCCCGCCCATTTCTTCATTCTCTCCCGCCGTTCCTCTTCACCCCCCCACAACTCCCGCCAATTTGCCGATCTCCCACCCACCATGCCGCTCAAGGTTTTCGTCAAACCTCGATCCACGGTCGGCGAACCAACGGAGAAAAAGACGAGGAAACCGAGAGCGCCGATGAAGAGGCCAGACGGATTGACCAACGCTAAATGGCTTGCCCTTGTCCAGAAGAGGAAAGTCGAGTCGGAAGGCCGCAGGGACAGGAACACAAGGTCCAAGGCGGTGAAGGAAGCCGCCAAGGCCCAGGCGCTCGCCGAGGAAGAAGTGATAAGTGAAGGGTTTCGCAGCATAGTAAATCAAAAAAATTCTACGGATGCGAATGGGAAAGTCAAGATCTAATCTAGGAGATGCAAACAACGAGAGGGATTAGATGAGATCTTCATACCCTTGAAGATTCGCACAGCGGAACGTTCGTCGGAACGTGGGTGATGTAGTCGTACTCGCTTCTCCTCCTCGCGATCCGATCCGATCTAACACCGCAAGTGGCGATGCCTCCGAGAGATGCACACGTGCGTAACCTCGACGTCTCCTCCTTCCTCGGTCCAGCAAGTATGGTGGAGAGACGGATTGGATCTACAACGCGACGGCGCGGTGCAAGTGGTGGAGAGTTTCTGCAGCAGGGCTTCACCTACGTGCAGTCGGGAGGGAGAGAGAGAGGAGGGCAGCAGGGCGGCTAGGCTTGAGGAGGAGGTGTGAGGGGAGGGTGCCAGCCCTAGCCCCTCCCACAAGCCCTAGGACGGCAGCCAAGGAGGGAGGAGTGGGGGGCAAGTTTCCCCCCTTCTAGAAGCTTTAATAGGGTTTCCCCTTGGTTTGGCCGGCTGGGCCCTATGGGGCCTTGTTCCCCTGGCCCAATGCGGCCAGGGCACTCCCTCATAGGCCCATGCCCCCTCCCGGCAGGTGGGTCCATGTTGGTCCCCCTCCGGAAGGTTCTAGAAGCTTTCGGTACAATACCGATTAACCCGAAACAATTCCGAACTCCAAAAACTGCATTGCCTTATATGAATCTTATTCTTCGGACCATTCCGGAACCTCTCGTGATGTCCCGGATCCCATCCGAGACTCCGAACAAAAACTCATAAACCAATTATCCAATCTATCCTAGCGTCGAGACACGTTAAGTGCGTGACCCTTCGGGTTCGAGAACATGCAGACATGATCTTATATCAATAATCAACAGCGGGGTCTAGAAACCCATATTGACTCCCACACATTCATCGATGATCATATCGGATGAATCACGATGCCAGGATTCAATCAATCCCATATATATATTCCCTTCATCTCGCGATATTTTACTTGCCCGAGATTTGATCGTCGGTACCGTCATACCTAGTTCAATCTCGTTCACAGCAAGTACTTTACTCGTTCCGTAATCCGATATCACTTTGTGATTAACTCCTTAACCACATGCTTGCAAGCGGTTTTGATACCGATTACCGAGTGGGACCGAAGTATATCTCTCCGACTTGGGAGGGACAAATCCCATCTCGATACATACAACCCAACAGGTACTTTCCGATCACCTGAGAGACACCTTTATGTTCACCCTCTCATAGGATGACGTTTGATGACCTCAAAGATTTCTTCCGATACCAGGGAGTTGTATTATCTCATGGTCTAAGGAATACAATATTTGACATAAGAAAAGCTTCGCAAAGATGAACACGATGACACGATCTAATTGCTCCGCTTAGTTTGGATCTGTCCATCATATCATTCTCCCAATGATATGATCTCATTATTAATCGACAACTCATGTCTATGGTTAGGAAACCTTAACCATCATTAATCAATGAGCTAGTCCATAGAGGCATACTAGGGACACGGTGTTGTTCACAAACCACACAAGTATTAAAGTTTCCGCTTAATACAATTCTAGCATGGAATATAAACTTTACCATGAACAAAAATTATAATAATAACATCTTTATTATTGCCTCTAGGGCATAATTCCAGCAGTCTCCCACTTGCACTAGAGTCAATAATCTAGTTTACATCTGGCAACAATCTAACACCCATGGCACTAAGGTGATGATCATGTTTTGTACGTGGAAGAGGTTTAGTCAATGGATCTGCGACATTCAGATATGTATGTACTTTGCTAATCTTCAGATCTCCATCTGCTATATAATCTCGGATTATATGAAACTTGCGATTGATATGCTTGGTCTTTGGATGATATCTTGGTTCCTTAGCTAGTGCTATGGCGCCAGTGTTGTCACACAATATCTTCAGTGGATCCAATGCACTTGGAACCACGCCAAGCTTAGTGATGAAGTTCCTGATCCAAACTCCTTCACTTGACGCTTCTGCAGCAGCCATGTATTCCGCTTCTACTGTAGATCACGCGATCACGCTTTGCTTGCAGCTTCTCCAGCTCACAGCTCCTCCATTCAAAATATAAATGTGTCCTGTCTGAGATTTCGAATCATCCTTGTCGGTGTCGAAACTAGCGTCGACGTAACCCTTATGACAAGATGTTCATCACCTCCATAGACTAAGAACATTTCTTTAGTCCTATTTAGGTACTTTAGGATGTTCTTCACGGTTGTCCAGTGTTCCACTCTTGGATCACTTTGATATCTTCTCGTCAAACTAAGAGCATTGGACACATCCGGTCTAGTACACAACATGGCATACATGATAGAACCTATGGCCGAGGCATAAGGCACTTTGCTCATAGCTTCTCTATCATTTACTGTGGCTGGACACTGAGCCTTGCTCAATATCTTACCTGACAACATAGGCACTGAACCTTTCTTTGCCTTATCCATTCTGAACCTTTTCAGAACTTTGTCTAGGTATGTACTCTGGCTTAAAGCTATCAAGCGTCTTTGTCTATCTCTATAGATTTTGATGCCCAATATATAAGCAACTTCACCTAGGTATTTCATTGAAAAACACTTGTTCAAATAACTCTTCACATCGTTAAGCATGTTAATGTCATTTCCAATAATCAATATGTCATCCACATATAGTACCAAAAATGTCACCGAGCTCCCACTCACTTTCTTGTAGATACAAGCTTCGTAGCAATTTGGAACAAATCCAAAGCTCTTGATCACTTGATCAAAACGAAGGTTCCAACTCCGAGACGCTTGCTTCAGTCCATAAATGGAACGCTGAAGTTTGCATACTTTATCAGCATCCTTAGGATCGACAAAACCTTCGGGTTGCATCATATACAACTCTTCATCAATGTTGCCATTGAGAACGCAGTCTTGACATCCATCTGCCATATTTCATAATCATGAAACGCAACAATTGCTAATAAAATCCGAATGGACTTAAACATCGCTACGGGAGAGAAAGTCTCATCGTAGTCAACACCTTGAACTTGTCGAAAACCTTTTGCGACAAGTCGTGCTTTATAGACGGTAACATTACCATCCGCGTCCATTTTCTTCTTGAAGATGCATTTGCACTCAACGGCCTTTCGGTCGCTAGGAGGGTCCACCAAAGTCCATACTTGGTTTTCGCTCATGGATCCCAATTCGGATTTCATGGCCTCTAGCCATTTCTCAGAGTCTGGGCTCATCATCGCTTCCTCATAGTTCGTAGGTTCACTGTCTTCTACCAACAAGACAGTCAAGACAGGGTTGCCGTACCACTCAGGAGGGGCACGCGACCTTGTCGACCTGCGACGTTCAGTAGCAGCATCGTCCGAAGCTTCATGATCCTTGTCATTAGCTTCCTCTATTATCGGTGCAGGCGGTACTGGAACAATTTTAGGTGCTGCGCTCCTCTCCAATTCAAGAGAAGGTTCAACAACCTCGTCCAGCTCTACTTTCCTCCCACTCACTTCTTTCGAGAGAAACTCCTTCTCAAGAAAGGAACCGTTCTTTGCGACAAACACTTTGCCTTCGGTTCTGTGATAGAAGGTATACCCAATAGTTTCCTTAGGGTATCCTATGAAGACGCATTTCTCCGCTTTGGGTTCGAGCTTGTCCTGCATCAACTTCTTGACGTAGGCTTCGCATCCCCAAACTTTAAGAAACGACAACTTAGGTTTAGCACCAAACCACAGTTCATGCGGGGTCGTCTCAACGTATTTAGATGGTGCCCTATTTAAAGTGAATGCAGCGGTTTCTAATGCATAACCCCAAAATGATAACGTCAAATCAGTAAGAGACATCATTGATCGGACCATATCTAATAGGGTTTGATTCCGGCGTTCAGACACACCATTGCGCTGTGGTGTTCCGGGTGGCGTGAGTTGCGAAACGATTCCGCTTGCTTTAAGATGCGTGAGAAAATCATAACTCAAATATTCACCTCCACGATCGGATCGTAGAAACTTAATTTTTCTGTTATGATGGTTCTCCACTTCATTCTGAAATTCCTTGAACTTTTCAAATGTTTCAGATTTATGTTTCATTAAATAGATATACCCATATCTACTTAAGTCATCGGTAAAAGTGAGAAAGTAGCGATATCCACCGCGCGTCGAAACACTCATAGGTCCACATACATCGGTATGTATGATTTCCAGCAAGTCCGTTGCTCGCTCCATCATTCCGGAGAACGGGGTTTTGATCATCTTGCCCATGAGGCATGGTTCGCATGTGTCAAATGATTCAAAATCAAGAGACTCCAAAAGTCCATCAGAATGGAGTTTCTTCATGCGCTTTACACCAATATGACCTAGACGACAGTGCCACAAATAAGTAGTATTATCACTATCTACTTTGCATCTCTTAGCCTCAATGTTATGGATGTGTGTTTCATCCCTTTCGAGATTCAGAAGAAATAAACCATTCATAGCAGGTGCATGACCATAAAAGATGTTACTCATATAAATAGAACAACCATTATTCTTCGATTTAAATGAATAACTGTCTTGCAATAAACACAATCCAGAAATAATGTTCATGCTCAACGCAGGCACATAATAACATTTATTAAGGTTTAAAACTAATCCCGAAGGTAAAACTAAGGAGAGCGTGCCGACGACCATCACATCAACTCTTGATCCGTTGCCAACGAGCAACTGAACCAGTATCAAATACCCAGCCTCTACAACGAGGGCTAGTAAGGAAAACATCAATAACATGTATATCAAATATACCTTTGATGGTGCCAGCCTTCTTGTCCGCTAAGTACTTCGGACAGTTGCGCTTCTAGTGACCCTTGTCCTTGCAATAGAAGCACTCAGTGTCCGGCTTGGGTCCAGACTTGAGCTTCTTCTCAGCAGGGGCAACGCGCTTGCCGCCGCCTTTCTTGAAGGGCTTCTTTGCACCCTTACCTTTCTTGAAGGTGGGGGGCTTGTTGACCATCAACACATGATTATCCTTTTTGATGTCCACCTCCGCAGCCTTCAGCTTTGCGAAGAGCTCGGTGATCATATCAGTGGAACCAATCTGATTATGAGTCACTACAAAACTTTTGTAGATGGGAGGGAGTGATTGCAGAACCCTGTCAATCTTGAGCTCCTCTAGAATCTTCCAGTCCAGTTGCTTAAGGAGTTGAGTGTAGCCCGACATCTTTATGGCGTGCTCACTAACGGAACTCCCTTCCTCCATCTTGCAGTTAAAGAATTTCTCAGAGATCTCATATCTCGAACGGGCCTGAGTCTGAAACATAGTTTTCAGCTCCTCAAGAATCTCAAAGGGCCCGGGATAGTCTTCAAAACGATTTTGAAGGTCCGATTCCATAGCAAACAACATGGTGCTCTTAATCACACCATAATCATCCTTGCGCGACTGATACACAGCTTTCTCATCAGCCGGCGCATCTACAGCAGGGGCGTCACCTAGCGCATTCTCAGGGACATAGTCCTTTTGACCGCGAGAGAGAATGATTCTCAGATTGCGAAACCAGTTGGTGAAGTTAGACCCATTGTTTCTAAGCTTTTCTTTCTCAGCAAAAACGTTGAAGTTGAAGTTGGACTTAGCCATTTGATCTACAATATTTGCAAGTACAAATTAGACTATGTTCATGATAACTAGTTCAACTTAATCAAATTACTAGATGAACTCCCACTAAATTCAACATCCCTCAAGTTGTTTAGTGAACACGATCCAAATTCACCACACCTAATTCGATCTTCACGAGAAGAGATGTGGCTTCAATGGTGGACAACGAAGTGTCGATCATATCATTCATATGACTTATGCTTAACCTTTCGGTTCATGTGTTCCGAGGCCATGTTTGTACATGCTAGGCTCGTCAAGTCAAACCCAAGTATTTTCGTGTGTGCAAAACTGGCTTGCACCCGTTGTATGTGAACGTAGAGTCTATAGCACCCGATCATCACGTGATGCTTGGACACGACGAACTTTCGCAACGGTGCATACATGGGGAGAACACAGTTTTATCTTGATCTTTAAGTGAGGAATCATCTTGTAATGCTACCGTCGCGATCTAGGCATAATAAGATACATAAAAGGATAAACATCACATGCATATAACTTTATGTGACATGGTATAGCCAATCTTCGCGCAATGATCTCCATCTTGTGCGTGCCGGCATGATCTCCATCACTCCACCATGATTGCCTCGACCACGAATAGCAACTACAACTATTGCTAACAACTTAGCGATAAAGTGAAACTATTACATGGCGTATAAGAAGTTGACACACAGGTCATACACAATTATAAAGACAACCATATGGCTCCTGCCGGTTGTGTACTCATCGACATGCAAGTCGTGAAACATTACAAAACATGATCATCGCATACAATACACACATCACATCTTGGGCCATACCATATCACAGAAAACACTCCCTGCAAAAACAAGTTAGACGCCTGTACTTTGTTGTTGCATGTTTTACGTGGATTATGGGAGTAGCAAGCTAAGAACGATTCTTACCTACGGAAAGCCACAACGGTGATATTATGGTTGCCAAACTCCGGTGTAAATCCCATGACAACTATAGTGAGATAAACAGGCATCCACCAGCCGCATGTGTGGAACAAGCCACACGTCAAGTGCGGAGCCGGTCTCGCGAACGACGTTGCGTAAAGTTGGCCTGGACCGCTTCGATCTCACTATCCCGCGTCATAAGAAGAACACAAACAAGAGGCTTGCAACAGAAAACATCAACGCCCGCAACAACCATGTTGCGTTCTACTCATGAAACACATCTACACATAGATCTAGCTCTGATACCACTGAAGGGTTTCGCAGCATAGTAAATCAAAAAAATTCTACGGATGCGAACGGGAAAGCCAAGATCTAATCTAGGAGATGCAAACAATGAGAGGGATTAGATGAGATCTTCATACCGTTGAAGATTCGCACAGCGGAACGTTCGTCGGAACGTGGGTGATGTAGTCGTACTGGCTTCTCCTCCTCGCGATCCGATCCGATCTAACACCGCAAGTGGCGATGCCTCCGAGAGATGCACACGTGCGGCACCTCGACGTCTCCTCCTTCCTCGGTCCAGCAAGTATGATGGAGAGACGGATTGGATCTACAACGCGACGGCACGGTGCAAGTGGTGGAGAGTTTCTGCAGCAGGGCTTCGCCTACGTGTAGTCGGGAGGGAGAGAGAGAGAGGAGGGCAGCAGGGCGGCTAGGCTTGAGGAGGAGGTGTGGGGGGGGGGGGGGGTGAGCCCCAGCCCTCTATATATAGAGGGGTGGGCGCCAGCCCTAGCCCCTCCCCCAAGCCCTAGGCCGGCGGCCAAGGAGGGAGGAGTTGGGGGCAAGTTTCCCCCCTTCTAGAAGCTTTCCTAGGGTTTCCCCTTGGTTTGGCCGGCTGGGCCCTATGGGGCCTTGTTCCCCTAGCCCAATGCGGCCAGGGCACTCCCTCATAGGCCCATGCCCCCTCCCGGCAGGTGGGGCCACGTTGGTCCCCCTCCGGAAGGTTATAGAAGCTTCCGATACAATACCGATTAACCCGAAACAATTCTGAACTCCAAAAACTGCCCTTATATGAATCTTATTCTCCGGACCATTCCGGAACCTCTCGTGATGTCCCGGATCTCATCCGATACTCCGAAAAAAAACTCATAAACCAATTATCCAATCTATCCTAGCGTCGAGACACGTTAAGTGTGTGACCCTTCGGGTTCGAGAACATGCAGACATGATCTTATATCAATAATCAACAGCGGGGTCTGGAAACCCATATTGACTCCCACACATTCATCGATGATCATATCGGATGAACCACGATGCCAGGATTCAATCAATCCCATATATATATTCCCTTCGTCTCGCGATATTTTACTTGCCCGAGATTTGATCGTCGGTACCGTCATACCTAGTTCAATCTCGTTCACAGCAAGTACTTTACTCGTTCCGTAATCCGATATCACTTTGTGATTAACTCCTTAACCACATGCTTGCAAGCGGGGTTGATATCGATTACCGAGTGGGACCGAAGTATATCTCTCCGACTTGGAAGGGACAAATCCCATCTCGATACATACAACCCAACAGGTACTTTCCGATCACCTGAGAGACACCTTTATGATAACCCTCTCATAGGATGACGTATGATGACCTCAAAGCTTTCTTCCAATACCAGGGAGTTGTATTATCTCATGGTCTAAGGAATACAATATTTGACATAAGAAAAGCTTCGCAAAGATGAACACGATGACACGATCTAATTGCTCCGCTTAGTTTGGGTCTGTCCATCATATCATTCTCCCAATGATATGATCTCATTATTAATCGACAACTCATGTCTATGGTTAGGAAACCTTAACCATCATTAATCAATGAGCTAGTCCATAGAGGCATACTAGGGACACGGTGTTGTTCACAAACCACACAAGTATTAAAGTTTCCGCTTAATACAATTGTAGCATGGAATATAAACTTTATCATGAACAAAAATTATAATAATAACATCTTTATTATTGCCTCTAGGGCATAATTCCAACAATAAGGGCAAAGCAGGCGGCGGCGTCGCATGCGGCGATGTCTCTCCCGAGGCCGATCGCCCCCCACCCGCCGTACGGTGCTCACTTGGGGACCAGCCAAGTGTTGGATCGCCGGTCGGATTATTGCCTATCTCGCTGTCCATGTTTCAGGAGGGCTAGGCGAACCCGTGACAGAGGTACTCTTCCTTCCCCAAGTTCGACAGCGGGTTCAACCCGAACGTGCTCTTCCCCTGCCGCACACCTCGCCCTCCTCTGGCCTTCAACATCGACATCAATGTCCCCTACTCCAGCTCTTCGGCGCACGGCGGCCCTTCCTCGTCCATGCACCGCGGCCCCCTTCCGTTCAGCGTCAGCTCCTCCCTCGCAACCTTTGGCTATGTGGACGCCTACAACATGTTCGGCGGAATCTTGGCCGAATCTTACATGGGGGACATGCATGCAGGTCAAGGCCTGGTACATGGCGCGCAGCAACGCCATCCTCTAGAGGACATCTGCGGTGACCCAGCATACCACTGCATGATGTAGTACACTATAGTCGTTGAGATAACACCAATGAAACACTTTTCACTAGTATTACATCCATCAGAGTGGTACAACAGAAACACAACAGGTCCAAGACATGACTATAGGTTACAATTCAACTCTTTACACAAGATCCAGAGAACACTCTAGGTTAAGGAGAGAGAAAGAAACTTCTTACAAAGAAGAATCGGAAATAAACAACTCAAAAACTATCATATTATTAAGACTAGTATTTTAACTAATGGTCTGGCATTGCTGCTATTGCAATACACTACAGAAATAGGTTCTATGGCTAGAGATTATATTCCTATCTAATCAGTAACTTCGTCTTCACTTGAGTTGATGTATATGTTGACTTCATTGGCTTTATTGAAGAGCTCGGGCTTTTGATGATGATTACTGGAGCATAACTTGATGTAGACATCGTCTGTACTGGCTTTAGAACCTAGCAAGGGTTAAGAAGATACTTTGAGTACGAGCGTACTCAGCAAGTTCACTAGAAAAGGAGTGTTTGATGCACTATATCTATAGCCACAGACCATAGGTCGTAGGCAATGCAAGTTTTCATAAAAATTTCTTCAAAGGTTGCTTTTATTCTGAAAAGCTATGTCCGTCAGCCTTCACGGGTTTACCAGAACTTTCATGGAGTTCCTTTCCCGCCGCGTTCGCAGCTCCTTCCCGGAACAGAGAGTGACAAGTTACAGTTCTTACACTCTGTAGAGGTGTGTTACTTTACCCATGAGAGACCTTAGCCTTGTTGCACAACCAAGTCATGACCTTATCCATACTTCCTTGGTATGGGGCCCAGTCTAAGATCCAAGCCAATCACTGCCCCCTTCGCGACCCCGCATGCCTCCTTGGTGTACACCATGCCCACACATTGAATTACGACAATGGTTTGTACAGACCGTTAGATGCCAGAACTATCATGGGACGTTGAGGGTTCCCACCCATATGCTGCATATCCTCTACGAATTACCAATTAATATGCACGCTACAAGTGATAACAGCCACGACCTGCACATCCGGCTACATGCGAGAGGAAGAAGATACAACTGACTTCTCTGTCCCATTCCAAATCTCATGGTTAACGCGTGATATACGACGCAAGAATCACTGGTGACATTGGTTGTTAAGTCCTAGATAATATGTTCCTTTACCACCGTAACTTTCATAGTAGGTTATTACCTCATGGTATATAACCTATAATCACATTATTATGAAAATAGTGTTTTCGGACCCTTTTCAAATGCAGGTGATGACAACACTGAATTTGTAAAATACTTTATGGAAAATAATCAAAGGACATGAGCAAGTGTGAACTTGCCTTTTGTGATTGCAAGATTATGCACTCACGGTCTTCGAGACAATATAAGATTCAATATCTGAAATCAGCATCATTGGTCCGGTAAGTACTAATGTTTAAAGAAGCAAGATGCTGTTATGTATAAGTAATGATATGCATTCTGTAAAACTCCCAAAGTGAATCCGCAATGCTTTGAGTGAAGTGAATTTAGGTGATTCTTTTAAGAGTTAGTTTATCTTGAAATTTTACTTTATAAGTAATGACATTTATAAGGAACTTAAGTGATAATAATTCTAACTATACATGTAAAGTATAAAGTAATGTGATTATGTTTAATTGTCATTTGGTGACTAAGATAAGAGTACTTGGTTTTAGTTGTTAAGAGTTGAAGAATTTATTATGAGATTATTCTTTGAAGTGGCAAAAAGAATAACATTTGAAGAAAAGATTTCCTTCCTAAGGTTTAAACAACCCTGATAGCTTTTAGAATATGATTGATAGAATGTGATTGATGTTGTTTATGCTTGCTTGAAAAGTCTGAACTTGAGATGCTTTATGTCTTAATTGAAATAGACTAAAGTTAACTATAAAGACATAAGTGGTGTATTAGACCTATTTTTTATAAGCTTTGAGACTAAAGTTAACTTTAAAAGGGTAAGTAAACTTAAGATGTAATATGTTTTAATTATTCCCAAGTTTTAAATTTATGATAGGTACAACTAAGGTGTGGAATTATTCACTTTATATTTTAGTGAATGCTTATAAATTTATTTTGAAGGTTGTGGTTTTAAATCTTTATTTAAGGTTTCAAAATATATTATAAAGTTAATAATTTACACTTAAGTTTTATTATAAACCTTAGTTCTGGTTTAGAACTTTAGTAATTTGATTTTTAGGGTATTAATATTTCTGAAGGAATATAATTATTTCTTACTTAAGAAATGTTCTTAAAGAATTTTCAAAAATATATAATGGATAAGGATTTATTATTTTAAAATATTAAAAACTTTTCTACTAATATATTTAGTATTTTTATAGTGTAACATATTTATTCAAGACTTTGAAAATGATTTTTATTTTATTTTTAAGTATTATTTTTATATTTATGAAATTCCATAAAGGATCAATTGTCTTTGAATATTACTTTAAATTTATTTATAAAAAGATAAGTTATTATTTTTACAAAATAGTAGATTTATTTTTATACATAAAAATGATTTTTATTTGTTTTTAGGATTTTTCCTTATTTTATGAAATTTCTCTTAGGATGTAATGGTGTTAATATTTATCTACATTTTTTATGTTAACAAGTAAGATTATAATTTTTTATGTATATATTATTCTTGTGGTCATTTTGACATATTATATGTATTTTTGGGATTTTTCTATATTTTTCTAGGGTATAAATTATGTTCAGGGGTAGTTTGGTCATTTAGTGATTTGATAAATATCTTATTTTTTCCTTTGGAATTGGGCCAGGATCGTCTTGGGGTCAAACCCCATCCAGTTGCCACTGGACCGACCCATCGGCCCAGTACCCCCTTCTCTCTCTCTCTCGAGCTTGTTCATCCTCACCCACTCATTCCCCTCTCTGGCGACTGGAAGTTCCTCGTCCTCGCTGCTTGATTCCGACCATCTCTAGACCCTCAGGTCGCCGGCGTGTTGCACATTGAGGTAGTCGACGATGCTACATCGAATAGCCTAGCTCGATTCGATCTTCGGGCCCTCTTCTAGCCACGCCGAATCCACTTTGGTGCCTAGGGTTTCGGACGCCGTGTCTTCGCCGTGCTCCAGTGACCTTACGGTTTGCTTGTTGGGTGGTTGGTGTGGTGCTGGTGTTTGTTGATTGCTTGGTTGGTGTGGTGCTGGTGTTCGTTGATTGCTGTCGATTTCCCTTGGGTGCGAATGGTAAGGCTTGGTGCGGGTTGAGCGCCACCGGTGCTCCTCGTGCCGCCCTGCCAATCTTCACCACCGGTCTGCTTCCTCTCCAATCTCTAAGCGAGGACCATGGGTAAGTCTAATTTTTCCTTCCCCTGGTTCCCTGTCTCCCCTTCGATTCCTTACTGATACTCTGACAAACTCTAATTGGGTTTCTATCCTCTGTTGTTCTATCAAAGCTTGATAAGATTGGTCCAATAATAATTGGTTATATTAAAAATGTTTGGTTTCAAACATATGTTTGAATGCAACTTAATGGGATCCTTGTGTGATTTGATGTATACCAATCATGATTTGGTGCTGACAGTGATGTGTGATACTAGATTGTTCATGTGCTATTGTGGTTCATCTGTTAGCATGGGGATATATATATCATGAATTTCTTGTCCTATATACTGATGTTATGACAATTGAATTATAAAGGACTCCTAGAGGGTTGGCTAAGAGATGTTCACAAATACTGTTATATGGCAATTCTAGAATCTTTGGACTAGCTGAATTGGTATTGTATCCCAGCCAAACTTTGCTCTTATGTGAACATGGAAATTATAATAGAATGATTCCTAGAAATATTTCCTAGGAAAATGACTTGTTCTATGTCAAATCTGATAGTGTAAAAATGTACAACTTTGATTCCTAGAGATCCTGCTAGGAAAATGATAGATCTACTCTGGCTAAACAACTAGATGGTTAGTTAATGTGACAACTTCCCTTAGTAGTTTCTGTGAATGAGACTGTCACCGTGGTGCCTCCATGTTGAAGTGTGCATAGTGGTAGATCTTGCTTGCATGATCTGCTTCTATGGGTGTTACTGATGGCTAAATCTGTCCCTGGCCAGTGATGTAAAGATTAAGGCTGTGAACACATGTTAGCTTATGTATGTGCTTCCTGTATTGCAGGACAATAACAATAATGATCTTGTGGTGGACCTTTACATGATTTCTAAGGATGAAATAATTTCCTAAATTGTTGACTAGGAAGATGATTTGAAGAAAATTGATAATTCTGATGATTCTGGTAATCAAATGATGCTATTGACCTATGCAAGCTTTTGTTGGTGCTTGGATGAATTGCTTAGCATGAGATGGGACTGTTTTATGATGAATTTAGTTAGGGATGCTTTGATTTCTTGTGGCAAATGATTTGGACAACTTGATTAGCTATATAGCCTCTAATGGGTAATTTGTTGCTGTGGTGCCTCACAAGAGTGTGCACAACAGTGAGTTATCACTTTATGTATGGCTGTGTAGTTCTCTCATTTTGTTCTAGTGATATTCCCCTATCTGAATTATTTGCAATATAAAAAATATGATGCCAAGACCCCTCTTGCCAATGATGCAAAGGCTGAGGCCAATTTTTAGAATAAGAATGGATATTATGCTGACATGTGCATAACCCTAGGATGTAACTTGTATACCATTTGTATACAGTTCCGAGGGCTTTCCCTTCCACCAAACTATTGTGCAAGCCCATCTACTACCTAAAACAGGTATGATGCAGATCTGATATCTACCTGTTTGCAGAGTAGACAAGTATGCCTGTGTGGTGATGTAGATTTGTGTTTGATCTTGTGGCTAAACTTGCTTGCTCCTCTGATTCTAGTTGCTCTTGTAAGCACCTGGCCTGCTCCTCCTATTTGTGGTGTTGTCCTGTTCCTCCTAGCTGTTGGCTTGGCCTTGATCTGCTCCTGGACTCCTTCAAGTCACCATGGCTTGTGTGTGTGTGTGTGGTGAACTTGTGATGAACTGATAAGGGAATGGTTGTGGTCGTGTGAGTG
Source organism: Avena atlantica (assembly GCA_910589765.1). Classification (NCBI taxonomy): domain Eukaryota; kingdom Viridiplantae; phylum Streptophyta; class Magnoliopsida; order Poales; family Poaceae; genus Avena; species Avena atlantica. The sequence continues at coordinate 235,473,671 of OU342738.1, forward strand.
TAGCTGTACTTGTGGGTGGTGGTCACTAGCAGCTGGGTTGGTTCCCACTTTAACTTCCCTGGGTGATGATCCGGTGTTGACAGCAGTCTTGGACATGTAGTGACTAAGATGCTTGGAAGCTACTTGCGAGCTCGAGTCCTGACTATGGATGAGAGCAAGTAAATTTCTAGGTTTTCACTCTTTCACTCTACGCAGCTTGGTGAAACTTGCCCCAATAAGGCCTATGATGGTGCTCTAAGGCCCATTCTTATTTTTATGATAAGGACAGATTCTACACTTGTTCCATTTCGAAACACTCGATGATGAGCTTAAGCATATCATTAGTATGCTAAGTCTGAGAGTAAAAATCGTATACTAACCCTTCTTTTATTCTTTATTGTTTTCTTTGTTATCTTTTGTGTTGTTTTGCATGGATCAAGAATCAGGAATATAAAAAGTGGATTTAGAAGATGAAGAAAATGAAGATGACTCTAGTTGTAAATTTTTCTTTATTCTTTTGTAATCTACCTTTTTTTTTGTGAAATGTAAAGCATTGTAATAAAGGAATTATTTTTATTTATTCATTCTTCTTTTGTAAAGAATATTGTATTGTTTATTTTATTCAATAAAGTATACTAGTTTTCTTTTTATTTTATAATACATTTTCAAAGACAATGTAATATTTATATTTGCTTGTAATAAGAATCTTTTTAGTTCTTTATTTGTGTATTTCTTTTTTTATATTTATTTGTTTTATAATAGTGCACTTTTATTCTTTTATTCATTATTGTAATTCTTCATTTGTTTGGAACTTAATAAAAATAGTGAATGTTTGTATTAATGTAATACAATGATTTCTCTCGATTTCATTATCTTACTATCCCTTTGGTTCATAATTGTAAAGATAATATAATAATGTGTAATGTAAATAAGATTATTCTTTATCAATTCTTGTTTATTATGTCATTATTGTAATATCATATTACATTACTCATTTACTCATTTCATTTTATTTAATTTCCACTATCTTTTCTATTTGAATAAAAGATTATACCTTGTTTATAAATAAGAGTTCACCTCTTATTTTCTATTACAATTTAGTTTCCAATTATTATTCCATTTCAAATTCTTTTAGAATTCAAATTCACCAATTGAATATTCAAATTTGAATTTCCTTCCTCTTAAACACAAAAGTACTATAGAGGTCATGTAGAAATTCATCGCACATGTCCTGGTGTTTCCATCAGAATATGAGAGATCTCGATCCCTCTACAACTTCTTTAGTTTTGCGCGAAAATTCCCCGGATTTTCTTATGCATGAATGCAATGCACAAACATGTGTCCTGTCTATTTCGAGGTGCTAATCCTGGGATGTTACAACATCGCCGCAGCATGCCAACTTCAGCGCCGACTGCCTCCGCCGCCACTACTTTGTCGAGCTCTACTTCCACCTCCTCCAACTAGTCGGCCGGCCACGCCGCCGATGCACCATCCCCATCGCACCTGACACACCGGAGGAGGCCATCCCCATCGACGACTGAGCGCCGATCCATTTTTATCTAGTTATGTAATAATTTTGTCGCCGAACGCTTTTGGGCGTACTTCTGTCGAACACCTTGGGCCGAGATTTTGGCGACGAGAACGGAAAAAAAATCAAATATGTCGTCGTTTTTGCTTCGCCTGCAAACTCGGTCTGGTAATGCGAGTGAAAAATTCGGTGTTTCCAGGCCGAGAGGTATATCGGTCTATTTACGTACGGATTTCTTCCTGAGAACATCCAAGGAGTGGAGATGCTCTTATGCCCGTGAAAAAGTACAGCCAAAGCTTCATAGCAAGCTGAGACCACGCAAATTCCTCAGCTGAGCGTAGCTAGGGCCTCGATAGTGAAAGACATGTGGTGCACTTCCTCTGTTTTGAAGGTCTACGAATCTATCTTCAGTAGGCGGTGTGTCTGTTGCATGCGTGCGCGCACATGTTTGTGTGCGTGCGTGTGATAGACACAGAGCGTGCGGTTTTACACCATGCTCCTAAGTAGGAGTAATATTTATGAATGACCTGAAGACACTGGTTGATGAACCAACCGTGATGCGCTCACCTGCTTTGATGTCGAGTGTTGGATTTGTTACAAATGACAGAGACAACATTTATGTTTTGTACTGAAGACAAACCCATGCATAAGAGGGTCACAAAGGCTAAGCTTCGCTAGCTAGTTTACTTCATACACATAAATCATTACAAGGAAAAAAATTCTACGCCGACGGCCGGCTGCCGTCGGCACAGCGACAAATTGCCGTCGGTACAGGCTGTGCCGACGGTGGCCGTCGGCGTAGCCCCCTCGGCGTACGTCCTCGTCGGCACAGCTCCGTGGCCGTCGGCACGGCCCCTCCCCCTCGGCACAGCGTCTTCCAGCGGGCCCCGCGTGTCAGTCAACGGCCGTTTTGGCTAACGGTTCAGCCTGGAGCTACACCGACGGCCAAGCCGTCGGCACAGGAATGGAGCTACGCCGACGGCCAGGACGTCGGCATAGCCTAAATTTTTTTTTTAAATCCTTGAATTATTTAACTCCTTAATCTCCCGCTGTAATCATTTTAACACTATTTATAGTTAATAATTGATTAAATCGCTTAACTTCCTCGTTACTTCAGAATCTCTTCCCGCAAAGCAATTTACTCATTGTTGTTAATACTAGGATATCATTCCTATTAACTCTTATATCATCATGTCATATGGTTGTATTTTTTGAAATTACAAGCAATTATTTAAGTAAACAACAATGAATAAGTAAAAATATTATTGAATTCAAATAAAAATATAATGATTTTATTTTTTTTGTATTTTTATTTAATATGGAATAATTAATATCTTTAAATCTGTAAATTGGAATTCGGCAAATAATATGTCTAAATTGATTAGAAAAATGAGAGGAATCCAAATATGATATCAATATAAACTTATCACAAACTATGCCGTGATTCTTATCATAATTTCATTTGCCCGTTTAAAACGGCACGCATAAAGATTCTTAGCTCGGGACTAAGACTCGCTAAACTTGAAGTGTATCTATGATGAAACAACATATTTTGAACCTAAAAATGATTTTTGTAAAAAATCATGAGCATCCGATCATGTACCTGTAGTTCATATCTGACCCACTTTCTACCGATTCGGCAGGAATTTGTCTTTTTTACTAGAGATAGACGGAAATGTTTGAGATCCCCCTGTTATGACATTATCCATGTAAGATGGTCTAGTATTTTTGAAAAATGTGACGGTAGCATTTTGAATTAGCCATTTGGTGGTTGCTTCACAAAACCGTCCGTTTTTTGTACTCGGTAAATGAAAAACGGCTTTTTGGTGCGACGAAAAGGAAAACTTCCTCCTGAAACATTGTTCGACATCCCATGATGCATACTTATGCATAATATGGACACATTATCACAAACTATGCCTTCATTCTAGCCATAACATTGGTCATTTGACCCAAAAGCCGTCGGCATAGCTTGGCTGCCTAACGCCGTTTCCGTCATCGTGTCTGAACTGGGGCTACGCCGAGAACTATATCTACGCCGAGGGCCACCGTTGGCACAGACCTCGCTACTACGCCGACGGCCACACTACGCCGAGGGCTACCCTCGGCGTAGTCATCTACGCCGACGGCCGTATCTACGCCGACGGCCGGTCTGGTCGGCTGGCCAGGGAAGACAGCTACGCCGACGGCCCCGACATTTGTCGTCGGCGTAGCCGGCCGGGCGTCGGCGCGTTACTTCTTTCCTGTAGTGAATGTCTCTTAGAGATCATCTATTTGGAATTCACTCTAATTTGTTTTATATGTAGCAATACCGAATACTTTATTTAGAACTAGGTATACATATCTTGAAACACATCATTTCGATAGAACCATGCTCTTGCTACAGTTCATTTGTTTTCGGTGGAAGTTCAAATCTTACGTTTTTCACTTCTTCTTCCTTAGAAATTCTGCTAATAAAATAAACTCTAAGCCACTCGATTTCAGCCTTTTCAGGTTATATGTCACCGGCGAGGCATGTGAGGATTAAAAAACTGAACTCGCGCTTTACGTGGTGGGTCTTGTTATTGTTGTCAATACATCGTGCTTTTGATTAGTGACGGATCCGACCAGTGTGAGTCAATCAGTGACAAGGTGAGTAAAACGTTCTCCCAGTAATTACCCGCAACCACTCAAGAAATATATTTTTACCCGCAAGAAAAAAGGCACCCGCAAAAAAAAATGGCTCTGAATATCCACACATCAGGCAACCGACCCAGTAACTCCCGCCACTCCTTTTCTTTTTCCGCTTTGCACGCAGCACGCACGTCCACATGGACACGTGGCCTGTCTCCCACCCGCCCGGCTCCGTACCCAACCAAAAACCTCCCCGCCGTGGGCCCCGCCTCGCGGACTCAGCCCCGGCGACGCTGCCACGGTTACGATCTCATCTTCTCCTGTCGACCTCCGGGTATTTAAAGCCCTTTCTCCTTCGTTGCTAGCTCCACAATCCACATCCATCGATTCCTCTCGCATTGCTTGCCACACTCGAGTCTCTCAGAGTTCACGCACTACTACCGTCCAGTTACAGTCTCGCCGCCGTCCCCCTCTCCTCTCCCGATGTCCAGCACGGTGTGCGCCATGTGCGGCGACGTCGGCTTCCCCGACAAGCTCTTCCGCTGCGCCCGCTGCCGCTGCCGCTCCCAGCACTCGTACGTATACACTCCTCTTCTCTGCTATTAACACATGAGCTTCCTCGTGCGTATCGATGATGACATGTTTTGTTCACCGTGCGTGCAGATACTGCACGAACTACTACGGCGACGCGGCGCCGTCCGAGGCGGGCGCCGGCGTGTGCGACTGGTGCCTCAGCGACGGCGGCGCCGCCCCCGTGAGGAAGAACCCTTCGGCGCCGTCGCCCATGCAGCAGCGCGCCGTGGCAACCGGGATGGGTTGCGGCAAGCTGAAGGTGACCGGCGGCGGCGAGCAGGAGGGCGGCCGGAGAGGCGCCACCAAGACGGCCGTCCGGAGGTACAAGCTCCTCAAGGACGTCCTGTGCTGAATGCTGATGCATGCGTCGCCGTCGCGGTCTTCTAGAGTTCTAGTTACTCCTTAGATCCGGGACCTCGCGTCATCATGTGCTATAAGACGGTGCTTAGTTAGGTAGTCGGCCGGTGTACCTAGCTAGTAGCTGGTACTACTACTATATCGATCCTTGTGTGCGAATGTCTGCATGTCACAATGAGATCCGCTTCCGCGCATGTATATATGTATGTATGCCGCTGTCTCTCTTCTCAACCAGTACTGCGTTGTTGTGTGTGATTATTTCTCTATCTGTGATAGTTCAATATAACCTCTATCTCTTCATCTGAAAACGATAGTATTCCCTTAATAAGCCGAGTTAATTAATTTGGGATAGAGGTGTACTGGTTCAGTTTTGACATTCTATGCATGTAGTGGCAGTATTAGTTTAGTTTTTTTTTGGAAATATAATATGTGTGGCAGTATTAGCTAGGCCACACTAATGAACACGTCGACATGTCTCGATCACCTATGAACTGTTCCTACTCTCCATGCCGTTCATGCATCTAGTATTAACCGCGTCATAGTTTAAGACTTCGATCCCCTTCATGCCATTGAACTGTTCCTACTCTCCACCACCACGATATGTATCTAGCGCAGAAAACACTAGAAGGTGATCACGTTGCATGCTTCGCCGACCCCTCGTCTTTTCCCCTCGGTGGTGCCGATGTATTGGAATCAAATCAGGGGCTCGTACGCAAAGCCTATAAAGTGGCCGACAGGCACATGTTAAAGCAGGCCTCAAGCCCCCACTTGCACCATAGCTAGCTCGGATGGCAGATCTTTGTGGGCGCAGGAATCCGCGGAACGCCACTCCCGGTGTCCCGGTCTTCGTCCTTGTCCACGAGGCAACGCAATCTGAATATCTCACCCATGGTGGTATATACAATGATCTTTCCGAAATCTACTAAGCGGTTCGTAAAGATAGTACTAAGCATATCGGCCTAACCACACCCGGTAAAACCGCTTGTTAACAGCCTACTCGATGTAATGACCATACACTAGTAGAAAACACGCCTCTCGTTCGGTGCTGTTCGGAGCATCAGTTCCGGCCGTGTTAATGTTAGCACTAGTACTGGTTCGAACAGTTAGGACGCCTGCATGTGGCAGGGCAACATCAGTCCGGTCTGAGTCGGATCTTTAGTCCCGGTCCAACTAGGACTAAAGGGGTTGAGCCAGGCGCGAGGTCCTTTAGTTTCGGTTGGAGTCTCCAACCAGAACCGGATCTAAATGTCTATGTTCCTATATATACAGTATCCAGTCTGACATGCTTGTGTGAGCTGGTTCGTTTTTTCCTTATTATATGCACAAGTGGTGTATGTTTCTTTGGTTTTCCCCTCCTTTATGTACAAGAGGTGCTCGATGAAATACGTGAGAGCATAATGCCACTTGAGTTAACACAAAACAAACATGATATGAAGTGTCTGAGCCATACTTAAGATTTCTCCTCTTTCTTTCCTCCTCGATCGAGGTTAGCAAATTTATCCTTTCATCTATCATTGATACAATGCATCTGTCGATGTACAATGGTCATTTCTCTAGATTTTTTAATGGTTCCTATGTTCTTTGAATACGGTGAAAGGATCGTATGGGCACCTAGAGGGGGGGGTGAATAAGTGCTACTTCAATTTTTCTTCTTTTTTAATTTAGGGTTTGACAAGAAAGGTAAATTCTCTAGATTATGCAACTAAGGTGAATTTACCTATATGTCAACCAAGCAACAACTATCACAATACTAAGCAAGAACAAGTAAGTAAAGTGCGGTAAAGGATAGAAGTAACCAAAGTGGTGGACGCGGAGACACAAGGATTGTTTCTCGTAGTTCCTTCCTTTTGAGGGGGAAATACGTCTACGTTTGGAGAGGGGGTGTTTTCAAACCACCAACGCCACGAGAGGCCTCCCTTGTTCTCCGATAAACCTCATCCAAGGGGATCGATTCACCTTCCACTATATCCGCAACCTTCGAGGTGGAAGCCGGCACCTTTACAACAAGTTTGGGCACACATACACAACTTAATTGGAGGCTCACAAATACAAGCAAGCTGTCAAAACAATCAAAGACAAGCTTGTAAGAACCAAATCAAAGTTAGGGTTTCCAAAGAAACACTAGAGCTTGGGGGCCCTCAAGTGAATGAGGGGGAAATGAAGATCTCTCTTGGTGAAGCTGTAGATCAAGGCCTCCTCCTTCGATTCTCCAAAGATCAATGACTTTGGATGGTTGGATGGAGAGATCTTGTAGATTTGGTGGATCTAATGGAGTTTGTGTTCTTGAGCAGATCGAGCAGCTGGAGGAAGGGGATAGGGGTCCCTATTTATAAGCAGCCCCCTCCACGAACCGTTTTCTTGACCATGGAGAAGAACCAGACCGGAGACTCCGGTCTACGCCGGAGATTCCGGCCTATCTCCGGACTAGCCTCCGGACCGCCCAACAGAATGACCTGGGTCAGGCACGACCCATCTTGACCGGAGACTCCGGTCCTCCAGCACCGGAGACTCCGGTCTGTGCTGAGACCGGAGACTCCGGAGAAGCCTCCGGACCTTGCTCCGCACTCCCATACAGAATGTCCCAGCTATGATTCTGAAGCCTCTACCGGGGACACATCCGGGAACTCTGGACCGCACCGGAGACTCCGGTCTAGGCAGACCGGAGACTCTGGTCTGGAATTTCCAGAACTGTGTCACACTTAGCAGGAATCTTTCCAAAGTGTGAGGGTACTTTTCACTTATCATAATACCAACCTGTGGACAATGACAAACTGTAAAATGATCTAATTGTTGTTAACAAACACCAAAAGTGATTATGACAATAAATTTCCTTTCAATCTCCCCCTTTTTGGTGTTCGATGACAACAAGTGATTTTGCATGGAATAAATTATATGTGGCTCCCCCTGACTATGTGCAATAAGGTAAATAAGTAAATCATGCAATATATATAGTATCAATGATAGCACACATAGATCTCACAAGAGTTACAATAGATAGTGCACAAGCACATAGTCACACACATAAATAAAAAGGCAAATAACACACATGAAGTTCAAAGTTCGAATATGTAAAATGAAAGCAGATAATAGCAAATCCAAATCCCATAGCCCAAACCCATGCAAATCGATGTCTGTCTTCTCCCCCTTTGGCATCGAAACGCCGAAAAAGGGAAAAGACCTAAGATAACTCCCCAACAACTTAGTAGTCATCGTCATCCTCGTCATCCTCGTCATCCTCATCCTCATCCTCAACAAAGTCATCATCATCAGGGACTGCAGGCCCTTCGCCGTGAGGGCGAGAAGAGGAGGTACCCTGGTACCCGTATCCAGAGGTGATATCAGAGAATGTCTTCCAGTCAACAAGGCTGTCCTGCCTGGCATTCCATGACCCAAAGGAGAGAGTGTGATCTGACTCCGTAGACTCCTGAGCACCATGCTCATCATTGTACTCGCCCTCTCCTTCCTCATTATCCGCTTCGCCATGTGCCTTGATTTCCTTCAGGAGCTTCTCAATACGCTGGTTGCTTTGGTAGGAGACATGCTGCTGCTTGCGGATGTCAACATTCATGAAGCACATAGTCCTTTCCCAGAAAGTGGCCTTCTTGAACCTCTCATGAACATAGTCCCTGGTCATGGAAGGCATAGGTTCATTGGAGGAATTCTTCCTCCAGACTCTCGGTGGAGAGGGTGCCCTCTCAGTCTCAATATCCTCATCATCATCGCCATAGTGACGCCTAGGAGCAGGCCCCATACGCCCCTTCTGCTGCAGGGAAACCAAAGTGTGCTCAGTGAGATGCGGTTCTATGCCAAGTGGAGAATTATGCTCCTTGGAGTTGATGAGCCTCATAACCAAAGGTGCATATGGAGGAGACTTCTTGTAAAGAATAGCATGGAACATATCCTCAAAAATAAAATCCATCACATCAATAGGTTTAGCATCTGCCTCTGGTCCAGCAATGTAGATCTGGTGGGTGTGGTAGAGAAGGTTGACTAGCCCACCCCTAATAGCATCGTCATTCCCATCACTTGGTGCGATGGTATGACAGAATATCCTCAACATTAGGTTGTAGAGAGTCTTGAGTCCCTTGGACCCCCCTACAACACCCTCGCTGCCATACAGAGGTGCAAGCTTCATCTTGTTCTCACCTAGAGCCGCAGAGTGCATACGCAGCCCAACGGGAGTGGATACGCCATGAAAGGTATCAAAGATGATGTTGGCAAAGTCATGGAATGTAGCTGTGCAGCGAGTGGTGCCAGACATCCAAGTCATGGTCCTGTCTTGATCAGACCCAAACACAACAATGGCGTAGAACTGTTGTACTAGGTAGACATTGTAGTCTTCACGAAGCTCCATCAAGTTAAACAGTCCCATCTTATCACAGATCCACAAAGCATCATTGAAGTAGGGGCTGAGGCGCATCTGCTCAACACTCATGAACTTCTGAGGGCAGACAGGTGATTTGGTGAGCACACCATACACATCCTTCATGAACATAGCCTATTCCTTCCACCAGAAATGAGGGTCATCGCTGGTACGAGGAAGCCCATAAAAATCAGTATTTCTCAGTTCACGGTACTGCTCTTTTGACATTTTGGCCAATGACTGAAGGTTGTCATATTTGGCCTTCTTGGCACGGTCCTCTCGTTCAGTCCTTTCCTGTTCCCTCCTCAAATAGGCTGCATCACATGCCTGCTGCCTTCGGTTGGAAGGAGGCACGATAAACTGACCCTGGGCTTCATCATAGCGAGGAGTGCCTCTTTGTGACTTGGCCTTGGTACGACGAGGACGGCTAGAACCATCACCTATGAACAACAATGAGGGAGATAGCATGGAGATGAGTATATATGTCCCAACAAGGCAGTACAAGAGCTTTGATGCATTTCTGGTCTGTTTTGATTCACCCAACACCGGAGTCTCCGCACCTCAGACCGGAGTCTCCGGTCCTGGAGACCGGAGTCTCCGGTCGGGAGGCTCGGGAATGAGATGGGGAGATGCTGGTGGGGGTGAATCTAGTAGATTGGGCAATGCAACAAGGCTAAAGTACTAGAGTGCATGCAAAAAAGTGATTCCAATGGACAAATCAACACCAACCCTCAAAAACACATCTAGAGATGAACCCTAGGAGAAAAAGAAGAGGAGAGGTACCAGATCTGTCCATGGGATCAATTCCTCCAGTGGGAATGACCCAATGGAGGAGAGGAGAAGGTTGGCCGGCGGCACGGCGGGTCTCGGGGGCTTCTTGACCTCCGGGAGGAGTTTTGGAAGGGGAGGCGACGAGTTATGAGGAGGGGGACGTGGTAGAGAATGAGGAACTGTTGTATCAGTTCACCCCGTCCCCTTACTATAAGTGGCAGAAACCTTCTGGACCGGAGACTCCGGTCTACACCGGAGACTCCGGTGCATGTGCACCGGAGACTCCGGTCCTCCTCAACCAAAAACTCCAGGATAGGTGTTTGGGGACATATATGAGAGATAGAAAGGTTTAAGATAGGGAAAAGGCTTGGGTTGAGACATCAAACTGTGAAGAACCAACAAGAGCGATAGAAATTCACAAAGACATTCATAAAAGCTCCAAGGGACCAAAATCAAGCGAATGACAAACATGATTAAGCGCCAACCTCTCTAGTCTGAGAGGGCGGTGGCCTAGGCCACCATATTTGAGTATACTCGGCTTGGCACCACGAAGATATATCTTGGGTCCATTACCGAAACTCATTTAAGCTCACATATCACAAAATGATATTAAGTGGAATGATTTTGATTGCTTTGGGCATAATGGGGGGATGGATAGTCCAATCAATTAGGACCGCACTACCCCTATATCCATGCCTACATCTAAACCAAATAAGGGTCAAATCATAGGTGAGAATGTAAGATAGTCAAGTCAAGCTCCTTGAATCAATGACATTTAGTTCATTCCTCAAATAGCAAAACCTTACTTCATCAAGTGGCTTCGTGAAGATGTCAGCAAGTTGGTCTTTGGTTGACACATATGATAGATCAATATCACCTCTAGCAACATGATCTCTAATGAAGTGATGACGAATCTCAATATGCTTTGTCCTTGTGTGATCCACCGGATTATAGGCAATCTTGATGGCACTTTCATTGTCACATAGAAGAGGCACTTTGTCACAATGGACACCGTATTCCTTTAAAGTTTGCCTCATCCATAGCAATTGGGTGCAAGCACTAGCAGCTACCACACACTCGGCTTCGGCGGTGGAGAGAGATATGCAATTTTGCTTCTTAGACGACCAACATACCAAGGACCTACCAAGGAATTGGCAAGCCCCAGATGTTGATTTTCGATCATCCTTATCACCAGCCCAATCCGAGTCCGTGTATCCACACAGATCAAATGTTGACCCTCGAGGATACCAAAGACCATAAAATGGGGTATGAACTAAATATCGAAAGATTATCTTGACCACCATTAAATGTCTTTCTTTAGGAGCTGCTTGATATCTTGCACACACACCTACACTCAACACAATATCAGGTCTAGATGCACAAAGGTAAAGCAAAGAACCAATCATGGACCGGTATATCTTTTGATCCACATCTTTACCATTTGGATTTTGTTCTAGATGAGTCTTTTTAGCCATGGGAGTAGGAGGTCCATTTAGATCTTGCATATTGAATCTCTTGAGCATATCTTGAGTATACTTGGCTTGGTTGAAGAATGTCCCTCCTCTAACTTGCTTGATCTCAAAACCAAGAAATACTCTCAACTCCCCCATCATAGACACCCGGAGCCTACTAGTCATAAGCTTTGAGAATTCATCATTAAAAGCTTTGTTAGATGAGACAAAGATAATATCATCAAAATATATTTGGCATACAAAAAGCTCCCCATTGACCTTCTTAGTAAAAAGAGTGGGATCGATTTTCCCAACCTCAAATCCACGGTCAAACATTAACTCTCTAAGGTGCTCATACCACGTGTGTGGGGATTGCTTGAGCCCATAGAGCGCCTTATCAAGTTTGTAGACATGGTTTGGGAAGTTGGGATCCTCAAATCCTGGGGGTTGATTTACATATACCAACTCATTTAATGGACCATTAAGAAATGCACTTTCTACATCCATTTGTTGCAATTTAAAGTTGTGATGTGCCGCATAAGCAAGAAGGATACAGATGGACTCAAGGCGATCCACGGGTGCATATGTCTCTCCATAATCAATGCCTTCAATTTGAGAGAACCCTTGTGCAACCAATCTTGCCTTATTCCTTACTCTAATTCCATGCTCATCTTGCTTGTTCTTGAATATCCACTTTGTGCCAATAACACTGCATCAATCCTTTGGCTTCTCAACTAACTTCCATACTTTGTTTCTCTCAAAGTTGTTGAGCTCTTTGTGCATAGCTTCCAACAGTTCCGAATCTTCAAGAGCTTCCCACACTTTCTTTGGTTCAATCATGGAGATGTGTGCTTGGTGTTCACTGAACCTCTTCAATTGTGCTCTTGTGGAAATGCCTTTCCTTAGGTAACCAACCACATTTTGTAGAGGGTGGTCTCTCAATTCCAACATTCTCTCCTTTCTAGCTTCACGACAAGCGTGGATCTCCAAGTTGTTCCTTGGGGGACCCTCTTCATCATTTTGGTCCCCGTCTTGACCATCAACTTGACCTTGATCATCACCGGTATCATTCTCTTCATTAAGAGGCAAAGATTGACCTTGGTCTTGATCAAGCGCTCTTCTAGCATCGATTTGAGCTTGTCTCAAGGCAGTTTGTATGGATCTTCCTTGAACAATTGACTTGACACCACTTGACATCCTGGAGAATGAATCAGGCTCCTCTTGACTAGATTCTTCACTTTGATCAACATGTTGAGGGTCCACATCTTGTCTTTGGCTTGAGTCATTTTCCTCCTCGGTGGATGGAGAATGTTGAGGTTGTGAAGATGAGGGCTCCACTTGAGTGGATCATAGTTCTTCTCGATCCGCCATAAGGGGTTCCTCAACGGGGCAGATATATCCCACACCCATTCTTCCTATGGCATCCTGAGGTATTTCATCATCTGCATCACAAGCATCAACACGCTCCCCTTGGGGACCATCATATTTTTCAAAGGTCACACTACAAGATTGTATGACTGCTCCGGAGAGCTTATCATAGATTCTATAAGTGTGAGATTCGAGACCGTAGCCAACAAAAATACCCTCTAATGCTTTAGACTCGAATTTGGACAAACGAACACCTTTTATGATATAGAAACTATTACAACCGAACACCCGGAAGTAAGATATGTTGGGCTTGTTACCGGTAAGTATTTCATATGGAGTCTTGTTGATTTCTTTGCGGAGGTAGAACCGGTTTGATGCATGGAAAGCGGTGGAGATGGCTTCGGCCCAAAAGTTGTATGGAGATTTAAAATCCGCTAACATGGTCCTAGCCATATCAATAAGAGTCCGGTTCTTCCTCTCGGCCACACCATTTTGTTGATGGGTATATGCAGCGGAATATTGGTGTTTTATCCCCTCATCACTAAGGAAATCATTCAAGGTGTAGTTCTTGAACTCGGTGCCGTTGTCACTTCTTATAATCAACATAGGAAGATTGTATTGACGTTGAACCATGTTGATGAAGTCGATGAAGGTCTTTTGGGTCTCACTCTTTAATTGAAGAAATATACCCACGAGTATCTTGAAAAGTCATCAACAATCACCAAACAATATTTCTTCCCACCAAGACTTGCATGAGATGGAGGACCAAATAGATCCACATGAAGGAGCTCCAAGATCTTGGTGGGCTTGATGCGGTTCTTTGGCTTGTGGGGAGCATCGTTCCTAGAACACAGGCCCTGCAAACACGATCTTTGGCAAAGGAAACATTTTCTTTTAGTCCAACAATATGACCCTCCTTGTGGAGACTTTGCAAAGTTCTCATGTTAACATGGGCTAGTAGGCGATGCCATAACCAACCCACATCGGCCTTTCCAAATAAGCACATCGCACTTGTAGTGGTTTTCCCCGAAAAGTCCACCACATACAAGTCATGTTCGACGTACCCAATGAAAGCGACCTTGAGAGACTTGGTCCACAAGAGGACCACAATATCATCATCAATAAAGACGCAAAGCCCATCTTTCCAAGAGCACAGACTGAAAGTAAATTGTATCCAAGGGTCTCAACAAGCATGACGTTCACGAGTGTAATGTCGTGAGCAACCACTACCTTGCCGAAACCCATTACCTTAGATTTTGACTTGTCGACATATGTCATGGTGATTTGCTCATCATTCGGCCTTAAGTCCTTGACAATAGACGAGATTCCGGTCATATGACTTGTGCAACCACTATCAAACACCCACTTTGACCCTCCGGAAGCATAAGTCTACAAAAGATCAAACTAATTTTTAGGTACCCATTTTTCAATGGGTCCTCTTTTGTTAGGAACAAGGGTATTGGGAACCCAAATAGACCAAGCAATATAACCATCATATGTGCCAACATATTGTGCATACACATCACCATAATAATCACGCATTAGAACATAGTGAGGGTTAGCACTTCCCGCAAAGTCATCATGAGACATAGTTTTACCACTTGTGGTCTTACTATCCACAATGGCCTTGTTGGTCTCTTGTGCGGGCTTGGCCTTCTTCTTCTTGTTGTTCTTCTTCTTAGTTTTGGAGACAAAACCAATGCCCCCTTTTTCACCACTAGGCCTTTGCTTACTCAAAATATCATCAATGGACTTGTTGCCTTGTGGAAATGTGGCCTTGGATAGTTCCCCCTTCAACCTAGCATTTTCTTCAAGAATAGTTGTACTACTAGATGGAATGAAGTTACTAGGTGAGGGTATATTGTCCAATTGAGTTTGAAGCATTTCATGGGACTTTGTGAGTGACAAGAGTTCACTTTCCAAAGCCTTGTGAGCCTTGTCAAGCAAACTAAAGTCCTCGACAAGTTTTTCATGAACCACACCAAACTCAATCTTGTCCTTTTTATCCCTTTTGCATTTAGCAATAGCATGATCACGTTCTTTGATGAGTCTATTAACAATAATGTCATTGGCCTCATCAAGCCCTTCAAGTTTTAATTCAATTTACATCCTAGTCTCTTGTTCTTCTTCTAGAGCATTGTTTAAGGCCTCTAGCTCAATCATGTGTTCATGTCCAAGTTTACATCTTACATCTAGAAGCTCTTGTGTGTGGGAAAGTTGATCTAAGATGTTTCCAAAATGTATGTTAGCATCTCCTTGTAGGTTACTCATAAACTCATTGAAAGCAATTAATTCCCTTTTTACATCAAGAGACATCTCATCATCAATTTCATCATTAGCTAAGGGAGTGGAGTGAGATGATGAGGATACCTCCGTTCCTCTTGCCATAAGGCAAGTAACGTTCTTGATGGGAGAGTTCTCATTTGGAGAATCAAAGAGTGAGAATGTTGGAGTAGAAGTAGTGGCTAGAGCAGCCACACCATGAGATGTTTCTTCTTCCTCATCATCAACATCTTCATTGTCGGAGGAGAATTCTTCATGAGTGATCAACACTATTTCACCCGACTTCTTGTTTGTGGGATTCTTCTTGATGAAGGGTTTCTTGTAAGGAGCTTTGGGAGTTTTCTTCAACACAAGCTTACCCACATGATCTTCTCTCTTCTCATAAGGGCAACTTGCCACAAAGTGATAGCGGTAACCATAATTGAAACAAGTTCTCAATCTAGTGGTATTTTCTCTTTTCCCATTTGGATTGCTTTTGTGTTGCATTTCCATATTGGCCTTGGCGGGGTTCTTCCAAAAGTTCTTGCCATAGAAGGCCATATATTGACTATGAGCAATGTTGAACTAATAGGGGTGGTCCATGGAGAGGCCTTCATCACTATCATCTTCATCCCCATGTTCCACAACTTTGGCCTTCAAGGCAACGTTGACAACATTTCTCATACCAAGGGCTCGAGCACGGGCATCTTTGGAATTCTTGGCGGCAATCTTGAAAGAGGCCATCTCTTGCATAACTTCATTGGACGTCATGAGATGGTAGTTGTGTCTTCCTTGTAGGCTCTTCAAGTCGATGGGCTCAAAGGGCATAAGTGCACTCACATATTTCCTTTTTATCCAAGCATCATCCACATGTGAGGCACCCACATTTCTAAAAGCGGTGGTGGTGGTCTTGAGCCTACGGTACATGTCTTCATGATTTTCACCTTCCATCATGTAGAATCCTTCGGCTTCATTGCTTAGTGCATCATACTGGTTCCTCCTCATGCTCTCATTCCCAACAAACAACACCGTGAGAGCATCCAAAGCTTCCTTGGCAATGCTGAGGTGCTCAATGTGTGGGTAATCCTTTGTACCCAATCCTTGTTGAATCATGTGCAAGGCAGTGGCATTAAGTTGAATTTTGACAACTTCTCTTCTTGTCAAGTTGTTTGGATCCCCAATAAAGAGTCCATGCTCGATGATGTTCCATAGTTCAATGCAAGAGCTGCACACATGAGTTTTCATTAGAGATTGCCATTGAGCAAAAGTAGTAGATGCTTCAAGCTTAGGTGGGTCACCTCTATTGTATACATGAGGGTGAGGGATTGGAGGGTCGGGAGAGTACCATGAATCACGGTGCTCACCCTTCCCACCATCATTTTGTGTGGAGGAATTAGAGTTGTCTTGTTTACCACCCACTGCCATACCCTCGGGTGATATCAGAGTATTACCCTTGGGTACCACAGATGGAGGAACCTCTTGAGGAGAAGGGGATGATGAGCCATCCTTATATTTAACAAATTGCTCAAGTAACTTGTGCAATTGTTTGATCTCGTTGCCCAAGGTGGAGCTCAATCTTGCTTCCAAGTTATTGAGATCATCCATGGTCACCGAGTGGACAGACTCACCATCACCTTCCCCTTCTTTGCTACCCATATACTCTTAGGCGGTATAGCCCGAATAAAGATCCGAGGCTCTGATACCAATTGAAAGGATCGTATGGGCACCTAGAGGGGTGTGTGAATAGGTGCTACTTCAAATTTTCTTATTTTTCAATTTAGGGTTTGACAAGAAAGGTAAATTCTCTAGATTATGCAACTAAGGTGAATTTACCTATATGTCAACCAAGCAACAACTATCACAATACTAAGCAAGAACAAGTAAGTAAAGTGCGGTAAAGGATAGAAGTATCCAAAGTGGTGGACGCGGAGACACAAGGATTGTTTCCTGTAGTTCCTTCCTTTTGAGGGGAAGTACGTCTACATTTGGAGAGGGGGTGGTTTCAAACCACCAACGCCACGAGAGGCCTCCCTTGTTCTCTGATGAACCTCACCCCAAGGGGATCGATTCACCTTCCACTATATCGGCAACCTTCAAGGTGGAAGCCGACACCTTTACAACAAGTTTGGGGCACACATCCACAACTTAATTGGAGGCTCCCAAATACAAGCAAGCTGTAAAAACAATCAAAGACAAGCTTGTAAGAACCAAATCAAAGTTAGGGTTTCCAAAGAAACACAAGAGCTTGGGGGCCCTCAAGTGAATGAGGGGGAAATGAAGATCTCTCTTGGTGAAGCTATAGATCAAGGCCGTCTCCTTCGATTCTCCAAAGATCAATGACTTTGGATGGTTGGATGGAGAGATCTTGTAGATTTGGTGGCTCTAATGGAGTTTGTGTTCTTGAGCAAGTCGAGCAGCTGGAGGAAGGGGATAAGGGTCCCTATTTATAAGCAGCCCCCTCCATGAACCGTTTTATGACCGTTGGAGAAGAACTAGACCAGAGACTCCGGTCTGTACACCGGAGACTCCGGTCTACGCCGGAGATTCCACCCTATCTCCGGACTAGCCTCCGGACCGCCCAGCAGAATGACCTGGGCCAGACACGACCCATCTTGACCGGAGACTCCGGTCCTCCAGCACCAGAGACTCCGGTCTGTGCTGAGACCGGAGACTCCGGAGAAGCCTCCGGACCTTGATTCGCACCCCCATACAGAATGTCCCAGCTATGATTCTAAAGCCTCTACCAGGGACACATCCGGAAACTCCGGACCGCACCGGAGACTCCGGTCTAGGCAGACCGGAGACTCCGGTCTAGAATTTCCAGAACTATGTCACAGTTAGCAGGAATCTTTCCAAAGTGTGAGGGTACTTTTCACTTATCATAATAATAACCTGTGGACAATGATAAACTATAAAATGATCTACTTGTTGTTAACGAACACCAAAAGTGATTATGACAATAAATGTCCTTTCATACGGTGATACTGCAATGGGGAAGTTGAAGATGAAGAGGCACCAGATGAGCTCGTTGATGATCTTCACCGGGCCATTGTTGATGCACAGAGAGAATTCAGAAGTGAAAATGAGAAGTTGAAGTTGAAGGGCATGTTAGATGATCACAAAAAAATGTTGTACCCAAATTGCGAAGATAGCAACACAAATCATGGTACCACACTAGAATTGCTCTAAGAGAAGACGAAGAAAGGTTTATCTAACAAGGGATTTGAGAAGTTACTGCAAATAATGAAGAAGAATCTTCCAAAGAATAATGAATTATCTGCCGGTATGTACGAAGCATAGAAGTTTGTTTGCCCTCTAGTATAAGATCAGACGAGATAACCCTTGTCATGTTGAGGGCGAGCCCCTAGGAAGAGGGTTCCTACACAGGTTATGTGGTATGCTCCGATAATACCACAGTTGAAACGTTTGTTTAGAAACAAAGAGCATGCCAAGTTATTGCGATGGCACAAAGAAGACAGTAATAAAAAATCGATGTTGATACACCCCGCTGATGGGTCGTAGTGGAGAAAAATTGAGAGAGAGTAACCGGGCTTTGCAGATGACGCAAGGAACTTAAGTTTTGGTATAAGTATAGATGGCATGAATCCTTTTGGGGAGCAGAGGTGCAGTCATAGCACCTGACCTATAACTTTATGTATCTATAACCTTCCTCCTTGGTTGTGCATGAAGCGGAAGTTTATTATGATGCCGGTTCTTATCCAAGGCCCAAAACAACCCGACAATGACATTGATATGTACCTAAGGCCATTAGTTGAAAAACTTTTACAGATGTGGCACAAAAACGGCGTACGTGTGTGGGATGAGCACAAGCAGGAGGAATTTGATCTACGAGCGTTGCTTTTTGTAACAATCAATGATTGGCTTGATCTTAGTAACCTTTCAAGACAGACAAACAAGAGATGCAATGCATGCACATACTGTTTAGATGAGACTGAAAGTGTATATTTGGATAAATGTAAGAAGGGTGTGTACCTAGGGCATCGTCGATTTCTTCCGACCAGGCATCTCATAAGAAAGAAAGGCAATCATTCCAAAGATGAGACAGATCACCGAAAGAAGCCTACCCACCGTATTGGTGATGATGTATTTGGTATGGTTAAGGATCTAGAAGTAATCTTTGGAAAGGGTCCTAGCGATCAATCTGTTTCGAATGATGCTACCGGACACACGCTCATGTGTAATAATAAATCTATATTTTAGGAGCTACCATATTGGGAAGTCCTAGCGGTCCGCTCTTCAATCGACGTGATGCAGTTGACGACGAATCTTTGCGTGAACCTGCTAGGCTTCCTGAGAGTATATGGGAAGACAAAAGATACACCATAAGCACCGCAGGACCAACAACGTATAAAATAACCAGACATCATGCATTGAGAGAACAAGACAGATAAAGAACGCTGTCCTTCTAGCTACGCTCTTACCAAAGCAGAGAAGGAAATATTTTTTGAATACCTGAGCAGTATCAAGGTCCCGTCGGGCTTCTCGTCGGATATAAAGGGAATAATAAATATGGCAAAGAAAAAATTCCAAAACCTAAAGTCTCATGACTGCCACGTGATTATGACGCAATTGCTTTCAGTTGCATTGAGGAGACTTATATCAAAAAATGTTCGAGTACCCATTGTGAAGCTATGTGCATTCCTCAATGCAATTTCTCAGAAGGTAATTGATCCCGAAATTTTACCAAGGTTACAGAATGATGTGGTCCAATGTCTTGTTAGTTTTGAGTTGGTGTTCCCACCATCCTTCTTCAATATAATCACGCGTCTCCTGGTTCACCTAGTCGAAGATATTGCCATTCTTGGTCCTATATTTCTACACAATATGTTCCCCTTTGAGAGGTTCATGGGAGTCTTAAAGAAATATGTTCATAATCATGCTATGACATGAGGAAGTATCTCCAAGGGCTATGGAACAGAGGAGGTCATTGAGTTTTGTGTTGACTTTATTTCTGACCTTAAGCCGATTGGTGTTTCTCAATCGCGGCATAAGGGAAGACTGAGTCAAAAATGCACACTAGGAAAGAAAGCAATAATAAGTACATACATGCATTTTTTACTCACGTACACTACATGGTACTACAAAACTCTACCTTGGTGGCTCCATATATCGAGGAACACAAGAATATTCTATGCTCCAAAAACCTAGAATAGACTGACTCCTGGATTAAAGTTGAACACATGGCGACTTTTAGTGGTTGTGATATGGGGTTACCCGATCTTCTCAGTAAGGAGGGTGGAAGATGATGATAGTCAGTGTAGATAACTTATATCACGCTCATGAACCTCTCGATCAATCCCTGATGCCAATGCAACAACTCTCGACCCTTGTAGATATTCGTAACTCCACACACTTGCACACATAGCCACTAACCACGAAGCGGTGGTTACAATCTTATAATTCCCAATGGAATAGTAGATCACACAAAACTTGCAGTTGGCTAATTCCTAATGGAACAACTAATCACACTTGATTGATAATAGTATACACAACAGATCGATACAAATTGGTGTGGAAGAATTCTAGGGTTTGCACTTAGCAACACAAGAAGTAGGTTTTACTTTAAACGTGATCTAAACTACTCTAGAGGCGTTCCTAGGCTTCTATGCCAGCTGGGTGGCAGAACAACATGAAACAAAACGTGTCTGCTATAGTATGGCACGTCCAGATCAGAAAGAAACTTGTAGAGCCGGATTATCCGCCCTAAGTAGGGACGGATTATCCGCCCCCGGATTATCCTCTCCCGGCGGTCCGGATTATCCTCCCCCCCATACAACACGATGTTCCTGAAGTCCTTAGTAGAAATCTGTCGCAGGGGTCGGATTATCCTGTCCAGCAGGGGCCGGATTATCCGGTGTGTCCTTCCTCCTTTTGATGATGTTCCTCACTTATAGTGCGCCTTCCTCCCTCTCCTCCCTCGCGCCTTCATGGATGATCATCACATATGGCTCCTCTTGACATATCCCTTCTCCCCCCTGTTCCATGTTTGTCTCCTTAGTGAACCTGAGCATACACAGATGCATAGACTTAGGCAGTATAAAATTCTCATTATCATAAACATCAGATTCCTTTAAGAGTGAATTCACCTGTTGTTCAAGTAGCTTTGCATGACCTCTAGTAATTAGTCCAATCCTAATTTCATTGGACTTATTCTCAACAGTACCATCAACATCTTCATTAGGAGTTGGAGATAGCAAGTCAGTAGGGATGTCCTCATCAGGTTGGTTGTCGACACATCTCATGAATAACACCACTATTGGAGATCAGTTGTACTTGTTGGTTGGGTCACCATATTTGACTATATTGACTTTCCAAGGGTACAAGATAAATGGGAATAAATTTTACATGATCTTCCAAGATAAAAAGAGTACCAACCAAAATAGTGGTATCCTCTTTGATGCAACAGATGACAATGGGCAAAAGGACACATATTATGGTTACATAGAAGAGATATGGTAAATTGACTATAGACCTTATTTTAAGGTCCCTTTGTTTCAGTGCAAATGGGTCAACTTGACAGGAGGAGGGGCAAAGGTAGACAATATGTATGGAATGGAAAACGTGTATCTCAACAATCTTGGGTACAGAGACGAACCATCCGTCCAAGTCAATGATGTGGCTCTGGTTTTCTATGTGAAGGACATGTCTACCAAACCGAAAAAATAAAAAATAAGCAAACAATTACATCATATGATGAGCCAAAGCGTCACATAGTTTTTCCAAGGAAAAGAAACATCATGGAAGTGGAGGACAAGACAGACATGTCAGAAGATTATAACAAGTTTGATGAAATTCCGCCCTTCATAGTGAACACTAACCCAAGAATCATGTTAAATGATGAAGATGCTCCATGTTTATGGCCGACGCGATCATAAGCATGTGACATACACGAAGAATGTTCATGGCCTCCAAGGCATTTTAGGAAACAAGTGACTATATGTATTATATTAGCCTCGTTAAACTTGTATTGGATATTTGAAGAAACATGATAGCTAATTTTGAGATGCAATCAACATAAAAAGTTCCGTATTTTATTGCAACTATGTCACATAATATGACACCACACTAAGGTTTTACATTGTTTGGACTATTTTTAATTTTTTATGCCTGTTTTAAACTATGTTCAAAACATCGGGCATGAAGATTCTTACCTAGGGGATGAGCCTCCATAAATTTGCATTGGATCTCTGAATAAATATCATATTATGAGTCTAAAAAATGTTTTTTTTAAATCATGAGCATTAGATCATGTACCTATAGTTTAAATCAGACCCACTTCCTACTAATTCGGTAGACATTTGTCTTTTTCACCAGGGATGGAAGAAAAGGTTTGAATATCCTGGCTGAGACATTTTTCATGTAAGGTGGTCTAGTATTTTTGAAAAATGGGGTGGACGCATTTTGAATTATGCCTTTGATGGTTGCTTCATAAAATGCCCCGTGTTTGGCACTCGTAAAATGGAAAATGGCTTTTTCGTGCAACGAAACGAAAAACTTTCTCCTGCAACATTGTTTTCTATTCCAAGATGCACGTGAGTACATAATATGGGCACATTATCACAAACTATGCCGCGGTTCTGTCCATAACATTGGTCATTTGTCCTGAAAGGCATGAAACCTTAAACATGATAGCTTATTTTTAGAATGAATTTTTGATATGCAATCAATATACCAAGTTCCATATTTTCCTTGCAACTATGTCACATAATATGACACCACGCGAAGGTTTTACATTGTTCGTACCGTTTTTAAATTTCTTATGCCCATTTTAAACTATGATCAAAACGGCGGGCATGAAGATTTTTACCTAGGGGGAGCCATGGTAAATTTGCATTGGATCTCTGAAAAAACATCATATTATGAGTCTAAAATTACTTTTTTTTAAAATCATGAACATTAGATTATGTACCTGTAGTTCAAACCGGACCCACTTCTTACCAATTCGGTAGACATATGTCTTTTTCACCAGGGGTGGACGAAAAGGTTTAAGATACCCTGGCCAGGACATTGTTCATATAAGGTGGTCTCGTATTTTTGAAAAATGGGGTGGTAGCATTTTCAATTATGCCTTTGATGGTTGCTTCACAAAACTCCCCGTTTTGGGGACTCGTAAAATAGAAAATGGCTTTTTCGTGCGACAAAAACGTAAACTTCCTCCTGCAACATTGTTCGCCATCCAACGATACACATGCGTGCATAATATGGGCACACTATCACAAATTGTGTCGTGGTTCTGGCTATAATATTGGTCATTTGGCCCGAAATCCATAAAACCTCGAACATGATAGCTCATTTTAAGAAGGAATTTTTGAGATGCAATCAGTATACCAAGTTCCATATTTTTCCTTGCAACTATGTCACATAATATGACACCACGCGAAGGTGTTACATTGTTCAGACCGTTTTGAATTTTTTATGCCCGTTTCAAACTATATGATCAAAACAACGGGTACGAAGATTCTTACCTAGGGGATGAGCCTCAGTAAACTTGCATTGGATCTCTGAAGAAACATCATACTGTGAGTCTAAAAATATTTTTTTCAAAAAATCATGAGTATTAGATCATGCACCTGTAGTTCAAACCGGATCCACTTCCCGTCTTGGAGGCTAGACATTATTATTCTTTATTTAAAAATGATTTACCATTTAAAAACCAGTTTATGGAATTTATAGAAATATTAAATAATTGAATTCATATACAGAATAAATTATATTTTTATTATATAGATATTTCTTTTATGAACATTTTGATATGCTATATGTATTATTCTGATTTGTAATTATTTCACTATGTATTTTGCAAGGTTGATCATAGTTTCAATATGCAATAAGGCGGGAACTACATATTACACTAAAAAATTTAAAATTATTTCCAACACCAAGTGGGACTAAAGGGGGGCTTTGCGCGCGTCCTTTCTGCCGCTGTAAAAAACTGGCCCAGTCCCGGTTGGTGGCTCTAACCGGGACTAAAGGCCACCGCTTTAGTTCCGGTTGGAACCACCAATCGAGACTAGAGACCCTTTCGTCTTAGTTGGTGGCTCCAACCAGGACTAAAGGCCGTTTCCTTTATAAGCGCCACTGACGGGAATATGTCCTGAGAGGCAATAATAAAGTGTTTATTATGTGTATTCCAAGTATATGATAGATGTTTATTTTGCATGCTATAATTGTATTAATATGGAAACGTTAATACATGTGTGTTTAATAAACAAACAGAAAGTTCCTAGTTATGCCTCTCTCATAAACTAGCTCGTTGATTAACAAGACGATCAAGGTTTCCTGATCATGGACATTGGATGTTGTTAATAATGGGATCACAACATTAGTGTAATGGTGTGATGAACATTCATCCGAAGTATAGCATTACGATCAAAGTCATTGAGTTTATATTGCTATAACAACTTACGAAGTGATCCTAATCCTTAGACCATGAGATCATGTCAATCACTAACACCGGAAGAGTTTCTTGATAACATCAAACGTCACACCGTAACAGGGTGATTATAAAGATGGATTCAGAACTAATAAAGTGTTATGTTGAGGCTCATGGATCGAGAGTGGAATTTGTTCATCCCGATGACGGATAGATATACTCTGGGCCCTCTCGGTGATATCACATTGATTAGCTTGCAAGCAAGTGATTTGATCACTAGAATGTTATATCACAGGAACGAGAAAAGAGTGCATGTCGGTAACGAGATCAAACTAGGTATGGAGATACCGATGATCGAATCTCGGACATGTAATATATCGTGAAACAAAGGGATTAAGATACTAGCGTAAAAGGTTCCGACGATCACAAGAAAGTCATCGTTGAATGTGTGGGAGTCAGTATGGGTCTCCAGATCCCGCTTCTGATTATTGACCCGAGAGGGTTCTCGATCATGTCCGCATTATTCACGAACCGTAGGGTGACACACTTAAGAGACACCGACATCCAATTGGAGCAAATGTTTCATGCCGAAAGAATGAACAAGCGCAGTAATTTATTTCACTAGATACCGAAACAGGTTTTCGGGTGAAATTGCATAAAGTGGTTATGCATGTGAAATAGAATTCTAGCAAGGGGTTATTTGTGAATGTTTGTCATTAAAGTAATTGACAAAATTCTGAATAAAATAAAAGAGTTTTATTTAATGAGAGTTTGCATTAAATTTGGTGGAAATTTAATGGGAATTTGAGTGGACTTTTGAGTGGAGGGATTTTAAAGGGCATTTTGTGAGTGGAGTGTCCACCCACCTGAATGAAGGAGGGGAGGGGGAAGCCCCCATGGCCAGCGGCCACCCCCTTGGGTGCCCCCCTCCTCCTATAAAAGGATCCCCCTCCTCACTTGTCTCTCACACCTCCTCGTGAAGGATCTCTCTCCCCCTCTAGAATTTATCCCCCATGGTCTCGGACTAGCGAGATACATGTTCCCGGTGGCTATTCGGCAAGAAAGAGTTGTGCTTTCGCTGCATCGCTGGAGCGAGGAGGCGGAGGTTGCTCGGTGCCTCGAACGTGTGTGCGAGCACGGATGCGCTGCTGATTTGCGGCGCTAGGACTTCCTCTCGATCTTGAGATCGGCAAGAGATCGTCTACATCAACCATGAGTTGAACTCGTTAAGCTTTGTCGGTCTTCAAGGGTATATTCTCTACGGATATACATCCGCCCGTTGTTTGTATCTAGTAGATAGATCTTGGTATATAGTTCACATCATAGGAATTTTTTTGTTTTCTATGCTGCGAACCCTACAGTGGTATCAGAGCCGGATCTATGCGTAGATACTTTACACGGGTAGTACACATATGAGTATGTGGGCGATGATGATCATGTTGTTGCTCCTTTGTTGTAATTTTGGATATTGGTGGCATAGTGGGATGAAGCGGCCCGGACAAACTTTACATGTCCTCGCACATGAGACCTGTTCCACGCTTGACATGCAACTAGTTTGCATAAGTGGCTAGCGGGTGTATGTCTCTCCTACTATAGTCAATATCTATTTTGCAAGCGAGTTGTCAACAATTTGATTATCCTTGTTGTGGTTCATGTTCGTAGGTAAGAACGGTTCTATCTCGAAAGCCCTAAGCCACGTAAAACTTGCAATGGATAAATTAGAGGCGTCTAGTTTAGATTGTTGTTGGGCTATTGTTATGATATGGTAGTGTTGTAAGTAGAAGTATGAGATGATACTCTTACAACACACATAGAGTGTAAAATCCATAGACCTTGGATTTACACATATAGGTATGATAGTGATCATACCACGATGCACATGATAGAGATCATCTGCGGGAACCATATAATTTCACTAATAAACATATGATGTTTGATAGCATCTTATATTGCTTGTTTAGCGCTTTGTTAGCATAATAAGATGATCCCTCATTTAAATATCAAGATAAGAATGTGTTCTTCCTTTAGTATGCACCGATTATGTTTTCGTCGCTCCAAGACATCACGTGATGATCGGGTGTTCTTGGATCCACGACCATATTTCGGGTGTAAAATAGTTACACAGGCGAATACTAAGGTTCTAACTTGGCGATCCTAGCATGTACAGACATGGCCTCGGAACACGGATCGAAAGGTTAAGCATGAGTCATATAGTTGATATGATGCCCATTTGATGCTCGCCTTTGAAGCTATACCGACTCACGTGATGATCGGACTTGGTGTAGTGGATTTGGTTCATGTAATCACCAAAAAGGCACGAGGGATGTCGTTTTTGAGTGGGAGTTCATTCGATTAGTTGAACTCAATCTATCATACACTTAGTCTAAACTTTACAAATTCTGTTGTAGATGGCACCACCTGCTTTTAATTTCAATGTGTTCATGGAGAAAGAGAAACTAGCAACGAACGGTAGCAACTTTACCGAATGGGCCATGAATTTGAGGATTCTCCTCTCTGCTGCACAAAAACAATATGTGCTAGAAGCGCCGTTAGGCCCCCCACCTTTAGATGATGCCCCTGACGAGGAGAAGAATGTCTATCAGACTCGTCAGGAGGACCACAACTTAGTTCATTGCGGCATATTGTATGGGCTAGAGCCGGAACTTCGAAAGCGTTTCGAAAACGGCAATGCATTTGATACAATGGGTGAGTTGAAAATGATTTTCGACACACATGCTGCTGTAGAGAGCTACAACGCTTCAGAAAAGATCTTTAGCTGCATGATGGAAGAGCACAGCTCCGTTAGTGAGCATGTACTCAAGATGTCGGGTTACGCCGATAAGCTTGTGTCCTTGGGAATATCGATTCCCATTGACTTAGGCATCCATCGTGTTCTGCAGTCTCTGCCACCTAGCTATAAGAGCTTCGTGATGAACTATAATATGCAAGGCATGAAGAAGTCTCTCCCCGAGCTTCTGTCAATGCTTAAAACTGCAGAAGTGGAGATCAAAAAGGAACATCAAGTGTTGATGATCAATAGGAACACTGGTTTCAAGAAAGACAAGAAGGGAAAAATGGAAGGGAAGTAAAGGGCGGCAAGCCTGTTGCCACGCCTGAAAAGAAACCCCGAGTTGCACCTAAGTCTGATTCCGAGTGCTACTATTGTAAGGGGACTGGCCACTGGAAGCGCAACTGCCCCAAGTATCTGGCAGACAAGAAGGCCGGCAAGGCAAACAAAGGTATATATGATATACATGTTATTGATGTGTACTTTACTAGTGCTCGCAGTAGCACCTGGGTATTTGATACCGGTTCAGTTGCTAATATTTGTAACTCGAATCAGGGGCTGCGGAACAAGCGACCGCTAGCAAGGGGTGAGGTCAAGATGCGTGTCGGCAATGGATCAAGCGTTGATGTGATCGCCGTCGGAACGCTGCCTCTCCACTTACCGTCGGGATTAGTTATAAACTTGAATAAATGTTATCTGGTGCCTGCACTGAGCATGAACATTGTATCTGGATCGTGTTTGATGCGAAGTGGTTATTCACTTAAATCCGAGAACAATGGTTGTTCCATTTATATGAATGAAATCTTTTATGGTCATGCACCGATGATGAATGGTTTATTTCTATTAGATCTCGATGATAATGTTACACATATTCATAATGTTGATGCTAAAAGGATTAAACTTAATGATGATATATCCGCATATATGTGGCACTGCCGTCTAGGTCATATTGGCGTTAAACGCATGAAGAAGCTCCATTCGGATGGACTTTTGGAATCACTTGATTATGAATCATTTGATACATGTGAGCCATGCCTTATGGGCAACATGACTAGAACGCCGTTTTCCGGTTCAATGGAACGGGCGACAGATTTATTGGAAATCATACATTCTGATGTATGTGGTCCAATGAGTGTGTCGGCGCGAGGTGGATATCGTTATTTTGTTACTTTCACGGATGATTTGAGTAGATACGGTTATATCTACTTGATGAAACACAAGTCTGAAACCTTTGAAAAGTTCAAGGAATTTCAGAATGAAGTGGAAAATCATCGTAATAGAAAGATCAAATTTCTATGGTCCGACCGTGGAGGTGAGTATCTAAGTTACGAGTTTAGCACTCACATGAAAGAGTGTGGAATTGTTTCACAACTCACACCTGCCGGAACACCACAGTGAAATGGTGTGTCGGAACATCGTAATCGTACTTTATTAGATATAGTTCGATCTATGATGTCTCTGACGGACTTGCCGTTGTCATTTTGGGGTTATGCACTAGAAACTGCTGCATTCACTTTAAATCGGGCACCATCTAAATCCGTTGAAAAGACACCGTATGAATTGTGGTTTGGAAACAAACCTAAGCTGTCATTTCTTAAAGTTTGGGGATGCGATGTTTATGTGAAGAAACTTCAACCGGATAAACTCGAACCCAAAGCGGAAAAATGCGTCTTCATAGGATACCCTAAAGAAACTATTGGGTATTCCTTCTATCACAGATCCGAGGGCAAGGTTTTTGTTGCCAAGAATGGATCCTTTCTAGAGAAAGAGTTTCTCACGAAAGGTGTGAGTAGTCGGAAGGTAGAACTCGAAGAGGTTGTGGAACCTTCTCTTCAAAGTATGGCGAGTAGCGCAGCGCTGGAAGTTGTTCCGGAGTTGGCTCCACCTGTTAAAGAGGTAACTAATGATAATGATCATGAAACTCCAAAAGAGAGTACTACCAAACCTCGCAGGTCAAACAGGACGCGTGCAGCTCCCGAGCTGTACGGAAATCCTGTCATAAATTTCATGGTTGATGAAAATAATGACCCTGCGACGTATGAAGAAGCGATGATGAGCCCGGATTCCAACAAATGGTTAGAAGCCATGAAATCCGAGATGGAATCCATGTATGAAAGTCAAGTTTGGAACTTGGTGGAATTACCTCACGACCGAAAGGCCGTGGAGAACAAATGGATTTTCAAAAGGAAAACTGATGCTGATGGTAATGTGACCGTCTATAAAGCTCTACTTGTCGCAAAGGGGTTTCGACAAATTCAAGGAGTTGACTACGATGAGACTTTCTCTCCCGTAGCGATGCTAAAGTCAATTAGGATTATGTTAGCAATTGCTGCATATTTCGATTATGAGATATGGCAGATGGATGTCAAAACCGCGTTTCTCAATGGTAATATTGAAGAAGAGTTGTATATGATACAACCAAAGGGTTTTGTCGATCCTAAGGATGCTAACAAGGTGTGCAAGCTTCAGCGATCCATCTATGGATTGAAGCAAGCATCACGAAGTTGGAATCTCCGCTTTGATGAGGTGATCAAAGAGTTTGGATTTGTCCAAACTTATGGAGAAGCTTGTATTTACAAGAAAGTGAGTGGGAGCAATGTGGCATTTGTGATATTATATGTGGATGACATATTATTGATCGGAAATGATATAGATCTTTTAAACAGTGTTAAAAGTTATCTAAACAGCAAATTTTCAATGAAGGACCTAGGTGAAGCCTCATACATATTAGGCATAAAGATCTATAGAGATAGATCTAGGCGCCTAATAGGGCTATCACAAAGTACATACCTTGATAAGATTTTAAAGAAGTTTAAAATGGACGGAAGTAAGAAGGGGTTCTTACCTATGTTGCAAGGCAAGACATTGAGTAAGACTCAAAGTCAGGCTTCGGCGGAAGAAAGAGAGATAATGGACAAAGTCCCCTATGCTTCAGCCATAGGCTCTATAATGTACGCCATGCTATGTACAAGACCGGATGTGGCACATGCTATTAGTTTGACTAGTAGGTACCAATCGGATCCAGGTTCGGAACACTGGATAGCGGTCAAGAATATCCTTAAGTACTTACGAAGAACTAAGGATATGTTTCTTGTATACGGAGGTGAAGAAGAGCTCGTCGCTAAGTGTTATGTCGACGCTAGATTTGACATCGATCCGGATGACTCTAAGTCTCAATCCGGATACGTATTTCTCATGAATGGTGGAGCGGTTAGTTGGAGGAGCTCCAAACAACCTGTGGTAGCGGGATCAACAACGGAGGCCGAATATGTTGCTTCTTCAGAAGCGGCTCAGGAAGCAGTTTGGATGAAGGAGTTCATATCCGAACTAGGAGTGGTGGCAAACGCGTTGGACCCAATGGTGATCTATTGTGACAACAATGGTGCCATTGCCAATGCCAAAGAGCCAAGGTCTCACAAGCATTCCAAGCATATTAAGCGCCGGTTTCACTCCATCCGCGAGCATGTCAAGGATGGAGATATAAAGATTTGTAAAGTACATACGGATCTCAATGTAGCAGATCCATTGACTAAAACTCTCCCTAGAGCAAAACATGATCAACACCAGAACTCAATGGGTGTTAGATTTATCACTATGTAACTAGATTATTGTCTCTAGTGCAAGTGGGAGACTGAAGGAAATATGCCCTGAGAGGCAATAATAAAGTGTTTATTATGTGTATTCCAAGTATATGATAGATGTTTATTTTGCATGCTATAATTGTGTTAATACGGAAACGTTAATACATGTGTGTTTAATAAACAAACAGAAAGTTCCTAGTTATGCCTCTCTCATAAACTAGCTCGTTTATTAACAAGATGATCAAGGTTTCCTGATCATGGACATTGGATGTTGTTAATAACGGGATCACAACATTAGTGTAATGGTGTGATGAACATTCATCCGAAGTATAGCATTACGATCAAAGTCATTGAGTTTATATTGCTATAACAACTTACGAAGTGATCCTAATCCTTAGACCATGAGATCATGTCAATCACTAACACCGGAAGAGTTTCTTGATAACATCAAACGTCACACCGTAACAGGGTGATTATAAAGATGGATTCAGAACTAATAAAGTGTTATGTTGAGGCTCATGGATCGAGAGTGGAATTTGTTCATCCCGATGACGGATAGATATACTCTGGGCCCTCTCGGTGATATCACATTGATTAGCTTGCAAGCAAGTGATTTGATCATTAGAATGTTATATCACAGGAACGAGAAAAGAGTGCATGTCGGTAACGAGATCAAACTAGGTATGGAGATACCGATGATCGAATTTCGGACATGTAATATATCGTGAAACAAAGGGATTAAGATACTAGCGTAAAAGGTTCCGACGATCACAAGAAAGTCATCGTTGAATGTGTGGGAGTCAGTATGGGTCTCCAGATCCCGCTTCTGATTATTGATCCGAGAGGGGTCTCGATCATGTCCGCATTATTCACGAACCATAGGATGACACACTTAAGAGACACCGACATCCAATTGGAGCAAATGTTTCATGCCGAAAGAATGAACAAGCGCAGGAATTTATTTCACTAGATACCGAAACAGGTTTTCGGGTGAAATTGCATAAAGTGGTTATGCATGTGAAATAGAATTCTAGCAAGGGGTTATTTGTGAATGTTTGTCATTAAAGTAATTGACAAAATTCTGAATAAAATAAAAGAGTTTTATTTAATGAGAGTTTGCATTAAATTTGGTGGAAATTTAATGGGAATTTGAGTGGACTTTTGAGTGGAGGGATTTTAAAGGGCATTTTGTGAGTGGAGTGTCCACCCACATGAATGAAGGAGGGGAGGGGGCAGCCCCCATGGACGGCGGCCACCCCCTTGGGTGCCCCCCCTCCTCCTATAAAAGGATCCCCCCTCCTCACTTGTCTCTCACACCTCCTCGTGAAGGATCTCTCTCCCCCTCTAGAATTTATCCCCCATGGTCTCGGACTAGCGAGATACATGTTCCCGGTGGATATTCGGCAAGAAAGAGTTGTGATTCCGCTTCATCGCTGGAGCGAGGAGGCGGAGGTTGCTCGGTGCCTCGAACGTGTGTGCGAGCACGGATGCGCTGCTGATTTGCGGCGCTAGGACTTCCTCTCGATCTTGAGATCGGCAAGAGATCGTCTACATCAACCACGAGTTGAACTCG
The DNA here is from genome assembly GCA_910589765.1 of Avena atlantica. Classification (NCBI taxonomy): domain Eukaryota; kingdom Viridiplantae; phylum Streptophyta; class Magnoliopsida; order Poales; family Poaceae; genus Avena; species Avena atlantica. The sequence goes on from OU342738.1 coordinate 235,506,272, forward strand.
TTAAGCTTTGTTGGTCTTCAAGGGTATGTTCTCTACGGATATACATCCGCCCGTTGTTTTTATCTAGTAGATAGATCTTGATATATAGTTCACATCGTAGGAATTTTTTTGTTTTCTATGTTGCGAACCCTACAGCCACGTCTGCTCCGGTCCCCCAATTCCCCATCTCCAGTTCCTCTAAGTCCCGACGCAAGAGGCACCGCTGACCCCGAGAGCGACACTGGTAGGCTTCCCAATTGTGACGTCCACCATCGTCGTTCGAGCCTACGTTGTCGCCGTCCCTGGACGCACGCCCCGGCTGCCACCACCACCAACAGCCTCCGTCGTCCATGCGTGCCCTGTCCACCACCACCACAAACCACCGCCGTTGTCTACGCGCGCTCTGGCCACCACCACCAACCACCGTCGTCGTCGTGTCCAGGTGAGCCTCCTCTCCCTTCCTTCCTCCTCTCCCTCGATCCCTCCCTCCTGCTCTCCGATCACCGCTAGGGAATTAGAGTTAATTAGGGAATTAAATTGTTGAATTACGGAATCTCAGTACTGTTGGATGACCAATGGAGTTTCTATGCCAGTGTTGAATTCAGTGGAGTAATTTTTTACTAAATCAACAACACTTATTATAAATTAGAGTGAGTAAAAAATTTTAATCGGATTGACACTATATAAAATTAAGAGTGAGTAGAAATGTATTTTGGGACCGAGGGAGTGATACACTCATTTATTGCTTTAAAATTTATTGTACTACCTCCATTTCGATTTACGTTGCGCGCGTATACCTAGGTTGTCAATTTGACCTCTAAAATATTGATTTTATAATACATAAATTATATTATTAGAAAATATAACATCTATAATACTATGCAAGGATATATTTCAATTAATGAAATTAATTGAGGTACCCAAGATATTATATCTTATGCATGGCGTTAAATATCTCAATACTAGGAGTATAATAGTTTATTTCCTTAATCGAAGGATATTCCCAAGTGAAAGGGCATGTATGCCCCCATGTGTGGTTTTGGTAATTAATGACAATCTCTATGGACTAATGTGTAAATTGAGTTTCACTTGTAGGTTTGTCCATTCGCATCGCTTGGTCCATGTGTTGGTTTCAAGGTTGGAAGATGAAGAAATGTCCAAGGGCTTTGTGCCCATTGGAATCATGAAGAAAGAGCTTGAAGGTCGATCAAGGCATGTGCAAAGAGTTGCATCAAGATGGATCAACCTCAAGTAGGGATGAAGAAGGGCGAGCTCAAGATGCGCCATCTCTAGAAGATATCATGCTTGAAGCTTGCCATCCTCGTGCTCATGGAATGATGAAGACAAGTTCAAAGAAGAGGTTTCCCCATGGAGTATGGAGGAGCAATTTGCAAGTCTTCATCTTCATCAAGCAAGAGCATCCAAGAAAGGTGTTCCCACTATAGAAGAACAAGACGGTCTACATCAAGTTCAAGTGGGATGCTCAAGGCAAAGGTATGTTCTTGATAGGGCTTTTCTTTTGCCGGTCTCGTATTGTTAGTTGAGAGACCGGACTTAGGATAGATAGTCGTGCTATCAAGAGGGGCTCTCAAGCGGGTGTCTCGTCTGCATCGTTCGGAGAGAGCTCAAACCTTTGCATTCATAGCATCATCTTTCTTGGTTGTTATTTGGTTCTTGTCCATGAGAGGATCTAGAGCTTGTGGTCACCATCATAACAAGCTCTAGCTCATCATCTAAGGATTTCACTTGCATATCTTATTGCGGTTTTTGATCTTGCGAGTTTTCCGGCTCCACACCTTGGGGGATAGATCACATATATATTCATGATATTTTCTCCCAAGGTGATACCTAATATTGCGGTTTTTTGTTGGATTCTATTCGTCGTTATCTTTCCAACAAAATTGGTTTCATCCCGTTTGGAGTTCGGATGCAAAAGTTATTGCGTTTCTGGTTTTCTGGTTCCTGGAATTTCCCTGACCGGAAGTTCCGCTAGGGCATCTTTGCCGCCGAAAGTTCCGGTGGAAGTTCCGGGTATTGTTCCGCTCACGTTCAGTAACCTTCTGTTTTGAATATGTCTATTTGACGGAACTTCTGTCAGAACTTCCACCGGAAGTTTCGCTCCCACCGGAAGTTCCGGTGAACCGGCGAAAGTTCCGACCAGGATTCGCTTTTTTAGTTTTTCGCTCCGCACTTTTTGACCATTGGCTGTGTGCCACCGGAACTTCCGGCCTCCCACCGGAAGTTCCGGCCAGGAGTTGCGAATGCCCATAACGGGCAGATCTGGGAGCCCTTTAAAAGGGGCTCCTCTTCCCCTTCGTGGGTACTAGCTTTTCCTCTTGGTCTTGGCTTTCTCTCTCTCCTCCATTGTCAACCTTTGAAGAAGCTTTCCCTCTCCCTTTCCCCTCCTATGATTCTTGCATCTTTTTGAGGGATTTGAGAGAGGAGATCTAGATCTACAATCCCCCCAAGTCAAATCCCTTCTTTGTGAAGGAATCATTGGGATCTAGATCTTGGAGAGTTTTGTGTTCTCCTCTTGTGTTTTTCCTCCCTTATTCCCCCAATAGCTTTTGTAGCTTTGTTGGAATTTGGGAGAGAAGGACTTGCCCTTGCATTTGGTGCATAGGTTTGAGTTCTACTTTTGTGTTCTTCCTCCCTTATTCCCCCAATAGCTTTTGTAGCTTTGTTGGAATTTGGGGGAGAAGGACTTGCCCTTGCATTTGGTTCACAGGTTTGAGTTCTCCTTGGAGATTCGGCGAGTTCAAGCTTGTGAGCTTGTTTCTCTTGGGTTCCTTGGAACCCTAGACGGTTGTGTGGTTGGATTGTTGACCTTTTGTGGTCTTGTTGACCTTTTGTGGTCTTGTAGCCTTTTGTGGCGTTGTTGGCCTTTTGTGACATTGTTGGCCTTTTGTGGCTTTGTTGTTGGGAGCCTCCAATTGAGTTGTGGAGTTAGACCCAATCTTGTACGGGTTCGGTGACCGCCCTCAAGCATCCCATAGTGGAGCAAGTGCCCGCCTTTTGTGGTGCGCACTTTGTAGGGTTTCGTAGCATGGAAAACAAAAAATTTCTATCGCATACAAACAAACAAGCCAAGATCTATCTACTAGATTGTAGCAACGAGTCGATGGAATAACTCACCCTCGAAGATTCCAAAGTGTTTAACGAGAGCGGATTCTCGTGGGCGATGTAGTCGTACTCTTCCCGATCTCAAGATCACGTAGACGATCCTTCCGGCGCTGCGTTCCGGCAGCGCTCCCGCAGTCGGTCACACGTTCGATACTCGACGAAGACCTTCCTCTCCCTTGTTCCAGCAGGCAGCAGAGGTTGTAGCACTCTCCTCGCGATTCCGGCAGCACAACGGCGTGGTACCGGAAGTAGAGGGGAGATCTCGCAGGGCTTCGCCTTAAGCCGGAGCGAGTATGGTGGACTATGAGAGATCTCCTCGGTGATCTAGGGTTTAGACACACCAAGGAGTAGGCAAGCCGGCGGCTAGGGTTAGCTAGGCGGCGGCGGTTTTCCCTAGGGCGGCGGCGGCGGCAGCAGGAGGTGGCGGCGCCGACGGCTAGGGTTTGCGGGGTAGGGAACTTGTGTTCTAGGAGGGGCAGCCCTGCCCCTCCCTTTATAGGTGGGAGGCGCGACCAAGGGGAGGGGAGTCCCTCCCCAACTCGTCTTCAAGGTGGGCCGGCGGTGGAGGGGAGGAACTCCTCCCCAACTCGGTTTCCACCTCCCTCTCCACTTCCCAAAAATAGCCGTTTGACTTTCAAATTGGCGTTTGACTTTTTCAAACTAGGATTTGATTAAACCCTCTATTTTGTTCAGCGATGACACCTAGTACATGATGAAATCATACCAACTTGATATAACACATTCATGTACCCTTCCCCTCCGGAGTGCCGGACATTCCGGAACCTTCTAGAACATTCCCGATGAAAACACCGGAATCATTCCCAACTCCGAAACAGGACTTTCCTTATATGAATCTTATTCTCCGGACCATTCCGGATCTCCTCGTGATATCCCGGATCCCATCCGAGACTCCGAACAACATTCGGTCTCTTTCTCATCATTCCATAACTACTCAAACAATGTCGAATCCTTAAGTGTGTCTCCCTACGGTTCGTGAATTATGCGGACATGATCGAGACACTTCTCCGAACAATAACCAATAGAGGAATCTGGAAATTCATATGGCTCCCACATATTTCTACGATTACTTTGCGATAGAATGAACCACTTACATACGATACCAATTTCCCTTTGTCTCACGATAGTTTACTTATCCGAGGTTATGATCGTCGGTATCTCTGCATACCTAGTTCAACCTCGTTACCGATAAGTACTCTTTTCTCGTTCCCGTGATATGTGATCCCTTGTGAGCCAGTCACATGCTTGCAAGATAATTGGATGACATTTCACCGAGAGGGCCCAGAGTATATCTATCCGTCATATGGATGGACAAATCCCACTCTTGATCCATGTGTCTCAACCAATACTTTCCGAACACTCAATGCCACCTTTATAGCCACCTAGTTACGGTGTGGTGTTTGATGTCATCAAAGCATCCATCCAGTAAAGGTGATATGCATGATCTCATGGTCGAAGGAATTAGGTTACTATGTATCAAAAAGCATATAGCAATTGAACTATTAAAATGACTTGATCTTTATGCTACGCTTATCTATCGGAGTATGTCCACCATATCATTCTCCTAACGATATGATCTTGTTGTTAATAACATCTCAATGTTCATGATAGGGAAACCACAATTATTTATTAACCAACAAGCTAGTATTATAAAGAGGCTTTACTAGAGACTCTATTTTAGTTTACAAATCACACAAGTATTAATGTTTCCTTGTTAATACTATTATAGCATGAATGTAAACATTTATCATAAACACAAAGATATAATAATAACTACATTTATTATTGCCTCTAGGTCATATCTCCAACACACTTGGGAGAATAGGGTGTGCCTTTTGTGGCGTCGGTGAGTTGCGTGCTTCCGCATCCGGGGTGAGGCCTTGTGTGGCGTTGGGTGAGCATCGAGCCACCACACCTCGAGGTGAGCCATTTGTGGCGTTCGGAGAGCATTGCGCCATCGCACCTCTCCAATTTAGACGTAGCTTCTTTGGAAGTGAACTTCGGGAAACAAATCTTCGTCTTCGCGTCCATCGGTTATCTCTCAACCGAACCCTTTACTTATGCACTTTACATTGTGATAGCCATCGTGCTTGAAGTATTTATACCTTGCTATCACCTTGTTGCTTGTATTGCTTAGCATAGGTTGTTGGTGCACCTAGGTGAACTTAGTGGTTAGGTTTTGTGCTCAATAAATTAAACGTTAGTATTATTCCGCATTTACTTGAGGCTAAACCGTAATAATTTTAAAAGCCTATTCATCCCCCCTCTAGGCGACTTCCTTTGTACTTTCACCAAGGTTAGCCTGGCAAAGTATGTAGCCATATCAATCTTGTGCATAGACAAATATTTAGTTTGGTATATGTTTATGGGCACGTATGTGTTTTTTTGCGAGGCCTATGCCTAAATAGCTTGCTTAATGAATTGCGAATTTATCTGGTACATTAATTTGTTCTTGATTGAATATATTCCTACATATTTTCATTGATTAAAAGATATGTCCCGGATTTACAACTAATAGATTCGTCCAAGGAAGAGGATGTCTGCACATCAATCTTCTATTTAAGTTTGTGTCAAACACAACATTAAAAAAATACATGGGTGCGGAATTGTTTCATATTATAGTTTCTTCATTTGTAGGCAATGTCTCTATTCCAAATTCATTGGAGTCATAGTCACGCATCCAAAATGACACGAGAAGTGAGCTTTTTTGTTCAAGTACTCTTTGTAGTTTCTTTGAATTATGTGGTGGCAAGTTCAGCAATATCAAGATACTATGATCATTTGAGGAGATTATTAGATCACATACAAGTGTCATCCTTTAATAGAACTTCCAAGGTCACACGTACATGTTCCAAACTGAGAGCATCTTCTAACCAAGGAGTGGATCTAATAGCACATGTAAGTTTTAAATCCTTGTGTTATTATGTTTTTAATGATTTTATCCATTGAGAGAATATCATGTCCATAATTCTAGGTTTGGAGTTACATCTCATACTTTCCACCAAAGCATACTATGCACGATTTTTTTTCTATTATTCAAAGGTTCCGTAGATATGCATAAGAGAAGTTATGTATTTCCTTAAATCCAATTTATTGTTTGGTTTATTGCCTTAAACAAAACTTCATCATGACAAATTCTAGTGATGTTGTCTATTAAAGGATTCACTGATTTTTCGGTGGCCAACTATCATGCTTTTTCCACGATACGAACCGCATCAGGCAATTAGGATCACCCCTTCATGTCTTAATACGTTAAGGCCACAATGATACAACCACTCCAACCTCCTCAACTACATTGGCCTTCTCGTTACCGTCATAGTGTCAATGAGGCAGCTCTGTTGCATATCATCTTCGAAATGCAAGATTTATAATCACAAATGTAAAATGCCTTTGAGATTAAATGAAAGTTGTTTGGGTGCTCTGCACCATCACCCATTCAAAAAAAGAGCCGGCTCCAACCAACCCGATCTCCCCTTTTATGTCCATGTTCCTGCCAAATCCTCCATCGTTATCACTATAATCTATAGCAATCATCTTGTTATCAGATCAACATTACCTTCGCTCAGTCCACCAACTCCAATGCGAACTCCCCTTCTCACTTGTAGTGGACCCAACCATATCACTTACAAGCAATCCTATAAATGACTTGTTCGGTGGTGCTACACCACCACCTTGTCATAACTAGTTGCATAGTCTTAGGAAGAGTTTGACCAAGCGTGGTAGTGTTTCCATGAATGTGGAGAAAGCATGGACTTACAACATACTTTTTGTTTATGAGGCATGATAAGTCTTTTGTAAGTCTCTCATTATAATAACAACTAACTTAACCTATCTCTAATCTAAGGTAATTAGGACTACTTATATATAAGACACCTTTTGGATGGAGTGTAAATTTTGTGTGCTCTCTAGTATTTTGTTTGAACATATAGTAAATATCCTGACACACAAAATCTACGCTTAACCCAAGCAACCCCTATGGGATTCAAGCCTAGATAGACCTTAAAAGTCAAGTACTGTTCATATGTGTATTTGTTAGTGTATTTATTATATGAGGTCATATGTCAACTAAAACTTGACATTTTCTGTTACAATATTGTGGGTATCGATCAAGTGAAGCCGTGTATGCTGGTGCTATAGCGACTATGGATGTCTATGCTTTTCCAAATTTAAAGAAAGGTGAATTAATTGCCGCGTAGATCTGGGTAGCTGACAACAACAAGAAAAATCAAGTTATATCTGGATGGGAGGTAATTTTGTCTCTATTTTACAATATTTATGAGCAATTCTAGTTATCAACCAGAGCAATTCCACGCGCTAACAATCTTGGAAAATATATAGCGGATAAATTTGATAATTTGATGTACATGAAATTTTGAAGAAATGTCGCATAGAGGAAAAATGTTCTAGAATTGTGCTTTGAAGTGTTATTATGATAAATGTGTTGGAGATATGCCCAAGAGGCAATAATAAAGTGGTTATTATCATATCTTCATGCTTATGATAAATGTTTACATACCATGCTATAATTGTATTAACTGGAAATATTAATACTTGTGTGATTTTTAAACATAAAGAGTCCTTAGTAAAGCATATTGTTAAACTAGCTTGTTGGTTAATAAATGATCATGGTTTCCTGATCATGAAAATAGATATATTATTAACAACAGGGTCATATCATTAGGAGAATGATGTGATGGACATACTCCTATAGTTAAGCGTAGCATAAAGATCAAGTCATTTAATATACTTCATTTGCTATAAGCTTTCTGATACATAGTAACCTAATTCCTTCGACCATGAGATCATGCTAATCACCATCACCAGAAGGATGCTTTGATGACATCAAATACCACACCATAACTGGGTGGTTATAAAGGTGGCATTGAGTGTTCGGAAAGTATGTGTTGAGGCACATAGATCAAGAGTGGGATTTGTCCATCCATATGACAGATAGCTATACTCTGGGCCCTCTCGGTGGAATATCATCCAATTAGCTTGCAAGCATGTGACTGGCTCACCAGGGATCACATATCATGGGAACGAGAAAAGAGTACTTATCGGTAACGAGGTTGAACTAGGTATGCAGAGATACCGACGATCAAACCTCAAATAAGTAAACTATCGCGAGACAAAGGGAAATTGGTATCGTATGTAAGTGGTTCATTCGATCACAAAGTAATCGTATAAATATGTGGGAGCCATATGAATTTCCAGATTCCTCTATTGGTTATTGATCGGAGAAGAGTCTCGATCATGTCTACATAATTCACGAACCGTAGGGAGACACACTTAAGGATTCGATGTTGTTTAGTAGATATGGAATGTGAGTAAAGATACCGAATGTGAGTAAAGATACCGAATGTTGTTCGGAGTCTTGGGTGGGATCCGGTATATCACGAGGAGATCCGAAATGGTCCGGAGAATACGATTCATATAAGGAAAGTCCAATTTCGGAGTTCGGGAATGATTCCGGTGTTTTCACCGGAATGTTCTAGAAGGGTCTAGAAGGTTCACCGATCCGGAAGGGGAAGGGTACATGGATATGTCATGACAAAGTGTAATGGTTGCATCATTTCCTAGGTCACTTGGCTGTACACTTGGAAGAGAGAAATCAAACTCTAATTTGAAAGTCAAAAAGGCAGTTTGAAAAAGTCAAATCCCAACATGGTTTCCGAGTTAGGGAGGGTTTACACCTGGGTTGGGAACACCCTTGGACGCCCCCACCTATATAAGGAGGGGTAGGGGTGCACCCCAAGGTATCCCCCTTGACCTAGGCGCCCAAGAAACCCTAGGTTGGCCGCCGCCCCCCTCTCTAGTTGCGACCAATCTAGATCTCCTCTAAACCGCTACCGACTAGATAAACTCTAGTTGCTAGCTACCTCTAAACCTCGGCCCTCTAAACCCTAGATCGTCGGGCTCCCTCTACTCCACCATACTCGCTCCAGCTTAGGCGAAGCCCTGCGGGATCTCCTCTCTACTTCCGACACCACGCCGTCGTGCTGCCGGAATCGCAAGGAGAGAGCTACAACCTCCGCCGCCTGCTAGAACAAGGGAGAGGAAGGTCTTCATCGAGTACCGTACGTGTGACCGACTGTGGGAGTGCTGCCGGAACGTGGCGCCGGAAGGATCGTCTACGCGATCTTGAGATCGGCAAGTGTACGACTATATCACCCACGAGAATCTGCTCTCGTTAACCGCTTTGGAATCTTCGAGGGTGAGTGCTTCTATTGACTCGTTGCTACAATCTAGTAGTTAGATCTTGGCTTGTTTGTGTGCATGCGGTAGAAATTTTTTGTTTTCCATGCTACGAACCCCTATAGTGGTATCAGAGTCGTGTATATATGTAGATCTGTTGCACGAGTAGAACACAATGGTCATTGTGGGTGTTGATGTTTTTGTTGTCGATTGCTTCTTGTGTACTTTGCATCTTGCGGGATGGTGGGATGAAGCGGCCCGGGCTAACCTTACATGACATCGTTCATGAGACTCGCTCCACGCTTGACATGCAACTTGTATTGCATAAGTGGCTTTGCGGGTGCCTGTTTCTCCCAACATAGTTAAGATTGAATTTACAACGGGTGATTGACAATACTAGTATCAACGTTGTGGTTCTTGTTCGTAAGTTAGATCGACACTTATTGAAAGCCCCAAACCACGTAAAACATGCAAAGAAAATTAGAGGCGTCTAACTTTGTTTTGCAGGGGTGTGATGTGATGTGATATGGCCATGATTGTGATTATATATGATGTATTCAATGTTCCTTATTGTAAGTCGGCAACCGGCAGGAGCCATATGGTTGTCTTTTAATTCCGTTAAGACCTGCGTGTCTATTCAAAGTAGTTGTAATAGTTGATGCTGGTGGACGACAACCATGAAGCGGCGCCATTGACCTTGACGCCATGCCGGTGATGATGGAGATCATGTTCATGCTTGAAGATGGAGATCGGAAGCACAAGAAGAAAGGCCATATCATATCACATGTTATGAATTGCATGTGATGTTAATCCTTTTATGCATCTTGTATTGCTTAGTTCACGATGGTAGCATTATAAGATGATCCCTCTCACAAAATATCAAGTTATAAAGTGTTCATCCTTAGTAGGCACCGTTGCTAAAGATCGTTGTTTCGAAGCACCACGTGATGATCGGGTGTGTTAGATTCTGCGAGTGTATACAACGGGAGCAAGCCAGATTTACTCATGCGGAAGCTAAGGTTTGATCTTGACGAGGCTAGCATATACAGACATGGTCTCGGAACACAGATCACCAAAAGGTAAAGCATGAGTCATATAGTAGATATGATGAATATGTTGATTGTTCGCCTTTGAAGCTACATCATCTCTCGTGATGATCGATTTTTATGTGGTGTATTTGGTTCATGTAATCACAAAAACAATGTGAGGGATATTGTTTTGAGTGGGAGTTCAACAGCAATATGATTAAAAGTTGAACACTATTTATCATAAATTAAATCAAAGTGAATTTGCATAGTTGTTGTAGTCATTGACATCCGTTTACCACCTTGCGCTTAGTTATAATTGAGATGATAAAACTATAGAATTCTGGTTAGTTACTTTACGAACTGGTATCGTATTGTTTTGAAGTGTTAATCTAAAGTTTAAAAGTCCCATTACAAACTTTCAGTAAGTTTCGATTACTCCGTGAAATTTAATAGTTGGTATTAAATCAAGAGTAACAATTCCAGTGTTAGTATATAAGTATCATGTTTGTCTCCATGATTCTTGATATTCAAAAGATCGTTTTAATATCAAAGTAATCTAGGAGTTGAAAGAGTTGTTTCAGAAACCATCATGTGTAGAAGATACTGCGATATCTAAAATGATGTTTTGGTTACAACATGATAGAGTATAATATGGAAAAGTTTATGTTCTCATATTTGATGAGAATTTACAAAAGGTTGGAGACACTAGTTGTCCTAATCCTCCAAAAGGTTTTGGAGAGCAACATTATACTCGCGACTCACCGCAATAAGCTAAAGTAGCTTGATCATGAATAATTCCATGATAAGTTCAAAGACTTTCGAGATGAAGTACAAAATCATTGTAACAAGAATATAAATAGTTTATGATAAGATCATAAAGTAAGATATTTGAGTTACAAGTTTAGCATAACACCTAAGATTTAAGGAATCGTTCCATGGATTTGCATTTCCCGAAACATCATAAGAGTATGGAGTGTTTGAGATATGTAATGAAACCTTGTTTGACATGGTAAGATCAAAGGTGTCATTTATAAAACTGCCATTATATTTTAAAGATTAAAAGCTTTAGAGACTACCGTTTTTCCACTGAAAAGAGCTCCATCATAATCCGTTGAAATGACACCATATAAAGTTATGGTTTGGGATAAAACCCAAGTTGTCCTTTCTTAAAAATTGGTATGCTATGCATAAGAAAGATGTTTGCAACCAAAGTCGGATGGATATTTCTTTGTATGTTATTTTGAATAGCTGTTAAGTATTCCTCCATAACACCGAAAACAAAAGTGTTTGTCGCTTAGAATGTCAAGTTTCTTTGAGAAGGAATTTTTCCGTGAAAAGTTAAGTGGGAGGACAATAGAACTTTAATAAGATTAAACGAACCTTAGCTATATGTGCAAAGTTGCGCAGCGCCGAAAAGTGTTCCCGAGACAGCAACAACGCTCATGGCTCACGTGCCTCAAAGGCTGTGGACACGGAGATCTAAGTTCCTATTGAACAAAGTAGGTCGAATAAACAATCAAATACTAAGATTTGAGGTTTGAATCATTATTTGACAATAATGAACCGACTACATGCAAAGAAGCGATAATGGGCCCTGAATCCGTCAAATGGCTTGAAGCCATATAATCGGTGATAGTTCCATACACGAGAAATCAAGCTTTGAACTTGAGAGACCCTCTAGAAATGTGTAAGACCTTACAGTCGTGTTCGGATCTATAAAGATATAGACATGGATGTTTCACATCTATGAAATTATCGACATATCGGGAAAGAGTTCACAACAATGTTCAAAGAGTTGACTATGACAAGATCTGATCTTTTATTAAGAGATATTTAGTCTAGACGGATTAATGTAGCAACCACTACATATAATTTTATTATGTGGTAGTTGAATAAACAAAAAAAGTTCTTCTAATAGAATGGTTAACTAGGACATGTGCATGACACGGTCTAAAGGGTTTTGTTAATTCATGTGATGCTAAAAGCGTATGCAAACCTCAATGGTTGAAGTAAGCATCGAGGAGTTTGAATCTTCACCATGATGAAATTGTTAAAAGAGTTTAAATTCATCAGAGACGATGAAGATGCTTGCATTTGCAAGAAATTAAGTGGGAGCGCTAAGACATATTTCTAATACATTATGTGGAAGACATATTGTTGATTGGAAATGATGTATCTTTTATTAACACATGTTAATAATTTCATCTCGATGAAAGACTGTGGCATCCCGCAAAACCACTACTAGAAAATCGCGTTGTTTTTGTGCATTGCATCATCATGACCGCATGCTCATGTCATCATGCCACATTGCATTTGAGCATCGTCATCATCTTGCATTTGCTTGCATAAAACTATTTTCGGAAAAACCTAGTTTTGTTTTCTAAACGCCCCGTCTTGGTTTCAAAATGCAAACCCCGGGTCTCCGGATTATTTTGTTTTGCCTGCTATCGGTTTGCAAATGGTCCGTTTAACACAAATAAAATATTAAATTATTTTTAGTGGGGCAGTCGAACGGGCCGAATCGACCCGAACGACCACCCCCGGTTAAAAATCGGTCCGCCTAATTCCTAAACCCACCCAACCTAGTCTACCCACCCCTCTGGCCACCTCACCCCGGCCAACCCCGTCGCGCCACCTCACCAACCCTCACCCACTCGTCCTATCACCATGCGCCACCTAATCCCTACTCCCTCTCCCTCCCTGGCCGGCAACACACCCCACACGCACATAGCCTCACACGCTCCCCGGGGACCCACCCCGCAGCGGCCACACACGGCACCCACGCAGCACCCCCGGCCCCACCCCAACGCACGCCTTCCCTCCCACGCGCCCGACCCCAGCCTGGCCGACCCCGACGAGCCCACCCCCTCGCCGGCCCTCCTCCCTCTCCTCTCCGGCGCCGGCCACCGCGCGCCGCCGCCCTCTCTTCGCCGTCTGCCCCGCGCCCCACCAACCCTCCTCGCCCCATCGCCCGTTCTCCTCTCTCCCGACGCCTCCTCCCCGTGCTCCGCCACCTCCGCCTCCGGCCACCCTCCCCATCGACCCGCGCGGCCCCAGCCCCGCGTCCGGCCTCCGTCCTTCCCCGACGCGCGTCTGCCGCTCCCTCCTCTCCCTCGCCGACGGCCCGCCCCCTTTTCCCTCCGGCGCGCCGCCCTCTTCGCCGCGCCCCGCATCCTCCTCCCGCGGCCCCCTCTCGTCGCTCTCCCGCTCGCCGCCGGGCCTCGCCACCGTCCCCGCCTCCCCTCCAGCGACGGCCGGCACCGCGGGCCGAGGTCGCCGCTGCACTCCACCAGCACCCCTCCTCCGGCCGCCCTCGTCTCCGATGCCGCCGCTGCTGTCGACTCTCGGACCCCGCGCCTCCCTGCAAGCTCCAGACCACATGTCTCCAGCCTCCTGTGCTCTGCCTCTCGGCAACCACGAACACGGCGTGGACAAGTTGGTTTTCCTGCCGTTGTGGTGCTGCTCAACTGCAGGCGATCACTTGTGTTGGTGGCATGTGTGTGTTGCTGGAATCCTCGAGCTACTCGTGTCAATGCAAGATCGTCACAGGTAGAACCGAGTCCAACACCGACACCCGAGAACTTCCTCCCGGAACGCCAAGGCCTTTGTCTGGAACACCGAACCTCTTCGTCAAGGGAAAAACCCCAAAGCCGTCGACATGGAAAGACACGGACGTCTACCGGAGCCGCGGCACGGGAGCACCCCCGGTCGCCAAAATCGCACAAGACCACCAACGCGGGACCAAGATCGACACCGACAATCGATAGCCGAACCTTCAAGTTCGTCGACATAGAAGAGTTTGCCGTAAACCAAGTTCATCACGGGACCGAAGACCGCGGACGCCAAGTTCCGAGATTCGAAGGCGTCGAGGCCCCGATCCCGGCGTCAAGACTGATCCCGAACCCGGCGTCGCGCCAAGTTCTCCTTCTAGGAGTCTGAAGATCGTGAACCTCGTCGAGACCCCGATGCCTTCGACATGGAGCACCGAGGATGCCTTCATGGGACGCCAAGACACCCGTCGAACCCCGAAGACCAAACCCCGTGGACCGACATCACCTTCTTCACGGTTACGACAAGTACTCCCTCGAGGATGCCAAGTTCTTCATCCCGAACGCCAAGACCGACAACATGACCCGAAGACCCGGATGCGACAAGACCTACCCCCGTTGTCCGAGAACGTTCCCGCCGAGACCGTTCCGTCGAACCCTGAACCCCGAGACCGGACCCTGTCGAACCCCGAACCCCGGAACCCCAAGATCGTCGAGAACCCTCTAAAGTGTGCACCCCTTCCCGAAACCCTATTTTATAATATAATACAACTTGTTGCATATTAACCTTTCATCTTGCATGCATACTTGTCTATGGTTTGGGGGCCTTATGCCGATTCACTGCATAATTGAATATGGGGCCCATATACGGGCAAATCTAGTCTCATATCGGCCTCATTTAAATTTGTGTAGCGAACCGGTGCTATTATTTTGCGTTGTTAAGACAACATTTAATATGCGGGGTATCTAAACAACATGAACCATTTAATTAATTGTCGGGACCCCGGTTCCGCTTAATCTTGACTAATCGCATCGCACCTTTGCCATGTCATACATCATACATGCATCATGCCCGATTTTCTACCGTAGTATTAAATAGTGCATCCGGTGTTTATTCTAGTGTTTTGCTTCTTCGCGGATAAGGCCGTTGAGTTGATGCGCGTGCCGACCCGATCTTCGGTTGAACCTTCGGCAATGTTTTTCAGGCGAGCATCTCCCCCTTTCTACCTATCTTACTTTTATAGTATTTATTCCCTCCTGTTGATCTATTGCTATCTGCGTTGCGTTGCTCTAGTTTTCGTACCCGTGCTATCCTTTGCAGCCCTATATTGCCATGGCCACCTCCTATTACATGTTGTTTGGTAGATAGTTGGACTTGCGCGTCGTAGTCGCTTGCTCAAGTGCTGTTGCGTGTCGCCATGTACCACAGTTGTTGGAGTATTGCCACCTGTTTGATGTTGGAGATGATCTCGGCTTTATTTATCGTTCACTTTAATTCCTGTTTAACAACTAAAATTGAAGTAAATAAGCAGAGGCATCGGTGGGTGATAGATAATATTTGGTTTCCGACCGCCCACTTGTGTCCCGTAGGACCCCGAGTACTTGATACCTGTTCCTTGATTTATCGCGCTATCCACATACGGGGAATTATGGGACCCCCCTTAGCCAGAGCTTGATTCCGTCTTATTTCTTGGGGCCACAAACTAGTTTGAGGTTTTATTTACGATCCTGTACTTATGCCATGATTTACTGCTTTATTTACGATTGTGCGAGGAGCACACTGTACTGTTTAGGAATTGTGACCCGTTTTCGCGGTATCGACAAGCCCAGTCACACTTTCGGGTTCCCAGTCGTTTATAGCCGGCCCCACAAACCTTAAGTCCGTCTCGAAGTCAGCTAACTTCGTTGCGGGTGTACTCCAAGGGGTGGCCCCCTGAAATATTTCTGAATCTTGTGATTGCTCTGTCGTGAAAGCCTCGTTGGGTTTTGATTTGGTTTTTCCGAGGTCGATCGTGTGTGTGTTGCTATTTGTGCACCCCGGCCGGGTTAAAACTTTCTGAAAGCCGTGTCCGCGGTTATGGACGACTTGGAGCACAGTATCTCGATCATAGAAAACTATAACTAAAGTTTACTGTTATAAATTGACTTGTATCTGATATGACTAGTAATCAGCTTCAACTACAACGGAATGGCTAAATAAAACTGCCAACAATTGCTTGTTTGATTTGTCGCTTGCGACAGTTGTATCTGACTAGTAAATATTACAACTACAATGGAATGGCTAAATAAAAGTTCCACCAACTGCTGGGTTTTTAGGTTATCTCATGCTAATTGCATTTGACTAGTAAATGTCGCAACTACAACGGAAAGGTTAATTAAAAGTGCCTACTGCTTATTTTATCAGGATGATTATTTTTACTTGACTAGTAATTGCTGCAACGATAAGCGAATAAATAAAACTGCCAACTGTGTGAGTTCCTCGGTTGACTTCCTCGTTTGGTCTCGAGGGGGAAACGCCAGGATGGGTTTGATTGGTGGTAGTGTCAGGTTGGTTCCGAATAGGTCTTTCTCTCCCCTCTCTGATTGCCGCCAGTTGTATCGAGTCTCTATAGGGTGTTCAGTGTATGCTGCCGCTGCCGCTTCAGTCCACCATACCTATGTAGGCGAGGACCGCCGAATTCTAGCCTCGCCGTGTACTGGCCTTAGTACTGACGCTCCTCTTTTTCCTTTGCCCTTTGTCGGCACCCCTTTTGTTTAAGCAGGTTTTGAGATCGACGTCGTTAGCAGGGTTCCCTTCCGGCTTGGCCTGGGCAGGGTTATGGACGCCATTGGTTATTCTTCAGGGCTCTTAGCCCCACTTGCATCTTGTCCGTAGTCGGACGCTCTATCATTTTCAAGGTGATTTGGATCTTTGTATATAATATCTGTATTCTTGACTCTTTGAGTCGCTGTTATATATATCTGTTCTGTGGGTCCCATCGAGGACTGTTGTGTAATGTTATTACTTCGCTTTCCACCCGCACGAAAGTGCCTGGTGGGCACCTTTGAATCGTTTCTATGCGGGTTTGGCGGGTATCGCTAAAACTTGCATAGGGTCGATTCTGAGGGTGTTACAAAGACTTAGGCAAAACCCGAATATTTGGCATCAATATTTATATAGATAGATTGAGACGCTAATATGGTTGTGCCAAATGTACATAGATGAGATATTGAATGAGTTCAATATGGAAACTACAAGAAAGGTTCTTGTCGCACAGAAAGGATTGAATCGAAATTCAAGTGTATTGACACTTGGTAAGTGAAATAAAGATTCAAGTATTGATTTATACTTGGTGAATAAAATCACAGAGAGTATTTTGATCATACTATGATATGTACAAATCCAGATATGTCCTATGCTCTAAATGTTATGAGTATATACCAGAATGATTGATAAGATGATTATTGGACGATAGTAACAATATTATTATGATCTTTTGGAAGAACTAAGAATATATTATTTTGTAGAAGTGACAAATAGATGTTTGGTTCATTCTAAAAGTACTACATTGATACTTGCTTTGTCACAAAGTACAAATTAAGTTTATCTCAATTTAAAACTGTGGGTGACACAATGTAATGGAAAGGAAGTTCCATAATGGTTTTGGATGAGTTACAAAGTTAAGACATTGTGATAGATACTACAACAAAAGGCTAAGTATATGACTGCTATTATAGCAGCAAAAGAGGGCACTTGTGTCAAGTAGTTTATTATCAAACTAGGTGTGGTTCACAGCGGGATAGTACTATGAAGATATATTGTACGACAATATTATCAACATGTTTTAACCCCAAGGAACTAAAGGTCTCACCAAAGGACCAAATTTATACAAAGCCATCTCATTAGAGAATGAATGATGCGTAGAGACACAAAGACATGCAATTACACATGGACCTGAAAGTGTCGGATCCGGAGATCAGTTGACCACTAGCAATCGTGTAAATACAACACCGGAAAGCCATAGGTGTTGAATGCACAAAGGTTTGAAACTAGATTATTGACTCTAGTGCAAGTGGGAGACTGTTGGAGATATGCCCAAGAGGCAATAATAAAGTGGTTATTATCATATCTTCATGCTTATGATAAATGTTTACATACCATGCTATAATTGTATTAACCGAAAACATTAATACTTGTGTGATTTGTAAACATAAAAGAGTCCATAGTAAAGCCTCTTGTTAAACTAGCTTGTTGGTTAATATATGATCATGGTTTCCTGATCATGAACATAGATATGTTATTAACAACAGGGTCATATCATTAGGAGAATGATGTGATGGACATACTCCTATAGTTAAGCGTAGCATAAAGATCAAGTCACTTAATATAGTTCATTTGCTATAAGCTTTCTGATACATAGTAACATAATTCCTTCGACCATGAGATCATGCTAATCACCATCACCGAAAGGATGCTTTGATGACATCAAACACCACACCATAACTGGGTGGTTATAAAGGTGGCATTGAGTGTTCGGAAAGTATGTGTTGAGGCACATGGATCAAGAGTGGGATTTTTCCATCCATATGACGGATAGCTATACTCTGGGCCCTCACGGTGGAATTTCATCCAATTAGCTTGCAAGCATGTGACTGGCTCACAAGGGATCACATATCACGGGAACGAGAAAAGAGTACTTATCTGTAACGAGGTTGAACTAGGTATGCAGAGATACCGACGATCAAACCTCGGATAAGTAAACTATCGCGAGACAAAGGAAAATTGGTATCGTATGTAAGTGGTTCATTCGATCACAAAGTAATCGTATAAATATGTGGGAGCCATATGAATTTCCAGATTCCTCTATTGGTTATTGATCGGAGAAGAGTATCGATCATGTCTGCATAATTCATGAACCGTAGGGAGACACACTTAAGGATTCCATGTTGTTTAGTAGATATGGAATGTGAGTAAAGAGACCGAATGTTGTTAGGAGTCTCGGGTGGGATCCGTAATGTCACGAGGAGATCCGGAATGGTCCGGAGAATAAGATTCATATAAGGAAAGTCCAATTTCGAAGTTCTGGAATGATTCTGGTATTTTCACCGGAATATTCTAGAAGGGTCTAGAAGGTTCATTGATCCAGAAGGGGAAGGGTACATGGATGTGTCATGAAAAAGTTTAATGGTTGCATCATGTCCTAGGTCACTTGGCTAGACACTTGGAAGAGAGAAATCAAACTCTAATTTGAAAGTCAAAAAGGCAGTTTAAAAAAGTCAAATCCCAACATGGTTTCCGAGTTAGGGAGGGTTTCCGAGTTAGGGAGGGTTTCCACCTGGGTTGGGAACACCCTTGTACACCCCCACCTATATAAGGAGGGGTAGGGGCGCACCCCAAGGTATCCCCCTTGACCTAGGCGCCCAAGAAACCCTAGGTTGGCCGCCGCCCCCCTCTCTAGTTGCGACCAATCTAGATCTCCTCTAAACGGCTACCGACTAGCTAAACTCTAGTTGCTAGCTACCTCTAAACCTCAGCCCTCTAAACCCTAGATCGCCGGGGCTCTCTCTACTCCACCATACTCTCTCCGGCTTAGGCAAAGCCCTGCAGGATCTCCTCTCTACTTCCGACACCACGCTGTCGTGCTGCCGGAATCGCAAGGAGAGAGCTACAACCTCCGTTGCCTGCTGGAACAAGGGAGAGGAAGGTCTTCATCAAGTACCGTACGTGTGACGGACTGCGGGAGCGCTGCCAGAACGCGGCGCCGGAAGGATCGTCTATGCGATCTTGAGATCGACAAGTGTACGACTACATCAGCCACGAGAATCTGCTCTCGTTAACCGCTTTGGAATCTTCGAGGGTGAGTGCTTCTATCGACTCGTTGCTACAATCTAGTAGATAGATCTTGGCTTGTTTGTGTGCATGCGGTAGATTTTTTTTGTTTTCCATGCTACGAACCCCTACAAAATGAGTAAACTTTAATTGTAATACACTAGTCTTAAAGTTGGGGAAAGCTTCCTACTGATATTTAAAAACTAATAAGAATACTCAACTACTAAGAATATTGGTATCTTTCTAAAAGTTATTATAAGAATATTGAAAGGTTTGCACCTTGGTCTTGTTATAGAAGGTGAACATTTCATGATGTGACTACAGTTAAATTTTTAATCGCTCAATTTAGAAATCCCTAGTAAAAGGAATCGATTGGTTTAGAAATCCCTTGCAAGACAATGATACCTTGGTGGAAACCTGAATCTAGCTTCTTGTTACATTGTTTTACATAAGAGAGAAATATAGTAAAATATATAGTCCTTCTATAGAAGTTGAGCCTCACTGGAGATTTAAAAACATAGAAACTATCATGAGAGAGCATTTGTGTGGCATGTTAGTCTGACAAAGAACGGGAAGCTATATAACTAAGCATTATTGCCGAAGTCATAATAATGAGACAGTACAAAAAAATCAAGTAACATATATAACACAAAATTGAAGGCTTTGATACATGATTTCTTATATCTAACAACTAAAAAGCTATTGCTCGACACCTATCAACAAACAGAGTAAAACGTATAGAATTTATGTTTGAATGCTACATGTGTAGTTATACTGCCTTTGTGGATGATAAAAGATTAAGTAACAAAAACATTTATGATTTAATATAACTTCAAATATTTTCTCAAGTCTGAAACTATACAACAAAATAAAGATAAGAGGCAAATGAAACAAAAGTTTGGATTTTATATTTATGCACATAAAATTTTGGGCTGGGACAGTTTTGGCTTGAGATGAAGCCAATTTTGATCGGATAGAGATAGAACACAGAAGCAAATATAACATATGAAATCAATTGTCCCAAGTAATATATAAACATAAACAAGAGACACGTGCAAAAATCAATTAGTTCTGATGTATAGTATCGTACTTGTAGCAGCTTGTGGCTAGTGGAAATATAGGTGAATGACATGTACGAACAATGTCATTTCAAAGAATTCATCGTATTAACCTATCCTTGTAATCATAGATGGGCGGGCGGGGATAATTTTACTAACAACTTCATTTTTCTACATAATTATGAATTAAGTTGAGAACATCAGAAATATGTAGGAAGCACATGGTGAAACCTCCAATGGGATTGCGAGATGGTTATAAATAGGCTGAGCATTCAAAGCACAACATAGTGTAAGAAAGTATTACTAAAACTCCAGATATGGACTAAAGAATAAATGTTGAGGAACTAACCTTCATGGATGAAATGTGAGCTAGACTACTGATAGTTAAGTTCTTCCATCTTTTGCATGACCTCATCCTACATTGTTATGGATACAAATAAGTTTAAGTATACATCATTTTTTTGCGGAACCGATATAATCTTGAAAAAAAATCTAGTGTTGCAAATAGCAATACAATTACAAATGTGTTGTTTGTTATATATGTGTTTCAATATAATATTGTGGAAATCTGATATTTATTTATCGTGATGTCAATACCAATATCCTTTTTTTATTCAATTAGAATTTCAATAGCATAACTTAGACTCTTGAAATATGGCTTCCTTGGGACATTTATTTGATTATAACGAAGATATTTTTTTCCATACGACTCACACGAGCCGGGTTTCATTATCGACGGATAATAGAACAATAGTCTTGTTAAGGTAGAGAAAAAAGGAAAATAAGTTCAACATAACCAACAAACGCCCACTCCACAAGTCTCGACCGAAACTGCAAGAGTGCAAACTTGACAGCCTAAACACACAAAGGCCCACAGGGCAACAAATAGTTTTTAAGTACGAAAGACAGTACACCCAGCAATATCAGTTCTCCAGCGTTACTAATCCCCAATGATATCCACATCATCGTGCTCATCACCATTTCAGACCCTCAGTGTTGAAGCTCGATGTGCCATGTCATGCACCTGGGTAGCCATCCTCTGCAGACGATCAACACCATCGACCAGCAAATCCCGACCCCGTTCATTTTGAAGACCTGCCCGGTAACGAAGGAAGGAACACATGTAACATATTAATCTCAGAGGGAAAGAAATCATTTTCCCTTCAAAGCATGAACGATTCCTAGTCTTCCACAAAGCCCAAAAAAGAACAGCAATACAAATGATATGAAAGTTAAATCAAAGGGAAGAAATTTCATAACCCACCAATACTGGGTAAAACAAGAGGGCCTAGTTTGTGCTCCAATGACACTAGCAATGGAACTCCACATGTAAACAACACCAGTGAAAGTGAGAAATAAGTGATTTATGGATTCCTCTGAGGGGCAAAAAATGGCAAATGTAACTACCAAACCACTTCTTTTCATGTTGTCCTTAGTAGTAAATGCATTATGCCAGATTAGCTAGAGCCAAATTTTAATTTTCAGAGTCAACCTAGCTTTCCACATATGTTTAAAGGATCTATCAGGGCCCACATCAAACAACTTGTTACACAACGATTTAACCGAGAAAATCCCCCGACTTGGTATACTTTCATTTAGGTTTATCACACTCCTCACTCAACCTCAGGAGAGACAGCATGTTCCTAAGCTCATGCCCAATGAGCCACCAACCTAGAAATTAATCACCTTCTAAAAGTGAAAAACCATCCTAGATCATACATCTCGCTAACAGTGCCAGTCTGTTGGTTGCAAATGTCATAGACATCAGGAAATTTTTCACAAAGGGATAGCAAGTGGAAGATGGCTATTGAACTAAGTACAGACTGAACCAAGATTAGCCTTCCCCCTTGTGTCAACATGTGCTTTTTCCAGGCTGCGAGGCGATTTCTAATTTTGTCAATTAGGGCCTGGAAATCTTCCTTACGTGCTTTCCGGCAGTCCGAGGTATATGATAGGCAGATTAGCAATCTTTCAGGTAAAGGTGTTGCTAAATACTTGAGTTGCTTCTTCACTGCAAAACAAAGGCGAAATTGAACTCTTATTCAGATTACACTTCAGATCTGATGCGTTTCCAAACAAGTCCAGTATATGCATGATAGCGACAGTGTATTGTTGCTCAACTTTGAGAAAAAGAATAACATCGTCTGCATAGATAGACATGCCTTCGTCGTCAGCTTTGTTGATTAAGAGGGCTTAGAGCATCCATGACTAAAATAAAAAGCATAGGCGACAAAGCGTCTTCTTGACTTAATCCTCTGGCATGCCAAATCTTCGAACCTGGAATTCCATTGAGCAGTGTTAGAGTATACGTATATGTTAGGAATAGACTAGGTTACTTGTCTTATACTCCAAGTAGGTTACTTGTCTTGTACTCCAAGTCGATCCATGTACGTCTATATATACTCGTCCGAGCGGCTCAATAATACACCCATCATATTCCGCAATCTCTCTCTCTTTACCCTTCAACATGGTATCAGAGCGGCACGGTCCTTGACCTAGCCGCCGCCTCCGCTTCCGCCGCGCCGCCCCCGGGGAGGTCGATCTCCATGATCTCCGCCGGGGGCCGCGCAACCCGTACGCAGGGTTCGTCCGCCGATCCGTGATCGCCTGCCCTGCAAGTTTTTTTTTTCGATCTCTTGATCGGTTTTTTTTTTGGTTTACCGATCTTAGATCGGATTGCGTCGCCCATCGCCGTCGTCATCGCCGCGCCTCTACTCCGACCATCGGCATCGACGATCTACACCGCGCCCGTGCGCCTGTCACCTGCGCCGCTGTGCCTTCCTCGGTAGGCCGTCGTGGCCTCATGACAGGCTGCCGCGCACCACGGCCGGCTGCTGCGGCTTCCTCGGAAGGCTGCCGCGGCCGGCCCCCCCTCGCCCCTCGGATTGTCTTCGCCGTCATCGCCCGGGATTGCACCGACAACGACGCCGCGGATTCCGATCTGCCGTCGTCACGGACTTGGCACGTATAGCGCCGCCGTCGGTCTGATCAACCGATCTGGCGCTCGTCTCCTCCGAGTACGTCCCCGAGCACGCGCCTACCACCGATCGAGCATCGGGCTGTCGCTGTGTCGCCCCTTCGGGCCATAGCGTGGCCGCCTTTGGTCCCCGCCGCCGGCTACCAACGCGCCTTCTCAGGTGTGTCCGTCACTGGTGGTTCTCACACCGCTGCACCGAATCGCGCCCTGCAGCTACGCCGCCCCATCGGGCAGTAGCATCGCTGCACGCGGTCATCGCCGTCACCCCGCAAGGACGTCGCAGGCTTCCACCGCGCCACCTCCCTCGGCGCGGGTCGCCGCCATCCGCGCATGGTCTTCGTCACGTCGCTGGGTTATTCCTCGCCTACTTCGAGCACCGCCGCCGCATCTCCACAGGTAGCCTGCATGGCCACTCCTGGCTGTCGTAGGTCCCGCCGACTACCCCTCCGTCTAGGCATCCAGTCTGACCACTCCTGGTCGTCGCTGGTTCGCCGCCTTGTACGTCTTCGTCCAGCACGACTTCGTCGCCATCGTCCTCGCCTCGTCCTCGACCACACCTACTCGTCTACTCCGACAACCGCGGCCTGCATCGGCACCTCGCCGATCTGCGCAACGCAACCGTCATAGAGTCCTCCTCTGCTAGTCTCCTCTCTGACATGGCGTGAAGTTGTTTCTACTGGTCCCGTTCTTCGCATGCCCGGTACTGGCAACACCGGTGTGTGCCTTCGTCCCCGACGCGTTCCCGAGTCTGGCAAGCCCGGTTGTAGCGCCTCGTCTTCATTGGCTTTGACAAGGTCTTCATCGGCATCGACTACCTCCTCTACGTCTGCCTCGACTGCGTCACTGACTTCGTGTTCGCATACTCGGTTTTGGCACAACCAGAGTATGCCTTCGTCCCCGACGTGCGCCTGGTTTTGGCAAAGCCATGGCCGCACCTCGTCCTCGACGGCTCGGACTGCATCGGCTTCGGCATCGCTCTCTCCGACGACTGCCCTGACGCGTCTCCGTCCTTCTACTGGCTGTACTACGTGCACGCGGCTTAATATGCGGCTACCTCGACACCAGCAACCCCGACCACGACATCGACCACAGCGACCCCTTGCACGGCTACCTCGACCAAGGTTGCAGCACCCACCGCTCTCAGCTCACTCGACACCGGCACAAGGGCTACCACCTCGCATGAGCTCCTCACCAGCATCCTCTACGGTCCAAGCTTCTGCGACGTGACACCGTCCATGACGTTCCCGCTACCACTGCGGGGGATGTCAGCGCACTGGTCTACTTCGGCTCTCCAGTCTGACCGTTCGCAACGTTCCAGTTGTTCACGATGCTACCGCTACGAATGCGAGGAATGTTAGAGTATACGTATATGTTAGGGATAGACTAGGTTACTTGTCTTGTACTCCAAGTAGGTTACTTGTCTTGTACTCCAAATCGATCCATGTACGCCTATATATACTCGCCCGAGCGGCTCAATAATACACCCATCATATTCCGCAATCTCTCTCTCCCTTTACCCTTCAACAAGCAGAATTAAGGAGGAGGATGTAGCTAAAATCAAGGAAATCCAATCTCTCCACCGCTGACCAAAATCCTTCTGCGTTAACACCTCTAGTAAGAACTGCCATGCAAATCGATGAAAGATCACAACTAAATGATAAATAGTTTGTCGGTCGGATCTTTAACTTTACACACTTTTTTTGCTCTGATACCATATTAAACTCGTGCATCAATCAATTCTTCCAGTAGGCCAAACTGGTGGAGAATAGCAAGCAACATATTTCCGCATTAATATCATGATCACCAACGGCGTGAACCCCTGAACGACTGCAGGGAACAACTAAATGAGTTGATTGGCATGCAAACACCCAAAGCTAATAGATGAACGACTGCAGGGAAAAACGACATTATCCATGGTCTTATGGACACGAAGTGGTTCACCAAGCTGCATGCACAACTCCTAATATGATAGTCTCATAGTCTGGCAGCGATGAGAGTGATAGACATCTCCCGGCAACCATGTGATGCAAGCTTTGACCTGTGAGACTCGCTAGGCATTACTTGATCCTTACATGGTTATTTCTTACTTAACCATGTAGAAAATAAGCATTGCCTCTGTTCATCTATGTGTGCTAGGCAGCAGCTTCGTAGGTATGGCGGCATCAGAGCGTAAGTTGGGGTGCTAACTGCCATGAATGCTTGACCATCACCTGATGGTTGCCATTTGTATCTGAATGGGAAGGAGAGAAATAATCCGATTCTATTAATCTCTTTGTGCAGCTAGGGGAAACTATTCTGTTTCTTGAGTTAGCAAGATGCATGTATGGCTTGAGCAAAGGGTCCAAATGGCAACCATCTTTTATTCTTTTGCCTTTGCACGATTTTTTGTCTACTACTATGAATTGTGTGTTTGTTAGTCACATTTGTTCTTGGTCCCTAAACTCAAGATCTCACGGTCTAATTAATAATAGTGATGATGTGGATTATCATGGTGACTTCCAAGGAGTAGGCAACTAGGCTAACATATATTTTCCTAACAGGTCCATCCTGAACGATGTGGTGATAGCAAAACACATTTCTACACATACTGGATGGTAAGATTTGATCAATTAATAGGGAATTTTTTCTATGAAGGATCATGTTTAATTAATATATTCTGGACATGTGTTCTTGATCTGGACCGAAGAGATAGGAAAGATGGGTGTTCTAACTTACGTTGTGCTGGCTTTGTACGGGTAAACTTAGCTACAATTACTCCAGGAGATACATTGGAGCCATCTAATGGACAAACCAGCATTACGTTGCAGATATTTAAGGTATGATTTTAAAAGCGGTAACCTTTTGGTAAGGAAACAAGGTAACTTAGCAAACAACTAAACATAATCCTAGCAGTTCCTTTCACCTGAAAGATGTATAGACAACGTTGAAAAAATAGGAATGGGGCACTCTCTATTCCTTAGTCACCTAAGATTTTGACTTTAATTGATTATGTTTGTTGTACAACTTTAAAGTATAATAATAGTTTGTGTTATCTCGCTGATGGATGGTTTCGATCTGTCGGGCCATCACGTTTCGGTCCTAGCTCGTTGAGCTATTTTTTCGGAAATAGACGTATTTATTAACAAAATTGTTTAATGCTTACATCCGGCCTCTGCATAACCAAGATGCACACAGTCACACGAACGACAGAACTAAGACAAAAAGTAGACAATCATTACAAAAAGACACTATCGAAATAAATGTCTAGAATCTAAGATAGATCAATCCTCAGATCACGCGGCCATCCATGTCGGGAGAAAATATCCCTCGCCGTGTCCTCCAATCGCGTACATCCCTCCATAAGTAAGTCGCGAAAATCCATGCGTTGGAGAATATTCCATGATCGGAGGTGAAAGAGACTGAAAGCAGTCGTATATTGATCTCAATCAGATTACAGAGTATATATATCAGAGAGAGAGGGAGGTTGAGATCCTAAGTAGACCCACATGTTTGTGCATGGATAAGGATAAAGGAGGAAGACTAGTTCTACTAGGTTACAGAGTGTACATAGTCTAACACCCCCCGCGGTGTCAACGGGAGCTTCCCAAACGGTGAGACTGGAGCGAAACTCGAGGAAGGGCGCCGAAGTTAATCCCTTGGTGAAAATATCCGCGAACTGAGAGGTAGTGGGAACATGTAGAACCCGAACCTCGCCGAGTTGCACCTTGTCTCGAACAAAGTGAATGTCCACCTCAATATGCTTCGTGCGACGATGCTGGACAGGGTTTGCGGATAGGTACACCGCAGGAGTTCCTGCAAAAGCTGATGAATCCAACAACATGAGCGACAACACGATACTCTGCTTCAGCACTAGACCAGCACACCATTATTTGTCGTTTGGCAGACCAAGAGATGAGATTTTCACCAAGAAAGACACAGAAACCGGTGGTGGAGCGACGGGTGTCAGGACAGCCGGCCCAATTGGTGTCAGAATAGGCGACCAAGGAAGAGGTGGAAGATGGGATAAGTAGGGTGCCATGGTCAAGTGTACCCTTGATGTAACGAATGATTCGTTTGACAAGATTGAGATGAGTGGAACGAGGGGCGTGCATGAAGAGACATGTCTGATGAACAGCATAAGAAATCTCGGGACGAGTAAGAGTGAGGTACTGGAGAGCGCCAACAAGACTGCGGTAGTGAGTTGGATCGTCGAGAAGATCATCGTCGGTGAGAGAGGTTTTGGAACCAGAATCAATAGGAGTGGTAACGGGGTTGCAGTCCGTCATACCGGCGCGCTGGATAAGCTCGAGAGAGTATTGTTTTTGCGAAAGATGGAGGCCGGCGGAGGTGCGAGAGGCAGAGATGCCGAGGAAGTGACTAAGTGGCCCAAGATCAGTCATAGAGAACTCAGAACTGAGAGTGGAGATGATGTGATCAAGAAAACTAGTGGAGGAGGCGTTAAGAATAATGTCGTCGACATACAGTAGAAGATAAGCGGTGTGATCAGGAGTACGAAGAACAAAGAGAGAGGTGTCGGATTTGGAGGCTTGGAAACCAATGGTGGCGACGTAGGTGGCGAAGCGAGTAAACCAGGCCCGAGGGGCTTGTTTTAGGCCGTAGAGGGATTTCTTGAGAAGACAAACATGGGAAGGATGTGTTGGGTCTTCGAATCCTAGGGGCTGTTGGCAGTAGACAACCTCCGAGAGATGGCCGTGGAGAAACGCATTTTTGACATCGAGTTGGTGGATAGGCCAATGACAGGAAACAACTAGAGAAAGAACAAGACGGATGGTGCTGGTTTTGACGACGGCGCTAAAGGTCTCGTCATAGTCGACGCCATGTTCCTGAGAGAAACCGCGAACGACCCAACGGGCTTTGTAGCGAGCAAGAGAGCCGTCATAATGATGTTTGTGGCGATAGACCCATTTTCCACTAACAATATTCGCATTTGGAGGCCTGGGAACAAGTGTCCATATGTGGTTCTGGAGAAGGGCATCGTGCTCGGAGCGCATGGCAGAGGACCAGTGGGGGTCAGCGAGGGTGTGCTTGTACGTGCGAGGCAGAGGAGAAACGACGGCAGCGATATTGAATAGACGACGAGGTCGGACGATACCGTGCTGGAGCTGTGTAGTCATAGATCGTATCGGGGGTGGATGGGCCGTCCGGGTGCAATGGCTAGGTGGGGTAGGTGGGTCGGGTGGGGAGGGCCCAGGGGATGGCTGGTTGGGGCTAGTAGGGCCGGTGGAGGGAGAGCGATGCGAGGCCAGGGGGTGGGCATCGGGATCGGGAAGGGCGGTTGCATGTGGCCGCATGCGATCGACGTGGGAGTCGGGCGCGAGCGGGCGGATAGGGTGGGTAAAATCGTATGAAGCGGGGTCGCTAGGAGGTGGAGAGGAGGAGTACGGGAAAAGTTTTCGTCAAAAGTTATGTGACGGGAGATGTACATGCGTTGGGTGGGAATGTGGAGACAGCGGTAGCCCTTGTGTTCGGTAGCATAGCCAATGAAGACACATGGAAGAGAACGAGGGGCTAGTTTAGCCGTAAACACACAAATGATCATACGAAGGGACCTGACGGTGAAGAATTTCATGGGGGGGTTTTAAGATCTAGGGGTTTTGTAGGACGAATGTTGAGGAGAAGAGTGGCGGAGTGTAGGGCTTCAGCCCAAAAACGAGGGGGCATGCAGGCTTGGATGAGAAGGGTTCGGGTGACGTCGTTAGTGGTGCGAATGGCGCGTTCGGCCTTTCCGTTCTGAGCGGAAGTGTAGGGGCATGAAAAACGAAGGATGGTGCCGTGAGGGGCAAAGAAGGACCGATTTTGATCATTATCAAATTCTTTTCCATTGTCGCACTGGATGGTGGCGATGACACAGTCGTAGTGCGTGCGGACATAGGCATGGAAGTGAGCGAGGGTGTCTGGAACATCAGACTTGGCGCGGATTGGAAAAGACCACATATTATGCGAGAAATTGTCGAGAAGTATAAGATAAAATTTAAAGTGAGAGTTACTAAAGAGAGGGGCAGTCCAAAGATCACAATGAAGTAATTCAAAAGCAGCGGAAGTTTTTGTCAAAGAATTACAAAAAGGGAGGCGTACATGCTTTCCTAATTGGCATGCCTCACATAGGTGGCCTATTTTATTACAAGGAAATCGTTTATTAAAACTAGAAGAAACACCGGGATGGCCAAGACGGCGGTGCCAGAGATCCTTCGATGGAGAGGAGGCCTGGAGAGCGATGCTGAAGGGGGAGGACGCTGGAAAGATGGGTAGAGGTCGCCAAGACTGTCACATCGGTGAATGACCTCCTTGATGCGAAAATCCTTCACAGAGAGGCCATAAGGGTCAAATTCCATAGATAGGTTGTTGTCAGTTGTAAAACGCCTAACAGATAAGAGATCCTTGATGATATTAGGGACTACGAGAACATGGTTTAAAGATAAAGGACGGGTAGCTGAATTAAAGGAGGAGGAGCCAACGTGTGTTATCAGGACAGAGGAGCCATTGCCAAATACGATAGGAGACAACGTATGAACAGGGCGAGCATGCAACAAAGTACCTGCGTGGCCGGTCATGTGGGCCGAAGCGCCAGTATCCGCAACCCAGCCTCCAGTGCCGAGGGAGAGGTCATGCAGGGCACCGAGCAGCGCCGATTGGTTGAAGGAGGCGACGTTGCTGGTGCTGGGTGTCGTCGCGAGCGAGGAAGGAGAGCCGAAGGCGACCGGAGCTGTGGTTGTCGTGGAGGCAGGCGTCCCGAACGACGCGGGCAAAAGGAATAGAGCAGGCGTGGGCGGCGACAGACCGTAGTGCAGAGAGGCCGCGACAGACGGTGGCGCAGCGTACGGCGGGACGCCGTAGTGGCCCGGGTACTGCACCGTGGCGAAGGAGGTGAAGGCCAACGCGGCGGCAGGAGGGCGGGAGCCGAGGATGCTGGGGGCCATGGCCGGACGGGGCGGCGTGGCGAAGGGAAGCTGCCAAGCCTGGACGTAGCCAGTCCAGGGGCGGGCGGGAGCAGCGTTGTGATTGTACCCGCCATGATTTCTGTTGCGCTTCCGCTTCTGGTTACCTTGGTTCGGAGAGGGAGTGCTGGGCGAGCCGTACGTGCCCTGGCCACCGTGGCGGTTGACGGAGAGGAGCGCGGTGGTGGAGCCGGTGGAGGGCGAGGAGGAGCCCGCGGTCTGCATCTCGTCCATGGAGAGCTTGTCGACGGCGGTCGCGAAGGTGATGGTGGCGGCTTGATCCTGGATGAGCTTGCCGGCGGTGGAGGCCGCGGACGAGTTTGAGGATGAGGGCGTGGCTGGCCAGCGGGAAGCCCACGTCGCGGAGGGCGTCGGAGATGGCTTTGAGGCGAGCGCAGTACGTGCTCAGCGACGTGTCCAACTGCTTGAGCTGCTGAAGCTCCTCTGTGAGGTTCATGGCCCGAGCCATGCCATTGTTGAGGAAGACAGCCTCGACGGCGGCCCAGATATCGCGCGCGGTGGAGGTTGGAGTATACACCATGCTGCGCAGGTCGGCGGAGAGGGTGGATCAGAGCCACCGCTTGACACAGAGGTCCTTGAGGTGCCATTCCCGATCCTCAAGATGCGGAACAGCGTCGGCGGCGATGTGGTCGAGGACGTGGTAGATCTCGAGTTGGAGCTCGAGGGCTTCGCGCCAGGCGCCGTAAGATCCGTGGAGGAGGTTGAGCGGCTCGTCGACGACGCCCGAGAAGGAGACGAGGCTGAGGGAGTAAGAATTGTGGACGGGGGCAGCCGGAGCGGCAGGGGCAAGGGCGCCACCAGTAGAAGCGGCATGGGCAGTGGCGCCGCCGACAGGAGCGGCGGGGTGAGAGGAGAGGGCATAGGAAGTGGCCGCACTAGTGGCGGCTCTGGTGGCCATCGGAGGAGAGAGGAGGATCGATTAGAATACTGATACCATGAAAGAGACTGAAAGCAGTCGTATATTGATCTCAATCAGATTATAGAGTATATATATCAGAGAGAGAGAGAGGGAGGTTGAGATCCTAAGTAGACGCACACGTTTGTGCATGGATAAGGATAAAGGAGGAAGACCAGTTCTACCAGGTTACAGAGTGTACATAGTCTAACAGGAGGATAGTCGTGGATCGATAAATAACCTGCAGAGTAAAAGATACAATGTTATTAAATATTTTGTCATTTATACAAAACCATAGCGACCATATAATGTCAAGCGCTCTCATCCTAAACAAAGTTCTGTACTTATCAACAATTCCATGCAACCAATTACCAAAAACATTTTTTACAGAACATGGAGGAGATAAACCAGAAGCTATTTGGATTATCTCATCTTGATGATAAAAAACACATTGTGTACTTCCATGCCAATTCCTCTTTGCACGATTATCCTTTGTTAGAATTACCCCTTTTCGTAGATACCATGCAAATATCTTCGTCTTAAGGGATATTTTTATTTTCCAAATTTTACTATTATCATCGACCGGGATATCAGGTTGGACCAAAGTTTTATATAGTGAGCCAACAGAAAATTTACCACTTTCTAGTAATTTCCATTTGAACACGTCAACATCGTCTGACAATTGTATCATGGATAATCGTAATAATAGATTGTTCCAAGATAACAGTCTAGGTCCGATGAGACTTCTTCTGAAAGACACATTAGGAGGATAGTCTTCCATCACTGTGGAAATTGTATCCCCTTTGTGTCTAACAATCGAATATAGAGCTGGATATTGTTCACGAAGAGTAGTTTGGTCAAGCCATCTATCTTTCCAAAACCTAATCTGTGATCCATCCTTAATCTCGAAAGCACCAAAACGAAAGAAATGTTTTTTGGTGGCCATAAGACCCGCCCAAAAATGTGAATCTCCGGGTTTCCAAACCACTTGAGACATAGCTTTGGACCCCACATATTTCCTCCAAAATATGGTTTGCCAAACACCATCTTCTGTAAGTAGTTTAAAAAGCCATTTGACCAGAAGCGCGGTGCTTTTGACTTGCAAATCGTGTATGACCAGTCCACCAAACTCCTTCGGGCGGCAAACCACATTCCATCTGGCCAGTCGATATTTCTTTTTCTCACTATCCCCTTGCCAAAATAATCTTGAACGGAAATAATCCACTTTGTTTAAGACCCTTTTTGGTAATTGGAAAAACGAGATCATATACAGTACCATATTAGCAAGTACTGAATTTATGAGTACTAGTATTCCACCAAGGGATAACAATTTACCTTTCCAACTATTAAGATGTTTTTGTAGCCTTTCTTCAACAAGTTTCCATTCAGCAATTGTGAGACACCGATAATGAATCGGTATTCCCAAATAATTGATTGGAAACTGACCCTGACCACAGCCGAAAAGTTCAGCATATAGGTGGGCCTCGCCAAAACAATACAAATCACTCTGATGAAAGTTTATTTTAAGCCCAGATAGCTGCTCGAATGCTGATAATATTAATTTCAGATTCTTAGCCTTCTCCAGATCATGTTTCATAAAAAGAATTGTGTCACTGGCATATTAAAGAATAGAAAGTCCACCAACAATAAGATGTGGAACTACTCCTTTAATTTGACCATCAGTCTTTGCTCTCTCAATAAGGATAGCCAACATATCAGCCACTATATTAAATAGTAAAGGCGATAATGAATCCCCTTGTCTCAGTCTTTTCTTGGTCTGAAAGTATTTGCCAGTATCTTCATTTACATTAATGGCAACACTACCCCCAGACATAAATGACTGAATAAGAGCGCGCCACTCATCAGAAAAACCTTTCATGTGGAGTGTTTGTTGGAGGAAAGACCAATTAACTTTGTCGTATGTCTTCTCAAAGTTAATCTTGAATAGTACACCATTTAATTTTTTTAGTGTAGTTCATGGATTGTTTCATGCAGAATTACAACACCATCTAGGATATTTCTTCCTTGCATGAATGCAGTTTGAGATGGGCTAACAACATTGTCAACAACTGAGTTTAGTCTAATCGTGGCAACTTTAGTAAAAATCTTAAAGCTAACGTTAAGCAAACAGATTGGATGATACTGTTGTATATGTTCTGCATTGTTAACCTTAGGTAGTAAAATTACATTGCCAAATTTTAGTCCAAAGAGATCCAATTGTTCGACTTATAAAAACCCAAACAAATTCATGAGGTCCTCCTTGATAATGTCCCAGAATTTTTGGTAAAATCCCGCTGGGAAGCCATCAGGTCCTGGTGCTTTGTTATGTTCCATTTGAAAAACCGCTTTCTTGACCTCTTACTCGGTATATGAGGCAGTTAGAAAGCTATTTTCTTCATAAGAAACTTGGGGGATATCAGACGTTTGGGACTCATCCATAGAGAAAGAATTTTCCGCCGGGGCCCCAAACAAGGATTTATAATAGGTATTATTAATGACTTCAGATGCTTTTGTCCCTCAATCATACCTTCATCCTGAATCAGAGAGTGAATAAGTTTCTTCTTATTCTTGCCATTGGCAACAGCATGGAAGTACCTAGTATTCGCATCCCCTTCCAGAATGAATTTTGCTTTAGAGCGTTGATACCATTTGAGTTCCTCCTCGCGTAAAAGTCGGGCTATCTCCGCATTCGATTGGCTTTTAAGCTCAATTTCTTGTGCAGTTAATGGCCTGACCTCCGCCGAAGCCTCTAAGTCATCAATTATAGATGTTAGGCGTAGTTTTTCGTTTTTAAGGATACCAGCTGTGTGCCTGGCCCAGCCCCGAAGGAACTTGCGTAAAGTATGCATTTTGTTATTCCATCATAGGATAGGCGTTTGGCCACCGATCGGTTTCACCCAAATAGCCTTAACCATCTCGTAAAAATCATCACAGATCATCCAACCGAGTTTAAATTTAAACTCATTCGTAGAATTCCGTGACGGTGATCCAAAAGATAAAAGTAAAGGAGCATGATCCGACAAATCCTCAATACGCTCTAAAGCGCGAACAGTTACCATAGAAAACTTTTGTCCCCAGTCAGTATCCATAAGCACTCTATCTTATTGAGCTACTACCAGGATTAGAGAACATCGTCTCCTAGTGGAGCAATGTACTCACTAAGCCTTAAGAGCAATGGATTCTTCACACTTCACGGCCTCATTGGAGTTAAAAGGACTCCCTCCACTTTATGGTTATTTGTTCCTCTTTGCACTAACATGTGCACTTTGCACACACGATAAACCGTATTTTGAAAAAAAACTGCCTACACATATCCGGCTTAAAATCAGCCCATGCACATTTTTTCATAATATTATTCTAATAATAAGGAAAATAAGCCCACTAAGCTGCTACTACAAACCAAAAATGTGATACTACTAATCCCGCTCACGGTTTGGTCTAAACACTAGCTAAACCACATATAACCAGATCAACAATTTGCTTTTGGTTCGCCGGTTTTTTGATCCAACCCACAAGTTGAAAACTTGGCTTGGTTGAGACGGGCTGGACCCAACAATACCGTCCAAGTATTTTCGAACAGGGGGGTCGTGAAGGACCTCGAGAGTTGCATCCATTCCAGAGCGGTGGGTACATTTTACATGATAGGCCCTTATAGAAAATGGAAAACACAACTAAGGCCTAAACATTTATACAAAGGACCTTGAAAGTATAAAAAACACAATCGACTCCTCGGTCCTCTCCACCGACGGAGAGCCTCCAAAACGCTGGCCACCTTGACGCCATCTGGGACGAACCACTTGACAACAGGAAGGTGCAGGTTCCAACGTGAATCTCATGAGAAGGGTCTCCAAACTTGAGGTTGAGCATAACACCCTCATGGTGCCTTGAAAATCCGCCCTTGTAGCCGCAGATCGCGGACGAAAAAATGCCCCACGCATGTGAAGCTTGATGTTGCAGAAGGCACTTGAATTCCCACCTTGTAGACGCATTGGAGGACATGATGCTTCCCTTCTTCTCCTCGCCGTCACTGCCGGCCAGTCACGATGGTGTTCATTTAGCTAGATCAGCGATCATTGGTCTTCCCATTATGGGAAGAGGATCGGAGATTTGTGAACAAAATAACGGTAATACCTGAACGGTACATCAGCAGGGACAAAGCAGTCTTGAGAGGATTGGTGTCAGTTGACGCCAATGAAAAGTGGGAAATTCCTCACTAATTAGTACTAATTTATGTTTATTTATGGAGAATGACCTCAACATAATAGATAAAATTATAGAGATGATAAAATTGACACTTTATCTAGCTCCGTCCCTGCGTCAACGCAATCTGATGGGACCTTGAGCTTTTGGAGCTCAATGCCTTAGCTTTTTGTCTTGAAACCTACTACTCTCTCTAACCCATATCAGTTGACTCTAATTTGTCTAGATTCGTATCTAGACAAACTAGAGTCAACTGATATGGGTCGGAGGGAATAGCTACATGACACACAAGTTTATTGTGTATCAGAACTTTCTGTGTCGACCAATTAGTCACTATCCTTGTGCTAGGTTAAGTGGTTCACTGTGAGCTACTCCCTCCTTCCACGAAAGACCGTACTTCCAATTTTTCTAGAGTCAAATTATTTTAGACTTTGACCAAGTTTACACAAAAATAACAATATTTATGAAACTTAATAGCTATATGATGAAAATATATTTCAGCATTCTATGTCGACATTGGCGGATCCTTTTGGTTTTGTTAACTTCTATGGGTAGTGTTTTATATGAGCAAAAAAAGAATGAACGTTGAGCTTTTTGGACAAGGTATAAAAGGAGATCTTAGCGTAGGCTATTTACGTGCAGTATGTATACCTATGAACATAATTCTCATGGTTCACTTTGAAATCATCCTAGGAAAGACAAGTATTTATGGTTTGTATGGTTTTAGACGTGCTTTGTTTCTGATTTTATATATAGTTATTAAATATCGAATTCAAGATAAAGTTATAATATCATTATTTTTCACCTTTTTATAAGATGTTTTGTAATGAATGGCATCAAAATTGCTACTGCAGAGTCAAGAAGATGGACACTGGTGGCTGCATTTTGGACATGATATCAATAATCTTAACCCAGTGAGGTATTGGCCAAAAATTCTTCTAGTTAACATGCAAGACCATGCAGGTAGTATAGTATGGGGATTGGGGAGGAACTACCGGGTCGTACAATGAGAAAATTAGTCCGCCAATGGGGAGTGGGCAGTGGCCACGAAGCAATCCAGCGGCATCTTTTCAAAATGTACAGTATGTCGACGTCAATGGTCAGGGTTGTGATCCCCCTGGGGACAGTGTTCATGCTGTTGAGACTCACAGAAGATGCTATCAAACAGGTGTATTTAGGCTTGAAGTTCAGGGCAACATGTTCTACTATGTGGGTCCAGGTGGCTGCACTAGTTAGCTCCATTGTCCTAACTCTATTCTAGCTTGTATTTCGAAAGTAATCAGATGAAATAAATTGTTTCTGTTTAGTATAATGTTTTTTATGTTCTCATTTTTAATGCATTTGCACAATTATATAAGACGCGTATATCTTAGTTTCCCTAGATTTTGAAATTGCATTCAATTCAAAACTATGGTTTCACTGAAAAGGAGTGTAAGTACAAAAAAATAAGAAAGTATAATTCAGCTACACATAAAGTGTAGCTAGTTTGATGGTGGCCAAATGAGGTTAACAGAGCAATGGTGCAAAGCAGCGATTCTAGCGTACATGGTATACAACAGTGATTCTAGCGTGCATGGTATATAGCGTGCATGCCCCACCTTCTCTCTCCTATCATTTTTATATAGCTTGTGTCCTTTCATTCTCTTCTCTTTCTTACTTTTTGGATTTAACTCATAAACTTAAAATTGTTGTAGCTTGTAAACTAAAAGTCCAATTTTAAAACGGTTTGAATATTTGGATTACTACAATAGAGAGTTTTATAACAAGACCAATATTGAATATATTTTGACAATATTTGAAAATTAAATTCTAAAACCTAATAAATCTTTGAAAAACATTATGAAACCTGAAAAAAATTGTGGAAATAATTTATTTCACCGCATTTCAAATTTGGTTAACTAGAGTTAGAAAAAAATTGGTAATTAACTTTGAGTTCTAACTATAAATTATGTTAACGACAAACATGATCAACAAGTTTTATTGGATTTCATTATTAATCATAACGCTTTATTATGTTTTGAAATTTAGGTTTTTAAATTTTATTAATTTTGGGCTTGTTTAAAAGATCTTACCAAAATAAATACATAGATTCAAACAGAATATTATTTGGATAATTATTCTAATATATACAGCCTTTTGAAATTTAGACTTGAAAATAAAAAAGATGGATTAATGGATGAAAGAGAGAGTACAAGATGTTAGATGAGAGAGAGTGTGTGGGGTACCATATGCATGCAAAGATTCCTTCCAAATCTTAAAGCATATCAAAAAAATTGAATGATGCATGAATACACGCTATCTAGCATGCATGCTAGAAAGACATTTCTGAGCAATGGTGGGAATGGTGGGCTGGAACCCCAAATCTCACATATCTTTATCTCCGCTATTTACTAGTTAAATGGTTGTGCGTTGTCACGGTCCCATCAAGTTAGTTTCTTGTCGCCCATGTAAACATAATACGTATGGAAATTACATAGATAGCCACATAATGTTCCAATAAGATTATACTTAAATTACAATGTAATTTGATAAAATTTGTATGTTGAAATCGTGAGCACAAAAAACTAAAGTCTATTCATAAGGCGCATGTGTGTTGTTATGGAGCATCATACATATATCACAATATTTATTTGTAGACATTCTATTTCATTTTTTAACAAATCCAAATTAGTGATACTTCCTCAAATCTCGTACTTTCCAAATGGAAACACATTTATGTAGTTATAGAAATAACTAGTGCATAAGAAATTAAAATGTTAGGAAAACATTACAAGAGGCAAGCCTCACTGAATTAACATTTTGCACGTCGAGGTTTATTTAGTATAGTGTTTTCTAGGTTAAATAAAAAATAGCAAGGAGGTAGAATACATATTTCATATTCCAAAAGGTTCAAGTGGATTCACATCATTGGAAATTAGAAACAAAACTATATATGTTTCATTAAGTCGCCATTAAGAGATCACACTGGCCAACAAACTATACACCAAAACTCCCAAGCAAGAATCAGATGCTGTGGATATTTGGTACTCAAAACTTAAGCTTAAATGATAAGATATAAAAATAATAATCATTTTATGTTCATCTCATAGACTTTGAGAATCTATACATATACTTTAGATCATTGATGTTCTAAACTAGATTTTTCAGTTTACATAATAGAACCATAGCTTCAAATTGCAAAAAAAAAGGATTAGTCCTCACCCCACCATCTACTATCAGTCGAATACTACAAAAATATCCCCATAGCCGGCCTATTTTGAAATGCACAATACAAAGGTACCTGCAAAAAAATTACCCGGTGCGAATGAACATTCTTGACACTTATTTTAGGACAGAGAACACGTATATACGTCATGGCAGACTCGATATTAGCATATATTTGGGTTGTGGTAGGTGACTGGAAAGTCCAGCTCATTTTAGTGCCGTAGTAGATGGATGAAGGCGTATCTTATTGTGTCGTGCATTGTAGGCCATGTTTACAGTGCGTGCTAACCGGTCAAGCACCTCACATTGACTATTCAGTATCGTCTCATTGACTGGTGTTACCCACCACCGCTGAGCCGTTTGTTTCCATATTATTATCTTGCTCGTATATCTCCCACTTCAATATACTTAACTTTTCCCCAACCTCTTCTGCCGGATCTTTCTACTGCAACGGAGAATACTCTAGAGGCGGCAGACGGCTATGACACCAAGGTGAAG
Organism: Avena atlantica; assembly: GCA_910589765.1. Lineage (NCBI taxonomy): Eukaryota > Viridiplantae > Streptophyta > Magnoliopsida > Poales > Poaceae > Avena > Avena atlantica. Next base: position 235,545,760 of record OU342738.1, read on the forward strand.
AATCCTCGAGGTGCTGAGCACAAAGACAGTAGCAAGATGTTGGATAATGGACGAGTTGTGAGGGACATTACCAAAGTACATTGTTATGTATTTTGGGTTTTATTTTATCTCATATCTAAAAAACTAACTTGATTTGTTTCTCGATCAGGGTATCGCGCCAAGGTAGATTGATTTGAAAGTAGATGGGTTGATCGGCATCAAACTCCGATCTACTTTGCAAGTGTGTCCTACAACAACATTGCCTCATTGCATATGAGGGCATGAACACCGTCCACAAGTTTTTCGAGTGTCACCACCAATATAAGAAATGCGACTTCGTGTTGTACATTGATAAAGTGGACTCGCCGAAGTTGCAACTTGTGATGAAGGCCTTGTGGAAGGACATCGTCGGCGACTTGTAGGAACTCTCCGACTCCAACTACAAGGAAACCATGATGCAAATGAATAAGAAATTTGAAGAAGAGGTTTCTTCTATGATAAGCATGATTAAGGCGATGTGCGTCATGGTGTACGATGCTCTAGAGAAGCTTGCGGAAACTCTAGATCACCTCACATACGAGTAAGGGAATTTTAGATGAGGCAAAAATATATAAAATACATATGTATATTTCACTAATTTTTTTGTTAATTCAGTCCTCATTGTTAAACTTATCATAAATTTGGTATACTAATTATAATTTAGTTCACAAGCATACTCTCTTTCCCTTGCTAACATGTGTGTCCCTCCAGCAAATGAGCACTATAGGCCCTAGAAGTAACCATCGCCATTTATGTTGTGCCGCACATACTCAAGGCCCATAAAGCCCTAATACCTATTCCCCAATCCTAGGTCCTATATAATACAACAAATACTTGCCCCACTCCCTAGTCCCCACCACCCAGCAACCGTACTCCTAAATCTTCACCGCAAGCCATAGATCTCGACCCCAAATCCCCGTTGATTCAATGTGGCTTGAACGTTGGAGCCGCACCGAAGTTCTCCATTAGCGTTCCTGAACCGCGGGTTAGGCTTCATCCTAGATAAGTTCACATTTTGTTTCGTTCTTCTTCCTCTTCTTTAATCTTGGCTCTATCCCTTCCAGACGTTGCGAGGTCGTCAACGCCGTGTAAATCCATCGAGCAGAAGATGGCGGTCAGGTCAATGACAAGGTCGTCAATGCCATAAAGATCCATCGCGGGGAAGATGGTCGTCATGTCAATCATGAGGTCATCGGCGACGTGCATAATGAACCCGTGCTCAAAGGCCTTACCACCGTCAGGAAAGCCAAGAACCAAAATTAGTGTAATTAGGTTAGGTGGTTGTGCTTGCTGAATGAGAGGGGCTGAAAGCCCTCTTTCAATTATTGCACTTTTCTAATCGTCCCCGTTCTGAGTCGAACTATTAGAAGAGTGGAATGGTGATCAAAGTGTAATGTACTAATATTACAAAATGTTCTTGTAAATTATGGCCAATACCAGATGAGTTTTTGGTCTTATAATAAATGGAGTTTATATCTTAACGAAATCGATATCACAATATGGTTATATGGTAAAAAGATTTTTCTGTAAGACATGTGAATCATGTAAAAATATTGTGTTGCACCTTTAAGTTAGATGAAATTAAAATTACACCCTGTTTTATAATCCAACGAGGCGTCCTTGTCTGGTGCCAGAGAATAGATCGTATGGTGGATCTAATGTGTATTAAGCAAAAAGTTTCATGTTTTCACTTTTGTTGCCACCTAAGAGTGAGCACAATGATTAAGTATATGCTTTTGAGTTTATAAACATCAGGACACGAGTGCGATATTGTAGTGGAAGCTATATTCGTGCTACCATGTTTATAATAAAGTACTCAATTGAACCCGTGAACTCCTGTAAATATTTAAGGATAAGAAACACATTTTGCATTACTTTACTTGCCATTTTATTTTGTACAATTATTTATTCTGAAAATACAAAAATATCTATTGCAATTGCATTTACTGCTTTATTTACTTTACAATTGTTTTCAACCACTTACACGATTGGTTGCTTGAAAACCACCATGGTGGAGTTAGGGATACAAGGTATTTATCTTAGTTTTGTAGGTTGTTAGAAGAGTATAAGGAGATGGTTCTACTATTTCTCTGAGAGTTCGAAAATAATCCCGAATCACCCTTGTAGAGAAAATCCGTTTGCTACAACACTCCGTGCTTGTAGCCTCAACGAGTTGGCGTACAGTAGTTTGTTGCCATCACCCTTATCCCACACCCTTTTTCTGTTTCCAGGAGCAATGCTAAAAATATAATTATCATATCATGCAATTGTATTAAATGGATATGAATGGTAGAAATATGAAATTTACTATTATGTCGTCTATCTGCGCATCATGCCCAAGATAGAAAATTTAAAAATAAAAAATAATAGAAGCTCATTTTTGTTAGTCACTTGTATTGTAGGTTTTCTCATATTCACTAGGAAGATTTCAAGATTATCATATATCCTATTTATTCAGGAATAATTGCATTAATTCTTTGATCTTATGAAGTAATTATTAAGGAATCCAGTGAACAATCAGTTATAGGTAGAATGCTTTCAGCCCTCGTGCATCCCTACCAATTATACCCTTACACACTCAAATGAGACCGGTTTTTTATTTCGAAATGGAGAACCCTGGCCTCTACATCAATTGATGCACACAACCTCATTTATTACTTAGTTCATTATCCAAGTTATTACATCTCAAAGTTGATACATGTATCAACCACCAAAAAATGACTAGAAAATAGATATTAAACATCATGCAATCTACTAAGATGATGCTATGAATCCTGCCAGCAAATATCTCGAGAAGCCGTGAGCAGACGGTTGCGTCCAATAGCCATATATTGATATGGCTCCATAGGAACAAGAAAGGCCCATTGCTGAATCCAGTGAGCAGTCAAGCTGATAACCTGCAAAAAATTGTACCTCGCATATTGTTAAAAATAATTTGTTGATCCCGAAAAGGGGCTTTAACACCGGTTCTTCTATGAACCGGTGTTAAAGGGGGGGCGTACCAGCGTGGCCCCTGCGGCATTAAAGGAGCCCCCCTTTAACACCGGTTCGTGCCACGAACCGGTGTTAAAGGTCCCTGCAGCAGTGGCCCGCACCCCCCCTTTAACACCGGTTCGTGGCATGAACCGGTGTTAAAGGGGGGGCTATATAAGACACCACCCCAGCCCACACACACCCCACTCTTCCATTCTTTCACATTTTGGAGCCTAGTAAGAGGGTGTGAAGAGTGCTAGTTTGTGTTTTTTTCATATGCACTAGAGGTGTTCGGTGAAATGCCCGAGAGCTCAAAATAAGCTTTCTTGTTGTTCTTTCTGTCTCGGTCGAGGTCGGCAACTATAGTTTCATGTGTCATTGATGTACTATATATATAAATGGTCATCTCCCTATTATTTTTTGATATATACTACATATTAATGCAGATGAATCGGCAATGGATGTACGGTGACCGCCGCACTTCCGAGTACATTACGGGCCTCCAAAATTTCATCGTTGTGGCTAATGCAAACCGTGGTCACAATGGTTTTATGTGTTGTTCGTGTGTTCACTGTCAGAACAAGAAAGACTACTCAAATACCAGAACCATTCACGCCCACCTGCTTCGATCCGGTTTCATGCCCAGCTATAATTGTTGGACCAAGCACGGAGAAAAAGGGGTTGTGATGGAAGACAACGAAGAAGAAGAGGATGATGAAAACTATCATAATATGTATCCTGAATATGATGATAATGCAATAGAGGTAGATAATGAAGATCAAGAGGGAGCAGATGGACCCGCTGATGACGACTTGGTCGGGCCATTACTGATGCAAAGGAAGAATGTGAAACTGAAAAGGAGAAGGAGAACCTGGAGCAGATGTTAAAGGATCACAAAACATTGTTGTATCCAACTTGCGAAGATGGCCACAAAAAGCTAGGTTCTACACTAGATTTGCTGCAATCGAAGGCAGAGAATGGTGTGACTGACAGCGCATTTTCAAAGTTGTTGGTAAAAATGAAGAATCTTCTTCCAAGAAATAATGAGTTGCCCGACAGTACATACCAAGCAAATAAGGTTGTCTGCCCTCTAGGATTAGACGTGCAGAAGATACATGCCATTAATGACTGCATCCTCTACCGCGGTGAGAAGTACGAGAATTTGGATGCATGCCCGGTATGCACTGCACTGCGGTATAAGATCAGACGACGATCCTGGCGATGTTGAGGGCGAGGCCCCTAGGAAGAAGGTTCCCGCCAAGGTTATGTGGTATGCTCCTATAATACCACGGTTAAAACGTCTCTTCAGAAATAAAGAGCATGCCAAGTTGTTGCGATGGCACATGGAAGACCGTAAGAAAGACGCGATGTTGAGACACCCCGCTGATGGGTCACGGTGGAGAAAAGTCGAGCGAGAGTACCCGGACTTCGCACGTGACGCAAGGAACTTAAGGTTTGGTCTAAGTACAGACGGCATGAATCCTTTTGGTGAGCAGAGCTGCAGTCACAGCACCTGGCCTGTGACCCTATGTATCTATAACCTTCCTCCTTGGTTGTGTATGAAGAGGAAGTTCATTATGATGCAAGTGCTCATCCAAGGCCCGAGGCAACCCGGCAACGACATTGATGTGTACCTAAGGCCATTAGTTGAAGAACTTTTACAGCTGTGGGCCAAACCAGGTGTACGTATGTGGGATGAGCACAAAGGGGAGCCATTTGACCTACGAGCATTGCTTTTCGTAACAATCAATGATTGGCCTGCTCTTAGTAACATTTCAGGGCAGACAAACAAGGGATACAATGCATGCACACACTGTTTAGATGATACTGAAAGTGTATATTTGGATAAATGTAAGAAGGTTGTGTACCTAGGGTATCGCCGATTTCTTCCGAACCTGCATCCAGTAAGAAAGAAAGGCAAGCATTTCAAACGTCTGGCAGAACCCCGGAGAAAGCCTGTCCTCCGTACCGGTGAGGAGGTATTTGGTATGGTCAAGGACCTATAAGTAATCTTTGGAAAAGGTCCTGGCAGTCTATCTGTTCCGAATGATGATGCCGGACACGCGCCCATGTGGAAGAAGCAATCTATATTTTGGGACCTACCCTATTGGAAAGTCTTAGAGGTCCGCTCTTCAATCGACGTGATGCACGTGACGAAGAATGTTTGCGTGAACCTGCTAGGCTTTCTAGGAGTGTATGGGAAGACAAAAGATACACCGGAAGCACGGCAGGACCAGCAACGTCTGAAGGCCCCTGAAGAGCCTATGCATCCTGAGAACGAGAAGGGTAAACGATGCCACTTTACTCCTGCCAGCTACGCTTTTACCAAAGCAGAGAAGGAAATCTTTTTTGAATGTCTGAGCAGTATCAAGGTCCCGTCTGGCTTCTCGTCGAATATAAAGGGAATAATAAATATGGCAGAGAAAAAATTCCAAAACCTGAAGTCTCATGACTGCCACGTGATTATGACACAATTGCTTCCGATTGCATTGAGGGGGCTTCTACCTGAAAATGTTCGAGTACCCATTGTGAAGCTATGTGCATTCCTCAATGCAATATCTCAGAAGGTAATCGATCCAGAAAGCCTACCAGGGTTACAAACAGATGTGGCCCAATGTCTTGTCAGCTTTGAGTTGGTGTTCCCACCATCCTTCTTCAATATTATGACGCATCTCCTGGTTCACCTAGTAGAAGAGATTGCCATTCTCGGTCCTGTATTTCTACACAATATGTTCCCCTTTGAGAGGTACATGGGAGTCTTAAAGAAATATGTTCATAACCGTGCTAGGCCAGAAGGAAGCATCTCCAAGGGCTATGTAACAGAGGAGGTCATTGAGTTCTGTGTTGATTTTATTCCTGACCTTAAGGCGATTGGTGTTCCAGAATCACGACATGAGGGGAGACTGCGTGGAAAAGGCACCCTAGGATGTAGAGCAATGATATGTAGGGACGGGCATTCTCTCAATCAAGCACACTACACGGTTTTACAAAGATCTATCTTGGTTGCCCCGTATATCAATGAACACAAGAATTTAATACGCCTCAAACACCCGGGGCAGTCTGATGAATGGATTATAAGTGAACACATGGCGAGTTTTGGCGGCTGGCTGCAAAGACTTCTCACGAATAACACCACTGTTGGGGATCGGCTGTACTTGTTGGCCAGGACACCATCTTCGACTGTATGTACTTTCCAAGGGTACGAGATAAATGGGAATACATTTTACACGACAGGCCAAGATAAAAAGAGCACCAACCAAAACAGTGGTGTCCACTTCGATGCAGCAGAAGACAATGGGCAAAAGACCACGTATTATGGGTTCATAGAGGAGATATGGGAACTTGACTATGGACCTAATTTTAAGGTCCCCTTGTTTCGATGCAAATGGGTCAAGCTAACAGGAGGAGGGGTTGAGGTAGACAAGAAGTATGGAATGACAAAGGTGGATCTCAACAATCTTATGAAGAACTTAGACGAACCATTCGCCCTAGCCAATGATGTGGCTCAGGTTTTCTATGTGAAGGACATGTCCTCCAGACCAAAAAAAGAAAAAAATATGCAAACGAATACATCATATGATGGGCCAAAGCGTCACATAGTTCTTTCAGGGAAAAGAAACATCGTGGGAATCGAGGACAAGACAGACATGTCAGAAGATTATAATAAGTTTGATGAAATTCCGCCCTTCACAGTGAAAACTGACCCAAGCATTCCGTTAAGTAAAGAAGATGCTCCATGGTTACGTCTGAAGCGATCATAAGGAAGGACATATGCCAAGAAGTTCATGCTCATATTATGTAACTCTAGTTCATGTTAATATTAATACATGTCTTGAGTGTTAGTCTTGTTTTTTGGATGGACCGGGACTATGAGAAGAAGTTGTCCTGATTCGTACTTACCATTAAGATCTGATCTCCAAACGCGCGCGGTCACATATTAGGGAGTGCCTCTATGACCAGTTTCTTGGAGATGCCGGAGGACTAGGCTCCGTCGGCATCTCCCTGAAACTGGCCGTAGTGGTGTCCCTGCTCTCGAAAACCATCTTGCAGCTTTGTAACTTCTCTAACTAGATCAATACACCTGGGAGCTAACTAATTTCACATATTAGGGAGTGCCTCTATGACCAGTTTCTCGGAGATGCCAGAGGACTGGGCTCCGTCGGCATCTCCCTGAAACTGGCCGTAGTGGTGTCCCTGCTCTCGAAAGGAGGTAAGGCATAGCCTCCAACTGGCTGGAGGACTGAACTCACAAGGATGCCTATTTATAGTACAAGCAGCTCGACATAGTGTCAACACTTACGAAATAATGTCGACACTCACCCCTATTATTAGTGCTGACTCGTGTTTTGTCCCGGTTGGTGTCTCCAACCGGGACTAAAGGTTCATCTTTAGTCCCGGTTGGTGTCTCCAATCGGGACTAAAGGTTCATCCCGCCATTTTTTCCCGCCATTTTTCTTCCCGCCAGTTCTTCTTCCCGCCATTTTTCTTCCCGCCATTTTTCTTCCCGTCAGTTCTTCCCTCCAGTTCTTCCCGCTAGTTCACTATATATATATATATATGTAGGGGGTTGGCCTCCATTGTCATTGCACATCTCTAGACTCATATCTGCAACCTCATCACTCTTTCCCATGGCTTCCACCGTAGCACTAACCCCCAGGGAGGCGGAGGCGCTTTGCGCCTCGAACTACCCCTGCCCGCCGGGCTACAGTGTCCCCATCGGCTGGATGCTGAGCGTCGGAGGCGTGCCGGTTCCTCCTGTCCCTCTAGGTGTGGCGCGCCGGATGGCCATCACGAACCACTACTACTTTGAGCTCACGCCGGAGCAGCGGAGGAATCCCAGATGGCATCCCGACTATTTCCCTACTTGGGAAGCCTTCTTCGTGGATCGGCATGAGAGGGCGCTCGCCAGGCACGAGGAGGACGGCCCACCTCCTCCTAACTTCAACGAGGCCGGCCGTCGGCTATGGTGGCGCGGTCGGACTCTCCAGAGCGTCATGGCCTATGACACTGCCGCCGACTCTAACCCCCGTCTGCGCTACCCTCAAGTCCAGCCCACACGCTACCCTCAAGTCCAGCCCACGCGTACTCTCCAGAGGTTCAATTACGGCGACCACGACGACGACATTGATGACGGCGGCGGCGAGTATGACGACTACAATGGCGAGTATTACAGTTGTAGGCAGGAGCATGACTGAATCACTCCAACATTCCGAAACAAGTTCGGCCGATTGTTACTTAATCTGGCCATTTATCTTAATTTTCAGTTCCAGTTCGGCCGATTGTTACTTAATCTGGCCATGTATCTTAATTTTCAGTTCCAGTTCGGCTTTATGTAACTGTCTCAAAATGACCTATCTCATTCGAGGTTTCTTGGCTTTCGGGTCAAATGACCAATGTTATGACCAATGTTAATACAAAAGATGCGGCATTAAAATATGATTTGATCTAATAAAAATCATTTTTTAGATGCTTAATATTTCTTATGTTCAAAGTTTTAGGATTTAACAATTTATTTTGGTTTGAATTGAATAATCAAAATTTATATGTAAGTGTTTTAATTATTTTGAAAATTTTCATGTAAAGTAAATATAAAATGATTTACATGAATGGATAGAAATTATTTTTATGAAAATTATGATATATTATTCATATTTTTCTGAGTTGAAATGAAAAAGATATGAATTTTCTAAATTCATATCATATTTTTTGAATTAAAAATGCCCCTTTAATGCATGAAATAAATGCCCCCCCTTTAACACCGGTTCCAGACAGGAACCGGTGTTAAAGGGGGGGCATTTATTTCGTTTCCTGCGCGCACCACCCCCCCTTTAACACCGGTTCCAGCCACGAACCGGTGTTAAAGGGGGGGGGGTAATAAATGCGCGCGGGAAACGCCCCCCCTTTAACACCGGTTCCAGCCACGAACCGGTGTTAAAGGGGGGGTGTGTATTTATTTCACCTTCCCCTTCCCCTTCCTTTCTTCCCCCCACTGAGCCAGATCGATCGAGGTCCTCCGTCTCGCCGCCCCCGACCCGCCGTCTCGCCGCCGCCACTTCGTAGCTCGAGGTCCGCCGCCCCCGACCCTCTCTTCCCCGCATCCTTCCCCTCCCTCTAACACGGTGGGGCTCCTGCCGTGTGCACGACGGCCAACGGCGGCAATGGGAGGCTCTCGGCGCGAGCTCGAACCAGAGAGAGATGGGAGGATTGGAGAGGTCCTAGAGGACCGTGAGCTCACCCTTGACGCGTGAGTGACATCGACAAGGACGGGGGAGCTTGGGAACGGAGGTAATGGCGATGGCGAACGACGTCGGTGACGAGGAAGAACGGATCGGGACGGCCGATTGCAGGCGCTCCACGCTGATTCCTTTGACGAGTAGAGGCAGGGGAGCACGGTGGTTTCAGTCGCCTGCTCGGACGAGCACGGGAAGGTGCGGTACGGCGGCGATCGACGGAACCTGGGTGGCTAGGGGTTCGGGTCCGCGCGAGGGAGAAGAGAGAGAGGTCTCTGGGGAGGGGGAGGAGTGGATAGGGTAGCAAGGGCGTCGGCGGGGCGTCCTTATCCTCTCCTGCAGCACGACGGACGGCGGAGCGCAGGCGGCGGAGATCAACGGCGGCGTCGGCGACACCGAGCAGTGCGCCTGGGAGGAGGAAGACGACGACGAGAGGGATGAAGTGGTACCGGGCCGGGTGGGCTGCTGCTGGGCCGCGGGAGCTGCGATGTGCGGCAGGCAGAGGGAAGGGGAAGCTGGGCCTGCCTGTTAAGCTGGTCTGGCTCCATTTTTTTCAGAAAACTCTTTTTTTATTTCTCTTTTGTATTTTCTGTTTATATTTTCATTTCAAATTCTGTTTTGATTTTTTCAAAAATACCAGGGACTTTTATCAAATATGTAAAGTACTGTGGGACCCCTTTAGACAATTTGGGACCCATAACTTATTTCACCTTCCCCTTTTCTGTTGCTCCAACATTGTCGTTGTATCTTGTGATTGCTATATTAATATAGAGGGGCGCAAGCCTATTTCGAGGAGCCCTGACCACCTCGCTCTCTTCCCCGTGCAGGAGCGTCTCGCCGCCGCCGCTTCGGAGCTCGTAGGCCACGCCTCAACGCCGACGCCGCCCGCCGCCCGACGAGCCCGCCGCTAGCACCGCCGCCCGACGAGACCGCCGCATCCGTCCGACGAGCACCGCCGCCCGACGAGACCAACGTCACCCCACCGGTGAGCGCCACGTGTCTTCCACGTGTGTGATTGCTGACTCATCCTGATTAAAACTTGTTTGCTCGATAAATTGTACTACATGCATAGATTAAAACTTGTATACAAATTGGACCTCTGACTCATTTGTGTATTTATTTGTGTATTTTTGTATGAATAATATGTATATTTGTGTATGAATCCAAGTCCACTTGAATGTTTACACTCTTACTCTAGATAATATTATTGTTTTAGAAACTATGGATCCACTTAGTAGAAACCTTGAAGAAGAAGAAATAATGGAGAACATTATTGATGAGGACACCTCACAATATCTGAACTTGGAGGGACATGATGACGACAGCTCATGTACTAGTCATGGAGAAGATGAAGACTCCGGTGAACGCAATTTAATGGTTACAAAGTCCGGCGAGGTATATGCATTGATTAAGCCTCTGCTGACTTCCACCAACAATCTTCTTCTACATGTATTAATTAACGCTTCTTTCTTCTTTTAGCCCTCTGGATCGACCAGCCAGCAACCATCTTCTTCTATGAAAAAGAGCAAGCGAGGAGCGAGCCAGCGGTTGAAATATCGTGCAAAGTTCACGATCGAAGCAGTCCGTGTTGATGGCAGGCCGATGGAGCCCAAGAAGGCCGCAGACAAATTTGTACGTCAGACTGGAGTTCTTGTTAGGGACCAAATCCCAATCATAATTGAAAATTGGAATAAGCCAAAGAAGGGCGACGGTACCTTTGTCGATGACAGATCCAAAGAAACGCTTTGGAATTCGTTGTTGATAAATTTCACCCTTCCGCCAGAGGAGGATGAAAACAACCCGGTTATAAAGGAAAAGGTCAAAGAGTGGACTCTAAAGAATATGGCTGACGCTTTCCGCAACTGGAAGACAAAATTGAACAAATTTGTCAAATCTGTCGAGACTCCAAATTTCAGAGACGCATATTATGCGAAGATAAGACCTCACTGGCCCGAATTTGAGACATATAAAAAAAGTGCTATAGCTAAAAAGAGGTCAGAAACCAATACGCTTAATGCCCTGAAGAAGGAATATCACCAGAGGACGGGGTCAGGTGGCTACATATCTTAGAGGCCTAAGTGGGAGGAAGCTGAGAAGGCCCTGCGCGAGAGAGGGATCACACCCCAGACAGATGGGTGGGACCTACGTGCAAAGACTTGGTTCTACGGAATCAGGGCAAGGTTGGACCCAGAAACAGGATTGTGTATCTTCCCAACCCTCCTTGCCAAACCCGTCACTGAACTCATCACGGCATACGAGGAAACATCCGCCAGGACCTTCCATCCCGACAGAGAGAATGACCAGCTCACACGCGCCATCGGTAAAAAAGAACATCCTGGACATGCACGAGGCACAGGGGGTATGACGTGGAAGGATGGGTTTGCCGACTGGAGTGACTCTTACAGATGGCGCGGCAGAAAAGAAAAAGAGCGTACAGAGCGGATGACACAGATAGAACATGCACTTGCGGCGCTGCAGGCGCAAGTGAATGCACAACAGAGCCATCAAGCTACCGGCCCATCTCAGCGGCACGAAGAGCCTGCATTGGAAGCTGCCCGCGGCCCAGACTCTGCGCGGAAAAGCAGTGTGGCTTCCACGGAGAACGTGCAGCCCACGCTTGAAATGACGGGTCCTCGATACCCCATGGATGAGATCACGGAGAGCGAACACGCTGAGCTGCATGTGAGATTAATGGGCTTATCCATTAAGGTGGCTGTCAGCTATGCCTTACCTCCTGTAGCTGGTGGAACTTACCACTGCCGACCGATTCCAGATGGCTATGCTATTGTTGGGGTGGATGAGGTTGTGAAGGGATATGAGGAAGCACAGCTTGACCATGCTACAGGTGAAGGGGAAACTCAACTCAAATTTGCAGTGAAAACAACCATTCTTTGGAAGAAGGAACACATTGTGCTTCCAAATTGGAGGTCACTGGCACCCCCGCCGTCTCCGCAGCGTCAGCAGTCTGAGCCGCTTCAGCTATCTCCTGCGCAGCAGCCATCTCCGGCGCGGCAGCCATCTCCCGCCCGTCAGCCATCTCCTGCGCGGCTGCCATCTCCGGCCCGTCAGCCATCTCCGGTGCTTCAGCCATCTCCTCAGCGTAAGCGGAAGAGAACTGCCACGAGGAGCATCAGTAGCACTACCACAAAGAAATCCGCAGGAAACCGTACACCCAAGAGTTCAAAAAACTACGTCACGCAGCCTTCCGCCAAGCCATTGCCGGTTTTACCGTGGAATCGCAGCGACGAGGAGACCAATAGGATCTCGGAAGAACAGGTCAAGAAATTCTTTGCACCTAGACTGGCCGAGCCAAAGGAGAAAATAGATCCGGCGGTGGTGGAGAAGTTTTACAATAATCTTTTGAAACCTGAAACCCCACTTGTGCCGGACTACGAGCGCCAGATTTTGAAGGCGGATGCAAGGCGCCGTAGGGAGACTGAAAGTAGCAGTCGTGAAAACAGTTCCCATGCTCGGAGAGCAGGAAAACCAATCATGTGCCCCGCTCCAAATGTTCGACACACGGGACGCTCCTCCCGTGAATGATTACGAGGCAGAGCTACAAAGAAAGGCCAATGAGATGGGGATGACTTACATTGCATACTTGAACGTTATGGGAGACAACTTGCCCAAATGCGATGCCAACCCCATACAGCCATGGAAGTATGGGAAGAATCTCGTCAAGAAAGAGGAGCTCAAGACTCTACCAACAAAGATGCGAAAAATGCACAAGTGGTACCTTCATTTCTGCAAGACGAGAAAGGTAGAATGGATCACGGCGCATATAAGAGATGATATTTTCTTCTGCGGAGATGACGCGATCGACTTCAACATTCAAGACTTGCATTTTCTATTCAATCAGAAGGAACTCGACAAAGCTGCCATCAGCCTTTATTGTGTGTAAGTACTATTTCTATAATTTATATCTCATCTCATTCACTTTATTAATTGCATGTATATATGTATGCTCACCATACATGTATATACTATTATGCAGGAAAAAGGTTATGGAATGCAGGAAAGGAGGCCCTTTTGACATTGGGTTCGTTGACCCAAATAGAGTTCATGAAGAAGTGGTAGAAACCAAACCCGGGCAAACAGAAGATTACTTGCTAACGTCTTTACTGAGACAACAAACCAAAAGGGAAATACTATTGCCTTACAACTTCTCGTGAGTACTGTTACCCTCTCTCTTGTACACATTCTATTTCAGCTTACTCGATGTTAAGTGTAATTGATGATGAGTTATGCGTGCGTAGGTTCCACTTTATTCTGCTAGTCATTCAACCCAACTCAGGAAAAGTCTTTGTCATGGACTCGTTACGAAAAGAAAAAGACATATGGGCAAACTTTAGAGAGATGCTCCAGAGGTAATTTCAATCATATTATCGCACTAGATCGGCAACTTTCGTGACAATAAGTAATTAATTACTCCTTTATCCATTTTCTTTGTCGGACAGGGTTTGGAAAAGGTTCACGGGCAGGGCCGTGGGTGAATGGTCAGAAGAACTAAAATTTGTAGACCAAAATGTAAGTAATACTAGCTAGCTTCCAATTCCATTATATCATGCTTTATTGATTATTATTTTGCTTGAACTCTTTATTCTCGTAAAGTGCGCGCATCAGGGACACGACAATAACTTATGTGGGTACTATGTTTGCGAATTCATTCGCAACACGATATGTGCGACGGGCCAAGCCGCACTAGAACAACTTAGAGTAAGTAAACAAAGTCCACAACATTATTTTATTACCATCAATTGTGTTGAGTTTTATTCTTATATATATATTGACGGCCCATTCTTCATATATATTCAGATCGAACGGATGCGGGACCAACTCATACCATTTGAACGCATACGAGCCATTCAAGAGGAATTGGCGGGGTTCATACTTGATGAGGTCGTCACACCTGGCGGAGAACTCTTTAGATATCCACCAAAATGAATGATGACGATGTGAAAGAACATGTTAGGCCCCCATGTGTGGTTTTGGTAATTAATGACAATATTTATGGACTAATGTGTGTATTAAGTTGTACTTGTAGGAATTTTCCATTGGCATTGCTTGGAGCATGTGTTGACTTCAAGATAGATGAAATAAGAAGAAGATGTGTTGTGCAAGCTCAAAATGCGCCATCTATAGAAGATCTCATGTTTGATGCTTGCCATCCTCGGTGATCATGGATCGATGATGAGGAATCAAGAAAGGTGTCCATCTTGAGAAGGACAAGATCGTCTACATCGATCTCAAGTGGATTGCTCAAGGCAAAGGTATAATATTGATAGGTTTTCCCTTTTGCTGGTCTCATGTTTGTTGGGAGACCGGGTTTAGGATAGTAACCGTACTATCAAGAGGGGCTCCCGAATGAGTAACTCGGTCACATCATTCGGAGAGAGATCAAAACTTTGCATACTTGCATCATCATATTTGGTTGTTATTTGGTCTTATCCATGTGAGGATATAGAGCTTGTGGTAATCTCCATAACAAGCTCTAGTCCATCAAAAACGGATTTCCCTTTTATATCTTATTGCGTTTTGATCTTGGAGGTTTTACCGGTTTGTATTTTACAGATAGGTAAAACCTTCCATTATTTGGTTCTTACTCATGTGAGGATTTAGAGCTTGTGTTAATCTCCATGACAAGCTCTCGTTCATCGAAACCGGATTTCATATGCATTTTCTATTACGTTTTTTATGTTGGAGGTTTTACCGGTTCATCTTTTTGATAGAGGTTAAACCTTTCGTCATTTGGATCTATCCTCCCTTGCTGGACTATAATGTTTCTTTGCATTATATTTTAGAGCTTGTTGTCCTCTTCGAAACGAGCCCAAGATCATCAAAATCGGAGTCCGGATGCAAAAGTTATGGCCGTTTTCGTTCAGGGATGACCGGTAGTACCGGACCAGGGTCCGGTAGTACCGGAGGTCCGGTAGTACCGCTCCGTAGTACCGGTCGGTACTGAAAAAGGTGCGTTTGGCGACCTGGGATCCCAGGGATTGTCCGGTAGTACCGGGAATGTCCGGTAGTACCGGGAATGTCCGGTAGTACCGGGATTCGCGCTTTTTTGGCTTCAACGGTTGGATTTTCGGGGAACCTATTTAAGGGGCCTTCTTCCCCAATGGTTCCCTAACCATTCTTGCAAGTTTTCCCCTCCATTGTTGACCTTCTTGATCTTGCTTTCTCTCAATCCCTCCAATGATTCTTGCATATTCTTGAGGGATTTGAAAGAGGAGATCTAGATCTACAATCCCACCAATCAATCTCTCCTCTAAGTGAGGGGAACATATTGGGATCTAGATCTTGGAGTCTTTTGTGGATTTCCTACATTGTTCTTCCTCTCTTATTCCCCCATAAGATTTTGTAGCTTTGGTGGAATTTGGGAGAGAGAGATTTGAGCACCTTTGTGGTGTTCTTGCCATTTGCATTTGGTACATCGGTTTGAGTTCTCTTTGGAGGATTTGATTTGAGTTACTCATTGGAGCTTGTCCCTCTTGGGTTCTTGGAACCCTAGACGGTTTGTGGCCTTGGTGGCATTTGTTGGGAGCCTCCAATTAAGTTGTGGAGTTGTGCCCCAACCTTGTGAGAGGTTCCGGTTGCCACCGACAAGTGCACCGATAGTGGAAGCGTGGATCGATCCCATTGGGGTGAAATTCACCGGAGAATAAGGGAGGCCTTTTGTGGCGTTGGTGGTTTGATACCACCCCCTCTCCAAACGAGACGTACTCCATGTTGGGAGGAACTCGGTAAAATATCGGTGTCCCCGCGTGCCTCGGTTATCTCTATACCTGAGCTCTTTACTTATGCACTTTACATTGTGATAGCCTTCGTGCTTGAAGTAATCTATATCTTGCTATCACTTTGTTGTTTGTATTTCTTAGCATAAGTTGTTGGTGCACATAGGTAAACCTTAGTTGTTTCTAGGTTGTGCTTTACAAAGTAAACACTAGTTTAATTCCGCCTTTGTTGAGCCACTCTAGGAAAAGTTTTAATCGCCTATTCACCCCCCCTCTAGGCGACATCCGTATCCTTTCAATTGGTATCAGAGCCCGGTCTCTCATTTTAGGCTTCACCGCCTTGAGAGTAAAGATGTCGGCTAGGGGATTAGTGCACAAGGACACACTCACATTCGATGGCACAAATTATGATGTTTGGAAAATTTGTATGCTTAATTTATTTCGGGAAATTCACCCAATTATCGAGGGCTATCTATATGTGGGTTTCTCTTCTCCTATGGATACCCAAAACGAATCTTTAGAGGAGAAGTTGAACTCTCATATAGATGCTCTAGCTACTAAAATTCTTTTGCATGTTGTGAGCAATATAGTTCTTTCGTCTATCATGCCTTATTCAAGCGCTCGTGAGATATGGACCAAGCTTCAAGATAAATATAGCAAGTCCAACATTATTGAGGATGTTTGTGTTGCTTCCACTTCCGGTCGAGATGAGTTCTCATCCTCTACCACTTCACCAACATGTGACTTTTCACAAGGTAATGATATGGTGAGTGGTGATAGAAATTGCAATATGGATAGTGTGTTCACTATTTGCAATCCCTCATATCTATCTAGTTGCAATGATCTATCTTTGGACCTTAACACTTCTAGCACTCAAAATTCCTCACATGCTTCTGTTAATAGTCCTTGCATATCATGTAGAAATGACTTAAATAAATCTCATGATGATATGCTCATGTTGTCTTGTTGCCATGATAAAAATGCTTCTATTTCCTCTAGTGCTTGTGTTGCTAACCATGTAGAGGAAAATGAAGATTCTATGGGCCAAGATAAGGTCTTGAAGAGAGCTACAGGTGCAATCTCATCATCACCTTATTCCGGTTCTCACATGTGCCTTATGGCTAAGGGAACAAAGGTAACCTCTTTGGATCCCATTGTATCTCATGATGATGATGATGAGGTTGAGAATGATAATGATGATTATAGAGGTAAGTATGATATTACCTCTATTAAGAAAATGGGAGAGGTTGTCTATAGTGCTCTCTACAAAAATAAACTTGCTTCCTCCAACCTTCTTGAAATCTTGAATTATGCTATAGAAGGCAATGATCTTATTGAGGAGCAAGAAAACATAATTGATGAAAAGTTTGCACTTGACCGTGAATATGCTAATGAACTTGCTCAAGTAAAGGACTCCCTTGAAGAAGAACAAACCACCAAAGAATCTCTTGAGGAGACTTTTACTCTAGAATTATCTAGAGTAAAGGAATACCATGATAGAGAACTTGCGGTGGCTAACTCCTTCAAGATTAAAAATGATGAACTTGAAGTTTCTTATGCTAAAATTGTTGAGGATTTTGAGCACCTCAAAAATGGATCTAGCTTCATAAAGGGTGAGCTCATCAAACTCACCGAGTCACATGAGCAACTTAAAGCCTCATGTTCAAAAGAGCTTGACAAGTTGCCCTCACCTCTTGCTAATAGTAATGATGCTTGTGCTACTAACTCTATTTCTTGTGAAGCATCTATTTTGAAGGAGAATGTTGAGCTAAAGGCTCAACTTGCTTTGCTAACTAGCAACTATGGGAAATTAGAATAAAGCCATGATAAGCTCTCAAGCTCGCATGAGGATCTCCTAGTCTCCCATGGTAGGCTAAAGTTGGCTCATGAGGCCATCATGTCAAAGGTAACATCTAGTGGGCCTCATGTGGACATTAGCACTATATCTACTCCAAATGTTATATTGCCATGTGCTAGTCCTTGTAATTCATCCTCTCACAACCATGCTATATCTCGTGATGAATTACATTCCATGCCTTGTTGCTCTAACAATGTAGCATCTACTTCCTCTAGTACTTGTATTGAAACTAACCATGTAGAGGAAAGCAAAGAGCTCAAGGCTCAAGTCACTTCTTTGAAGAATGACTTGAAAAATGTTCAACAAGGGAAGGTCACACTCAACAAAATCTTGAGTATGCAAAAATCCCCAATGACAAGAGTGGGCTTGGATTCAAATCTAATGTCAAGAACAAGTCCACTATCAAGTTGAAGCACAAGGACAACAAGAAGAATGGCCAAGATCAAGTCAAGAATCCGGCCAACATTGTTTGCTTCAAGTGCAAGGAAGAAGGGCACCATGTTATATCTTGCCCATTGAAGAAAAAGCCTCTTAGTGTGAAGCAACAAGGGAAGCAGCCTCAAGCTCCACCTCAAGTCATTAATGGGCCTCTTCCTAAGAGGACTACTCGAGCTCTTCCTCGAGTTGTGGCTTCTCCTAAGAAGAAAGATGGCAAGAGTAGAACTTGCTACATATGCCGTGAAAAGGGGCATATTTCTTCCTCATGCACTCTCGGTATCTCCTCATCCAACCCTATCATTATTGATGATGCTTATTCTCTTTGGAAGGATGAGGTTGGCAATGTGTTTGCCAAATTTGTTGGTGCTCAATGTGGTGTCAAGAAAAGAACCATTTGGGTTGCCAAACCTCTTAGGACCCAACTTGGTTGGGGACCAACAAACCAAAACTTGATCAATAGGTGTGTTTTGGAGGGCATTGGAGTCTTGGCTACATTATGAAGAATTGAGGGATCTTCATCAATTATTATTGTCAAGCCAAGCCATTTTGATTATCTTGATTATATTATATTTACAATGTTCCTCCTTGCGTGTGGCATCCCGCAAAAACCACTACTAGAAAATCGCGTTGTTTTTGTGCATTGCATCATCATGACCGCATGCTCATGTCATCATGCCACATTGCATTTGAGCATCGTCATCATCATGCATATTATATTGCCTAAAAACTATTTGCGAAAGACTATTGACTTCTGGAATTAGCCCTCCTTCTATTTCAAAATAAACCCCGGGTGCTGCCGGATATTTTGTTTGTCTAAAACTATTTACAAAGTTCGTCGCAATCAAATAAAAATATTTATTATTTTTAGTGGGGCAGTCGAACGGGCCGAATGACCCGAACGACCACCCCAGAAAATAAATCGGTCCACCAGACAAATCCTAAAGCTACCCATTCTAACCTACCCACCCTTGCCTCCACCTCACCCCACCCAATAGACCGCTGCCACCTCACCCTCTTTCCCCCCTCTACCAATCCCAAACCGCCACTTGGCCCAGCCCTCTCTCCTCTCTCCCCTGTGGCCCACCTCCCAGCAGACACACACCACGCGCACGCTGCAGCCCTTCCCGCGCCTGGGTCCCACCCGCCTGCCGCTGTTCCCTGGCCCCACCCCTTCCCCGCGTGGCTCTCTCACCCCCAACCTCCCCAGCACGCGCTGGCCCACCACCCCGCGTCCTCTCCCCCTCTCCCGCAACCTTCCCCGCGTCGGCCGCCAGAGCCACCGCTCTGCCTCTCTCCGGCGCCGGCTTCCCCTCTCCTCCTCCCGTTCCCCCACCTCTGGCCGGACCCCGGGGCCCCTCGCTGCGTCCCCCTCGACCTCCCGCCGCTCCCGCGCGTACACGTCCCTGCCGCCGCGAGCTCTTCCGGCCGCCGCCGGTCGACCCGCGCCTCCGCCGGCAACCTCCTCCGCCACCGCCTCCTCTCCGCTTCCCTCCTTCTCCCTCCAGCTGCGCCGCTCCCGCCAGCCCCGGCGCCGGCCCGCCTCCGGCCCGGCTATCCCCGTCGCCCTGAAGCCGCCGCCCTGGGCCCGAGCGCCTCCGCCCGCCCCGACGCGGCCCTTCGCCGTCGCCTCGCCAGCGCCCCTCCTCTGCCCCAACCACCGCTCCTCCCCTCTGCCGCCCCAGCCTGCCGGTGCTCCACCTTGTCCCCGCTCCTATGTGTCCAGTTGCCAGTAGTACCGTATCCCTGCCTTCGTGGTTCCTGTTGGCGCTACCCGATCGGCACCGACGAGACCGGTGCTAACCACCAGATCCCGAAGCCATCCTACCGACAAGGCCTCTGGTACCTGTAGGGCTACGCAAGTTTTCGGCACCGACATCGAGTACTCCGACAAGGGCGCCATGACCTTCGGCGAGGATCCGACAAGATCGTCTACTCGGACGTAAAGTTCTCCACCCCGAAGGACCGCACAAGACCACGGGCGCGAGACTCCAAGACCGTACCGAGCCGAAGGTGTCCGAAGAATCTCCGACAAGAACTCCATCACGGAACATCGAGTACTCCGACAGGGAACCCTGAAGACCTCAGCGACGAGCCCCAAGTTCACTCCCGACAACCAAGATGGTACCCCAAGATCTCCATCTTATGTGTCGAGACCAACACCAAAGCGATGACAAGATCTACCGACGACCGTTCCGATTCCTAGAACCCCTCCGAGCCGCCAAGATCGCCATGGAACGACAAGTGCTTCACCCCGGAGACCGAGACCCCGGTGCGACAAGTGCTTCATCCCGAACGCCATGACCGTCAACGTGACCCGAAGACCACGGATGCGCCAAGATCTACCCCTGTAATTCGAGAACGACCCCGGAGCCGAGAACGTCCCGTCGAACCCTGGACCCTAAGACCGACCCCGAACCCCGGAACCTCAAGATCGTCGATAACCCTCTAATGTGTGAACCTTCCCGAAACCCTATTTTATAATATAATCTAACTTGTCGCATATTAATTGTTCATGCATGCATCCTTGTCTGTGGTTTGGGGGCCTTATGCCGATTCATCTTATAATTAAATATGGGGCCCATATGCGGGCAAATCTAGTCTCATATTGGCCTCATTTAAACTTGTGTAGTGAACCCGGTTCTATCTTTTGCCATGTTATTACAACATTTAATTGGCGGGGTAGCTAAATAACTTGAACCACCTAATTAATTGTCGGGACCCCGGTTCCACTTAATATGATCTAATTGCATCGCACCTTGCCATGTCATTCATCATGCATGCATCATGCCCGATCTTTTGCCGTAGTATTAAATATTGCATCCGGTGTTTATTCTAGTGTTTTGCTTCTTCGCGGATAAGGCCGTTGAGTTGATGTGAGCTTCGCCCCGATCTTCGGTTGAACCTTCGGCAATGTTTTCAGGCGAGCATCTCCCCCTTTCTACCTATCTTACTTTTATAGTATTTATTTCCCTCCTGTTGATCTATTGCTATCTGTGTTGCGATGCTCTAGTTTCGTACCCGTGATATCCCTTGCAGCCATATATAGCCTTGGACACATCCTATTACCTGTTGTTTGGTAGATAGTTGGACCCGCGTGTCGCTTTTGCTTGCTCAAGTGTTTTGCTTGTCGTCCAGTACCACAATTGTTGGAGGATTGCCGCATGTTGACGTTGGAGATGATCATGGCTTTACTTTTTGCTCACTTTAATTACTGTTTAACAACTAAAATTGAATTAAGCAGAGGCATCGGTGGGTGATAGGTAAGATTTGGTTTCGGACCGCCCACTTGTGTCCCGTAGGACCCGAGTTCTTGACACCTGTTCCGAGATCGAGCGCGCTAACCACAGGTGGGGAGATATGGGCCCCCCATTGATTATTACCTGATTGCAAAGTATTGTACTGGGGGCCACAAACTAGATTGAGGTTTTATTTACTATCCTATACTTATGCCATGTTTACTGCTTTATTACGTTTGTGCGAGGAGCACACTGTACTGTTTAGGATCGGGTCACGTTTCGCGGTGTCGACAGTCCCCGTTTGGGGATTTGCTGTCGTTCATAGCCGTCTACCCAAACCCCAGTCCGTCTCGGAGACCGGCCGACTTCGTTGCGGGTGTCGACTTGGTGGGGTGGCCCCCACGTACTTGCTTTGGGTCTGGGAACGTCGTGACTTAGGCCCCGCCGACATACCGATGGGTGTATGTTAACTGATCTGGCAAAAAGGGTCGAAGTGCCTGTGGATACTTTGGTGCACCCCTGCAGGGTTAAATCTTTTCGAGAAGCCGTGTCCGCGGTTATGGACGACTTGGAGCACAGTGCTTGATCATAGACAACTATAACTAAAGTTTACTGTTATAAATTGACTTGTATCCGATATGACCAGTAATCAGCTTCACTACAACGGATTGGCTAAGTAAAAGTACCAACAACTGCTGGGTTTTGGGGTTGTCTCATGCTAATTGTATCTGATTAGTAAGTGTTGTAACTATAACGGAATGGCTAACTAAAAGTGCCCACTGCTTCCTTTATCAGAATGATTATCTATCCCTGACTAGTAATTGCTGCAACGATAACTGAATAACTAAAACTGCCAACTGTGTGAGTGCCTCGGTTGACTTCCTCGTTTGGTCTCGAGGGGGAGACACCAGGATGGGTTTGTTTGATGGTAGCATCAGGTTGGTTCGAATAGGTCTTTCTTACCCCTCTCTGATAACCGCCAGTTGTATCGAGTCTCTATAGGTTGTCTAGTGCATGTTGCCGCTGCCGCTTCAGTCCACCATACCTATGTAGGCGAGGACCGCCGAATTCTAGCCTCGCCGTGTACTGGCCTCAGTACTGACGCTCCTTCTTTTTCCTTTGCCTTTGTCGGCACCCCTTTTGTTTAAGCAGGTTTTGAGATCGACGTCGTTAGCAGGGTTACCCTTCCGGCTTGGCCTGGGCAGGGTTATGGACGCCATTGGTTATTCTACAGGGCTCTTAGCCCCATTTGCATCTTGTCCGTAGTCGGACGCTCTATCGTTTTCAAGGTGATTTGGATCTTTGTATATTATATCTGTATTCTTGACTCATGGAGTCGTGTTATATATATATCTGTTCTGTGGGTCCCATTGAGGACTGTTGTGTAATGTTATTACTTCGTTTTCCACCCGCACGAAAGTGCCTGGTGGGCACCTTCGAATCGTTTCTATGCGGGTTTGGCGGGAATCGCTGAAACTTGCATAGGGCCGATTCTGAGGGTGTTACATTGCGGTAACATATGCTAAACTCTTTACATTGAAAGTTACTCGCCCCTTTATGCATGTGTTGGTTTTGTATCTTCCATGTTTTTGTACATGTTGTGCTATCCACTTAATTATCTTGAAATCAAGATTATTTGTGTATGATTAGGTGGCACACCATGTATGTGTGTTTCTTGTGTTTGAGCCTTGCTTGGTTATATTTGGTATCCTATTTGGCTCTTGTGAGAAATTAATGGATTATCCTATTTTGGGGGAGTGTTATGCTTAGGCATTCCATAATCCTAAAAATGTGTGTACATGAGGATTACCACCTAGTATTTATATTGGATTCTTGTCTAGTCTCTATGTGGTATAATTCTCATGAAAAATTTAAGTTTTATAATGTCCATTAATTATCTCTATTTGTATCCTTTTGCCTCGTATTGTTTTTATGGTAGTATCACATTATGGGGGAGTCTTATGCTTAGTGCATATTACAATCCTAGAAAATGTGAATATTCGAGGTTATGTCACTTAGAATTGATATTGATAATTATCTAGCGCCTATGTGACACATTGGCTCATACAAGTTCCTATTTGCATGAATGGCTTTATTGATCTTATTTTGGATCTTGTATATGAGAGTGTTTCTTGGTATGCGTTTCCTCATATTTAGATATATAAATCCTCATGGAAACCATTTGCTTCAAGTTACTCTATTCACTAGTGATTGTGTGACTTGGGGAAGCTACCAAGAATCTTGTTCGAAGTATCATGCTCAATTTCTTATATTTAGTTATATGCTTCTTGTTGTGACTATGATCTTGGATATCCATGCAAGCTACCTTGGGAAAATTATTCTATTTCTTGTCCTTGGACAATGAGTACCCAACTTATGGTAGAATTTATTGATCATATTCACTTTGGCCCTTGCTTAATTTTATCCTATATTTGGCCAAGAAAATGTTTTGTGTTGTCTCCCAAGCCTTCCTTGCTTCTTGTGGATCTTCTTATTTTATTGATATCCTCTTGTGTTTTACTTATTATAGGTACTAGTGATGATCCCATTTGTGTGCATTTTGCATTTAAAAGGAAAATCCTAAAAAATGCACTATCCATGGGGGAGCTATCCTATATTATTTAGAACACTCATATTTATACTTCTTTGTTTTGATCCATATCATGTTTTATGTGCTTGGAACCTCAATCTTTTCATTTTGGTACTTGTGCCATCATGTGAAGTTTGGGGAGTTTGGTTTCTTGTTGGAACCTTGCTCTTTTTGGGAGTTGGTTTTGTCTCATTCCTTGTTTCTTGATTTGACCATTTTAGAATGAGATAAATCCTTGAGCATTTTTATTTCTATCTATCTTTTGCTCCTTGGATTATGCCTAGTTCATTTGTTGAAATTGTGATCTTTCATGTGTTGAATTGGTTCGTTGATACAATTTGGACATCGTTTGTCATGTCACACTCTTGTGTGTGCAATCTCGATTTACTTGGTATTTTGTTCAAATTGTATCTCCTTTTTGGTTCTTGAAAGCTTCATGCATGCATATTTACTATATGATTATATTATGGCATGCTTGCTTTCTTTGATCCAATATATAGGGGAAACTCCACCAATTCCCATCGGCTAAGTTGTGCATGAAATTCAATTTCATATCAATGTGCACATAATTATGTGGAGTCTCTCCTATGTATTGTAGTTTCTCTAACTACTTTGGACCCAATAAGTTTGGGGACCATTTTGTACTTAATTGTGTTTTAGGTACATTGGAGATATATTGGATGCTTGTCTTTCAATTTTGAAGAAGTGGTGCGTACATGAAAAGTTGAGTCAAGCTATAGGATGATCAACGAATTCATATACTCTACATCCTACCAATTATATCTCGGTAACAAGTATCTCTTTCTCATGCTCATATATCTTGTTTCCAACCGTTTGTCGATTGCCTTCTAGCATGAATTCATGTATTTGTAATTGTTGTAGTTCTATCCATGGCTTTAAGAGAACTCTCTATTGTAAATGTGTATAAGTTGAGATGAGTACATATAGTTGGGACTATACAAAATCATGCATATGATCCTCCAATCCCAAATATATCAATCTAGCAATTTTATTTCCTATCATCTCCTCAACTTCTCTCATATGCAATAGTGAGATTTTGCTAGTCTATTTTCTCTTATGATACTTGTTGCCTTTCTTCATATATTTCAACTTTCTCCTTTTCCCTTGGTGATAGTTGTAATATATGTAGTGTGTTTGTGTTTGAAGTCCATTATGTACAATAAGATATATGTGAGACTTTGGCCATGCTTTGAAGCAAAAATCTTATTGATATATGTTATGACTTCATTTTTGCCTTTCATGTGCTTTCTTGTATAATCTTCTTTATGTGTGCATTTTTATTCTTTGGAATATGTCTTTGTGATATTTTCCACTTAGAGACATATACACATATGAGAAGATAATTTTAGTTGATTTTTAATCCTTGGAGACCACCTTTCTATTCCTTTTGATTCTTTGGTGGATTCCAAATTTATTTTCCTATGAGTGCTTGTTCCTCTTGTCTACATCTTTGGACACTCATATTTGTTCTCTCATGCCGTGTATTATTAAATGAATTTGGATGAGTGAGGATTCCATGACTATGCACTTTGTTCCCAAATGCAATTATCATAATTGGTGCATGCTCTTTGGGGAGCTCATCTAATTCATTTAATAATACTCATTTGCATTCTTTCACATTTGTTGTGTTTTAAATGTTTATGGAGGAGTGAGGATTCCATATTTGTGCATTTTTGTATTGAAATACAATGATTATAAAGTATGCACAAATCTTGGGGAGCTTCTCTATTTGTTATTTGAAGCACTCTTTTGCCCATTTCATAACATCTTGTTGTTTTTATTTGGACTCATTCGTTGTTTTCATTTGGTTTGTCGGATCTTGTAAATTGCTTGCATCATTGGACTTTAGTTTGGCAATCTTCGGATCCTCGATATAGTTCTACTCCCTCCCAAGTATTCATCATTGGATATGTGCGAAGGCACACCTTTAGAGGAATTATTACTATATTTGCCTTCTAGAACTTGTCACCCATTTCGGCAATCGATGCCAATGGGGGAGAAGTTTTAGAGGGTTTAAGGGAAGTTTGGTTTATGCATTGAGTTTGTTCTTGTGCATTTGCCTCTCATGCTCTTGCATCTTTGTTGATGCTTAGCATGTGGTATATATAGAGGAAACTCCACCAATGATAATGATTGGCAATATATGCAATGAAATTCAAGTTCATCACACATGCATAGATTGTGGGGGAGTTTGCTCTATATATGGTGGTGGTACCAATATCACATACTTTTGTAGTATTTGATATTGGTATTACCATTTCATTCAATAATATTCCTTATATAAACCTTCTTAAGGGGATTGTCATCAATTACCAAAATGGGGGAGATTGAAAGAACATGTTGGGCCCCCATGTGTGGTTTTGGTAATTAATGACAATCTTTATGGACTAATGTGTGTATTAAGTTGTACTTGTAGGAATTGTCCATTGGCATTGCTTGGAGCATGTGTTGACTTCAAGATAGATGAAATAAGAAGAAGATGTGTTGTGCAAGCTCAAAATGCGCCATCTATAGAAGATCTCATGTTTGATGCTTGCCATCCTCGGTGATCATGGATCGATGATGAGGAATCAAGAAAGGTGTCCATCTTGAGAAGGACAAGATTGTCTACATCGATCTCAAGTGGATTGCTCAAGTCAAAGGTATAATATTGATAGGTTTTCCCTTTTGCCGGTCTCATGTTTGTTGGGAGACCGGGTTTAGGATAGATAACCGTACTATCAAGAGGGGCTCCCGAATGAGTAACTCGGTCACATCATTCGGAGAGAGATCAAACCTTTGCATACTTGCATCATCATATTTGGTTGTTATTTGGTCTTATCCATGTGAGGATATAGAGCTTGTGGTAATCTCCATAACAAGCTCTAGTCCATAGAAAACGGATTTCCCTTTTATATCTTATTGCGTTTTGATCTTGGAGGTTTTACCGGTTTGTATTTTAGAGATAGGTAAAACCTTCCATTATTTGGTTCTTACTCATGTGAGGATTTAGAGCTTGTGTTAATCTCCATGACAAGCTCTCGTTCATCGAAAACGGATTTCATATGCATTTTCTATTACGTGTTTGATGTTGGAGGTTTTATCGGTTCATCTTTTTGATAGAGGTTAAACCTTTCGTCATTTGGATCTATCCTCCCTTGCTGTACTATAATGTTTCTTTGCATTATCTTTTAGAGCTTGTTGTCCTCTTCGAAACGAGCCCAAGATCATCAAAATCGGAGTCCGGATGCAAAAGTTATGGCCGTTTTCGTTCAGGGATGACCGGTAGTACCGGACCAGGGTCCGGTAGTACCGGAGGTCCGGTAGTACCGCTCCGTAGTACCGGTCGGTACTGAAAAATGTGCGTTTGGCGACCTGGGATCCCCAGGGATTGTCCGGTAGTACCGGGAATGTCCGGTAGTACCGGGATTCGCGCTTTTTTGGCTTCAACGGTTGGATTTTCGGGGAACCTATTTAAGGGGCCTTCTTCCCCAATGGTTCCCTAACCATTCTTGCAAGTTTTCCCCTCCATTGTTGACCTTCTTGAGCTTGATTTCTCTCAATCCCTCCAATGATTCTTGCATATTCTTGAGGGATTTGAAAGAGGAGATCTAGATCTACAATCCCACCAATCAATCTCTCCTCTAAGTGAGGGGAACATATTGGGATCTGGATCTTGGAGTCTTTTGTGGATTTCCTCCATTGTTCTTCCTCTCTTATTCCCCCATAAGCTTTTGTAGCTTTGGTGGAATTTGGGAGAGAGAGATTTGAGCACCTTTGTGGTGTTCTTGCCATTTGCATTTGGTACATCGGTTTGAGTTCTCTTTGGAGGATTTGATTTGAGTTACTCATTGGAGCTTGTCCCTCTTGGGTTCTTGGAACCCTAGACGGTTTGTGGCCTTGGTGGCATTTTTTGGGAGCCTCCAATTAAGTTGTGGAGTTGTGCCCCAACCTTGTGAGAGGTTCCGGTTGCCACCGACAAGTGCACCGATAGTGGAAGCGTGGATCGATCCCATTGGGGTGAAATTCACCGGAGAATAAGGGAGGCCTTTTGTGGCCTTGGTGGTTTGATACCACCCCCTCTCCAAACGAGACGTACTCCATGTTGGGAGGAACTCGGTAAAATATCGGTGTCCCCGCGTGCCTCGGTTATCTCTATACCCGAGCTCTTTACTTATGCACTTTACATTGTGATAGCCTTCGTGCTTGAAGTAATATATATCTTGCTATCACTTTGTTGTTTGTATTGCTTAGCATAAGTTGTTGGTGCACATAGGTAAACCTTAGTTGTTTCTAGGTTGTGCTTTATAAAGTAAACACTAGTTTAATTCCGCCTTTGTTGAGCCACTCTAGGAAAAGTTTTAATCGCCTATTCACCCCCCCTCTAGGCGACATCCGTATCCTTTCACGATGTATGTGCCGATGACGATGTATGTGCCGATGAAGATGTTTGTGTATAATAATAGTTGCTTAATTATTCATGTACTCGTATGTACCGATGACGATGTTTGTGTATACCGCTCCCGATCGATTCCCCCTCGCTCCCCCCCCTCCCGCAGAAATACACCCAGAACGGGGCAGAGGCAGAAGTCTGCCGCGACAGAGATTTAGGCCGTTTTCCTACCGCGACAGAGTTCTGCCGCGGCAGGAAAACGGCCTAAATCTCTGCCGCGGCAGACTAACCTTTAACACCGGTTCCAGATACGAACCGGTGTTAAAGGTGGGGGGGTGAGGCCTGTGGCAGCCCCACGTGCGCCACCCTTTAACGCCGGTTCGTATAAGAACCGGTGTTAAAGGGGCCCCCCCTCTAACACCGAACCCTCAACAGCAGTTGGGGAACCGCTGTTAGAGGGCCGTCCCAACCGGATTTAAAGGGGGTGGCCTACACTAGTGTACCTATGCATGCATATAATAGTTTTACTGATCATGTCACCAATTCCAAAACTCTGTCGTGGCACAGGGTGATGCTGTGATTCATGTCACGGTAGAAAATCAAACGGGTTCTACTGCCGCGGCACATGTTGTCACAGATGTTCAACAGGAGGCATTGGCTACTGGAGTAACTGAGCTGAGGGGGCACCATGCACTACCTGATTTTATTCCAATTGAGAAAAGAGAAGATTCATTCGGGCCTGCTAAGAAGAAGAACATTGATAAGTTAAGGTGCTTTCGGTGTGGCATTCTTCTTTTCAACGATTGTACAATGATCTTATGTGATTTTTGCCTGTCTGCTGAGCATGCTTCAGATGTGTGTCCTCTTGTACTTGCTCTTGAACTGGTGATGCAGATGTATGCGATAGCTGATGAAGAGCTAATGTTTTTTGAGTTACCCATCAATGGAACATTCTGTCTCAAGGATGGAAAGTCCGCGTATGGTAAGGTGACGGTAAAGGAGGGTGTGATGTCTATTGCTACGATCGTAGCTCAGCTCAAATGTTAGTACTATCTGAAAATTTTCAATGGGATGTGCGCCAATTGTAGAACAATACATTCAAAACTCATTTCCAACTAAGATGGAATTGAACGTAAAAAAAATTGTGTTACCTATCATGTTCCAAATAGCACCTGCGAGCTTACCTTGGAGGATTGGACTATGAAATTTGAACCTCTTTATATGTTTCCTGAAGTATGGGTGTTAGTTTCGGATATTCCTGGAGATTTTTTAGGATATGTTTTGACCCTATGGGGTCTAGGCACCCTCTACGGCTAAAATATAAAGGTAAACATGTCCTAACCAAGGGAAAATCAAGTCCTGCATATTTTGATTGGATGCGCAAATTATAAGAGGATCCCAAAAAGTTTGATATGTTCATAAAAAATGGTTTTACAAACTTCGGTTTCAGCAAGAAGAGCTTTTTTTTTTTACAAAACCGAGGGTGGAGATGCTTTGATGACTGATGCAAATGATGATGACCATAGAGAGGATAATATCCTAAAAGTAATTTGAATTTTATTGAGATTATCATAACTGGGAGATGTCTGTGGACAAGGACAAATAGGCTTCTACAAAGCCGATGGAAAGAAATGTGAAGGATGGATCTGACGGAGCCAGGCAGCGGTCTCACCCATTCTCACAGTCCATTCAATTTGGATCTTTTGGTTCGGTATCACAGCCTAATGGTTCAGGTTTTGCTGGTGTTTTGATCGAACATGCGGTTCAATAGGCGGTCTCAATCGTGGTTGCTATATTTATATAGCTGGGCGTATGCCTGTTTCGAGGAGGAGGTGTAGGATAGAGTGCACGCTACACTTTCGCCTCAAACGTATAACGGCCGTAATGTTTCTGAAGACGTCGTTTTGGAGAAGCTTTTTGACAGTCGAGTCGTCAGTACTGGTGGAGCTTTTGCGGCTGTGAGTCTTTGGTCGCTTCAGTGGGGTCTTTGTTTTATGTTTTTTTCTCTTTTTTCTGAAAACGAGAAAGCCTTGCATTTTGATTTATTGATAAAAAATAGTTTTGTACATATACACAGGCTACATAAGTGATCCGCACCCGAGATACAACTCAACCACTAGACCTACGCTATACAAGGCCTTTAAGCCAATCGCGCCAGCCAAAGTCCAAGATCTTGCTTCAGATCGAATCGTTTCGAGAAGACTACCATAGTTGGGGCTTGCGTTGTCGAAGATGACCGCATTGCGGTGTTTCTATATCCACCATGTCGTCAGCATCACCAGCGACGAGGTCCCTTTGTGCATCGCACGGGGGTAGATAGGAGCGCCAGCTTTCACCAATCTACGAAGTCGTCCTCCTCATCCGGAGGCCTAGCCGTGGATCGAATCCAAGATATGACCTCGTGCCATATCGTCCGAGAGAATGGGAGCCCTGTGAGAAGGTGCCTCATGGTCTCTTCTGATTGGTCATAGAGCGGGCAGTGCGGAGGGTGTTGGAGCCCCCTCCTCGCTAGCCTCTCACCCGTCCAGCAGCAGTCTTGGCATGCTAGCCAGACAAAGAACTTAACCCTCGGGGGAGCCCACGTGCGCCAGCTAATCCCCCACTATCTCGACAATATGGACCCTGAAAGAGGAATTCATAGAAAGATTTGGACGAATACTGCACATCCATCGTCCACCTCCATGAGATAGCGTCTGGGATGATCGAGAGTTGGATGTCTCGCAGCGCGATCCATAGCTGAACGTATTGCCATAGGGCCAGCAAACTCAGCGCGCCTTGTATATCGGCAATCCAACAACGCTCGGTTAGCGCCTCTCTCACCATGCGGAGCTTCCGAGCGCGCTTTGGAATCAGCGCGAACAGGTCCGGGGCAATATCCTCGATGGTATTACCCTGCATCCACCTATCTTCCCAGAAGAGAGCCTTGTTACCATCCCCTACTACCATCGTAGTGGAGGCATCGAACACATGTAGCTCGATCCTCGAGAAATGCATGTCCACACCTCGCGATGGCCTCTGAGGGTCCGTGCGCATCCTCCAGAGCCAACGTGACCGAAGACTAATAGCCGTCCGAGCGAGGTCAGGGATCCCAATCCCTCCGAAGCTCAAAGGTCGGCAAACTTTGTCCCAGTTGACGTGGCAATGGCCTCCGTTCGCATCCTCTCTCCCAGCCCAAAGAAAACCTCTCACAATCTTCTCCACTTGTTTCAGGACCTTCTTGTTTAGCCCTAGAACAATGATATGGTGTAGAGGGATCGCCATGAGAACAGACTTAGCCAGGGTAAGCCGACCAACCTTCATCATCATGGAGGCTTTCCATGTTGGCAGGCGATCTGCGATGCTGTCCACTAGGGGTTGGAGTGCTGATGCCGGTAGCCGTCCAATCGTTAGGGGGATCCCTAGGTATTTGGCAGGAAAGGGAGCTAATTGGCACTCCATTACCTTCGCAGCCTGAAGGGCCTCAACCTTCTTCCTCTTTTGTGTTTCGGCTGTGTGCATCCTTGATTTCAAGAATTACTCGTTATTATGTTGTTACAGAGACTAAGTTATTTGATATCCTCTTGATATTAATATATTTATTTTGTAAAAATGATGCGTAGCACGAGCAACTTGTGATAGAAAGACAGCCGGCAGGATTCCACAATCATTTGCTCAAAACGATAAGGTAAAGAACAAAAAGGTGCCTTGTTAAACAGCGGCATGGCACAGAGGAAATGTTGGCACCGAAATGATCAAGAGAGCAGGACAAATAGACAACACACCTAATCCCTGCAAGTTAGTGGAATGAGCGTATGATCGTAGCCAATAAAGCGCTAACCACTGCACCGCCAAAGTGTTTGTTTAGTAAGTCTGCAAGCTGGCCGTAGTCGCAGAACGGCAGAATAGTAGTACTATGGAAAACTGCTGAAGATTCTTGCAGTTTTGTTAGAAATCTATTGGTGTGTGTTCCGATGACATGCGCATGGCTTGCATGACAGCAACACAAGGCCAGAGATTTAGATGCCAACGAGAGGAGCAGAAATATCTACTCAAGAAAAGGCCGCCCTTGCTGCGAGAAATGCATTTCTAGTTTTCAGTTTTCACCAGCATCACGCACTATGATATAAGCGCCACCACTTTAAAACCCCAATTTTCTCGCGAAGTAGAGGTATCGAAATACTATTAAATGGTTATAGGATAAAATAAACCAATGGATTTAAGTCCTAATCATCACTGCAATTTTCAGTTGCTGTACCTGATGCAAACTGACAGAACTGACATTGCTTAGCTCGCCGACTCTGTAGAATGAAGAGTTATCTTTTGGTTCATGTCACCATCACTTAGCCAAACTATGTAAAATGTTCACTTTTTAATGATTTTTTTTGTGTATATCGTACTGTACCTAGTAAACATTGGTTTTCTGAACTAAGAATGATTCTTCCTGTTAAATGATATGGACAGCTTCCAACATTATCCCGTTTCAAAACAAGCTCCCAACATTATCTGGAACAGACTGGCTGGATAAATGTTAACTGATGACAATCTATGCTGGTTCTCCCCTCCCCTGTTTGCTAGACTGTATACACTGTACGCGGCTCTTGTAATGTGTGTTTAAGTAGTTGCAACGGTCACGCAGAAAATGTTAAACATTTTCAAAAGTTGCATGCTTGACTTCCCTTCTTTTATAAGTAGGCAAAACCTTTGCCAGTTGTACATAAAATGGGTGGCCGTAACGGGAAGAAACCGTCAGCGCTGTTTTTGATAGAGGTAATTGTGCGTACACATCGAGATGCGAGTATGGAGACTCGAACTCGGACGGGCTTAGGCCATATCAGCATGTCCTTGCCACTAGGCTAAGCCTTGGTCCACAGTTGTACATAAAAGAAACGGCGTGGCAGAGACCCCAAGCGTTACTTTTCCCACAAAGTAAGAGCATCTCCAACAATCCCTATAAATGGCTCCCAAGATTTTGGTAGAGGGGGCAGAATTTGCAATGGTTGAGAGCTTTTTTTTTTGAAACTTGTTGAGAGCTATTTGTTTGAACTATATACATTATATAAATTACACAATAGGAGTTCACATATATTTAGAACTCAAAAAATAAATAGTACCTTTCACCTCTTTTCAAGAGCAAGTTTGGTATTTAAATTTAACATGTTTAGATAAATTTTTGTTTCCTAACTCCACTAATTCTGTTGGAGCTCAAACCAAACATTTTGCCAGTGGATTTTAATTAGGATTGTTGCAAACAGGACAAGGGCTCCTTTGGACAAGGAGTTCCTCCTCGAAGGGAAAACAGACAGAACATTGACGACATGCGGAAAAGTTCATTGTCCCAGCCCCAAAACGTTATTCATGCAACTCTTTTCTCGAATACAGATATAGATCAACCAAATCTTATATCTGCCCTTAAAAGAGAAGATGGTTTGAAATTTCATGAAAGATACTAATAAGAGTTTAAACAAAATTTGAGAGTGCTGAATAACTTCACTGGGGTCATGAGTCGTGAGAAACATCAAGATAGACAACAAAGACAGCACATCGAACACGCCAAGCAATTTAAATGCCCGCCTAAACTAACTATTAGTTTAATCACAAGATGAGCTAAAATACTCTCTAAAAAGTTCATAATAGCAACAAAACATTTGATCAAACCAAAGTGCGGTTGGGCGGTCTAGTAGTACCAATCATAGAACAAGCTAACCCTTAAACTAATCTCTTTGTGGTGATCATCCGCACCGCCCAAAAATACTCTAGTCCGCAATTGGAGCTTGTCAATAAGTTGTTAGCACGATTCCGAGTGTATAAAAGGGGCCTAATCTGAAGGGAGTTCACTCATCAGCATAAGCTAAAAAAGCCCCTTTGAAGTGTGTAGCTAGACACATTATCCAGTGTAGCAAATCAAAGTAAGAGAGTGAAAGCAGGATGGTGAAACTCGCATTCGGAAGCTTGGGCGACTCCTTCAGCGCCACGTCCATCAAGGCCTATGTGTCGGAGTTCATCGCCACCCTCCTCTTTGTGTTCGCCGGCGTCGGGTCCGCCATTGCCTACGGTGAGAGTCGATCGCAGCAATTGTTAACTGTGCGTACACACTGTATCCAATTATCCATCAGTGACCAGTTTGAAACTGACAAAATTTGCTTGTGTGCGTACGTAGGCAAACTGACCAGTGATGGCGCTCTGGACCCGGCTGGCCTCGTGGCCATCGCGATCGCCCACGCCTTCGCCCTCTTCGTCGGCGTCGCCGTCGCCGCCAACATCTCCGGCGGGCACCTCAACCCCGCCGTGACCTTCGGCCTTGCCGTCGGCGGCAACATCACCATCCTCACCGGGATCTTCTACTGGGTCGCCCAGCTGCTCGGCTCCACCGCCGCCTGCTTCCTCCTCAAATTCGTTACCCACGGAAAGGTCCGTATTACTTTGCCACACCATCCCGTCCAGTTTACTGCGCATGCACCTAGACTTACCGAGAACCGATTCTGAGCGCAGGCCATCCCGACGCACGCCGTGGCTGCGGGCATGAACGAGTTCGAGGGCGTGGTGATGGAGATCATCATCACCTTCGCGCTGGTGTACACTGTGTACGCCACGGCGGCGGACCCGAAGAAGGGGTC
The DNA here is from genome assembly GCA_910589765.1 of Avena atlantica. Taxonomy (NCBI): domain Eukaryota; kingdom Viridiplantae; phylum Streptophyta; class Magnoliopsida; order Poales; family Poaceae; genus Avena; species Avena atlantica. The sequence continues at coordinate 235,580,823 of OU342738.1, forward strand.
CCTCGGCACCATCGCGCCCATCGCCATCGGCTTCATCGTCGGCGCAAACATCCTCGCCGCCGGCCCCTTCAGCGGCGGCTCCATGAACCCCGCCCGCTCCTTCGGCCCGGCCGTCGCCGCCGGAAACTTCGCTGGCAACTGGGTCTACTGGGTCGGCCCACTCATCGGAGGCGGGCTCGCCGGGTTCGTCTACGGCGACGTGTTCATCGCGTCCTACCAGCCAGTTGCCGACCACGAGTACGCCTAAATCGCATAGGTCGAATTGTCGAATGCTCCCACTACCCGTCCCGGATACGCATCGTTAAGTTGCTTGATCGTGTAAGAATGGTGTGTCGCAGTCACGGCACTTGTGTTTCCCTTTTCATTCAATCCATGAAAAATGTTCTGTTGTCCTCGTTTGGGAGAAACAAAAAAATGTTCCACGGAAGAACTTTCCGGCTTGTTTCCTTTGCACTTGTAAGATGCGGAATACGTAGTACAGAGCAATGGCAAACAAATTGGGAGTGCATGAATCAAAACTTGCAAGATACTTTCTGTGTTTTAAAATGTAAGATGTTTCAGCTTTGTGAAGGTAACGTAGACATTTTTTGGTGTGTAAGTTTAGAGTGAACCTTAGTGTGTAAGTTTGGAGTGAATCTTTTCGAAACTATATATACTAAAAGGCGTCTAGATACATTATCTTCACAAAACTAAAACATCTTATATTATAAAACAGAGCGAGTATTTTATAAATCAAGATAATTGGCAATGTAATGCACTTTTGCTTATTTAAATATATTTTAAAGAAACATTACAAGAGAACATGGGATAAAAGTGTCGACATAGCTTCTATGAACCCACGGAACACATGGCCATCTAAATATGTGGCAATTTCTGATCCATATTAAATAGAACAAAATCTGCATTCAAAGAACAATCTCGACGCACAAACTGGTTCTAGAAACACGTATATCAAGGAATTTTGTGACTTCTATCTGGTGCATGCCGTAGAAAAACTACAGTCAATCTATACTGCTGATGTGCCGTTGGCAGAGTCAGTACTCCCTCCTGTTCACAATTACTTTGCATTCTAGATTTCGTAAATTTTGTAAAATTTCACCAACTATATAGGAAAATATATCAACACCCACAATGTAAAATCTATGTTACTAAAAGTGTTATAAAGTATATTTTTATATTACACGTATTTTATATTATGAATTTTATTATATTTTTTAATTTTAATCAAATTTGACAAAGTTTGAATTTGACTAATTCCAAAACGCGAACTAAATAAAAATGGAGGGAGCATAGCATGTGCCATCTAATCACTGCAACATGTCATTATGGCAGACATGGTTGTCAACTTACATGCGGACAATTACATGGGTACTCCCTCTGTTTGAAAATATAAGATGTTTTAGTTCTGTGAATGAAATGTATCTAGACTTGTTTTAGTATTTCACAGAACTAAAACATCTTATATTTTGAAACGGAGGGAGTACATGACTGAGCATAACGTCCATAGTTAGTTGAAGTGTAGTTTGAAGAATATGGAAGTTTAAAATGAATTTTTGACTGAACGTGTGTAAAAACTTGACACGTAAAATTCTCTTGATGAAAGGAAGTATTGAAGACCACTAGATGCATAGAGTTCAATACAATGTTACATTAGAAGAAAAAACTACGGTAAAGTGTAATTAAACATTATATAAAACAATAAATTATGCAGATTAAACCAAGAGAAGGAGCATCTAAGAAGTTTGCTTAGAAAATGATCACATGTATGTTTTCTCAAGTGTTAGATGTCCTCCCAAAACAATGGAAACATAGATCTCACAGAAAACAAAGAATTTGTCGCATCAAAATTGCCTCGATGATGTTTAACAACAATTGATTATAACATGATCTACTTTATCATAGAATATCATGATCGTGGACTGCTACTATTTTAGAATTATACTAATACTTTTACAAAGAAGGTGGATGACTTGCAAAGCTGCAACGAGAATAACTCTACGTGATGATAGGGTGTGCGTCAATTAAGTCTTTTTTTATGAAGCGTCAATTAAGTCTTTGGCTCCTTCCTTTAACATAGTCAGTTAGAACATATGTGCATGCATTTAGTTGAACCCGGACCTTAAGGACAACAAGATCCATCAATTTGGTCTTCCTGTTTTCCAATAAAACATAATAAGAGAGTAAATAATGACAAAGGTAGAATATGTATGCATAAATATGTGGTAATCAGTTGAATGTGGTTTATAAATATATCAATAAAAGATAACTTAATTGAAGATATGAATATATGAATATATCTATAAAAGCATAACTTATAGGCAACATGTCAGGTAACACTGATTTGGTGCAGATATAGAAACTTGATATGAGAGACACCAATCAAGAATTGATGGATCCAATTGAGTGATAATTTTAACAAATACGCATTCAAGGATTATATCACAACACATAACCTTTTGCACTGGATTGTTTAGATGAAAAGGAAACCACAATTCAATGATATAAACAATCTCTGTAGATAAATTCATGAATGCAAGAGGTGCAAGGAAACAATATTCAGGTTCTTGATCGATGAGTGCTCCATGTCCTCTGCGCGATCCAGTTGCATTTGCCTTAGCTACGGACAATTTTACTACAATTAAACAAGAGACTAAAACAATTCATATGTGAGCTTACTCTCAATTAAGCAAAAAGATCCAAAAATGCACATGTGGAAGTACGTAAAATAGGGAATATGCCCTAGCGGCAAATAAATGTTTATTGCTATTCCATTTGTTCATAACTATAGTTTATTATTTATGTTATAAATGCTCTGTGAGTTGATTGTGAATATCAAATGAAAACTCACAAGTGCGTATAAATTTATAAACACCAAGTGTTCCGGGTCTCATGGACATGACTAGTTCACTGTCAAAGATGATCATGTTTCCTAAATTATGGTATAGTTATTGTAACGAGGATACCATTTGACAACGAGGCTATGTTATTATGGCTTAATAAGGATGTTGAACCAACCCAAGTCAAACGATCTACTAAAAGATAAACGCCCTCACTATGTTGTTTGTATATCGTTGTTGTTGTTGTCATATTACTTTGTCCTTGGACCATTAGGATATCAGTTGTCCTTCATAGTGGAAGGCATGTCCTGGTTACATCCCAACTTCACCTTTCACTAGGTGTTCATAAAGGTTGCCTTCGAATATGTTCGAAACTTATGATGAGGAACAAGATAGTATGAGATAGGATTTACACCTCCATTGATAAAGATATACTCTTGGACCCGTCTCGATATTATGGTATCACTAATCGTTTGTCCAAACATAGGGTGGTGATATTCACCGGGTACTGGAACATATGAACGAGAGAAAAAAACGACAAACCAGTAACAAAGTTAATATGGTATAGTAATCAAAAGTTGCATTATGAGGATACCAAATTGTCTTGCCTGGGAATGGAATGTATCGTGTTGCAAAGGGGTGGTGCATGACATCAATAGGTTTTCTTGAGTACTTCTTTGTTGTGTGGGAATCAATATGGGTGTCCAGATACCGCTATTGATTATTTTTCGAAAGGAGTTCCACAGACATGTCTACATAATACCAAACCTACGGGTCACATTCTTAAGGAATATTGTTCTGTAGAGTATGTAGATCATGTATGCACGTGAGAGATTCTTTGGAATGGTTCCAGATTATCGGGAGAAACCCCAGGAGAAACTGGAAGAGTTTGGGGGTTGTGGAATGGTTTCGGGGGAGAAATGAGTGTCGAAGTGCAGGAGAAACGAGAACCTTCTTATTTTAATGTGATCTATTTTATGAAGGTTCCAATCACATTACTAATTGTGATTTGATTTGATCTAGTCAGTATGCAATATATCATATCTTCTATTTTAGGAATGATATTATCAATAATGGGAGATCATAGCATTCATTGCAGGAGATCCGAGGGGATCAGGGGGAGGTGGCGGCCAAGAAAGGATCACTGGCACGCCAAGCCCCTCACCCTGCTCCTATATAAAGGGAGGGAGGGGCACTCTCTCGTCATCCCACCAGAATACCCTTGGTTGCATCCCTCCCGAGTATCCTTTTCCATATACACACCGCAATGGATGCTTTGGCACTCTGGTATTTTCGACCCCTGGACAACGAATCTCTTTCAGAACAAGATCACCGTACATGTGGATACCTTAGGAGGGATCATACCTTTGATCCTACATCGAGTGCTTCACCAACATCTTTGGCCTTGAACGAATCTCCGTTGCAGCGTTGGTGAGTACTAGATCTCTTGTATCACGTGTTCTTGCATAGCTCGATCTTGATGTGTTCGTAGTACCAGAATATTTTAATTCCCTATGTGAAACCTAAAAATAGTTGTCTACGAGGTTCCATGTGTAAGTTACTAACAAGAAATACTGTTAATATAGTTTTATTTGATCTTAAATCCTGTTGGAGGAAGAATAAGCAAGCAATCAATGAATTGAAGCAAGCAAGGACTAACATACGAGATACGGATGAATTATGTACCTGGATGTCATTGGGGAATCTGGTGGCATGAGGACACACGCATGCTTCATGGTCTCCTCCACGGACTCAAGACAAGATACACTTATGGCTACCAATGTCAAATATTTGGCGATGGTGCAGCTAGGATGGATAACGTGAAGGCGTTGACGCCGATCGGGCTATGAAGGATTATGTCCACCTTCCAAATGACTTGAATGAAAGATCATCTTTGCAATCCATCACTAATTTTCACATGAACATAATGAAATATAACAATCGCAGAACAAAATTGTGATTTCACGAGACATTATACTATAATAACTAAGAGGTCAAAATTTGGAAATGTGAAGTCGACGGTTGGTGTGCTCAGTTGATACATGATCAATGTTCACCACGATGAATACAAACACATAGAGCATGATGGACACATTCAATGCATCACTGTATAGTTTGGGCTTATCTTTGTCGCTTTGAGGGTGGAAGAGCATGCAAACCGTATTAAATTTGTTGTTGAAAAATTCCATTATTTTCCTCATGTGTTGCCAAGGATCCACTTAATCACTCTAGCAAGGCCTCTTTGCGAACGGAAATATCAAAGTGCAAAATTACCTTCACTATAAATCTATATGATAATTCATAATTATACCTATCCTTGAATAGCATCAACAGTGCACCAAACATATTCAAAATGTTTGTACCACTTTAGGATAATTGCAGTTGTTAGTATCATCTTTAAAGAGAGATGTTAAATAACGATTGCTCACTAGTGTGTCACTTTTCACCTCTTTATGACTTATGTTCTTCAGGGGAAATCAAGGGAATATGGGAGCCACATTTGTGTTGAATTGAAGCTACAAAATTAAATGATAGAGATGTAACACACATGAGACATAAATTCCACAAAATAGTCTTTTCCATGACAGTAGCAGGAGTTGTTTAGAGAAAAAGAAAACCATATCCATGGAGAGTGCTAAAAGCTTTAGTGTAGAGCTTTGGAGTAAAGCACATTAGAGAGAAATGTCATCATAAAATTAAATGGAATCACTCTAAGCCTCTTGTAGAAACAACTCATACTTTTTTCGAAGAAAGAAATCATTGAACTGTTTCTTCTATCAAATCCTTCTACGTATGCTTACGTAAAAATAAAATAGGCATCATTGACCGACAATCCATGATAAAAATTACTAGCAAGTACTAAAATGCTAACAAAGATAAATCAATCATAGTAGATTGAGAGTTGCTCATGGTACATTTATAAATGTTAGTGATACTATTATTACACAACTACACACAACATAACATGATCAGAGGAATTAGAAATTACTGTTAAAAATGCATAGTTAAAATATGTTAGCAAACAACTATGTAATATCTACCTACAAAAGGTAGCCTATTTTCCATAAGTAAATAATGAGTGGAGGCAGCTCATGGAATCTTCGGTAGCAATAAATTAATCCTCTCCAATTTTCATGAGAAACGCATGTTTATTTCGTGGACTTTTATTTCATTTAGTTGTATAACACCAACAAATATGAAAAAAAGTTTCCAAGAATCTAGATTTACGTTGTGGAGACATCTATTAGTATAAAATCAAAACAACATCGTTAGTTCAAAGATGATATGAACAATAGCAGTAATACTTTGTAGTAGATTACCAGGAAAAGAGAACACTACTTACAAAATGTTAGCACCGCACCTAAAAGTTGCTTAATTAGCAACATACAACATGAATAAAGTAGAGATGGACGAAACTATTCTTTTGGTTGGAGATCCTGCGCAATAGGTTAATGATGTTGTTGTGCCAGATGTTTCCCAAAGTCTTCACCTTTGACTCAAATCGCTTTACTTGCTCCACTTCTAGTTTTTCCAGGATGTGTATCTTCTTGACAACCACCATTCATCCTCTACGGCACCATCACGGGTAGGCATATGGACACGGTGCACATTCCTAGATCCACTATAATCGATCATGTTCTACGCAAATATGTTGTTGAGCACGTCAGAATAAGTGAGTCCAAAACATGTGAATGATGTTATTTCTGTCTAGGCTTGATTCAAGCACTGATGGTGAGCACCATGTGTTCGATATTCAAGAGGTGGGTGCCTTTGTGGTATATTGGGAGGTTTATCTCTTCCAACACCACTTGCCAGAAAGCTCGTGGTTGCCATGAAGTTGTTGTTGCACTCTATGTTCTGAAGTAAGAGAGGCATCTTTATTATGGCCAAGGGGTCAATGGCCCCCCTACTTCAGATTTTTTTTAAAGTTAAATTTTTAGGATAAATTTCCAAATATTACTCAAAGTTTAAACATGATTGATGTTCTTATCCCCCTAAAAAAATCCACATCAAGCTCCGTTACCACATGCAACCATTTCTCTAGCTCTATCCTGAAGTCAGCGACTGGGATGCAGTTGTTGAACATATAGAATAACCGGCTCTCGCGACCTACAAGCCAAGACAAGAAAGCTCTAGAAACTTAGCGATCTCTCAATATCTGGTAACAAGGTAACTTGATCCACACCAATGCCAATTGGATTATTGTGGTATCTCCGTAAGAGTTTGAAATTTTGATCAACAGTTATTTATACCTTTTTTAGGGCTTAGTGCTCTGACTGCGATCCCCGCCGCTCCATGATATTGGTCGTGGATCAAATCCATGAAGGGTGAGGTCCCTTGGTGCCATTGTTCCCATCAACATCAGCTTCACCATCAGCACAAACGTCCTTGTTGTTGCCCCTAATACATCCAAAATGTATCTACTTTTTCAGGTACTTAGCTCAATGTTTTGCACCGGAATATCATCAAAATTGAAGTAAAACTGATGAATATGACAATGTTTTTAGTAAAGGTCTTGTTTCTGTCTCTTTACATAGGAAATTAATCCGAATAAAAATACCATGGAAGTTTTTTGCCAAAACCAAGACCCTGGGAATCAAAAACTCATGAGGAGGGTCACGAGGGCTGAAAGTGGGTAGGTGGCGTGGCCTAGGGTAGGTACCATGCCATCTAGGTCCTTTTGGCCCTTGAGCATCGCCTCGCTGCCTCCTTTTGCATACCCCCTTATATATATATCTAAAGCGCTACCCTGCCAGAAGGATGAAACTTTTTGCGAAAATGAGCACCGCCACCATCACGATATTCGTTTCTGTGTTTAGTTTAATCCCGATCTCCATGCTACAGAGGGGGATTTTGATGCCTTCTTCACCATCATCATCACCACGTCATCTCCATCAACCATGTGCTCACTCTCCATCACCATGAATGATCAGTTCCCTATAGGCATGTGAGGTGGATGGGGATTGGATGAGATTAACCATGTAATAATGCATATATGCTGAGATTTGAGGTGTTTACCTTAAAGATAAACTTGTATGAGTCTTGATGCACTTTTTCTATATTTAATGCTTGTTACTAGGGCCCGACTGACATGATTTTATTACTGAACTTTTATTGCCCCATCATATATATGAGTTTGGTATTTATTTTCAAAGTATATTACCTGTTTTTATGTTAAACCTTCGAACCCTAAATTGATAGTTAGGGAAAACAAGGGAGATATGTGATAGTTTGAGAATTATGTGTGTTCATGGAGTGTTAATGCAGTGTTTTGGAATATTCGAAAGGGGAGACCTTAATTACCTATAGTTCTAAGTTGGTCTCAATAAAATGGGTAGGTAGGACAATAGATGTTAAGCAAATTCTCATGGTTAGTATGTATAACTATATTTGGAACACACACCTACACACAATAGAATTAGATATAAGCACCATATTATTCATGTTTACATTATATTATCAATCTTATTCATGCGAAACCCTGTTAATCACCTCATGCCTACGCTTTAGCCATTGAAAGTTACAAGTTCACTACTTATGGTGAAAACTAGAAATCTGATGTTTATGTTTACTATTTTGATCCAACTGCTGCAATCATCACTTGATTTTTCAGAATATTGATACACATGTGTGGTTGAGAGTGACGTCTAAATTTCTAAAGTCTTACTGGTATTCTTGTGTTCTCCTTGTGTCGAACTATAAATTCAGGTAATACTTCCCATCAAAGATTTCAGGGTATCAAGACATTTTCTAGTGCGTTGCTGGGGAATCTAGATTTATTGGTAAGACCACTTATGAATCATTTACTTGTTTCACTTATTTATTTCTCATCATTGGAAAGGATAAGGATACTCCTAGGAAGGTTGTGTTGCCTTCCACTACTCGAAAAGGTACAAACTTGCCCACTGGGCCACAATTTTCACCTAATGTTGTCACTACTCCTATTATTAAAAAAACCTATTGTTTGACCAAGTTCACCACTATTTAGGATGTCTACTAGTACTAAAAAGGAAATTTTGGATGATGATAGGATCATGAGGGGACACCTAAATTATCCAAGTCTTTATCTACTAATAATGAAGAATCTAATTATGATGAAGATCAACTTAGTGAAGATCACGATGAAACTACTATTGCAACTGGTTCTAGATCAACACCTTCTCAATAAGATATTTCTTTTGGTAGGGCTTTTATGAATATTGATCTAGATGATATTGATGGTTTTGATGCTAGTATAAATACTTCACTAGGAGACTTATTTACTATTGTTAGTAGATCTTATGAATCTGCATTTCCATCAAAGATGATGATTATGACTTCAATGATTATCTTGAGATAATTAAATTGGTAGAGGTTATTAAATTATGTGGAAAAGACGAGGAGATTCCTTCATAACTCTTATCAAAACTTTATGAAGTATCCTCCTTATTTGGTCAAGATGAAATTCAGTAACACTATAACTTCTTGAAGTTGATTCCCTTCTCTTTAGGAGGAGGGGATAAGGCTTGGTATAACTCTTTAGCTCCCAAATATGTTACTAGAAAAGAAGAATGTTTTATGTGTTTTATAGCAAGTATTTTCCTGCTGAAAAATACATGTTATCAATAATGCCATTTGCAGCTTTGCCCAAAACAAGAAAGAAAGTTACCTCAAGCTTGGGGGGAGGTATTGTGAAATGAAAAGGAAATGGCATGCCCATGGTTTAGAAGAAAATTCATTACTTGATATTTTTATAATTGCTTAACTAAGGAATCTAGATCCTATCTAGATAGTATTGTATGTAATATTTTCACACACATGATAGTTGATGAAGATAAGGAATTATTAAATACTCTATCTCATAATTCTAAGGATTGGCATATTGAGGAAGAAGATAATATTGATATTACTACTAAGAAGTGATGTATTCTTAATTATCTAATGAAGTTATGAAAGAAGCCTCAAGGTCTATCAAGGATAAGGGAATTAAAACTTCTGATATTAAGGAATTATCTGAAAATGGTATTAAATTTCATATGTTGATGAACCATGTTTCCCTATTCAAGTACATGTTATATTTCCTTCTTATGGTAATGAAAAGGTATCACATCCTATCAAAATTTGATGGGGTTCATTGCATAGAAAACAAAAAAAAATCCTACGGTTGTAACTGCCAAGATCATATCTAGGCGATACTTGTAAAATGTTACAGATGGACTCACCCTCGCAGACCGTAAGCGAGAAAACTTTCCTGCAAACAAACATAGTTGATGTAGATGTATACGACCGTCCTCATGGACATGCAGACGATCAGCGCCACAAATGGGAAGCGCCTCCGCAATCAGTCACACGTACGATGCACCAACGACTCCCAAACCCTTGATTTCAGTCGGGCAGCGGAACTAGCGGATCCCCGGGTACTCCAGCAACACTATTCCATGGTAGTGGTGGTGGAGAGGAATGTTTAGAGCATGGCTTCGCTGAGCACCTTTTCTAGTGGAAATATACAAGGCAAGCAAGGGGAAAATATGTCATCCAAGGGGCATATGAGAGAGGCTATGGGAGAGTGTGTGGAGAGGAGGATGATGCCACCTCCTTTTATAAGGGGAGGGGGCAAGGACCCCTCCTTGGCCGGATCCATGGGGCTGCCCCTCCCCTCCTCTCATTCATGTGAGTGCTCCTCCCACTCACATAATTCTCCACTCCACTTTCTCCCATTAAATCTCCACTCAAAAACCAAAGGTCTTTTAATTAAAGCACTTTAATTCCCTTATTTTAATGCAACTCGATTTAATGAACACTTCATTTAATGAGTATTTCATTTAATGAACACTTGATTGAATTAGTACTTCATTTAATGAACACATTAACATTTTGATCCCTTGCTTTATTTCGATACCTCGAAACTATTTTGGTAGATTCGGAAGAACAATTTTCTGTAGCTGAACAATTTTTATGCGTTGTCCATTGACTTCCCCTATGTTCCATATCCGCTGAAATGAGTAAGTTCACCTTAAGTGTGTATCCCTACGGGTTCAAGAACCATGTAGACATGATTGAGACTTTCTTCGATCAATAATCATTAGCGGGACTTGGAGATCCATAATGACTTCCACTAGTTCCACGAAAATTAGATGATCGTCTGAACCTCTTTCGCTGTAATCAAATTCCTTTTGTCTCGCGATATTTTACTTGTACGAGATCCGATCACTTGGTATCGACCATGCCTAGTTTAATCTCATTCCTGACAAGTACTCTTTTTCTCATTCCTGTGATTTGACATTCTAGTGATCAAATCACTTGCTTGCAAGCTATGTTAATGTGATATCACCGAGAGGGCCCTGAGTATATCTCTCCGTAATTCGGATGGACAAATCACACTTTTGATCCACGAGCCTCGACTAACACTTTCCAAATACCCGACGATGCCTTTATAATCATCATGTTATAGTGTGACGTTTGATGCAATCAAAGTACTCTTCCAGGGAAAGTGATTGACGTGATCCCATGGTTTAAGGACATTGAGTTACTAAGAATGTGATAGAAATTGAAACTTGATGACATGATCTATTGCTACATCTATAGCGGGTGACTGTTCATCATATCATTCTCCAATGATATGACCCTATTATTAACAACATCCAATGTTATGATCAGGAAACCTTTGATCATTCATTAATCAATAGGCTAGTATATATAGAGGCTTTAATAGGAACTTTATCTGTTTATCAATCACACATGTATTAATGTTTCCTATTAATACAATTCTAGCATGAAAAATAAACATCTATTATAAACATGTATTAATGTTTCCTATTAATTCAGATCTGTATCTAGTTTGCAAATCTCTACATCGCCACCCTGAACATGTTCCAGGATGGAGTTAAATCAGTGCTTTATATGCTTGGAATGCTTGTGAGACCTTGGTTCCTTAGCATTGGATATGGCACCATTGTTGTCATAATATATCACCATAGGATCCAAAGCACTTGGAACCACACCCAGTTTGGAAATGAACTCCTTCATCCAAACTGCTTCCAGTACTGCTTTTGAAGCAGATATATATTTCGCCTCCATCGTAGATCTCGCAATCACCGGTTTCTTGGACCTCCTCCGACTGACCGCTGCACCATTCATAAAAAATACATACCCGGATTGTGACTTAGAGTCATCCGAATCAGTGTCGAAGCTAGCATCGACATAACACCTTGCGAAAAGCTCTTCTTCACCTCCATATACAAGAAACATGTCTTTAGTTCTTCTTAAATACTTAAAGACATCCTTGACTGCCTTCTAGTGTTTCAAAGCTGGATCATATTGGTACCTGCTAGTCAAACTAACAACATGTGCCACATCTGGCCTTCTACATAGCATAGCATACATAAGAGAACCTATGGCTGAGGCATAGGGGACACTTGTAGGGTTCGCAGCATAGAAAACAAAAAAATTCCTACGATGTGAACTATGTACCAAGATCTATATACTAGATACAAACAACGGGCGGATGTATATCTGTAGAGAACATACCCTTGAAGACCGACAAAACTTAACGAGTTTGACTCGTGGTTGATGTAGACGATCTCTTGCCGATCTCAAGATCGAGAGGAAGTCCTAGTGCCGTAAATCAGCAACGCATCCGTGCTCGCACACACGTCTGAGGCACCGAGCAACCTCCGCCTCCTCGCTCCAGCGATGCAGCGGAAGCACAACTCTTTCTTGCCAAATAGCCATCGGGAACATGTATCTCGCTAGTCCGAGACCATGGGGGATAAATTCTAGAGGGAGAGAGAGAATCTTCACGAGGAGGTGTGAGTGAGAAGTGAGGAGAGGGGTGCCTTTTATAGGAGGAGGGGGGAACCCCAAGGGGGTGTCCGGCGCATGGGGGTTTGCCCCCTTTCCCTCCCCTCTTCATGTGGGTGGACACTCCACTCACAAAAATCCATTCAAATCCCTCCACTCAAAATCCCACTCAAACTTGCTATTAAATTTCCACCAAATTTAATGCAAACTCTCATTAAAGAAAACTCTTTTATTTATTCAGAATTTTGTCAATTAATTTAATGACAAACATTCACATATAACCCCTTGCTAGAATTCTATTTCACATGCATAACCTCTTTATGCAATTTCACCCGAAAACTTGTTTCGGTATCTAGTGAAATAAATTCCTGCGCTTGTTTATTCTTTCGGCATGAAACTTTTGCTCCAATTGGATGTCGGTGTCCCTTAAGTGTGTCACCCTACGGTTCGTGAATAATGCGGACATGATCGAGACCCCTCTTAGATCAATAATCAGAAGCGGGATCTGGAGACCCATACTGACTCCCACACATTCAACGATAACTTTCTTGTGATCGTCGGAACCTTTTACGCTAGTATCTTAATCCCTTTGTTTTGCGATATATTACATGTCTGAGATTCGATCATCGGTATCTCCATACCTAGTTTGATCTTGTTACTGACATGCACTCTTTTCTCGTTCCCGTGATATAACATTATAGTGATCAAATCACTTGCTTGCAAGCTAACCAATGTGATATCACCAAGAGGGCCCAGAGTATATATATCCGTCGTCGGGATAAAAAAATTCCACTCTCGATCCATGGGCCTCAACATAACACTTTATTAGTCCTGAACCCATCTTTATAATCATCCTGTTATGGTGTGACGTTTGATGTTATCAAGAAACTCTCCGGTGTTAGTGATTGACATGATCTCATGGTCTAAGGATTAGGATCACTTCGTAAGTTGTTATAGCAATATAAACTCAATGACTTTGATCGTAATGCTATACTTTGAATGAATGTTCACCACATCATTACACTAATGTTGTGATCCTGTTATTAACAACATCCAATGTCTATGATCAGGAAACCTTGATCATCTTGTTAATCCACGAGCTAGTTTATGAGAGAGGCATAACTAGGAACTTTCTGTTTGTTTATTAAACACACATGTATTAATGTTTCTGTATTAATACAATTATAGCATGCAAAATAAACATCTATCATATACTTGGAATACACATAATAAACACTTTATTATTGCCTCTCAGGGCATATTCCCTTCAGTCTCCCACTTGCACTAGAGACAATAATCTAGTTACATAGTGATAAATCTAACACCCATTGAGTTCTGGTGTTGATCATGTTTTGCTCTAGGGAGAGTTTTAGTCAACGGATCTGCTACATTGAGATCCGTGTGTACTTTACAAATCTTTATATCTCCATCCTTTACATGCTCGCGGATGGAGTGAAACCAGCGCTTAATATGCTTGGAATGCTTGTGAGACCTTGGCTCTTTGGCATTGGCAATGGAACCATTGTTGTCACAATAGATCACCATTGGGTCCAACGCATTTGCAACCAATCCTAGTTCGGATATGAACTCCTTCATCCAAACCGCTTCCTGAGCCGCTTCCGAAGCAGCAACATATTCGGCCTCCGTTGTTGATCCCGCCACCACAGGTTGTTTGGAGCTCCTCCAACTAACCGCTTCGCCATTCATGAGAAATACGTATCCGGATTGAGACTTAGAGTCATCTGGATCGGTGTCAAAGCTTGCGTTGACATAACACTTAGCGACGAGCTCTTCTTCACCTCCGTATACAAGAAACATATCCTTAGTTCTTCGCAAGTACTTAAGGATATTCTTGACCGCTATATAGTGTTTTTAACCTAGATCCAATTGGTACCTACTAGTCAAACTAATAGCATGTGCCACATCCGGTCTTGTACATAGCATGGCGTACATTATAGAGCCTATGGCTGAAGCATAGGGGACCTTGTCCATTATCTCTCTTTCTTCCGCCGTAGCCAGACTTTGAGTCTTACTCAATGTCTTGCCTTGCAACATAGGTAAGAACCCCTTCTTACTTCCGTCCATTTTAAACTTCTTTAAAATCTTATCAAGGTATGTACTTTCAATAGCCCTATTAGGCACCTAGATCTATCTCTATAGATCTTTATGCCTAATATGTATGACGCTTCACCTAGGTCCTTCATTGAAAATTTGTTGTTTAGATAACTTTTAACACTATTTAAAAGATCTATATAATTTCCGATCAATAATATGCCATCCACATATAATATCAGAAATGCCACATTGCTCCCACTCACTTTCTTGTAAATACAAGCTTCTCCATAAGTTTGGACAAATCCAAACTCTTTGATCACCTCATCAAAGCGGAGATTCCAACTTCGTGATGCTTGCTTCAATCCATAGATGGATCGTTGAAGCTTGCACACCTTGTTAGCATCCTTAGGATCGACAAAACCCTTTGGTTGTATCATATACAACTCTTCTTCAATATTACCATTGAGAAACGCGGTTTTGACATCCATCTGCCATATCTCATAATCGAAATATGCAGCAATTGCTAACATAATCCTAACTGACTTTAGCATCTCTACGGGAGAGAATGTCTCATCGTATTCAACTCCTTGAATTTGTCGAAAACCCTTTGCGACAAGTTGATCTTTATAGATGGCCACGTTACCATCAGCATCAGTTTTCCTTTTGAAAATCCATTTGTTCTCCACGGCCTTTCGGTCGTGAGGTAATTCTACCAAGTTCCAAACTTGATTTTCATACATGGATTCCATCTCGGATTTCATGGCTTCTAACCATTTGTTGGAATCTGGGCTCATCATCGCTTCTTCATACGTCGCAGGGTCATCATTTTCATCAACCATGAAATCCATGATAGGATTCCCGTACAGCTCGGGAGCTGCACGCGTCCTGCTAGACCTGCGAGGTTTTGTAGTATTATCTTTCGGATTTTCATGATCATTATCATTAGTTCCCTCTTCAACTAGTGGAGCCAACTCTGGAACGACTTCCGGTGTTGCGCTACTCGCCATACTTTGGAGAGAAGGTTCAATAACCTCTTCGAGTTCTACCTTCCGACTACTCACACCTTTCGCGAGAAACTCTTTCTCTAGAAAGGATCCATTCTTGGCAACAAAAACTTTGCCCTCGGATCTATGATAGAAGGAATACCCAATAGTTTCCTTAGGGTATCCTATGAAGACACATTTTTCCTCTTTGGGTTCGAGTTTATCCGGTTGAAGTTTCTTAACATAAACATCGCATCCCGAAACTTTAAGAAATGACAGCTTAGGTTTGTTTCCAAACCACAATTCATACCGTGTCTTTTCAACGGATTTATATGGTGCCCGATTTAAAGTGAAAGCAGCAGTTTCTAGTGCATAACCCCAAAATGACAATGGCAAGTCCGTCAGATACATCATAGATCGAACCATATACAATAAAGTATGATTACGATGTTCCGACAGGTGTGAGTTGTGAAACAATTCCACACTCTTTCATGTGAGTTCTAAACTCGTAACTTAGATACTCACCTCCACGGTCAGACAGTAGAAATTTGATCTTTCTATTACAATGATTTTCCACTTCATTCTGAAATTCCTTGAACTTTTGAAAGGTTTCAGACTTATGTTTCATCAAGTAGATATAACCGTATCTACTCAAATCATCCGTGAAAGTAACAAAATAACGATATCCACCTCGTGCCGACACACTCATTGGACCACATACATCAGAATGTATGATTTCCAATAAATCTGTCGCCCGTTCCATTGAACCAGAAAACGACGGTCTAGTCATCTTGCCCATAAGGCATGTCTCACATGTATCAAATGATTCAAAATCAAGTGATTCTAAAAGTCCATCCTAATGGAGTTTCTTCATGCGTTTAACGCCAATATGACCTAGACGGCAGTGCCACATATATGCGTATATATCATCATTAAGTTTAATCCTTTTGGCATCAACATTATGAATATGTGTAACATTATCATCGAGATCTAATAGAAATAAACCATTCATCATAGGTGCATGACCATAAAAGATTTCATTCATATAAATAGAACAACCATTGTTCTCGGATTTAAATGAATAACCACTTCGCATCAAACACGATCTAGATACAATGTTCATGCTCAGTGCAGACACTAGATAAAAATTATTCAAGTTTATTACTAATACCTACGGCAAGTGGAGAGGTAGCGTTCCGACGGCGATCACATCAACGCTTGATCCATTGCTGACACACATCTTGACCTCACCCCTTGCTAGCGGTCGCTTGTTCTGTAGCCCCTGATTCGAGTTACAAATATTAGCAACTGAACCGGTATCAAATACCCAGGTGCTACTGCGAGCACTAGTCAAGTACACATCAATAACATGTATATCATATATACCTTTGTTTGTCTTGCCGGCCTTCTTGTCTTCCAAATACTTGGGGCAGTTGTGCTTCCAGTGGCCAGTCCCCTTACAATAGTAACACTCGGTATCAGACTTAGGTCCAACTCGGGGTTTCTTTTCAGGCACGGCAACTGGCTTGCCGCCCTTACTTCCCTTCCGTTTTCCCTTCTTGTCTTTCTTGAAACCAGTGTTCTTATTGGTCATCAACACTTGATGTTCCTTTTTGATCTCCACTTCTGCAGTTTTAAGCATTGACACAAGCTCGGGGAGAGACTTATTCATGCCTTGCATATTATAGTTCATCAAAAAGCTCTTATAGCTAGGTGGCAGAGACTGCAGAACACGATGGATGCCTAAGTCAATGAGAATCGATATTCCCAAGGACACAAGCTTATCGGCGTAACCCGACATTTTGAGTACATGCTCACTAACGGAGTTGTGCTCTTCCATCATGCAGCTAAAGAACTTTTCTGAAGCATTGTAGCTCTCTATAGCAGCATGTGTGTCGAAAATCATTTTCAACTCACCCATTGTATCAAATGCATTGCCGTTTTCGAAACGCTTTCGAAGTTTCGGCTCTAGCCCATACAATATGCCACAATGAACTAAGTTGTGGTCCTCCTGACGAGTTTGATAGACATTCTTCTCCTCGTCAGGGGCATCCTCAAAAGGTGGGGGGCCTAGTGGCGCTTCTAGCACATATTGCTTTTGTGCAGCAGAGAAGAGAATCCTCAAATTCATGTCCCATTCGGTAAAGTTGCTACCGTTCATTGCAAGTTTCTCTTTCTCCATGAACACATTGAAATTAAAAGCAGGTGGTGCCATCTACAACAGAATTTGTAAATTTTAGACTAAGTTTATGATAGATTGAGTTCAACTAATCCATATTACGAATGAACTCCCACTCAAAAACGACATCCCTCGTGTCTTTTTGGTGATTACATGAACCAAATCCACTACACCAAGTTCGATCATCACATGAGTCGGTGTAGTTTCAAAGGCGAGCATCAAATGGGCAACATATCTACTATATGACGCATGATTAACCTTTTGGTCCGTGTTCTGAGGCCATGTCTGTACATGCTAGGCTTGCCAAGTAAGAATCTTAGTATTCGTGTGTGTAACTGTCTTACACCCGAAATATGGTCGTGGATCCAAGAACACCCGTTCATCACGTGATGTCTTGGAGCGAAGAAAACATAATCGGTGCATACTAAAGGAAGAACACATTCTTATCTTGATATTTAAATGAGGGATCATCTTATTATGCTAATAAAACGCCAAACAAGCAATATAAGATGCTATCAAACATCACATGTTTATTAGTGGAATGATATGGTTTCCGCATATGATCTCTATCATGTGCACCATGGTATGATCACTATCATACCTTTATGTGTAAGGACAAGCTTTATGGAACTTACACGTTATATGTGTTGTAAGAGTATCATCTCATACTTCTACTTACAACATCACCATATCATAACACTAGCCCAGTAACAATCTAAACTAGACGCCTCTATTTATCCATTGCAAGTTTTTATGTGGCTTAGGGCTTTCGAGATAGAACCGTTCATACCTACGAACATGAACCACAACGAGGATAACCAAATTTTTGACTACTCGTTGAAAAATAGATATTGACTATAGTAGGAGAGACAGACACCCTCTAGCCACTTATGCAAACTAGTTGCATGTCAAGCGTGGAACATGTCTCATGTGCGAGGACATGTAAAGTTTGTCCGGGCCGCTTCATCCCACTATGCCACCAATATCCAAAATTACAACTAAGGAGCAACAACATGATCATCATCGCCCCACATACTCATATGTGTACTATCCGTGTAAAGCATCTACGCATATATCCGGCTCTGGTACCACTGTAGGGTTCGCGACATAGAAAACAAAAATTTTCCTACGATGTGAACTATGTACCAAGATCTATCTACTAGATACAAACAACGGGCGGATGTATATCCGTAGAGAACATACCCTTGAAGACCGACAAAACTTAACGAGTTCAACTCGTGGTTGATGTAGACGATCTCTTGCCGACCTCAAGATCGAGAGGAAGTCCAAGCGCCGCAAATCAGCAGCGCATCCGTGCTCGCACACACGTCCGAGGAACCGAGCAACCTCCGCATCCTCGCTCCAGCGATGCAGCGGAAGCACAACTCTTTCTTGCCGAATAGCCACCGGGAACATGTATCTCGCTAGTCCGAGACCATGGGGGATAAATTCTAGAGGGAGAGAGAGATCCTTCACGAGGAGGTTTGAGTGAGAAGTGAGGAGAGGGGTGCCTTTTATAGGAGGAGGGGGGACCCCAAGGGGGTGGCCGGCGCATGTGGGGTTTCCCCTTGCCCTCCCCTCTTCATGTGGGTGGACACTCCACTCACAAAAATCCATTCAAATCCCTCCACTCAAAATCCCACTCAAACTTGCTATTAAATTTCCACCAAATTTAATGCAAACTCTCATTAAATAAAACTCTTTTATTTATTCAGAATTTTGTCAATTACTTTAATGACAAACGTTCACATATAACCCCTTGCTAGAATTATATTTCACATGCATAACCTCTTTATGCAATTTCACCCGAAAACCTGTTTCGGTATCTAGTGAAATAAATTCCTACACTTGTTTATTCTTTCGGCATGAAACTTTTGCTCCAATTGGATGTCGGTGTCCCTTAAGTGTGTCACCCTACGGTTCGTGAATAATGTGGACATGATCGAGACCCATCTCGGATCAATAATCAGAAGCGGGATCTGGAGACCCATACTGACTCCCACACATTCAACGATGACTTTCTTGTGATCGTCGGAACCTTTTACGCTAGTATCTTAATCCCTTTGTTTCATGATATATTACATGTCCGAGATTCGATCATCGGTATCTCCATACCTAGTTTGATATCGTTACTGATTGCACTCTTTTCTCGCTCCCGTGATATAACATTCTAGTGATCAAATCACTTGCTTGCAAGCTAACCAATGTGATATCACCGAGAGGGCCCAGAGTATATCTATCCATCATCGGGATGAACAAATTCCACTCCTAATCCATGGTCCTCAACATAACACTTTATTAGTCCTGAACCCATCTTTATAATCACCCTGTTATGGTGTGACATTCGATGTTATCAAGAAACTCTTTCGGTGTTAGTGATTGACATGATCTCATGGTCTAAGGATTAGGATCACTTTGTAAGTTGTTATAGCAATATAAACTCAATGACTTTGATCGTAATGCTATACTTTGGATGAATGTTCATCACATCATTACACTAATGTTGTGATCCCGTTATTAACAACATCCAATGTCTATGATCAGGAAACCTTGATCATCTTGTTAATCAACGAGCTAGTTTATGAGAGAGGCATAACTAGGAACTTTCTGTTTGTTTATTAAACACACATGTATTAACGTTTCTGTATTAATACAATTATAGCATGCAAAATAAACATCTATCATATACTTGGAATACACATAATAAACACTTTATTATTGCCTCTCAGGGCATATTCCCTTCAACACTGTCCATCATTTCTCTAACTGTTGTTGTCGCTGGACTTTGAGTCTTACTCAAAATCGTCCCTTGCAACATTGGTAAGAACCCCTTCGTACTTTTGTCCATTTTTAATTTCTTCAAAATCTTGTCAAGGTATGTACTTTGTGAAAATCCTATTAAGTGTCTTGATATATCTCTACAGATCTTGATGCCTAATATGTATGCAGCTTCACCAAGACCTTTCATCGAAAACTTACTATTTAAGTAACAATTTATGATTTTCAAAAGTTCTATGTCATTTCCAATCAATAATATGTCATCCACATATAAGACTTGAAATACAATAGAGCTCCCACTCACTTTCTTGTAAATACAAGCTTCTCCAATGGTTTGTACAAATCCATAACCTTTGATGACTTCATCAAATCGGAGATTCCAACTTTGAGATGCTTGCTTTAGTCCATAGATGGATCGCTAAAGTTTGCATACCTTGTTAGCATCCTTAGGATCGACAAAACCTTTTGGTTGTATCATATACAACTCTTCCCCAATGTTTCCATTAAGGAATGTTGTTTTGACATCCTAACATAATCAAAAAATGCAGCAATTGCTAACATAATCCTAACAGACTTTAGCATCGCTACCGGTGAGAAAATCTCATCATAGTCAACTCCTTGAATTTGTTAGAACCCCTTCGCGACAAGTCGAGCTTTATAGACGGTCGCATTACCGTCAACGTCTGTTTTCTTTTTGAAAATCCATTTATTCTCAACGGCCTTTCGGTTGTGAGGTAAGTCTACCAAAGTCCAAACTTGGTTATCATACATGGATTCCATCTTGGATTCCATGGCTTCTAGCCATATGTTGGAATCCGGGCTCATCATCGTTTCATCATACATCGTAGGGTCATCACTTCCATCTATCATGAAATTGAGAACTGGATCACCGTACAGTTCCGGAGCTGCACGTATCCTGCCTGACCTACGAGGTTCCATAGTACCCTCTCGGAGTTTCATGAAGAGAGGTGGGTACCTCATCATCATTTCCTTCTTCCATTGGTGGAGTCAACACTGGAACAGATTCCGGCGTTGCGCTACTTGCCACTTCTGGAGGAGGAGGTTCATTAACCTTGTCAAGTTCTACCTTCCTACTACTCACACCTTTCGATAGAAACTATTTTTATAGAAAGGGTGCATTCTTGGCTACGAACACTTTGCCTTCGGATCGGTGATAGAAGGTGTACCCAATTTTTTATTTTGGGTATCCTATGAATACGCATTTTTCACTTTGGGTTCGAGCTTATCAGGTTGAAGTTTGTTCACATAAGCATCACATCCCCAAACTTTTAGAAATGACAACTTAGGTTTGTTACCAAACCATAATTAATACAGTGTCATTTCAACGGATTTTGATGGTGCCCTATTTAAAGTGAATGCAGCAGTCTATAATGCATGACCCCAAAATGACAATGGAAAATCTGTAAGGGACATCATAGATCGCACCATATCTAGTAAGGTTCAATTACAATGTTTGGATACACCATTACACTGTGGTGTTCCGGCAGGAGTGAGTTGTGAAACAATTCCATATTGTCTCATGTACGTGCCAAACTCGTAACTAACATATTCTCATCCATGATCGGATCGTAGAAACTTGATATTTCGGTTACGATGATTTTCTACTTCACTCTAAAATTCTTTGAACTTTTCAAATGTTTCAGACTTGTGTTTCATTAAGTAAATATACCCATATCTACTTAAATCATTCATGAAGGTTACCAAATAACGATATCCGCCATGTGCCGACACACTCATTAGACCGCATACATCTGTATGTATTATTTTCAATACGTCACTCGCATGCTCCATTGTTATGGAGAACGGAGTTCTAGCCATCTTTCTCATAAGGCATGGTTCACATGTTTCAAATGATTCATAATCAAGTGATTCAAGGAGTCCATAAGAATGGAGCTTCTTCATGCGCTTTACACCAATATGACCCAAACGTGAACGCCACAAATTTGCAGAAATATCATCATTTAACTTAATTCTTTTGGCATTCACATCATAAATATGTGTACTACTAATATAAAGATTCAATACAAATAAACCATTCAACATAGGTGTGTGACCATAAAAAGATGTTATTCATTTTAAAGGAACAACCATTGTTCTCCGATATAAATGAATAACCATCTTGCAATAAACATGATCTAGATATAATTTTCATGCTCAACATAGGCACATAATAACAATTATTAAGGTTTATTGTCAATCCCGATGGCATATGAAGTGGAAGCGTCCCGACGGTGATCACATCAACCTTCATTCCATTGCCTACGCGCATCGTCACTTCATCCTTTGCTAGTGGTCAACTATTTCTTAGTCCTTGTTTCGAGTTACATATATTAGCAACCAAACCGGTATCAAATATCCAGGTACTACTTCGACTACTAGTAAGGTACACATCAATAACAAGTATATCATGTATACCTTTGTTCACTTTCCCGACCTTCTTATCTGCCAAGTACTTCGGGTAGTTCCGCCTCCAGTGACCAACCTCCTTGCAATAAATGCACTCAGTATCGGTCCTAGGGCCTCCATTGGCCTTCTTCTTAGGCACGACAACTGACTTGCCGTCCTTCTTGAAGTTGCCCTTAGGCTTTCCCTTCCCGCCTCTTTTCTTGAAACTGGTGGTTTTATTGACCATCAACACTTGATGTTCCTTTTTGATGTCTACCTAGGCATTCTTAAGCATACCTGCGAGTTCGGTGAGGGACTTATCGACACCGTTCATATTGTAGTTAATTACAAACCCTTTGAAACTCGGTGGCAGCGATTGCAGAACCCTCTCCGTCGTGAGATAGTTTGGAATCTCACATCCTAGTGTCTCAATACGTTGAGTGTATCCAATCATCCTTATGACGTGCTCGTTCATAGAGTTGTGCTCCTCCATCTTAGCGCTAAAGAACTTTTCGGAGATCTCATATCTCTCGGCACGGACTTGGTCCCCAAACATAGTTTCGAGTTCCTCCACTATGACATCGGCATCAGCAAGTTCAAAACTCTTTTGGAGTTCAGGTTCCAACGATTGGAGGATCGTGCACCGCATAAGAGTGTAGTCATCATACTTTGTGTCATACACATTGCGCTCTTCCTATGATGCAGTTTCTGCCGGGGTGTCACCTAACGGACCGTCAAGTACATAGGACCTTTTCATGCCCACGAGGATAATCCTCAAGTTGCGGTGCCATTTGGTGAAGTTAGACCCATTGTATAGCAGCTTTTATTTCTCAAGGAATGCATTTAAATTGAATGCAGGGTGTGCCATAATCTACAATGTATTTGCAAAGACTATTTAGACTAGGTTTATAATAGATAAAGTTCAAGCTAATTCAAAATTACTTATGTCAACTCCCACTCAAAACGAAATCCCTCTAGTCATTTTAGTTATTACACGAACCAAATTTACTATGCCACGACCGATCATCATGAGTGGTGGTGCACCTCCAATGGCGAGCATCGCATTGTTCGTCATATCTCCATATGACTCGTGCTTTACCTTTTGGTTCATGTTCCAAGGCCATTTATGTACATGCTAAGCTCGTCAAGTAAGAACCTTAGTATTCGCGTGTGTAAAACTGTCTTACACCCGTTGTATGTGAACATAGAATCTATCACACCCGATCATCACATGGTGCTTCGAGATAACGAACTTTCTTAACGGTGCATACTAAGGAAGAACATATTATTATCTTGATATTTAGTGGGAGAGATCATCTTATAATGCTATCGAGGCACTACTAGGGCGATCAAATCAACACTAAATAAGATGCATCAAAGGATAATAACCATCACATCCATATATAATTTGATATGATATGGTCCTTCTCACATTCGATCTCCATGGCGTGCATCATGGCATGATCTCCATCATTCCACTGGCGTGTCACCAAGGTCCATGGTGCCACCATCAAGGTTGCTCTCCACTAATCCAATTACATGGATTTTCATTTCTGGCACGCAGTCCATAAAATTAAAATAACAACCATATGGCTCATGTCGGTTGTTTTATAATAAAACACATTGCATACAACAACATTTGTATCATAGACCATATCACATAAGCAAAAACAAATTAGACGCCTCTAATTTATTTTTTCATATTTTATGCGACTGTGGGCTTTTTAGGATAGAACCGTGCTACCTACGAACTTTAGCCACAACGGTGATAACTAAGTTATTAAGCAAACCATTGTAAATCAGATATCAACTATAGTGGGAGAGACAGACACCCGCTAGCCACTTATGCAAAACAAGTTGCATGTCAAGCGTGGAACATGTCTCATGTGCGAGGACATGTAAAGTTTGCCCGGGACGCTTCATCCCACTACGCCACCAATATCCAAAGTACAAGAGATTTGCAATAACAATACTATAAAAGCCCAAATGTCCATGTGTTCTAACCGTATAGAGCATCTACGCATAGACATAGATCTAATACCACTGACGAGGTTTGTTGCATAGAAAACAAAAAATTCCTACGGTTGCAACTGCCAAGATCATATCTAGGCGATACTTGTAACAGTTACAGATGGACTCGCCCTCGTAGACCGTAAGCGGTAAAACGTTCCTGCAAACAAACATGGTTGATGTAGATGTACATTACCATCCTCAAGGATATGCAGACGATCGGCACCACAAACGGGCAGCACCTCCGCAATAGGTCACATGTACGGTGCGCCAACGACTCTCGAACCCTCGCTTCCAGTCGGGTAGAGGAAGTAGCGGATCCCCGAAAACTCCAACAGTGCTACTCCATGATAGTGGTGGTGGAGGGGAATGTTTAGATAAGGGCTTCGTCGAGCACCTTTTCTAGTGGAAATGGACAAGGCAAGCAAGGGGGAGAAGATGCCAACCAAGGGGCATATGAGAGAGGCTATGGGAGAGTGTGTGTGGAGAGGAGGAGGAGGCCACCTCCTTTTATAGGGGGAGGGGAAAGGCCCCCTCCTTTGCCGGTGCCATGGGGCTGCCCCCCTCCTCTCATTCATGTGAGTGCTCCTCCCACTCACATAATTCTCCACTCCACTTTCTCCCATTAAATCTCCACTCAAAAACCAAAGGTCTTTCAATTAAATCACTTTAATTCCCTTGTTTTAATGCAACTCAATTTAATGAACACTTCATTTAATGTGTACTTCATTTAATGAAAACTTAATTTAATGAACACATAAACATTTTGATCCCTTGATTTATTTCGATACCCCGAAAAATTTTCTACAGATTTGGCAGAACAATTTTCTGCAGTAGAACAATTTTTCTGAGATGTCCATTGACTTCCCATGTGTTTCCTATCCGCTCAAATGTGTCGGTTTACCTTAAGTGTGTATCCCTACGGGTTCGATAACTATGTTGACATGATCGAGATTTTCTCCAATCAATAATCATTAGCAGGACCTGAAGATCCATAATGACTCCCACTAGTTCCATGAAAATCAGATGATTGTCTGAACCTCTTTTGCTGTAATAAAATTCCTTTTGTCTTGCGATATTTTACTTCTCTCAGATATAGTCACTTAGTATAAACCATACCTAGTTTAATCTTGTTCCTAACAAGTACTCTTTTTATCATTCCCGTGAAATGACATTTTAGTAATCAAATCACTTGCTTGCAAGCTATGTCAATGTGATATCACCGAGAGGGCGCTGAGTATATCTCTCCATAATCCGGATGGAAAAATCCCACTCTTTATCCATGGGCCTCAGCTAAAAGTTTCCAATTACCTGATGAAACCTTTATTATCATCATGTGATGGTGTGATGCTTGATGCAATCAAAGTACTCTTCCGGTGAAAGTGATTGACATGATCTCATGGTCTAAGGACATTGAGTTACTACGAATGTGATAGAAATTGAAACTTGATGACATGGTCGTATTGCTACATCTACTGCGGGTGAATGTTCATCATATCATTCTCCAACGATATGACCATGTTATTAACAACATCCAATGTTATGATCAGGAAACCTTTGATCATGCATTAATCAACAGGGTAGTATAAAGAGAGGCTTTACTATTGAATATGACATTAAAATGAACTTATGGAGAACTCTCATAAGATCATATTTCTTCATGAAAGTGTAAACTCTAGTGTGGATTCTATAAAGATGATTGTTGAGAATCGTACTATGATGAATAACCAATTAGAGAAGATGATATCCCTTCAAAATAAATTGTATGAGAAGCTTCTTGCTGAAAAAAGCAAGTATTTTGGAGTTAGTACCAGAAGAGGTAATGGTACTCAGGATACTTATTATCCTGAAGGACATCCAAAGAGAAAAGAACAAGAAATCTTAAAACTAAGAAATACTTTGCAAGAAAATCTTCCAATGAAAGTATAATTAATGGGATTTCTAAAGAACAAGAAAACAACATATCTATTTCTAATGTTTAAACTGAAGAAAACAATAAAAAATATGACAAGGAGTACTTACCTTAATCTAATGAAGAACAACAAGAAGATAAAAATGATGAAGAAATTGGATTTATTTTCAGCGATGATCCTCAATCTTAAAAAGCAAAGGTAAAAAGAAGAAACATCAACCAAAGAAACAAGGTAAGGAATAAGACACATGGGTACAAAGACCCATACTATATCCTCAAGAGGTAATAAAAACTAAATATAATGCTAGATTTGAGAGGTTTGTTGAATTGCTAAAGAATTTATATTTACAAATTCCTTTAGTTGGTGCTATTAAAGTTCCTCCTTATTCTAAGTACATGAAGGACATTTTTATTAAAAAAATAAAAATACCTAATGAAGCCATTACATCCATGTTTTATGATTACTCTATTAGAGATAAATTACTTGAGAAACATGGAGACCCAAGAATACCTTCTATCCCTTGCAGGATCAAAGATAATTATGTTAAGTATGCTTTATGTGACTTAGGTGCAAGGGTGAGTGTTATGACTTTCTCTTTATATAATAAACTTAACTTGAATAAGTTAGTTCACACTGAGGTTTCTCTTTAAATGGTTGATAAATCCACTGGTGTTGCTATTGTTATATGTGAAGATGTTCTTGTTTATATTGCTAATGTGAAAATTCCTATAGACTTTGCTATATTTGAAATGCATGAGCATGATAATTTATCTATCATTCTTGGGAGACCTTTTTAAATACTGCAGGAGCCATGATTAATTATACTGAAGGCAAAGTAACATTTAATGTTAAAGGAAATGACATACCATTTATTTTATAAAGAAGAATTCCCGAGGACTATAAAATAGAAGTGTGAACACAATTAAAGTAATGAGTCTTCTTGTTGAAAGCATTGAGATTCTAGTACCACCTTTCAATCCCAAGTATGAGACATTAATGATTGCGACAATTCCAATCAAGTATGAGGTATCTTGAGGTTTTATCCCTTTCAATGATAATAATGAAATCATGGTCTTATCCTTATAATATAGTTAATGAGACTTAATCAACCTTATTAGTAATATGGTAGAGACGACAATATGATGTCCATTAAGTATAGTTATAGTAATTTAAACATTTATAGCAATTTATATATTCTTAGTAAATTTATTTGATTATTTAATCTCTCGAATTGACTTCTTTTTGAATTCTGGAAATTTTATAGAGAAAATATTTTCAAAAAAATTCGAGAAAATTATGAGGTCATTTTCCTGCACAGAGAATCCAACACGTTGAAGGACACCTACAAACAGGACACGCGGCCCGAAATAGAACATGTGGTGTGGCCCAAGGGGTGGCCATGCCACCTATGCTTGTGGAGCCCACATGGGGTGTTAGGTGCGGGGAAAGTGCCCATGTCTTTCCTCTTCCTCGAGAACTTGACTAGGTACCCTTCGGAAAAAAAATCATGTGCTCTCTGTGCCCTATTTCGACGTACAAGTTTAGAAAGCCTTTTTCAAATCCCTCTGATGGAATTGCTCCTTGGTATGTGACTCCTCCACTCATCTAGTTTGTTTTTGAGCTAATGCATTGTACTAGGAGGAAATTTTTGTTGTAGGTGTCACTAATTATGTGAAAGAAACCCATAGATTTGAGTTTTCTAAGATGATATGATGTGTAATCTTTTACATTTAAGCCTCCAAGAGTACTTAGAATTTGTTATAACTTGCTATATGTAATTGTTTAGTGGATTTTGTTTTATTTGCTACAAGGTTACTCACACCATGAAAAATGTAAAGAGCCTTCTTACTGCTTTGACAAGCAGAACTAGATGTTATGTTGTTAAGGTATCTCAAAACTATGAAGAAGTTGAAGATTGGGAAGACTAGATGTTGTACAAGAGTATGAAGTTTGAGGTTTGCTACACCAAGTAGAAATACCCCAATGTGGTGAAGCATTGGGAGTTAGAGGATGAATTCAAATTCTTCAGCAGCATGACGGGTTTGTTTGAGTTCTCCCATCATGATAAAGAGACCTATGTTGATCTGAGTAGAAAGTTCCTTGCCACCTTCAAGTTTGACTACAAAAAGTCAAAGGTAAAAGAGGTCAGGAGGATATGAACACTTTTAATGTCAAGTTTAGGACGAAAGGCATACACTTAACTATGTCTTTAGATAATTTTTGCAAATATTTACATCTTCCAAATTCTGATAGTTGGAAGGAAATCCCTACATAATCTGATAATGGACTCAAACATTTTTGGAAGTTTGTTAGTGTAAATGTGCCTAAGGAGATTCATAGGGGTAATCTCACTCACATTTAGCACCTTGTGCTTAGGTACTTTCCTTTGTTTTTAGTTAGAGGATTTCTTGCTAAATACAACTCTACTGCATGCATTGATCTTATCCTTTATTTACTCAAGTGCGCAAAGGAAGTAAGGGGGCCTTCTTATAAGTTGGGAGTCATTCATACTAGAACATTGTCATATGCAGTGTCACACAATAGTTTCACACATCTTTGTCATGGAGCCATAGACACTATGATTTTTTATTATATTATGGATGACATGCACTTCTGTGACAACAGTACCTTAGATGTTGGGACTACTCCTCTAGATGTAGCCATGTTAGAAAATATGGGTATGTTGGAATGGTTTTCGCGTACCCGATACATTTCTAGCTTAATCACCACACACTTCCCTATACTCGAGTACTTCAATTGGAACAAGGACAAGTGGAAGGTCCAAGAGGATACTCACTCACCATGGGACGTTGAGCCTGCACCTGTAGAGTATCCCTCATGGGGAGATACCCTCTAAAGATTACGATGCTAGACTGAGCAGCCGGAAGCAGTACCACTACTAGCCACCACCCAAGATTGGGGGAGTATGAATTTCTCCCTTCCTTTTTATTGTCCATACCATAATCATGTAAAAAATATTTGTTTATTGTACTTGTTTATCTACTGGTTATTTTCTTTGTTCATTTATCACACTCCACATGTTGTAACCAGAATGATAAAAGGAGAGTTTACATGTTGTTTTTCACTATTTTATTTTTCATATTTTTATGTAACTCCGTATGTGTTGAAATACATATACATGTTGTAAAATTTGCATTCCCCACATGCACACAAAATGGCTAAAATTCTTGACATGTCTAGGTGAGGTAATTTTGGGCATCATCACTGCAGCAATTTTTCTGGACAGATCTTTTATTGTAATTGCAAAGTGGTACATTTGAATTTACAAATATGCAATGATATTAATGATATATTGTAAATGATGCCCAATTTTTCAACTCTCCTAAAACTCTCCAATAAATATTCTTGAAGACAAACTTGTAGCACACTCATGGTTATCTTGCTATCAAATGCAGAAATAACTTGCATTTGATCGACTTTTTGTTATGTATGAATGTGTTGTGCAATTTCAATAGGGAGAGGAATAGAAAAATGATGAAGTAATTTGTATGAATTGATAAAAGAGATATGACACCTTTGTTATATTTATGTATGAAATTTAACAATAGAAAATGCTTGTAAGATGGTTCCATTTTACTTAGCAAAGTAGCGGAGTTTATCTTGTTTGAGTTTCTCTAGCTATGCAAGGTTACAATTTGGATGTTATTTAGTAATAATATAACCATGATTGAAGGATAGTATCATTAAACAAAGTTCTATATATGCCTCCCATTATATTTGTTTTTGTGAACGTGGCACCCAATCAATGATGAATGTATATTCATGTGTGTCTTCAAAATATTATGGACAATGTTTGTGTCATTCTAGTCTTTCATATGGTGAATCTCATCATAGAGGCATATATAATTATGATTGATAATATCTTTAGTTGATAACTCAGCCTTAATTACTAGCCTGAAAACCAATTCCACCAACATGATAAAGTATTAGTGGACAAAAACTCTTGAGCCATAACCTAAAAAAGTGGACCCAATGAGCTGGCTTATTATTATTGTTACTATTGTTGATATCAAAAAATTCAAATATGCAAATTCAAGTTATGCAAGCTTAAAGTTCAAAGGGGCAAAACCCCTTATATACCCACCTTAAGTTGTAAACTAAAGATATTAGCAAACTTACTTATGTATGAACCCATTATGAGCATTCAAATGTTGAGAGATCATAAAAGAGGCAGCATTATCAGAAATCCATTTTGGCTCGCAGGTCTAGATACTCCCATCCTCTCCACCAACCAGCAGTTTCCATGATTCAATCTTGGTGTTGTATTCCCACATGTATTTCCACCTCTTTCCCTTTTGCAACAGTATCATGGCCCATGTCTACTAGAGTAGTAAATGTGGTCGATGCCGTTTCATCCAGCCGGTACAAGACGTGCCATGTTCCATGTGTTCCTGAACCGCCACACCAATTTTCATCTTGGAGCGGGAGCTATAATCTTTATGCTAACAGGTGTGCTAAGATAGTGTCTTAGTGATACCATCACATGCCTGTCTCCCTATTAGTTTAATATATGTCTTAGATCATCTCAGGGATCGCATTCTCTCACCATGACTTCTAGAAGAACTACATCCTGCAGCGAGACCTTCAGACTAATTTTCCATTTCCAACAACACAATCTAAATCTTCAATGAAACATGACACAATATAAATCTTCATTGAATACTATGATTTGCCTGAATTGCTCGACACGACACATGTCCTTCCTTCCATGATACCGCCAAACCTAAAACTATCCAAAGCCTCCTCAAATCACAAGCTCTAGTGCCTGAAATAACATTTTCCACATACAACCTCTTCATGGTGTTCTACTGGTAGAAAGTAGAGCAGGCACAACTGCCCAAGAAGTCTCTCTGATTTTTGCATCCACAACACTATCCGATGAGCCCTCTGGTTTACTGTCATCCACATCATCGCTGACGCTCGCCATGTCTCTGCAACTGCCTCATGAAGAATCTCCAGCGAGGTTCCTCAAATCATATCCATGGTTGAATCGCCTCAAACCCGGTCCTTCCATTTGGGAATCTTACATGCAACAATAAGATTCAGACCATAGAACAAATGCGTCGACCACCATATTAATCCGAAAATACACGAATTACACGAGCGCAATCAAAATAGAGCATCAGACCCCATTACCTATCCACCCTTTTAGCAAGAAAGAACGAAAATCTCGTACCGTATCCACGATATGACACCTGCTATCCTTGTACCCCTTATAAATGATTCACGGATGTTACTTTTCTGTTAGTGCTTGTCCGTGTCCGCATTTATAAGCATACGCTTTGGCCGATCTGCTATTGATTAGGGAAGCCATGTTATAAACACTTGATATTATTAAATTGACATGTATGCATAGACCAAAGTTCTTGTCAAAATATTTTATTGCTTCTGCACTATATTTGAGTTGCTTGAGGACAAGCAACAGGCTAAGCTTGGAGGATTTGATACATCCAAAATATATCTACTTTTCCAAGTACTTTTCTCAATGTCTTGCTCTGGAATATCATCGAACTTGAAGTAAAGCTACTGAAGCTGACGTTGTTTTTAGCAAAAGTTTTCTGTATGTTTACGTAGGAAATTAATTCGTAGAAAAATACCATTGAAGTTTTTCACCAAAATGAAGACCCTAGGCACGATCTTCGTTTTCGGGCCAGATTAATCCTGATCTCCACGTCGGAAAGGAGAATTTTGAAGCCTTCTTCATCACCATCATCACCAATACCATCTCCATCAACCACGTCCTCACTCTCCATCACCATGAGTAAGTAGTTCCCTGTAGGCATGTGAGGTGGATGGAGATTGGATGAGATTGATCATGTAGTAATGCATAGATGATGAGATTTGAAGTGTTTATCTTGAAGATATTCTTGTATGAGTGTTAATGCACTTTTGATATGTTTAATACTTGTTACTAGGGCCTGAGTGATATGATTTCTATACTGAACTTTTATTGCCCGACCATATATATGAGTTTGGTATTTATATGGAAAGTGTATTACATATTTTTATGATAAACTTATGAACCCTAAAGTGATAGTTAGGGACTTAGGGAAAATAAGGGGGATATGTGATAGTTTGAGAATTATATGTGTTCATGGGGTGTTAATGCATTGTTTCAGGCTATTTGAAAGGGTAGACCTTAAGTATATGTAGTTTCAAGTTTGTCCCAGTGAAATCGGCAGGTGGAACAATAGATGTTATGCAAATTTTCATGGTTAGTATGCATAGCTATATTTGGAACACATACCTGCACATAATAGAATGAGAAATAAGCACCATGTTGCTTATATTACATTATATGATCAATCTTATTCATGAAACACCCCGCCTGATCATCTCATGCCTACGTTTTTAGCCACTAAAAGTTACAAGTTCACTACTTCCAGTGAAAACTAGAAATCTGTTACTATTGTTTATTGTTTTGTTTTACTGTTCTGATCCAACTCATGCAATCACCACTTAGTTTTTGAGAATATTGATAAACATGTGTGGTTGAGAGTGACGTATCAATTTCTGAAGTCTTATTGGTATTCTTGTGTTCCCCTTGTGTCAAACTATGAATTTGGGTAATAGTTTTCATCAAAGATTTCAACAATCTCATATACTTGTGGGTATCAACACCTTTAGCTGAGGATCCATGAACCCCGCCCCTGTCGCCGCCGGCAACTTCACTGGAAACTGAATAGGACATTTCATCGGTGGCATCCTCGCTGGGTCATCTAAGGCGACGTGTTCTTTCACAAAATGGCGACATGTTCATCGCATCTTACCTGCTACTCACAGACCACGAGTACACGTAAATGGCATAGGTCAAAGTGTCGAACGCTCGCTCCCCCATTTCAAATGTGCATCGTTATGTTGCTTGCTCTTCGTCATGTAATAATGATATGATCAAGGTTGTGTATGTCCTATAAAAACATGTGATGACCTCGTTTAAAATAAAAAATGTTCCATGGAAAACGTGTCTGGTAGTTTACTTATTTTTTGCATACTTGAATTTTAGATACATAGACCCCTTTTCCCGCATTAGGAACTATGAGGCACACCGGGTCAATTTGTGATGGAATGGAAACGGTGTTAACTACAGGCACTTCATGTGTGTGGTTGTAGGGTTATATGCTCCTTCCCTGCAAACCGCACCTCCCTTCTCCCCTGTCAAATGTCACTTAGGGTACGCCTAAAACCCTGCACTGTATTTCTCTACAATTGCTCTCCATTTCCACATTTCTGAAGATGACCATATGAGTTACTTACCATGGCATTCAACCTCATGGCTCACCTGCAGCGGTCCTTCATTCAACCTCATGGCTCACCTGCAGCGGTCCTTCTCTGCATCGGCACTCCATTCATACCTCGCTGAGTTCATCACCACCTTCCTCTTCATGTTCGCCTCCATTGGCTCTGCCATCTCTACCCGTCCATCCAATCTGCTCTGATTTCTACGCAATACAACTCCACATGCATGTCATTTTTACGACTAAACCGTATTGTTTGGATGTTGGTGCAGGGATGCTGACACCGGATGTCATGTCCAATGCCTCGTCCTTGGTGGCCACCACAGTGGCCTAGGCGTTCATGCTCTTCGCTGTGCTATTCATCATGACCGATGTCTCGGGCGGCCACATCAACCCTGGCATCACGTTTTCCTTCGCCCTCGGCGGCCACATTCCCTTCCGGACCATCATCCTCTACTAGGCATCACTACACTAGTAGAAAAAGGGCCTTTGGTTCGGATCATTAGTCCTGGCCGTGGCTGGGGCCGGGACTAATGGTCCAAACCGGATGGCCCAAAACCCCCGAAATCATTTGTCCTGACCCGTAAGAGAGCATTTGTACCGGTTTGAGATACAAACCGGAACTAATGGGTCTGGTCCCTGTTGCGTGGTCCTGGCACACTCATTAGTCCCGTTTTGTATCTCAAACCGGGAAAAATGGGCTGGCCCTATATATATATATATATATATATATATATATATATATATATATATATATGGCATGGCTTTCTTCTATTTTTTCATGGGGGAAGGTGTGGCATAATTTGTGCTTGGTTTTTCTCTTATGCAATAGAGGTGCTCGATGAAATGACTGTGAGAGCGATGCCACTTTAGTTCACACAAGACAAACATGATGTGAGGTGTCCGAGACAAACTTAAGTTTTCTCCTCTTTGTTTCCAAGTGTCCTAAAAGTTTAGTAACTATTTTCTCGTTTATTAGACCATGCGGTACTAATTTAGCACCGTGGTTGCGTTTGATATATATGGTTGTATGATGCAGATGAGTCATCCATGGATGTACGGTGACCGATGCTTACAGAGAAGGCGTGTGTTCTTTTCGCCTTGTAGCCGAGGCGAACAAGCGGGGGGAGGGGGGAGGGTTGGTTTTATGTGTTGTCCATGTGTTGAATGTCAGAATGAGCAGTCTCACACCTCCTCAAGAGTCATTCAGAGCCACCTGCTTCGGTCCAGTTTCATGTCCGGCTATAATGTTTGGACCAAGCATGGAGAAAGAGGGGTTATGATAGAATACGACAATGAAGACGAGAATGATGATGACAACTACTGATCTATGTTCCTTGAATATGCTGATACCGCAATGGAAGACAATAAAGAAGAAGGAGGTGAAGAATGGGCAACATATGAGCCCGTTGATGATCTTGGTTGGGTCATTTCTGATACAAAGTGAGGATGCGACACAGAAAAGGAGAGGTTGCAGTTCGAGTAGATGTTACAGGACCACAACAAATTTTTGTATCCAACTTGTGAATATGGCCAGAAGAAGCTGGGTAGCACACTAGAATTGCTGAAGTGGAAGGCAGAGACCAATGTGACAGACTCGGGATTTGAAAAGTTGCTGGTACTAATGAAGAAGATGCTTCCAAGAAAGAACGAATTGCCTGCAAGTACGTACAAAGCAAAGAAGCTTGTGTGTACTCTAGGATTAGACTGCAGAAGATACATGCATGCCCTAATGACTGTATCCTCTACCATGGTGAGAAATACGAGAATATGGATAAATGTCCGGTATGCACCACATTGCAGTATAAGAACATAAAAGATGATCCTGGTGATGTTGAGGGCGAGCCACCCAAGAAGAGGGTTCCTGCCAAGGTGATGTGGTATACTCCTATAATACCATGTTTGAAATGTTTGCTCAGAAACAAAGAGCATGCCAAATTATTGCGATGGCACATGGAAGACCGTAAGAAAGACGGGATGTTGAGGCACCCCGCTGATGGTCGGCAGTGGAGAAAAATCGAGAGACTTCCCGGACTTTGCTGGTGATGCAAGGAACTTATGGTTTGGTCTAAGTACCGATGGCATGAATCCTTTTGGGGAACAGATCTCCAGTCACAACACCTGGCCCGTGACTCTATGTATCTACAACCTTCCTCCTTGGTTATGCATGAAGCAGAAGTTCATTATGATGTCAGTCCTCATCTAAGGCCCGAAGCAACCCGGCAACGATATTGATGTGTACCTAAGGCCATTGATTGATGAAATTTTATAGTTGTGGGCCAAACCAGGTGTATGTGTGTGGGATGAGCACAAATAACATGAATTTGACCTACAAGCATTGTTGTTTGTAACCATCAATGATTGGCCTGCTCTTAGTAACATTTCAGGACAGATGAACAAAGGATATAATGCATGCACACACTATTTAGATGAGACTGAAAGTATATATATAGATAAATGTAGGAAGAATGTGTACCCGTATAATTGTCATTTTCTTCTGCCCAAGCATCCCCCAAGGAAAAAAATGCAAGCATTTCAATGGCAAGGCAGAAACCCAGACGGAACATGTCCCCCGTACTAGTGCTGATGTATTTGGTATGGTCAAGGATTTAAATGTAAGGTTTGGAAAGGGTCCTGGAGGACAACCTGTTCCGAAAGACGCCGATGGACACACACCCATGTGTAAGAAGAAATATATATTTTAGGAGCTACCCTATTGGGAAGTGCATGAGGTCTGCTCTGCAATCGACGTGATGCACCTAACAAAGAATCTTTGCATGAACATTCTAGGCTTCCTGGGCTTGTATGGGAAGTCAAAAGATACCCTGGCAGCACGGGAGGACCAGCAACATCATAAAGGACGAGAAGGCATGCATCCAAGGAAGTTTCAAGGGTCTTCCAGCTACGCTCTTACCAAAAAAGAGAAGGAAAACTTTTTTGAAGTCCTTTTCAGCATCAAGGTCCCGTGTAGCTTCTCATCAAATATAAAGGGAATAGTAAATATGAAAGAGAAATAATTCCAAAACCTAATTTCTCATGACTGCCACGTGCTTATGACACAATTGCTTCCAATTGCATTGAGGGGGATTCTACCAGAAAATGTTCGACTAGCCATTCTGAAGGTATGTGCATTCCTCAATGCAATTTCTCAGAAGGTAATTCATCCAAAAAGTCTATCAGGGTTACATATTGATGTGGTCCAATATCTGGTCAGCTTCAAGTTGTTGTTCCCGCCATCCTTCTTAAATATTATGACGCACCTCCTAGTTCACCTAGTCGAAGAGATTAGAATTCTCGGTACTGTGTTTATACACAATATGTTCCCCTTCGAGAGGTTCATGGGAGTCTTGAAGAAATATGGTTATAACCATGCTAGGCCAAAAGGAAGCATATCCAAGGGCTATAGAATAGAGGAGGTCATTGAGTTTTGTGTTGACTTTCTTCCTAACCTTAAGCCGATTGGTGTTCCTAAATCTCAGTATGAGGGGAGGCTGGCTGGAAAAGGCACACTAGGAAGGAAATCAATGGTTCATAGGTACGGGCATTCCTTCACTCAAGCACACTACATAGTTCTAAACAATTCCACCCTGATGGGTCTGTATATCGAGAAACACAAGAATATTCTATGCTCCAAAAACCCGGGGAATCCTGACTCATGGATTAAAGGGGAACACGAGAAGACTTTCGGCAGTTGGTTGCAGAAACATCTCATGAATAACACCATTGTTGGAGATCAACTATACGTGTTGTCCAGGTTACCATCTTTGACTATATGTATTTTCCAAGGGTACGAGATAAATGAGAATACGTTTTACACGATCACCCAAGATAAAAAGAGCACCAACAAAAATAGTGGTGTCCGCTTTGATGGAATAGATGAAAATGGGCAAAAGGACACATATTATGGGTACATAGAGGAGATATGGGAACTTGACTATGGACCTACTTTTAAGGTCCCTTTCGATGCAAATGGGTCAAGCTAATAGGAGTTAGGGTACATGTTGACCAAAAGTACGGCATTACAACAGTGGATCTCAAAAATCTTGCGTACATGGACGAACCATTCGTCCTAGCCAACGATGTGGCTTAGAATTTCTATGTGAAGGACATGTCTACTAAACCGAGAAATAGAAATCAGCAAAAGAATACATCGTATGATGAGCCAAAGCGCCATATAGTTCTTTCAGGGAAAAGAAACATCGTGGGAGTGGATGACAAGACAGACATGTCAGAATATTATAATAAGTTTCATGAAATTCCGCCCTTCAAAGTAAAAACTGACTCAAGCATCATATTAGATGATGAAGATTCTCCATGGCTACGGCGCAGAAGAAAACCACAACACTAGATAGGGATGTTGGTGATGTGTAATAATGTATTAAACATTTTATGTAATAAATCTAAGCAACATTGTTCTGAAGATAGGGGATGAGCCAACTATGTCACAAGTTTCGTCATTTCGATCGAAAGCCATGAAACCTCGAACATGATAGGTCATTTTGTGAAGGTTTTTTGAGACATAATAAATATACCAAGTTTGGTATTTTTCTTGCAACTATGTCATATAATATGGCACCACACGAAGGTTTTACATTGTTCGGACCGTTTTTAAATTTCTTATGGCCGTTTCAAAATTTTCCAGTTTGAAACTATGGTCAAAATGGCGGGCATGAAGATAGGGGATGAGCCTCGTTAAAAATTGCATTGGATCTCTGAAGAAACATCATATTGTGAGTCTAAAAATGATTTTTTTAAAAAAAATCATGAGCGTTAGATCATGTACCTATAGTTCAAACCGGACCCACTTCCTACTAATTCAGCAGACATTTGTCTTTTTCACCCGGGAAGTACGGAAAGGTTTGAGATATCCCGGCTAGGAGATCTTCCATGTAAGGTGTTCTAGTATTTTTTGAACAATGGGGTGGTAGCATTTTGAAACAGTATTTTGGTGGTTGCTTCACAAAACGCCCCGTTTTTCGCACTCGTAAAATGGAAAATGGCTTTTATGATGGACGAAAAGGAAAACTTCCTCCTGCAACATTGTTCGCCATCCCAAGATGCACATGCATGCATAATATGGGCACAATATCACAAACTATTTCACGATTATGCACATAATATTTGTCATTTCGACTGAAAGCCATGAAACCTCGAACATGATAGGTCATTTTGTGAAGGTTTATTTGAGACATAATCAATATACCAAGTTTGGTACTTTTCCTTGCAACTATGTCACACAATATGACACCACACGAAAGATTTATATTGTTTGGACCGTTTTAAAATTGCTTATGCCTGTTTCAAATATTTCTCGTTTGAAACTATGGTCAAAACGTCTGGCATGAAGATAGGGTATGAGCATCGTTAAAACTTGCATTGGATCTCTGAAGAAACATCATATTGTGAGTCTAAAAATGATTTTTTTCAAAAAATCATTAGTGTTAGATCATGTACATGTAGTTCAAACCGGACCCAATTCCTAACGATTCGGCAAACATTTGTCTTTTTCACCTGGGAAGTACGGAAAGGTTTAAGATATCCTGGTTGGGAGATCTTCCATGTAAGGTGTTCTAGTATTTTTTTTTTAAAAATGGGTTGGTAGCATTTTGAAACAACATTTTGATGATTGCTTCACAGAACGCCCCATTTTTCGCGCTCGGAAAATGGAAAATTGCTTTTGTCATGGACAAAAAGGAAAACTTGCTCCTCCAACATTGTTCGTCATCCCAAGATGCACATGCATGCACAATATAGGCACAATATCACAAACTATGTCGCGATTGTGCACATAACATTTGTCATTTCGACCGAAAGCCATGAAACCTTCAACATGATAGGTCATTTTGTGAAGGTTTTTTGAGACATAATCGATATACCAAGTTTGGTATTTTTCCTTGCAACTATGTCATATAATATGACACCACGCGAAGGATTTACATTGTTCGAACCATTTTTAATTTTCTTATACCCGTTTCAAATATTTACCGTTTGAAACTATGGTCAAAACGGCGGGCATGAAGATAGGGGGTGAGACTCTTTAAAACTTGCATTGGATCTCTAAAGAAACATCATATTATGAGTCTAAAAATGATTTTTATCAAAAAATCATGAGCGTTAGATCATGTACCTATAGTTCAAACCGGACCCACTTCCTACCGATTCGACAAAACTTTGTCCTTTTCACCCGGGAAGTATGGAAAGGTTTGAGATATCCCGGTTGGGAATCTTCCATGTAATGTGTTCTAGTATTTTTTAAAAATAGGGTGGTAGCAGTTTGAAATAGCATTTTGGTGGGGGCCGATGCGACATCAGAAACTATGCCGCCATCCCAAGAGAAACCAAACGGGACTTAAGGGGTTGCGGCAGGTTGGGACCGGCGCGGGCATATTTAGTCTCGAATGGTTTCTCCAACCGGGAATAAAGATGAACCTTTAGTCCTGGTTGGAGACACCAACCGGGACAAAACATGAGTGGCGACACTATGCTAGTGAGTGGCGACACTATTTTGGTGGGTCGCAACACTAATGATAGAGTGAGTGTCGACACTATGTTGTGCTGCATAATCTATAAATATGCATCCTTGTGAGTCCTCAGACATCTCTAATATGGTGTGCGAGAGCAGGGACAACACTATGGCCAGCTCTGTGGAGATGCCTAAGGATCCAGTCATCAGGCATCTCCACATTGATGGTCATAGAGGCGCTCCCTAATATGTGAAATTAGTTAGCTCCTAGGCGTATTGATCTAGTTAGAGAAGTTATAAACTGCAAGATGGTGTGCCAGAGCAGGAACAACACTATGGACAGCTCTGTGGAGATGCCTAAGTATCCAGTCCCCAGGCATCTCCACATTGCTAGTCATAAGGCGCTCCCTAATATGTGAAATTAGTTAGCTCCCCGGCATAAGAATAGAACAACATATTCATAGTTCGGGAAAGTCATAATAGGAAACAGTGCATTAGTCCTAGTTTCCTAACTGGTAATATGGAATGGGACTAATGGCCCCCCTATAGTCCAAGTCTAGCCACAAACCGAGACTAACACTCAAGACATTTATTAATATTAACAAACCGAGAATACAGAATCGGGACATTTATTAATATTTAAAAACCTACATATAGAGGGAAAATGCGGGAAAATATAAAGGGAAGCGGAGGGAAATGGCGGGAAAGCATGACGCGTGGCTTGAGCGGCTCTGAGAAGGGCGATAAATATCTTAAGTCCCAGTTATTGGCTCCAGCCGGGACTAAAGACCCCTGAAATATCTTTAGTCCCTCTTACTAGTTTTAATATTTAGACTAAATATTTCAAAAACAGAAAATGGTTTTGGATTATTCAATCAAATTCAAACCCTATAACCCTAAACCTTAAACCCTAAACCCTAAACCATAAACCCAAAACCCAAAACCCTAAACCATAAAATATTGTAAGTTTTATCAGATTTAATAATATTGACATATACTAGTTTATTTAATAACATTGTATGCAATACGGCGGGAAACAGAGTTTGTAGTCAATTTTTTAACAAAGGAACCTTTAGTCCCGACTCATGACATGACTCAAGACTAAAGGGGTGTTGTTGGTGTTCCCCCTGTGGGCTGGTGCCGAAAACCCTTTAGTCTCGGTGCGTTGCATGACCCGGGACTAAAGGCCATACCTTTAGTCCTGGCGCGTGCCACGGATCGGCACTAAAGGTCCATCCCCTTATATCCGGCCGCTACCACGCGTGCCCCTTCACTCCCCCCAAAATCTCCATCTCCGCGAGGACGACGACGTAAAAGACGCCGACAGGCTTCCCAAAAAATTCTCCGGCCGCCACCACGCCCAACTGCCGCCGCACGCGTGTCCGTCCCCGGCCAGGTACGTCTCTCTCCCTTTCCCTCACCCGGCATCAGCGGCGTCGCCGCCGGCCACTGTGGGTGAGCAGGCCGGGGTGGCAGTCGTGCACGCCGGCGGC
Source organism: Avena atlantica (assembly GCA_910589765.1). NCBI lineage: Eukaryota > Viridiplantae > Streptophyta > Magnoliopsida > Poales > Poaceae > Avena > Avena atlantica. The sequence continues at coordinate 235,622,976 of OU342738.1, forward strand.
GGCACCGGTCATTGCAGAGTCGGTGTAAGCAATACATTCATAACATTATTTTATTGCTGTCACTTTTTGTTATCATGATTGATATCCATATTGATATTCTTTTCTTATATAGTTCGAGAGCATGCGGGATCAGCTTCTACCAGAGCAACGCATACTAGGAATTGCAGAAGAACTGGCGGGATTCTTGTTGAATGAGATGGTAGATGACACCAGAGAATTTAGTGTGAATAGGCGCTACCGATGATGTCGGCCGTCTAATCAAATAGACGGGCTCTAGTTCCGGTAATTATGATCTCCATGTAATTATCATGTATATATTTGTATGCTCGATCTTAAGACAAGTTATCTTATATATGGACGAACGTGTATGGTATGTGGTAGCGTAGAAATATTTGAAAACTATTTTGAAATGAAAAAAAAAAAAAGGATACAAAAAGAATTCTCTGCCTTGGCAGAGAAAATGCCTAAATTGCTATCGCAGCAGATTACCAATTGTCCCGGTCTGTAATAGAAATTGGGACTAATGGGACACCCCGCGAACACAGCGGCGGCCACGTGAACGTCCATTGGTCTCGACTGATAACCGTGTCGGGACTAGTGCACCGGCCTTTAGCCCCGCTTCTCCAATCCCGGTTTTAAAACCGGGACAAAAGCCCTTTACCGGAACTAAAGGCCCATTCTCTACTAGTGCTAGTTAATTGGCTCCACCTTGGCCTGCTTCGCCGTCCACACCATCTCTATCGGCTAGGTAAGTAACAAAATGGATGTCGCGCTCTGGCATTTGTACAAACCGGAATATGACAAATATGTCCAAATGAACATCTGTAGGTCGTTCCTACAACGAGGATAGTCGTGGACATGACTAGGATCGGCATGGGAATCATGGAGGCGATGACCACGTCCGTGGTGGTGTACATGGTTCACGCGGTGTGCGACGCCCGGGAGGGTGGGAGGAGGTGCACATTAGCAATGGGATGCGATCTCTGGTCATCGGGCTAGTTCCCGGCGGTCGGCGGCAGGGAATTCAAGAACCAGGCCGTGTACTGGGTTGTACCAATTGTCGGCGCAGTGGCTGCCGCGTTGGTGCACCAGAGTTTTTTTTTAGAAACACATTACAATCAAAGACGTTTATAACACGTACATGCATCCATCCCTATGAATACACACACGCAGACCTATCCCTGTAAGCACCTCCAAGAAACTAAGTCGGCAGATCGGGTCTTGAGATTGATAAAGTCACCGTGGACGTCTCTCACCGAAAGAAAATCCCGTCTTTTATGCAACACACTCTGTTGGGCTGGATGTACAACCATCCTTCTAACCATGCAACTACATGTTGATTTGAAGTGCACCAGAGTTTGATGGTCCCGTAGTGCCTGCTCTCTTGCCTGGGAGTATGGAGACGGTGTCTATCTGGTGCGTTATGGGATCGAATGGTGGATTGTTCGGAGCATGTTGTATTCGTGGAATAAAATTTCTAACTATATTATCGATGTTGTGGTACGCAGCGCTAGTGCTAGTGTGACGTAGATGTTGTAAATGTTTGTGACTTTGTGTTGACACTTCGGCATTGCACTGAATGCGAGACAATACTGATATTGACGCTACATTATCATTATGTGTTGTGATCTTCCACGTAAATAAAAGGTCGTGCTCCTGTCAGGTTTCTCGAAAAGATAATATGTATTGTGATCTTCTTTGAAATAATCAATTTAAAATGTAACTATTTTTCAATGTATGTACTCTTAATAAAAAAAGAAAATACGGATTTGATCCGCTCTAACCAAATACATTAATCATTTCTATGTTGTCGCTCCCATGTGAGACACTTCACCAAAAATGTTTACTCGAGTTAAAACTAGCCGGCTTTACTAACTTGCTTGTTTGTGTGATGAGAAGTTTTGTTGCCGGACGTTTTCCTCACTGGTTTTCACTCTAATCGTAATCCTAATAATTGTGAGAAAAATGGTGGGGTGGCAGGGAGGGGAAGGGGACAATAGATTGGGAATGGCATATATGTTGGGGATATATTTTTTGGGTATATCCACAAGACTGCTGACCAGGGTGGCTCATCAATGGGTTAGAGCTTTCTTTATGGACGGCCCAGTCAGAAAAAGAGGAGGAGTCACTTCCGACTACGACAAGTTCCAGAAGAGTTACCAACTTACGTCTGTAGTATTACTTGTAGTCCAAGATATATCTAGTTACCGACTCTGTAACGTAGCCGGATAGGTCTCTCCTGTAACCCTAGGTCCCGGTGACTATATAACCCGGCTCTATGGGAGCCTTTAGGGCACCAATCATAAAAACACAACAACCTACTCGCACAGGCGAACCTCTCTTGTAATCCGCTGTAACATCCGGCTCTCGCCGATATATTACTGGGTTGCTAGGAGGAGTAAGATCCGATCATCGTAGTCGGATCTAAACCTGGTTAAACTTGTTCTCACCGCTCGCGGAATACCGTACGTTTCACACCCCGTCTTCTCAACGCCTTCAAGAACCTAATGGCATACTTGTCGAAAATCCGACGACAGTTGGCGCCCACCGTGGGGCAGGTGACTTTCGGAGCTTTGTTCCGGATGGAATCTACGCGTGTAGGAATCAGCAAAACAATCGCCATGGGTCGCGTGGTTTACGCTAGTGATGTCCCTCTCGTTCTTCTTGATGAGAATTGGATTCCGGCTAAGGAACCCGTGACAACCTACACCATCATCGACGAGATCGACATCTACCTCGGCTTTGCTGATCACGCCCAACCCACCCTTGAGGTGATTACCATGGCGGAAGAAAAATCCGGATCTTCTCTATCCGCAGAGGTGAAAGAGTTCAAGATTCCAAAAAATCCTGAACCCACCAGCCCGCTCCTATAGTGGAAGAAGTGGTGGAAGAAAAATCCCGATCTGATCTCCTCGCTAAGATCGGATACACGGATGAGGAGTATATTCGCTTCGGATCCAACTCTGTCGACGCTGAAGCGGAGAAATCGCTCTCGAGGTACATGACTGAGAAGACGACGAGACACCGCCATGTTAATTGCAGGATAGATGCGGAAGTAAAGACGCTCTGGTACCTCAAGACCATGAACAAGAAGAAGCATTGCTTCGTGTACCACGTGGGATCTAGATCCGACTTTGTCGATGCTGGAGCCGGAAACGATTCTGTTCTTGATGCTATCTGAGAAAATACTGACTCACCTGCTTCCCCTCAGGAATCACTGATGTCGCAGGAACTCCGAGACTTCGAGAAGGAGATGGAGGCATACGAAGAGATTCATCCGAGGTCCAAAAGCCAACTACGATGGAAAGTATTGACGGAAGTTTATCCCCCGGTACCGGACCGAAAGCCGTCTTTGCCACCGGTACGCACCTTAAGGCTACCGGGAGGTCAAATAAGAAGAAGAAGATCAAGAACCCGACACCGACAGAGCTAGTTGAGGAAGTCAATGAAGAGCAAGTTGATGAAGAGATCGAGATGGAGAATCAGGATGGAGATCCGATTAATCCCACATCGATCAATCTTCCTGTGGATGGACACGTTGTCACCAAGGGTGTACGTGAAATCTACGGAGACTCTTTCACGATACCAATCCCAGCTGCTTCGGATCTTATCCCGGAGGTGCTAGAGAAAAGGGTCGAGGACCTGGAAAAGCATCGCTTGTTTTTGCTGGAAGAGGCTGCTCGCATCATCGAGCTCAGACAGCAGATAGAAAGCAATCATGCCTAGTACCAGTCAGAATTTAATTGACTGCCAAACAAGACAAGGGGAGTTTCGGTTCTTGCTAATAGGAATCCGGATGGTCACAGAGATTTATTCGACCGTAAAATTAGAGAGAAGATCCGAGTCTACAGCACGCCAGTTGAGAACGCTGCGGCTACTCGAGCCATCCTCGCCAATAATCTGTCTCCAGAACAGGTCCGGCAATGTGTAGCGTTGCATGAAAAAAGATTGAAACATAAAAAACGGCTGCGTCATTAAGTATCAAGCTAGCCTCAAAGTCGGAATTTTGCCACACCGGATCAGCGTCACCGTCCCCAGGAAGAAGAAAATTCAAGGACCGTATCAAACGGTCATCATCACAGGACCGTGCAAGACTGGTCGAGAGTTATTCTGGCTGCGTCTAAATATTCCATCAGGGCATTGGTGCCTCACCAGGGCCATCGTCGGCAGAATAACCGCCATACAGAAGACCCGGAGGTGCGCCGCCAGTGAGAACAAGATCGGCAAAGGAAGCCACCCCCAGCCGTCCGGTTGATAACGTCGGACGAAGAAACAACCCGGATCATCCTGAATCAAGTAGGGACGAAGCCCGAAGAAATCAACCTCGGAGTCAGCATAATGTGGCTCCAGGACCACGTCGCTCAGCTGGAAATAACCTGCCAGAGCCACCATCACCGTCCGACAGCGATCATGAAGGATCTCATCATAGTCATGGAAGCCGCATGGGCGGAGGCGGCGACGGTGGAAGGAGAAGCAGGAATCCAACTCCGCCACACAGAAGCCGCGAGCCTCCAAGGCACAGATCTCTCTCGCCAAACTTCGCATGGGCAGAAGCGCGACGGTATGAGGAGGAGGACGTATATGTGGGGCCCAAATGCTTTGGCCCACGTATCCGTCGAACCAAGTTTCCGGTTGACTTCGGCATTGCTAAACACATTCAACCCTCCGACGGCGCAGCTCGGCCAGATACTTGGCTTCGAGATTTTTTCTAGGCTTGCTGCATTGCCAAAGAAGGAAACAACCTGGTTTTAGTTCGATATCTCCCACTTATGTTGAGGAAGATGGCTCGATCATGGCTCAATGAACTACCAGAGAACTTGATTTACAACTGGTATGATATGCAAAGTGCATTCTTTTCAAACTTCGAGGGAACATACATGAGGCTTAAGCCGGGTGGGGAAAGCCGGGCACAAGTAGGCCGACTCTAGAAGACGCAGGCCGCCTGGACTTCAGGAAGGACAACTCTAGATAACTAGCGAACACACCCGGGTGGGCTTATAACCTTCCCGGCTGGCCCATCTAGCCGGTGGCCAGAAGAACCGGCTGGGTGGCCGCTTCCACCCGGCTCACCTCGGATTCGATGGAGGGCACGGAAGGGCTGACGCTCCGTGCGGGGTACGCCTCTGGCTCTCCCTCGTCATCGGGCAAGCTGGCATGTCGTCATGGCCAGCGCTACCCGACGAAGATAAAGCAAGGTGGTCGGTTGGACTGGTGAAAGCAGTCCGGGTGACCGTTAAAGCAAGGATGACGCCCCAAAGGAAGCCCGGGTGACCAATAAAGATAAGGATGACGCTAAAATAAGGGCGGACTGGGTCCTGGCCCACCGGCTGGGCCCTGCAGTCGGCCCTGTCCTGTAAACCCATATCCAAACAGTAAACCCTAGGACCCGATCTGTAATCTGCCCCCCAGACCAATATACTCCCTCCGTTTCAGGGCTTAAGGCGTCCTCGTTTTGCGTGTTTTTTCATTGACCAAGAATTACTCTAAATACGTAAAGAGTTTTGGTACAAAACTAGTAACACTGTAAAGTATTTTTCAATACGAATCCAATGGTACTAATTATATACAATATAATCAAGATTTTGTTGCTCAATTCTTTTGGTCAAACTTTGCTTTGGAAAGCGTGTGCGCCTTAAGCCTTGAAATGGAGGTAGTATAAGGGAGGGGAGAGCTAGGGTTCTAGGTAGGCAACAATAGAAGGATAGAAGTGTTAGCATCAATTTACCATCTTCCTCTAGCTCTCAATAGTCGCTAAGGAAACGGCTCTAGGAGCATATGTATTGGGCATCAACTCCCTCATATAGTTCATCTTGTAGGAGTAGGGGTGTTACCTCGCCGAGAGGGCCCCGAACCTGGGTACGTCGTTGTGTTTGCAGTTCACCGTGCTCAACCCGTTGCATGAGACACCGAATGCATCCGAGTGTCCCTTCTTTTCCATTCCCGATGGCACTGCCGTGTTCCACACCACGACAGTTGGCGCCCACCGTGGGGCACAGCGCTTCGGCTGGGATCATCTTCCGCACGGGACTTCCGCTCGTCGCCGGCGAACGCGTGGCCTCGTTCTCACACTGGGTGCCTACGACTGTGTCATCGACAACACAACGTGCTTCGCTGGCAACACCTTCCCTACCGACGGCTCCATCCTGCATTTTGGTGACGTCCGCGTCTACGTCGCCACTGTCGCTGAGGCTTTCCCCAGCATGGTCACCCCCATCCTCGACGTGCCCCTCACTCGCGGCCCAGCCATAGGGAGTGGTTGCATCGAAGTCATGGTGTCAAACGCTCGCGAAAACCCCCGACCGCCTCAAGAACGTCGGGAGGAGAAAACTCCGTGCCCGAGCAAGAGCAAGACCCGCTCACCACCTCCATCCAGCACTTGCGCGTTCCGGTCGTCGTCGAGACGGATCCAGCGACTGCAGCGTCCGCGCTCGAAGCTACACGCCAAAAACTCCTGGAGGAAGCCACCAAGGTCGCGGCTAACCAGCGTTGGCTGAACGCCACCGTGCATGAATACAACACGGCTCACGGCTCCACCAGGAAAATCCAGCACTGGGGGCGCGACGTGGCGTCGGAACTAGACCGCGCCGCCGATTCACATGCAGGTGTGGGGCAGCCCGTCTGCAGCACTCCCGGCAAAACATGAGGGCAACCGAGGCGGCAGCTGCGGAGCTGAAACACCTTGAGGGAAAAGAACTTCGTCGCCAGCAGGAGCGCGTATAGCTCCTCGTGGCCACTGCTAACAAGCAGCAAGCCGAGGTCACCCCTAGCCAGGTGGGCAACTCCCGCGACATCGTCATCCGCAAAGGCGCGGACCAGACGGCGCACGAAGGAAGCAAGCATCAACAGGCATCCTCTCCAGGAGGGGTCGGGCAAAATAGCTGCCCACGTGGCGAATCCGGCAATCGCGGTTGCCACAACCGGGATGCCGCCGCTTCCAGCGTAAGTCGCGCTCTGGCAGCCAGAGCTTCCGAGGGGAAAAAGATGCGAGCACCGGAGGAGGGAGCAGACGCGAACAAGGACCCGCCCGCGTCACTCCTAAAGGGCCGGCTTGGTCCCCGAGAACCGGATGACACACGGGAGCAGATCGACCTCATGGTGCAATCACGCACTCTAGAGGAGGAGAGTCCGGCTGGCCCGAAGTGTTTCGGCCCGCTCATCCGGAACGAGCCGTTTCCGAAGGGATTTTCGCTCCCAAGGGACACGCCAAAGTATAACGGAACCGTCAAGCCTGACGATTGGTTGGTCGATTACACCAACGCGGTGGGAATCTCCAACGGCAACCTCCGCCTGGCCGTCCACTACGTCCCCCTCATGCTCGTCGACTCGGCAAGGACATGGATCAATAGCTTCCCCAACAATAAAATCAACGCCTGGCTGGACTTTAAATAAGCGTTCATCCGTAACTTCACTAGAACATACAAGCGACCGGGTCGACCTCGCGAGCTTGCCCTCTGCATGCAAGGCAAGGACGAGTCGGATCGTGCCAACCTCACCCGGTGGACCAGCATGCACAATTCGTGCGAAGGGTTGCGTGAGCACCAAGTGATAGAATTCTTCACCAACGGCTGCCGAGACGTCACCATGCTGAAGCATAAGCTCAGCCGGGCAGACCCACAAACCATGGCCCAGGTCATGGCCATCGCGGTAAGTACGCCACCGCTGAGGCAGCAATGAAGAAACCCATCGTGGTGGACGACCAAGGCCAAATCATCACGGACGAGCAGGCGAAGCGACGCCAGCCGAGTGACTTTCATCCCAGGCGGCACGGTCACGACAACCGCCATGACAAGAGGAAAGACGACCAGCCGGATAGCCGGTACGGCACCAAGCAAGTAGTCGTTGTACATGAAGACCTGGCTGCAGGAGGCAGCCGGAGGCAGAGGCCGGACGATAGGCCGCCTCGGCCTAAGTACACCATGGAGTCCATGCTCAACGGGCCATGCAAGTTCCATAGTTGTGGCAGCAAGCCCGCGAATCACACAACACGCTAATGCAGCTGGACAAAGAAAATGGCCGAAACCGGTGGACCCCCACCACCACCTCCACCGGGGACTGCGTCGCCGCACCTGGGCGCTATCGCGACGTAGCCCATGATCGACATCAGCACACTTCCACCCGGCAGGCCTCCCGACGTTCCGGAGCCGGCCGGCCGTGAGGAGATCAAGCTCATCATACAGATGGTGTACACCATTCAGGAAGCCCCCGACTGGGCGAAGCCGTTCATGGACTTCCTGGCCAAGGGCGAACTCCCGATAGAAGAGGTGGCAGCACGACAAGTGCGGCGAAGGGCAAGCGCCTACACCATCATCAACAACAAGATGTACAAGCACAGCGTCGGGGGCACCTATCAACGATGCGTCAGCCAGGAAGAAGGAACCAAGCTCCTAATGGACATATACCAGGGCGAGTGTGGCCACCACGCCTCGTCAAGGGCAATAGCATCCAAATCCCTTTGGCATGGTTTCTACTGGCCGACAGCACTGAAGGACGCCGAAGAGATAGTCAAGACATGCAATGGCTGCTAGCGATTCAACCAGCTGAAGCACACACCGTCTACCGCACTCAAGAAAATACCAATCACCTGGCCATTCGCGGTCTGGGGCTTGGACATGGTTGGGCCATTCAAGACAGCTCTATCCAGCATGACGCACCTGCTCGTAGCCGTGGACAAGTTCACCAAGTGGATCGAGGCGAAACCGATCAAGAAGCTGGATGGAGAAACAGTGATCAAGTTCTTCACGGACATCATCATCAGGTTCGGCTACCCGCACAACATCATCACTGACAATGGAACCAACTTTGCGAAAGGAGTCTTCGCTCGCTTTTGCGGGGAAAAAGGGTTCCGCCTGGACCTAGCGTCAGTCGCACACCCATAGTCCAATGGACAGTGCGAGCGTGCTAACAGTTTGGTTCTAGCCAGAATCAAGCCAAGGCTCATCGAACCGCTCGTCAGATCACCCGGATGCTGGATAGAGGAGCTGCCAGCAGTACTTTGGAGCCTGCGCACCACACTCAATCGCTCAACCGACTTCACACCGTTCTTCCTCGTCTATGGGGCAGAGGCCATTCTTCCCACAGACATCCAGGACGCACCTTGCAAGCAGCTCTACACAGAGCAGGAAGCCAAGGAGGCAAGAGAGGACAACGTGGACTTGCTCGAGGAGGCACGCGAGTTGGCTCTATCCGGATCAGCAATCTACCAGCAAGACCTGCACCGATACCACACCAGCAGGATCCGGCCCACCTCCTTCCGCGAGGGAGACCTGGTGTTGCGCCTGGTCCAGAGCACCAAATGAATGCAGAAATTGTCCCCACCATGGGAAGGCCCATTCATCGTCAGCCGGGCACTGCACAATAATTCATACTATCTGATCGACGCCCAGCAGCTGGAGAAGAACAAGGCAGATCGCTCAGACGAGGAGACAGAACGCCCATGGAATGCAAGCTTACTCCAGCCATTTTACACTTAAGCAAAGAAGTGTATGTACCTTCCCTTTTCATGTAATAAATGAACAAGATCGAAAGCCTCAGCGCAACAGCGAGGACTTTGTCCCAATTCCGCACACCTTCTACATTTTCGTACCGGCTGGCCTAGGCCCCATGATTTCTACAGGAGGCATAATATTTCACACGGTGCCTAGAGCGACCTCTTCGGTTTCGGCTTTAGACCGCACGCCGGCTGTCGACCCGGCAAGAGCAAAAACTCAAAGCACATGCTGCAACAAAATGCCAACGCAGAAAGCAAGGGCGCCCAGGCGAACCGGCCGCGCCTGTACGAGCTAAGCCAACAACAACGAACTGAAGTATCGCGAGGCACGCCAGCAGAGCCAATCCTCCGTTTCCGGCTGCAGACCGCAACCCGGCTGCCAGCCGGCAAGGACAACGTTCGAAGGGCCAATACTCGCTGAGAAAAGGGGAGCTGCTAACGACGTATCTCAAAGGGGCGCACATCTATTTTTCTTGTTACATTCAACACCAACTAATGAATGAGCATATGCACAAGAAAACTAACCCAAAGCAACGCTATGTCTCGCACGACCCGAGCCACAACTTGGCAGGAAACGAGGTGGCAAAAGAGATTCGACCCGGCTGGCTACCCCAGCCGGCCCGAACCTCGGGGACTACACCCAGTGGACGCGCTCCCGCGCACCCACAAACTCAAGTCAAGGTAGCAAAAGAGCTTCGACCCGGCCGGCTACCCCAGTCAGCCCAAACCTCGGGGACTACACCGAGTGGACGCGCTCCCGCGCACCCACAAACTCAAGTCAAGATAGAATAAGAGCTTTGACCCAGCTGGCTACCCCAGCTGGCCCGAACCTCGGGGACTACACCCAGTGGACGCACTCCTGCACACCCACAAACTCAAGTCAAGGTAGCGAAAGAGCTTCGACCCGGCTGGCTACCCCAGCCGGCCTGAACCTCGGGGACTACACCCAGTGGACGCGCTCCCGTGCACCCACAAACTCAAGTCAAGATAGCAAAAGAGCCTCAACCCGGCTGGCTACCCCAGCCGTCCCGAACCTCGGGGACTACACCTAGTGGACGCGCTCCCGCTCACCCACAAACTCAAGTCAAGGTAGCGAAAGAGCTTCGACCCGGCTGGCTACCCCAACCGGCCCGAACCTCGGGGACTACACCCAGTGGACGCGCTACCGTGCACACACAAACTCAAGTCGAGATGCCAAAAGAGCTTCGACCCAGTTGGCCATCTCAACCGACTCGAACCTCAAAGACCGCAAATGACAAAGGCATAAACATAGAAACGCCAAAGAGAAACAAAAAGGCAGAGTGATCCCAAAGAACTAAAGAGGCACCAAGACATAAAGCGGAGCACGAAGGCTCCACGCAGATTCAGAATTTGGCGACAAAAGTCAGCCAAAATGTAGCAACAACAAGACAATAGTTTAACAAGTACACCCGGCATTCCGGGATCAAGACTCTGGGACTGGAGCTGCGGAAGGAGCAGGAGCAGTAGCTGGATCACCAGGGGTCGCGCCAGCATCAGTTGTAGGAGGTTGGCTGCTGGAGGCGACGTCAATGGGATTCCAAGGCGCTGGGGCCTAGTGAAATGGTCGTGGCTCTCCGGAGGCACTGAAGTCGCTCTCCAAGTCCACATAGGTGCCAATCTTCACCCCACAGGACTGGAGCGCCGGAGTGCTGGTTCGAAGGCCCTCGTATCTCGTCCCAAGACGGAAGCCACATGTGAGCATGCTCAGGTCGGCACCGGGTACCACGACTTCACCAGGGCTAGATCCATTTCCACTCCACCTCGAGCAGCCCACTCCTTATGAATCTCCAGCACGTCGACGCCTCTGGACAGAGCAACAACCAGGCTGGCAATGTCGTGCACCTCGCCTGCGTCCGGCCAAATGTAGTGGAAGAGATCGTTGCCAATAGTGCACAGGCCATTGCTCTCCTCCGCCAGCACCTTAACTAGGTCGAGGGCAGTCAGGTCGCGTCCAACTTCCTCCATGGTAGGCTTCTCCATGGCCATCTCGGTCGCCTCAGGATAGTGAGTTGCAACCAAGCGCAAGGCGGAATAATCAGACAAGATCAAACAAGCCATGACACAACGGAAGAAGGAAACTGAAGAGCTTACTGATGACCATCTCCGAGATGCTCTGGAGGTGCTGAGTTAGCTCCCCCTCCCGGGAGCGAAGAATATTGATTGTCTCCTCCTGCTGGGTGGAGATCGTCTCAAAATTCTTCAGCGCCTCCGCCCGGATGTCAGCTGCCTTCTTGCCCCGCTCCATGCTAACCTCGAGCTGATGCTTGGCCGTGGCAAGTTGATCGAACTGCGCCTATCGCGCCTTGTTTGATTCTTCCAGCCGGGCAACCTCAGCTTTGAGGCGCTCCACCTTCCTCTCCTTGTCCTGGATCATGGCTGTAGGCGGATACCCGATAGTCAACAAAAAGGGAAAAGGGAGCCAATCGCCAAGACAGATCTGAAGAAGCAATCTTACGGCCAAGATCCCGGGTGTTCTTCACGGACTCCGTAAAATCTCTCTGCAGCAAGAAAATAAATAGACAACAGAGCGGCAAACCGGCTGGAAGAACAGAAAGGTGTGAAGGGCAACGACCTACCTCCAGCATCGGTAGCCGCACCCGAAGGCGCAGCCACCACCAACTCCCTCCCAGCCGGCACAGAAGCACCCGGCTGGCCACCATCCGCCGCAGCCGCTGCGCAGCCCTAGCCTCCTCTGTCACCTCCGTAATCATGGGCCTGGCGGAGCTGCTTGGAGCATCGCTCCAAGCCGGGTTCACGCCATCCTCGAGACGAAGGAGAGGGGTCTCCGGGTCCTGCGCAGCCGCGAACAGCTGCCTCATCCGTGAAGATGCAGGCGCCTGGTGCAGCAGCCCTGTGGTCGGGAGCCCTGAGGGGCCCTGGGCGGAGACGACGCGGGCGCAGCCGGCGAACTTGCCACCTCCTCAACCGACGGAGGAGGGGGAGGAGAAACGACGACAGCACCATTGTCGCCAAGCAGCATCACCTCGCTGCGCAAAGTGAAGAGTCAAAGGAGGTACCAGTAGAACCACAGAACGGCAAGGAAGGGCAAGGAAGATACTAACCCAGCGACGGATGGCGAAGCAACGACTTGATGCCCTCGGCACGTCTTTTTCGGTTCAACTGGAGCAGGAGCGGCAACAGGTGCCGCCCTCTTTCCCCGGGCTCTCGCCGCGGGTTTTTCTCGGCCACCCTCCTCGTCGGTGACATCGACTGTGACAGAAGCAAAGAATCAAAACCACAACCTCAAGAATGAGGATGAAGGAAAGAGCTGCAGTTGGTAACTTACCATGAGGATCCGAGGGGCCGTGGTCCGCCCGGACAGGAAACCCTTCGGGCTCCGTCTAGGGGTACTTCTTCGGTTTCCTGTCCTACAAGAAGTACGAAAGCGGGAAGTCACCCATACCGTCCTTGGCCAGCTGCGCTGTGAACAACTAATCAAAAAGGGGAGCATAAGGCACCCAAGGAAAGCTAGCGACGACAAGAAACAAGACGCAAGATAACCAGAGAAAAACTTACCCGAGACGGCAGGCGGCCGTGATGGTACGGAGGGCATGAATACGCCCAGGTGGCCTCCATGCGGAGCTTGGAGATCGTGGAGACCCAGTTCCGTAGGTCCTGGTAGGGCACATCCTTCCGTGACGTCCTCGTCGGATCGTTGGCGGTCGATATGTGGCACATCTTGTGCGACCGCTTCTGCGGCGGAAGCACACGACTCACCATCCACGACAACTTGATGTCCCGGGCAGTGAGCCTCTCCGTCTCCACCATCGTCTCCAGTCGGGTGGCCATCCAGTCGAGGTCTGCCATCGCACCCATGCCCTTTGTCGCCCAGCCCTTCTGTGTCGAGGGCAAGTTGGCGAAAGGCGGAAGGCAGATCCAGTCAATCTCTGTGGCACTGCTCACATAAAAATATGAGTGCTGCCACAGCTTGACGGTGTTAGGGAGCTCGAACCGCGACATTGGAGAGGAGGACCACGGGTAGATGGCGCAGCAGCCCGTCTGCGTCAGCGGAACACCCTTGGAGGTGTTTTGGGCCTTGAAGTGGAAGAACTTGAGAAAGTTCGCCACCTCGGGCCACACCCCAAGATATGATTCGTAGCAGGCCGCATGATGCGACAACTGCGTGATGGCGTTGGCGCCTAGGTGATGAAGCTGGAGATCGAAGAAGAGAAAGATTTGGAGGAGGAAAGGGCCGACGGGAAGACCGAAGCCACGGGCAAAATGTGCGAGGAAGACGACGCGCTCCCCCGGCCGAGTATCCGGCACCCGCTCCCCCTCCGGCGCAAGCCGATGCTTTACGAGCATCGATGAGGGAAGAAACCTCCCCCGCCGGTACTTGCTGACAAGCTCGTCGGTCACAAAGGACCCACACCAGCCGCCGTGCTGCTCTGGCAGCATCTTGACAGAAGAGGTGGCCGTGGCGGACGGGTAAGAAGTGGTCGGCAACGGCAAGGAGAAGGCGTGCAAGAGCAAAGGGTGCTAGAGTCCTAGGGGAAGACAAGCCAGAGGATGGAGAAGTGTGGGAACCGATCCTCTTCAGGGCTCTATTTATCCCCAGGGACGGCACTGTCGCCTCTTCGGCTCCCGCACGACGCGTGGCATCACAGAACCACAGCCACACGACTCTTCGGCTCCAGATCCTTTGCACCGTCATAATCACCACAGAAGATCCGTGGGCATTACCGGGAGACGAGGTGTGCGCGCTCGCCCCGAGAAACGGCTGCGGCAGGTTGCGTGCACAGTTGCCAAAAACTGACGCAGCGACGCGGAAGTCCAACTGAGACGACGTGCGCCAGAGCCGCTGTCGTGGGTGACGACATCAACAGCGTCATCGAGCTAAATGTTTCATCTTCAGCTGCGCCAGCCGGTACCTGCCTTCGATGTTTACACCAAGTGGACAGCCATCGATTCCGCAGCCGGTTGAATCCAGACGGAAAGCAAAAGCCACAGCCGGATGCAACAAAACAACTCTTTTAGGACAAGAAGGAGCACGGAAGATCTTGCCCACCGGCCAAGCCCGTACGTGCTCGGGGACTAGTGTCGGGGGGATAACCCCTAGGTGGGGAAAGCCAGGAACAAGTAGGCCGGATCCAGAAGATGCAGGCCGCCTGGCCTTCAGGAAGGACAACTCTAGCTAACTGGCGAACACACCCGGCTGGGCTTATAACCTTCCCGGCTGGCCCTTCTAGCTGGTGGCCAAAAGAATCGGACGGGTGGCCGCTTCCACCCGGCTCACCTCGGATTCGATGGAGGGCACGGAAGGGCTGACACTCCGTGCAGGGTATGCCTCTGGCTCTCCCTCGTCATCGGGCAAGCTGGCATGCCGTCATGGCCAGTGCTACCCGACGAAGATAAAGCAAGATGGTCGGCTGGACTGGCAAAAGCAGTCTGGGTGATCGTTAAAGCAAGGATGACGCCCCGAAGGAAGCCCGGGTGACCAATAAAGAGAAGGATGACGCTAAAACAAGGGCAGACTGGGTCCTGGCCCACCGGCTAGGCCCTACAGCCGACCCTATCCTATAAACCGATATCCAAACAGTAAACCCTAGGACCCGATCTGTAATCCGCCCCCCAGACCAATATATAAGGGATGGCAGAGCTAGGGTTCTAGGTAGGAAACAATAGAAGGATATAAGTGTTAGCATCAAGTTCACATCTTCCTCTAGCTCTCAATAGTTGCTAAGGAAACAGCTCTAGGAGCATCTGTATTGGGCATCAGCTCCCTCATATAGTTCATCTTGCAGGAGTAGGGGTGTTACCTCGCCGAGAGGGCCCCAAACCTGGGTACGTCGCTGTGTTTGCAGTTCACCGTGCCCAACCCGTTGCGTGAGCCACCGAATGCATCCGAGTGTCCCTTCTTTGCCAACCCCGATGGCACTGCCGTGTTCCACACCATGATATATGTACAAGGCCTCACTGGTTGCATTGTAGCAGTGAGTCGGTTCGTCCGACTCGGATAAAGAGCCGCACCTTTGTACAAACTCATGAAGAAAACCAAAAAATTTGTCTGGACTCAGGAAGCCGATGTTGCCCTACAAAGTTTGAAAGATCTACTATCGAATATGTGACACCCCCGGGATCAGGGCTAAACAGATCCCAGACCTCCGTCTGAAATAAGCTTAACCTTGAGATCGAGAATATCTAGTGAAGAATCGGCAACACAGCAGTGACCCTACGACATAAAATTTGTTACAGCAAGCTCATATCTGAGCAGAGAACCAAATTATTACAATCAGAGGTCACTGACCAAAAACATCAAACAATGGAAGGCAAATTATGCTATTAAGTATAGCAAACTTAACAAATGGCCTAAGAGGCCTTAAGCATAATGATGACGTCCCAGCCCATAGATTCTAGGCTGCCGGCCGGGAACCCCAAGCTACTCGTCGGTGTCGACGTAGTACGAAACTCGTCTTCAAGGGAGCACTTACTCTGCCAAAAGTATCAACAAAGCAAGGGTGAGTATAGGGTTTACTCTGCAAGACTTATGGCTGGTGGAGTTGTTTTGCATAAATCCATCTTTTGTTTATAAAACAAGAGAGAGAACAAGCTCGTCTAGTCAGAGTATTCTAAAAGGGGATAAGAGAGCGACATCTCCAAGGTATTGATCATCATCTTTTGATATCCACAAAGTCATCATCATCTACCAACTAGGATCACCCCCTCGTACCCTTGAGGAGGCATCCTTAAGCACACGTTGATCTGTCAAGTTTTACAATTAGGTTAAAGTTCTCTATGATCTTGAGTCCGGTCGCCAAGTCGTTCATAACCGTGAACACGGATTTTTGAAAATATTATTACCCTGCAGGGGTGTACAACATTACCCACACATACTAACTTATCTTAATGCCACAATGATTAGCCCTCTTCCTTGGAAGGCCGGTAGAGGTTGGTTAGACATGACCTTTACCTTGCTTTCGCCGAGACCATGAGTCACACAATAAGTATGGTTCCGCCGTAACGGTTCAAATCCCGAAGCTGGTACTTAAAGATGTGAGGCGAGGTTGGTTTACTAGGGGCGCTATCTACCCCAAGCAACCTCGGCCACGCTTACCTACTTGTTATGAATGCACCTTCACCCGAGAAATCTTTCAAAAGATTTTCTATGCATATGTCGAATGGAACGCCTGAACTATGTGACTCATGGAATCTACTAGGCAAGTTAGTTGCTCGTGAGGTTGTCCAGGCTCCGTGTGGTCGTACGCTCGTCTTGGTTCCAAAGGCAAGAACTCAGTTCCTAGTGGTGGCGAGCATGGGACTATAAAAACCACATCCCACCGTGGCCTCCCATACAAGCCTTAACATATTTAATCTCATATCACCTCTGATCTCATCTCATCATGTTCTCCTGTTATACTAGATTCTATGCATTTGATACATCATCTGGATGGACCAGACTCAACAGCTATGTATGGCTAAGCAAGACACAGAACAAACTCTAGTAATGCACACAAGCCAAACCTAGTTATGCTAGGAGCAGTGGATCGGGTAATATAAGCTCAAAGGGAGTAATGCAATAGACAGGATACTCTATCTATCGATAAAAGACCACAGTAGAATCGTATGCATCATGGCAAGAATAGAAATGCTTTCAAAATCATAGGATTATATCATGGTGGGGCTATGCTTGCCTTTGCCAGTTGATAACCATTAAGAAGATCTTCGAAAGCCTTGTACTTTACTTGGTTACAATTGGTCGAGTATTGTTCGTCGATCTTCGACGGTGTTGACCTCGGGCTTCGATCTCGATCTCGATATCGTATTCTACCGAAGAAGAACCAAACACCGGAAAGAGAGGGAAACAATAAAAACATGGCATCGATGCAATGCTCAAGCAAGTATGATGATATGACAAGTTAATTTGCATTGGAATGTAACCCTAAGGCATGCTCGACAAATTAAACGGGGTTCCGAGGGATGAAAACCCTAATTCGGACAAACTCCGGAACATATGAGAGGGTGCATTTGCTATTCTTATTAAATTTGTCATGAGAGTTGATTCACAATGCATGATTATAGATTAGTTAGATAGTTCTCATTTTTCTAAACATTTTTTATATATTATTTGTATTTTTCTGACTTATAAATCAAAAGTTATTGAATTTACAATATTCAAATCATTTTATGAAATTATTAACTTTTTCTTAATTTAAATAAATCTGGAAATACTTTTTACACCGAGGGCTGGGCTAGCCCTAGAGACAGACAGGTGGGGCACTAGCCACCTCAGCAGCCACACAAGCAAAGTGGGGCCCGAGGCTAGTTTGACCGGGTCTGCGCGCGCGCTGACTCACGGGTGACGTCGGGGTGACATCACGCCGGCGGTGGCCTGCAGGACGGTGCGGGGACGGCGAACGACGGCGAGCGAGGCTGCGGGGTTTGGCCTGTTCGAACCAGTGGAGAGAGGCGAGTTAAAAATAGGCGGCGCCGCCCGCGGATGGTCACCGGAGCAGTGACTGTGGCGGCGTCTGACGGTGTTGCACGGCGACACATGGGGCGAGCGCAAGAAAGAGCGAGAGGGAGAGGGTGTGGAGGTCCATGACGACCAGAATCTCACCACGGATCGAATGGAGGCGACGATGATGCGTGAGGGGGCTGGGAGAAGCAGCTACGGTGGTGAACGGCGTCGGAGAAGACGAAGACCGTGGCTTCGATACACGGCGCCCGGGGTCAATTCCTTCGAGGAAGCTGGCCTGAGTGACGATATGGAGCTCCTGGGCTTCTCAGAGCGCCTCGGGGTGGCCGGAAATGGCGGCGACCAGTGAGGTCTGAGGCGCTAGGGTTTCGGCTTGTGGGGGAATGAGGGAAAGAGAGAGCCAAAGGAGGGGATGAGGCCAGCAGGGGGAGAGGTCGTTGCAGCGACATCCTTATCCTCTCTAGGGCGCGGTGCGGTGGCGAGCATCGCGACGGCGCGGATCGACGGCGTCGGCCGAGCCAGGCAGCTGCTTGGCGTCTAGAGGTAGAAGACAACGAACAGGTACGCGGGCTTGGGCCAAGGTGGGCTGTGGCTGGGCCTCTGCGGGCTGCTCGGGCGGCATACAGAGGGAGGAAAGAAGAGAAGGGAGCTGGGCTGGTCCTGGCAAGGCTGTTGCTGCTCTTTTTTATTCTAAAAACCTTTTTGGAATTTTGTTTTCATTTCTCTCCTTTGTAAAATGATTTGAATCTGTTTTAGGATATTCCAAAAATACCAGAGGCTTTAAAAATATTTAAATACTAGAGGGGCCCTAAAACAATTTGGGCTCCACATATTTTGATACTTTTCAAAATTCAAAACTATTTGAATGGATTTGCAAATACAAAGAGAGGGACAAGCTAGGGTTTTAGGGTTTTGTTTATTCTTTATTGCTTGCATTAATAGAGATGATGCTTATGATGCACAAAACAAACCCTAATATAGATTAACTAAGACTAGGGTGTTACAGCTCTATTCCCCTTACGAGAATCTCGACCCGAGATTCCAAAGGTCGGAAAAGAGACAGAGAGAGAAAGAATCAGGATCACTCTAAGGATAAGAGGGAAACACACTAAACGACACATAGAGTATCTCATGGTCAACTCATGGATGGAGTGTTTAGAAACAACTCTGAGATGACGAACATGAAACACACCAAGGTAACAGAGGAAAAAAGAGGAGAAGGTATCAAATTGTGATATATATGGTCTTCATAAGGATTGAGACCATGGAAATTACAGGAGGTTTTGAAGCTTCTGAGGAAGAAAGCTTCCAAAAGAAAGAACATGGCCACAGACTTCGATAAGGAACCTCTACGAAATGGCTTAAGTAGATATTTCAGGTTGCAGAGATATAGATCAACAAAACCAAGCTGTTGAACTTCTTTTGACACATAAGGGTCACTCATTCATCCAACAGAAGGCCAAGACAAAAAGGTGTTTTATAGCGAGGAATCATAAGAGTCACAAGGAACATG
This sequence comes from Avena atlantica, assembly GCA_910589765.1. Taxonomy (NCBI): domain Eukaryota; kingdom Viridiplantae; phylum Streptophyta; class Magnoliopsida; order Poales; family Poaceae; genus Avena; species Avena atlantica. Next base: position 235,642,413 of record OU342738.1, read on the forward strand.
TAACAAGAGAAACTTTTGATTACCAAAATCATATTCACTCTTGAAACATGGCTGAGAAAACGAAGGGAACTCTTTATTCATCCAGGTCTACCAAAATCGTTGCCAAAGATCGTGATATCACTTTACACCACTGAGATGAATAGTTAAGAAGATTCCTGATGACACGAGAATAAAGAATCTTCGTTCTCAAACTTCATTTAATTGGCACAACCAAATGATTGCCAATGTAAAATGGTCTAGAGGATTGACCGAGATACATTTTAGCAACACTACTTTTAAATGTTCTCCTTGATGTTCGAGAAATCAAACATCAAGTAAAGGTCAGACTTCAGATACAAAGGAAACCATAAGCACAACTCCTATAATTATTTATAGAAGAGCCTCATGAAGAGTGGTTGTTATTGCTGACTTCAAGGACATAGGACAATAGGTCCTTCTGGCTAAGTGTGTCAACCATTACAACAATCTTGCCAGACTTACAAAGGGAACTATGTCAAAACCTTGGGGATCACCAACCATCATTGCTGCTTGAGATTCAGCTTTGGTTAGGTGGAATGATATTTCAGACTCAGCGTGTCCGAATAGAAAGTTGGCAACATTTACCACAAAGGTAAAGTCACTAGATTCTCAAGACACGGATTATAGTGTTAAGCTCCTAAATACGAGCTAGATTGCTAGACCCATGTATTTAGCAATTTGTCGGAAGACAACTGCACACACTTAAGGTACTGACAATCAAACACACATGTGTCCTTAGGGAATGGAGATAACTCTACACGAATCCACATCAACATCTTTCAGTATTTTGCACGTGAACCGGAGAGGTCACTTCTAACATCCAAAACACATACTTCGAGATGACTCGAAGATGGTTCTCGAATTTTTCCAGCATTAATGCCAAATGTTCCATATGAATCAAATCTAGCATGGAGAAGATAAGGATGTCATCGATGGGCTCAACAACAAACTTATCGAGACAATCCATTAAGATGGGCTCATATGTTGTGTGAATAAGGCAAGAATATTGGTCGGATCAAAGGACACGAAGATGTACTCAAGTGAAGTATCACAAGTAGCAACACCATCAAGATAGTCCTTGGAACTGAGTTTGATTTGACGATAACGCAAATCAAATCAAAAGAGGGGAAGATAACATTTCCAAAGAGGAGATACTATCTTTCTTCAGCGCGAACCAAAACTAGACATCCCTTTTAGAAAGAACTGAGTAGGATAGAAATTTTGTCTTATAACTCTCCAAGTTGTTGTTTAAGCTTAACCAACTAGTTCAGGGGTGTCCAGTACGAATCCTTGGAGAAAAGAGCAGTTTAGAGAACTTGCTGGCTCAATAACTTGACAACATGGTCATGTGGCAACATGGGGATACTTCTAGAAAGACAACTAGAGTATCACGAACCACCGATATGTCACTTAGTTCGAGAGGGAACTTGCTTGGTAAAGCAAGAAGACATAGTCTCAGAGTTTCGGCACAAACCTAACTCTTTGACCGAGCAGAGTGCACCAAAATAGCGGACTTGGTGGCACAGTCAAACTTCGTTTGGTGATAAGGTTAACCAATCACGCTAAGAATGACTCAAACGTCCTTAGAGTTCAAAGCAATAATAATTGCTGAGAACCTCAGATAGCCACATTATTACGCACACGCATCACTCACGAGCGCGAAAGATCGAGGAAGGGTGGGTAAAGATGTGTGAAAGCATCACTTCATTAAGAGGTCATAAAACTCAGCACGACCTCTTAGTATAAAAGAGTGTGACACTTTAAGGTAGAACAGATAGGAGCTAAATACCACTTCTTGATCTGCGAATTACAACACTTTGACCTGGTCCTAGATACGACGAGGTACTGGAGTTTGTTTCTCCTGACATTCCGAAATGGTTTGTCTTGACGGACCACAAGAGTATCTTGCTTCGGAAGACAACAATGCACAGTACTACTTGGCTACCAACTGGTAGGCAAATGTCAGAAAACAACAAGGGAAAAGGAACATGCTCAGGATAGAATCCCGAGATGTGGATGCATAAGTCAACAATATTCTGAAAACCAGTGCAGAGAAGGGGTAAGGTGTGGCAGAGTCACGAGTATAGATGCGAGACTCTCGAGGAGTACTCTTGTCGTGATCTATTTGGTTACATTAAAGAACATCTACCATGGCATGTGGTAGGGGAAGTCCTTCATTGTCACATCGTTACAATGACCACAAGCTTGAAGGCTAGAATTGTAATACCAGCCATCCTGAGGTAATGTGTGAACATTAGCAATAGGGGTCAAAGGGATGATCTTGGGTTAAAGATCAGCTTCATGTACAAGATTCACAACACCGGAATCTAGCACAATCAGGGATCTTAGATTCAAGTCCAAGGGTTAAAACCCGAAGAAAGGAGTAACTACTACTTGAGTGACTTAGCGTACACTACAAGATAGCAATCACGGGGTTGCTTCCAAAAGAAGAAACATCTTCTGAAGTACCAAACAAACAAAAAGGAGGCACATGAGGCGAAAGGAAACCTCGAAGCCTAGAACAAAACACTGAAGATCCAACAATATAATATTGTGGGTCCAAAAGATAGAGAGATCATGATGGAGAGGAATCTCTCAGATGTAAAAGAGCAAGGGGAACAAGGAATACACAGCACACACAACTATAGAGAACTCAACACTAGGTCAACTGGTTGAGAAACGACATGCCCAGAAGGCACCTAAGTTTTGAAAGACTAGAAGAGATATCAAAACTTTTCCAAAATCAACACAAGATAAGATAACCCAAAGTTAGAGCGAAACTGGATAAGGAGAAAAAGAAGCATACTAGAGTTTTCGCAAATACTTTTCATCTTTTAAAATAGTTTTCACAATCACTAGACTCAACATCGACCAATAGCAAGGTTTCCCTACAGTCGGTACTGCTCTGATACCAAGAACTGTGACACCCCCGGGATCAGGGCTAAACAGATCGCAGACCTCCGTCTGAAATAAGCTTAACCTTGAGATCGAGAATATCTAGTGAAGAATCGGTAACACAGCAGTGACCCTACGCATGAAATTTGTTACAGCAAGCTCATATCTGAGCAGAGAACCAAATTGTTACAATCAGAGGTCACTGACCACAAACATCAAACAACGGAAGGTAAATTATGCTATTAAGTATAGCAAACTTAACAAATGGCCTAAGAGGCCTTAAGCATAATGATGACATCCCAGCCCATAGATTCTAGGCTGCCGGCAGGGAACCCCAAGCTACTCGTCGGTGTCGATGTAGTACGGAACTCGTCTTCAAGGGAGCACTTACTATGCCAAAAGTATCAACAAACCAAGGGTGACTACAGGGTGTACTCCGCAAGACTTATGGCTGGTGGAGTTGTTTTGCATAAATCCATCTTTTGTTTATAAAACAAGAGAGAGAAGAAGCTCATCTAGTCAGAGTATTCTAAAAGGGGATAAGAGAGCGACATCTCCAAGGTATTGATCATCATCTTTTGATATCCACCAAGTCATCATCTACCAACTAGGATCACCCCCTCATACCCTTGAGGAGGCATCCTTAAGCACACGTTGATCTGTCAAGTTTTACGATTAGGTTAAAGTTCTCTATGATCTTGAGTCCGGTCGCCAAGTCGTTCATAACCGTGAACACGGCTTTTTGAAAATATTATTACCCTACAGGGGTGTACAACTTTACCCACACGTACTAACCTTATCTTAATGCCACAATGATTAGCCCTCTTCCTTGGAAGGCCGGTAGAGGTTGGTTAGACACGACCTTTACCTTGCTTTCGCCGAGACCATGAGTCACGCAATAAGTATGGTTCCGCCATAACGGGTCAAATCCCTAAGCCGATACTTAAAGATGAGAGGCGAGGTTGGTTTACCAGGGGCGCTATCTACCCCAAGCAACCTCGGCCATGCTTACCTACCTGTTATGAATGCACCTTCACCCGGGAAATCTTTCAAAAGATTTTCTATGCATATGTCGAATGGAACGCCCGAACTATGTGACTCATGGAATCTACTAGGCAAGTTAGTTGCTCGTGAGGTTGTCCAGGCCCCGTGTGGTTGTACGCTCGTCTTGGTTCCAAAGGCAAGAACTCGGTTCCTAGTAGTGGCGAGCATGGGACTAGAAAAACCACATCCCACCGTGGCCTCCAATACAAGCCTTAGCATATTTAATCTCATATCACCTCTGATCTCATCTCATCACGTTCTCCTGTTATACTAGATTCTCTGCATCTGATACATCATCTGGATGGACCAGACTCAACAGATATGCATGGCTAAGCAAGACACAGAACAAGCTCTAGCAATGCACACAAGCCAAACCTAGTTATGCTAGGAGCAGTGGATCGGGTAATATAAGCTCAAAGGGAGTAATGCAATAGATAGGATACTCTATCTATCAATAAAAGACCACAGTAGAATCGTATGCATCATGGCAAGAATAGAAATGCTTTCGAAATCATAGGATTATATCATGGTAGGGCTATGCTTGCCTTTGCCAGTTGATAACCGATAAGCAGATCTTCGAAAGCCTTGTACTTGACTTGGTTACAATTGGTCGAGTATTGTTCGTCGATCTTCGATCTTCGACGGTGTTGACATCGGGCTTCGATCTCGATCTCGATCTCGATATCGTATTCTACCGAAGAAGAACCAAACACCGGAAAGAGAGGGAAACAATCAACACATGGCATCGATGCAATGCTCAAGCAAGTATGATGATATGACAAGTTAATTTGCATTGGAATGTAACCCTAAGGCATGCTCGACAAATTAAGCGGGGTTCCGAGGGGTGAAAACCCTAATTCGGAGAAACTCCGGAACATATGAGAGGGGTGGATTTGTTCTTCTCATTAAACTTGTCATGAGAGTTGATTAACAATGCATGATTATAGATTAGTTAGATAGTTCTCATTTTTCTGAACATTTTTATATATTATTTGTATTTTTCTGACTTATAAATCAAAAGTTATTGAATTTACAATATTCAAATCATTTTCTGAAATTATGAAACTTTTTCTTAATTTAAATAAATATGGAAATACTTTTTACACCGAGGGCTGGGCTAGCCCTAGAGACAGACAGGTGGGGCACTAGCTACCTCAGCAGCCACACAAGCAAAGTGGGGCCTGAGGCTAGTTTGACCGGGTCTGCGCTCGCGCTGACGCACGGGTGACGTCGGGGTGACATCACGCCGACGGTGGCCTGCAGGACGGTGATGGGGATGCCGAACTACGGGGTTTGGCCTGTTTGAACCAGTGGAGAGAGGCGAGTTCAAAATAGGCGGCGCCGCCTGCGGATGGTCACCGGAGCAATGACCGCGGCGGCGTTTGACGGTGGAGCACGACGGCACATGGGGCGAGTGCAAGACAGAGCGACAGAGAGAGAGAGGGTGGGGAGGTCCATGACGACCAGAATCTCACCACAGATCAAATGGAGGTGACGGCGATGCGTGAGGGGGCCGGGAGAAGCAGCTACGATGGTGAATGACATCGAAGAAGAAGAAGTCCGTGGCTTCGATTCACGGCTCCCGGGGTCAATTCTTTCGAGGAAGCTGGCCTGAGTGACGATATGGAGCTCCTGGGCTTCTCAGAGCGCCTAGGGGTGGCCAGAAACGGCGGCGACCAGTGAGGTCTGAGGTGCTAGGGTTTCGGCTCGTGGGGGAACGAGGGAGAGAGAGAGAGCCAAGGGAGGGGATGAGGCCAGCAGGGGGACAGGGCGTTGCATCGTCGTCCTTATCCTCTCCAGGGGTGCGGTGCGGTGACGACCATCGCGACGGCGCGGATCGACGACGTCGGCCGAGCCAGGCAGCTGCTTGGCGTCTAGAGGAAGAAGACAACAAATAGGTACGCGGGCCTGGCCCAAGGTGGGCTGGGGCTAGGCCTCTGCGGGCTGCTCGTGCGGCAGATAGAGGGAGGAAAGAAGAGAAGGGGGTTGGGCTAGGCCTGGCAAGGCTGCTGTAATCTTTTTATTCTGAAAACCTTTTTCCAATTTTGTTTTCATTTCTCTCCTTTGTAAAATGATTTGAAATATGTTTTAGGATATTCCAAAAAATACAAGAGGCTTTAAAAATATTTAAATACTAGAGGGGCCCTAAAACAATTTGGGCTCCACATATTTTGATACTTTTCAAAATTCAAAACTATTTGAATGGATTTGCAAATAGAAAGAGAGGGAGAAGCTAGGGTTTTAGGTTTTTGTTTATTCTTTATTGCTTGCATTAATAGAGATGATGCTTATGATGCACAAAACAAACCCTAATATAGATTAACTAAGACTGGGGTGTTACAGAATCCACCAATTCCACATGAGCTTATGTTACTTTACATCTAAGTGACTAACAAAGTAATAAGTGTGGTAACATCAGTGGAGCGTGAGGAAAAAGGCTATGAGCATAAGTTGCAACCTCCAACATAATACCTAAGTGAATTCCTGACAGAGTCGAAGCAATGGTATCCACATTACCAAAAGCTAGCCAATGGAGTATTCTTTGTTGCCAGAAAGATATGACACTACTTTCAAGAGCATAAGATCATAGTGGTGAGTACTGATCCCCCACAAGATATAATCAACAACCACGATACCACAGGACGTGTCGCAAAGTGGGAATAGATCTTGCAGCTTTCAACGTCGAGTACAAGACACGAACAACAATCAAATCCCAAATACTTGGCAATTTTGTCGTTGATTGGATAGATACGGCAGAAAATATAAGCCTTCCAAACTCAGAATTTTGGGCCCTACATTTTGCCGGGTCAAAAGAACGAGGGGGCTCGGGGGCTGGTGTGGTGCTCAATTCACCCAAGGAGATAAGTTGTTCTATGTGTTACAGATACACTTCACGGCAACCAATAATGTTACTGAGTATGAAGCGATGTTACATGGAATACACAAGTCCAAAAATATTGGTGTAACTAGACTCATATGTTACGGAGACTCGGATTTAGTTGCTCAACAAGTATCCGATATCTGAAATGAAAACAAGCACATGACAGTCTAAAAGCTATTATGGATGAAATATCTAAATCGTTTGAGGGTTTTGAAGTTCAACACATCCCTCGAGCGGAAAATTAGGAAGCAGATGCTCTGTCAAGGATAGGCTCTGCGCGGATGGCACTTCTCTAGAGCACCTAAAGGTTCCATTCATCATAGGAGTTGATGACTATCTGAAGAAATCCGACTCACCTTTAGTAGCAGTTCTGGCTGTAATTCCCAGCTAGACAAAACCCTATCTGGATTTTCTGATAGATGGAAAATTACCCGAATACGAGGTTCTGGACCGACAGATCGTCCGACGAGAAAAATCCTATATGATAATCAATGGTGATCTCTATAAGCGGAGTGTTTTTGGGGTTTTCCAGGGCTGTATTTCTCCGGAAGGAGTGGAAATCTTACGAGCAATCCATGAAGGTGAGTGTGGTCACCACGTTGCAGCCAAATCCTTAGTGGCAAAAGCTTTTAGACACGGATTCTTTTGGCTCACAGCTAAGCAGATGCCGAGAAACTGATCAAAACGTGCAAAGGCTGCCAAACATACGCCCATCAAGCACACGTTTCGGCTGATCAGCTGCGAACAGTCCCTATTACATGGCCATTTGCAGTCTGGGGGCTTGATATGGTAGGACCATTTCGTATAGCAAAGTGTGGATTTACTCACCTACTAGTGATGGTGGATAAATTTACTAAATGGATTTAGGCTAAATCCGTAACAAATTGCGATGGAGCCACAGCCAGAAAGTTCGTCGAGGAAGTAATCATCAGATTCGGATATCCTCATAGCATTATTATCGACAATGGGAGCAACTTTTCCATGGGAGAATTAGCCACATTCTGCGAATGGCAAGGGATCCGACTTGATATTGCATCAGTCGCACATCCACAAGCTAATGGACAAGTTGAAAGAGCAAACAGACTCATTTACAAGGACTCTGACCTCGTCTCGAGGCACCACTTCATCGTGTCGCGAGGGCTTGTACGGAAGAATTATCGTCTGTGATATGGAGCTTGCGTACAACTCCTAACAGATCAACCGGATACACTCCTTTGTTCTTGGTCTACGGTGTAAAAGTGGTACTTCCAAGCGATTTAATTTATTAGTCTCCTCGAGTCAAAGCGTATATCGAAGAAGATGCAGAAGTTTCTCGACAATATGATATTGAAATAGTCAAAGAAGTTCGCATCATTGCTGAGCAGAGATTTACAGCCTATCAGCAGAAGTTACGCAAGTATCATAGTCAAAGAGTACAAAATCGTTCTTCCAGGACATACGATTTGGTTCTCCGACTCGTGCAAAAAAGAAAGAATAAACTTTTCCCGATTTGAGAAGGAACTTTTATGATTAGCAGAGTTCTGCATAATGGGTCATATTATTTAACCGACATGAGACAAATCAATGAATGACCTAATACTCGGAAAGGGAAGAGAGCTGGAGGTAGCACAGACCCAGATGAATTAGACAGACCTTGGAATATTGCACAGCTACGTCCCTTCTATTCTTAGTTATATTTCCTTCTAATCATATATGTACATGTTCAAAGAGAAATAAAGTACTGGTTTTCTTATATATTATTTTTTAGAAGTTCTTTTTGCCATCTTATTTCCAAAAGAGCATATCGTTTTCAAAAATCTCAGGATGCTTGAAAGTACTTTATGCTCCTGTTCGTTCTGGTTATGATTTTTGAATATCCATAAAAATGTTACCTTAGGGTGTAAATCTAATTTTGTGTTTATACTTTGGTTTATCTGATTACTCAGACGCGGTTATATTCCGAGTAATGAATTGTTGGTACTGGAAGACGGCTCTGTTTTCGAGTTTAAACTGGTTTAGCAATTGCGTTCCGTTGACTCGGCAGAGTTTCTGTGCTGAAGGTTGGCCGGCTCATGAAACGAACGAGGCAGAGAGCTAGATAAAACAAAAGGTGTAAACACACAGTGCTTAAGAAAATTTTGAGCACACATATTAAAATATATACAATAAGTGCTAAGTAGTAAAGCATCAGCTTTTACATACCAGCACATTCAAAGCAAAATATTGTTCCCATCATTATAGACCAAATGAAAAGTTCAGGATAATGCATCAAATGTTTTATGCTGTAAATTCGGGCGGTGGTGGTGGAGACCTTGGAGCAGTCGAGTCCACATCGTCGCCACCTTGCTCCGTGGACTCGGAAGCTTCTTCATCATCAACAAGGCTATCTTCTGGCTATTTCGGAGAAGGGGATGGCGACAGATTGGTAGAATGGAGTCGTGTAATTAGTCTTCTCCGCCACGCGACAAGAATAACCCGTGCAAGATTCTTGGATGGCCTTGATGTCTTGCGAGTTACCCTCATCGTCCTTGTCGGCGATACCCTTGGTGACGTGCCAGATTTCCATGTCACTGTGGTGACTCATCACCATAGTGAGGGAAGTCTGTGCAGCAGTACGGAAGTAGGAAATCTTCCAATCCTCGATGATATTTGGAATCTCCTTCACTTTGTCCCTCACCTCAAGCACTGGCATGTTTCTCAAGCCGGAAAGTCTGACCGACTCGCCAGATTCTCCATTTGTAAGACATTGAATTTTTCGGCCTCATCCACCACTTTGCTGGATTGGTTCAACAATTCTGCAAAGGAAAAGCTATCAGTCAGCTAAACAGTTCGACTATGACAAACACTAAGGTTAAGGCCGAAAAAGATACCTTCCTCCTCATCCTTCTGAACCTGCAACTTGGAATTCTCAAGACGCAAGGCTCCAATTTCCTTGCGCTAATTGCAAATGTTCTTGAGCAAGTACTGGTTGTAATATGCAACTTTCTGTAAGTTAAAGACGGAATAACCGTCAGACGGCTACTAAGACTCGGGCTGCAACTTTAACTAAGTCAAAATCAAGCACGAGCCTTAGGGGCTACACTATATTGTTCTTTTGCATCCTATAAGCATCAACTCGGATTTTATGCTACGATCTTTACCCAACTTTATGCTTGGGGGCTAGATGATATGATAATAAATACTGCAAATGAGATTCGGAAAACTTACAATGTGCTCCAAGTGCATCTTTTCAAATTCGAGTTTTGTATTGTGAAACACTTTCTCGGCAAGGGAGAGGGGAGCAACGCCTGTTGCTGGAATCTCGCCAGACTCGATCTTTTTATCCTGGACCAAAATTTTGTCCAGGAGGCTCTCTAGTTTGACATCCTCCGTCTCCTGGCTCGCAGCCTCTAGAGTAAGGACTTGCTTCTCGAGGCTAGATTGTGCTAGCTTGAGAATCTCGTCCTTCTTTTTTCGCTTTAGACCGGAGGCAGCAAAGCCGACCATTTTATCGATCTTGCCTGGTGACATTTCCATGGGATCATTACCCCTTACGGGTTAACCCTTGTTAGTTGCCTGGCTACCAACAGTAACCAGGGCTTGTGAGGCCATGGCAGCGTCAGGGATGACAAAACTGGCAATGGGCGAGACAGAAACCTCTGGTGCTGAGGTTTGGGTACTGCTGGGAGTTGGAGGAGGCATCGCTGGAGATAGTGCAAGATTCTGCTGGCGCAGTTGCTTGGCTGGCTTGCTTTACGGCTTCAGTTTACTCTTCAAAATAGACAGCTCTGGAACACACATGAATGAATGTGATGCGGCACAGATCACTGTAGAGCTTCGTTGGGAAACCCCAAGAGGAAGGTATGATGAGCACAGAAGTAAGTCTTCCCTCAGTTATGAAACCAAGGTTATCGAACCAGTAGGAGGAAGGAAACGACTCCAAGGTGTTGCTAACAACTTGGAACCTACACAACAAAAACTCAAGACTTTTCCCCAGCAAACAGTGAGGTTGTCAATCTCACCGGTTTGCTAAAAACAAAGGATTAAACATATGGTGTGGAAGGTAATGATTGCTTGCAGAAATTAAACAGTAACAATGGATGAGATGGTAAAGATTGGACCGGGGTCCACAGTTCACTAGAGGTGTCGTCCTTAAGATAAATAACATAACATGCTGGGTAAACAAATTACAGCGGGGCAATTGACAGGACTGAGCAAGGCATAACAATGCAATACTATACATTCATGATCCTATGAGATCTGATTGGGCATTACAACAATATACATAGGCCGCCATCCAACTGCATCTATGACTAGTAATCCACCTTCAGGTTATCATTCGAACCCCCTCTAGTATTAAGTTGCAAGCAATGGATAAATGCTTTAAGCAATGTGTGTAAAGTAAACAATACAATTGTTCCATGAACAAAAGATTGTTGTTTTTTCCCTAGTAGCAACAACACATCTGCAACCTTAGAGATTTCTGTCACTTCCCCAGATTCAATAGAGGCATGAACCCACTATCGAGCATAAATACTCTCTCTTGGAGTCACTAGCATCTACTTGGACAAGATAGCTACTAGAAACTGAGAGCATGCAAGATCTCAAACAACACAGACATGATAGAATCAATAATCATCAGACATAATAGAACCAATAATCAATCTGACATAGTAATCTCAATATCCATCAGATCCCCGCAAACACAGCATGCATGATTGCAAATAGATGATCTTGATCATGAACGGAGCTCACAAGATCTAAACATGATATCACAAAGGAGGAGAAACAACCATCTAGATATTGTATGGACCCATAGTCCAAGGTAGAACTAATCACGCATCATACCGGAGGCTGGCATGGTGATGAAGAAGGCCTCCGAGATGATATCTCCCCTCCGGGAGGGTGCCAGGAAGAGCTTCAGATCCCCCCGATCTGGGGACGATGGTGGCAGAGGCTATGGACTGTTTCTTGGAGATCTGATCGGGTAATTAGAGTTTTGGCATCAGGGGGTTTATATAGGCGAAGAGGCGAGGAAGGAGGGCGTCCAGGGGGGCACAACCTGCCTAGGCACGGCCTAGGGTGGGCCCCCGCGTGGGGTGGGGGTGGCCACCCTGTGGCACCCCTCCGGTCGCGCTTCGGTCTTTGTGTTCTCCTCGGTGAAATATTGATTTTGGCTTTTGTCTCGTCCAATTCCAAGAATATTTCCTTACTAGCTTTTCTAAAATAAAAAACAGCAGAAAACAGGAAACTGGCACTGTGGCATCTTGTTAATAGGTTAGTCCCAAAAAGTGTATAAAAATACCTCAAAGTATAGGAAAAACATAGAAAAGTTGATACTAAATAAGCATGGAACATAAAAAATTATAGATATGTTTACGATGTATCAGAATGTCAGGTGTCCTTTGAAAAGAAACGATGTACAAAATACTAAAAACCATGAGATGGTTACCTTTTAACCATTGGCAACACGTGTGCTAGCGGTAACAACGGTTTCCTTGGCCTTACGCTTCTTGGAAGCAGAGGCAGGAACTTCTTTCATCTCGTCGTCCTCCGGCGCTTTCGATTCATCAGAGATATAACCCTCAACAGGGTCAAGCTAGGACTCAGGAAGTTTCTCGAGCTCATAAGAATTAAGAACATCAGTAAAATCAAAGTGAGATGACGAGGTGGAAAAGAGCGAAAAAGCTTAAAACAAAGTCAAAATATTTACCGAAGTCAGAGGACGATCGGCGGTGAACATCTTCATGGAGACTTCGGGGATATTCCTCTCCGTCCGCTCCTTGATCAAATACTGCATCCAGGTCTTGTAGTCATTCGCAGGGATGCAAGTCGGACTGACCCTCAGGCCGTCTTTTCGGTATCTGGCGACCGTATGCATAAAGCGGTCTCCGTGATACTGCAATGGCTGAATCCGGTGATCCAGCCAGCAGTGGATCAAGTCGGATCCACGGATACCCCTGTGCTTCATCAAAAACTCGATCCGACTTTTGGAGAGGACCAAGTCTTCGGACAATTCCGGCGCTTCTGTGCATCCCACGATTCTTGGTGGGAGGTAGCACCGTCGATGAAGGCCGGAAGACCTTCTGCCTTGTCTAGAGCCAGAATATCCTTATGATAAAAGAAGGTTCTGGCCCATCTTTTAACTGATTCGCGGGCGTTAATCCTCGGATAAACTCGATTTCTCCTAAGGACTAAGCTAAGAGTGCCAGTGGTGTAAGGAACACCAGCACTGATAGAGTTCTTCTGGGTACCATAGTAGTATCAGAAAAGGGTGAGATTTGGCTTAATGCCAAGAAACCCCTCACTAAGAGCTGCGTGAGCACTAAGCTCAAGCAAGGAGTTGGGGGATATTATGAAGTTGCACACCGTAATGTTGGAGAACTTCGGTGAAGAACTCCGACGGTGGAAGACTGAGGCCATGGTCGACATGTGTGCTGAATAGTACTCGCTCTCCGGCGCGCGATGCGGGAACGACATCTCTAGCGCCTCTCCGCCACGCGCCGACGACGATGTAGCCGTCGTCCTCCATGACTTGGAGCTCGGCTTTGTCCATGGCGCTGGGAACCCAAAGGCCCCGCAGCTTCCTCTCGTTCGCCGCCACCGTACTTGTCGCCGCTCCGGAGCTGGATGGTGCCTCCATCTCGTCAGAGAAGGTCAAAGATTGGCAGTGCTAAGGGTTTTTTGGTGTGCAAATGGGAATAGGTGCAGAACGCTCGAGGAGTACGAGGAGGCAATGAAGAGCGGCGAGGAATGATTCTGGGAGAAGGATAAATCTCTACTTTTATTAACCTCCATGCCAAGATTCGTGCTAATCCACGAGCGATTTACGCCACACGTATATGAGATAGAGAGGAGGCTTCCTCGTGACGCCTCCGCCCCCTCGATTCTTGCATGGGCATTGAAACGGTGTTCTGTTCTGTAAAGGACGAACCCACCAATGGTCATGCTGACATGAAGTTTGTCAATGACAAGACCTATTTTGAAAAAGTTGTCAGACAGCATGGCACTTTTTAAATCCGGCTCATGTATTGAAATGAACAGGGAAATGACTGAAGTCAAGAAGACTTATCCGACTCAGATGAGACTCAGAATCCTACAATACTGGAAAAAGTTTTCTAGAGCCCTTCAAGATTCTCAAGACGAATAAACCATCAAGCTAGACGATTTATCCGACTTTGGATCTTGGAGACTTCCGGGGGCTACTGTTGGGTATATACTTTCCGGGTATACCAACAGGACTCACTGACCAGGGTGTCCTACCAACGGGTTAGAGCTTTGCTTCACGGGCGTCCCAGTCAGAGAAAGAGGAGTCACTTCCGGCTATGACAAGGCCCAGAAAAGTTACCGACTTAGGCCTATAGTATTACTTCTATTCTAAGCTGTATCTAGTTACCGACTGTGTAACATATCCGGATAGGTCTCTCCTGTAAACCTAGGTCCCGGTGACTATATAAACCGGCCCTATGGAAGCCTTTAGGGTACCAATCATAACAACACCACAACCTACTCGCACAGGCGAACCTCTCTTGTAATCCGCTGTAACATTCGGCTCTCGCCGATATATTACTGGGTTGCTAGCAGGAGTAGGATCCGATCACCACAGTCGGATTTAAACCTGGGTAAAATTCTGCTCACCGCTTCCAGAACACCGTACGTTTCATACCCCATCTTCTCAATGCCTTCAGGACCCCCAATGGCGTACCTGTCGACAATCCGATGACAATATATGTTGTTTTGTAGAACACTTATAATGTGAACTTTTGAAATAATATAGCACCTCAGATGTAAGAGGATCAGGAGCCACATGACACCAAGAAGACTTGATAGAGACCTAGTACAAGACATCCATCATGTAGGTAGATCATATTTTTAAGACGGTAATTGTATGTCTGGCTACCAACATTTACCGTAAATTTGGAGCTTTTTGCATCAGAAAAATTCATAGTATTGTGTTCAAATATTTATAAGTTGAACAAATATTTGATTGCTACCTATATAGGTCTAATTAAATATAGCTACTAATCATAATCCTAGCGATTGTCAAAAATAGTAAGGGGTAAAGCCAGGGACTCCAATGAAGTTCTGTCACTATGTAGAAAAACTTGCATGTTCTCTTTCAGGAAGAAGTTGGTGACATGGAGGAATTCTAAGGTATCGGCAATCGAGTAGGAAATTCCATACACACGCATAACATGTGCAACTGAATTTCTTAAAAACATCTTCTTTGTTAGAGGATTGAGAAGTACAAGGCATTTAACGGACATGATGTAGTGCAGGATATGGATCATGTGGGTAAGTTAAGTAGACAATGGTAATTATAATAGGGTCCCATTGTCCATGGATAATCAAAACTAATACTAATCATTGCAATTGTACGAAAAATCTGGGGTTCGGGGTGTTGGGGTGGTAGGAGCTCCGGAGACTTCCATTAGGTTAACATACACATGTACGTAAGGCACTTAATTCATTTTGTTCTTGAAATAAGTTGCCAACTCTTGCCTCCTCTTTGATCCTTGCAATGATAATGTTCGTGGGGAGTATTGATGGTCAAATACCCTTGCATTACACTCCTTCCAAATTTCCCACAACATAAGCAAGAACAAAGAGGCCATGGCCATCCTAGTTTTTCCCTTTTCCAAAGCAACCTTTGACCACCATTCTATGATGGAAGTATCATTTTCCCATTGAGACGGATTCAAGTCATGGAAGCCACTCCAAGAAACAATTTTGGTCCAACTTTGGCTAGTATGCCTACAATTAAAGAGAAGATGAGCTGATGTTTCTTGTAGTTGGTTATAAAGCGGAAAATTGTCACTATTTGTCATCCCCTATTTTGAAGTATGTCCACCGTCTAAATCCCATTTTACAGTAAACCAAGCAAAAAATGCAGTTGATTGGTGCCCATATTTTCCAAACAATCTTGTTCATTAAGGTTGAAATAATGCCCTCAAAAGGAGTAGTTTGCATCATTTGTGAACTTCCATTGGATGTTATCAGGGTTCCCAGAGGTGAGAAGAGTGAGGTGAGAAGAGTGAGAGAATTGTTGAACGTGGTCAATGTCAAAACCATTGTGCACATTGAGATGGTTGATCCAAGAATTATCCTAAAGTGTTTTTTTACTGTACAATCATAATAACGACCTAACACAAGGCATCCATCATGTGGATAAGGCAACAAAACTTTGGCAAATGAGTGAGATGGGGAAACTACTATTTCGCTTTACACTGCAACTTATGCCCTTTCTAATACTTTAGCTAAGTCTAACTCGGTTGCGATTTTCTTAAGTCCGAGTCTATTCAGAAAAAAAATTACGATAGAATTGTTGGACGTGGTCAATGTCAAAACCATTGTGCGTGTTGAAATGGTTGACCCCAAGAGTTATCCTCAAGTGTTTTTTTATTCGTATAATCAAAATAATGACCTAACAAAAGACGTCCATCATGTGGGTAAGGCAACAAAACTTTGGCAAACGAGTGAGGTGGGGAAACCAGTCTTTTCCTTTTCACTGCAACTTATGCTCTTTTTGTTTATCAAGTCTGGTGTGATAGATGAATAGGGGCGACTAGCCGAGTAAATTGCTCTCACCGTCTCAGAGTTAGGCACTACAAGGTGTAAGAATAGAAGACTTGTCAAAGATTCTCTATGGAATAACAAGTGGATATCTGACATAGGAGGGGGGATGTCAGTCGAGGCATGCGTCCAATGCCTTCGAATTTGGCAGGATATTGAGGGAGTTCAAAGAGACACGCATGTGCCTGGCAAGATCAGTTGGAAAGGAACATACTCAGGAATGTACTCGACGAAGGACACATACATGATGCTTTGTGAGGGCCAGTCAAGATCCAGTTTGTATAAACCCATTTGGATATCTCATACGTTGCTCAAGTGCATGTTGTTTAGGTGGCTAGCAATTAGGTATAGAGTTTGAACTTCTGACAGCCGTTTTAGGCATGGACTGTAGGAGAACACTGATGCTCGTTTCATCTGCCTACAGGAAGAGGATAACATTGACCACATCTTAATGCAATGCCCATATGCAAGACAGGTTTGGCATGGATGTTTGCTAGTAGTGTAACTGCACATCGAGATATCACAGCTACATAGAAAATTGGATGTGTGGTGATTCGACAAGCTTTGCTAGCTCGCCAATCTTGGCGGCATCAACAAAACCCTGAGAGACTTTGTGCACGGTTTTTAAGGGCTAAGTACTATCAGAATAGCAACTTGTTAGACACAACTTTTGTTCAAAACACTTCACAATCTTGGCAAGGTGTGATACATGGTTTGGAATTGCTTAAGAAAGGAGCCATGTGGAGGATCGGTTCAGGCTCGCAAGTAAGAATATAGAGAGACAATTGGATCCCATGCAGCAACTCACTCATGATATCAGGCATGCGTGAGCACTCTCGCCTTAGATGGGTGTCTAGCTTGATCATTCCAGCAACTCAATCTTGGGATGTGGAAACTGTAAGAAAAATATTCTTCCATCATGATGCAGAGGCAGTCCTTACAATTAAGCTCATGTCCAGGGTTACTGATGACTTCATTGCCTAGAATTGAGAGGACAACGACATCTTTACAGTTCGGTCTGCTTACCGTCTCAGCAGGGGCGGAGCCAGGATTTTACCTTGAGGGGGGCAAAGAAAATATCTATCACACGAAAGATAAAACAATGGTCTATATTTTTTTTATTGGCGATGTTTACCTTGGGCTAAAAAGTTTAAATAAAGATAGATTTAGTTTTGAAAAAATTAAGAACATCTTTATAGCGTGGCGGATTTAGGGATAAGATTTGGGAAGTCAATATAATGTGTTATGAAACCTAAAAATCAATTGCCTCGTAAAAATAAAATAATAATAACTAACCAGATTAGTAGGTTGTAATCCACACTAGTTGTCATATAAAAACACCGAATTGTTTAATTATATGCAGTGGTAACTTGTGTGATGTAGCCTTAGAACTGAGTGTTTATCAAAAAAATCCATGAAAGATATATGTATATGAATGTGTGGTCTGTTGGACTCAATTGCACAACCCCATACCATAGCCAGGGGCCGACGATATGCAATATCGCATTATCAACCGGGTGCCAAAGCGAATAGCACCACAACAGTGCCGGCGGATGGCGAGATCTGGCAGAAGCCCTAGTAGCGGGAAGCTGATTTCGATTAATCTGATATATTTTGAAACAAGGGCCAAATGGACCGCTGGTGCAGGCAAAAGAATGTATACAACTTCGAGGACACGATGACCTAAACTTGGGCAAATGAGCCATCTGTTTAGGTAGACTTCCAAATATTCGCACACAAGTTCGTAGCTACCGAATAAAGCTAGGCTTATAAGACTAATCAAGCAATTATATACGTCCATCAATATGTGTATATTTTAGATACTTATTCTGGCCTAACTGCTAGCCCCCCCCCCCCCCCCCCCCCCCCCCCCCCCCCCCCCCCCCCCCCCCCCGCCCCTGCGTCTCAGCCTCGAGCCTTCAATTCAGATGCTAAGCACATGGCAGTCAAGTTCATCTCCAATGGGTGATCGGGCTATCTGGGACAACATTTGGAAGGCAGCCACAAATACTCTGGTGGTTATGGAAAATGTAAATCGGCGCCTACCTACTGTCCCTGCTACATGCACAGTGTGTGGCATGTCTAATAAGGATACGCATCATGCTCTGGTCCTTTATACTCTGCAAGGGCTCTATGAGACCACTTTTCTTCGATCTGGACATTGCCACCGAAGGAGGAATTCAGCTATACTGGCAACGAGTGGTTTCTTCAATTAATCACTAATGTTTCAAAGGAATTGAGTTCTTTGATAATGTTTCTCTTTTAGAGAGTCCGACATCACAGAAAAAATTTAGTCCATGGTGATAGGAAGGCTTCAATAGCTGCATCGGTTCCTTTCATGCATACAGTCTTTCAAGATTGCTTCATTGAAGGAGATTGATTCTACGGGGAAAACAACTCTTTTCAGGTTGGCTCCGTTGGTCCCTGACCCTCCTCCCAGAGGTTCAGCGTGGCGACCCCCTGAGGTTGGTTGGACAAAAGCTAATGTTGACGACAGCTGGGACTGGGCAACCAAGGAAGCATGATGGGGTCTCATTGTACGATAATAGTGAAGGTAATGTGAAGCTCTCAGCTTGGCAACATTTACCAGGGTGCTCAAGTTAGAAACCCTGAAGCATATTATTGCTCTGTAGACTGTAGTTTTGGCCGACCACTATTGAAACTGATTGGCTCAGGGTTAAAAAGGCTATCGCTCCTGGCCCGTTGGACAGATCACCACTTTGGTGCATCTACAAGGAGATGCACGAACTTCTGAATCTCTATCGAGATGTTAGAATTCAGATAATAAGGTTGCGCATGTATTAGCGCAAGTAGGCAAAAAATAAGTCATGTGGAGTGCTATGTGAGTCAACATCGTCCTGTGTGTCGGCACTCATCGCAGATGATTGTAAAACCCTTGTTGCTTACCCTAAAAAAAGTCAAGCTAGGGAACTGTTATTACGTCGTGCCAATGGCATTTGCTACCATGATAAAACTCGTGGCATCACAGATTTTGGAAGCTACCACCGACGTTCTGACTCATGTCCGTTTACTCCGTCCAAGTCCGCCCTGCACGTGACATTCATCGATCACCGGCCGCTTGGCCAGCCCAGATGCAAAAACGAATAAATTAGCAAAGAATGTAAGACTGGCTGGCTCACGATTCCGAGGTGTCCTTTTCGTTCGTCGAACATTTTCTACACCACAATATGCAGCCAAATCCCGACGAGCTTGTCTCCTGCACGGCCTCCCATCTGTAGTCCAGTAGTCCAGTGCAGCGTACCGGGACCTTCATGGCCACTCTGCAACCGCAAGCGACGCTGTGACAGTGTTACGTGTCGCCTGATCCGACGCCGCCAGGCGACAGGGGCGGCAGCTCCGTCCCAAACCCAAGTCTTGGTGTGTCCTGCCGCCCACACAGCCTCGTTCCCGTGCTTCGTGCCGCCTCCGTTCGCCCGGCTCCATAAATACCCGGCGAGGCACGTAGCAGAGTATCGATCACCGGCCGGAGGCAAGCAAAGCACACTGCAGTCTGCAATAGCCAACACACGGTTACAGAGTTTCGGGATGGAAGGGTACTTGTTGGGGAGGACCAAGAGGAGGGACCACCTGCTTCTCATGGACAGCGCCGGCGCCCCGGCGGCAGTGCAGACACCGCAGACGCCGGTGGAGCCCATGGAGTTCCTGTCACGGTCGTGGAGCGTGTCCGCGTCCGACATATCCAAGGTGCTGGCCGTCGGCGGCGTCGGCGTGGGCGGGAGGCGGAGCTCCAACTTCGTCGTCGATCGCCTCTCCGGGATGCTCATGCCGGAGACGATCGCGCTCGCCGCCGCTTCCGGCACTAACCTGAGCCCCAAGAAGCGCGTAAGATTTCAAGAAAACCTTAAATGCAGCGAGAGTTTTTCTAGTACACTGTACACTATTAAGCTGGCCCCTGACGTGAGCACAATTTGTACGTGCAGACTGGCAGGAGCAGGAGCGCGATCACCTGCGCGCACCACCACACGATCGGCAGATGGTTCCACCACAGGGACGGGAGCAGCAGGGCGGACAAGGCCCGTGCCGAGCGGGCGCGCATGCATGCCGCGGTATCCGTCGCCAGCGTGGCCGCCGCGGTCGCTGCCCTCGCCGCGGGAGCAGCGAGCCATGAGGAGGACCCAGAGGACGCCAAGATGGACGCCGCGCTGGCATCCGCCACGCAGCTCCTGGCCTCCCATTGCATCGAGTTTGCCGAGCTCACCGGCGCCGACCACGACCAGGTGGCCTGCGCCGTCGAGGGCGCCGTCGAAGTTCGGAGCCCCGGCGATCTCATGACCCTCACCGCAGCCGCTGCCACAGGTGAGCAAACGCGGATACTCTGTCCCTGCCGTCTGTCTGTATAATAATGGCATCGTTTGTAACCCGTGCCGAAGCGTGACATTGCTAAACTGCGGCAGCTCTGAGAGGAGCCACGGCGCTGAGGCTGAGAGAGCAGCGGGAGGCGAGGAGCAAAGCGGCGGTGGCGCCCTACGAGAAGGCCGGCACCGGCAGCTGCCGCGCGGACATATGGTGCAAGGAGGGGACGCTCCTCAAGCGCAGCCGGAAAGGCGCTCTGCGCTGGAAGCGAGTGTCCGTGTACATCAACAAGAGGTCGCAGGTTATCGTGAAGATCAAGAGCAAGCACATCGGCGGCGCCTTCTCCAAGAAGAAAAGGAGCGTCGTGTACGGCGTCCACGAAGACACGCCGGCGTGGCCGGGGCACGGGTCCGTCGTCATGCCGGACTCTGCTACGGCATTGTCGGAGAAGCGCCACTTTGGGCTGAGGACGGCGCAGGGCCTGGTCGAGTTCGAGTGCGAGAGCAGGATGCACATGCAGGAGTGGGTGGAGTCGGTGAAGAATCTGCTCCGGCAGGCCGCCGGCGGGACTGCCCAGCTCGAGCACTCCTTCGAGTCCCTCAGGCTTAGCGCCTCGTAAGTCTGAAGTTGGTTTCTATGCCTCTTGCAGATTTGCGGGTAGTTGTTTCCTCGGCAGCCCGTTTGTTTTTAGTACAGAGAGCGCCTTAGAGTCTTAGACCGAGGTGTCCTAGTTGAAGAATAAAATGTGCAGACCTGTATGAGAAGTTGAGAACCATGTAAATGTAAGGTGCTTAGGTGCAACGTCAATCGGTAGATAAATTTCCATGTTAAGATTTGTTGAGATGTCGATGTAAAAAATGTTAAGATGATGTCTTAACGGTGTGGAATGGAAGCAAAAAAAAAAAATTATAAACCTCTACAAAATTAAATCAATGTTGTTAGAATCATTGTGAATATATTTTCATATCTCATGTTGTTGGTCTTACAGATGTTGATTTTCTTCTATGTAATTGATCAAAAAAAAGTATATAGTTTTGAATACTTTATTTATCTGAAATAAGAGTTACATCTAGGAGTGCCATACATGTGATGGAAAGGGCCATTTCAAGCGAGAATGTCCCAATAGAAAGGTTATGGTTGTTAATGAAGAGAATGAATATGAGACAGAAGATGATGTTGATTCGAATGGTTCGAATGATGATGGTTATAGTAGTGATGATGGTGTTGATGTGTTTCCTTCGGCGGCACCTACCATAGTTGTTTCACAGTGGACTCTCAGTGTCATGTCTAGTGCTATAAGTCAACGCCACAATAAGTTTCAAACCAAGCCACTAGTTGGTCCCAACAAAGCTTACAAGATGATTATTGATGGTGGGACCTGTCGCAACCTGGTAAGCAAGGAGTTGTGTGCCAAGTTGAAGCTGAAATATTTACCCACCCGAATCTATATTACATTCAGTGGTTAAGTGACAATGATGAGATGAAGGTCAATTACATGGTGCGAGTCGATTTTGAGATAGAGTCATACAAAGATTCTATTAAGTTTGATGTAGTGCCTATTACGATTTGGCATATGTTGTTGGGTCGGTCGTGGATGTTTGATCTTTCTGTCCAACATAATGGCCGAGTCAATACATATCACTTGGAGTTCAAGGGCAGAAAAATCAATTTGCAACCCATGTCACCGCCGCAAATTGTCAATGAGTCTCGTCAAAAAACTGAAGTAAACTTAGAAGAGGCACCCATCGAGAGATTTCAGACTTTTAGCATATCTATTTGTCACATTTGGCGGTATTGACCACTATGGCATCCGTTCCAAAAAAAACCACTATGGCATGGAAGCAAAGAAAAAATTATAAACCTCTACAAAATTAAATCAATGTTGTTAGAATCATTGTGAATATATTTTCATATCTCATGTTGTTGGTCTTACAGATGTTGATTTTCTTCTATGTAATTGATCAAACTTCTTTTAACAGTTTCGAATACTTTATTTATCTGAAATAAGAGTTATATGTAATTGATCAAACTTTGCAATATTTTTCTTTGACTAAAACTGTACGCAACATATTTTGAGATCAAGGAGGATGGAATCCGACATGGGCAAGGATGCTCAACTAAAGAAAAAAACCAGGACTTCCCGCTAACAACCCCGCTAAGGCCTTGTTTACTTCTCCCGTATTCGCTAGTGTATTCGCGGGAATCAGAGGGGATTATTCCAATTTCCCCAAATTCTCCTAGTCACGCCGGGTTTGGCCGGAATAATCACGAAAAATCCCCACATATCTTTTGAAAGGACATTTATTGTCTTAATTAATTTTGGTGTTCGTTAATAACTTTAGGATCATTTTACAATGTGCTAATATTGCTAGGTTAATCTATTGAAAATTGAAAAGTTCGTGACATAGTGGAAAAATCCCTGGCTGAAACAAAAGTTTCCTGCATAATCTAGACCGGAATCTCCGGTATACCAAGACCGGAGTTTCGCCTCAAACTTCCGGTGTGGATCCAAGATGAAGCCTAAGGACGTTATGTATGGGGGTCCGGAGACAGGCCGGAAACTGGACGAAATCTCTGATGTACTCTGGCAGACCAGAATCTCCAAAGTAATATGTCCGGAGTCTCCGATGTGTTCAGGTCCGGAGTTCCTACCAAGTCTCCGGGGGGAGCATCAAGACCTGGCCCAGGACATTCTATATGGGGATCCGGAGATGG
Organism: Avena atlantica; assembly: GCA_910589765.1. NCBI lineage: Eukaryota > Viridiplantae > Streptophyta > Magnoliopsida > Poales > Poaceae > Avena > Avena atlantica. The sequence goes on from OU342738.1 coordinate 235,665,811, forward strand.
ACCGGAGATTGTTCGGAATCTCTGGTGTGAGACAAATGCAGACCGGAGTTTCCGGTGTGGAAAGTCCCCAACGGGCAGAAAACGGTCAGAAGCAGTTGGCCTATAAATAAGGGGCCTCATCCCCTACCTCCAGCTACTTGTTTCCAGAAAATAATAACACCTCCATTAGAGCCACCATATCAACAAGATCTCTCCCTCCAACCATCCAAAGTCCCTGATCTTTGGAGAATAGAAGGAGGAGGCCTTGATCTACAACTTTACCAAAAGAGATCTTCATTCGTCATTCACTTGAGGGCCCCCTTGCTCTAGTGTTTCATTGGAAACCCTAGTTCTTGATTTGGTACTTACAAGCTTGTCTTTGATTGTTGTGACATCTTTCTTGTATTCGGGAGCCTCCAATTCAGTTGTGGATGTGTGCCTCGAACTTGTTGTAAAGGTGTTGGATTCCACTTTGAAGGTTGCCAATATAGTGGAAGAGTGAATCGATCCCCTTAGGATGAGGTTCACCGGAGAACAAGGGAGGCCTTTCATGGCGTTGGTGGTTTCAAACCACCCCCTCTCCAAACGCAGACGTACTTCCCCTCAAAAGGAAGGAACTGTGGGAAATCATCATTGTGTCTCCGCTTACTCCACTTTGGTTACTTCTATCCTTTACTACACTTTAATTATCTTGCTCTTGCTTAGTTAATTGTGCTAGTGTGACATATAGGTAAATTCACCTTAGTTACATATCTAGAAAATTTACCTTGTGTGTCAAACCCTAAATTGAAAAGAGTAAAATTTGAAGTAGCACCTATTCACCCCCTCTAGGTACCCATACTCATTTCAATTGGTATCAGAACCTCGACTCTTTATTCCGGATTTACCACCTAAGAGAGTATGGGTAGACAAGATGGTGAGGATTGGGACACGGTCACCATGAAAGATTTCAAATCTTTGGAATCTTCCATGTCTAGTCAAATAAGTGAGTTGTGTGAAATGATGGCGCAATTCATGAAATAAAAATCGACCGTGCCCTCCACCTCACCTGAGGATCCGAATTCTTCTTCTAAGGATGTGGTTCCACCTCGCCCCGAGGATAAGAATTCAAGGGATGAAACACTTGAATCTCTTAATAACTCCTCCACCAAAAAGGGCGATGGAAAGGAAGAGCACCATGTGGTTCCCGGGTGGTACTCTCCTGACCCCTCGATCCCTCACCCTCATATAAATAATAGAGGTGACCCACCTAAGCTAGTTGTACATTATTTTTCTCAATGGAAAGTGTTGATGAAATATCAGGTGCATAGCTCTTGCATTGATTTGTGGAATATTATTGAAGAATGACTCAAAATTGAGGATCCAACCAATTTGACAAGAAGAGAAGTGGTCAATAGTCAACTCAATGACACCGTGTTGCACATGATTCAACAAGGTTTGGGGCCAAAATATTTCCCTCACATTGAACACCTCAACACTGCCAAGGAAGCTTGGGATGCTCTCATTGAGTTGTTTGTTAGAAATGAGAGCATGAGAAGAAACTATTGTGATGCTTTGAGCAATGAAGTCGAAGGCTTATATATGAAGGATGGTGAGGATAATGAAGACATGTATCAAAGACTCAAATCCACTATCACCACCTTTAGAAATGTTGGTGCCTCACATGTGACTCAAAAAGGAAGTATGTGAGTGTGCGCATGCCTTTCGATCCCATCGACTTGAAGAGTCTCCAAGGAAGACACAACTACCATCTCATGTACTCCAATGAAGTTGCAAGAGATGGACGCCTTCAAGGTTGCTGCCAAGAATACAAAAGATACCCGTGCTCGAGCCCTTGGAATGACCAACGGTGTTAACCTTTCCTTGAAGTCCAGTATGAGGAAGAAGAAGGAAGTGATGAATCTCCTACTATGAGCCACCCCGAAGATGTCAAGGTTGCTCATGGTGAATACATGGAGTTCTATGCAAGGAACTTTTGGAAAGATCCCGCCAAGGCCAAGATGGAGATGCAACAAAAAAGCAACCCAAGTGGTAGAAAAGAGAATAGTTTAAAACTAAGAACCTGCTTCAACTGTGGTGACCGCTATCATTTTGTTGCTGGATGTCCCTATGAGAAGAGAGAAGATAATGGGCAACCCTACGCGTCCCCGGGGGATTTGTGCTTTTTATCCCCCGGGTCCCCAGCCAACCACGTGTCCTCTTTTTTTGGTCAAAATCCCGCTTTTGCTACAGAAAGCCCCGATTTTGCTACAAATGTCCCACTTTTGCTACATGTAGAAAAAAACGGTTTGACCCAGAAAATAGAAAAATAGACTGGACCTCGCTGGAGATTTCGCCGGCGATCGCTTGGCAAAAAAGTTGTGCTAATGTAACAAATCTGACCTTGCCAGAGACTTTCGCCGGGAGAGCTCGTCGTAGACCTTGTAGCAAAAATTTTGCGCTATTGTAGCAAAACCACTAAACGGATGTAGCAAAAAAATGTTCTATAGTAGAAAATCCAACTTCGCCGGAGACCTTGCCGGAGATCTCATCAAAGACATTGTAGCAAAACATTTATGCCATTGTAGCAAAAACACGAAACGGCTATAGCAAAAAAAACATGTAGCAAATCCACAAACGAAAACCGTGACCAGTTGCTTCATCGACCCGTTGGTAGCAACACAGAGCACCCTTGGTAGCAGAACCGATGACTATTGGTAGCAAACCTAACCAACACTTGTAGCATCGCCGGAGACCACAACTGTGGGATTCCGGCGTCGTGGTCGCACTGCCACCGTGCGCACGCACCACGTCATCATCGATATCCCAAGCTCCCTAGCCCCATGGCCATGGAAGGGAGGCGGCTAGGAGGAAGGCATGGTGGGGGAGGAGACTGTCGGAGGGCAGAGGAACCAGGCTGGGTGCGGCGGCGACTTTCTAGGGAGATGGCGTGCGGCGGCGCCTTGCCGGGGAGAGGCGGTGGTGCCTTGCCGGGGAGGAGGGCGTGCGGCGGCGCCTTGGTGGGGAGAGGCGGCGACACTCTAGGGCGGCTATGGCCTGCAGTAGCTAGGGCAGTGGCATGGCGCTAGGAGCGGCGTCCTGTGGAGGCCCCGATGGCATGAGGAAGAGGATGAGAGAGAGAGAAGGTGGGATGAAGATAAGGCATTGGGGCCACCACGTCTGTTTGACTCCACGCGATCGACCCGGGGGATCGCGGCGTATTATCCCCCGGAGGAATTGTATCGTTTTCCGAAGATAATGGTGGCAAACTTGTATTGAAGAAAAAGTCAAAGGCCCCCTTCAACAAGCCGTTATACAAAAAGAATGCCACCAACAAGAAGTCAGGTGACATTGCATTAGTAGCACATGAAGAATTCTCATCTGACGATGAAGAGGAGGAGGAAGAATAAGAAACATCAAATGGTGTGGCTACCGTCACCACTACCTCTACATCCACATTCTCACTCTTCGACTCTCCAAATGAGAATATCTCCAACAAGAACATCACTTGCATTATGGCAAGAGGGTCGAAGGTATCATCATCTTCTCTCTCCACCTCTATGATCGATGACGAATTGGATGATGATATGACTCTTGAGGTGAAGTAGGAATTAGTTGCTTTCAATGTTTTTATGACTAACTTGCAAGGGGAGCACAAGAATCATTTTGTGAATCTCTTGAATCAACTTTCTCACACACACGAGCTACTTGATGAGATATGCAAACTTGGGAGAGAGCACATTCTTGAAATGGATGCTCTAACTAATGCTCTATAAGAATAGAAAGAGACTAGGGTGTCTCTTGAAGAAAAACTTGAAGGCCTCGATGAGGCAAATGATCAAATTATCAATAAACTCATTAAGGAACGTGATCATGCTATTGCTAAGTGTAAAAAGGCTAAAAAAGGATAAGACTGAGTTTGGGGTTGTTCATGACAAACTTGTCGGGGACTTTAAGAAGCTTGACAAGGCTCATAAGGCCTTGGAAAGTGAATTCTTGTCTCTCACAAAGTCTTGTGAACAAAACTCAATTGAATGATGTTGCTTCACCTAGTATTTTTGATCCTTCTAGTAGTAAAAACATTCTCGAGGAAAATGCTAGGTTGAAGGGGGAGCTTGCAAAGGCCACCTTTCCAGAAGGAAACAAATCTCTTGATGACCTCTTAAGTAATCAAAGGTCAAAGAATTAGAAAAGTGGCATTGGCTATGTGGCCAATACCAACAATAAGAACAACAAGAAATGAAGGCCAAGCCCACACAAGCAAAAGACAAGACCATTGTGGGTAGTAATACCACAAGTGGCAAAACTATATTACAAGATGACTTTGCGAGAATTGCTAACCCTCACTATGTTTTAATGCGTGATTATTATGGTGATGTTTATGCACAATATGTTGGCCTATTTGATGGTTATATTGCTTGGTCTATTGGGGTTCCCAAGACCCTTGTTGCTAACAAAAGAGGACCCATTGAAAAATGGGTCCCTAAAAACTAATTTGATCTCTTGTAGAACTATGCTTTTGGTAGGTCAAAGTGGGTGCTTGATAGTAATGTTGGAGATAAGGCCAAATCATTATCAAATAACCGTCACATATGCCAATAAGTCGAGGTATCAGGTAATAGGTCTTGGCAAGGTTGTGGTTGCACATGATACTACTCTCGTGGACGTCATGCTTGTTGAGACCCTTGGGAATAATTTACTTTTAGTCCGTGCTCTTGGAAAGATGGGCTTTGCCGTATTTATTGATAATCATATTGTGGTACTCTTGTGGAGCAAGACTCTAAAGGTCGCTTTTTTTGGGTACATCGAAAATGACTTGTATGTGGTGGACTTTTGGGGGAAAACCACTAAAAGTGCGATGTGCCTATTAAGAAAACCCGATGTGGGTTAGCTATGGCATCGCCATCTAGACCATGTCAATATGATAACTTTACAAAGTCTCCACAAGGGTGGTCATACTGTTGGACTAAAAGAAAATGTTTGTTTTGCCAAAGATCATGTGTGCAGGGTGTGTGTTGAAGGAAAGATGCATGATTCTCCCCATAAGTCAAATAACATCATAAAGTCCAAGAGGATCTTGGAGCTCCTTCACGTGGATCTCTTTGGACCTCCATGTCATGCTAGTCTTGGTGGGAAGAAATATTGCTTGGTTATTGTTGATGACTACTCAAGATATACATGGGTATACTTCTTCAACTTGAAGAGTGAGACCCAAGAAAACTTCATCGACTTTGTCAACATGGTTCAATGTCAATACAATGTCCCCATGTTGGTGATAAGAAGCGACAACGGACCGAGTTCAAGAACTACACCTTGAATGGATTTCTTAGTGATGAGGGAATAAAACACCAATATTCCGATGCATATACCCCTCAACAAAATGGTGTAGCTAAGAGGAATAACCGTACTCTAATGGATATGGCAAGGTCCATGTTGGTGGAGTTCAAGTCTCCATACAAATTTTGGGCTGAAGCAATCTCCAACGCATGCCATGCATCAAACCGGCTCTATCTCCTCAAAGATTTGATCAAGACTCCATATGAAATACTTACCAGTAACAATCCCAACGTTTCATACTTCCGGGTGTTTGGTTGTAAGTGTTTCTATCTCATAAAAGGTGTTCATTTGATCAAATTTGATTCCAAATCTTTAGATGGTATTTTTGTTGGATATGGTCTCGAGTTCCACACTTATAGAATCTATGATAAACTCTCCAAGGTTGTCATAGAATCTTGTAGTGTGGTTTCCGAAGAAAATAATGGTCCCCAAGCGGGGAGTGTTGACGTTTGTGATATAGATGATGAAATACCTCAATATGCCATAAGAATAATGGGTGCGGGATTCATCCGCCCCGTTGAGGAACCCCTTGTGGCGGATCGAGAATAACTATGCTCTACTCAAGTGGAGACCTCGTCTTCACAACATCAACAAGCTCCTATCATTGAAGACAATGATGACCCAATCCAAAGACAAGCTAAGAACTCTCACCAAGTTGATCAGGCTGGAAGCTCCAGGCTGAATTGTCCAGACTCTCCATTGACCGGATTGTCCAGCCCTATGCAGTCAGTTGCTCAAGGCAGATTCATTCAATCGGCTTCAAGATCATCTCGATGTCTATCTAGTAGTATGCATGATCAAGACCAATGTAAACCTATGTATCATGATGATGAGAATGAACCTGATGATGATCAGGTCAAGACAAAGGTCAAGACGAGGACCAAAATGATGAAGAGATCCCCCAAGAAACAACAAGGAGATCGAAACTCGTCACAAAGCTAGAATGGACAGAATGTTGGAAAGAAGAGACCACACTCTTGAGAATGTTCTTGGTGATCTAAGCAGTGGAATGTCCACTCGAGCTCAATTGAAGCGTTTTGGTGAGCATCAAGCTCATATATCCATGGTGGAGCCCAAGAAAGTGTGGGAAGCTCTTGAATATTCAGATTGGTTGGAAGCCATGCATAAAGATCTCAACAAATTTGAGAGAAACAAAGTCTGGAAGTTAGTAGAAAATCCCAAAGATTGCCGCAATGTTATTGGCACTAAATGGATATTCAAGAACAAGCAAGATGAAGAATAAATTGTTGTGAGGCAAGGGTTCTCTCAGATTGAAGGCATTGATTATGGGGATACATATGCCCACGTGGCTAACCTTGAGTCCATCTATATCCTTCTTGCATATGCAGCACATCATAACTTTAAATTGCAATAAATGGATGTGGACAGTGCTTTTTCTAAATGGTACATTGCATGAGTTGGTCTATGTTAAGCAACCCCCGGGATTCGAGGATCACAACTTCCCAAACCACGTCTACAAGCTTTATAAGGCGATCTATGGTCTCAAACAATCCCCACTCACGTGGTATGAGCACCTTAGAGAGTTGTTGTTAGACCGTGGATTTGAGTTGAGAAAATTGATCCCACTCTTTTTACTAAGAAGGTTAATTGAGAGATTTCCGTATGCCAGATATATGTTGATGATATTATCTTTGTCTCATCTAACAAAGCTTTTAATGATGAATTCACAAAGCTTATGACTAATAGGTTCAGGATTTCTATGATGGGAGAGTTGGGGGTATTCCTTGGTTTTGAGATCAAGCAAGTAAGAGGAGGGACCTTCTTCAATCAAGCAAAGTATACTCAAGACTGCTCAAGAGGTTCAACATGAAAGAACTAAATGGAGCTCCTACTCCCATGGCAACCAAGACTCATGTTGAACTAAATCCAAATGGTAAAGATGTGGTTAAAAAGGTATACCGGTCTGTGATTGGTTCTTTGTTTTGTGCATCTAGACCCGATATTGTGTCAAGTGTAGGAGTGTGTGCAAGATATCAAGCGGATCCTAAAGAAAGTCACTTGATTGCGGTCAAAAGAATCTTTCGATGTTTGGTTCATACCCCAAACTATGGTGTGTGGTACTTTAGGGGCTCAACATTCTCTCTTTGTGGGTACACGGATTCGGATTGGGCTTGTGACAAGGATGATAGGAAATCAACCTCCGGGGCTTGCCAATTTCTTGGTAGGTCTTTGGTGTGTTGGTCTTCTAAGAAGCAAAATTGTATATCTCTCTCCACCGCTGAAGCCGAATATGTGACAGCTGCTAGTGCATGCACTCAATTGTTATGGATGAGGCAAACTTTAAAGGAATATGGTGTCCATTGTGACAAACTGCCTCTTTTATGTGATAATGAAAGTGCTATCAAGATTGCGTACAACCTGGTGGATCATACAAGGACAAAGCGTATTGATATTTGTCATTATTTCATTAGAGATCATGTTTCCCGAGGAGATATTGAGCTATCTTATGTATCAACCAAAGACCAACTTGCCGATATATTCACGAAGCCACTTGATGAAGCAAGGTTTTGCTATTTGAGGAATGAGCTAAATATCATAGATTCAAGGAGTTTGACTTGATCATATTGCATACTCACATATATCTTGATCCTTGTTTGTTTTAGGTGCAGGCATGGAGATAGGGGGAGTGCAGTCCTAATCTATTGGGATATCCCTCCCCCCTTAATGTCTAAATTAAGTAAATCAATTTTCTTAATATCATTGTTTGATATGTGAGCTTTATTGATGAGTAATGGCTATGAACCCAAGGATAATTCTTCGCGGTATCATGCCTCACACTCTTACATGGTGGCCTCGACCACTTCCCTCTTCTATATGAAGAGTTGGTTTTTGGTTTGATTGAATTGGAGTTTCATTTGACATTTATTTGGATTGTACTGCTTCTTGGTTCTTCACAGTATGGCATCTTATCCCAAACCTTGTACCCTTACCTAAACACATGCTCTCTATCATATATGTCCCCATATACTTGAAACTGGCGTTTTTGGTCGAAGAGGACAGGAATTTCAGTTCCAGTGGAGCGAAATCTCCGGTCTGGGACGGTTTTGGGCACTGACATAAGGAAGGTCGAGGTGAGAGAAACAAACAGTTTCCTTCTTACACCCCGACCTCTCCACTCTCACCTGTCGCCTCCTCCTCCAAAATTGCCACCCCGGCGCCCTGAAGCCGCTGGGATCTGCCGTGCCACCGGCCAACTCCACGCTCTCCACCTTTGGGCCATTCCCCACCGGTGGAATCTCTCCAATGGACAGATTTGGTACCCTCTCTCTCACCATGAACCTAGGTTTCATCCCTTCGTTTATTTTGACCAATGTACTGATTTTGTTCACTAAAACTCATGTATGAGTGCACTTCTATCACATTAGCCTTGATTCCTTGCCCGTCCATCTAGAAGTAATCCCCCCCCCCCCCCCCCCCCGCAACCTCCATGTGCAACCTGATATCTCCAGACCGGAGATTCCGGTCTGTCAGACCGGTGACTCAGGTCTAGGCTAGAGATTCCGGTGTTGCACACCGGAGACTCCGGTGTGGTTTACTTCTAACACATCCTGCAAGGATTTGAGGGTCTTGTTTTGAATCTGGGACATATATGCTTACCTACATGCTTTCCCCCTTCATCTATATTCACAGGTGGCTCTGGTACTCGTTGTATCCCTTGCACCAAGTCCAAGTCCAAGAAGGGGAACCCTCAATATGAGGAGGCCGGACAGTATGTGATTGCACCATCCAACAGAAAGCAACATGTTAGAGATGATGCTTACACGAGAAGGGAAACTGAACGCATTGAGGAAGAAAACCGTGCTAAGAGGGCCAAGTATACCAACTTGTAGTCTTTGGCCCACATATCCAAAAAGGAATACCATGAGCTGCAAGATGAGGTTCTATGACATACCAAGAACCAGTGAAGATACATTCTATTGGCGGAGGGAGCAAAAAGTGTTCATGCAAGATATCTATCAGAAACACCAAGTCCCCAGTTTGCCCACAAAAGTTTATGGACTTTGGCTACATGCGTGGCAATGACTATTTCGCGGATGCACTTTGGATCACTGAGAAGATTGGGTTGCATGGAATGATGGGACTTTGTGAGGACTACAACGTCACCCTTGTCCAACAATTTTATGCCATTGTGGTATTTGGTACTAATGAGGCAAGAACCATGACTTGGTTGACTGGCAACTTCCGCTGCTCTGCAACCTTCTTTGATTTTGCCAGTCATTAATGAGACCTTCCATGGTGTGTCTGTTCCTATTGGGCACCGTATGCATGATGTTGCACTTGGTGACAAAAAGAACAAGCTCGCACCTCTCTATGGAAGCAAGGGCACCATTGGGGAGTCCAAGGGACTCAAGCCGCTCTACAATTTAGTGTTGAGGATTTTTCTTCATACCATCTCACCAAGTGCTGGGAATGATGATGCCATTCGGTGTGGTCTGGTCAACTTGCTCCATCATGCTCATAAGGTGGCTTGTGCTGGACCGTCTGCTGTAGATTTAACTATTGACATCATGGGTTTTATTTTTGAGGAGATGCACCATGCCATTCTTTTTAAAAAGTCTCCTCCATATGAAGCTCTTGTGATGAGGCTCATCAACACTCAGCCTCATGGTTCGCCTCTTTCTAATCCTCCTAATCTTGTGGAGCATGTCTCTATGGCTCTCCAAAAGAAAGGGAGTATGGGGAAGCTCCTAGGAGGTCTTATGAAAATGAGGATGATTAGATTTCTGAGTCAGAGCGGGATCCAACTCCTCCAAGGGGCTCTAGAAGGAAGAATGCCTCCAATGCTCCCATGCCACATGTCACCCGTGAGAAGTTCAAGAAGGCATCCTTTTGGGAGAAGACACGGTGCTGCATGAATGTGGGCATTCACAAGGAACAACATGCATCTTATCAAAGCATCCGTAGAATTGAGAAGTTTCTGAAATAAATCAAGGCTCAAGGAGAAGAGGAAGAAGAGGAAGGAGAGACAAAATACACTTATGAGCATGGAGTTGATCCGTCTATAGAGTCAGATCACACTCTCTCCTTTGGGGCATCGAATGCATAGCACAACATCCTGGTTGACTGGAAGACCTTTTTAGAGGTCACTTCGGGCTTTGGCACTTAGGGTACTTCCTCCTCTCGCCCTCATGGAAAAGGGCCCATGGCTCTGATGCGGCTCTAGTCACTATAGAGCTTCATTGGGATACCCCAAGAGGAAGGTGTGATGAGCACAGCAGTAAGTTTTCCCTCAGTTGTGAAATCAAGGTTATCGAACCAGTAGGAGGAAGGAAACAACTCCAAGGTGTTGCTAACAACTTGGAACCTGCACAACACAAACTCAAGACTTTTCCCCAACGTACAATGAGGTTGTCAATCTCACCGGTTTGCTAAAAACAAAGGATTAAACGTATAGTGTGGAAGATAATGGTTGCTTGTAGAAAGTACGGTAACAGTAGATGATGTATCAATGATAAAGATTGGACCGGGGTCCACGGTTCACTAGAGGTGTTCTCCTTAACATAGATAACATGTTGAGTGAACAAATTACAACGAGGCAATTGACAGGTTGGGAAAGCATAACAATGCATATACTAGACATCATGACTCCTATGAGATTTGATTGGGCATTACAACAATATACATAGACCATAATCCAACTGCATCTATGACTAATAATCCACCTTCAGGTTATCATTCGAACCCTTTCCAGTATTAAGTTGCAAGCAACGGATTACTGCATTAAGCAATGTGTGTAAAGTAAACAATACAATTGTTCCATGAACAAAAGATTGTTGTTTTCTCCCTAGTAGCAACAACACATCTACAACCTTAGAGATTTCTATCACTTCCCTAGATTACTAGAGGCATGAACCTACTATTGAGCATAAATACTCCCTCTTGGAGTCACAAGCATATACTTGGCCAAGATAGCTACTAGAAATGGAGAGCATGCAAGATCACAAATAACACGGACATGATAGAATGAATAATCAATCTGACATAGTATCTCAATATCCATTGGATCCCCGCAAACACAACATGTATGATTACAAATATATGATCTTGATAATAACAGAGCTCACAAGATCTAAACATGATACCACAAAGGAGGAGAAACAACCATCTAGCTACTGTATGGACCCATAGTCCAAGAGTGAACTACTAACGCATCATACCGGAGGCTGGCATGGTGATGAAGGCCTCTAGGATGATCTCTCCCCTCTGGCAGGGTGCCGGGAAGTGCTTCAGATCCCCCGATCTAGGGACGATGGTGGCAGGGGCTATAGACTATTTCGTGGAGATTTGATCGGGTCTTTAGGGTTTCTGCATCAGGGTGACTTTATAGGGGAAGAGGCGAGGCAGGGGGCCGCCCGAGGGGCGATGTGCCCCCCTAGGCCGTGCGACCCTAGGGTGTGGCCACCTCGTGGACCCCCTTCGATCTCTATGTTCTCTCTGATAAAATATTGACTTTGGCTTTTGTCCCGTCCAATTCCGAGAATATTTCCTTACTAGCTTTTCTGAAACCAAAAATAGCAGAAAATAGGCAACTGGCACTATGGCATCTTGTTAATAGGTTAGTCCCAGAAAACGTATAAAAATACCTCAAAGTGTAGGCAAAACATAGCACAGTTGATACTAAACAAGCATGGAACATCAAAAATTATACATACATTTACGATGTATCAAGCATCCCCAAGCTCAACTCCTGCTCGTCCTCGAGTAGGTAAGTGATAAAAAAGATTAATTTTTGAGGTGACATGCACCATCACAATCTTGATCAAACCATTTTCAAAGCATTGAAAGCTGGGACCAAAGTACTCTAAACATGAGCATGAAAGATGTAGTTCTAACAATAAGACATAGCAACTATGTTTTAACATGAAAAGATACAAACAAAGATCATGAATAAAAATGCATTGAAAGACATTTGTTTGTTTCACATATAGAAAACACAGCATAGTGGTATTCAGCTTGTCCCTCATGGAGTAGCAAAACATAAATGCATAGGACAACTTCAAAGTTCATAAGGGTGACTAGATACAGATAGTTCAAGAACAAGCAACATTAACATTATGAATCAATCAATAAGTTTTAGGACAATGCACATAAAACTAAGAATGACAACTATGCTCTCTTAACTGGTGCATAAAGATAGAAGGTGTAAAAGTAAGAAGAAAGGCCCTTCATAAAGGGAAGCAGGGATTTCAAGTTTCATAAAGAGCTTCCAAAAATTATGGTACTTATTAGCTTTCATCTCTCATTGCCCCTATCATAAGCATCTTGAAGTGATTAAGGTTAAAGTGAAACAAATATGGAGTATATTCTTGACAAATCATAAGTTGGCAATCTCCTGTCCCTTGAGTACGAGAGTCGTTCCTCATGCTACTCAACTTTAGTCACAAGCAAGTTATTGTCATTGTAAGTATATGTGTATCATAGAGAACCGCCAACGGTACCCTTGCCCAATGAAACAGGAGCTATACCATATCAAAATGACAAGGCAATAGACAGTGAGCATCTCAGCAATCCTTTTATTTACCATGAGCATGGTGAATATATTTTTTTCTCTTTTTTCTATTTTTTTCTGAGGATGCTTCATAGATTGCTCACTATGGTGATGCTGCAAATTTCCACCATGATTAGGCATGGCTTAGGCTAGCAGACCAGGCATTTCTCTAACACATATATAATACTCCATGAACTTACAAGCTCCCCTTTTATTTCACACCACCGACATCCATAAATAAAAGATCATGATATCAACTGGGTAATATGTACATGTGTTGAAAGCGTTCCCCATGATAACATGGTTCTGCTAATTCCCTACTTATAAGTGCAAGCATATACAACATAGATGGCACAATGGTTCAAGCTTATTAGGTGCAAGAAAAGTAAAGTGTGCCATCAAGTTTGTGAGAGCTTTAATGACTAATTTTCACATAACAAGTTTAATTTGGAAGATAGATAAAACATGAATATACTTGGAATGGTGTAACACACCATACATAGGAATTTATAGTGGACTCTTTGGAATAAATTGGTTTATTGGGAGTTGGATGCATGAGTATAGTTTACTCAGTACAAGTGGAGGCTATCAAAAGACTAGGAGCGGCCAACTAAGAGAGCAATAATGGCCATAATCATGCAGAGCGACAAAACATTATTAATCAAAGCATAAATTGATATCACAAGTCAAAAACTAAATGATCATAGAGGCTAAGGTGACTGGTTCATAGTCTTACCTGTTGGAGATATGCCCAAGAGGCAATAATAAAGTTGGTTATTATCATATCTTCATACTTATGATAAATGTTTACATACCATGCTATAATTGTATTAACAGGAAACATTAATACTTGTGTGATTTGTAAACATAAAAGAGTCCCTAGTAAAGCCTCTTGTTAAACTAGCTTGTTGGTTAATATATGATCATGGTTTCCTGATCATGAACATAGAGATGTTATTAACAACAGGGTCATATCATTAGGAGAATGATGTGATGGACATACTCCTATAGATAAGCGTAGCATAAAGATCAAGTCATTTCATTAGTTCAATTGCTATATGCTTTCTGATACATAGTAACCTAATTCCTTCGACCATGAGATCATGCATATCACCTTTGCCGGATGGATGCTTTGATGACATCAAACACCACACCGTAACTGGGTGGCTATAAAGGTGGCATTGAGTGTTCGGAAAGTATTGGTTGAGACACATGGATCAAGAGTGGGATTTGTCCATCCATATGACGGATAGATATACTCTGGGCCCTCTCGGTGTAATGTCATCCAATTAGCTTGCAAGAATGTGACTGGCTCACAAGGGATCACATATCACGGGAACGAGAAAAGAGTACTTATCAGTAACGAGGTTGAACTAGGTATGCAGAGATACCGACGATCATAACCTCGGATAAGTAACATATCGTGAGACAAAGGGAAATTGGTATCGTATGTAAGTGGTTCATTCGATCGCAAAGTAATCGTAGAAATATGTGGGAGCCATATGAATTTCCATATTCCTCTATTGGTTATTGTTCGGAGAAGTGTCTCGATCATGTTCGCATAATTCACGAACCGTAGGGAGACACACTTAAGGATTCGACGTTGTTTGAGTAGTTATGGTATTATGAGAAAGAGACCGAATGTTGTTCGGAGTCTCGGATGGGATCCGGGATATCACGAGGTGATCCGGAATGGTCCGGAGAATAAGATTCATATAAGGAAAGTCCCGTTTCGGAGTTCGGAATGATTCCGGTGTTTTCATCGGGAACATTCTAGAAGGTTCCGGAATGTCCAGCACTCCGGAGGGGAAGGGGTACATGAATGTGTTATATCAAGTTGGTATGATTGCATCATGTACTAAGTGTCATCGCTGTACCAAATAGAGGGTTTAATCAAATCCTAGTTTGAAAAGTCAAACGGCTAGTTTGAAAAGTCAAACGGCTAGTTTTGGTAAAGAGGAGAAGGAGGTTTGATTGAAACCGAGTTGGGGAGGAGTTCCCTCCTCCAACCGGCGGCCCACCTCCAAGCCGAGTTGGGGAGGGACTCCCCTCCCCTTGGCCTCACCTCCCACCTATAAAGGGAGGGGCAGGGCTGCCCCTCCAAGACACACAAGTTCCTATCCTCTAAATCTAAACCCTAGCCACAGCCTCCGGTTTAGAGCCGTTTTGGTTTAGAGCTTCTAATTGCCCTAGCCTTCGGTTTAGAGCCTTCTAATTGGTGTGTCTAAACCCTAGACCACTAAAGCTCTCTCATACTCCACCATACTCGCTCCGGCTTAAGGCGAAGCCCTGCGGGATCTCCCCTCTACTTCCGGTACCACGCCGTTGTGCTGCCAGAATCGCGAGGAGAGTGCTACAACCTCCGCTGCCTGCTGGAACAAGGGAGAGGAAGGTCTTCGTCGAGTACCGAACGTGTGACCGACTGCGGGAGCGCTGCCGGAACGCAGCGCCGGAAGGATCGTCTACGCGATCTTGAGATCGGAAAGAGTACGACTACATCACCCACGAGAATCTGCTCTCGTTAAACACTTTGGAATCTTCGAGGGTAAGTTATTCCATCGACTCGTTGCTACAATCTAGTAGATAGATATTGGCTTGTTGGTTTGTATGCGATAGAAATTTTTTGTTTTCCATGCTACGAAACCCTACAGTGGTATCAGAGCCGTGTCTATATGTAGATCTGTTGCACGAGTAGAACACAATGGTCATTGTGGGCGTTGATGCTTTTATTGTCGATTGCTTCTTGTGTACTTTGCATCTTGCGGTATGTTGGGATGAAGCGGCCCGGGCTAACCTTACATGACATCGTTCATGAGACTTGCTCCACGCTTGACATGCAACTTGTATTGCATAAGTGGCTTTGCGGGTGCCTGTTTCTCCTAGCATAGTTAAGATCCAATTTACAACGGGTGATTAACAATACTAGTATCAATGTTGTGGTTTTTGTTCGTAAGTTAGAATGACACTTAATGAAAGCCCCAAACCACGTAAAACATGCAAAGAAAATAGAGGCGTCTAACTTTGTTTTGCAGGGGTGTGCAGTGATGTGATATGGTCATGATTGTGATTATATTTGATGTATGCAATGTTCCTTATTGTAAGTTGGCAATCGGTGTAACATCCCAAAAAAATCATAGTTCAAAACTCATTCATATCACCTTGCATCATTCATTCATTTAGGGTTTTCTCAAAAATCACTTAGTGATGAAATATGAGTTATGATTTCATGTGGGCATTTTATTCCAAAATGACCATCACACTTTGAAATTTGGAAGCTTAAATACTTGATTGCTTGACTCCATGGTTGGAAAGATTATGAGAAACTTTTAACCAGGATTCAAATTTTAGAAATGAATTCAAACCCTAATTCAAATATTTGCAAACTATAGCAAAATCTCTGTTTATTTTGAAACCAAGCTTGACCAAATCCTACAAGGTAACCACTTGGTTAATGTACTGTTTTGAAACCACAGAGCCTACCAGATCCCCAAAATTATTTGAATTCAAAAAGATTTGAATTCATATCAAAATCATTCCAGAAAATTTAAACAGAAAAAGAAAAGGAGCAAACAAAAGAAAAGGGCCACACGGCCAGAATCTGGCCCAGCAGCCAAGCAAGCCCAGCAAGCCCACCCGGGGATTTCTTTTTCTTCTCTCACGCGCGAGCTCACGCCAACAGACGCTGACAACACGACCCCACAATCACTTTGCGCGTTTCGCTGACAAGCGGGACCAGACCACGTCACCCTCGTCTTCCCCAGACTGCGCCCGCGACCACGTCGCTGCGGCAGTGATGGCCGGTAATGGCGCGGAGTAAATGGGCAGTAATCCTCGAACATTTCTTGTCGATTCCCCGGCTATAAGACCCCCTCTGCCCCGCGATCTTTTTCCCCCAAACACCTCGCTCACTCCGCCACCAGGCTGCCCGCAATCCTCCGCGAATCGCCGCTGACAGAGCCCCCTCCGGCGACTAATTCTGGTGAGTTTCAAGTTCACCGCTGTCTCTCATTCACACTATCTTGTTCAGTGAACTCATGCGCATCTTCTGACACTCGCCGTTTGCCTTCGCATGAACCCTAGCTTTGACAACGTCGACGACTGGCCGCCACCGTCTTCTTCACGAACTCCGGCGACCTCCCTCCGTAAGTAGCCACCGCCCCTTGCCCTCTGGTTGATACGCGTAGAATCCTCATCATCGTGCGCATCTGACAGTGTCCCTATTTTGGCCTAGCACAACGAGAAACCTCGCCAACGTCGACAACTGACCGTGGCTGACGTTTTCGCGAACTCCGGCGAGCAATCCCAGTAAGTTTCGAGCGCCCCTTGCTTTCTTGTTCATCCGAGCGTGTTCGTAGTTGTCCTGCGCATCTTCTAAACCCATTGGTTCGTGCTCAGGCGACGCAGAACATCGGCAACGACTCCGGCGACCCCCACTTGACGCCAGACGCAACTCCGACGAGGTCTAGAGCCCATATCCGAACGCCCCTCCACAAGCCAGTGCCACGACGAGCTTCAGCAGCCTCCAGCGAACCTGGTAATACCCCTCTCCCTCTCGCGGACGACCTAGAACACCGGCACCGCCACTGACTGACGCGCCGCCGCCTGTCACCGCCGGCAGCGCCGCTCGTTTATGGTTAGAAGAATTTTAGCCGTTAGATCTAAATCCTACGCGTAGAAACACCTCACTTAACGAAGGGGTATGGACGAATCTGAGCCGCGCAGTGTTAGTTAGATCCAACGGTACAGGAGGGTGATCCGGTGCGAACCGGTACGCGCCAGTAATAAAGCGACGCGTGGCAAGGTTGGATTAAAAACAGAATTTAAAACCTGATTTAGATTCAAACTTCAAATGCTTATAACTTTTGAATCCCACGTTGGATTTTTACAAACTTTATACCGTTGAATTCAGTGAAACAAGGCCTTTCTGAATATCCACTTTATTTAGCATATAGTAACAGTAAAAGTGATTTTATTTGTGGAACAAGTTTGAGGCTAGTTTAGATATAGTTTTATTCTTGTTTAATATTTTGAGACCAAATAAGTGTAATTGGCAAACTTGTGACATATTAGGTTTTGTACTAATGAACATACTTGATATAATTTTCAAAAATCACCATATAGTAAATTCTTGCATGCATACATTCATATTATTTTTGGTTGTATTTGAATTGAGTGTAATTGTA
Organism: Avena atlantica; assembly: GCA_910589765.1. Taxonomy (NCBI): domain Eukaryota; kingdom Viridiplantae; phylum Streptophyta; class Magnoliopsida; order Poales; family Poaceae; genus Avena; species Avena atlantica. The sequence goes on from OU342738.1 coordinate 235,683,799, forward strand.
TGCTTTGATCTCTTGTGTAGATTTTGATAGTGATTGTGATTGTGAAGAGTGCTACTCTCCACACTACCAAGGCAAGTGATATTTTCATGAATATTCCTATCCTAAGTTTTATGTTAGCATTAGTTATTTTGCTAAAGTGTTGCATGATATTTTGCTAAGTGCTAAATTGGGAAATCCTAAGTAGAAGTGAAATAGTAGAATTGTTAGGGAAATATTCCTAAGTTAGGATACCATATTTTGCCTAGCCTAGCTCATAGCAAACAAGGGTGGTGAACAACTATTTATTATGAGATAAAAATATACTAAGTCAAAGAGACTTATATTTTTCTTAATAAAACAACTAAGACAAATGAACTCCTGGGTGGAATGGGAAGTTTGGGTTATGTTGAGTGGTTACACAAGGCCATGGACTTGGGTTGTGTATCTCACTTGTGGAATGCCACCCAGGCACAAAGGGATTTGGAGGCCAAGTGTTGAGACAGCTTACAGTGCAGCCACTTGGCAAAATGGGCTCTGCCTTGATCATATAGGTTGCTAGAACTTAGTCTTTTGGACAGTTGGTGGTAGATGGGATGATAGGTTGGAACGCGTCCATTTGACTAAGGAAAGGCTTCTGAAAGGTCCTGTCTTGGGAAACCAAGTCTGGTGGGGAAAGTGCACAACCTCTGCAGATGGAAAAACTAAGTACTTAGCCTTGTCCAAGGAAATGGACACTTTGAGCATCAAAACATGGAAGCTACAAGAATCTCATCACTCCAACTTCTACAATAAAAATTTGTGGGTGAACAAGGGTGAAGGACCCCAATGTCTATTGGTGGATTCCTTGGGAATGTTTTTGACAAAGAAAAACTTAGCAGTTTCAACTAATAGGAAAAATCTATTTTCAAGCAAAAGCAAGCCAAACTACACTTAGCCAAAACGCATATAGTTATATAGTCCACTTAAAATATACTAAGGTATCACTTGCCAATACTATTCCAAAGTATTGACCCTCTGTGGCTGTAACTTGTGATGTTGCAGGTTACTCCGATGATGAATAGGAGTCATGAGTCTACACTCAACATGCTTGCCTGTGGCACATGAAGATGAAGACTTGTGTTTATTTATTTGTTCCATAAGACTCTTGTATTAGGCCTATGGCCATGAGTTGTAAAAGACTATATTTTATCTCTGGAATGAATGTAATAAACGACCTTTGTATCTGTGTACTTCATCTTAAACTGTGGATGCTAGCATTGATCCAGGGACTAGCATTGCAATCACAGGGATCCTTTCCTCTATAAAGGAGGGGTCTAACAGATGGTATCAGAGCACTGTGTTGCCTGTAGGATTATGACCCTAGGATTGGAAAACCACTAAGGAAAAAGTTTTTCAACTACTTCTAAACTTGTCTATTCTTCTCGTAAAACTTTTCTAATCTATTTCAACTCCCTTTGTAGATGAACTCCATCAACGAAGCCGTGAAGAAGGGACCACTCATGACCATGACCTTAGATTGTGAGACTGAGTTTCCCAACATTCTCAAGGACCTCATGGAGGCAATGGATGCACATGGTGAAGCCGTGTACAAGGGCTTTCCAGTGATGGATGAAGGAGTGGAGTATTGGTGGGTGCAACTTCACTTGTACAAAAACAAGGAAGACAACCACAAAGAAAAGGGATTCTGCATGTACACCAACACAACAATGCACACCACCTTCTTTGAGTCAGCCAGGGATGCAGCTTGGAGGACTATCAAGGAACTAAGTGCTAGAGTTAAATGCAGAATGCTCAACCTCCAAAAGGAATTAGAAAAAGAGAAGGAGCTTACTCAGGAGTTGGAAGACAACAACCAAGAAATAAGGGGAGATGTTACAGACTTAGTGATTGAGTCAAGAGAGCAAGATTGGTGGATTGCCTCTAGGAACATTGTGTTTAATAATAGATCCCGTGAGATTGGACTGTAAGAGACATCGTTAGATGGACCACCACCTATCACCTTATTTCCAAAATATTCTAATTAAGTTTGGACCTTTGGTTAATGTAATAGACTTATGTATGCATAATTTGTGTGATGATTGTATACCATGGATATGTATGAATGTTTGTCTCGAATTTACTTGATTTGTGTTATTCTAACTTTTTCATTCTTATAAATAGATGCCTATTGCCATCAGCACTGTTGAGGAGTTTCGAGTTACTCGTTTTGGCTCACGTATCATTGAGCTTACCACCCTGCTTGATCTCCCTCTTCCTACCATTACGGTGTATCCACTCACCAAGTTCGAGAGGAAGGACCTCTGGGGCTTCAAGGTGACCCAGCCAGGACGCCGGACTGAGCCTACTACAGATGCCATCGTCTTCAAGTTGATGCACGATGACAGGGAGAGAGGCATGGAGGTAGTCATGCAGGACCTGATAGGACGACTGTTAGGCCGTCATTCCCGTCAGGTTAGAGGCACTCACTTCCACGTCTTTGGAAGACGTGATGATGACGGAGAGTCCATCGACTTTGAGGACGACTCGAGGAGCACTGCGGAGCCGATACGCCTTTATCTTCAGGACTTAGAGACTCTTCTCAGGCACGTAGATACGGACAGGACGAACGTCATGCTAGGAAATGACGAGCTTCAGGTGCAGCTTCGCGAGAAGGACAAGCTTTTTGCGCAGCAGGATGAGATGATCAAGGAAATGGAGACAAAGTTCGAGGCTCAGGACCGCAAGTTCAAGAATCAAGAGAAACGCGTCCAGGATAGGAACAAAAGAATCCGGGACATGACCGAGGAACCGAAGTCCAAGGACTTCGAGCTCGAGCAGCAGCAGATGGTTATTGAGAGGCTTCGCTCCCAGAAGAGGGCTCTCAAGGCCAAGGTCGATTCCTTGACCACTATGATTGAGGAGAACAAGACCGCGATGGAGAACGCAGGTCTTACCTTCGTCGAGGAGGAGATAGTTATTGATGAGTAGATTTGACTATTCATACACCTTTCATATTCATACTTATTTTTGAGAACTTGTTATTGGACCATCCGACATGTGGATGGCTTGCCACTTGTGTGTATCACTTCATGAGCTTGTTATGTGGTTGTTGAACTTTTATTCTTATGTTGCTTTTTGTGTGTTTGCTTGTGATTGTTTTGTGCATGAAACATCTATGGGTATCTCATTCTTATCTATTTGAACAAACCATAGATGCCTCCCCGTCGTGCAAACCCCAACCCCAACAACATCACCCCAGAAATGCAACAAATGATGAATGCGCAAACCCAGCTTATGCAAATGATGACAACGTTCATCCAAAACCAGAACAACAACAACAACAACGACCCCAACAACAACAACAACAACAACAACAACAACAACAACAATAACAACAACAACAACAACCCTCCGGGTTTCGATATTCTCACCAGATTTCTACGTCTGAGGCCAACAAAGTTTTCAGGAACAACTGATCCCATGGTAGCCAATGACTGGTTACGTTCTGTGAACAAAGACTTAGTGACCGTGGGCTGCACGGATGCTGAAAAGGTCAGGTTTGCAGCACATCTGTTGGAAGGACCAGCCGCCACATGGTGGGACAACTTCCAAATCACCACTCCTATTGATGAGGTGACTTGGGCTATCTTTGAAGATGGCTTTCGCATCGCTCATATCTCATCAGGAATGATGAGTCTGAAAAAGAAGGAGTTTCACAACCTGAAACAGCGCCACCGCAGCGTGGCAGAATACATAGAAGAGTTCAACAATCTGGCGCGCTATGCACCAGATGAGGTTGATACAGATGCCAAGAGAAAAGAAAAGTTCTTGGAAGGGTTGAATGATGAGCTGAATCTGCAGTTGGCCGTGGCATATGTTCCAACTTATCAGTCTTTGTGTGACAAGGCTGCTATTTTGGAGAGTAAGTTAAAGCAAGTCGAGAGCAGAAAGAGGAAACACTCCGACAAGCACAGCTCGGGATCGTCTCACAAACGATCTCACTATGATGACAGTGGCAGTTCAGGATCCCATAAAAATAGGAAATTCAGCAGGCACAATCACAACCGTCATGACAACAAACATCACCACAGTCATGACAAGGACAAGTACAAGAACCACAAGGGTGGACATAGGAGCCACTATAATGGAAATGTTAGTAGTAGTGGAGGCCAACCTCCTAAAAAGGACATCAGTCAGGTTGAATGCTTCAAATGCAAGAAGATGGGACACTATGCAAATGAGTGCCCCGAAAAGAAGGTGGAAGGACCTAACAAGCCAAATCCTTTCCAGAAAGGACAGGTTAACCACATCAATGTGGAAGAGGTCTATGAGGAACCTGATGCCGTGGCTGGTAAGTTCAGACTCAATTCAATTTCAGCATTTGTACTCTTTGATACCGGTGCATCTCATTCCTTCATATCAAGAGCATTTGTTGAAAGAAATGAATTACCAATAGAAACCATTGGGTGTCCTATAAGAGTAAGTTCTCCAGGGGGAGAAATGATAGTGAACTCAGGATGTCATGACTTAGTCATAGAATTTGGAAAACATAAGTTCCCAGTGAACCTAATAATCCTGAACTCCCAAGGGTTGGATGTGATTTTGGGAATGGATTGGATGGCTAAGTATGAAGGAATATTAGATTGTGCCAATCGTACAGTTACACTCACAACTCCCGAAGGAAAAAGAGTAAAATTTAAATCAAACTTTGAATCCAAGGGAAGTAAGCTAAATTCTCTTAAGGGGGTTAGCATGGACAGTGTACCAGTAGTATGTGAGTATCCGGATGTGTTTCCGGAAGAGTTACCAGGAATGCCTCCGGATAGAGATGTGGAGTTTCTGATAGATTTGGTGCCAGGATCTGGACCAATAGCTAAGAGACCGTACAAAATGTCTGTTGATGAATTGAAAGAACTCAAGAAACAGCTAGGAGAACAATTATAGAAAGGGTTTATTCAACCAAGTTCTTCATCTTGGGGAGCCCCGGTGTTATTCGTGGAAAAGAAGGATAGAACACAAAGGTTATGTATCGACTACCGTTCTCTCAACGAGGTTACCATCAAGAACAAGTATCCTTTGCCAAGAATCAACGACTTATTTGATCAGCTAGAAGGAGCATGCGTATTCTCGAAGATTGATCTCCGGTCAGGGTATTTTCAACTCAAGATACGAGAGCAAGACATACCAAAAACAACATTCACCACAAGATATGGATTGTATGAGTATATTGTGATGCCTTTTGGATTAACCAACGCTCCAGCATACTTCATGAATATGATGAATAAGGTGTTCATGGAATTCCTTGACAAGTTCGTTGTCGTTTTCATCGATGACATCTTGGTTTACTCCAAGAGCAAGGAAGAGCATGAAAGACACTTACGCTTGATACTTGAGAAACTGAGGGAACATAAACTATATGCCAAATTCAGCAAGTGTGAGTTTTGGTTAGAGAAAGTTGGTTTTCTTGGTCATGTTATGACAAAAGATGGTGTGGCAGTTGACCCTGCTAAAGTTTCAGCTGTGACAGATTGGGAATCACCCAAGAATGTGAAAGAAGTTCGTAGTTTCCTCGGCTTAGCAGGTTACTACAGAAGGTTCATGGAAAATTTCTCGAAAGTTGCTAAGCCTATGACAGAATTACTAAAGAAAGACAAGAAGTTTGCTTGGACTGAAGGTTGCGAAGTCAGTTTACAAGAATTGAAGAAGAGACTTGTAACAGCACCAGTTCTATGTCTGCCAGATTTGGAAAAAGATTTCCAAGTGTATTGTGATGCTTCTCATCAAGGTTTGGGTGCCGTACTTATGCAAGATGGTAAAGTCGTAGCCTATGCATCGAGACAACTCAAAACTCATGAAGTAAATTATCCTACTCATGATTTGGAGTTAGCTTCTGTCGTCCATGCACTCAAAACATGGAGACATTACCTTTTGGGAAAGCGTTGTGAAGTATTCACCGATCACAAGAGCTTGAAGTACATCTTCACCCAGAAGGAAATCAACATGAGACAAAGAAGATGGCTAGAACTTATTAAAGATTACGACTTAAGTTTGCAATACCATCCCGGAAAAGCAAATGTAGTAGCGGATGCTCTAAGTCGTAAGACATTTGTAAATGGCCTTACAAAAGGGGAATTACCAGATGACTTGTGTAAGCAATTCAAAGAACTCAGATTGGAGATTGTACCAGAAGGGCATCTCATGTCCTTAGATGTTCAATCCACTCTGTTGGACAAAATCCGAGAAGTCCAGAAGACTGATGAGGAAATTGAAAAGATAAAAGTAAACATTGGTTTAGGGAAAGCTAAGAATTTTCATGTTGATGAAAAGGGTACTTTATGGCACAGGAAACGTATATGTGTACCACAAGACCCAGAGTTGCGGAAACTGATCTTACAGGAAGGTCACAACTCTCCATATTCTATTCACCCGGGAAATACCAAGATGTACATGGATATGAAAGAAAGATTTTGGTGGAACAATCTCAAAAGAGACATTGCCGAACATATTGCCTTGTGTGATGTGTGTAGCAGAGTCAAAGCAGAGCATCAAAAACCAGCAGGTTTGCTTCAACCACTGCCTATTCCTGAATGGAAGTGGGAAAACATCGGTATGGATTTCATTACCGGATTACCAAGGACTAGTCAGGGTATGATTCCATATGGGTAGTAGTGGATCGCCTAACTAAGGTGGCTCATTTTATACCCGTGAAGACAACATATACGAGTGCCAAGTTAGCAAAAATATACATGAGCAGAATTGTATGCCTTCACGGTGTGCCAAAGAGTATTGTGTCAGATAGAGGAACCCAGTTCACTTCTCACTTTTGGAGACAGCTTCATGAATCCTTAGGAACGAGATTGGAATTTAGCACCGCTTTTCATCCCCAAACGGATGGACAAACAGAAAGGACCAACCAAATTCTTGAGGACATGTTGAGAGCTTGTGCTTTAGACTATGGAGCAAGTTGGGATGAAAGTTTACCTTACGCGGAGTTCTCTTACAATAACAGCCATCAATCAAGTATTGGAATGGCACCGTTTGAGTTACTCTATGGAAGAAAGTGTACCACCCCATTATTATGGAATGACGTGGGAGAAAGAAGCTTATTTGGACCTGATCTTATCAAGGAAGCCGAAGAGAAAGTTAAATTGGTTAAGGACAGGTTGAAGATAGCACAATCCCGACAGAAAAGCTACGCGGATTCTAAGCGTAGAGTAGTCACCTACGAAGTTGGGGATAGAGCTTATCTCAGAGTATCACCACTCCGTGGAGTGAAAAGATTTGGAGTCAAAGGTAAGTTGGCACCAAGATATGTTGGGCCATTCAGGATTCTAAGTCGCAAAGGAGAAGTTGCATATGAGGTTGAATTGCCAGAATCTCTATCAGCAGTCCATAACGTATTTCATGTGAGTCAACTTAAGAAATGTCACCCAGAAATGGAAGAGTCTTCTTTGAGGGATACCATACCTTTGGAAGAGGTTCAACTAGAAAGTGATCTCACTTATGAAGAAAAGCCTGTCAAGATTCTAGAGACCGCAGAAAGAGTCACCAGGACCAAGACTATCAAATTTTGTAAAGTACAATGGAACCATCACTCCGAAGAGGAAGCAACATGGGAAAGAGAAGATGATCTTCGGAAAGACCACCCTCACCTATTTGCTAGCCAAACCGAATCTCGAGGGCGAGATTCATCTTAAGGGGGTTAGATTTGTAACATCCCAAAAAAATCATAGTTCAAAACTCATTCATATCACCTTGCATCATTCATTCATTTAGGGTTTTCTCAAAAATCACTTAGTGATGAAATATGAGTTATGATTTCATGTGGGCATTTTATTCCAAAATGACCATCACACTTTGAAATTTGGAAGCTTAAATACTTGATTGCTTGACTCCATGGTTGGAAAGATTATGAGAAACTTTTAACCAGGATTCAAATTTTAGAAATGAATTCAAACCCTAATTCAAATATTTGCAAACTATAGCAAAATCTCTGTTTATTTTGAAACCAAGCTTGACCAAATCCTACAAGGTAACCACTTGGTTAATGTACTGTTTTGAAACCACAGAGCCTACCAGATCCCCAAAATTATTTGAATTCAAAAAGATTTGAATTCATATCAAAATCATTCCAGAAAATTTAAACAGAAAAAGAAAAGGAGCAAACAAAAGAAAAGGGCCACACGGCCAGAATCTGGCCCAGCAGCCAAGCAAGCCCAGCAAGCCCACCCGGGGATTTCTTTTTCTTCTCTCACGCGCGAGCTCACGCCAACAGACGCTGACAACACGACCCCACAATCACTTTGCGCGTTTCGCTGACAAGCGGGACCAGACCACGTCACCCTCGTCTTCCCCAGACTGCGCCCGCGACCACGTCGCTGCGGCAGTGATGGCCGGTAATGGCGCGGAGTAAATGGGCAGTAATCCTCGAACGTTTCTTGTCGATTCCCCGGCTATAAGACCCCCTCTGCCCCGCGATCTTTTTCCCCCAAACACCTCGCTCACTCCGCCACCAGGCTGCCCGCAATCCTCCGCGAATCGCCGCTGACAGAGCCCCCTCCGGCGACTAATTCCGGTGAGTTTCGAGTTCACCGCTGTCTCTCATTCACACTATCTTGTTCAGTGAACTCATGCGCATCTTCTGACACTCGCCGTTTGCCTTCGCATGAACCCTAGCTTTGACAACGTCGACGACTGGCCGCCACCGTCTTCTTCACGAACTCCGGCGACCTCCCTCCGTAAGTAGCCACCGCCCCTTGCCCTCTGGTTGATACGCGTAGAATCCTCATCATCGTGCGCATCTGACAGTGTCCCTATTTTGGCCTAGCACAACGAGAAACCTCGCCAACGTCGACAACTGACCGTGGCTGACGTTTTCGCGAACTCCGGCGAGCAATCCCAGTAAGTTTCGAGCGCCCCTTGCTTTCTTGTTCATCCGAGCGTGTTCGTAGTTGTCCTGCGCATCTTCTAAACCCATTGGTTCGTGCTCAGGCGACGCAGAACATCGGCAACGACTCCGGCGACCCCCACTTGACGCCAGACGCAACTCCGACGAGGTCTAGAGCCCATCTCCGAACGCCCCTCCACAAGCCAGTGCCACGACGAGCTTCAGCAGCCTCCAGCGAACCTGGTAATACCCCTCTCCCTCTCGCGGACGACCTAGAACACCGGCACCGCCACTGAATGACGCGCCGCCGCCTGTCACCGCCGGCAGCGCCGCTCGTTTATGGTTAGAAGAATTTTAGCCGTTAGATCTAAATCCTACGCGTAGAAACACCTCACTTAACGAAGGGGTATGGACGAATCTGAGCCGCGCAGTGTTAGTTAGATCCAACGGTACAGGAGGGTGATCCGGTGCGAACCGGTACGCGCCAGTAATAAAGCGACGCGTGGCAAGGTTGGATTAAAAACAGAATTTAAAACCTGATTTAGATTCAAACTTCAAATGCTTATAACTTTTGAATCCCACGTTGGATTTTTACAAACTTTATACCGTTGAATTCAGTGAAACAAGGCCTTTCTGAATATCCACTTTATTTAGCATATAGTAACAGTAAAAGTGATTTTATTTGTGGAACAAGTTTGAGGCTAGTTTAGATATAGTTTTATTCTTGTTTAATATTTTGAGACCAAATAAGTGTAATTGGCAAACTTGTGACATATTAGGTTTTGTACTAATGAACATACTTGATATAATTTTCAAAAATCACCATATAGTAAATTCTTGCATGCATACATTCATATTATTTTTGGTTGTATTTGAATTGAGTGTAATTGTATGCTTTGATCTCTTGTGTAGATTTTGATAGTGATTGTGATTGTGAAGAGTGCTACTCTCCACACTACCAAGGCAAGTGATATTTTCATGAATATTCCTATCCTAAGTTTTATGTTAGCATTAGTTATTTTGCTAAAGTGTTGCATGATATTTTGCTAAGTGCTAAATTGGGAAATCCTAAGTAGAAGTGAAATAGTAGAATTGTTAGGGAAATATTCCTAAGTTAGGATACCATATTTTGCCTAGCCTAGCTCATAGCAAACAAGGGTGGTGAACAACTATTTATTATGAGATAAAAATATACTAAGTCAAAGAGACTTATATTTTTCTTAATAAAACAACTAAGACAAATGAACTCCTGGGTGGAATGGGAAGTTTGGGTTATGTTGAGTGGTTACACAAGGCCATGGACTTGGGTTGTGTATCTCACTTGTGGAATGCCACCCAGGCACAAAGGGATTTGGAGGCCAAGTGTTGAGACAGCTTACAGTGCAGCCACTTGGCAAAATGGGCTCTGCCTTGATCATATAGGTTGCTAGAACTTAGTCTTTTGGACAGTTGGTGGTAGATGGGATGATAGGTTGGAACGCGTCCATTTGACTAAGGAAAGGCTTCTGAAAGGTCCTGTCTTGGGAAACCAAGTCTGGTGGGGAAAGTGCACAACCTCTGCAGATGGAAAAACTAAGTACTTAGCCTTGTCCAAGGAAATGGACACTTTGAGCATCAAAACATGGAAGCTACAAGAATCTCATCACTCCAACTTCTACAATAAAAATTTGTGGGTGAACAAGGGTGAAGGACCCCAATGTCTATTGGTGGATTCCTTGGGAATGTTTTTGACAAAGAAAAACTTAGCAGTTTCAACTAATAGGAAAAATCTATTTTCAAGCAAAAGCAAGCCAAACTACACTTAGCCAAAACGCATATAGTTATATAGTCCACTTAAAATATACTAAGGTATCACTTGCCAATACTATTCCAAAGTATTGACCCTCTGTGGCTGTAACTTGTGATGTTGCAGGTTACTCCGATGATGAATAGGAGTCATGAGTCTACACTCAACATGCTTGCCTGTGGCACATGAAGATGAAGACTTGTGTTTATTTATTTGTTCCATAAGACTCTTGTATTAGGCCTATGGCCATGAGTTGTAAAAGACTATATTTTATCTCTGGAATGAATGTAATAAACGACCTTTGTATCTGTGTACTTCATCTTAAACTGTGGATGCTAGCATTGATCCAGGGACTAGCATTGCAATCACAGGGATCCTTTCCTCTATAAAGGAGGGGTCTAACAGATGGTATCAGAGCACTGTGTTGCCTGTAGGATTATGACCCTAGGATTGGAAAACCACTAAGGAAAAAGTTTTTCAACTACTTCTAAACTTGTCTATTCTTCTCGTAAAACTTTTCTAATCTATTTCAACTCCCTTTGTAGATGAACTCCATCAACGAAGCCGTGAAGAAGGGACCACTCATGACCATGACCTTAGATTGTGAGACTGAGTTTCCCAACATTCTCAAGGACCTCATGGAGGCAATGGATGCACATGGTGAAGCCGTGTACAAGGGCTTTCCAGTGATGGATGAAGGAGTGGAGTATTGGTGGGTGCAACTTCACTTGTACAAAAACAAGGAAGACAACCACAAAGAAAAGGGATTCTGCATGTACACCAACACAACAATGCACACCACCTTCTTTGAGTCAGCCAGGGATGCAGCTTGGAGGACTATCAAGGAACTAAGTGCTAGAGTTAAATGCAGAATGCTCAACCTCCAAAAGGAATTAGAAAAAGAGAAGGAGCTTACTCAGGAGTTGGAAGACAACAACCAAGAAATAAGGGGAGATGTTATAGACTTAGTGATTGAGTCAAGAGAGCAAGATTGGTGGATTGCCTCTAGGAACATTGTGTTTAATAATAGATCCCGTGAGATTGGACTGTAAGAGACATCGTTAGATGGACCACCACCTATCACCTTATTTCCAAAATATTCTAATTAAGTTTGGACCTTTGGTTAATGTAATAGACTTATGTATGCATAATTTGTGTGATGATTGTATACCATGGATATGTATGAATGTTTGTCTCGAATTTACTTGATTTGTGTTATTCTAACTTTTTCATTCTTATAAATAGATGCCTATTGCCATCAGCACTGTTGAGGAGTTTCGAGTTACTCGTTTTGGCTCACGTATCATTGAGCTTACCACCCTGCTTGATCTCCCTCTTCCTACCATTACGGTGTATCCACTCACCAAGTTCGAGAGGAAGGACCTCTGGGGCTTCAAGGTGACCCAGCCAGGACGCCGGACTGAGCCTACTACAGATGCCATCGTCTTCAAGTTGATGCACGATGACAGGGAGAGAGGCATGGAGGTAGTCATGCAGGACCTGATAGGACGACTGTTAGGCCGTCATTCCCGTCAGGTTAGAGGCACTCACTTCCACGTCTTTGGAAGACGTGATGATGACGGAGAGTCCATCGACTTTGAGGACGACTCGAGGAGCACTGCGGAGCCGATACGCCTTTATCTTCAGGACTTAGAGACTCTTCTCAGGCACGTAGATACGGACAGGACGAACGTCATGCTAGGAAATGACGAGCTTCAGGTGCAGCTTCGCGAGAAGGACAAGCTATGTCAACTCTCATGATGATCGGTTTTGATGTGGTGGATTTGGTTCGTGTGATCACTAAAACAATGTGAGGGATATTGTTTTGAGTGGGAGTTCACCTAGATTAATTTAATTATTAATTAGAACTCAATTTATCATAAATTAAATCAAAGTGAATTTGCATAGTTGTTGTAGTCATTGGCATCCGTTTACCACCTTACGCTTAGTTATAATTGAGATGATAGAACTATAGAATTCTGGTTAGTTACTATATGAACTGGTATCGTATTGTTCTGAAGTGTTAATCTAAAGTTTAAAAGTCCTATTGCAAACTTTCAGTAAGTTCCGGTTACTCCATGAAGTTTAATAATTGGTATTAAAACAAGAGTGACAATTCCAAAGTGTTAGTATATGAGTATCATGTTTGTCTCCATGATTCTTGATATTCAAAAGATTATCTTAATATCAAGGTTATCTAGGATCTGAAAGAGTTGTTTCAGAAACCATGATGTGTGGAAGATATTGTGATATCTGAAACGAAGTTTTGGTTACAACATGATTGAGTATAATATGGCAAAGTTCATGTTCTCATATTTTGATGAGAATTTGCAAAAGTTTGGAGACACTTGTTGTCCTAATCTTCCAAAAGGTTTTGGATAGAAACATTATACTCGTAATTCATCGTTATAAGCTAAAAGTAGCTTGATCATGGACGATTCCATGATAAGGATGAATAATTGATGTAGGTAAAATGTTTACTACACCAAGAGATTACTAAATAAAGGAATTTGAAAGAACACCAAACATTTTATGATGGTGATCTACTTCAAAGTGCAAGTCCAAAGACATTGGTATTTAACTATACATGTTTTGGACTATTTGTCATATGTATGACTCCACTATTGATCTTGATAGATTCTTTCAAACAGAAAAGGAAATACTGAAAGAGAATCTCATAAATATATGGCAGAAAAGAAAAGACTAGAATTGATCAGTTTAAGTATATAGATGATATACATGTTATGGCTATATTCTTTGCTTATTAAACAATGTGGTTCTTAAGTATTTGATACTGAATTTGTTGGTATGAATCGTCATACAAAAAAACAGAATTCATGAACTACAGTGGCCTAAGTAATTAGCAAAAGAATATGTGATGATGTTCATCGAGAACAAATAAAGGGTTATTGTGTTGCTCGTTAAACATCAGAGTTTGCCTTCAAGATTTGTTTTATCAGGTATTATGAGAACAAAAGGGTTGTTCAAATAATTGCCGTAATCCATAAAAGATGGATGATTCACAAATCTTGTTGGAGAAATCACATCCATAAAACTAGTGCTAAAAATGTCGAAAGACAAATTGATTGAAGGATCACTTAGGAAGTGACATCGCCGTTTAAATTATATTGGAAAGAAAACATGAAGAAACTCCATGTGGATGGAATTTTGGAGTTTTTTGATTTTGATCAAATGACGCTTGTGAAACTTTCCTAGAGATAATTGAAACTTCGTTCATAGGCCAAAAGGGAACGAAAGACTAGCTTATTGGAATTTGTACATATTGTTGTACGAAGTCCATTATGTGTAGTCAAGAGCGATGGTTTTCAACTTCATATGCTTTCTCCGAAAATTTGAGTGAATATATGAATATTTACTTAATAAGGATGAAGTATGATACATTTGAAAAGTTCAAAGACTTTCAAGATGAAGTGCAAAATCATTGTAACAAGAATATAAACAGTTTATGATAAAGATCATAAAGGAAGATATTTGAGTTACAGAGTTTAGCATAATACCTAAGATTTAAGGAATCGTTCCGTGGATTTGCATTTCCCGAAACACCATAAGAGTATGGAGCATTCGAGATATGTAATTAAACCTTGTTTGACATGGTAAGATCAAAGGTGTAATTCATAAAACTGCCATTGTATTTTAAAGATTAAAAGCTTTAGAGATTACCGTTTTTCCACTGAAAAGAGCTCCATCATAATCCGTTGAAATGACACCATATGTTATGGTTTGGGATAGAACCCAAGTTGTCCTTTCTTAAACATTGGTATGCTATGCATAAGAAAGACGTTTGCAACCAAAGTCGGATGAAACTGTCTTTGTTAAAATATTCCTCCATAACACCGGAGACAAAAGTGTTTGTCATTTAGAACGTCAAGTTTCTTTGAGAAGGAATTTTTCGTGAAAAGTTAAGTGGGAGGACAATAGAACTTTGATAAGGTTAAAAGAACCTTAGCTATATGTGCAGAGTTGCGCAGCACCGAAAAGTGTTCCGGAGGCAGCAACAATGCTCATGGCTCACGTGCCTCAAAGGTTGTGGTCACGGAGATCTAAGTTCCTATTGAAACAAGTAGGTCAAGTAAACAATCAAATACCAAGATTTGAGGGTTGAATCATTATTTGAGAATAATGAACGTACTACATGGAAAGAAGCGATGATGAGCCCTGACTCCGTAAAATGGCTTGAAGCCATAAAATCCGTGATAGTTCCATACACGAGAAATCAAGTTTTGAACTTGAAGGACCCTCGAGAAAGGTATAAGACCTTACAGTTGTGTTTGGATCTATAAAGAAATAGACATGGATGTTTCACATCTATTAAATAGTCGACATGTTGGGAAAGAGTTCACAACAATGTTCAAAGGTTGACTATGATAAGATTTGATCTTTCATAGTGATATTTAGTCTAGACGGATTAATGTAGCAACCACTACATATAATTTTGTTATATGATAGTAGAATAAACAAAACAAGTTCTTCTAATAGAATTGTTACCTCGGACATGTGCATAACATGGTCCAGAGGGTTTTGTAAATTCAAAGGGTGCTAAAAGCATATGCAAACTTCAATGGTTGAAATAAGCATAGCGGAGTTGGAATCTTCACTATGATGAAACTGTTAAAAGAGTTTAATTTCATCAGAGACAATGAAGATGCTTGCATTTGCAAGAAATTAAGTGGGAGCGCTAAGACATGTTTCTAATACATTATGTGGAAGACATATTGTTGATTGAAAATGATGTATCTTTTATTAACACATATTAAGAATTTCATCCCGATGAAAGACTTAGGCAAAACCCAAATATTAGGCATCAATAGACGCTAATATGGTTGTGCCAGAAGTACATAGACGAGATACTGAATGAGTTCAATATAGAAACTACAAGAAAGTTTCTTGTTGCACAGAAATAATTGATGAGTTCAATATTGATGATATATTCAAGTGTATTGACATTTGGCAAGTGAAACAAAATTCAAGTATAGATTGATACTTGATCACAAAGAGTATTTATATCAATCATGCTGTGATGTGTACAAATCCAGATATGTCCTATGCTCTAAATGTTATGAGCATATACCAGAATGATTCATAAGATGATCATTGGACAATAGTAAGGATATTCTTATAATCTTTTGGAAGAACTAAGAGTATATTATTTGTAAAAGTGACAAATAGATGGTTAGTTCATTGTAAAAGTACTACATTGATACTAGTTTTGTCACAAAGTGCAAATTAAGTTTATCTCAATCTAAATTAAGGGTGGCACAATATAATGGAAAGTAAGTTCCATAATGGATTTGGATGAGTTCCAAAGTTAAGACATTGTGACAGATACTACAACAAAAGGCTAAGTATATGACTGCAATTATAGCAGCAAAAGAGGGCATTTGTGTCAAGTAGTTTGTTATCAAACTAGGTGTAGTTCACAGTGGGATAGTACTATGAAGATATATTGTACGACAATATTATCAACATGTTTTAACCCCAAAGAACTAAAGGTCTCACCAAAGGACCAAATTTATACAAAGCCATCTCATTAGAGAATGAGTGATGCGTAGAGACGCAAATACATGCAATTACACACGGACCTGGAAATGTCAGATCCGGAGATCAGTTGACCACTAGCGAACGTGTACTTACAACACCAGAAAGCCATAGGTGTTGAATACACAAAAGTTTGAAACTAGATTATTGACTCTAGTGCAAGTGGGAGACTGTTGGAGATATGCCCAAGAGGCAATAATAAAGTTGGTTATTATCATATCTTCATACTTATGATAAATGTTTACATACCATGCTATAATTGTATTAACAGGAAACATTAATACTTGTGTGATTTGTAAACATAAAAGAGTCCCTAGTAAAGCCTCTTGTTAAAATAGCTTGTTGGTTAATATATGATCATGGTTTCCTGATCATGAGCATAGAGATGTTATTAACAACAGGGTCATATCATTAGGAGAATGATGTGATGGACATACTCCTATAGATAAGCGTAGCATAAAGATCAAGTCATTTCATTAGTTCAATTGCTATATGCTTTCTAATACATGGTAACCTAATTCCTTCGACCATGAGATCATGCATATCACCTTTGCCGGATGGATGCTTTGATGACATCAAACACCACACCGTAACTGGGTGGCTATAAAGGTGGCATTGAGTGTTCGGAAAGTATTGGTTGAGACACATGGATCAAGAGTGGGATTTGTCCATCCATATGACGGATAGATATACTCTGGGCCCTCTCGGTGTAATGTCATCCAATTAGCTTGCAAGCATGTGACTGGCTCACAAGGGATCACATATGACGGGAACGAGAAAAGAGTACTTATCAGTAACGAGGTTGAACTAGGTATGCAGAGATACCGACGATCATAACCTCAGATAAGTAACATTTCGTGAGACAAAGGGAAATTGGTATCGTATGTAAGTGGTTCATTCGATCGCAAAGTAATCGTAGAAATATGTGGGAGCCATATGAATTTCCAGATTCCTCTATTGGTTATTGTTCGGAGAAGTGTCTCGATCATGTCCGCATAATTCACGAACCGTAGGGAGACACACTTAAGGATTCGACGTTGTTTGAGTAGTTATGGTATTATGAGAAAGAGACCGAATGTTGTTCGGAGTCTCGGATGGGATCCGGGATATCACGAGGTGATCCGGAATGGTCCGGATAATAAGATTCATATAAGGAAAGTCCCGTTTCGAAGTTCGGAATGATTCCGGTGTTTTTATCGGGAACATTCTAGAAGGTTCCGGAATGTCCAGCACTCCGGAGGGGAAGGGGTACATGAATGTGTTATATCAAGTTGGTATGATTGCATCATGTACTAAGTGTTATCACTGTACCAAATAGAGGGTTTAATCAAATCCTAGTTTGAAAAGTCAAACGGCTAGTTTGAAAAGTCAAACGGCTAGTTTTGGTAAAGAGGAGAAGGAGGTTTGATTGAAACCGAGTTGGGGAGGAGTTCCCTCCTCCAACCGGCGGCCCACCTCCAAGCCGAGTTGGGGAGGGACTCCCCTCCCCTTGGCCTCACCTCCCACCTATAAAGGGAGGGGCAGGGCTGCCCCTCCAAGACACACAAGTTCCTATCCTCTAAATCTAAACCCTAGCCACAGCCTCCGGTTTAGAGCCGTTTTGGTTTAGAGCTTCTAATTGCCCTAGCCTTCGGTTTAGAGCCTTCTAATTGGTGTGTCTAAACCCTAGACCACTAAAGCTCTCTCATACTCCACCATACTCGCTCCGGCTTAAGGCGAAGCCCTGCGGGATCTCCCCTCTACTTCCGGTACCACGCCGTTGTGCTGCCGGAATCGCGAGGAGAGTGCTACAACCTCCGCTGCCTGCTGGAACAAGGGAGAGGAAGGTCTTCGTCGAGTACCGAACGTGTGACCGACTGCGGGAGCGCTGCCAGAACGCAGTGCCGGAAGGATCGTCTACGCGATCTTGAGATCGGAAAGAGTACGACTACATCACCCACGAGAATCTGCTCTCGTTAAACACTTTGGAATCTTCGAGGGTAAGTTATTCCATCGACTCGTTGCTACAATCTAGTAGATAGATCTTGGCTTGTTGGTTTGTATGCGATAGAAATTTTTTGTTTTCCATGCTACGAAACCCTACATTACCATGGTGTAAGCATGTGCCAAGTCAACCCAAACAAAGCATCAAAGGAGAATACTACAATATTATGCTTTTGTATGCTAAAACAACGCATGATTCTTTCAAGGCACATTAAGAAATCTTAGTTGTTTGGAACAAGTCATGCTACAGCAATAATCACTAAGCATAAGGTCAAAGCAACATCTAGCATGTCATGATAATGTCTAAGCCACAGTCAAAACAAGCTCCCTTTTGTACCACTATAAGCATGAAACTCTTTACTCTTTTCCAACACCAATCAACTTATTTGAAACAAAAGAGCGATTGCGGGGGTACAAATGCTTTATTCAAGCAAAATAAAGAAATTAAAACCAAAACGAAAACTAAGACACTCCAATAACAACACAACGGTGCATGAAACAATAAAAACGAAGTGTCTAGAAAGAGACCTGAGATTTTTATTAACGAAGAAGGGGATGCCTTGGGCATCGCCAAGCTTTGACACTTGTACCTTTTGAATATTTCTTGGGGTGACACGGGGTGTCATCTCCAAGATTGAGCTTTTGTCCATTCTTCATCTCATTATAGCATTCTTCCCCTATACTTGAAAATTTCCTTCATACAAAAAACTTCACACAATTCTTCATTAGCAACATTAGTGTATTCAAAATAATAGGCCTTTGGGTTTATTTTAAACACAATTAAAACTTTCATTAGAACAAAATCTACTGTAGAAATTCCTTTAAAAATCTCAAGTGATCAAAAATAACTCAAAAAGAAACTGATTAAGAGGCAAATGCAAATAATGGCAGAAATTTGTCAAAACAGACCAGCAGGTAAAAACCGATTTTTTCGAAGACCTTTTATTGATCAAATCGAAAAGTGCTGAACTAACTAAATTTAGATAACAACCTCGGTAATATAATAAGAAAATTACAGCTTAATCCGACATTCAGGGATTTTTCATGAATTTTTATAGTGAAGAACAAAAATCTGTTCCAGGACAGGAACTTCCCCAAATCTTACTTCTCTCTTATTAGAGGTTATTATTGGCACAAAAACCACACAAAAAGGATAAGGAGAGGTTATTACAGAAGTAATAACTTCCAAGACTCAAGTAAAACTATTGGGTTATCTCCCAGGAAGTATTTTTCTTTAGCGCCTTTAAGTTAGGCATATGAAGCAAGAATCAAATATTTTCAAATAAAGAAGCATTAACATCCGATTTTGCTTTAATAGGAGGAGAAAAAGGTAACTTCTGTCTCCTGATAGGGAAGTGTTCTATACCTTTCTTGAATGGGAATTGAAATTTAATGGTGCTTTCTTTCATATCAATAATGACACCAACAGTTTTAAGAAAAGGTCTTCCCAAAGTAACAGGACAAGAAGAATTGCATTAAACATCCAAAACATAGAAATCAACAGGGACATAGGCATTGTTAACCAAAATAAGAACATCATTAATACTCCCCATAAGTTTCTTTTTAGCATTATCATCAAGTTGGGCATCTAAATAGCAATCTTCCAAAGGTGGCAAATCAAGCATTTCATAAATATTTCTAGGTATAATAGAGACACTAGAACCAAGGTCACTTAAACCTTTGAGATCAAAATCATTCGCTTGCATATTAATGATGGGTTCCCAACTATCTTCTAATTTCCTAGGAATAGAAGCTTTATGTTTCAATTTTTCTTCTTTAATTTTAATGAGAGCATCTGTAATGTGTTTTGTAAAAGCCATATTCATAGCACTAGCATTAGGACTTCTAGCAAGATTTTGTAGGAACATAATCACTTCAGAAATATTGCAACCATCAAGGTAAAAATCAAACTCAGCATCACAGGTAGTAGACTTATTGTTTCCCATAGTTCGAAAAATTTCAGCATTCTTATTGGGTTTAGGCATTGTTGTAGAAGCAATGTGGACTTCTTGTGGTTTGCTAGCATCAACATTGGTGGTGGTAATAGTACAAATACTATTGTTTCTAGAAATTTCATCTTCTCTTTCCCACTTAGCATGCAATTTAGCTAACAGTCTAGCATTTTCATCAATTGTAACTTGTATAGCATGAGTAGCAGCAAAGGTATTTTCCATGGTTTCAGGTTTAGCAGCCATTTTATTAATCAAAGAGGATTGTGCTTCAGACAAAGATGAAATACTTTTGTCAACATTCAAAATCTTTTCCTCCACAGTCTTTTTGAAAGTAGTTTGTTTACTAATAAAGTCTTTAAGCATGACTTCAAGTTCAGAGGGCGCACTCCTATTGTTGTTTTAGGAATTTTTATTGGTAGGATAAGGCCTATAATTATTATTACCATAAGCATTGTTAACAAAATTATTATTTCTAATGAAGTTCACATCAACTTGCTCTTCTTGAGCAACCAAAGAGGCTAAATGAACATTATTTGGATCAATATGAGCTTTTCCATTAACAAGCATAGACGTAATAACATCAATTTTATCACTCAAGGAGGAGGTTTCTTCAATAGAATTTACCTTCTTACCTTGTGGAGCTCTCTCAGTGTGCCATTCGGAATAATTAACCATCATATTATCAAGGACCTTTGTTGCAGCACCCAAAGTAATGGTCATAAAGGTACCTCCAGTAGCAGAATCCAACAGATTTATTGAAGAAAAAATTAGTTCGGCGTCTCGAGATGCCAAAGGGGGAGAAGATTTATATTTAGGATCATCCGGGATTTGCATGGGTTGGGAATTTGGTTGTTTTGTATTTGCATATGTCGTTATCTTAAAATTGTTAAACTATCTACTATTTGTGTGGACATTCTATGCCCAGGTTATTATTGTAAGGGTAAAAGCCTCGGGCGGTAATCTTTCTATTCTATGTGAGCCTTTACCTTCTATTATTTAATATGTGTTGCTCTACATGTATATCTTGCTGCACATCGTCAGGGGGAGCATAGCTATGTCTCTTATTTTAAGTATTTCATGCAAATCCTCTTGTTGTCATCGAACACGAAAAAGAAGGAGATTTAAAGGACATTTATTGTCTTAATTAGTTTTGGTGTTCGTTAACAACTTGAGGATCATTTTATAGTGTGCTAATATTGCCAAGTTAATCTACTGAAAAGAGAAAATTGCATGACATAGTGGAAAAATCCATGGCTGAATCAAAAGTTTCCTGCATAATCCAGAATAGAGTTTCAGGTGTGGACCGGAGTTTTGCCTCAAACTTTCGGTGTCGATCCAAGATGAAGCCCAGGGAAATTCTGTATGGGGGTCTAGAGACAGGCCGGAATCTTCGGTGTATTCTGGCAGACCGGAATCTCTGGAGTAATATGTCCAGAGTCTCTGGTGTGTTCAGGTCCGGAGTTCCTGCCAAGTCTCTAGAGGGAGCATCAAGACCTGACCCTAGACATTCTATATGGGGGTTTGGAGATGGACCGGAGATTGTCCGAAATATCCGGTGTGAGATAAATGCAAACAGGAGTCTTTGCTCTCTAGACCATAGTTTCCGGTGTGGAAAGTCCCCAACAGGTAGAGAACGTTCAGAAGCAGTGGGCCTATAAATAAGGGGCCTCATCCCCTACCTCCAGCTGCTCATTTCCAGAAAATAAGAACACCTCCATTAGAGCCACCAAATCAACAAGATCTCCCCCTCCAACTATCCAAAGTCCTTGATCTTTGGAGAATCGAAGGAGGAGGCCTTGATCTATAGCTTCACCAAAAGAGATTTTAATTTCCCCCTCATTCACTTGATGGCCCCCTTGCTCTAGAGTTTCATTGGAAACCCTAGTTCTTGATTTGGTTATTACAAGCTTGTCTTTGATTGTTGTGACAGCTTGCTTGTATTCGGGAGCCTCCAATTCAGTTGTGGATATGTGCCTCGAACTTGTTGTAAAGGTGTCGGCTTCCACCTTGAAGGTTGCTGATATAGTGGAAGAGTGAATCGATCCCCTTGGGGTGAGGTTCAACGGAGAACAAGGGAGGCCTTTCGTGGTGGTGGTTTGACTTCCCCTCAAAAGGAAGGAACTCTGGGAAATCATCCTTGTGTCTTCGCGTGCTCCACTTTAGTTACTTCCATCCTTTACCGCACTTTACTTATCTTGATCTTGCTTAGTTAATTGTGCTAGTGTGATATATAGGTAATTCACCTTAGTTGCATATCTATAGAATTTACCTTGTGTGTCAAACCCTAAATTGAAAAGGAGTAAAATTTGAAGTAGCACCTATTCACCCCCCCTCTCTAGGTGCCCATACGATCCTTTCATCTTTCATGTTTTGTCTAGATTGAATACTCTCCTATAAGGTAGAGTATTTTTGGTGAAAAGTATTATAGGCGATTGGAGAGTATTGGGTGAACACCAAATCCCCATATATCCCAAAACTCTAGTGGATAAAAATAGTAGAGAATTAAATTAGGCCTAATTAGTATGCACCGAAAAACTAGGACTACATGATGGTTTTGCCATTTGTTCTGAGGGAACCAGGCTGAGCTGACTCCATATCTTGAATGGCCAGACTGTGCACCGGTAGCTCGCCATCCTCCACAACATGAAGCTAGACTAGCCATCGTGTCGCTAGCCAATCGGCTCGCTATCGATCGACATGCGTGAAAATAACCTGGCTCTCAAAGGCTGAGATGCTCGAGTTTAGGGCATCTCCACCGACATGACCCAGCCCGTCCGAATGAACGCGTCAGCGCGGACATGTGGGACATGCGCGGCCTCTCCAACGATATGATCGATCCGGACCAACGCGTCCGCCTCAATCCATCCATGCACTAAATTTGGGAAACAGTTACATCGGCTCAGACAGCTGGCATGTCCTCCCGCGGGGTCCAAGGGCCCGCATGGTAGCGACCCAATGACCTTCTTCCACTATCCATCTGTGAGATCCTGGCGCATGGCTTAATAGGATTGATAGGATACCCATATCAACAAGTTGGAACCTTTTTTCCTGGAAGCTCATCTGAAAAGAACTCCAAGGTTAAATGTGCTTGGCTTGGAGAAATTTGAGGATGGGTGACCAACTGAGAAATGGATCCCGGGTGCTCAAGAGTAAGGAAAAAATGTGCAGAAAAGACAAGTGTTGGTCTATGGGGCCAATCTAGAGATCCTAATAAGCTGCCAAGGGTGACAACCCAGGCATGGAGAGTCCAGGGTGTTACACCATCAATGGAGAGAGGTTGACTACTCCAAAGGCTGTCTGTGCTGCTGATGGCGCCTCCCGACGCCCGTGCTCCTGCTGCCAAACATCAATGTTGTCGCTTCATCCTGCGCGCTTAAATCCAATGCGACGCCTTTTAATAGGCCACCCGCATCCATTGTCGTGTGTGGCATCCCGCAAAAACCACTACTAGAAAATCGCGTTGTTTTTGTGCATTGCATCATCATGACCGCATGCTCATGTCATAATGCCACATTGCATTTGAGCATCGTCATCATCATGCATTTGTTTGTCTGAAACTAATTTCGAAAAACATATTTTGTTTTCTAAATACCCCGCCTTTTATTTCAAATCCAAACCCGGGTCTCCGGAATATTTTGTTTCGTCTACCAATGGATTTTAAAAGCCCCGTTTTTAAATAATAAAATATTTACTTTATTTTTAGGGGCAGCCGTACCGGGCCGATCCGACCCAGTCGGCCACCCCCAGTACAAAACCAGCCTACCCAAAATATTTTCCTACCAAATCCTAATCTACCCATCACCCTCCACCTCACCCCGGCCAACCACAGCTCGCCACATCACCTGGCCCAATCCCCCCACCCAACCACCATCTGCCACCTCACCTCTCCCTCTCACCAATCCCAGCCGCCTCCCCCTCTCTTTCTCCCTCTCTGCCTGGCCCCACTCCTTCCGACCGGCCGCCCTGGCAGGCGTCCCCTCCCCACCTGCCCCGCTCCCAAGCGCTGACCCCCCCCCGCCTCGGGATCCTGCCCGCGTGGGACCCGCCTCGCGTCTCCTCCTCCCCGTCCTGTGCGTCGTCCCCGCGGAGCCCCGAGCCGAGCTATGCGTCTCCGCCCGGCCCCCACCTCGCCGGCCGCCCGAAGGCGCCCCTCTCCCCTCGCGACACCTCTCTCGCCTCCATCCCCAATCCACGCAGCAACCGCCGCCGCCGACCTCGTTGTGCGCCGCCGCCAGACCCCGCCTCGTCAAGCTCTGCCGTAGACCTCGCCGCTGCCACCCTTTCTCGCCACCATCGCCGACTCGCTGCCGCCAGGGCTCCTCCTCCACGGGCCCTGGTTCTGCACCGCCTCCCCCCCCCCCGACACCTCCATCCCCGGCCGCATCCTCCGCCTCCGCCCAGAGCCCTGCCGCCCGGAGCGCCGCGCCTGCAAGCTCGAGTTGGCCGGAGCCTGGCCAGCCCGTGCGGCGCATCCGCCCTCCTCCCTCCCTCGACGCTCCCCTTCTGCCGCCAGCCACCGCCTCCCCAGCCGCTGCAGGTCTGTGTGTCGCCGCCGCACGGTCTTCCTCATCCTGTCGCGCGTCTGCCGTCGGCGTTCGCCCCTTCGAGCTGCCCGTCCGCCGAGCCTCCTCCTTCCGCGCCCCTGCACGCAGGCGCCACCATGTCCCCCTGCTCCGCTGTCGAGTGCCTCATGCTCGTCGCGAGTAGCCGTCGTCCGCCCTTTCCCGCGAGCGCGGGCTGTCGATCTCTGGCCAGGACGGGCCTCCTCCGCTGCCTTCCCGAGAGCTCGCTTCCCCGCTGACGTCCTCCTCCTGGATCGCGCCCTCTCTTCCCGTGCGTGCTTGCCCCTCTTCGACACCAACTCGCCGACCTCCTGTTACGTCCCGACCACAAGGCGTTCATTGCCATCTCAGTACCGTCAACAAGACCGTCACGGAACGATAGGATCTTCTCCTCGGACGCCAAGATTTACCTCTCGGACCCGAAGACCGCGATGATGTTGAACCAAGAAACCCATCGGACAAGATCGTCACCAAGACCAGCCCATGTTGAGACCCGGAGACCGATCCATCGTGACGTCAAGACCTCCTTCCGAACCCAAGTTCTCCGTCTCGACACGACAAGTTCTCCATCATGTATCCGAAACTCGCCGTCCCCGTCGAACCCTGAACCCTGAGTCCGGCCCCGAACCCCCGGAACCAAGATCTCCCGAGCCCAGATGTGTGACCCCTTTATCCGAGCCCTATTTTATAAATCAACATCTATATGAATTGTTGCATACAATTATTCATGCTTGCATCTCATTGTGTGGTTTGGGGGCATTATGCCGATTCACCTCATAATTAAATATGGGGCCCATATGCAGGCAAATCTAGTCTTATATTGGCCTCATTTAAATTGGTGTAGCGAACCGGTGCTATCTTTTGCCATGTTAAGACAACATTTAAATTGCGGGGTAGCTAAACAACTATAACCATATACTTAATGGTCGGGACCCCGGTTCCGCTTAATATGATCTAATTGCATCGCACCTTTGCCATGTCATACATCATACATGCATCATGCCCGATCTTCTGTCATAGTATTAAATAGTGCATCCGGTGTTTCTTCTAGTGTTTTGCTTCTTCGCGGATTAGGCCGATGAGTTGATGCGAGTGTCGACCCGATCTTCGGATGAACCTTCGGCAATGTTTTCAGGTGAGCATCTCCCCCTTTCTACCTATCTTACTTTTATAGTATTTATTCCCTCCTGTTGATCTATTGCTATCTGTGTTGCGTTGCTCTAGTTTTCGTACCCATGATATCCCTTGCGGCCTTATATTGCCTTGGACACATCCTATTACCTGTTGTTTGGTAGATAGTTGGACCTGCGTGTCGTAGTCGCTTGCTCAAGTGCTGTTGCGTGTCGTCCAGTACCACAGTTGTTGGAGTATGGACGCATGTTTAATGTTGAAGATGACTATAACTTTAATTATCGTTTAATAACTAAAATTGAAGTAGGTAAATGCAGAGGCACAGGTGGGCAATAGATGTTATTTGGTTGTTAGCCGTCCACTTGTGTCCCGTAGGACCCCGAGTTCTTGACACCTGTTCCGAGATCGAGCGCGCTAACCACAGGTGGGGTGTATGGGCACCCCCATCGATTTAGTACCTGATTCCAAGTACTGTACTGGGGGCCACAAGTAGTTTGGGGCTTTATTACTATCCTGTACTTATGCCATGCTTTACTGCTTTATTTAAATTGTGCGAGGTACTGCACGTGTACTGTTTAGGAAGCGGAGTGTTTTCGCGGTATCGACAAGCCCGAGAGTTTCGGGTTCCCAGTCGTTTACAGCCACTGACGCAAACCCTGAGTCCGTCTCGGAGACCGGCCGACTTCGTTGCGGGTAGCTTAGTGGGGTGGCCCCCCGTGCTTGCTTTGGGTCTGGGAAACGTCGTGTCCGAAACCCCGTCGACATACCGTTGGGTGTATGTTTTGTGATCTTGTACCTACCTGATCCAACAACAAGGGTGTAGGTGTGTGTGGAAACTTTGGTGCACCCCTGCAGGGTTAAATCTTTTCGAGAAGCCGTGTCCGCGGTTATGGACGACTTGGAGTACAGGTCTCGATCATAGACAACTATAACTAAAGTTTACTGTTATAATTTGACTTGTATCCGATGTGACTAGTAATCAGCTTCACTGCAACGGAATGGCTAAATAAAAGTACCAACAACTGCTGGGTTTGGGATATCTCATGCTAATTGTATTTGACTAGTAAGTGTTGCAACTACAACGGAATGGTTAACTAAAACTGCCCACTGCTTATTATATCAGGATGACTATCTATACCTGACTAGTAATCGCTGCAACGATAACTGTATAAATAAAACTGCCAACTATGGGAGTTCCTCGGTTGACTTCCTCGTTTGGTCTCGAGGGGGAAATACCAGGATGGGTATGTTTGGTGGTAACATCAGGTTGGTTCCGAATAGGTCTTCTTATCCCTCTCTGATAGCCGACAGTTATATCGAGTCTCTATAGGTTGTTTAGTGCATGTTGCGCTGCCGCTTCAGTCCACCATACCTATGTAGGCGAGGACCGCCGAATTCTAGCCTCGCCGTGTACTGGCCTCAGTACTGACCGCTCTCTCTTTTTCCTTTGCCCTTTGTCGGCACCCCTTTTGTTTAAGCAGGTTTTGAGATCGACGTCGTTAGCAGGGTTACCCTTCCGGCTTGGCCTGGGCAGGGTTATGGACGCCATTGGTTATTCTTCAGGGCTCTTAGCTCAATTTGCATCTTGTCCTTAGTCGGACGCTCTATCATTTTCAAGGTGATTTGGATCTTTGTATATTATATCTGTATCTTGACTCTTTGAGTCGCTGTTGTATATATCTGTTCTGTGGGTTCCATCGTGGACTATTGTGTAATGGTATTACTTCGTTTTCCACCCGCACGAAAGTGCCTGGTGGGCACCTTCGAATCGTTTCTATGCGGGTTTGGCGGGAATCGCTGAAACTTGCATAGGGCCGATTCTGAGGGTGTTACAGAGTGGTATCAGAGCTCAGCAGTTGCGATACCCCACAAGTCCAGCCTGTAGGATAACCTAGCTAACGTCCGAAGTAGAGTGTCAAAACTATTTTTGCAAAATCGGTTGCATAGTTCTGATTAGGTCTGATTTTTACTCCTTACCCCTCTGCTGCTCTCCTCTCACCTCTGCGAGTTTTGAATCCGCTCTCTTCTCTCTCTTCGAGTCCAGGATTTCTCGCGGTTGGGTTTCCGTCGTACCTTCAGGGTTTCGCTTTCTCCCTTTTATAACGGAGGTGCTACGATCATCAAATCTGCAACTTGTCTGTTGTACCCTTTATCCAATCTTTTGTTCTTGAACTCTTTATCTATATGTGTTCCTTGCTGGATATCTGTGTCGTTGAAAAACATATGAGAAGGACGAGCATTGGTGAAGTTGGGGTATACCTTGAACATGTGTTGTTCATGCCAATGGAACCATTGTGAAACCTAATTGTTATGTATTTTCATAAAATTTCTTTTGTATCTTCTGGTGTTTTCCAATGTGTTGACCTCATCTACATCAGGTCCGATGCAGAGCTTGCATCATCGCTTTGTTCTGAATACCGCTTATGAAGATCTTCATTCTAAATTTCGAGAGTTGTGTTTCCTGATTTTCCTATTCATGTATAGAGTTGATAGTTTGGGTACGGGATGGACTGATCACCCAACCCGACTCTTACTGTCCACTCTTGTACATCGAACTGGTGGATCAATGTAACTTTTCCCTCTTCTCATGGAAGTTAGAGGTGGCCTTATCGTTTGATACCTCTACCTTCGTCCTTTGTTTCTCCGAAGGGTTCTCTCGACTAATGGGGAACAATCCTTGTTGGTGGTGTCGCCATTTTCAAGCTGAAGAAAGAACCATTGTTAGTGGTGTCGCGAGGGTCTTCACGAAGCGCGAAGGGTCAGATCGTCGGCCTTCTTCCCTGTACCATGAGACGGATCTCGAGGGCGAGATCCATTGTTAGTGGTGTCGAATTGTGGCATCCCGCAAAAACCACTACTAGAAAATCACGTTGTTTTTGTGCATTGCATCATCATGACCGCATGCTCATGTCATCATGCCACATTGCATTTGAGCATCGTCATCATCATGCATTTGTTTGTCTGAAACTAATTTCGAAAAACATATTTTGTTTTCTAAATACCCCGCCTTTTATTTCAAATCCAAACCCGGGTCTCCGGAATATTTTGTTTCGTCTACCAATGGATTTTAAAAGCCCCATTTTTAAATAATAAAATATTTACTTTATTTTTAGGGGCAGCCGTACCGGGCCGATCCGACCCAGTCGGCCACCCCCAGTACAAAACCAGCCTACCCAAAATATTTTCCTACCAAATCCTAATCTACCCATCACCCTCCACCTCACCCCGGCCAACCACAGCTCGCCACATCACCTGGCCCAATCCCCCCACCCAACCACCATCTGCCACCTCACCTCTCCCTCTCACCAATCCCAGCCGCCTCCCCCTCTCTTTCTCCCTCTCTGCCTGGCCCCACTCCTGCCGACCGGCCGCCCTGGCCGCGTCCCCTCCCCACCTGCCCCGCTCCCAAGCGCTGACCGCCCCCCCCCCCCGCCTCGGGATCCTGCCCGCGTGGGACCCGCCTCGCGTCTCCTCCTTCCCGTCCTGTGCGTCGTCCCCGCGGAGCCCCGAGCCGAGCTCGCCGTCTCCGCCCGGCCCCCACCTCGCCGGCCGCCCGAGGGCGCCCTCTCCCCTCGAGACGCCTCTCTCGCCTCCATCCCCAATCCACGCAGCAACCGCCGCCGCCGACCTCGTTGTACGCCGTCGCCAGACCCCACCTCGTCGAGCTCTGCCGTAGACCTCGCCGCTGCCACCCTTTCTCGCCACCATCGCCGACTCGCTGCCGCCAGGGCTCCTCCTCCGCGGGCCCTGGTTCTGCACCGCCTCCCCCCCGACACCTCCATCCCCGGCCGCATCCTCCGCCTCCGCCCAGAGCACTGCCGCCCGGAGCGCCGCGCCTACAAGCTCGAGTTGGCCGGAGCCTGGCCAGCCCGTGCGGCGCATCCGCCCTCCTCCCTCCCTCGACGCTCCCCTTCCGCCGCCAGCCACCGCCTCCCCAGCCGCTGCAAGTCTGTGTGTCGCCGCCGCACGGTCTTCCTCGTCCTGTCGCGCGTCTGCCATCGGCGTTCGCCCCTGCGAGCTGCCCGTCCACCGAGCCTCCTCCTTCCGCGCCCCTGCGCGCAGCCGCCACCATGTCCCCCTGCTCCGCTGTCGAGTGCCTCATGCTCGTCGCGAGCAGCCGTCGTCCGCCCTTTCCTGCGAGCGCGGGCTGTCGATCTCTGGCCAGGACGGGCCTCCTCCGCTGCCTTCCCGAGAGCTCGCTTCCCCGCTGACGTCCTCCTCCTGGATCGCGCCCTCTCTTCCCGTGCGTGCTTGCCCCTCTTCGACACCAACTCGCCGACCTCCTGTTACGTCCCGACCACAAGGCGTTCATTGCCATCTCAGTACCGTCAACAAGACCGTCATGGAACGACAGGATCTTCTCCTCGGACGCCAAGATCTACCTCTCGGACCCGAAGACCGCGATGATGTTGAACCAAGATCCCCATTGGACAAGATCGTCACCAAGACCGGCCCATGTTGAGACCCGGAGACCGATCCATCGTGACGTCAAGACCTCCTTCCGAACCCAAGTTCTCCGTCTCGACACGACAAGTTCTCCATCATGTATCCGAAACTCGCCGTCCCCATCGAACCCTGAACCCTGAGTCCGGCCCCGAACCCCCGGAACCAAGATCTCCCGAGCCCAGATGTGTGACCCCTTTATCCGAGCCCTATTTTATAAACCAACATCTATATGAATTGTTGCATACAATTATTCATGCTTGCATCTCATTGTGTGGTTTGGGGGCATTATGCCGATTCACCTCATAATTAAATATGGGGCCCATATGCGGGCAAATCTAGTCTTATATTGGCCTCATTTAAATTGGTGTAGCGAACCGGTGCTATCTTTTGCCATGTTAAGACAACATTTAAATTTTGGGGTAGCTAAACAACTATAACCATATACTTAATGGTCGGGACCCCGGTTCCGCTTAATATGATCTAATTGCATCGCACCTTTGCCATGTCATACATCATACATGCATCATGCCCGATCTTCTGTCATAGTATTAAATAGTGCATCCGGTGTTTCTTCTAGTGTTTTGCTTCTTCGCGGATTAGGCCGATGAGTTGATGCGAGTGTCGACCCGATCTTCGGATGAACCTTCGACAATGTTTTCAGGCGAGCATCTCCCCCTTTCTACCTATCTTACTTTTATACTATTTATTCCCTCATGTTGATCTATTGCTATCTGTGTTGCGTTGCTCTAGTTTTCGTACCCGTGATATCCCTTGCAGCCTTATATTGCCTTGGACACATCCTATTACCTGTTGTTTGGTAGATAGTTGGACCTGCGTGTCGTAGTCGCTTGCTCAAGTGCTGTTGCGTGTCGTCCAGTAGCACAGTTGTTGGAGTATGGCCGCATGTTTAATGTTGAAGATGACTATAACTTTAATTTATCGTTTAATAACTAAAATTGAAGTAGGTAAATGCAGAGGCACGGGTGGGCAATAGATGTTATTTGGTTGTTAACCGTCCACTTGTGTCCCGTAGGACCCCGAGTTCTTGACACCTGTTCCGAGATCGAGTGCGCTAACCACAGGTGGGGTGTATGGGCACCCCCATCGATTTAGTACCTGATTCCAAGTACTGTACTGGGGGCCACAAGTAGTTTGGGGCTTTATTACTATCCTGTACTTATGCCATGCTTTACTGCTTTATTTAAATTGTGCGAGGTACTGCACGTGTACTGTTTTGGAAGCGGAGTGTTTTCGCGGTATCGACAAGCCCAAGAGTTTCGGGTTCCTAGTCGTTTACAGCCACTGACGCAAACCCTGAGTCCGTCTCGAAGTCCGACCGACTTCGTTGCGGGTAGCTTAGTGGGGTGGCCCCCCGTGCTTGCTTTGGGTCTAGGAAACGTCGTGTCCGAAACCCCGTCGACATACTGTTGGGTGTATGTTTTGTGATCTTGTACCTACCTGATCCGACAACAAGGGTGTAGGTGCGTGTGGAAACTTTGGTGCACCCCTGCAGGGTTAAATCTTTTCGAGAAGTCGTGTCCGCGGTTATGGACGACTTGGAGCACAGGTCTCGATCATAGACAACTATAACTAAAGTTTACTGTTATAATTTGACTTGTATCCGATGTGACTAGTAATCAGCTTCACTGCAACAGAATGGCTAAATAAAAGTACCAACAACTGCTGGGTTTGGGATATCTCATGCTAATTGTATTTGACTAGTAAGTGTTGCAACTACAACGGAATGGTTAACTAATACTGCCGACTGCTTATTATATCAGGATGACTATCTATACCTGACTAGTAATCGCTGCAACGATAACTGTATAAATAAAACTGCCAACTGTGGGAGTTCCTCGGTTGACTTCCTCGTTTGGTCTCGAGGGGGAAATACCAGGATGGGTATGTTTGGTGGTAACATCAGGTTGGTTCCGAATAGGTCTTCTTATCCCTCTCTGATAGCCGACAGTTATATCGAGTCTCTATAGGTTGTTTAGTGCATGTTGCGCTGCCGCTTCAGTCCACCATACCTATGTAGGCGAGGACCGCCGAATTCTAGCCTCGCCGTGTACTGGCCTCAGTACTGACCGCTCTCTCTTTTTCCTTTGCCCTTTGTCGGCACCCCTTTTGTTTAAGCAGGTTTTGAGATCGACGTCGTTAGCAGGGTTACCCTTCCGGCTTGGCCTGGGCAGGGTTATGGACGCCATTGGTTATTCTTCAGGGCTCTTAGCTCAATTTGCATCTTGTCCTTAGTCGGACGCTCTATCATTTTCAAGGTGATTTGGATCTTTGTATATTATATCTGTATCTTGACTCTTTGAGTCGCTGTTGTATATATCTGTTCTGTGGGTTCCATCGTGGACTATTGTGTAATGGTATTACTTCGTTTTCCACCCGCACGAAAGTGCCTGGTGGGCACCTTCGAATCGTTTCTATGCGGGTTTGGCGGGAATCGCTGAAACTTGCATAGGGCCGATTCTGAGGGTGTTACATCGTGGTATTGCCAATGAGTACACCATGGACGGGTCCTCACAGAGTGTGTTTAGAGATGTGGGGGAAGGAGGAAGGTTGGCGGGTACGAGGTGACACAGCTTACCCGGGTTTAGATCCCATGACAGTGGCGGAATCCTACTCCTGCTATAAATCACTATAACAACAATACGTCGGGTTATAGGTATCGGTTCGTTGTGTGTGATATGAGTTGTGTTTTTCCCTAAAGGCTCCTCTAGGTACGGTTTATATAGTCGCCAGATCCTAGGGTTACAGGGAAAGTCCTAGCCGGACAGGTTACAGAGTCCTACACAGTATACAACTAGTCTAGCGGGTCTTGCACTCCAAGGCTCCGGGTACGCTGGTGACTCCTCCGTAGCCTTCCTTTATCCGGCATGGGTCTCCCTTATAGATCCTTCTAACTGGGATGCCCAGCAAGCCATAGGCCCTGCTACCAACTGTGGTCCACCCGGGTTATCCGGATTAGAGAAATGCAATGGTGATACCCATTTAGCCTATCCCCAGCAGTAGCCCCCGAAGAACTCTGAGATCTTGCGCCATCTTGCCTATTCCGATTGAATGCTCCGTCTAGATGAATGTCGGCAAATCGTCAAGCAACATCTTGTAGTCCTCCCAAGAACCATGCAATACACTCCGTCTTCGATACGTAAGTCAGAATCACTGAGCTTTCCATCGTACTCTTCTCGTAGCCGGACATGATTCGTCCATGTAGGAATCTTCAGATGGGACCGCTCATCTACACGTGTCAGCAAGATGTCGTAGACCATAGGTCAGCGACGCCTCGTAAGTCACACATGCAGAGAACGTAATCATGGCAGTTTTTCCCGCGTGAAGGATACGAAACGTTGGCGGATGCGATAGGAACGTGGCGAAATTTTCCGCGCACACTCATCCATGCGCTGTCCACGCATCAACCGTTGGATCAACTTGCACGAATCTTAACGCCAAGGACTATAAATTTTAACTGCGGTGGCATTTTATCTTTTCACCTTATTATTTCTCGCGTCATTATCTTCCTCCAGCCAAACCCCTCCCCGAGCTCTTTGCGTACACAGAGGAAAACCCTAACCTTTTTCTAGTCTGTAACCACATCCATCCACTCCAATGGCCAGCAGCAGCGCATTATCGATGGCGGCGTCCGGCGAGGCCACAGACAAGCCATCTGGCATTGTCCATGTCCCACCAGAGGGTGTGGTGGTGCCGCGTTTTGTGGTGGTCGAGTCCACCGGCGGCGACCAAATTCCAGCGGCGCTGGAGCTGTTGGAGGAAGAAGCTGACTCCCGCAAGGGAGAATGGCGAGGCTCGGACATCTCCGAGAGCAACAGCAAGGAGATTCTCTCTGAAGGGTACCTTCCTACGATGGAGGGCCTGGTCTGGCAGGCGGCACCGGACAGCGAGGTCACTTCTTCTCCCCAAGCCAGAGAAAAGGTATACCTTAAGGCCTAGTTTGTGCGCGGTGTCTCCCTCCCAATTTCCGAATTCTTCATCCAAGTGCTCAAACACTTTCGGGTTCAACCTTAGAACATTTCTATGAATAGCATCCTCGCTCTTAGCAATTACGCAGCGTTATGCGAGGGATACCTAGGAATTTGGCCTAGGTTAGACCTGCTCATCTACTTATTCACCGTGATGAGGGAAGCCGGAGTGAGCAAGGAGGAGCTCAGAAATTGTGGAACAATTAGCTTTAAGATCCCTCCTGTCCAGCAATTCCCTTAGACATCGTGGGACACGAGTCCTACAAGAACTGGCAACGAACGTACTTCTACGGCCCGGATATCCCTCTGGCTGGTCCAGAAGCTTCGTACCCAGACTTTGTTGACGGGGCCGCCGCTGAAGCCCTGACATGGAGATCATAAGCCCTCCTCCCCTCTGACGACGAAGCCTCTCGCGTTGTAAGGCGGATTGGCTGGTTCAATGATACGGGTCTGACCGGCTTGGACCTAGCCATGTGCTGGTTTGTCAAGCGGATCCAACCTCTGCAGCACCGCACGAAACTCATGCACCAGTACACCAAGAATAGGAAAGATAGCCTCCGGATTTCCGAGGACAACTTCTCCAGTGACTCTGTCAAGCTTCGTCTCAAGGACATAGTCAAGGTGATGTATCGGAAGCGTGGCTTCACCATCACCAACGACATGTTTGAGGGCGGCAAGTGCCCAGAGGTACTCATTTATTTTCTGTATATGACATATGCTCCAGTTCTTCCATCTTGCACATACCTTTGCCTCTAACACTTAGGATTCACTTAACATCTAGGGGATCTGGATGAAGGCAACATGGCTTCCCAAGTCTATGACCCTAAGATGAAGGAAGTCACTATTGTGTTTGACAATGAGGTCCCGTTGGTGCGAAAGCGGAAGGGCTCCACCTCTGACACTGCCGATAGAGGCAATAAAAAGAAGACGGAGGGTGGAGCCTCCAAGAGATCCACTGCCTCCCTGGAGGCGGAGAAAAGAAGATTAACCGGTATCCCTTTGAACAAGGCACCAACCATTGTGTAAGCTTATTATCATCCGACATCGTCTTTTGCTCCTCTTATTCCTGTAGTTATACTTTTTGCACTTTTCAGGAAGAAGGCTAGTTTGAGTTTGAACAAGACCTCCAAAACATAGGGGGCTTCTAAAAACATTAGAGATATGCTTGTCCAGGCGTCTCCCGCCATCGCTCCTCCCACTCCTAGTGCCCAGCCTTCTGCCGCACTCGCTGGATCTCCGACAAAGGTAACATCTGAACCTTCCGCTATGGAAGTGGACCATACTCCTTATCAGAAGGTCCCAGATGCTACCGCGGGGATCCATGTTGCCTGCGAATAGGATACGCAGGAGAGCACCTCTTCCAAAGTGGTCGAAGCTCCGGCTAAGGATGCCACTGGTAGCGGTAAGGAGTTGGTGGAAGGCGGAACTTCTACCAAGACAGAACTGTTGCACCCAAGACCCCAACTGAGATACCCAAGATTGTCTATCCGGTGCTTACACCGAGTAGCTC
Organism: Avena atlantica; assembly: GCA_910589765.1. NCBI lineage: Eukaryota > Viridiplantae > Streptophyta > Magnoliopsida > Poales > Poaceae > Avena > Avena atlantica. Next base: position 235,719,556 of record OU342738.1, read on the forward strand.
AGCTTTGGCTCCTGGTGCTGCCGACTTATCCTTCGTGTGGCCTTGAGGAGCTGCTCAAGTAGGTGGAGATTGTCCGGGTTAACACACTTGCCTTTGACAAGTTGTTTTCTGAGAGCGCTAGCAACCTCAAGATCATCGCACTTGTAAGTTTTGTATTTCATACATAATATCCCTCCATAGCCCCCGAGGATTTAGACGGAAAAACACAGTTCTTTGGGTCTGAATGCTCTAAGAGTGACTAAGTAAGAAACTTTGTACTGTAGCCCCCAAGTATGTAGTTTGAATGAATTATTCTGACTAGATACTTTTAGAGTAGCATACGTAGTGTTTGTAAATTTCAATATTGTAGCCCCAAGCCTCTAGTTGAAACAGAATTAGTTCCGAGTAGATGCTTAAAGAAAGACTAAGCATAGTTTTGAGTTAAAAACTCGTACTGTAGCCCCCAAGCTTCTAGGCGGAGATTTGTCCGGCTAGATGCTCCAAGCAGACTAAGTAGCTTTTTTTGTTTGTTTGTAGAATGATAATACTAGAAGAGTTGCCGCCAATGACAAGTTCCACAAGATGTGCAAGGACCTTGAAGCTAAAAAGGGTAAAATTGCCTTCTTGAAGGAACAGATCGCCAAGGGCAAGAGTTTGTTATCTTTTCAGTTTCATGCTAAACTTGATCTTATGTTGTTATCTTCTGACTAATCATTGTGCTCTTTGTCATTTCTCCGACTTGCAGAAGCTATCTCCAAGGCCAAAGATATTGTTGAGCAATCCAAGCACATACAAGAGCTGGATAGCGAAAACAAAATCTTGAAGCAGGAGAGGGCTGATTCGCGGGGGGCTCTCACCCTCTCTCTGGATGCATCGCCCCAGATCGAAGATAGTCACCACGCCGACGAAGTGCGATCTCTGCTTTCCAAACGCACGGGCGAAGCCGGTGGATCTGTAGCGATCTTCCACCATTATCTCCTGCACAGGGGTGGTTTGGGTGGGCCTTGAATTTTTCGATCTAAGTCGGCAAACTCCGGAGAGAGTGATGGCGCCTGAGAGCACTTCGTCGGGAAACCCCAAGAGCAAGGTGTGAAGAGCACAACAGCAAGTCTTCCCTCAATAATAAACCGAGGTTATCGAACCAGTAGGAGGAAGGAAACGTCTCAAAGGTGTTGCTAGCAACTTGGAGACCTGTACAACACAAACTCAAGACTTTTCCCCAATGAACAGTGAGGTTGTCAATCTCACCGGTTGTTGTAACAAAGTATTAACTGTATTGTGTGGAAGGTAATAGTGGTTTGCAGAAAGTAAACAACAACAATGGAAGATGTATAAATGGTAAAGATTGGACCGGGGTCCATAGTTCACTAGAGGTGTTCTCCTTAGATAAACAAACATGGCATGCTGGGTAAAAAAATTACAGTAGGGCAATTGATAGGACTGAGCAAGGCTTAACAATGCAATACTAGACATCATGATCCTATGAGATTCGATTGGGCAATACAACATGATACATAGACTACCATCCAACTGCATCTATGACTAGAAGTCCACCTTTGGGTTATCATCTGAACCCCCTCCAGTGTTAAGTAGCAAGCAACAGACAACTGCTTTAAGCAAAGTGTGTAAGGTAAACAATCCACTTGTTCCATGAACAAGAGACCGTTGTTTCCTCCCTAGTGGCAATAGCACATCTACAACCTTAGAGATTTCTATCACTTCCCTTAGATTAAATAGAGGCATGAACCCACTATCAAACATAAATACCCCCTCTTGGAGTCACTAGCAACTACTTGGCCAAGATAGCTACTAACAACGGAGAGCATGCAAGATCACAAACAACACAGACATGATATAATCAATAAGACAAAACCATTAATCAATATGACATAGTAATCTCAATATCCATCGGATCCCTGCAAACACAACATGTATGATTACAAATAGATGAGATCTTGATCATGAACGGATCTCACAAGATCTAGACATGAAAGCACAAAGGAGGAGATACAACCATCTAGCTACTACATGGACCCGTAGTCCAAGGTGGAACTACTCACACTTCATACCGGAGGCTGGCATGATGAAGAAGAAGACCTCCGGGATGATCTCCCCTCTGGTAGGGTGTCGGGAAGAGCTTAAGATCCACCTGATCTAGGGATGATGGTGGCGGGGACTACAGACGGTTTCGTGGAATATTGATCGGCTACTTAGGGTTTAGGCATCGAGGGATTCTTATAGGCGAAGAGGGAGGCCGAGGGGGTGCCCGAGGCGGCTGCACCCCCTAGGCGTGGGGTGGGCCCACCCACGCGGCCAGGGGTTTGATACGCCCAATTTCCATCACCATTCTATATCATAATTTACCTCTATTCATTGATATTTGTCTTATTATGAGGTATTACTTATGGCTTTTCATCTATTTATGCATGTTGGATGATTCCTGGAGGATGGACTGCCGGAGTCTATATTCTGATGGAAAAGAAGGCGTTTCGGTGCAATTTCGTGAAGATCAGAAAAATACCAGAAAAATATGGAAACATATTATTTTACCTCAGGACGCGAAGGAAGCCAGAAGGAGGAGCGAAGGGGGCCCACACCCCCTAGGCGTGGGCCCACCTGAGGCCGCTCCTAGGGCAGGTGTGGCCCACCTTCCTGGCCTCTAACTCCGCCCCTTTGCCTATATCTTCCCTTCGAAACCCTAACACCAAGGGGGCGACCACAGATAGATTTCTGTCGCCTCTGGGGGGCGGAAAACACCGAGAGAGAAAGATCTCTCCAGCAGACAGATTTCTGCCGGGGGAATTCCTTCCCGGAGAGGGGAGACCATCGCCAACAACACCATCATCAAGCAAGGCTTCATCAGGATCATCATCATCATCCACACCATCATATCCACCAGCACCATCACCACCACTCCGTCCCGCTGTAACAATTGTGTTGGATATTGCTTTAGTTCATTAGGGGAAACTTTCCCGGTATTAATTACTATTAGATTTGATGCTTATGAGTGGAACCATTGCATTATTGTTTATGTTCAGATTGTTATCCATCATCATATCATCTTTGATCTTGATCCATATGATGTCTTGTGAGTAGTTCGTTTAATTCTTGAGGACATGGGAGAAGTCATGTTGTTAGTAGTGAATCTGTGATGAGTTATTATTCAATGGTTTAGTATTTAAGTTGTGGTGCTATTCTTCTAGTGGTGTCATGTGAACGTCAACTACATGATACTTCACCATTTATGGGCCTAGGGGAATGCATTGTGTATTTGGCTACTAATCGTGGGGTTGCCGGAGTGACAGAAACCTGAACCCCCGTTTGGACACCTCTGCACAAGGGAGTGTATGATCTCATAGTTTAAGGTTGTGGTTAGATGTATATCTTAATTACTTTCCTGTAGTATGGATGTTTGTAGGGGGTTTAATCACAAGTATGTATTAGTCCTAGGAAGGGCAGTATGTTAGCATAGGTTCACCCACACAACTCTTACAAACACCAGAGAAGAGTACTCAGCTATTTGAAGTGAAAGCACTTGACAGAATTCCCATGTATCCTCGAGAAAGTTTGGTCCTTATAAGTATTTCCACCGGCTTGTCCTTTTGCTTAGAAAGGATTGGGCCACTTGCTCTGTTTGTTAGTTACTTCTGTTACTTGCTCTTTGCTTTGTTACCTTGTCATAAAACCACTAAAAATCCGTTTGCTAAGTATTCAAAGGGATTTACTGCTCCATACCACTGTTCAGCACCTTCTGCTCCTTGTTGGGATCGACACTCCTAATTATCAAAAGTACTACGATACACCCCCTATACTTGTGGGTCATCAAGACTATTTTCTGGCGCCGTTGTCGGGGAGTGAAGCGCTATTGAAGAGTGGAACTGGTAAGGGAAACTTTCACTATGAGTATTGCTTTTATTACTGCTTGTTACTTTGTTTCCAATATGGATAACCCACTTGGTTTTCTGTTTGGTAAAACTACTACCACTGCCAGGGTAGTAGATGAACCACCTCCTGTTGAGATAGATACTTTTAAGATACCTACAAGTATTGTTAATCGTGTTATGGATAATTATTATTTTGGGGATGGAACTGTCCATCCTGGTGATCACTTGCTTTTTATCCATGAATTATGCGGGTTGTTTAAGTGTGCAGGTATCACAACTGAACAGGTGAATAAGAAGTTACTCTACATATCCTTGAAAGGGAGAGCTGAAGAATGGTATAATCTGCTTAAGAATGGACAATCCATGGAATGGGAGGAGATGTCATCTTTCTTTTACTCTAAATTCTATCCTCCCAGTGAGATCCATAAGGATAGAAATCTTATATATAACTTTTGGCCTCTTGATGGAGAGAGTACAGCTCAAGCTTGGGGGAGATTGAAGTTACTGATGCTTAAATGTCCTATTCATGAACTCCCTAACAATATTATTCTCAATAACTTTTATGCTAGGCTTTATCTTCATGATAAAGATTTACTAGATGCTTCTTGTGCTGGATCATTCACACGTATGAAGGAAGAAGCTAAATGGGATCTACTAGACCGTATTCAATAGAACACTGAAGCTTGGGAGAATAACAAAGGAAGAAAGTCAGGTATAAATTATGATTATGAATGCATTAAATCTTTTATGGGAACCGATAGCTTCCGTGATATTAGCAATGAGTTTGGTCTTGATTCCCAAAGTATTGCCATCTATTTTAAAGCCTTTGCCTCTTACATAGAAATTCCCAAGAAGAAGTGGAATAAGTACCATGCTCCTTATAAAGATGTTGTTAGTCATGTTCCTGCTAGAAGTACTCAAGTTTGTACTACTAATCATATTGTGCATGAACCCCATGTTGAGAAAATGCCTTCCTAGCTAAGTTAAAGGAGTATTCTATGATTATTAGTGCAAATGACAAAGGTACAATGAAAACTGTGGAGCCTGGCAAGCATTTGAGTGATGAACCTATGGTAGCTATTGTGAAAGACACTGTCACTAGAAATATAGAGGATGAGCATATTGTCTTCTGTGAAGATGCTTCTAATATTATTTCTCATCCTGGTAAGGTTAGAAAAGCTAGTGTTCATGTGCTTTCTGTTAAGATTGGTGATCATTGCTACTATGGTTTATGTGATATTGGTGCTAGTTCCAGTGCTATTCCTTATGAGCTTTACAGAGAAATTATGCATGAGATTGGTCCTTGTGAGCTCAAGGACATTGATGTGGTTATTCACTTTGCTAACAAGGAGACCATTTTCCCCATTGGTATTGTAAGAGATGTGGAGGTTCTTTGTGGTAAGATTAAATATCCTGCTGATTTTCTAGTGCTTGATTCAGCATCTAGCAAAACTTGTCCTATCATTTTTGGTAGACCTTTCTTGAATACTTGTGGAGCTATTATTGATTGTAAGAAGGAAAAAGTTTTAACTAAGTTTGATGGAGATTCTTATGAGTTTAACTTTTCCAAATTTGCTAAAGCTCCTTGTGAAAATAGCTTGCCTAATAAAGATTTCAGGATGGAACAACTTGCTTCAATTGATCTAGTCTATTACCTTGGGCCTCTTTTTGATGACTGTAAGTATGCTTATTCTAACGATAAAGTTGTTTCCAGTGACATTTATATTATCAACTTTATTCAAAGTGCTACTGAAAGTTATTTTGAGAGAGGGAAACATGGTTTTCTGCATCTCAATGATGTTAAGTTTCCCCGTTTTATGTTGAAAGCTTTAAACTTGCATTTGTTTTGTATTCCTATGCTTGTGGCCTTTTGTTTCAACTATTCGTTTTATCATGATACCCCCATGCATAGGAAGTGGGTTAGACTCAAGTGTGTTGGTTATTTTCTTCTTGATGCTCTCTTTCACTTCAGATATATATATCCTATGTGAGCATCTTTGGAAGTTTCAAGCCTAACTTAAAGGCATTAAAGAAAAGTACTTGTTGGGAGATAACCCAAGAGTTTTGTCGAGTCTTGGAAGTTATTACCTCTGTAATAAGCGCTCCTTATCTTTTTTGTTTTGGTTTTTGCGTCAAGTTCAACTACTTTTGTGAAGTAGAGGAGTTGTGAAAAGTGGCTGTCGTGGGACAGATTTTTGTGCTGCATTGTAAAAATTCATGAGGAAGTTCAGTACCTCGGATGGAGCTGCATTTTTCTGAGCTTATTCTCCCAGTTGTTATCCAACTTTCATCAGTTCTACACTTTTTGGATTTGAGCAAGAGAAGGTCTTCAAAAAAATCAATCTTTACCTGTTGGTCTGTTTTGACAGATTTCTGCCATCATTTGCATTTGCCTCTTACAGAAGCTTTTGTTTTGATGGGTTTTTAGTTGAAGTGTGTGCCCAAAGGTTATTATTTTTGCTTACACTAATGTTGTCATTGAGTTTGTGCAAGGGTTGTATGTCATAAGGGAAGTTACGAGACGTAACTGAAGAGGAAATGGAGCCCGGGGTGGACAAACCCACCCCAGGCGCGGGCCCAGCCTGGCCGCGCCTAGAGGGGGTTTGCCACCCTCGAACTCCGTCTTCGCCTAGTTTTCGTGTCAAAACCTCCCTTATACATTGAAACTTCATAATATATACCCCCCGGGTTCCCCTAGGTTCTTGCATCGTGTTCTCGTTGTGTTTTCGTTTCGATCTGTTTCTGTCAGGAAAGTTCTCAGATTTGGAGCCTCAATGTCTTCCTCTGGATCACCCACGGAGGATTCCTCTACGGAAGTCCTCAACCCGTACATGTATGAGTTAAGGATTCATCCCAAATATTTGATTCTCAAGGAGGGGAAGGTACAGATGAAAGAAGTTCAAGGGCCTAAAGGAGAAGGCAGTCTGGAAGGTAGGATGGAAGTGCTAGAACAAGAAGTTTTCAGATACAAGAATATGGCGAAACGCGAAGTGGATATTATTCCCAAGATAAGTTCACAACTCATCACCAAGCACAAGGGGGAAGTTGCTGAGCTTTGAGAATAGATCTTCTCACTTCGTCAGACCACCAATCAATTGCAAGAACAACTCTATGACATACAGAATCAAAACTGTGAGTATGAGGCTAGATTTGATCGCATAAGCTCTGCAGCTAGTTTCAGGATTGCACAGATAAGGACATCCTTTTGGATGGGGAACCATTGCCTTGGAAGTTTTATGATAACAAGAGAACACCACCACCATCGAAGGAGTAATTCGTCATCAGGTTTGGCATCCCCTTGGCTTGTTCCAAGCTTGGGGGAGTGTCGCGGTATCACCACCATTATATTTTATCCTTTACCTTTTTAGTGGATTCATATCTGTGGTAGAGGGGTTATCTTATAGTTTGGTTTGCATGTGGAACTATCTCTCCTTTAGTTGATTATCTATGTATCCCTTGGTGTGAGTGCCTTTTTTGGAATATTAATGAGAAGTCTCATCTTTTACTTTTTGCACTTCTTATTTTAGTTTACAATCTATATTATATGAGGGATCTTGTTGTTCAGTAGTGGCACCACTTTGGGATCATCAAGTGGATCTAAATTGGTTTTGGCAAACCGAGTTCTGGTAGTGGCTTTAGTTTGAAAGAAAAAGAAAGAAAGATCTTACAGGTATTTGGTATCAATTGTTTCTTTCTTGTTGGATCATAAGCTTAGTATTCTTTATTTAAGATTCTTTTGTGTCTTCAAGGAAGATTGCATGTTTGGCTTTATTACTTGTATGTTTGCTTGTTTCTTTCAACTCTCTTGCTTGCTACCCAGCCTTGCTAGCCAAAAACCTGTTTTGAGAAGGCATACTTCTCATGTTTCCAAAATCCTTTAAACCCAAAACTTTTGCCACTTGTGTCCACCATATCTACCTAGTAGCTTTTTCTATTCCTAGCAAATTCTCAAGTTTCATCTACCTTTAAAATTAAAAAGTATTTTGCTATGTGAAAACTAGTTAGTAAAGCTCTCACGAACTTGATGGCACACTTTATTTACTTGCCCCTAATAGACTTGAACCATTGTGGACATCGAAGTTGTATATTCTTGCATCTATACGTTGGGATTAGCAGAACCGTGATGTCACGGGGAACGTTTTCAACATTGCACTTGTACTCTGTACACAGTTGATATCATGCTCTTTTGTCTATGGATGTCAATGGTGTGAAATAAAGAGGGGACTTGTAAGTCCATGTAGTTTGTATTATGTGTTAGAGAAACGCCTGGGCCTCTAGCCTAAGCCATGCTTAATCATGGTGGAAACTTGCAGCACCACCATAGTGAGTCATCTATGAAGCATACCCAATAAAAAGCTATACACATAGTAAATAAAAAGATCGCTGAGATTCTCATTATCTGCTTGCCTTGTCATTTTGGTTATGGGAAAGCTCATGTGCCATGTGCAAGGGGTACCCCGTTGGCGGTTCTCAATGATATGCAAATACTTACAATGAAAAGAACTTACCTGGGCTCAAAGTTGAGTATGCATGAGGAGTGGCCCTCATATTCAAGGGACATGAGATTTCCAACTTAGATTTCGTCAAGCATATACTCCATCTTTGTTCACTTTAACCTTAATCATCTCAAGATGCTTATGATAGGGGCAGTGAGGGATCAAAGCTAGTAAGTACCATAATCTTTTGGAAGATCTTTATGACTTGTAACCCATGCTACCCTCTAAGAAGGGACCTTTCTCCTAGTTACCAGTTGAGTCAGTAAACCTACTTCCTCTCATCTCCAGCAAGATTTTGAGTTGTTGTGTTTCAAGCATTCATATGGTGGTTTATTCAATCATGTTATTTATCTTCTTTGTTTGCACAAAACTCTTATCTATTGAGTATTACTTTGAAATCCTTCACTTGTGAAAAAACTTTTTGAGCAAAGAGTGCTCCTGTTTTAAAACTTCTACAAAAAGCTTTTGTGAAACTGTTTGCCAGGTGTTCTCTGACCAAGAACAAGTTTGCCAATTACAATTATGATTTATCTTTATGCATCTCTATTGTGACTGATGTACTTGGTTGCAAGCTAAGTTATATAATGGTGAGTTGCTTTCTTCTATGAGTTGTGCAATGGTAAGTGTGATGCTTCTTGTTCGTATTCTTTTATCGACACTTCACTCCATAAACATGTGGACATGTTTACTGAGCTCAGTATTCGCTTGGGGACAAGCAAAGTCTAAGCTTGGGGGAGTTGATACGCCCAATTTGAATCACCATTCTACATCATAATTTACCTCTATTCATTGATATTTGTATTATTATGAGGTATTACTTATGGCTTTTCATCTGTTTATGCATGTTGGATGATTCCTGGAGGATGGACTGTCGGAGTCTGGATTCTGATGGAAAAGAAGGCGTTTCGGTGCAATTTCGCGAAGATCAGAAAAATACCAGAAAAATATGGAAACATATTATTTTACCTGAGGACGAAGGAAGCCAGAAGGAGGAGCGAAGGGGGGCCGCAGGGGGCCCACACACCCTAGGCACGGGCCCACCTCAGGTCGTGCCTAGGGCAGGTGTGGCCCACCTGCCCGGCCTCCGACTCTGCCCCTTCGCCTATATCTTCCCTTCAAAACCCTAACACCAACGGGGCGACCACAGATAGATTTCCACCGCCTCTGGGGGAGGAAAACACCGAGAGAGAAAGATATCTCCGGCAGACAGATTTCTGCCGGGGGATTCCTTCCCGGAGAGGGGAGACCATCGCCATCAACACCATCATCAAGCTAGGCTTCATCGGGATCATTATCATCATCCACACCATCATCTCCACCAGCACCATCACGACCACTCCGTCCCGCTGTAACAATTGTGTTGGATATTGCTTTAGTTCATTAGGGGAAACTTTCCCGGTGTTAATTACTATTGTAGTTGATGCTTATGAGTGGAACCATTAGATTATTGTTTATGTTCAGGTTGTTATCCATCACCATATCATCTTTGATCTTGATCCATATGATCTCTTGTGAGTAGTTCGTTTAGTTCTTGAGGACATGGGAGAAGTCATGTTGTTAGTAGTGAATCTGTGATGAGTTATTATTCAATGGTTTAGTATTTAAGTTGTGGTGCTATTCTTCTAGTGGTGTCATGTGAACGTCGACTACATGATACTTCACCATTTATGAGACTAGGTGAATGCATTGTGTATTTGGCTACTAATCATGGGGTTGCCGGAGTGACAGAAACCTGAACCCCCGTTAGGACACCTTTGCACAAGGGAGTGTAGGATCTCAGAGTTTAATGGTGTGGTTAGATGTATATCTTAATTACTTTCCTATAGTTATGGATGTTTGCAGGGGGTTTAATCACAAGTATGTATTAGTCCTAGGATGGGCGGTATGTTAGCAAAGGTTCACCCACACAACACTTACAAACACCAGAGAAGAGTACTCAGCTATTTGAAGCAAAAGCACTTGACAGAATTCCCATGTGTCCTCGAGAATGTTTGGTCCTTATAAGTATTTCCACCGACTTGTCCTTTGCTAAGAAAGGATTGGGCCACTTGATCCGTTTGTTAGTTACTTCTGTTACTTGCTCTTTGCTTTCTTGCCTTGTCAGAAAACCACTAAAAATCCGTTTGCTAAGTATTCAAAGGGATTTCCTGCTCCATACCACTGTTCAGCACCTTCTGCTCCTCGTTGGGATCGACACTCCTTATCGAAAGTACTACGATACACCCCCTATACTTGTGGGTCAGGGGTGTGTCCCCCTCGAGGCCCTCCTCTGTATCGTCTTCTGGCTCCATGTTCCCCACGGTAAAATATTGACTTGGCTTTTGCCTGTCCAATTCCGAGAATATTGATTTTCTGCCTTTGTGGAACCAAAAACAAAAGAAAATAAGCAACTGGCACTGTGGCATCTTCTTAATAGGTTAGTACCAGAAAACATATAAAAACACCTTAGAGTGTAGACAAAGCAAAGCAAAGTAGATACGAAACAAGCATGTAACATAAAAAATTATAGATATGTTTCCGACGTATCAGAGAGATCCGACTTCAGTCCTTCCGCGAACGTATCCTGCCCGTAGGCGGTCCGTGCGGTCCTTGAAGATCCTTCGACTTCCAGGGAACTAGTGCTCGAGTCGGTTTTGCCGATGAAGAGGTGGATGTCCCCAATTGGAACGATCGAGCAACGGGTGGGGTTTGTCTTCGTCGGGATCCAGAACTCGTCAGGAGGGACGATCGAAACATTGCCAAAGAAGAGAACGCGACCAATGGCTACAATTTTGTCGATTCCCGCGAAGATCTTGGACCTCGCATGTTGTAGAGCCTGAAGCACCTCTTGCTCCACGATGGGCGCCAACTTTCATGGTATTGCCGGCAAGTACGCCATGGAGGGGTCCTCACAAAGCGTGTTTAGAGGGAAGGCGAAAGGTTGGCGGGTACTAGGTGACATAGCTTACCCAGGTTCGGATCCCACGACGGTGGTGGAATCCTACTCCTGCTATAAATCACTATAACGACAATATGCCGGGTTACAGGGATCGATTCGATGTGCGCGATATGGGTTGTGTTATGTCCTAAAGGCTCCTCTAGGTCCGGTTTATCTAGTCGCCAGATCCTAGGGTTACAGGGAAAGTCCTAGCCGGATAGGTTACAGTGTCCTACACAGTATACAACTAGTCTAGCGTGTCTTGCACTCTAAGGCTCCAGGTATGCTGGTGACTCCATCCTAGCCTTCCTTTATCCGGCATGGGCCTCCCTTCTGGATCCTTCTAACTGGGCCGCCTAGCAGGCCATAGGCCCCGCTACCAACTATGGGCCACTCGGGTTATCCGGATTAGAGACATGCAATGGTGATACCCATTTAGCATATCCACAACAACCATCTTCTTCCACACCACACTCTCCTCCCTCCCATCCTCCACTACCGGTAACAAGCCATGGCCGGCGGCATTGGATCGAGGGGAGGGCGTCTAGAACGACCACTGGTCCCTGGAAATGTCATCAAGATAGGCGTGGAGGGCCTGACCAGAGTAGCACACTACCATGGTCTCGCTCACCATCGTGGCCTAGGCGTGGCCGTCGAGGAAAGCGTGGGGGACACGGCCAAAGCAGCACGTCAGCATGATCTCACCACCGACATCACCACCACCATTGTCGCCCGAGCTCGGGCCCATCGACATCTGCCTCGTCGGCTTTGATTTTTTCATGACCATCCACTCGGGCATGATGCGCGACAAGTTGCTCCTTCCCCGCAAATTCGCGTCGCTGGTCGATGGCCCAAAGCCCCAGCAGGTCATGCTACGGGTGGGCGGTTGCAAAACTAGCGTGTGGCCGGTGGAGGTGTTGTTCGACCGCCTCAGACAGATGTTCCTCGCCAACGGATGGGAGGAGTTCCTGATGGCACCAAATCGAAGTCGGCCACTTCGTCGTCTTCAAGTACGATAGCAAAGCCATGCTCACCATCAGCGTATTGGATGACATCATATGTCGCTGTTGCTACCATTCCGATTTCGACTCAGATGAGTAGTCTTAGCAGTAGACTAACTTCTGTACTCACTGTGTATCACCTTTGGAATCAAATTAGCAATAAGAGCATCGTCCATTTGCAATGAAAAATTTCCATTTAAGTATAGAAATATTTTACAAGCAAATCCAACCTAGAACAACAATCTAACTATGCACTTCCTACTATGCTGGCGGTGGCGCCGACGGGTCGACAATACCCCCATTCTTCTTCTTCTTCTTCTTCTTCTTCTTCTTCTTCTTCTTCTTCTTCTTCTTCTTCTTCTGAGAGACAGAGCGGTAGATCGCTTCATGCGTCTGCAACTCCTCTACATCTTGGGAGATGCGGGCACGCAGATACGCGTCATCAGGATTGGCCCGCACCGCTGCACGGAGCTCGTCGCGCACGTCTGCGAGCACTACACACTGTCGGTGCTCTGGTAGAAAGACACGTTCCATCACCTCCCACGTGAACGGTTCGCCGGTCATCCTATTGTGGTCGAAGTGAGTGCGTTGTGGCCAGTGGTTACGGAACATACTGAATATCTGCGGCCGCCCCGGAATCGGAGGCGGCAACACGTCCGATAACTCTGGAGGGTCCGACCACCACGACGGCAAGTCGCAGTCGGGCTCTTGTATGCCGACGTCGGGGTTGCCACAAATGCCAGTGCGGTGATATGGACGGCCAGACATGGTGGTTTGTGTGTGGGGGAGGGTATTTCTGGTTGTATCTAGCTTGGCTGGCCTCCCCTTTTTATGGATACGTTGGATGCGACAGGAAACGCCTAGAACAGGCGGGAAAGAAAGGCGGGAGGACGGCATGAACACACTGAAAATACACCGGCGCCGGTGTCGGTAGCCATAGTGAGGGCCTATTTGCCATGCGCGGACAGATAGGCCGCGCGGCTGAACACAGTTGGCTAGATAGATCGGAACATGACCCAAATCCTCTCGCTATCCGACCCAAACGGACAGAAACGAACGTTTTAGATCACATGTTTGAGTCGGTCCAGTGAAGATGCCCTTACTTCAGCTATGCCATTGTTCAGATTTAGAACCCAAATAATCCTTCTTGACTTTTACTATAGTCTAAGGTTAAGTACTCGACATTGATCCTAGCTCAGGGTGTAAAACAAAATGAAGCGAACGATCAAATCATGAAAATCAGAAAGAGGTAGCATATCTCTTTGTCACGGCACAAATTGCTTGGATGTATCCCTTGGATTTCAACACACGATGTACTGCCTGCAAGTATGTACAATATGACTAATAGAGAAGCTTAGTTTAGCATGTATGTATACCTGTTTTAGGGGATAACAATGGCCACGATGCACACTAGTAGTAGTCCCTTACCTCTAGCGGCAGTAGCAGGTGTGTTCAGGTTGTCTTGACTAATATGTTCTTTGTTTAATTAACTTCTTACATATGTATTTAGTTACCATGGCATAATTTAGCTCAGTCATACATCATATATATTTAGTTATCTTGACTGTCAAATATAATTTTTAGTATTATCATCATTTACAAGAATGGGTGATGGGGTTGGTTGTGCTCAAGAATCATGTGACATGTCTATTTCAAGCGATGATGATGGCATCGTACAACAGGAGAAAGCAACGTGGAATTTGAAGAGTGTAACACCCTCAGAATCGACCCTATGCAAGTTTTAGCAAAACTCGCCAAACCCGCATAGAAACGATTCAAAGGTGCCCACCAGGCACTTTCGTGCGGGTGGAAACGAAGTAATAACATTACACAACAGTCCTCGATGGGATCCACAGATCAGATATATACAACAGCGACTCAAAGAGTCAAGAATACAGATATAATATACAAAGATCCAAATCACCTTGAAAATGGTAGAGCGTCCGACTACGGACAAGATGCAAATGGGGCTAAGAGCCCTGAAGAATAACCAATGGCGTCCATAACCCTGCCCAAGCCAAGCCGGAAGGGTAACCCTGCTAACGACGTCGATCTCAAAACCTGCTTAAACAAGAGGGGGTGCCGACAAAGGGCAAAGGAAAAAAAAGGAGCGTCAGTACTGAGGCCAGTACACGGCGAGACTAGAATTCGGCGGTCCTCGCCTACAAAGGTATGGTGGACTGAAGCGGTAGCGGCAGCAAGCACTAAACAACCTATAGAGACTCGATACAACTGGCGGCAATCAGAGAGGGGTAAGAAAGACCTATTCGGAACCAACCTGATACTACCACCAATCAAACCCATCCTGGCGTTTCCCCCTCGACACCGATCGAGGAAGTCAACCGAGGAACTCACACAGTTGGCAGTTTTATTTATGCAGTTATCGTTGCAGCAATTACTAGTCAGGTATAGATAATCATCCTGATAAAATAAGCAGTGGGCACTTTTAATTAACCATTCCGTTGTAGTTGCGACACTTACTAGGCAAATACAATTAACATGAGATAACCCAAAAACCCAGCAGTTGTTGGTACTTTTATTTAGCCATTCCGTTGTAGTTGCAATACTTACTAGTCAGATACAATTGTCGCAAGCGACAAACCAAGCAAGCAGTTGTTGGCAGTTTTATTTAGCCATTCCGTTGTAGTTGAAGCTGATTACTAGTCATATCAGATACAAGTCAATTTATAACAGTAAACTTTAGTTATAGTTGTCTATGATCGAGATACTGTGCTCCAAGTCGTCCATAACCGCGGACACGGCTTTCAGAAAGTTTTAACCCGGCCGGGGTGCACAAATAGCAACACACACACGATCAACCTCGGAAAAACCAAATCAAAACCCAACGAGGTCTTCACGACAGAGCAATCACAAGATTCAGAAATATTTCAGGGGGCCACCCCTTGGAGTCTACCCGCAACGAAGTAAGCAAGCTCCGAGACGGGCTCAAGGTTTGGCTATACGGCTGTGAACGACTGGGAACCCAAAAGTGTGGCTGGGCTTGTCGACACCGCGGAATCGTGTCCCGATCCTAAACAGTACAGTGTGCTCCTCGCACAATCGTAAATACATAAGTAGCATGGCATAAGTACAGGATCGTAAATAAAACCTCAAACTAGTTTGTGGCCCCAAGAAATAAGACGGAATCAAGCTCTGGCTAAGGGGGGCCCATACTCCCCATATGTGGATAGCGCGATAAATCAAGGAACAGGTATCAAGTACTCGGGGTCCTACGGGACACAAGTGGGCGTTCGGAAACCAAATGTTATCTATCACCCACCGATGCCTCTGCTTACTTCAATTTTAGTTGTTAAACAGGAATTAAAGTGAACAATAAGTAAAACTATGATCATCTCCAACATCAACATGCGGCAATACATCAACAACTGTGGCACTTGACGACACGCAACAGCACTTGAGCAAGCGACTACGACGCGCAAGTCCAACTATCTACCAAACAATAGGTAATAGGATGTGTCCGAGGCAATATAGGGCTGCAAGGGATATCACGGGTACGGAAAACTAGAGCATCGCAACACAGATAGCAATAGATCAACAGGAGGGAGTAAATACTATAAAAGTAAGATAGGTAGAAAGGGGGAGATGCTCGCCTGAAAACATTGTCGAAGGGTTCAACCGAAGATCGGGGCGAAGCTCACATCAACTCAACGGCCTTATCCGCGAAGAACCAAAACACTAGAAGAAACACCGGATGTAGTATTTATTACAACGGCAGAAGATCGGCATGATGCATGTATGATGTATGGCATGGCAAAGATGCGATGCGATTAGGTCATATTAAGTGGAACCGGGGTTCCGACAATTAATTAAATGGTTCAAGTTATTTAGAACCCCCGCAATTTAGATGTTGTTTTAACATGGCAAAAGATAGCACCGGTTCGCTACACAAGATTTAAATGAGGCCAATATGAGACTAGATTTGCCCGCATATGAGCCCCATATTTAATTATTAGGTGATTCGGCATAAGGCCCCCAAACCACATGATATGCATGCGAGATGGATGATTTAATATGCAGCAATTGTATTATATTATAAAATAGGGTTCTCGTATAAGGGTCACACATTAGGGGTCTTGACGAACTTGAGGTTCCGGGGTTCGGGGTCCAGGGTTCGACGGGTTCGGTCTCGGCGGGATCGAGGTTCGGACTCCGGGATCGTTCTCTCGTTCTCGGATATCGGGGGTAGTTCTTGGCGCGTCCGGGTGCGGGACTTGGGTCGGTGTCGGGGCGCGTCGGGTTCTTCCAGGTCGATGTCGTTCTTGTTGTCGCGAAGGTCTTGTCGGGTCCTCAAGTCGGGTCGGTCTTGGCTTCGGGGTGAAGGGCTTGTCGTTCTCGTGGCGATCTTTGCGTCCTCCCGGTTCGGGCCTTGACGTCCGAGGGTAGATCTTGGCGTGTCGAGGTCTCGGTGGGGTCGTCCTTAGGTGCCGGAAGGAGTTCTTGGTGCTCTGCGAGGAAGATCTTGTCGGTTCCACCCCGAAGATCTTGTGGTTCCGTGACGGAGAACTCCGGGTTCGGTTCGCGGTTCCTCGTCGACGGTTCGAGTCATGGTACCCGGAGGAGATCTTGTCGAGGAGACGACCTTGGCATCGTAGCCTCGCTCGGGATATGGTTGTCTCGGTCTTAGCTGAAGCATCTTCACAGAAACACTATACCCATCTGAAGATTGTGACCAACATCGGAACACAAGGCAAACACAGGGACACATGCACATGTACCCACGAGAACATGGGGACATGGAAAAAGTGCGGTGTCCAGCGCAGGCGCGGCCGGAGGGGCGAGATCTTTGCGCGGCAGAGAAGTGGCTACAGGACAGAGCAGCAGCGGCAGAGGACAGCCACCAACAGGCAGCACGAGCGCCGCAAGGGGAACTGGCGGGGGCGGACGCGGCCGCGGGGGCTCGCTCGGGGGCGGAAGGGAGGCGCTCGGGGAAGATGCCTGCGGAGCTCCGGCGGAGGAGGGGAGAGGCCGACGGAGGGCGGCTCGCGTCGGGCCGGCCAGGGCGGGGTCGGCGCGGCACCGGCGGGGCCGAGGCGCGGCGGGAGGAGGCGGCCTGGGGAGGCGAGGTCGCGCGGGGCATGGGGTAGGAGCGGGGCGGCGCCGGAGGACGCGCGGAGCGGCGGGGAGCAGAGGAGAAGGGCGATGCGGGCGGGACGCTGACAGGGAGGTGCGGGCGCGGCCGGGTGCGGTGCGGCGAGCGCGGGCTCCGGCGGGGGGAGCAGGGGCGAGCGGCGCGCGCGGAACGGAGACGAGGCCGCCGGCGACGCGGAGGGGGAAGCGGCGCAGCGGCGGGGACCGAGGTCGGGGGTGCATGGGGGAGCGAGCGGTGGCGGGGTGAGGGGAGGAGCGCCGGCGGCGTGCGGTCGCTGGGGTGGAGGAAGAAGGAGAGGAGGGAGGCGTGCGGGGTGAGCCAGGGAGAGAGAGGGGGAACGGCGCGTGGGGGCGGGTGTTGGGGAAGGTGGGGCCGGCAGGGTGGGTTGGTGGCGTGTGAGTGCGTGCGTCCGTGAGTGGTGTGCTGGGGTGGGGCCGGCTGGAGGGAGAGAGAGGAGAGAGAGGGGGTGGACCAGGTGGCAGGGGGTGGTTGGTGGGAATCTGGGATGGGCTGAGGTGGCATCTGCTGATTGGCCAGGGTGATGTGGAGGCTGGGTGTGGGTAGGTTAGTTGGTAGCTGTAGGAATTAGGTGGACCGATTTAAATTTCTGGGGTGGTCGTTCGGGTCATTCGGCCCGTTCGACTGCACCACTAAAATAATAAATATTTTTATTTGTTTTACAAACTCTGTTTGCAAACCGATATCAGACACACAAAAATATTCCGGGGACCCGGGGTTTGCATTTTGAAAACAAGTCGGGCGTTTTAGAAAACAAAGCAAGTTTATCTGCAAATAGTTTTATGCAAACAATGCATGATGATGACGATGCAATGCACAAATTCAACGCGATTTTCTAGTAGTGGTTTTGCGGGATGCCACAATTCGACACCACTAACAATGGATCTCGCCCTCGAGATCCGCCTCATGGTACCGGAAAGAAGGTCGGTGATCTGCATCTTCTCGCTTCGTGTAGATCCTCGCGACACCACTAACAAGAGGTCGTTGTCCCTGATCGTCGAGGGAGCACTCCGGGAACAAAAGGTCGAAGGTAGAGGTATCAACAAATAAAGCCACCTCTAACTTCAATAGGAAGAGGGAACCGATGCATTCTCATCCACTTCAATGTACACAAGCGAATAGAGTGAGTAGTCGGCATGGGGGCCAATCCATCACGCACCCAAACTATTACTCTGCACAATCAGTAGAAAAGAGTACAACCATTCTCGGAAACAGACTGAAGATCCCGACAAGCGAGGTTCGGAAACAAAGGAGTGATGCAGACTCTGCATCGGATCTAGCGTAGATGATGTCGTCGCAACGGAGACACCGGAAGCACAAACAAGGAACAAAGGAGGGTAACACCGACGAAGGATTCCTCGGTTAGCATGAAGACCAGATGTAGCAACACTGTTATCAAAGGAGGAAGCGAAACCCTGAAGGTACGACGGATCCCAACCACGAGAAATCCTGGACTCGAAGAGAGAGAAGAGAGCGGATTCAAAACACGCAGAGGTGAGAGGAGAGCAGCAGAGGGGTAAGGAATAAAATCAGACCTAATCAGAACTATCCAACCGATTTTTCAAAAATAGTTTTGACACTCTACTTCGGCCGTTAGCTAGGTTATCCTACAGGCTGGACTTGTGGGGTATCGCAACTGCTGAGCTCTGATACCACTCTGTAACACCCTCAGAATCGACCCTATGCAAGTTTTAGCAAAACTCGCCAAACCCGCATAGAAACGATTCAAAGGTGCCCACCAGGCACTTTCGTGCGGGTGGAAAACGAAGTAATAACATTACACAACAGTCCTCGATGGGACCCACATAGCAGATATATACAACAGCGACTCAAAGAGTCAAGAATACAGATATAATATACAAAGATCCAAATCACCTTGAAAATGGTAGAGCGTCCGACTACGGACAAGATGCAAATGGGGCTAAGAGCCCTGAAGAATAACCAATGGCGTCCATAACCCTGCCCAGGCCAAGCCGGAAGGGTAACCCTGCTAACGACGTCGATCTCAAAACCTGCTTAAACAAAAGGGGGTGCCGACAAAGGGCAAAGGAAAAAAAAGGAGCGTCAGTACTGAGGCCAGTACACGGCGAGACTAGAATTCGGCGGTCCTCGCCTACAAAGGTATGGTGGACTGAAGCGGCAGCGGCAGCAAGCACTAAACAACCTATAGAGACTCGATACAACTGGCGGCAATCAGAGAGGGGTAAGAAAGACCTATTCGGAACCAACCTGATACTACCACCAATCAAACCCATCCTGGCGTTTCCCCCTCGACACCGATCGAGGAAGTCAACCGAGGAACTCACACAGTTGGCAGTTTTATTTATTCAGTTATCGTTGCAGCAATTACTAGTCAGGTATAGATAATCATCCTGATAAAATAAGCAGTGGGCACTTTTAATTAACCATTCCGTTGTAGTTGCGACACTTACTAGGCAAATACAATTAACATGAGATAACCCAAAAACCCAACAGTTGTTGGTACTTTTATTTAGCCATTCCGTTGTAGTTGCAATACTTACTAGTCAGATACAATTGTCGCAAGCGACAAACCAAGCAAGCAGTTGTTGGCAGTTTTATTTAGCCATTCCGTTGTAGTTGAAGCTGATTACTAGTCATATCAGATACAAGTCAATTTATAACAGTAAACTTTAGTTATAGTTGTCTATGATCGAGATACTGTGCTCCAAGTCGTCCATAACCGCGGACACGGCTTTCAGAAAGTTTTAACCCGGCCGGGGTGCACAAATAGCAACACACACACGATCAACCTCGGAAAAACCAAATCAAAACCCAACGAGGTCTTCACGACAGAGCAATCACAAGATTCAGAAATATTTCAGGGGGGCACCCCTTGGAGTCTACCCGCAACGAAGTAAGCAAGCTCCGAGACGGACTCAAGGTTTGGGTATACGGCTATGAACGACTGGGAACCCGAAAGTGTGGCTGGGCTTGTCGACACCGCGGAATCGTGTGCCGATCCTAAACAGTACAGTGTGCTCCTCGCACAATCGTAAATACATAAGTAGCATGGCATAAGTACAGGATCGTAAATAAAACCTCAAACTAGTTTGTGGCCCCAAGAAATAAGACGGAATCAAGCTCTGGCTAAGGGGGGCCCATACTCCCCATATGTGGATAGCGCGATAAATCAAGGAACATGTATCAAGTACTCGGGGTCCTACGGGACACAAGTGGGCGTTCGGAAACCAAATGTTATCTATCACCCACCGATGCCTCTGCTTACTTCAATTTTAGTTGTTAAACAGGAATTAAAGTGAACAATAAGTAAAACTATGATCATCTCCAACATTAACATGCGGCAATACATCAACAACTGTGGCACTTGACGACACGCAACAGCACTTGAGCAAGCGACTACGACGCGCAAGTCCAACTATCTACCAAACAATAGGTAATAGGATGTGTCCGAGGCAATATAGGGCTGCAAGGGATATCACGGGTACGGAAAACTAGAGCATCGCAACACAGATAGCAATAGATCAACAGGAGGGAGTAAATACTATAAAAGTAAGATAGGTAGAAAGGGGGAGATGCTCGCCTGAAAACATTGTCGAAGGGTTCAACCGAAGATCGGGGCGAAGCTCACATCAACTCAACGGCCTTATCCGCGAAGAACCAAAACACTAGAAGAAACACCGGATGTAGTATTTATTACAACGGCAGAAGATCGGCATGATGCATGTATGATGTATGGCATGGCAAAGATGCGATGCGATTAGGTCATATTAAGTGGAACCGGGGTCCCGACAATTAATTAAATGGTTCAAGTTATTTAGAACCCCCGCAATTTAGATGTTGTTTTAACATGGCAAAAGATAGCACCGGTTCGCTACACAAGATTTAAATGAGGCCAATATGAGACTAGATTTGCCCGCATATGAGCCCCATATTTAATTATTAGGTGATTCGGCATAAGGCCCCCAAACCACATGATATGCATGCGAGATGGATGATTTAATATGCAGCAATTGTATTATATTATAAAATAGGGTTCTCGGATAAGGGTCACACATTAGGGGTCTCGACGAACTTGAGGTTCCGGGGTTCGGGGTCCAGGGTTCGACGGGTTCGGTCTCGGCGGGATCGAGGTTCGGACTCCGGGATCGTTCTCTCGTTCTCGGATATCGGGGGTAGTTCTTGGCGCGTCCGGGTGCGGGACTTGGGTCGGTGTCGGGGCGCGTCGGGTTCTTCCGGGTCGATGCCGTTCTTGTTGTCGCGAAGGTCTTGTCGGGTCCTCAAGTCGGGTCGGTCTTGGCTTCGGGGTGAAGGGCTTGTCGTTCTCGTGGCGATCTTTGCGTCCTCCCGGTTCGGGCCTTGACGTCCGAGGGTAGATCTTGGCGTGTCGAGGTCTCGGTGGGGTCGTCCTTCGGTGCCAGAAGGAGTTCTTGGTGCTCTGCGAGGAAGATCTTGTCGGTTCCACCCCGAAGATCTTGTGGTTCCGTGACGGAGAACTCCGGGTTCGGTTCGCGGTTCCTCGTCGACGGTTCGGGTCATGGTACCCGGAGGAGATCTTGTCGAGGAGACGACCTTGGCATCGTAGCCTCGCTCGGGATATGGTTGTCTCGGTCTTAGCTGAAGCATCTTCACAGAAACACTATACCCATCTGAAGATTGTGACCAACATCGGAACACAAGGCAAACACAGGGACACATGCACATGTACCCACGAGAACATGGGGACATGGAAAAAGTGCGGTGTCCAGCGCAGGCGCGGCCGGAGGGGCGAGATCTTTGCGCGGCAGAGAAGTGGCTACAGGACAGAGCAGCAGCGGCAGAGGACAGCCACCAACAGGCAGCACGAGCGCGGCAAGGGGAACTGACGGGGGCGGACGCGGCCGCGGGGGCTCGCTCGGGGGCGGAAGGGAGGCGCTCGGGGAAGATGCCTGCGGAGCTCCGGCGGAGGAGGGGAGAGGCCGACGGAGGGGCGGCTCGCGTCGGGCCGGCCAGGGCGGGGTCGGCGCGGCACCGGCGGGGCCGAGGCGCGGCGGGAGGAGGCGGCCTGGGGAGGCGAGGTCGCGCGGGGCACGGGGTAGGAGCGGGGCGGCGCCGGAGGACGCGCGGAGCAGCGGGGAGCAGAGGAGAAGGGCGATGCGGGCGGGACGCTGACGGGGAGGTGCGGGCGCGGCCGGGTGCGGTGCGGCGAGCGCGGGCTCCGGCGGGGGGGAGCAGGGGCGAGCGGCGCGCGCGGAACGGAGACGAGGCCGCCGGCGACGCGGAGGGGGAAGCGGCGCAGCGGCGGGGACCGAGGTCGGGGGTGCGTGGGGGAGCGAGCGGTGGCGGGGTGAGGGGAGGAGCGCCGGCGGCGTGCGGTCGCCGGGGTGGAGGAAGAAGGAGAGGAGGGAGGCGTGCGGGGTGAGCCAGGGAGAGAGAGGGGGAACGGCGCGTGGGGGCGGGTGTTGGGGAAGGTGGGGCCGACAGGGTGGGTTGGTGGCGTGTGAGTGCGTGCGTGCGTGAGTGGTGTGCTGGGGTGGGGCCGGCTGGAGGGAGAGAGAGGAGAGAGAGGGGGTGGACCAGGTGACAGGGGGTGGTTGGTGGGAATCTGGGATGGGCTGAGGTGGCATCTGCTGATTGGCCAGGGTGATGTGGAGGCTGGGTGTGGGTAGGTTAGTTGGTAGCTGTAGGAATTAGGTGGACCGATTTAAATTTCTGGGGTGGTCGTTCGGGTCATTCGGCCCGTTCGACTGCCCCACTAAAATAATAAATATTTTTATTTGTTTTACAAACACCGTTTGCAAACCGATATCAGACACACAAAAATATTCCGGGGACCCGGGGTTTGCATTTTGAAAACAAGTCGGGCGTTTTAGAAAACAAAACAAGTTTATCTGCAAATAGTTTTATGCAAACAATGCATGATGATGACGATGCAATGCACAAATTCAACGCGATTTTCTAGTAGTGGTTTTGCGGGATGCCACAATTCGACACCACTAACAATGGATCTCGCCCTCGAGATCCGCCTCATGGTACCGGAAAGAAGGTCGGTGATCTGCATCTTCTCGCTTCGTGTAGATCCTCGCGACACCACTAACAAGAGGTCGTTGTCCCTGATCGTCGAGGGAGCACTCCGGGAACAAAAGGTCGAAGGTAGAGGTATCAACAAATAAAGCCACCTCTAACTTCAATAGGAAGAGGGAACCGATGCATTCTCATCCACTTCAATGTACACAAGCGAATAGAGTGAGTAGTCGGCATGGGGGCCAATCCATCACGCACCCAAACTATTACTCTGCACAATCAGTAGAAAAGAGTACAACCATTCTCGGAAACAGACTGAAGATCCCGACAAGCGAGGTTCGGAAACAAAGGAGTGATGCAGACTCTGCATCGGATCTAGCGTAGATGATGTCGTCGCAACGGAGACACCGGAAGCACAAACAAGGAACAAAGGAGGGTAACACCGACGAAGGATTCCTCGGTTAGCATGAAGACCAGATGTAGCAACACCGTTATCAAAGGAGGAAGCGAAACCCTGAAGGTACGACGGATCCCAACCACGAGAAATCCTGGACTCGAAGAGAGAGAAGAGAGCGGATTCAAAACACGCAGAGGTGAGAGGAGAGCAGCAGAGGGGTAAGGAATAAAATTAGACCTAATCAGAACTATCCAACCGATTTTTCAAAAATAGTTTTGACACTCTACTTCGGCCGTTAGCTAGGTTATCCTACAGGCTGGACTTGTGGGGTATCGCAACTGCTGAGCTCTGATACCACTCTGTAACACCCTCAGAATCGACCCTATGCAAGTTTTAGCAAAACTCGCCAAACCCGCATAGAAACGATTCAAAGGTGCCCACCAGGCACTTTTGTGCGGGTGGAAAACGAAGTAATAACATTACACAACAGTCCTCGATGGGACCCACAGAGCAGATATATACAACAGCGACTCAAAGAGTCAAGAATACAGATATAATATACAAAGATCCAAATCACCTTGAAAATGGTAGAGCGTCCGACTACGGACAAGATGCAAATGGGGCTAAGAGCCCTGAAGAATAACCAATGGCGTCCATAACCCTGCCCAGGCCAAGCCGGAAGGGTAACCCTGCTAACGACGTCGATCTCAAAACCTGCTTAAACAAAAGGGGGTGCCGACAAAGGGCAAAGGAAAAAAAAGGAGCGTCAGTACTGAGGCCAGTACACGGCGAGACTAGAATTCGGCGGTCCTCGCCTACAAAGGTATGGTGGACTGAAGCGGCAGCGGCAGCAAGCACTAAACAACCTATAGAGACTCGATACAACTGGCGGCAATCAGAGAGGGGTAAGAAAGACCTATTCGGAACCAACCTGATACTACCACCAATCAAACCCATCCTGGCGTTTCCCCCTCGACACCGATCGAGGAAGTCAACCGAGGAACTCACACAGTTGGCAGTTTTATTTATTCAGTTATCGTTGCAGCAATTACTAGTCAGGTATAGATAATCATCCTGATAAAATAAGCAGTGGGCACTTTTAATTAACCATTCCGTTGTAGTTGCGACACTTACTAGGCAAATACAATTAACATGAGATAACCCAAAAACCCAGCAGTTGTTGGTACTTTTATTTAGCCATTCCGTTGTAGTTGCAATACTTACTAGTCAGATACAATTGTCGCAAGCGACAAACCAAGCAAGCAGTTGTTGGCAGTTTTATTTAGCCATTCCGTTGTAGTTGAAGCTGATTACTAGTCATATCAGATACAAGTCAATTTATAACAGTAAACTTTAGTTATAGTTGTCTATGATCGAGATACTGTGCTCCAAGTCGTCCATAACCGCGGACACGGCTTTCAGAAAGTTTTAACCCGGCCGGGGTGCACAAATAGCAACACACACACGATCAACCTCGGAAAAACCAAATCAAAACCCAACGAGGTCTTCACGACAGAGCAATCACAAGATTCAGAAATATTTCAGGGGGCCACCCCTTGGAGTCTACCCGCAACGAAGTAAGCAAGCTCCGAGACGGACTCAAGGTTTGGGTATACGGCTATGAACGACTGGGAACCCGAAAGTGTGGCTGGGCTTGTCGACACCGCGGAATCGTGTCCCGATCCTAAACAGTACAGTGTGCTCCTCGCACAATCGTAAATACATAAGTAGCATGGCATAAGTACAGGATCGTAAATAAAACCTCAAACTAGTTTGTGGCCCCAAGAAATAAGACGGAATCAAGATCTGGCTAAGGGGGGCCCATACTCCCCATATGTGGATAGCGCGATAAATCAAGGAACAGGTATCAAGTACTCGGGGTCCTACGGGACACAAGTGGGCGTTTGGAAACCAAATGTTATCTATCACCCACCGATGCCTCTGCTTACTTCAATTTTAGTTGTTAAACAGGAATTAAAGTGAACAATAAGTAAAACTATGATCATCTCCAACATCAACATGCGGCAATACATCAACAACTGTGGCACTTGACGACACGCAACAGCACTTGAGCAAGCGACTACGACGCGCAAGTCCAACTATCTACCAAACAATAGGTAATAGGATGTGTCCGAGGCAATATAGGGCTGCAAGGGATATCACGGGTACGGAAAACTAGAGCATCGCAACACAGATAGCAATAGATCAACAGGAGGGAGTAAATACTATAAAAGTAAGATAGGTAGAAAGGGGGAGATGCTCGCCTGAAAACATTGTCGAAGGGTTCAACCGAAGATCGGGGCGAAGCTCACATCAACTCAACGGCCTTATCCGCGAAGAACCAAAACACTAGAAGAAACACCGGATGTAGTATTTATTACAACGGCAGAAGATCGACATGATGCATGTATGATGTATGGCATGGCAAAGATGCGATGCGATTAGGTCATATTAAGTGGAACCGGGGTCCCGACAATTAATTAAATGGTTCAAGTTATTTAGAACCCCCGCAATTTAGATGTTGTTTTAACATGGCAAAAGATAGCACCGGTTCGCTACACAAGATTTAAATGAGGCCAATATGAGACTAGATTTGCCCGCATATGAGCCCCATATTTAATTATTAGGTGATTCGGCATAAGGCCCCCAAACCACATGATATGCATGCGAGATGGATGATTTAATATGCAGCAATTGTATTATATTATAAAATAGGGTTCTCGGATAAGGGTCACACATTAGGGGTCTCGACGAACTTGAGGTTCCGGGGTTCGGGGTCCAGGGTTCGACGGGTTCGGTCTCGGCGGGATCGAGGTTCGGACTCCGGGATCGTTCTCTCGTTCTCGGATATCGGGGGTAGTTCTTGGCGCGTCCGGGTGCGGGACTTGGGTCGGTGTCGGGGCGCGTCGGGTTCTTCCGGGTCGATGCCGTTCTTGTTGTCGCGAAGGTCTTGTCGGGTCCTCAAGTCGGGTCGGTCTTGGCTTCGGGGTGAAGGGCTTGTCGTTCTCGTGGCGATCTTTGCGTCCTCCCGGTTCGGGCCTTGACGTCCGAGGGTAGATCTTGGCGTGTCGAGGTCTCGGTGGGGTCGTCCTTCGGTGCCGGAAGGAGTTCTTGGTGCTCTGCGAGGAAGATCTTGTCGGTTCCACCCCGAAGATCTTGTGGTTCCGTGACGGAGAACTCCGGGTTCGGTTCGCGGTTCCTCGTCGACGGTTCGGGTCATGGTACCCGGAGGAGATCTTGTCGAGGAGACGACCTTGGCATCGTAGCCTCGCTCGGGATATGGTTGTCTCGGTCTTAGCTGAAGCATCTTCACAGAAACACTATACCCATCTGAAGATTGTGACCAACATCGGAACACAAGGCAAACACAGGGACACATGCACATGTACCCACGAGAACATGGGGACATGGAAAAAGTGCGGTGTCCAGCGCAGGCGCGGCCGGAGGGGCGAGATCTTTGCGCGGCAGAGAAGTGGCTACAGGACAGAGCAGCAGCGGCAGAGGACAGCCACCAACAGGCAGCACGAGCGCGGCAAGGGGAACTGACGGGGGCGGACGCGGCCACGGGGGCTCGCTCGGGGGCGGAAGGGAGGCGCTCGGGGAAGATGCCTGCGGAGCTCCGGCGGAGGAGGGGAGAGGCCGACGGAGGGGCGGCTCGCGTCGGGCCGGCCAGGGCGGGGTCGGCGCGGCACCGGCGGGGACGAGGCGCGGCGGGAGGAGGCGGCCTGGGGAGGCGAGGTCGCGCGGGGCACGGGGTAGGAGCGGGGCGGCGCCGGAGGACGCGCGGAGCAGCGGGGAGCAAAGGAGAAGGGCGATGCGGGCGGGACGCTGACGGGGAGGTGCGGGCGCGGCCGGGTGCGGTGCGGCGAGCGCGGGCTCCGGCGGGGGGGGGGAGCAGGGGCGAGCGGCGCGCGCGGAACGGAGACGAGGCCGCCGGCGACGCGGAGGGGGAAGCGGCGCAGCGGCGGGGACCGAGGTCGGGGGTGCGTGGGGGAGCGAGCGGTGGCGGGGTGAGGGGAGGAGCGCCGGCGGCGTGCGGTCGCCGGGGTGGAGGAAGAAGGAGAGGAGGGAGGCGTGCGGGTGAGCCAGGGAGAGAGAGGGGGAACGGCGCGTGGGGGCGGGTGTTGGGGAAGGTGGGGCCGGCAGGGTGGGTTGGTGGCGTGTGAGTGCGTGCGTGCGTGAGTGGTGTGCTGGGGTGGGGCCGGCTGGAGGGAGAGAGAGGAGAGAGAGGGGGTGGACCAGGTGGCAGGGGGTGGTTGGTGGGAATCTGGGATGGGCTGAGGTGGCATCTGCTGATTGGCCAGGGTGATGTGGAGGCTGGGTGTGGGTAGGTTAGTTGGTAGCTGTAGGAATTAGGTGGACCGATTTAAATTTCTGGGGTGGTCGTTCGGGTCATTCGGCCCGTTCGACTGCCCCACTAAAATAATAAATATTTTTATTTGTTTTACAAACACCGTTTGCAAACCGATATCAAACACACAAAAATATTCCGGGGACCCGGGGTTTGCATTTTGAAAACAAGTCGGGCGTTTTAGAAAACAAAACAAGTTTATCTGCAAATAGTTTTATGCAAACAATGCATGATGATGACGATGCAATGCACAAATTCAACGCGATTTTCTAGTAGTGGTTTTGCGGGATGCCACAAAGAGGACCATGGTGAAGCTCAATCGGAGGTGTTAACTGGAGATCCTAAAATGGGGATGACTTTGATACTGAGAATGATGTGCAGGAGTACTTAAAAAATTACGCTAAAGCAAAAGGGTTAGTTGTGACAAAAAGAGCTCAAACATAGATGATAGTGGAGAACTAAAGTACCTTACACTTTGTTGGTCTCGTCATGGCAAGACTAAGTCCAACTTTGAAATATGTTGAAGCCAAATCCAACATTTGGGTTTGGATGTAAAGCTCAAGTCATGTAAAGTAAAATATATGTCTGTTATGCTTAAAATGGGTCGAGATTCATGGGTTCACTTGATTACTATCTCATAAACATTGTGACGTGAATATAACTTTTCTAGACAAGATAATATCAATACATCTTCTATGTAGTGTTTGCTTCGCATTCATATGGACATCACGTCCAAACATAGGGATGATACAACACATCCCTTTAATCACTGGCAGAGCTAGCATAGAATTCTAGGGGGCAAAACTGAAAAGATGGATTTTTTTTGGGGTGCGGGTGGGGTGGGGTGGGGGGGGGGTGGGGTTACTCTATTTCTTCAGAGTCTGCCCCCTAACATAGACATTGCTCTGCCACTGCCTTTAATACTCTCCTAATAATAGAAACTATGCATATTAGGAATTAAGTGGTTGCCCTCGTAGCTATACAAAGTATCAATTTAGGTAATTTGGCATGATGTTTAATAACAAATATGCTACCTCAAACAAACGAAATCACATTTTGTCAGTAGATGAACATAGCACATGTATTCTATTCTCCCTAGTAAGGTAAAAAATGGAAGTTAATAAACCATAGTAGTTCCTTGTTTTCTATCATTATCCAGCTGCTACTACTAGTTTACTCCATATAACACGCATGTTCCTCTTTTCGCGTTCTAGCATACAAGTTTGATCAGAACTCATATACATGAATCAGGTAGTGATATGCATCTATAAATACCTCAAACATGTACTAAATATTGTGTCTCACATATCATAAAATCATCAAAAGATCTACCATAGGAATTACATAAGTGACCATAATCATGTATGACAATTCATATGTTTCTTGAAACATGATAATACATAGAGAGATAGTTCAAGATACCGCCAGAAACTCATAGTATGTGGGTAGACTACTCCCTCTTCATCCAGGAGACGATGCTGGAGGAGTCATAGGAGAAACCGTGGGTTGCTCCGGCGCCGTTTGCCCATCCAATTTTCGACGAGGCAAAGTTTCCATCTTTGTTTTGGTGTCCTATAGATGATGGCCGTCTCCTGGGGAACTCACAAAGGGGTGCATATAAATAGTTGTTTTAGGTCAATACAGAGAGGCATGCGAAAGAGTGTGGACAATCCCCAATATCATAAAAATACATGGTTAAAACTATTGATATGATGCAAATATATGAGATAATAACATACTAATAAACTATAAAGTTCATGTCACCGGTTTTCCAATGATTACGACGCATTTTATTTTGTTGTGACAAGCCTTTAGCAACAATTGATCTTTTAATATGCAATTTATGTGATACAAAATTGTTAGAGTATGTCACGGTTTGACAAAATTTGGTAGTTCAATATTGTAACCTGATTCTATCTCCTTTAGGCTTTTTGCCCCGAAGTCTTCTATTACTATATAAATAGCCCAAGGGCTCACAATGTAATCAATCAATATCAATAAAATCTATATTTACGCAATCCTTCATGGTATTAGAGCCTTCGTTTCTCGACCTAGGGTTTAGCCCACCGCTTGGGCCACGCTGCCCTCGGGGGATCAATCTCGCTGGGGGCTGCGCAACTCATAGATTAGATCCAATAGATTTCATCAAAAATTTCTCGTTGGCAGTTTGACCGGCGTATCTTCTTCTTTCGCCGATCATAGATCGGATTGCCGATCGTCGCCGCATGTCATCATCACACGCCTCTACTCCACCCTCAACATCAACTCATCTTCGGCAAATCATCATCAACAAATGTGCCAAGGAGGTTCCGTGTGACGCCCCAAGGGACGCCTTCACGCATTGTCGTCGGTTTCTCCGTCCGCACGTTGCCTCCATGCCGGGTCGTCTTCATCAACATCAACCGGGACACACATCCCCAAGTACGCGCCTCACCATCAACAATTTCCGCACCTTCATCATCCGTGGTCATCATCACCGACAATATACACCAAGAATACCACATCATCGCCGGCATCACCGCTCAAGGTCTTCGTCAACGCCAACAGGTTTGTAGATGAATAAAACGGGTTTGATCCCCAACATCTACTACCTCGCCTTCAACAACACGAAAAATCTCCTGCATGTGGATGTATAGAACAGGTTGGATCCATGACATCTACTATCGCTACAGCCTGATCGCCATCGACAACCACCTCGCTATCTTCGTCCACCACGACCTCGCTATCAGAGTCGCAATCTTTTTTTATTTGCACTACTTGTGCTCAATTTTCTTCTTGCAACCACTTCATCTACTCCGGTGCATACAACACGTAACCGACCATATACGGATCCCTCCTTTGCTAATCCCTCTGACTTTGACTGACATGGCTTGTGATGGTCCCTATCTTCGCACGTACGGTATTGGCACCATTGATACGTGCCTTCGTCCCCGGTGCGCTCTCGAATTTGGCAAGCTCGACATGACGTGTTGCCTACCCCGACTACTCCAACTCCAGCTACGTCTACCTCAATTACTACGGCCAATTTATGCAAACCTCAATGACGACATCGACCACAACACCACAATAACATCAACATCACCGACTTCATCAATGACAACTACATCACCAATGGCACCAACGACCACGACTACAGCGCCCCACTCCCGGCTATATCGACATCCACATGCATCATCTTCACTCCGCGGCTTCGGATTATGCTCCAGTCAGACCGTCCACGATGTTCCTGCTGTTCGCGTCACTACCAATCCGACGTTAGAGTATGTCACGGTTTAGCAATATTTGGTAGTTTAATATTGTGATCTGATTCTATCTCTATTACGCTTCTTGCCCCCCCCCCAACCCCCCCCCCCCCCCCCCCAAAAAAAAAATCTTCTAGTATACTATATAAATAGCCCAAAGGCTCACAATGTAATCAATCAATTTCAATACAATCTATATTTCCGCAATCCTTCAAAAAATATTTCCGCAATCCTTCAAAAATCACTAAATAAAGTACTTTTGAAAACACAACTTCAATGTCCTGCAATCTTGTATTCATTGGGCAATTGCTGATCAAGAACTTGCCATAACGGAAGACGCTTGACCATGGAGTAGTTTGACCATATATCGCTTGAAACGGTTTGTTCGATTCAGCCGCTAGCTAATTATACCCGGCCCTTTAGCTTGGTCTACCAAACTTCTCTTCGTACCCAACAAAACACAGTCGTCACGTCGCCGGCATATTTGGCACATGCTTGCTTGATTCGTGCATGTCTTTGCTCGTTCTTTCCAGAGACCCAGACCGCACGTACGTTTCCTCTCCATGCGAGACGACTAGATCGATTTTGCACGCGATGCACGACCTCGTACGATACGAACTCGACGTCGGCCGCCCGCCGTCCGTCCCCGTTTCGCTTCCTACCGTACGTACTGGACCCCGATTGCCCGTCCGTTCACGTATTACCAAACCTGGGTACGTACGTGCCGGCGCACGTACGCTAGCCAGCTTCTTCGTGCATGACACAGCGCAGCGTTCACGCGCGGCTACCAATTAACTTTGACGGCCACGGTGCGTAATGGCGTGAAGACACTAGACACGCACACGCACATGCACACGCACGTGGTTCATCTTTTGCACGCGCTCGCCGGTTTGACGAAGGTTTCGCTGCGCGGCGGGGCGCTGCCGTCTTCGGATCGGCAGGCAAGCCGGAGCCGGCGCATGCAGGCAGAGTAAAGTAGCGTGTCCGGATTCTGAAAGCAATGGCGTGTCGCCATACATGTGGGGTCCGACGGTCTATGATTGGGGCGCCATGGCGGATGCCAGGGCAAATCCCGTACGTGGACAGGAACATGCTGATGCCGTCGTCTCTGCATGCATGCATGGCGGGGAGAGCTGTGACGTGGATGAACCGTGTGCCGCAGCGGCGAAGCAAACGTCCGACAAAACGAGGGGGTTGGGAAACAGTTGGTCCACGTCATGGCCCCATAAACCGCTTCTATGCTGCTGGCACACGGCTGCATCTACAAGTGCGTGTGCATCCATTTTTAAAAACATTACTATTTCATTGCCAATCAATTTGTTAGAAAGGACATTGCAGATACAAAACCTCTAGATATGTATCAGTTACTATGTTTGTGACAGAGTGCATAAATGAAAACTGTACCTACTAGTAGTATAGAATTGAGGAGATACTTATCTGAACACTGAACAATATGACCCGGTTATGACCGTGCAAATTTTGGTTGACACAATGTGAGCATATGAAAGCTGACCAAAAGTTACACGATTAACTTTTCAGCAACTTACACGACTTGTATCACGGCCTATCATAGCTACTACTACCTCTGTTCCAAAATGTTATTTTTTTCCAATAGTGCAATTTAAAATGCTAGAAAGGCTTATATTTTGAAAACGGAGGTAGTAAAATTTAATTTACCAAAACGTAATTCAATATAGAAGAAAGATAGTAGTATTTGTTTCTAGATTCATTTCTAAAACGTGTCTGGAAACATGTGAGTCTAGATAGATAAATATATGACATCCTTTTTCGGACGGATTTTATACTCACTCCGGTCTATATTAATCATCTAGATACAAATATAGCTAGTCCAAATACTTAATTAGATATATATACTACGGATCAAGATAAAGTTGTGACCATTAATATGAACCGGAGAGTAACGAAATTTACAATGGTATTTTACATTTTATAAACATTTTATCTACTACATGTATTATTACGTGGCAGGAAGAATATTAAAACAAAGAAACACGAGAACAGAAAACTAAAGCAACCAATGAGCACGCCGAGTACCGCACGAAAGCAGACGGTCGAGGTGCTGCGAGTTGGGTGACCCCAAGCAATACTCCACCTCTCCCTCTCCGTATGAAACCCACAACGGATTTCGCAACCAACTTCCTCGTCGAACAAACTCCTTTCCGTATTATTTACTCCCACACACGGCCACGAAGCAGTCAGAAAAAAGCATTAGCAGCAGCAGAGAGGATTTGGATAGCGCAGGCGAGGAGCCCTCATCGTCACCGCCGATACGCCCCCGCGATGCGGAACCCGCCTGGCCGGCACCTCCTGCGCGTCGCCAGCCGCGCAGTGCGCTCCTCCTCGGTGCTCGGCGGCGGGGGAGCCTCCACCACCCCCTCGTCCCCCGTATCCGCCTCCTCCGGCGGCCGCCCGCGTACCCGCGGCGCCGGCAGCGGCATGCTCCTGCGCGCCACCTCGCCGCCCCCGCCCTCCGCCGTCGCGGCCGCCGCGTGCTGGGAGTCCCGCACGCTGCGCCGGGACGGGGAGGACGACTGGGAGGAGGTCGTCGCCGGGGTCGAGGGGCCGGCCTCGGACGCGGCCGGCGAGGCGGACGTGGACGACGACTACAGGGTCGTCTTCTGGTCCCCGCCCACCGGGGACGAGGTCCGCGCCGCCTTCTCCAGCATCCAGGAGTAAGATTCGTTTCCTCGCCTGCGCTTAGATTGGGATTTGTCCTGGTCGTCCTCCCTTGGCATTTGTTATCCTGTTAGCGATTGGTCCGGAGAGTCAACCTTGCTCGGTTGCTCGGATGGATTGGATATTAGATTCAAAACGTATTGGAATTCAGTATGATGTTATAGTTAAGCTCCTCTTGTCGTTAGCTCCTCTTGTCGTTGTTTTGTCGTGTGCTGTTATGTGGTCGATTGGTTTATTTGCCATGATTGGATGGACTGGAGCCCAGGGGGAGTATCGTGTACTTCATTCATATCCACAGATAGAAGCCATGGGTCAATCATGAAGCCATGATTTGGTTTTAATCGTAAATAGGCTTCTTGGCATGTGCAGATGTGTCTGGTAATCTCCTTATGGATAGCATGTCTGGGTCCGCACGGATTGAGGGCATCATATCAGGGCTAGCTGAAGCTACTGAATTGTAAAACTGGAACAATAGAAAAAAAAACTCGATGTTTGCTGACCTCTTTGTACACTTTGTTTTCTTTCTGCTTGCCCAAATGGTCCCGAAAACCTGCTTTCATGTGCCAGCAGATGGTGCTTGTAGCTTTCAATAAGAAATGACCAAACTCTCTACTTTTGATGATTGTTTCCTTTTGTTGTTTTCTGCTAGCATTTGTGACACCGAGTTGATCTTTGCATACTCGTTTCTGAAGCGTAAAAGAGCAATTTTTGGATCGAGGTGGGATCAGTTTGTTGCTCTTGCCCCCATCTAATCAATTTACTGTTTTCATTCAGGGTGTTTGAGAATTCTTTTGGGGTGGATTCAGATGAAACTGAGAAACAAATAGCATTGTTGTCCACCTCAGGCTATTCTTCATCAAGCAATTCATCAGGATCAGATGACTGGGTTGAACCTGCTGCATATGTTCTCAACTCAACTGCTCTTCTGACCAGGGAACATAGGACTGTTTTGGATGCTTTCCGTCTATTGCAAAGAGACCCTAATGTTCAGGTGAATGAGACCTATCCTATTTTCATGTGCTCCAAAACTGTCTGTTGCTAGATTGTAGCATTATCAGTTACAACATGTTATGTGTGTTCAAGCTTTGATGTCGTGTTAAGTTTCTGAGCAGTTCTTCTCTACCTTGCCTTGTTAACCCTCTGTCCTCAATGCAGAAAATGGTTATGTCCTTGTCATCTGATAGGACTGTATGGGATGCTGTAATGAATAACGAGGCAGTCCAAGAATTCAGGAGATCTTTCCAGGATGGTATGTTTCACAAAATTGTGCATGGCTCAGCTTTGTCTGGCATAAGTCATACCAGCATTTACATTTTTCTGTTCCATAACTGGGGAGGATCATTTATTATCGAGAAGAATAATCAGGGAGATGTGATGTTGATGACCATGTTTATGATTGTTGTGCAAATCTTTACATTCCTTTTCTGTTCCGGATATGTCTGCATTGTCTTACTGCAATCTATCATCTTTCAGGCAAAGACAATGATAGAAAGGGATGCTCCAGTGGCCCTGCTGGAGTGCTTAAGTGGATCCTGGGAAACACCCAGGCAAAAATAATAGAATTCTTCGACAATATAATGAAGATTGTCAGCATGCTCTTCCTCCCACAAAGCGACGAAGATAAGCCCGATCTGTACAGCGATGCAGTGAAGGTGTCCTTCATGCTCTCGGTGTTTGTCTTCATCGTGGTGGCCGTTGCTCGTACCAAGTGAGCACAACAACCTGTCGACTTTACATTTCCACGTTTTCATGGCGTCTTAGTTATGGTGCAGGGAGCACATCTAGTGAGTGTAGTTTTTGTCCAGATTGATCACAGACTTGGTTTGGCAGGCCCAGAGTTTACATTGTGTGGTAACTAGTCTGAATATTTAAGCTTGCATGCAGTGTGCTTATGTCGTTCCTTTCTTGGTGCTTTTGGATACAGTGATGAGCCGTGGGATTTCAAAGTTTGGTGATTCAAGATTTCTGCAGGCCCTGTGTGAATATGTTTTGTAGGACATCCCAGGCCTTACGATTTATATTCACATGAAACTAATACATTGATTGTTACCTACTGGGCTGTAATCGTTTGATCATGTAGACTAGACTGTTGTAAGGAATTGTTTGTTAGTTTTGAGTCTGTTTTTCCCTGATGTAGCTTAAAAACGAGGGGGATCCGTCGTGTAAGGCCTTCCAAGAAGTATTGCGTTCGTTGGGTGCGCCGCCGTGTGTAGAGCTTCAGCAGCGCCAGCAAGATTGCCGGACATCAAATCTAGCCTTCACAAAGCCGTGCTAGCCAAATCACATTACTGTAGTTTCAAACGATAGAATGCTCAAAATAAAGTTCCAATGACATATCACTTGTAATATTTTGCCATGAAAATGTATATATACTCTGTAAAGTTACAATCTTTTCACATATGTTCCTTATAGTACTATCTATATTCGAATACCACATGTGGAGGGTGCAAAATCTATCCAATCCAATAATGAACAGAACAAAACTATAAACAAAAAATGCAAAGAACCAACATAGGTAGCCGCCAAAAGGTTGGTACCCTCGTCGGTGAGGATTTCCAGAAGGAGCGATGATGCTCGCCGTGCGCACGCCCTGCGCCAGCGCGCGCACGCCCTGCGCCAGCGCGCGCACGCAACACTCCACCTTGGGTATCATCCCCCCACCCACCTTCCTCGGCTACCATCTGCCGCACCCTGGCGATGTCAATCTCCTTCACCAGGCTCCCGGGGTCATCCCGGTCCGTGAGTATGCCGGACACGTCGGTGATCAGCAGCAGCTTCTCAGCGCCAATAGCGGCGGCGATCTTGCCAGTTGCCGTGTCGGCATTGATGTTGTAGGCCTGCCCGGTCTCGTCGGCGGCGACGGTGGCAATGACCGGGATGTAGCCGGAGGCGATGATGGGCTGGAGCACGGAGGGGTCGACCCGTGCCACCTCGCCGACGAAGCCGAGCTCCCCGGCGTCGGGGGAGGGGCGCGCGGTGAGGAGGCGCGCGTCCTTGCCGCAGAGGCCGACGGCTGTGGCGCCGGCGAGACATACGAGGGAGACGAGATGCTTGTTGACCTTGCCAGCGAGCACCGACTCCATGATCTCCATGGTGTGCGCGTCGGAAACGCGGAGGCCGTTGCGGAACTGCGGCTTGACGCCGGCGTGCTCCAGCGCTGAGTTGATCTCCGGGCCGCCGCCGTGCACGAGCACGAGGCGCAGGCCGACGCATGAGAGGAGGACCAGGTCGCGGATCACCGATGCCTACAGCTCGGGCGACTTCATCGCCGCGCCGCCGTACTTGACCACCACCGTCTTGCCCTTGAACCGCTGGATGAAGGGGAGCGCCTCCGACAGCGCTTCGGTTAGGGTTTGGGAGGGATACGGAGGGGAGGACGAGGGGGTGGGGCTTGGTGAGGAGCATTGCTGCGGATCACGGTGGACGGTCGTGCGTTGGGCAGGAGGACAGTGGGAGAGATTGTTGCTCGGCGCAGACGTGCAGGTTGCAGCGGAGCGGAAGACAGGATACGTGTATATACTAGACTAGATGGAACGGCGGCGGAGTAGGTTGGAGATCCAAAGTTTAGAACTTTTATTTAGGGCAAGTTTAGAACATTTATTATGTTGTGAATTGGGCCATGGATTTGGCATTCAGGAATCCAGGCCTGAATTCCATTGTTTTTCGGGGATGAGGGGGAGGTCATCAGGAATTAATTGACGCATGGAAAAGTTGGGGAGAAGTGGATCCAATTCCATGCTTCACTCATGCCCCGATAAACTTTGGCGGCTATTTTTTTATTCAAACGATGAAAATCGGTCCACCGCGCCTCTAGCTCCTCGTTTTTATCCGAATATGGCCTAAAATCTATCCGACGAACACAGAACGAAACCATCGCCAGGTTCGCCTGGGGGCGCCGAATAAAGAAAAGAAAAGAGTGGGTCAGTTCTATCAGCGACCAAAGCCGCATTCCACTCGAAGATTCGCCTACCTGGCGCTTTGCTCGCTCCTCCCCCTCGTCGTCGTTTCGTCGCCACTGGTGGCACCACCCCTTCCCGCTCCGCCGCGAACACGCCTCCACAAAAAAGAACCAGTCGTCGCCTAGCCTCTCCTTCCCCACCGAGCTTCGGATGTCGTGGTTTAGCGCCACCGGCTATTCCGCGACCAGTTGTGCGCCCAACACGCCACTATATGTTTGACGTTTTTCCTAGCTCGGCCATGGACTCTGACAACGATGAGCATATGTTCGTTGCGCTAGTGGAGGAAGAGAAGGTCGCCATCGCCGACGATGATGAAGAGCACATGATGATCCTCGCCTATCTGGCCAGCATGTATGCGCAGGAAATGAAGCCAGGTCACGGCGTCTCAACACTAGGACACCGGAAGTGCAAGCCAAGGCAGCGGATGGAGGTCTATTGCATGTTATACATCGACTACTTCGTCGACGATCCATTGCACCGGGAGGCAGTGTTTTGGCGCTGATTCAAGATGGGAAGAAAGCTCTTCCTCAAGATTGTGTATGCCCTCCGGGACTTTGACACCTATTTTAGATGTAAGAAGGACTGCACCAGCATGGTAGGATTTTCCTCGCTCCAGAAGTGGATGGTGTCTATGAGAATGCTTGCATACGGAGCTTCCGGTGACACACAAGATGACTATCTCCGTATGGTCGAGTCCACCGCCATCAATTGTTTGTACAGGTTTTGCATTGTAGTGATTGTAGTGTTTGGACCATTATACCTGAGATCACCCACAACTCGAATCCTAGCAATCAATGGAGCCAGAGGATGTCCTAGGATGCTTGAAAGTATCGACTGCATGCATTGGAAATGGAAGAACTGCCCATTTGATTGGCAAGGAATGTACAAAGGTCACAAAGGAGGTTGCAGTGTGGTACTTGAGGTAGTGGCTATAGAGGATCTCTGGATTTGGCACTCCTTTGGTATGGCAGGATCCAACAACGACATCAATGTCCTGCAATTCTCGCCTCGGCTTGTTAAGGGTCATGCTCCTCCGGTGGACTATGTGATCAATGGCCACCACTACAACAAGGGATACTACCTAGCAGATGGAAAATATCCAAGATGGTCAACATTTGTGAAGACTATCTCAAGCCCTCTTATCAGCAAACAATCCAACTTTGCCAATGAACAAGAAGCTTGTAGGAAGGATGTCGAGCGGGCATTTGGTGTGCTCCAAGCTCGATTTGCAGTTGTTCGGTTCCCCGCTCTGACCTGGTCGCAAGAAACAGATGTGCGAGGTGATGAGTATTTGTGTGATCTTGCAAAACATGATCATTGAGAGCGAGAGGGACGAGCCAATGCTTGATGAGAGTGATGAAAATATGCCCTAGAGGCAATAATAAATTGTATTATTCTATATTTCCTGTTCATGATTAAGTTTATTATTTTGTGCTATAATTGTATTAGTTCCATATAATTAGTATTTGGAGGAAAACCCTAATACAAGTGTGGAATCATAAACACCATTTAGATATCCCTAGTCTTGCCTCAAAGACTAGTTCATGTATCATTGATAGTCCTGGTTTTCTGACTATGGGCAAAACAACAATGTGTTGTGGAGTTGCTGGTGATATATGAGGTCGGGGTTGTTGGGAAAACAACAACGATGGATAAAACCAACATGATGTACCATGAAACACATCGTCAATATTATTATCGGTAGTTTCTCATAAACAATGTATTGTCTTTACTAAAAATCGTTTGCCCGCGAGACACATGTGAACTTGGGTACAATATGGATGTAGCAAGATTCTTCAAACGTTGCTCTTAAAGGAGTAATCATAAATTTGATACTTTCTCTTACCGGATGGTACACCAATTATTCACATGGGGTGCTTGTGGGAATTGCTACTCCTGACGATGGAGAGATACACTCTAGGGCCACTCATGTACTATAATGTTCGTCATCGTTTGGCAGACACGTGATCAAGTTATTGAACACATGAACATCGATAGTGCGGTATGAGTAAAGAGTACATGCCGAGTAACAGGAATAACCTAGTGTTTTGTCTTGGGCAATATAAAGTATCGACGGAGCAATACGATATGTATCAGACATAATACAATGGTTCACACGATAAAGATCTTCATACTATTTGCGGGTGTTACTACGTGTATCAAGACGCCAATAGTAATCATTATCACAGAATGAGTTCCGGACATGTCCGCAAATATTCGAACCCATAGGGCCACACACTTAAGAGACCAATGGCATTTAGAATATGTGTGCGTATGAAGATTTAGTAGAGAAGTAATTCTGAAGGTGTTTGGAGTGTCTTAGAATATATCGGAGGTGTCCGTATTAAGCATTAATGAGACGAGAGAAGGGTTCCAATAATGTCTGGGATGGTCTCAGAATGGTTCCGAGAGGTCCCGGATGATCCCGTAAGTGTCCAGAATGGTCCCGAGAGTGTCCAGAATGGTTCCGGGCATTTATGAAGGTTTTGGAAGGAGCAAAAAGTTATGAAAGGTTCCGGAAGGTACCGGGGGTGACCCGGGTCATCTTAGGACGTCCGGAAGGTTCCATAATAGGTGCAGTCACGTTGCCATAACGGGCAAGGAAAGATACTCTAGTCAAATTCGGACTTGCAAAAGGAAGCTGTTTTTGACTAAGTTTGGATTGATCTACACCTACCGAAACTCGTCCAAACTTTGGGGCTGGCTCAAGGATGACCCACAGGGTCTTGACACCCATAAAATGGCACCAAGGGGCACCCCAAGATGAGACTTTCTCTAGCGATGCTTAAGTCTGTTCGTATACTTCTAGCAATAGCTGCATATTACGATTATGAAATATGGAAAATGGATGTCAAAACAGCGTTCCTGAATGGGAAGCTAACCGAGGATGTGTACATGGTACAACCCGAGGGTTTTGTTGATCCTAAAGATACTAAAAAGGTGTGTAAACTTCAGAGATCCATCTATGGACTGAAGCAAGCATCACAGAGTTGAAATCTTCGTTTTGATGAAGTGGTCAAGAGTTTTGGCTTCATCTAGAACGAACAAGAATCTTGTGTATACAAGAAGGAAAGTGGGAGAGCGATATAATTTCTAATACTATATGTGGATTGCATATTGTTGATTGGAAACAATAAAAAATTTCTTAACACTATAAAGGAATCACCAAAGAAAAGTTTTTCGATAAAATAATTGGGTGAAGCATCTTACATATTGGGTATAAGGATCTATAGAGACAAATCGTGGTGCCTCATAGGGCTTACTCAAGATACATATCTAGAAAAAGTTTTGAAGAGGTTCAAAATAGAAGAATCCAATAAGGGATCACTTCCAATGGTACATGGCAAACCACTAAGAAAGAAGCAATGTCCTACGATAGATGTTGAGTGAATTTAAATGAGTGAAGTCCCATATGCGTCAGCAATTGTTTCAATCATGTATGCTATGATATGTACAAGACCAAATGTATTGTATGCTCTAAGTGTTACGATCAAATACCAAAGTGATCCAGGAGTGAATCACCGGATAGTAGTGAAAAATATACTTAGATACCTGAGAAGGACTAAGAATATGTTTCTCTTATATGGAGGTGACAAAGAGCTCATTGCAAGGGGTTACACCGATGCAAGCTTTGTCACTGATCCTGATGATTTTAGATCTCAATCCGGTTATGTGTTCACCTTGAACGGGGGGCGGTGAGCTAGAAAATTTCTAAGCAAGATACGGTTGCAGACTCTACAATAGAGGCGGAGTACATAGCAGCATCAGATGTTGCAAAGGAACCAATGTAGATTCATTGTGACAACAATGTTGGCATCGCTCAAGCAAAGGAACCAATGTACCACCAGAAGAACAAGCATGTGCAACTTCGATTTCATCTTATACGCCAGTTCATGCATGATGGTGACATCGCAATGTGCAAAATTCATATGGATATGAATGTGGCAGATCCGTTGACAAAGTTACTCACGCTTGCAAAGCATGGACAACACCGGGATGCCATAGGTGTTAGATTGCTAAATGTAAACTAGATTATTGACTCTAGTGCAAGTGGGAGACCGATGGAAATATGCCCTAGAGGCAATAATAAATGTATTATTTTTCATATTTCTGTTTCATTATTAAGTTTATCGTTCTATGCTATAATTGTATTAGTTCCTAATAATTTATATTTGGATAAAAACCCTAATACATGTGTGGGATGATAAACACCAAATAAAGATATCCATAGTCATGCCTCTAAGACTAGTATGTATGTCGTCAATGATAGTTTCAGTTTCCTAACCATGGGAAAAGTGACAATATGATTGTGGTGTTGCCAATGACATATATGATTAGAGTTGTTGGAGAACAACGACGATGGATAGACCCAAACATGAGATACCTTGAAACGCATCGTCAATATAGTTATCGGTTTAAATCTCACAAACATTGTATTGCCTTTACTAGAAAACGTTGGACCACGAAACACATATGAACTTGGGTACAATATGTATGTGGCAAGATTCTCCAAACCTTGCATTTAACGAAGTAATTATAAAGTTGATGCTTGTTTGTACCAGATGGTTTGCCAATCATTCACATGGTGTGCTTGTGGGAATTGATACTCCTGACGATGGAGAGATACACTCTGGGCCCACTCAAGTGCTATGATGTTCGTCATCGTCTGGCCAGACACGTGATCAAGTTGTTGAACACAGGAGCATCGATAGTACGGGATGATTAAAGAGTATATGCCGGGAAACGAGAATAACCTAGCATTTCATCTCGAGCAATTTAAAGTATCGATGAATCAATACGATATGTATCGGACTCAATACTACGATTCACACGATAAAGATCTTCGTGTTATTTGTAGGTATTACTACTTGTATCAATACACTGATAGTAGTCATTGTTGTGGAATGAGTTCCGGACATGTCCGCAAATATCCGAACCCATGGGGTCACATACTTAAGATGCTTTCAGCATTTTAGAATGTGAGTGCAAATGAAATAGTTGGATGAAGTAATTCTGAGAGGACGTTTTCGAGTGTCTCAAAATATTCCGGAAGTGTCCAAGAGATCACCAAGAGTGGACGGAATAGTTCTGAACATTGAAAGAGGATGCTAGGAATATTTTAGTAAGGTTTTGAATTAATTCGAAGGTGTCCATAAGTTAATTCGTAAAGCTCTAGAATAAATATTTATATTAATAATAACTAATAAATTATTATTTATTAATATCCCTATGGGTACCATGGGCCAAAGGGCTGCATGGGCCCACTGGGCCCACATGCGCGACGAGGAAACCCTGGCCGATTCGACTAGGGCCTTCTCATGGCCGGTAGATGGAGGAGGTGGGGCGGGGTGAGGTGGTGGGGGAGGAGGAGTCCTCCTCGGTCTCAAACCTGCCCCCCAAGTTAGTTTGGGGTGGTGAGAAAGGAGGACTCCGTATTGGATACGGACTTCCTCTCTCCTCTCTCTCAAATTAGTGGAAGAAAGGGAAAAGAAGGAGTCTTTGTAGGATACGAATCCTAGTACTACTCTCCTCTATGGAGGAGGTAATCTGACTATATATCCAGGGAGAGGGCAAGGTCAAGGACACACAAGTTTACAAGGATCCCCAAAGCCACCACCTCCACCGCCGTCAGCAGCGGCCTCTGCCGTTTCGACTGCTGGTCCTCTAGGGGTGGAATCAAGCCGAGCCGAGCCGGCTCGAGGCTCGGCTCATTAAGGCTTGACAAAAATCGAGCCGAGCCAGGCTTGGCTTGCTGCAGTTTGAAAATTGAAAACAGAGCTCGAAGCTTGACTCGAAGGGCTCACGAGCCGTGCCACAAAATCCAGCCCCGCCGCCACTCGTCCAAAAAAAACTGGTCAAAGACGCAGATCGGCCCGACCAAATCCTTCCCGCAGACGCGATTCCCCTCTCCGGTCCTCCAACCTTCGATCGCTAGGGTTAGCGCCGCCGGCCGCTAGACCCACCACCACCAAGGCACCAACCTCTGGCTCCTTCCATGGCTCCCGCTCAGGTAGGGTTAGGGTAGGGGAGGCCTCCGCCCGCCGGCCCTCCATGGGCTCTGCCTACTGGCCCTGCTCTAGTCCTCCTGCCGATCGGCCGCCGTTCAACACGAGTTGGTAGTGCCTCCACCCGCTGGCCTCCTTCCTATCCCCCTCCGGCCGCCGCCACAGCAAGGACCAAGGACGGACGGACACGGACTGCTGTCTGCTGGTCCGCTGCATCTCAATCTCAAGCTCAACCAAGGACAGACAGACGAACACCGTAAGTAATTTTTGCTCAATCGATTCGAATACCTTGCCCGCTGGACTGCTGTACTTTTTGCACTTTGCAGACACCGTAAGCTCAAGCAATATTTTTTGCTTAATCGAATATTGCTAGAGTGCTAGACTGCAGCGGTTCCTGTAGACTTGTAGTTAACCCGAGTTTATTGTTTCTTTGGTCAATGTAGTTGCTGGAATGTTTTGTACAACATAAAACTTAAGCAAAACTGATTTGGTAGTGCTTTTTTGGTCTACTTAGTTGCTGGAATATTTTGTACATCATCAAAACTGAAGCAAAATTGAGTTGGTAGTGCTTTTTTCTCTCTAGTTGCTAGAATATCTCTATTACAACATCAAATCTGAAGCAAAACTAATTTTCTTTTCTTTGTGTGGTGAAGATTCAACATGGTAGGTTACAACTTACAAAGTGACAAGCAATGGCAAGTTGGCAATGATGGTCGAGCAAGATGAAATTATGGAGTGGTGGTTCTTTTGTGGTTTAAGTTAATGTTAATACTTGTTGTTTGATTGAGCTACGGCTCCTATTCTA
Source organism: Avena atlantica (assembly GCA_910589765.1). Classification (NCBI taxonomy): domain Eukaryota; kingdom Viridiplantae; phylum Streptophyta; class Magnoliopsida; order Poales; family Poaceae; genus Avena; species Avena atlantica. The sequence continues at coordinate 235,764,399 of OU342738.1, forward strand.
TTTGTCATATTAGTATATGTAATATGTTGAAGTAAGTGCATGTGCTTGAGATGTATGTCACTCTATCGGACTAAGTGCATGTGTTTGAGATGTATGGCACTCTATTGAACTAAGTGTATGCATTCATGTGGTTGAACTTGTGATACATGGTATTGTTGTCGTTATTCATGCTTTGTGAAACTTGTTTGAATATATTCTTGCTAAATTATTGTTTATAATTGTGAAATGTTACAACTTTTAGCAATGGTCATGGAGAATATTTTATTACATCGAGCCTTCGAGCCGGCTTGCAAGCTTTGTCGAGCAGGCTTGTCGAGCCTCGAGCCTTGGTCAGAAGGTTTAGGCTTGGCTTGTCTGACCTCCGAGCCGAGTCGAGCCCGAACCAAGCCTTGTCGAGCCCGAGCCGAGCCTCGAGCTTTAAGTCCACCCCTATGGTCCTCTTACTCTTCCCCGCGTCGTCATCTTTGTCGTGTGGAGGAGATCTTCACCAACGCCCAGAGCAGCTCCTCTTCTACCCCATCTATATCTAATCTTGATGGGCGACGGAGTGCTACCGGATCTTCATCGACATGTTCCCGCTTTGTTCACGAGTTCTTGATCTCGCCTCGATGCGGTGCCATTCTTGTTGCACGTGTGGATACCGGTGGAGGTGCGACACTTGGAGCACTAGAACTTCGGAGCCATTCGTGGGATAATACATCTCCTCGTGACTCGCAAAGGCTTGTTGCAGGGATCGACGCACGACTGATGGCAACAAAGGCTGTCACTTTTCATTGGGACTCCAAGTGCAGAGTGTTGCAGCAAGCGTCTTTTCCATACAAGGGTGACTCGAGGGTTTATATCAAACTCTCGGGTAATTGGATGGATATTCTTATCTTCAAGCAACCTGTAAAGTAAAATAATAAATTGCAGAAATTAAAAAGGATAGTAGATGCAATAGAAAGGTGTTTCTTATGATAAAAATCGGACTGGGGTTCATGGGTTCACTTGTCTACTCTCTTTTTTAAGTTGTGGTGATCACAAAACAATTCATCAATGATAAAGACTCATGGAATTTTCTATATGTATTTGATAAATGAATTAATATGGGCATCACATTATAATATTGAGATGGAATACATCTCTCTCTTATACTCCTCGAGAAAGGGAAATCTCCATGCAATCTTGAATTAAGAACAAATCAGAGTATAGCTTTAAGCAATAGTACATGATGTTTGAAATACAAATATGCTACCTTGATCTAACAAGGTTATCAACTATCACAAGATTACTATATCACATGATTTCACTTTATCCCTAGTGAGGCAGCAAAAGAAAGGTAAAAACCAAAGTAGATCTTGAATATTATTTGTCACAATTCAATCTCCACCCCCATGCTATTCCACCTAACACACACTTCTCCCCATACAAGTTCTTGCATACAAGTTGGATGAAAACAAGCAATTAAGAATGGGGTGCATGTTATGCATCTATCAAAACATATTACACAAAATAGATTCCAATCTCAAATATCTAATCATAGAACAAAGATCCACCACATAGGAATTATAAACATGGCCATAATCATGTAGGGCAGCTCATATGGTACTAGATCTATGAAGAACAAGAGAGAGAGATAGAGAGAGATCAAGCTACTGCCACAAACCCATAGCCCGGAGGTGGATTACTCCCTCTTCATCATGGTGTTGATGCTGGAGATGTTTGAGAGGGTGGAGATGTCCCCGGAGGTGGCTCCGACCGAGTTTCCCCCTTTGATCTTCCCTGGATCTGCCTTTGTTTGGTGGTATTTTTGCATGTGGTGTGCTCCGGTGTCCTCTGTCTCGAGGATGCTCCGGGGGTCCTTATATAGGGATTTTTTTAGGTCAAGATAACTCCATGGGCGTAAGAATCGAGGCGATCAGATAGTCGAGGAGGAAACGAGCATGGGTGGCGTGCCCACCAGGCCTGGGCGCGCCACCTAGGCTCGTTTGGCCCTCCTGGTGAGATTCTCGTGCACCAGATGCTTCTCGTGGATAAATATTGGCACTCCCAAAAGTTCAAGTCCATTTGACTTCATTAAGGTCCTGGAACATCAAAAATATTGAAAACAGGGTTTTTCTGCCCTGCAGGGTTATAGCCAAATAAAGGGGATCATTGGTAAATCACCAAAAATCAATATAAAATATGGATATAACATTATATATGATGAAAATATGTGGGAAACATGTTAACAAAATACAAAGTTCATGTATGCATTTTACATGCATCAACATCCCCAAGCTTAACCTATGGTCATCCTCGAGCATGAAGGTGATAAAACTAAACGTGGAATTTGGAGTCTGGCACCTTTGATTCCTTCATCATTATGTAGAGTTCATAGGCTCAATTCTCTTAAATGAAACATAATATGCAAGTGTACTATCAAGTTGTATATTTTACACATATATAAATATGTTGAAGAATAAGAGATGGTGTGATAAAACAAATGATGAACAAAATAAACTTTCAAGCACACTTTGATGAACCTATAGAATTAGAGACTCTTTCCAAGATTGGCATTGGTTTTTCATGCCTTTTTTTTGGGCTACTTCTTAGTTTCATGCCCTTGACTAGAAGACTCACTTCTTAGTTTTATGTCTTCTCTTCAGATGTTTTAAATCCCGTAACAAAAGTAAGCATTGAATATATACATGTTCATACTCCATAAATAATATAAAATAATATTTTGAGCTATGTAGTTCATGTCAACAATACTAATAAGGATGGGGTTCCAAGTATCTTTTATTTTTAAAGCTTCATATGGTTTATGTGCTAAACATCTTACAAGTTCATTGTTTCATGCACCTAGTCCATGACCTTGCACTCCTCATGCTACTCAACTTAGGCCAGTCATTGTATACTCATGTTGATCTATGAAACCGCATCACTGAAGTACCTCTTGCCCCTGTGTAGCTACATGCCCACTTTTTGTATTTATTTGCTTATCCATTCATTTATTAATTTATTATAAAAGATAATGTAATTCCTTGGTTGTGTTCAAGGTGGGAGGGGGCAATATATCTACCCCATAAGTACAAGAAAAACAAACATATGAATCATATCTACAAGGATCATCATGTTATAAGTTTCCACCATGTCATGCATGGTTTTGACTAGCGGTTCAGGAGCGTTTTATACCAACACGCCTAATCCAGTGTGCACACTTCATTTCACATCGATGCAATCCATAGGTAGAACTTAAACATGATTAATATTCAACATTTTATATTGAAAAGCCGTGTGCCATGTTAACATGGTTTAGCTAACAATAACTAATAATATGTGAAGCACACAAATTTCCATAGTGGTATCACCCAAACCTTACTTTCTTATGAGCTTTAAAATACATGAAAAAGGTGTTTTAAGAGTGTTTGGAGGATTAACATACATACTATACTTATAAGCAGCTTTTTCCACAAGTAGGAGGATATGCCTAGGCTAGTTTTAAGGGGCTTGGAACAAGTCTTAGCTTGTGTAGAAAAATGCTTAGAAAAAAGAGATCTAAAGAGTGTGGCATCTAGTTTATAATGTCAATATTTATTTTCTCACCTTACTTCTTAATGTTGAACATAAATATGCACAAACAAAGGATACAAATTAATAGGCATAAAACATACCATACTTCATATAAAGTACTTGAGCTTAAGAACTAAACATAACATGAATCTCAGTTTTTGTTTTTATCTCCCATTTTCTTTTATTCCATGGCATTATTTTTAAATTTAATCTTATTAAGGTAAATCTTATTTTCATTAGCTGATCAAACATTTTATAATAATGGTGGTGGTATTTTTAATGCAAAGCAAAAGTAAAAAGATAATACCGACGCTCCAAGTTTCTGCGATAGTTCTATGTTGCTTAAAAACAAAGTTTAGAGGTTTGCAAACCGAGAGTTGAGTAGGTCCAGTGGGGTTCCTTGGAAATCCCCAAGCTTATGGTTTTCACCATCCTTGGATTGCTCTTGGTGTGATGTTCCTCTATTCCCTGTCAAAAAACTTCAACACAAAACTTTTTCTCCCATCACTTTTCTAAGAGGTGACATTAGTGGCACAAGAGTATAATAGTTGCTGCATATATATCAAAGTAAAAATTATTTCAAAATGTTCCAGCAAGCATATAATGTTCCTACATATTCCTAGCATATAATATGACTCATACAAATCATTTTAGAACACCTGGGAATGGTTAAAACAAAAACATGTCAGAATCTGTCCAGATTTTTAGTAGCATCAAAACGAATTTCTTTCGACCACTTCAACATGTCAGAAATTTTAGAAAATTTTCATGCATACATAGGATGAAAATTTGTAAATTTTATATAAATTTTAGTGCAATAGGAGTTACAGAAAAAATTAGAAAATTCTTGCACTGAAAACTGTTATGTAGAAATTTGTTGCTCCATGTGTTTAACAACGTTTTAACATCCAAAATGGGTTCCACTTGGCACTTTATTAAAAATTACAGAAAACAAACTAAAATCTTGTGAGGAAATTGAAACTTCACATTTCCTTCGTTTTTTTCAATGAGTGCACCTTTGGTTCTAAAAAAAGGGTCTACCGAGTATTATAGGACTTGAGGTATTGCTCCCCATATCCATGACAATAAAATCAATAGGCACAAATGTCATATGTAATTCAACCATAATATCTTGAACTTTTCCTAAAGCATATTTAGTTGAATCATCAACAAGTAAAAGATCTATTGATCATTTTTCCATAGGTTTCAGATCAAGTAAATCATATAGTTTTTTAGATAAAACCGAGACACTAGATCCTAAATATAGAATAGCATGACGTGTCTCTTTCCCAATAGTGAATAATACCTTGGGGATCCATACATCCCCAATATTAGGTGGTATCATAGCTTCTCTATTTGATCTTTCAATATTTTCTTTTATAACATAATTTGCTCGATAAGAACCAAATCCTACTTGATGACCATTAAAAGCTGGATCATTAGAATTTTTTTTGCAACAAGTTAATGAGTTCATGCAAGATACATTTATCAATATCAATTAGAGGTTCTTTTGTTTCAATTATCATTTTAACTTCTTCTACTTGTTTATCATTTGTTGGTTCTTTTTCATTTTCAATCATAGTAGTTTCTCTATCATATTTCAATGGTTCTTCCACCACTTGGATCTTGAGTTGTGATAATAGTGGTTCAAGAAAATCATTATAATTCATTATAAGTTTCTTCCAAAGATGGTGTACTTGTTGTGATGGTAATAGAGTTCATACCTATGGCTGGTGGTCCTTGTGGTTTTCATGCAGACGTACTTAACAAGGTTGCTTGATTATCAGCGAGTTTTGATAGAGCTTTATCCAAGCCAGCTGCTTAGTTTTGTAAACCTATACTATCCGAACTTATGGATGAAAGTGACTTATGAAGTTCTTATATCATGGTGGAATGTTGAGCTACTTGTTTACTAAGATTTTTACTAGGCTCATGATGTTTCTCCAAGTTCTCATTAGCTTGTGGAATTGTGGTAAGTTTCCATTTATTTTCATTAGCATTAGGATATGGAATAAAAGCGCGGCTGCCATAGTTGTTTGGATCATAAGGTGTTCTGCCATATGAGTTATTGTAGTTTCTCCCATATCCATTACTATCAAAGTTTCTTATGTAGTTGACATCTACACTTTCATTGGTGTTTGTTACTAATTCTTGTATAGGAATATTATCGGTATTTTTCTTAGATATGTAGGGAAATATGGCATCAAGTTTACTTCCTGTGGATTCTATTTCTTCAATGGAGTTAACTTTCTTAGATGTGTTTGGTGCTCTTTCAGTATGCCATTGGCTATGGTTGTGGATCATGCTTTCTAGGATAGTTTAGCTTCAGACATAGTTTTACTCATAAATACACCCCCGCAGCAGAATCTAGAATGCTTATTGACATGATATTAAGGAAATTATAAAAAGAATGCAATATGGTCCATTCATTCACTCCGTGTGATGGGAAAGATCTAAGCATGTTTTTAACTCTCTCCCAAACTGTTGCTACATGTTAATTATCATTTTGTCTAAATGATAGGATGCTATTTCTGTTTTGTAGGATATTAACAGGTGGGTAGTATTTCTTAATGAAAGATTCTTTTAAGTCATCCCAAGAGTTTATACTAGCAGTAGGAAGTGATAATAACCATTATTTAGCTCTACCTCTTAGTGAAAATGGGAATAGTTTGAGTTTGACAATGTCATTTTCCACATTTTTAAACTTATGCATACAAAAAATTTGACAGAAATCATGTAAATGCATAGAGGCATACTCACTATCACTCCCCCAAAATTGTTCTCTAGTTATAAGATTTAAAATACCAGGACTTACTTCAAAACTTTCAGCAGTAATTTCAGGAGTGGTAATAGGTCTAGCTAGGAATTGATCATTAGGGGTGTTTGCGTATTCACAAAGTTTTGTTCCTCTTTATCCCATGTTTGCAAATAGAAAATTTATACTAATTTTTATGTGTTTTTGTGTTTTAAGGAAAACATAAAAAGTCTAAAAACAAGACAAAATAAAATACTTTAAAAATCTAAAAGGAGAAGAAAACGCACACAGTGGTGCAACCTCCCCAATCTTGGGTTGTTACACAAGTTGATGAAGATGACGGTGCCAGAAAATAGTCTAGCACTTGTCGTGGGAGTTTCACCACACTGCAACCACTATGATATGTATCCACTAACTCCCCGACAACGGCGCCAGAAAATAGTCTTGATGGCAACAAAGGCTGCCACTTTTCCTTGGGACTCCAAGTGAAGAGTGTTGTAGAAAGCGTCTTTTCCCCACAAGGGTGACTCGAGGGTTTATATCAAACTCTCGAGGAATTGGATGGATATCTCCCTCCTCCTCTTCAAGCAACCTGTAAAGTAAAATAATTTGCCTTGTGTCCCCAACTCCACCAAGTGGTTGTCAAACACAGGGTTTTGTATTAGTAATATGAAATATAAAGTATAAAACAAAGTAAAGTAAAGTAAAGAAATACAGTCTAGATGTTATGGAAGATAGTAGAGTTATTTTTGAGTTTTTATGAGTGCAAGTAGGGAAAGTATTTTTGCATTTTCAAAACAATAAATTGCAGAAATTAAAAAGGATAGTAGGTGCAATAGAAAGGTGTTTCTTATGATAAAATCGGACCGGGGTTCATGGGTTCACTTGTCTACTCTCTCTTTAAGTTGTGGTGATCACAAAATAATTCATTAATGATAAAGACTCATGGAATTTTATATAGGGATTTCTATTTTCATGCCCCTGGTTCGTTAGTTGTACTCACTTTTCCCCAACCGCTTAGTTTTTCCTCACTTTTGTCCAGCTCCTATTATGGAACTCTCACATCGGTCTAAAACTCGCTCCCCATCGGGCCCCGTTAGTAGACCCTCGCTATTACGTGCTGACAAGTGGGGCCGCATTCAGGTGGGTCCCGTAGTGGACCCTCGTCGTTACATGCTGACAAGTAGGACCCCCCTGTTATGTGGTGACAGGTGGGGCCATGTTCAGTCGGGTCCCGTAGTAGGACCCCCCATGGTGTGGGGTCGGCTTGTTGGGAACGCGTTTTGGGGGATGTGGTGTGAGACCATGTGAGGCGCGTATGGTAGTTACATGTAAGACCCCACCTTTATAAAGGTAAAGGTCCTTGTGATTTCAATGATAGTCCCTTTATAAAATGCTAGCATCTACAGTTTAAGATGAAGTACACAGATACAAAGGTCATTATTACATCGTCATTCCAGAGATAACATAGTCTTTTACAACTCCATAGCCATAGGCTAGTACAAGAGTTTAACTTAACAATATAAATAAAAGTCTTCATCTTCATGTGCCACATGCAAGGATGTTGAGTGTAGACTCATAACCCTAATCCTCATCAGAGTAACCTGCAACATCACAAGTTACAACCACAGTGGGTCAATACATTGGAATAGTATTGGCAAGTGATACCTTAGTAGAATAATAGTATCTAGTTTCTACATGAATTTGGCTAAGTGTAGCTTAGGCTTGATTTTCTCAAAATAGGTTTTACCTATCAGTTGAAAACACTAAGTTTTTGTTTGGCAAAAACTCCCAAGGAACCACCAATAGACATTGGTGAACCTTCACCCTTGTTCAACCACAAGTTTTAACTTAGAAATTGGGATGAGGAGATTCTTGATAGCTTCCATGTCTTGATGCTCAATTTGTCCATTTCCGGGGGACACGACTAAGTACTTAGATTCTTCCTTCTGCAGAGGTGGTGCACTTTCCCCACAAGACTTGACTTTCATCAAGACAAGACCTTTTAGAAGCCTTCCCTTAGACCAAAATGTACGCGTTCCAAACCTATCATCCCTCTACCACCAAATATCCATTTGGCTAAGTTATTGCAACCTATTTGATCCAGGCAGAGCCCATAATGCCATGTGGCTGCACTAGAAGCTTCTTAACATATGGAATCTCAAATACCTTTGTTCCTGGGTGGCTTTCCACAAGTGTGATACACAAGGTAAACCATAGATATGGGCCTTGTGTAACCACTCAACACAACCCAATCAACCATTCCACCCAGATGATTCATTCACTTAGTTGTTTTATTAAGCAAAACCCAAGTCAATGACTTAGAAATAGTTTTCCATAGCATATGTATATAATCCACCCTTTGTTACTATAAGCTAGGCTAAGCATGGAAATAGCAAGTATCTTAACTTAGAGAAAATACTAACATTTCTACAACTACTAGGATTTCCCAAGCATAGCATATAGATACTTAGTAAAAATTATCATGCAAGCCCTATACAAAATATCACTAATGCATAGTCAAAATATTGGGACAAAAGTATGAAGCACCACTTGCCTTGGTAGTTGGGGGAGTAACAACAATCCTCACAGTCACAATCACCACTAGCACCAAAATCTACACATAAAATGATAGCACCAAATTCATATTTCAAATAATCAAGCAAAAATATATGAATGCATGCAAATGCCATGTGAGGATTTTTATAAACCAATCAAGACAAGTAAAACAGTACTGAACAATAAACTAAATAATTATACACCAAATAAATTTAAATTTCCTTAAAAACATTTTCCAAATAATTTTTATACACAAAATAGGCCTACAAATGTATAATCATAAAATTCCATTTTAACAGAAACAAAATACAAAACTAAGCCCATATATGTTTAGGATTTATTTTTGTGATTCCAATGGTATCTTATTTGCATTTTTTGGGTAAGCAGAACAAAAGTTATGAATTTTACAAGTTTAAATATTCAAAAATCATTTCTAGAATTTTAAACAGACAGGCTAGGCCACGTGGACTGTTTTTATTGGCTGATAACGTTTTGCACGGATCGAGCAACGAGGGCCATTGGATTTAAGTGACAGTGCACGGCTAGATCTGCTCCTACCGTTTCGATTAAGTGATATAATCTTGCCCCTTAGATCTAGATCTAACGGCGCTGGCTCACTCGACCATAGTCTGGCGGCACTGGCGGCGGCGACGCACTATCAGTGGCGTTCCGGCTACTACAGGAAGCAAGGTTGAGGGGACGTGGCTCACTAGGTTCGCGGCGACGTGCTGATGCTCGAGGTGGTCTTTGCAGGGACAGGGGCGCACGAGGTTGGCGTAGATTTCTCGCCGGAGTTCCTTCTGGCGACGGCCGCTTCTGTTCGTCGTTGTTTGCGAGGGTACATGTCATGCCAAGGCAAGAGAAATGGCGTGTCAGATGCGCAAGACGATGCTGGTCACACGAGTGTCAATGAGGGGGTGACGGTCGGAAATTACCACGGGAGGTCGTCGGAGCTGAAGCCGAAGATGGTGGCGCTCAGTCGATTTCGTTACCGACGCTCTAGGGCACGCGCGGGCGAGCTAGTGCTACTCGGAGGTGCGCAAGGCGAAGTGGAGTGTGCTCGTGGGAACCAGGAGCAGATGGGTGGTCGGAGTTGCCCGAAATCGGCGTTGCAGCTCGTCGGAGCAGCGAGGTCGCGGCGAGAAATTCTCGCAGCCTGGTGGCGCTCAGGGCTTAGGGTTTGGGGGAAATGGAGAGGGGGCAGTGGGGTTTAAGTAGCGAGGCTGAGTAGGGAAATTACGCTGGAAATCAAGCGTAATCAAATGAATTGAATCGGGGAGGAAACGACAGAGAGGGCGCGGGTCCTCCGGCGCGAGATAGACGACGAGGTTGACATGGCAGTGGGGCCTGACCGTTAGTGAGGGGGTGTGTGCGGGCGGGGTGAGAAACAGAGAGGAGAGGGGGAGGTTCCCGGGTGGGCTCGTGGGCTGTTTTTGGTGCTGGGCCTGATTGGTAGCGAGGGTTTTTATTTTTTTCATTTTGCTTTTCCTTTTTCTAGTTGGATTTTCAGGAATCATTTTCAAACTAAATTCAAATGGGTTTGTTTTCAAATTACCTCTAGATTTTTGTAATGTAATTCTTTTACTTATTTGTATATAAAACCCTAATGTTTAATCTAATGCACTTGACACTTTGAAAAAAATCAAGCCTTATTTGAATATAGATAAAAAGGCATAGAATGGTTTTATTTTGAAATTTTGTTTTGACTTTTTTTGTGTAAGTTTTGCTTTCAAGTCTAAAACATTTCTGATCAATCCCAAGCATTCTATTATTTGGAAAGTAAGGATAAAATCATTGCCTTCTTGCATAAGGTAATAGGCCACAAGTTGTTTCTGTTTTGAAATCTTTATTTGAAAATGATCCAAATGCTTATGAATGCATGAATGATATGCAAACTTTATAAATCATGATTTTTGGGATGTTACAAATCTAACCCCCTTAAGGTGAATCTCGCCCTCAAGATTCGGATTGGCTAGTAAATAGGTCAGGGTGGTCTTTTCGAAGATCATCTTCTCTTTCCCATGTTGCTTCTTCCTTAGAATGATGGTTCCACTTAACTTTGCAGAATTTGATAGTCTTAGTCCGAGTAACTCTTTCTGCAGTCTCAAGAATCTTGATAGGTTTCTCTTCATAGGTAAGATCACTTTCCAATTGGACCTCCTCCAAAGGTATAGTATCCTTCAAAGAAGTCTCTTCCATCTCTAGATGGCATTTCTTTAGCTGACTTACGTGAAATACATTGTGAACGGCATACAATGATTTAGGCAATTCAATATCATATGCCACTTCTCCTTTGCGGCTCAAAATCTTGAATGGCCCAACATATCTTGGGGCCAATTTTCCTTTGACTCCAAATCTCTTCAGTCCACGAAGTGGTGATACTCTAAGATAGGCTCTATCACCCACCTCATAAGTGACTTCCCTACGCTTGGGATCTGCGTAGCTCTTTTGTGGGGACTGTGCTATCTTCAATCTGTCCTTTACCAACTTGACTTTCTCTTCAGCTTCCTTGATTAGTTCTGGCCCGAACAAGTTTCTTTCTCCAACACTATTCCATAGCAATGGTGTAGTACACTTTCTCCCATGGAGAAATTCAAACGGTGCCATCTCAATACTGGCTTGATAGCTGTTGTTGTAAGAGAATTCTGCGTAAGGCAGACTTTCATCCCAACTAGCTCCATAGTCTAGGGCACATGCCCTCAACATATCCTCTAAAATCTGGTTGGTCCTTTATGTCTGTCCATCGGTCTGGGGATGAAAAGTAGTGCTGAATTCCAATCTCGTTCCCAATGACTCATGCAGTTGCCTCCAAAAATGGGAAGTGAATTGAGTTCCCCTATCATACACAATACTTTAGGTACTCCATGTAGACACACAATCCTATTCATATACATCTTTGCTAACTTAGCACTTGTATAGGTTGTCTTCACGGGTATGAAATGAGCCACTTTAGTTAAGCGATCTACCACGACCCAAATAGAATCATATCCTGATCTAGTCCTTGGAAGTCCAGTGATGAAATCCATACCAATCTTGTCCCACTTCCAATCAGGAATAGGTAGTGGTTGCAACAATCCTGCTGTTTTCTGATGTTCCGCTTTCACTCTACTACATACATCACACAAAGCAATATGTTCGGCGATGTCCTTCTTGAGATTATTCCACCAAAATCTTTCCTTCACATACATGTACATTTTGGTGTTACCCGGATGAATGGAATACGGTGAGTTGTGTGCTTCTTGTAAAATCAGTTTCCGAAGCTCCGGATCTTACGGAATGCAGATACGTTTTCCATACCATAAAGTACCCTGTTCGTCTTCATGGAATCCTTTGGATTTTCCCTTACCAATATTTTCCTTAATCTCTTCAATTTCCTTGTCCATCTTTTGGGCTTCCTTGATTTTGTCCAACAAGGTGGGTTGAACATCCAATGACATGAGATGTCCTTTAGGCACTATCTCCAATCTGAGATCTTTGAATTGGGCACACAGATCATCTAGCAATTCTCCCTTAGTAAGGCCATTCACATAAACCTTACGGCTTAATGCATCCGCTACAACATTTGCTTTACCAGGGTGGTATTGCAAACTCAAGTCATAGTCCTTGATGAGTTCTAGCCATCTTCTTTGTCTCGTATTGATTTCTTTCTGAGTGAAGATATACTTCAAACTTTTGTGATCTGTGAACACTTCACATCTCTTTCCCAAAAGATAATGTCTCCATGTTTTGAGTGCATGGACAACAGAGGCTAACTCCAAATCATGAGTAGGATAATTCACTTCATGAGTTTTGAGTTGTCTCGAGGCGTAAGCCACAACTTTCCCTTCTGGCATTAAAACTACACCTAATCCTTGATGAGATGCATCACAATAAACTTGGAAATCCTTCTCCAAATCTGGAAGACATAAGACTGGTGCTGTCACTAGTCTCTTCTTCAACTCTTGGAAACTGAGTTCACATCCTTCAGTCCAATCAAATTTCTTGTCTTTCTTAAGTAACTCTGTCATTGGCTTAGCTACCTTTGAAAAAATTTCAATGAATCTTCTATAGTATCCTGCCAAGCCAAGGAAACTACAAACTTCTTTCACTGACTTAGGAGATTCCCATTCAGTTACAGCTGGCACTTTTGCAGGATCAACTGCTACACCATCTCAAGACACAATGTGTCCAAGAAATCCGACTTCATTCAACCAGAATTCACACTTACTAAATTTGGCATACAGCTTATGCTCTCTAAGCTTCTCAAGTATCAATCATAAATGTTCTTCATGCTCTTCATTGCTCTTGGAGTAGATCAAAATGTCATCGATGAATACGACAACGAATTTTTCAAGAAATTCCATGAACACCTTGTTCATCATGTTCATGAAGTAGGCTGGTGCATTGGTCAAACCAAATGGCATCACGGTGTATTCACACAATCCATACCTAGTGGTGAAAGCAGTCTTAGGTATGTCTTGTTCCCTTATCTTTAGATGAAAATAGCCTGATCGAAGATCAATCTTTGAGAACACATGGGCTCCTTCTAACTGATCAAACAAGTCATTGATTCTGGGCAAAGGGTACTTGTTCTTGATAGTCACCTCATTAAGTGAACGATAATCTATGCATAACCTTTGACTTCTATCTTTCTTTTCAACAAACAAGACTGGTGCTCCCCAAGATGAAGAACTTGGTTGGATAAATCCTTTCTATAGCTGTTCTCCAAATTGTTTCTTGAGTTCTTTCAACTCATCAACTGACATTTTGTAAGGTCTCTTAGCTATTGGTCCAGATCCTGGCAGCAGGTCAATCCGAAATTCTACATATCTATCTGGCGGCATCCCTGTAAATTCCTCCGAAAACACATCCGGATATTCTCTCACAATTATCACACTATCTATGCTAACCCCCTTAAGAGATTTTAACTTACTCCCCTTTGATTCAAAGTTAGACTTGAATCTAATCCTTTTATTATTTGGGGTTGTGAGTGTGACAGTATGGTTGGCACAGTCTAGCACTCCCTTGTACTTAGTCATCCAATCCATTCCTAAAATGACATCTAATCCTTGGGAATTTAGGATTATCAAATTAACGGGAAACTTATACTTCCCAAATTCTATCACTAGGTAATGACATCCCGAGTTCACTATCATTTCTCCACCAGGAGAACTTAATTTTATAGGACACACAATAGTTTCAACTGGAAGTCCATTTCTATCATCAAAATTCTCTTGATATGAATGAATTCGATGCGCCAGTATCAAAAAGAATGAGTGCTGGGACAGAATTGAGTTTGAACTTACCAGCCACAGCATCAGGTTCCTCATATATTTCTTCCACATTGATGTGGTTCACTTGTCCCTTTTGAAAGGAATTGGGCTTGTTGGCACCATCAAATTTCTTTTCTGGGCACTCATTAGCATAGTACCCCATCTTCTTACACTCGAAGCATTCAACCTGACTGAGATCTTTCTTGACAGGCTGACTTCCACTACCACTTCCACCTCCATTGTGGTGGCTCTTGTATCCACTCTTGTGGTTCTTGTACTTGTCATTATCATGACTGCGGTGATGCTTGTTTCATGATGACGGTTGTGGCAGTGGTGGTTGTTGTACTTTCCATGTTTATGGGATCCAGAGCTCCCACTATCATCATGATCGGATCGCTTGTGAGACGATCCCAAGCTGTGCTTATCAAAGCTATGTTTCCTTTTCCTGCTCTCAACATGTTTCATCTTGTTCTCCAAGATGGTATCCTTGTCACATAGTGATTGGTAGGTTGGAACATAGGCAACTGACAGCTGCAGATTCAGTTCATCATTCAGTCCTTCGAGGAATTTCTCCTTCCTCTTGGCATATGTATCAACTTCATATGGTGCATAACACGCCAGATTGTTAAACTCCTCAATGTACTCAGCCACACTGCGATGATGTTGTTTCAGGTTGTGAAACTCCTTCAAATTCATTACTCCGGATGAAATGTGAGATGTACAGAAACCATCCTAAAAGATAGCCCAAGTCACATCTTTAATGGGGGTGGTGATATGAAAATTGTCCCACCAGGTTGCTGTTGGCCCCTCTAGTAGATGTGCTGCAAACCTGACCTTCTCTTCGTCGGTGCAGCCAACGGTCACCAAGTCTTTGTTCACTAAACATAACCAGTCATTGGCCACCATTGGATCAATGGTTCCTGAGAACTTTGCAGGCCTCAGTCTTAGAAATCTGGTGAGCATGTCAAATCCTGGCGGATTATTCTAGTTGTTGTTGTTGTTGTTGTTATTCTGGTTCTGGTTTTGCATGAAGGTTGTCATCATCTGCATCAGTTGAGCTTGTGCTATCATCAACTGCTGCATCTCAGGAGTGACATTGTTGTTGCTGTTCTGGTTGGGGTTGGCACGTCGAGGAGGCATCTGTGGTTTTAATAAGGATAAGAATGAGATACCCATAGATGTTTAACATGCACAATACATCACATAGAACAAACACAATAACCAAGCATCAAAATAACATAGAATTTGAACGACAAAACAACAAGTTCTTGGAAAATGTAAACACACTATAACAAGCCATCCACATGTTGGATGGTCATTGCGACACGATAATCAAAGTACGGTAGATGAAAGATAATCGATTAGTCTACACTACTCCTCCGCATCAATCTCCTCGTCAACAAGGGTAAGACCTGCACTCTCCATGGCGGTCTTGTACTCATCAACACTAGTGGTCAAGGCCTCAATCTTAGCCCTAAGAGCCCTCTTTTGTGAACGAAGCCTCTCGATCACTCCCTGCTGATGCTCAAGCTCGAAGTCCTTGGCCTCTAACTCTTCCTTCATCTCCCGGATCTTCTTGTTCCTGTCTTGGACTCTTTTCTCCTGGCTCTTGAATTTCTTGTCTTGGCTTTCAAACTTGGCCTCCATTTCCTTGACAATCTCGTCTTGCTCCGCGAAGAGCTTGTCCTTCTCTTGAAGCTGAACCCGGAGCTCGTCATTGCTAAGCATGACGTTGGTCCTATCAGTATCTAGGTGTCTAATAAGACCCTCTAGGTCCTGAAGGTACATACGAATCGGCTCCATCATCTCTCTAGTAGCATCATCGTACTCTATAGCCTCACCCTCCTCGTTGCGTCTCCCGAAGGGGTGAAAGTAAAGACCTCTAAGCTCGGTGAAGTGTCTCCCTACCAGGCGCGCAAGTAACTCCTACATGACTACATCCAAGCCTCTCTCCTTGTCGTCATGCATCAGCTTGAAGGTGATAGCCTTCGTGGGTGGCTCTGTCTGGCGTCCCGGCTGTGTGACTCTAAAACCCCATAGGTCCTTCCTCTCAAACTTGGTGAGCTAAAGTGTCATGATGCTAGGAAGTGGAAGGTTGAGCACACTAGTGAGCTCAATGCGACGAGTACCAAAACGAGTTCCCTTGAACTCCTCGGCTGTGCTGATAACAACATTAGGCATCTATTTTTATAAGATAGATAAAAGTTAGAACCAACACAAGTAGAGAAAATTCACAAGACAAAATATCACAAGCATATCTTTTAGCAACAAACACACAAGTCATGGCATACACAAATCCATTAGAACATCAAAGGTTCAACATGACTTAAACAAATTTTGGGAAGTAAAAACGATAAGTGTGGTGGTCCAACTAACGAAGTACGTTTCAACTCTCACTCACTAGACAAAATAGCTATCAGGGCATCCTTAGTAGCCATCTGTCTATCTTGTTCACAAGACTCCCATATTAAGTTTATGATGTCTCCCCTTAGTTGTTGGTTGGTAGTCTCTAATTCCTGGGTATGCTTCTTTTCTTCTCTAAGGTCATTTTGGGTGTTGAGCATTCTGCACTTGAGTCTATCACCAAGCTCCTTGATAGCATTCCAAGCTGCATTTCTTGCAGAGTCAAAGAATGTTGTGTGCATTTCAGAGTTGGTGACCATGCAAAATCCTGGCTCCTTGTGGTTGTCTTCCTTGTTTTTGTACAATTTAAGTTTCACCCACCAATACTCTTATCCTTCATCCATTACAGGGAATCCCTTGTACACAGTTGCACCATGTATCCCCATGGTAACCATAAGGTTCTTGAGTGCCTTGGGAAATTCAATCTCACACTCCAAGGTCATGGTCATGAGTGGTCCCTTCCTCACGGATTCGTTGATGGAGTTCATATACAAAAAAAGATGAGAAAGAAGATTATAAAAGTTTACGAGAAGAAAAAGATAAGTGTAGAAATTTTTCAAAGTGTTGAATTTTTTTCCTTCGTGGTTTATTAGTCTAATCCAATCCTAGGGTCAGAATCCTACAGGCAACACAGTGCTCTGATACCATCTGTAAGACCCCACCTTTATAAAGGTAAAGGTCCATGTGATTGCAATGCTAGTCCCTAGATCAAATGCTAGCATCCATAGTTTAAGATGAAGTACACAGATACAAAGGTCATTATTAGATCGTCATTCTAGAGATAACATAGTCTTTTACAACTCCATAGCCATAGGCTAGTACAAGAGTTTAACTTAACAATATAAATAAAAGTCTTCATCTGCATGTGCCATAGGCAAGCATGTTGAGTGTAGACTCATAACCCTAATCATCATCAGAGTAACCTGCAACATCACAAGTTACACCCACAGTGGGTCAATACATTGGAATAGTATTGGCAAGTGATACCTTAGTAGAATAATAGTATCTAGTTTCTACATGAATTTGGCTAAGTGTAGCTTAGGCTTGCTTTGCTCAAAATAGGTTTTACCTATCAGTTGAAAACACTAAGTTTTTGTTTAGCAAAAACTCCCAAGGAACCACCAATAGACATTGGTGAACCTTCACCCTTGTTCAACCACAAGTTTTAACTTAGAAATTGGGATGAGGAGATTCTTGATAGATACCATGTCTTGATGATCAATTTGTCCATTTCCGGGGACACGGCTAAGTACTTAGATTCTTCCTTCTACAGAGGTGGTGCACTTTCCCCACAAGACTTGAATTTCATCAAGACAGGACCTTTCAGAAGCCTTCCCTTAGACGAAAATGGACGTGTTCCAAACCTATCATCCCTCTACCACCAACTGTCCAATTGGCTAAGTTATTGCAACCTATTTGATCCAGGCAGAGCCCATAATGCCATGTGGCTGCACTAGAAGCTTCTTATCATATGGCATCTCAAATCCCTTTGTTCCTGGGTGGCTTTACACAAGTGTGATACACAAGGTAAACCATAGATATGGGCCTTGTGTAACCACTCTACATAACCCAATCAACCATTCCACCCAGATGATTCATTCACTTAGTTGTTTTATTAAGCAAATCCCAAGTCAATGACTTAGCAATAGTTTTCCATAGCATATGTATATAATCCACCCTTGGTTACTATAAGCTAGGCTATGCATGGAAATAGCAAGTATCGTAACTTAGAGAAAATACTAACATTTCTACAACTACTAGGATTTCCCAAGCATAGCATATAGATACTTAGTAAAAATTATCATGCAAGCCCTATACAAAATATCACTAATGCATAGTCAAAATATTGGGACAAAAGTATGAAGCACCACTTTCCTTGGTAGTTGGGGGAGTAACAACAATCCTCATAGTCACAATCACCACTAGCACCAAAATCTACACATAAAATGATAGCACCAAATTCATATTTCAAATAATCAAGCAAAAATATATGAATGCATGCAAATGCCATGTGATGATTTTTCTAAACCAAGCAAGACAAGTAAAACAGTACTGGACAATAAACTAAATGATTATACACCAAATAAACTTAAATTGGCCTTAAAAAAATTTCCAAATAATTTTTATACACAAAATAGGCCTACAAATGTCTCTACATAAGATTCCATTTTAACAGAAAAAAATACAAAACTAAGCCCATAGATGTGTAGGATTTATTTTTGTGATTCCAATGGTATCTTATTTGCATTTTTTTGGATAAGAAGAACAAAAGTTATGAATTTTACAAGTTTAAATATTCAAAAATCATTTCTGGAATTTTAAACGGACATGCTAGGCCACGTGGACTGTTTCTATTGGCTGATATCGTTTCGCACAGATCGATCAACAAGGGCCGTTGGATTTAAGTGATAGTGCACGGCTAGATCTGCTCATACTGTTTCGATTAAGTGATCTAATCTTGCCCCTTAGATCTAGATCTAACAACGTTGGCTCACTCGACCATATTCTGGCGGCGCTGGCGGCGGCGACGCGGCGGCGACGCACTTTCAGTGGCGTTCCAGCTACTACATGTAAGCGAGGGAGAGGGTGACGTGGCTCACCAGGTTCGCGGCGACGTGCTGATGCTCGAGGTGGTCTTTGCACGGACAGGGGCGCACGAGGTTGGCGTAGATTGCTCACCGGAGTTCCTTCTGGCGACGGGCGCTTCTGTTCGTCGTCGTTGGCGAGGGTACAAGTCATGCCAAGGCAATAGAAATGGCATGTCAGATACGCAAGACGATGCTGGTCACACGAGTGTCAACGAGGGGGAGGTCGGAAATTACCACGGGAGGTCGTCGGAGTTGAAGCCGAAGACGATGGCGCTCAGTCGATTTCGTTGCCGACGCTCTGGGGCACGCGCGGGCGAGCTAGTGCTAGTGTGAGGTGCGTAAGGCGAAGTGGAGTGTGCTCGTGGGAACCAGGAGCAGAGGGGTGGTCGGAGTTGCCCGGAATCGGCGCTGCAGCTCGTCGGAGTAGTGAGGTCGCGACGAGAAATTCTCGTAGCCTGGTGGCACTCAGGGCTTGGGGTTTGGGGGAAATGGAGAGGGGGCAGTGGGGTTTAAGTAGCGAGGCTGAGCAGGGCAATTACGCCGGAAATCAAGCGAAATCAAACGAATTGAATCGGGGAGGAAACGATAGAGAGGGCACGGGTCCTCCGGCGCGAGATAGACGACGAGGTTGACGTGGCAGTGGGGCCTGCCCGTCAGTGAGGGGGTGTGTGCGGGCAGGGTGAGAAACAGAGAGGAGAGGGGGAGGTTCCCGGGTGGGCTCGTGGGCTGTTTTTGGTGCTGGGCCTGATTGGTAGCGAGGGTTTTTATTTTTTTCATTTTGCTTTTCCTTTTTCTAGTTGGATTTTCAGGAATCATTTTCAAACTAAATTCAAATGGGTTTGTTTTCAAATTACCTCTGGATTTTTGTAATGTAATTCTTATACTTATTTGTATATAAAACCCTACTGTTTAATCTAATGCACTTGACACTTTGAAAAAAATCAAGCCTTATTTGAATATAGATAAAAAGGCATAAAATGGTTTTATTTTGAAATTTTGTTTTGAATTTTTTTGTGTAAGTTTTGCTTTCAAGTCTAAAACAGTTCTGATCAATCCCAAGCATTCTATTATTTGGAAAGTAAGGATAAAATCATTGCCCTCTTGCATAAGGTAATAGGCCACAAGTTGTTTCTGTTTTGAAATCTTTATTTGAAAATGATCCAAATGCTTATGAATGCATGAATGATATGCAAACTTTATAAATCATGATTTTTGGGATGTTACATTACGTGCGCCCTGTCGCCTAAATTGGAAGATTTATTTTTTATTATTTTTATGATTGGCCTTTTTAAGAGCGCCTTTTCCCCTTTATGTCGCTAACAGTTGTTATTTTTTGCCCAAAAAGGCAGCGAATCTAGAGCAACTTCTCACTTCATTCATGGTTCCTTTTGGCCCTCATATTTTACCAATCTGGTAGAAAATCTAACTATCACCATAAATATGTAGATGGACAGAGCAGATGTAGATAAAACAGCTAATAAAGGATTATATAGTACGATACTTAAACCAGGTTCGACAATTAGGCTGCTCAGCAGCAGCAGTTACAAGTTTAACACACACAACAAAACAAAAGAAGCTGCTTTACAACAGCATCAACACAAGATCATTGGCGCTTCCTCCACTTCCTGTTGCCTGGTCCCTTGACCTTGGGCGCCTTGGGCTTGATCGGGGGCATGCGACCCTCCTCGATGGCCACCTTCTGGAGGTTGCGGAGGTGAAAACCGAGTGTCTTGTGCTGGGCTCTGAAGGCGTTGGCGTTCTTTGACGGGCCGCATGTCTTTACGTCCTCGGCATGCATCATGAGGGAGTTTAAGTCGATGGCGAGGCTCCTGGTGCATAAGGGACACCTGTAGACGTCGCCGGTGAAGAAGCCGTTGAACTGGATGGACTTCAGCTTCCTCAGCACCTGACGAGTCTTGGTGTCCATGGACTCGTCATCGCTGCAGATGTCGCTGATATCCACCTATTACAAAAATCAGTAGCATGCAATAAGGAAATGATTGAGATACTGTGATTATCGGGATTGATTACTTGCATAAATTAACCGATTGAGATCCCCTGATTATTCCCCAATCCCCAAATCTTAAACCAAATCGAATAATGATCCCAACTATAGATCTGTGCTAGTACTAATCCCAACTACAGATCGGTGCTAGTACTGATCCCAACTATAGACCGGTGCTAGTACTGATCCCAACTAGGGGAATTCATCGAAATACGAGATCTAACACAAGAGGATTAGCTACTGTAAAAATACCTAGCATCCACCGATTGAAAATACGAACAACCGAGCCCTAATAACACACGATCTATCATCCAACGATGGGAATAGGGGAAGAACAAAGGAAGGGGAGAAAACCCTAGTTACCTCCGACCATGGGTCGGCTAAGCTGGTGTCGAAGGGGTTCTCCAGCCTGATGTAATCGTTGTCCCCGTAGGGGTCCCAGACATGCGGGATTTGCAGGAGAACGGCGGGGGCTTGTACGGGGATGGGGTCCTCCTCGCCGGCGGCTACGACGGATGCGGGGACGGGGGTCTGGACGGGGATGGAGGATGCCTTCAATGTAGGGGTTCGTAGCATGGAAAACAAAAAATTTCTATCGCATACAAACAAACAAGCCAAGATCTATCTACTAGATTGTAGCAACGAGTCGATGGAATAACTTACCCTCGAAGATTCCAAAGTGTTTAACGAGAGCGGTTTCTCGTGGGTGATGTAGTCGTACTCTTTCCGATCTCAAGATCGTGTAGACGATCCTTCCGGCGCTGCGTTCCGGCAGCGCTCCCGCAGTCGGTCACACGTTCGGTACTCGACGAAGACCTTCCTCTCCCTTGTTCCAGCAGGCAGCGGAGGTTGTAGCACTCTCCTCGTGATTCCGGCAGCACAACGGCGTGGTACCGGAAGTAGAGGGGAGATCCCGCAGGGCTTCGCCTTAAGTCGGAGCGAGTATGGTGGAGTATGAGAGAGGGCTATTAGTGGTCTATAGATTAGACACACCAATTAGAAGGCTCTAAACCGCAGGCTAAAGCAATTAGAAGCTCTAAACCAGAACGGCTCTAAACCGGAGATTAGAGGTAGAAACTTGTGTGTCTAGAGGAGGAGGCCCTGCCCCTCCTTTTATGGGTGGAGGGGCTTGGCGCGCCAGGGAGGGAGGGAGTCCCTCCCCAACTCGGCCTAGGGCTGGCCTCCGGCTTGGAGGAGAGGAACTCCTCCTCCAAGTTGGTTTCAAACTCCTCTTGCTTGTTTCCCACAGTTTCTTGTTTTAGCCGTTTGACTTTCAAACTGGACATTTGACTTTTCTGTTTTAGGATTCAATTTAATCCTTTATTTGGGACAGCAAGAACACTTAGTACATGATGCAATCATTCCAATATGTAATGACACATTCATGTACCCCTCCCCCCCGGAGTGCCGGACAATCCGGAACCTTCTAGAACATTCCCGATGAAATCACCGGAATCATTCCCGAACTCCGAAACGGGACTTTCCTTTTATGAATCTTATTCTCCGGACCATTCCGGATCACCTCGTGATATCCCGGATCCCATCCGAGACTCCGAACAACATTCGGTCTCTTTCTCATAATACCATAACTACTCAAACAACGTCGAATCCTTAAGTGTGTCTCCCTACGGTTCGTGAATTATGCGGACATGATCGAGACACTTCTCCGAACAATAACCAATAGAGGAATCTGGAAATTCATATGGCTCCCACATATTTCTACGATTACTTTGCGATCGAATGAACCACTTACATACGATACCAATTTCCCTTTGTGTCACGATAGTTTACTTATCCGAGGTTATGATCGTCGGTATCTCTGCATACCTAGTTCAACCTCGTTACTGATAAGTACTCTTTTCTCGTTCCCGTGATATGTGATCCCTTGTGAGCCAGTCACATGCTTGCAAGCTAATTGGATGACATTCCACCGAGAGGGCCCAGAGTATATCTATCCGTCATATGGATGGACAAATCCCACTCTTGATCCATGTGTCTCAACCAATACTTTCCGAACACTCAATGCCACCTTATAGCCACCCAGTTACGGTGTGGTGTTTGATGTCATCAAAGCATCCATCCGGTAAAGGTGATATGCATGATCTCATGGTCGAAGGAATTAGGTTACTATGTATCAGAAAGCATATAGCAATTGAACTATTGAAATGACTTGATCTTTATGCTACGCTTATCTATAGGAGTATGTCCATCACATCATTCTCCTAATGATATGACCCTGCTGTTAATAACATCTCTATGTTCATGATCAGGAAACCATGATCATATATTAACCAACAAGCTAGTTTAACAAGAGGCTTTACTAGGGACTCTTTTATGTTTACAAATCACACAAGTATTAATGTTTCCTGTTAATACAATTATAGCATGGTATGTAAACATTTATCATAAGTATGAAGATATGATAATAACCTACTTTATTATTGCCTCTTGGGCATATCTCCAACAGTCTCCCACTTGCACTAGAGTCAATAATCTAGTTTCAAACCTTTGTGTATTCAACACTTATGGCTTTCCGGTGTTGTAAGTACACGTTTGCTAGTGGTCAACTGATCTCCGGATCTGACACTTCCAGGTCCGTGTGTAATTGCATGTATTTGCGTCTCTACGCATCACTCATTCTCTAATGAGATGGCTTTGTATAAATTTGGTCCTTTGGTGAGACCTTTAGTTCTTTGGGGTTAAAACATGTTGATAATATTGTCGTACAATATATCTTCATAGTATTATCCCGCTATGAACTACACCTAGTTTGATAACAAACTACTTGACACAAATGCCCTCTTTTGCTGCTATAATAGCAGTAATATACTTAGCCTTTTGTTGTAGTATCTGTCACAATGTCTTAACTTTGGAACTCATCCAAATACATTATGGAACTTACTTTCCATTATATTGTGCCACCCTTAATTTAGATTGAGATAAACTTAATTTGCACTTTGTGAAAAAACTAGTATCAATGTAGTACTTTTACAATGAACTAACCATCTATTTGTCACTTATACAAATATTATACTCTTAGTTCTTCCAAAAGATCATAAGAATATCCTTACTATTGTCCAATGATCATCTTACGAATCATTCTGGTATATGCTCACAACATTTAGAGCATAGGACATATCTGGATTTATACATATCACAGTATGATTGATATAAATACTCTTTGTGATTTCATACATCAAGTATCAATCTATACTTGATTATTTGTTTCACTTTACCAAATGTCAATACACTTGAATATATCATCAACATTGAACTCATTCAATCCTTTCTGTGCGACAAGAACCTCTCTTGTAGTTTCTATATTGAACTCATTCAATATCTTGTCTATGTACTTCTGGCACAACCATATTAGCGTATAATCATGCCTAATATTTGGGTTTTGCCTAAGTCTTTCATCGGGATGAAATTCTTAATATATGTTAATAAAAGATACATTATTTCCAATCAACAATATGTCTTCCACATAATGTATTAGAAGCATGTCTTAGCGTTCCCACTTAATTTCTTGCAAATGCAAGCATCTTCATCGTCTCTAATGAACTTTTAAACTCCTTTAACAGTTTCATCACAGTGAAGATTCCAACTCCGCGATGCTCACTTTAACCATTGAAGTTTTGCATATGCTTTTAGCATCCTTTGAATTAACAAAACCCTATGGACCGTGTTATGCACATGTCCTAGGTAACGATTCTATTAGAAGAACTTGTTTTGTTTATTCAACTACCATATAACAAATTATATGTAGTGGTTGCTACATTAATCCGTTTAGACTAAATATCACTATGAAAGATCCAATCCTGTCATAGTCAACCTTTGAACATTGTTGTGAACTCTTTCCCAACATGTCGACTATTTCATAGATGTAAAACATCCATGTCTATTTCTTTATAGATCCAAACACGACTGTAAAGTCTTACACCTTTCTCGAGGGTCCTTCAAGTTCAAAACTTGATTTTTCGTGTATGGAACTATCACGGATTTTATGGCTTCCAGCCATTAGACGGACTCAGGGCCCATCATCGCTTCTTTGCATGTAGTCGGTTCATTATTCTCAAATAATGATTCAACCCTCAAATCTTGGTATTTGATTGTTTACTCGACCTACTTGTTTCAATAGAAACTTTGACTATTGTAACCACAACCTTTGAGGCACGTAAGCCATGAGCATTGTTGCTGCCTCCGGAACACTTTTCGGCGCTGCGCAACTTTGATCATATAGCTAAGGTTCCTTTAACCTTATCAAAGTTCTATTGTCCTCCCACTTAACTTTTCACGAAAAATTCCTTCCCAAAGAAACTTGACGTTCTAAGTGACAAACACTTTTGTATCTGGTGTTATGGAGGAATACTTAACAGTTATTCGAAATAACATACAAAGACAGGTTCATCCGACTTTGGTTGCAAACATCTTTCTTATGTATAGCATACCAATGTTTAAGAAAGGACTACTTGGGTTTTATCCCAAACCATAACCTTATATGGTGTCATTTCAACGGATTATGATGAAGCTCTTTTCAGTGGAAAAACGGTAATCTCTAAAGCTTTTAATCTTTAAAATATAATGGCAGTTTTATGAATTATACCTTTTGATCTTACCATGTCAAACAAGGTTTAATTACATATCTCGAACGCTCCATACTCTTATGGTGTTTCGGGAAAATGCAAATCCACGGAACGATTCCTTAAATCTTAGGTATTATGCTAAACTTGTAACTCAAATATCTTCCTTTATGATCTTATCATAAACTATTTATATTCTTGTTACAATGATTTTGCACTTCATGTTGAAAGTCTTTGAACTTTTTCAAATATTTCACACTTCATCCTTATTAAGTAAATAATCATATATTCACTCAAATTTTCGGAGAAAGCATATGAAGTTGAAATCCATCGCTCTTGACTACACATAATGGACTTCGTACAACAATATGTACAAATTCCAATAAGCTAGTCTTTCGTTCCCTTTTGGCCTATGAACGAAGTTTTAATTATCTCTAGGAAAGTTTCACAAGTGTCATTTGATCAAAATCAAAAGACTCCAAAATTCCATCCACATGGAGTTTCTTCATGTTTTCTTTCCAATATAATTTAAACGGCGATGTCACTTCCTAAGTGATCTTTCAATCAATTTGTCTTTTGACATTTTTAGCACTAGTTTTATGGATGTGATTTCTCCAACGAGATTTGTGAATCATCCATCTTTTATGGATTACGGCAATTATTTGAACAACCCTTTTGTTCTCATAATACCTGATAAAACAAATCTTGAAGGCAAGCTTCGAGCAACACAATAACCCTTTATTTGTTCTCGATGAACATCATCACATATTCTTCTGCTAGTTACTTAGGCCATTGTAGTTCATGAATTGTGTTGTTTCGTATGACGATTCACACCAACAAATTCAGTATCAAATACTTAAGAACCACATTGTTTAATAAGCAAAGAATATAGCCATAACATGTATATCATCTATATACTTAAACTGATCAATTCTAGTCTTTTCTTTTCTGCCATATATTTATGATATTCTCTTTCAGTATTTCCTTTCTGTTTGAAAGAATCTATCAACATCAATAGTGGAGTCATATATATGACACATAATCCAAAGCGTGTATAATTAAATACCAATGTCTTTGGATATGCACTTTGAAGTAGATCACCATCATCAAATGTTTGGTGTTCTTCCAAATTCCTTTCTTTAGTAATCTCTTGGTGTAGTAAATATTTTACCTACATCAAATATTCACCCTTATCATGGAATTATCCATGATCAAGCTACTTTTAGCTTATAAAGATGAATCGTGAGTATAAAGTTGCTATCCAAAACCTTTTGATGGATTAGGACAACTAGTGTCTCCAACCTTTTGCAAATTCTCATTAAATATGAGAACATGACTTTTGCCATATTATACTCTATCATGTTGTAACCAAAACTTCGTTTCAGATATCACAATATCTTCCACACATCATGGTTTCTGAAACAACTCTTTCAGATCCTAGATAACCTTGATATTAAGACAATCCTTTGAATATCAAGAATCATGGAGACAAACATGATACTTATACACTAACACTTGGAATTGTCACTCTTGTTTTAATACCAATTATTAAACTTCATGGAGTAACCGGAACTTACTGAAAGTTTGCAATGGGACTTTTAAACTTTAGATTAACACTTCAAAACAATACAATACCAGTTCGTAAAGTAACTAACCAGAATTCTATAGTTCTATCATCTCAATTATAACTAAGCGTAAGGTGGTAAACGGATGCCAATGACTACAACAACTATGCAAATTCACTTTGATTTAATTTATGATAAATTGAGTTCTAATTAATAATTAAATTAATCTAGGTGAACTCCCACTCAAAACAATATCCCTCACATTGTTTTAGTGATCACACGAACCAAATCCACCACATCAAAACCGATCATCACGAGAGTTGATATAGCTTCAATGGCGAACAATCAACATGTTCATCATATCTCCTATATGACTCATGCTTTACCTTTCGGTGATCCGTGTTCCTGAGACCATGTCTGTACATGCTAGGCTCGTCAAGATCAAACCTTAGCTTCCGCATGAGCAAATCTGGCTTGCCCACGTTGTATACACTTGCGGAATCTAACACACCCGATCATCACGTGGTGCTTCGAAACAACAAGCTTTAGCAACGGTGCTAACTAAGGGTGAACACTTTATGACTTGAAATTCATGTGCATGAGGGATCATCTTATAATTCTACCATCGTCTACTAAGCAATACAAGATGCATAAAGGATTAACATCACATGCAATTCATAATATGTGATATGATATGGCCTTTCTTCTTTGTGCTTCCGATCTCCATCTTCTAGCATGAACATGATCTCCATCATCACCGGCATTGCATCAAGGTCAATGACGCTACTCCATGGTTGTCGTCCACCGGCTTCAACTATTACAACTACTTTGAATAGACACGCGGGTCTTAACAGAAATTAAAGACAACCATATGGCTCCTGCCGGTTGCCGACTTACAATAAGGAACATTGCATACATCATATATAATCACAATCATGGCCATATCACATCACTGCACACCCCTGCAAAACAAAGTTAGACGCCTCTACTTTCTTTGCATATTTTACATGGTTTGGGGCTTTCAATAAGTGTCGTTCTAACTTACAAACATGAACCACAACATTGATACTAGTATTGTTAATCACCCGTTGTAAATTGGATCTTAACTATGCTAGGAGAAACAGGCACCCGCAAAGCCACTTATGCAATACAAGTTGCATGTCAAGCGTGGATCAAGTCTCATGAACGATGTCATGTAAGGTTAGCCCGGGCCGCTTCATCCCAACATACCGCAAGATGCAAAGTACACAAGAAGCAATCAACAATAAAAGCATCAACGCCCACAATGACCATTGTGTTCTACTCGTGCAACAGATCTACATATAGACACGGCTCTGATACCACTGTAGGGGTTCATAGCATGGAAAACAAAAAATTTCTATCGCATACAAACAAACAAGCCAAGATCTATCTACTAGATTGTAGCAACGAGTCGAAGGAATAACTTACCCTCGAAGATTCCAAAGTGTTTAACGAGAGCGGATTCTCGTGGGTGATGTAGTCGTACTCTTTCCGATCTCAAGATCGTGTAGACGATCCTTCCGGCGCTGCGTTCCGGCAGCGCTCCCGCAGTCGGTCACACGTTCGGTACTCGACGAAGACCTTCCTCTCCCTTGTTCCAGCAGGCAGCGGAGGTTGTAGCACTCTCCTCGCGATTCCGGCAGCACAACGGCGTGGTGCCGGAAGTAGAGGGGAGATCCCGCAGGGCTTCGCCTTAAGTCGGAGCGAGTATGGTGGAGTATGAGAGAGGGCTATTAGTGGTCTAGAGATTAGACACACCAATTAGAAGGCTCTAAACCGCATGCTAAAGCAATTAGAAGCTCTAAACCAGAACGGCTCTAAACCGGAGATTAGAGGTAGAAACTTGTGTGTCTAGAGGAGGAGGCCCTGCCCCTCCTTTTATGGGTGGAGGGGCTTGGCGCGCCAGGGAGGGAGGGAGTCCCTCCCCAACTCGGCCTAGGGCTGGCCGCCGGCTTGGAGGAGAGGAACTCCTCCTCCAAGTTGGTTTCAAACTCCTCTTGCTTGTTTCCCACAGTTTCTTGTTTTAGCCGTTTGACTTTCAAACTGGACATTTGACTTTTCTGTTTTAGGATTCAATTTAATCCTTTATTTGGGACAGCAAGAACACTTAGTACATGATGCAATCATTCCAATATGTAATGACACATTCATGTACCCCTCCCCCCCGGAGTGCCGGACAATCCGGAACCTTCTAGAACATTCCCGATGAAATCACCGGAATCATTCCCGAACTCCGAAACGGGACTTTCCTTATATGAATCTTATTCTCCGGACCATTCCGGATCACCTCGTGATATCCCGGATCCCATTCGAGACTCCGAACAACATTCGGTCTCTTTCTCATAATACCATAACTACTCAAACAACGTCGAATCCTTAAGTGTGTCTCCCTACGGTTCGTGAATTATGCGGACATGATCGAGACACTTCTCCGAACAATAACCAATAGAGGAATCTGGAAATTCATATGGCTCCCACATATTTCTATGATTACTTTGCGATCGAATGAACCACTTACATACGATACCAATTTCCCTTTGTCTCACGATAGTTTACTTATCCGAGGTTATGATCGTCGGTATCTCTGCATACCTAGTTCAACCTCGTTACTGATAAGTACTCTTTTCTCGTTCCCGTGATATGTGATCCCTTGTGAGCCAGTCACATGCTTGCAAGCTAATTGGATGACATTCCACTGAGAGGGCCCAGAGTATATCTATCCGTCATATGGATGGACAAATCCCACTCTTGATCCATGTGTCTCAACCAATACTTTCCGAACACTCAATGCCACCTTTATAGCCACCCAGTTACGGTGTGGTGTTTGATGTCATCAAAGCATCCATCCGGTAAAGGTGATATGCATGATCTCATGGTCGAAGGAATTAGGTTACTATGTATCAGAAAGCATATAGCAATTGAACTATTGAAATGACTTGATCTTTATGCTACGCTTATCTATAGGAGTATGTCCATCACATCATTCTCCTAATGATATGACCCTGCTGTTAATAACATCTCTATGTTCATGATCAGGAAACCATGATCATATATTAACCAACAAGCTAGTTTAACAAGAGGCTTTACTAGGGACTCTTTTATGTTTACAAATAACACAAGTATTAATGTTTCCTGTTAATACAATTATAGCATGATATGTAAACATTTATCATAAGTATGAAGATATGATAATAACCTACTTTATTATTGCCTCTTGGGCATATCTCCAACATTTAATGCCTCGACGGGGGCCTGTACTGGGACGGGGGCCTCCTTGTCAGCCGCCTTGGAGGCGACGATGGTCACCACGCCATTCTTCTCCATCGCCGGCGTGGTTGGGGTTTTCTTTGGGGTTTGCAGAAGGTGATGGGACATTGGAGATGGTTGCGTGAGTGAGTGAGCGAGTGAGTGATGAGTGAGAGTGAGGAGGCATATATAAAGGTGAAGGGAGGAGATTTTTCGTTGCACCACCGTGCACCGCGTAACCGCGTGCGCTACTGCAGCGTGCACGACCACACGCGTCCGCTACCGCCCCATGCACCGCGACACGCGTACCGTGCTTCACGTTTTCCCCCTCGTGTCTAACCTTAGCCACTTATTTGTGCTTAATTATACCCTCGAGTGTAGCACTGGAAGTTTGGTTGTACTCAGTTTTGCCCTCCAGTACTAACACTGTCGTGTGCAATATACTCGCTTTTACCCTCCGGTGGCTGGTCAACAGAGAGTCAACAAATGGGTTTTAGCTAGCTAATTGAGTCATTTTATGCACAACAAATTCAAAAAGATCAACATAGTGGCATCTACCTAAGGAGTCTTATTATGTGACCTGCCACCATAAGAAATGTATATAAATCAAGTTTTAACCTAAATCACCACTTCTCAAATCACCTACTATCTATGAAGGTTCATGGCTTTCTACTCAAGCCTCTCTCCAAAACATCCCTCCCCAAAACATAATTTGTCTGAATGAGGCAATAATTGTCAAACTGTTATATATTTGAATTGCAAATAGTTTGATGTATGTGAATATGTATTTTATTGTATAAAAGAAGCATTTTCCATTTTTTGAATCTCTTTTTGTCTTCTATTTGAATCCCCTTGTCAATTTTTCCCTTGGTTTTAAAGTTCTACTCAGTTTTCCCTTCCCTCTTAGTGACAAACTCTCACACTTGTGCTCATCTTGGCTGATACGCTCTGATTGGTCGAGACAGTTATCACACAGATCGTACCCACCAACCGTTGATCCTCTGATTGATCCTCTGTGATCTAACGGACAGGATAACCCTTGTATCTGTCGGGGGGCACCCTCTATCCATGCAAAATAATGAGTTTGCCACCGATGCTTTAACTCCATAAACAAATGATTTTGAATATAATTTGAAGGGAAAGTGTTCAAGGGTGTATAATTTTTGCATTATATTTCACTCCATGTCCTAAGTGCGATTTCAAAGAGTTCAAAGGTGTATAATTTTTGCCATATGCAAGTTTATGCATTACATTCTATGAAATGATAATCTCTCAAGATTTTCTTAGCACATCATTATCACGTATTAAGTGCGATTTCATAGTGTTCAAAGGTTTATAATTTTCCTATGCGCAAGTTTAGGGATCACTTTTCACACTATAAAAATGGTAAACACTCTTTTCCTTTACATTAAGAGTTGTATAATTTTTCAATTTGAAAGTGTTCAAGAGTAGTGTCAATTATAAACACTCTTTTACATTAAGAGTTGTATAATTTTTCAATTTGAAAGTGTTCAAGAATAGTGTCAATTATAAACACTCTTTTACATTAAGAGTTGTATATTTTTTTAATTTGAAAGTGTTCAAGAGTAGTGTCTATTATAAACACTCTTTTACATTAAGAGTTGTATAATTTTTTCAATTTGAAAGTGTTCAAGAGTAGTGTCAATTATAAACACTCTTTTACATTAATGATTTTTTCAATTTGAAAGTGTTCAAGAGTTGTGTCAATTATAAACACTCTTTTACATTAAGAGTTGTATTATTTTTTTAATTTGAAGGTGTTCAAGAGTTGTGTCAATTATAAACACTCTTTTACATTAAGAGTTGTATGATTTTTTAAAATTTGAAAGTGTTCAAGAGTAGTGTCAATTATAAACACTCTTTTACATTAAGAGTTGTATAATTTTTTAAATTTGAAAGTGTTCAAGAGTTGTGTCAATTATAAACACTCTTTTACATTAAGAGTTGTATATATTTTTTTAATTTGAAAGTGTTCAAGAGTTGTGTCAATTATAAACACTCTTGCACATTAAGAGTTATATTTTTTTTAATTTGAAAGTGAATCGCTAGCCGTGCGAGAGTTGTGTCAATTATAGTTTCAGACCGCGCGAGAGTTTCATAATTATAAACACTCTTGCAAACCAACTGAATCGCCACTGCTCCGGGGGGATTTACAATAGATTTTAGGGAGGTTTTATCTATCTCTGAGAGTTATGGAGGTTAAAACCACCGCTGGGAAGTAAAATCCAGAGAGATATTATTCACAACCATGAATTACGCGAGCATTGGATCAATCCTATTCGAAAAGCAAGGCAGTTAGTTGAGCACCAGCGATTCGTGTTCAAATACTGCCAATAACCAACCCACAAAAGGTAAATGATGCTTACCCAGATGGAATCCATGCGTTAGATCCCTGCGATTCCACCCAATCTTCTCCGTGCTCGACAGGGATGGACGGTGCACCAGCCGGCGTTGCATACTATTCTGCGAAAGGGGTAGATCTAGCAGGGGCGGGAGCAGATCCGGAGGTGGAGTGGGCTCCACGGCTAGGGTGAGGGGGCGGCTCTAGGGCCAAGGACGACATAAGGTAAGAGGGCACAATGGCGGGGCAGCGGAGGGGCAGTGTGGGAGCTATTCTAGGCTCGGGGGAAGCGAATGCTTTGGGTGAGCGAGAATGGCCGGTCCGACGTGTCTCCATGTGGCCCCACTCTTCACCACGTATGCAAGACCCGTCCC
This sequence comes from Avena atlantica, assembly GCA_910589765.1. NCBI lineage: Eukaryota > Viridiplantae > Streptophyta > Magnoliopsida > Poales > Poaceae > Avena > Avena atlantica. The sequence goes on from OU342738.1 coordinate 235,797,643, forward strand.
AACGCGGCCCCACCCTTCTCCACATATGCAGGACCCGTCCCAATGCGGCCCCACTGGTCAGGCATGTAACGGTCGAGGCCTCGTAACGTAACGCTCAACGCCCAACCCGCCCCAACGCGGTACCACCAATCAGCATGTAACGGTCAAGCCTTTGACCTGACGGCATCCCTCTGCCAAGCGCCCACGAGCGCCCGCGAGGGTTTCTTAACATGGCGAGGGGAAAAGTGAGGAAAAGTTAAGCGACTGGGGAATAGTGAGTACAACTAACGAACCAAGGGCATGAAAATAGAAATCCCTTTTATATATGTGCTTGATAAAGGAATTAATATGGGCATCACATTCTAATATTGAGATGGATACATCTATCTCTTATACTCCTCAAGAAAGGGAAATCTCTATGCAATCTTGAATTAAGAACAAATCAGAGTATAGTTTTAAGCAATATACATGATGTTTGAAATACAAATATGCTATCTTGATCTAACAAGGTTATCAACTATCACAAGATAACTATAGCACATGATTGCACTTTATCCCTAGTGAGGCAGCAAAAGAAAGGTAAAAACCAAAGTGGATCTTGAATATTATTTGTCACAATTCAATCTCCACCCCCATGCTACTCCATCTAATACACGCTTCTCCCCATATAAGTTATTGCATACAAGTTGGATCAAAACAAGCAATTAAGAACCGGGTGCATGATATGCGTCTATCAAAACATCTTACACAAAATATATTCCAATATTAAATATCAAATTAGAACAAAGATCCACCATATAGGAATTACAAAGATGACCATAATCATGTAGGGCAACTCATATGGTACTAGATCTATGAAGAAAAAAAGAGAGAGAGATAAAACTACTACCACAAACCCATAGCCCGTAGGTGGACTACTCCCTCGTCATCATGGTGATGATGCGAAATAATCGAGGTGATCGAACGGCCGAGGAGGAAACGAGCATGGGTGGTTCGCCCACCAGGCCTGGGCGCGCCACCTGGGCTTGTTTGGCCCTCCTGGTGAGATTCTCGTTCTCCAGATGCTTCTCTTGGATAAATATTGGCATTCCCAAAAGTTCAGGTCCATTTGACGTTGTTAAGGTCGTTAAACATCAAAAACATTAAAAAAGGGATTTTCTGGCGTGTAGGGTCATAGCCAAAATAAAGGGGATCAATGGTAAATCCCAAAATCAATATAAAATATGGATATAACATTATATATGATGAAAATACATGGGAAAACATGTTAACAAACTACAAAGTTCATGTATGCATTTTACATGCATCAACAACCAACCTCGTCATCGACAAACTTCCACTAGTTCGATCTTCAAGGGTATGATCTATTAACTCACCCCTTGTATTGGATCTTGGTTATGCGCTAGGAAAATTTCTGTTTTTCGTAGTGCATTCCCCAACACACACGCTTGTGGCCGTCTCCATGCATGCCCATGCTCCAATTCTTGTCCCTCCCGTCCCTTGCTAGGTCCATCATTCCTAAGTAACATAAATACATCTGATTTAGGAAGCATCACCTCATTATATTAGGAAGAGTTCCGATAAACGAAAGTACTTGATAATTGATTTGTCATGCACGAGATCTTGTGAGAGGTCCCTTTAATTTTGATGTAGGTGCAGCGGGTGTATCATTAGTAGGAATGCCCTCACCAAGTAGTTGATTTGATATCCATTTGGGAGCAACGGTAATGTCATTGATCATAATGTTTTGGTCTATTTTACTTAATAATTGCACAACTCTGTCCGACGATGGTGTAGCGGTTGGACAAAAGTCTATAGTAAGCGTTGCTGACAATTACTATAGTAGTTACGGACGTACCTCAACAATCTTTATCAATATTAGATCACAACCCATGAACGACATGATTAAGTTTATCTTTATCCTAACACATGTGCACAGCTGCAGGTGAATCCTTGGTCTAGCATATCTCCATCTGTTGATACAAAACCATAAAAAATAAACATGAAGGTCTAGTAAGCAAAAATACTATGAGTTTTCAAAGTCTTGTTTAAAGTAATTTTACACCAAGGGAAGGCTGATGACCCACAAGTATAGGCGGTGTATCGTAGTACTTTCGATAAATAGGAGTGTAGATCCCAACAAGAAGCAGAAGGTGTTGACTAGTGGCATGGAGCAGGAAATCTCTGTAAATACTTAGCAAACGAATTTTTAGGGGTTTTCTGATAAAGCAACAAAACAAAGTGCAAGTAATAAAGACAACGAAACTGCAGCAAGTGGCCCATTCCTTTCTTATCAAAGGACAAGCTGGTGGAAATACTTATAAGGACCAAACGTTCTCGAGGACACATGGGAATTCTGTCAAGTGCTTTCGCTTCAAATAGCTGAGTACCTTTCTTTGGTGTTGTAAGTGTTGTGTGGGTGAACCTGTGCTAATGTACCGACCTTACTTGGACTAATACATACATATGATTAAACTCCCTGCAAGCATCCGCAACTACAGGAAAGCAATTAAGATATAAACCTAACCACAGCCTTAAACTCTGAGATCCTACACTCCCTTGTGCAATGGTGTCCTAATGGGAGTTCAGGTTTGTGTCACTCCGGCAACCCCACAATTAGTAGCTAAACACACAATGCATTCACCTAGGCCCACAAGTGGTGAAGTATCATGTAGTCGACGTTCACATGACACCACTAGAAGAATAGCACCACAACTTAAATACGAAACCATTGAATAATATCTCAACACAAATCCACTACTGACAACATGACTTCTCCCATGTCCTCAAGAACTAAACGAACTACTCAAGAGACATCATATGGATCAAGATCAAAGATGATATGGTGATGGATAATTGATACGTCGAAAACGTATCTATAATTTTTTGATGCTCCATGCTTTTTTAGTATCTACTTTGCTTTGCTTTGTCTACACTTTGAGGTGTTTTTATATCTTTTCTAGAGCTAACCTATTAACAAGTTGCCGCAATGTCAGTTGCCTATTTTCTTCTATTTTTGGTTCCAGAAAGGCAGAAAATCAATATTCTCGGAATTGGACGGGACAAAAGCCAAAGTCAATATTTTACCGTGGGCGACACGAAGTCCAGAGGAGAGACAGAGAGGTGAGACAGGGCCACCACACACCCCTAGGCGCGGGTGGGCCCACCCCACGCCTGGGCAGGGTGTGGGCCCTCTGGCCGCCTCCGAGCCTTGCCCCTTTGCCTATAAGAAGCCCCCGATGCAGAAACCCTAGGCACCCGATCAAAACTCCACGAAACCTTATGTAGCCGCCAGCACCATTGTCCCTAGATCGGGGGGATCTGAAGTTCTTCCTGGCACCCTGCCAGAGGGGAAATCATCCCGGAGGCCTTCTTCTCCGGTATGAAGCGTGAGTAGTTCCACCTTGGACTATGGGTCCATGTAGTAGCTAGATGGTTGTATCTCCTCCTTGTGTTTTCATGTATAGATCTTGTGAGCTCCGTTCATGATCAAGATATAATCTATTTGTAATCATGCATGTTGTGTTTGCAGCGATCCGATGGATAATGAGATTATTATGTCAGATTGATTAATGGTTTTGTCTATTTGATACTATCATGTCTGTGTTGTTTGTAATCCTGCATGCTCTCTGTTATTAGTAGCTATCTTGGCCAAGTAGTTGCTAGTGACTCCAAGAGGGGGTATTTATGATCGATAGTGGGTTCATGCCTCTAGTTTCCAAGGGAAGTGACAATAATATCTTCGGTTGTAGATGTGCTATTGCCACTAGGGAGAAAACAACAGTCTCTTGTTCATAGAACAAGTGGATTGTTTACCTTACACACTTTGCTTAAAGCAGTTGTCTGTTGCTTGCAACTTAATACTAGAAGGGGTTCGGATGATAACCTGAAGGTGGACTTCTAGTCATAGATGGAGTTGGATGGCGGTCTATGTATATTGTTGTATTGCCCAATCGAATCTCATAGGATCTTTTTGTCTAGTATTGCATTGTTATTCCTTGCTCAGTTCCTGTCAATTGCCCTGCTGTAATTTGTTTACCCTTCATGCCATGTTGTTTATCTAAGGAGAGCACCTCTAGTGAACTATGGACCCTGGTCCAATCTTTACCATTGATACATCTTCCACTGTTACTTGTTCACTTGCTGCAAACCACCATTACCTTCCACACCATACGTTTAATCCTTTGTTACAGCAAACCGGTGAGATTGACAACCTCACTGTTCATTGGGGCAAAGTCTTGAGTTTGTGTTGTGCAGGTTTCCACGTTGCTTGCAACACCTTTGAGATGTTTCCTTCCTCCTACTGGTTCTATAACCTTGGTTTCTTACTGAGGGAAAATTTGCTGTTGTGCTGCATCACACCTTGCTCTTGGGGTTTCCCGACGAAGCACTGCACGTTGATGCAGTGCCATCAATAATGGTGCACATACTTGATGTAGGTGCGCTTTGTCGGGAAACCCCAAGAGCAAGGTGTGATGCAGCACAGCGGCAAGTCTTCCCTCAGTAAGAAACCAAGGTTATCGAACCAGTAGGAGGAAGGAAACGTCACACAAGTGTTGCAAGCAACATGGAAACCTGCACAACAGAAACTCAAGACTTTGCCCCAACGAACAGTGAGGATGTCAATCTCACCGGTTGCTGTAACAAAGGATTAACTATATGGTGTGGAAGGTGATGATGGTTTGCAGCAAGTAAACAGTGGAAGATGTATCAATGGCAAAGATTGGACCAGGGTCCATAGTTCACTAGAGGTGCTCTTCTTAGATAAACAACATGGCATGAAGGGTAAACAAATTACAACAGGGCAATTGACAGGAACTGAGCAAGGCATAACAATGCAATACTAGACAAAAAGATCCTATGAGATTCGATTGGGCAATACAACAATATACATAGACCGCCATCCAACTTCATCTATGACTAGAAGTCCACCTTCAGGTTATCATCCGAACCCCCTCCAGTATTAAGTTGCAAGCAACAGACAACTGCTTTAAGCAAAGTGTGTAAGGTAAACAATCCACTTGTTCCATGAACAATAGACCATTGTTTTCTCCCTAGTGGCAACATCACATCTACAACCGAAGAGATTACTGTCACTTCCCTTGGAAACTAGAGGCATGAACACACTATCGAGCATAAATACCCCCTCTTGGAGTCACTAGCAACTACTCGGCAAAGATAGCTACTAACAACGGAGAGCATGCAAGATCACAAACAACACAGACATGATAGAATCAAATAGACCAAACCATTAATCAATTTGACATAGTAATCTCAATATCCATCGGATCCCCGCAAACACAACATGCATGATTACAAATAGATTAGATATTGATCATGAACGGAGCTCACAAGATCTTTACATGAAAGCACAAAGGAGGAGATACAACCATCTAGCTACTACATGGACCCGTAGTCCAAGGTGGAACTACTCACGCTTCATACCGGAGGCTGGCATGATGAAGAAGAAGGCCTTCGGGATGATCTCCCCTCCGGCAGGGTGACGGGAAGAACTTCAGATCCCCCCCTGATCTAGGGACGATGGTGGCGGAGTCTATAGAATGATTCATGGAGTTTTGATCAAGTGCCTAGGGTTTCTGCATTGGGGGCTTCTTATAGGCAAAGGGGCAATCCAGGGGGGCCACACCCTGCCCAGGCGCTGGCCAGGCTTGGCTGCTCCTAGGGGGTCTGTCCGCCCTGTGACGCCCCTCCATCTCTTCCTCTGGCTTCATGTCGCCCACGGTAAAATATTGACTTTGGCTTTTGTCCCGTCCAATTCCGAGAATATTGATTTTATGCCTTTCTGGAACCAAAAACACAAGAAAACAAGCAACTGGCACTATGGCAACTTGTTAATAGGTTAGTTCCAGAAAAGATATAAAAACACCTCAAAGTGTAGACAAAGCAAAGCAAAGTAGATACTAAACAAGCATGGAGCATCAAAAATTATAGATACGTTTCCGACGTATCAAGCATCCCCAAGCTTAACTCCTGCTCGTCCTCGAGTAGGTAAGTGAAAAAAGAATAATTTTTTAGGTGACATGTACCATCAAAACTAAGATCAAACCATTTGCAAGCATTGAAAGCTGGGATCAAAGAACTCTAAACATGGCATGAAATATGGCGTTCTAACAATAAGACAAACTAACTATGCATGCAACATGAAAGGCTACAAACAAAGATCATGAATAACATGCATTGAAAAACGTTTGTTTGTTTCACATACAGAAAACATGGCATAGTGGCATTCAGCTTGTCCCTCATAGAGTAGCAAATAGATGCATAGGACACCTTCAAAGTTCATAAGAGTGACTAGATATAAATAGCACAAGAACAAGTAATATCAACAATATGCATCAATCAATAAGTTTTGGGACACTGCACATAGAACTAAGAATGACAACTATGCTCTCTTAATGGTGACTAAAGGTAGAAGGTGGAGACTCGATATAATAGTGGAAGAAAGGCCCTTCATAAGGGAAGCAGGGATTTCAAGTTTCAAAAAGAGCTTCCAAAAATTATGGTACTTGTTAGCTTTCAGCCCTCATTGCCCCTATCATAAGCATCTTGAAGTGGTTAAGGTTAAAGTGAACAAACTATGGAGTATATGCTTGACAAAGTATAAGTTGGCAATCTCAAGTCCCTTGAATACGAGGGCCACACCTCATGCTACTCAACGTCAGTCACCTGTAAGTTCTTGTCATAGTAAGTACATGCGTATCATAGAGAACCGCCAACGGGGTACCCCTTGCACATGGTACAGGAGCTATCCCATAACCAAAATGATGAGTCAAGCAGACAATGAGCATCTCAGCGATCTTTTTATTTACTATGTGCATAGCTTTTTATTGAGGATGCTTCATAGATAGCTCATTATGGTGATGCTGCAAGTTTCCACCATGATTAGGCATGGCTTAGGCTAGCGGCCCAGGCGTTTCTCTAACACCAAATACATAACTCCATGGACTTACAAGCTCCCTCTTTATTTCACACCAGTGACATCCATATACAAAAGAGCATGATATCAACTGTGTACAAAGTACAAGTGCAATGTTGAAAACGTTCCCCATGACAGTATGGTTCTGCTAATTCCAACGTATAAGTACAAGCATATACAACATAGATGACACAATGGTTCAAGTTTATTAGGGTCAAAGAATATAAAATGTGCCATCAAGTTTGTGAGGGCTTTAATCACTAAGTTTTCACATAACAAAATACTTTTTAATTGGAAGACAGCTGAAAACAAGAATATACTTGGAATGGTGTAACACACCATGCATAGGAATTTATAGTAGACACTTTGGAATAACTTGGTTTGTTCGGAGTTGGAAGCATGAGTAGAACTTACTCATACAAGTGGAGGCTAGCAAAAGACTGGGAGCAACCAACTAAGAGAGCAATAATTGTCATAATCATGGAGAGCAACAAAACATTACTAATCAAAGCATAGAGTGGTACTACAAGTCAAGGAATAAATGATCATAGAGGCTATGGTGACTTGTTCATAGTCACAACATGTTGTAATCATGTGCCAAGTCAACCCAAACAAAGCATCAAAGGAGAATACCACAATACTATGATTTTGTATGCTAAAACAACGCATGATTCTTTTAAGGCACACTAAGCAATCCCAGTTATTTGGAACAAGAAATGCTACAACGATTAGTATAAGGTATAAACAACACCTAGCATGTCATGCTAAAGTCTAAGTCACAGTCAATGCAAGATCCTCTTGCACTTCCAAGCAAGAACTTTCTACTCCTTTCCAACACCAATCGACTTATTTGAAACAACACAGCAAGAACGGGGGTCCAAACTACTTTATTAAAGCAAACTAAACAAACTAAGCAAAGCAAAGAAAAACTAAGACGCTCCAAGAACAACACAACAGTGCATGGAACAATAAAAACGAAGTGTCTAGACATACCTGAGCTTTTTATTGATGAAGAAGGGGATGCCTTGGGCATTCCCAAGCTTTGACGCTTGTAACTCTTGGATATTTCTTGGGGTGACACCGGGGTGGCATCCCCAAGCTTGAGCTTTTGTCAATTCTTTATCTCATTACATCATTCTCTCTCTACACCTGAAATTTTTCTTTCATACAAAACTTCACACAATCTTCATTAGCAACATTAGTGTATTCAAAAGATAATAGACCTTTGGGTTTAGCTTTGGAACAGCAAAAATTTTCACTAAAAACACAAGCTATTGTAGCAACTCCTTCAAAAAGCTCAATTCCCCAAAAGAGAACTAAAAAAGGAATCAATAAGAAGCTAATGCAAATAATGGCAGAAATCTGTTAAAACAGACCAGCATGTAGAAACCGATTTTTTAGAAAATCATATGTTGCTCAAATTAAAAAGTCTTGAACTAACGAACGCTAGATAACATACTGGGGATTTATTCGTAAATTTTCAGCTCAATCCGACTTATAGAGACTCCTCACGAATTTTTATGGTGGAGGACATAAATCTGTTTCGGGATAGCAACTCCCCAAATCTTACTTCCCTCTCATTAGAGGTCATTCTGGCACAAAAGGCAAACAAAAAGGATAAGGAGAGGTCATTACTGAAGTAATAACTTCCAAGACTCAAGGAAACTCTTGGGTTATCTCCCAACAAGTACTTTTCTTTAACGCCTTTAAGTTAGGCACAAGAAGCAAAAAATCAAGTATTTTCAAATGCGGAATTATTATCCCTCTTGCTCCTTCCTTTCTTACCTTTCTTCTTCTCTTTAGGGAAAATATGATTGCTTACTAGAGGAGAAAAATGCATAATTCCTTTTCCCACATCTATTATTACTCCAAAGTGTTTTAGTAGTGATCTTCCAAGTGTAATCTGTCATTTGCCTACACATTCAATAACAAGATAATCAATAGACACCATTTTCCCTGAAATTTTTGTAAACACACCTTCAGCTATTCCAATGGGTAATAAATGGAATTATTGGTAAGAGATATTTCTTATCCTCCTTTATAAAGTCCCCAAAGACTCATAAATATCTTTAGGCATAAGGAAAAATTTGTTGGGTTCGTAGCATAGAAAACAAAAAAATCCTACGATGAGAACAACTAAGTACCAAGATCTATCTACTAGATACAAGCAACGGGTGGATATACATCCATAGAATACATACCCTCGAAGACCGAATAGCGTTAACGAGGTTGTACTCGTGGATGATGTAGACGAACGCTTGCCAATCTCAAGATCGTGATGAAGTCCATCTGGTCCAGCCGTTCAAGCACCATCAAGTCCAGCACCGCAAAGCAGTGGTGCATCCGTGATCGCACACACGTCCGGGTACCCCGACAATCTCCGCGCTCTCGCTCCAGCGAAGTAGCGGAAGCAAGAAGTCCTTCCTAAAAAAGCCAGCGGGAACATGTATCCCGCTGATCCGAGACCATGGGGAAATTCTAAAGGGGGAGAGAGATCCTTCGCGAGGAGGTGTACTTTGAGAGGATGAGAGGGGGCCTTTATAGGGAGAGGGGGGCACCCCAAGGGGCATGGCGCCCAGCCATGGTGGCTGCCCCCACCTCTTCCACATTCATGTGGGTGGAGCTCCCACTCAAAATGAAAAGCCTCCACTCCCATTAAAAAAGCCTCCACTCAAAAATCCACTCACATGCATTAAATTTCCACCAAATTTAATGCAAGCTCTCATTTAAATAAAAATCTTTTATTTATTTATTCAGAAATTTGTTAATTACTCTAATTAACAAACATTCACATAAAACCCCTTATAACATTTCAATTTCACATGCAGAACCTGTTTTAGCAATTTCAACCGAAATAGTTTCGATGTCTAGTGAAATAAATTCCTGCGCTTTCCTTTTGCTTTCTCTGGCATATTATTTGCTCCAAATGGTGTCGGTATCCCTTAAGTGTGTCACCCTATGGTTCACGAATAATATAGACATGATCGAGACCCCTCTTCGATTAATAATCAGCAGCAGGACCTGGAGATCCGTACCATATCTGGCCAGCGGGCCGTGCTGAACGCGGGCCGGCGCGCAGCACGCTGGCTTCGGCACGTCATGGGCCGGGCCGGCACGTGGCTTAACGGGCCGTGCCCGACACGCGACCCGGCTGGGGCCATGCCTGGGCCGCCACCGCGAGCCTACGTGCCGGCACAACACGGCCCATTAACCGGTGGGCCGGGATAGGCACGGCACGCGGCCCGGTGGCCCGGCATGGCACGTGGCCCATTTACCTTGATGGCCTAGCGGGACAGCGCCAGGCACGGGAGGATGGAGGCACGTCGGACGGCCGGGCGCGTCGCGTCGCGCTCGCGGAGCACGCCACCGCGCGTGGGAGGCACGCTGGGCCAAGCAGGAGGAGCGGGGTGGACCGTGGACAACGTGGCACTAGCCGTTTGTACTTTTTTTGCACTGTTTTGGGGTAGTTTTGTCCCAATTAGGTATATTTTTGATTTTTTTGACCGTTGGAGTGGGTATATTTGTCCGAATTTTGTCAAATTTTCGCTATAAATAGAGCAGCTCACCCCTCTCATTCTCCACACTCAAACATGGCTGATCCAACCCAAAACCCACATTTTTTATTCGGCATGACTGACTTTGGCCTTGATCCCACCCAGTATAATCCCTACGCCCCTCCTCTGAGCCCTCTCGTCGATCCCAACACCGCCTATACACAAGGTCCACATTTTGCATCGTCTTCCCAAGTTCCTCCATTTTCACATTCCTCCCAACAATCTTCCACAAGCCAAAGCACTTCCACCACCACCATCGGTTCCAAGAGGCGTAAAAAAACCTCGGCGGTGTGGGATTTCTTCGACGAAGAAGAATTTGAGGAGGATGGTATCACGAAGATACGAGCTAGATGCAAGTGGCCTGGCTGCGCGAAGGCAATGTCCACGGGGGCCAACGGAGGAACTGGCCACATGACGAGGCACATTGCCTCACACAAGAATAAGGATGAACAAGCCGCGTTGATCCAGACGCGGATTGGATTCGCCTCCGACGGCACGGTACGTAATTTCGTCTATGACCAAGACAAACAGAGAAGAGGTCTTTGCAAGTTAATTGCTTCCAATGATTTACCTCTAGGTTTTGGCGAATCTCCTGCTTTCATCAAATATATTCGGAAATTCCATACTCCTACTTTCAATCCTGTTTCTAGACAAACCACATCTAGGGACATGAAAAAATTATGCAAAGAGGGTCTTAACAAAATAAAAGAAGATTTTACTACATGCACTTTTTCGGTGTCTTTAACATCTGATATCTGGAGCGGTAGGGCTAAGCAAGACTATATTAGTGTGGTTGCTCATTATGTTAACCAAGACTGGGAAATACTAAAAAGAATCATAGGATTCGAATTAATTGATGTTAAACATACTGGAGATAATATTGCTGAAGCTATAATCAAAGTTGTGGATAACTTTGGTCTCACGGACAAGATCTTTGCAGTAACTTTGGATAATGCTTCATCAAATACTAATGCAATGAACACCCTAGGTCCTATATTTGGAACATATGCTCAATATTTTTTATTGCATCAACGTTGTGCTTGTCATATAATTAATCTTATTGCTAAAACTGTTTTGAAGAACTTGCACCCACACCTTGAGAAATTGCGCATAGCAATTTCCTTTATGAATTCTGCCAATGGTCGAATTGAGGACTATAGGAGGTTTTGCAAGGCATGGGGTAAACCTTTTCATAGGTTTCATTTAGACATGAAAATTAGATGGAACTCTACATATCTGATGATTAATGCATTGCTCGCTCACAAAGATCATTTCTCCAGCTTTATTAATCAAACCTACAAAACTGATGATGGATTACCACTTCTCACTGAATCAACTTGGCACGTTATTTCAGTTCTTAACCAGTTTTTGGAGTTGTTTTATGAATCAACTGTATCTTTATCTTGGGTTTATTATCCCACAGCTCCTTTAATGGTGCATCATATTCAGTGGCGGAGCTTGCCCGTTCATGGAGTCTGGGCAAAACCTTAGTGTACCCAGATTAATTAACATTTGCCCAAAGGAACAATCAGTTGAACTAGCTATTTTGCACTAAACTTCAAAGGAGACGGAGAAGCTGAGCCCGGGCAGCTGCCCGGGGTCGCCGGCCTGAAGCTCCGCCACTGATCATATTTTAGATATTGCTCAACACCTCCAGAAATGGGAAAATGATTCTATTTTACGTGAAGCTGTTTCTAAAATGAAACTTAAATATTTGAAATATTGGAGTGAGATTCCAGTTTTGTATGCATTTGCATTTATTTTGGATCCTAGGGCCAAATTAGACGGGCTTGGTGGTGCTCTAGAAGTCTTAGGTGCTGCTGTAAATCTAGATTATTCCAATTATTTCACTAATGTCCGTGACAAGCTTTCGGAAGTTTTCGGTAAGTACGAATTAAAGTACAACACCACTCGGGTCCAACGGCCTCCACAAGCACCAACTACAAGCAAGAAGAAAGGAGCGTGGAACAAGATATTTGGTTCTTCCTCCTCTTCGACCTCTACTTCGACACCGTCATCATCGACGGTTTTAGGTGGCGGGGATTTAGCGAAGTACCTCAACTGTATCATCGGAGTCCGTGTTCAGTCTAGCTGGAAGGATACTTGTTGACAGAAGAACCAGTCTAACCCCAGATACGGTGAGAACACTAATGGCCGTGAAAGATGGGGAACTAGCCAGGCGAAGAGCCCAACACACCGCCGTGGATGAAGATCTAGTTGCCGCCTTCGAAAATGTTGACATTGACGAAGAGGAAGAAGAATAGGATATTTAGTTGTAGTATTTGTAATTTTCTTATTGTTTTTGTAATTTTCTTACTATTTTTGTAACCGAGACTTTCAGAGGCAGCTGTACTCTTTTTTCCTCTCAGGGATGGAGGGTTTTAATGAGGCAGCAAATAATAAAGCTCAATTTTTATCCCACATCACACTTTGCCTCCAAACGTGCCAACATAGGCACATTAGATAGATCCATTTTTTATTTTTTCTGCATTTTTTATGATTTTTTCGAATTTCTAAAGCAAGCTAGGCCAAAAAAGGCACTACGGGCCAAACCGGCCCAACAATGCTTAACGTGCCACGGGCCGACACGATAAGCAGAGGGGCCGTGCCTGGGCCTCGGGGTCAGGCCCACGTGCCGGCACGGCACGACCCTTTAACTTAATGTGTCGTGGTGGACCGTGCCGTGCCTGGCCCGCTAAGCCCGTGGCGTGCCGTGCTGTGCCGTGGGCCGGCAAGTTGGCCAGGTATGATCCGTACTAACTCCCACATATTCAACGATGACTTCTGTGATCGTGTGAACCTTATACGCATGTAACTCAATCCCTTTGTCTCGCGACATATTACATGTCCGAGATTTGATCATCGGCATCTCCATACCTAGTTTGATCTCGTTACCGACATGTACTATTTTCTCGTTCCCGTGATATAACATTCTAGTGATCAAATCACTTGCTTGCAAGCTAACTAATGTGATATCACCGAGAGGGCTCAAAGTATATCTCTCCGTCATCGGGATGGACAAATTCCACTCTTGATCCATGAGCTTCAACATAACACCTTCTTAGCACTGAACCCATCTTTATAGCCACCCTGTTACGGTGTGACATTTGATGTTATCAAGATACTCTTCCGGTGTTAGTGATTGACATGATATCATGGTCTAAGGACTAAGATTACTTCGTATGATGTTATAGCAATATAAACACAATGACCTTGATCGTAATGCTATACTTCAGATGAATGTTCATCACATCATTCCAATAATATTGTGACCTTGTTATTAACAACATCCAATGTCCATGATCAGGAAACCTTTGATCATCTTGTTAATCAACGAGCTAGTTTATAAGAGAGGCATAACTAGAAACTTTCTTTTTATTTATTAAACACACATGTATTAACGTTTCTGTATTAATACAATTATAGCATGAGAAATAAACATTTATCATAAATAAGGAATACGATAATAACCACTTTATTATTGCCTCTCGGGCATATTCCCTTCAGTCTCCCACTTGCACTAGATACAATAATCTAGTTTGAAAACTTTACGTATTAAACACCTATGGCTTTCTGGTGTTCCATATACGCAATTGCAAGTGGTTAACATAATCTACGGATCTGACGCTTTCAAGTCCGTGTGTATTTGCATGTCATTGCGTCTCCACACATCACTCATTTCTCTAATGAGATGACATTGTATAAATTTGGTCTTTTGGTGAGACCTTTAGTTCCTTGGGGTTTAAACATGTCGATACTATTGTCGTACAATATATCTTTAGTGTTAGCCCGTTGCGAACCACACCTTAGTTTGATAACAAACTACTTGACACAAATGCCCTCCTTTGTTGCTACTATAGCATTCATATACTTAGCCTTTTGTTGTAGTATCCGTCACAATGTCTTAACTTTGGAATTCATCCAAATCCGTCATGGAAACTTCTTTCCATTTCATTGTGCCACCCATAGTTTAAATTGAGATAAACTTAATTTGTATCTTGTGACAAAACTAGTATCAATGTAACGCTTTACATTGAACTATTTGTAATTGTTTGTCACCTCTACACAAATATATTCTTAGTTCTTCCAAAATATCAAAAGAATTTCCTTACTATCGTCCAATGATCATCTTGTGATTCATTCTGGTATATGCTCATAACACTTAGAGCATAGGACATATCTGTATGTGTACATATCATGGTATGATTGATCAAAACATTCTTGTGATTTCACTCATCAAGTGTCAAAGTACTTGAATCTTGTTTCACTTATCAAGTGTCGATACACTTGAATCTTGATTCAATTCTTTTTCCATGCAACAAGATCCTTTTATGTTGTTTCTATATTGAACCCCTTCAATATCTCATATATGTACGTTTGGCACGACCATATTAGCGTCACTGTTTATCCATGTAGACATTCATGCTAAATATTCGGGTTTTGCCCAAATCTTTTATCGAAATGAAATTATTAACCTTTGTCAATAAAAGATACATCATTTCCAATCAACAAGATGTCCTCTACATAATGTATTAGAAATATGTCTCAGCACTCCCACTTAATTTCTTGCAAATGCAAGCATCTTCATCGTCTCCTGATGAAAACTTCTTTAACTGTTTCATCACGGTGAAGATTCCAACTCCGCGATGCTTACTTCAACCATTAAAGTTTGCATGCCCTTTTAGCATCCTTTGAATTAACAAAACCCTTTGGAACGTGTCATGCACACGTCCTAGGTAACCATTCTATTAGAAGAACTTTGTTTTGTTTATTCATCTACCATATACCAAATTATATGTAGTGGTTGCTACTTTAATCCGTCTAGACTAAATATCGCTATGAAAGATCAAATCTTGTCATAGTCAACTCCTTGAACATTTTTGTAAAATAATTTACGACATGTCGACTATTTCATAGATGTGAAACATCCATGTCTGTTTCTTTATAGATCCAAATACGACCGATAGGTTTTTACACCTTTCCGGAGGGTCTTCCAAGTTTAGAACTTGATTTCTCGTGTATGGAACTATCACGGATTTTATGGCTTCAAGCCATTTGACGGAGTCAGGGCCCATCATCGCTTATTTGCATGTAGTCAGTTCATCATTGTCAAACAACAATGATTTACTCTCAAATCTCAGCATTTGATTGTTTATCCGACCTACTTGGTTCAATAGGAACATAGACCTCCGTGACTGCAACCTTTGAGGCACATGAGCCATGAGCATTATGGCTGCCTCTAGAACATTTTCCGGCGCTGCACAACTTAGCACATATAGCTAAGGTTCGTTAACCTTATCTATTGTCCTCCCACTTAACTTATTGTGGAAATTTTCTTTTTCAAGAAACTTCACATTTCAAGAGACAAACCCTTTTGTCCTCGGTGTTATGGAGGAATACCCAATGGTTATTCGAAATAACCTACAAATACATGCTCATCCGACTTTGGTTGTAAGCATCTTACTTATGCTTAGCATACCAAAATTTAAGAAAGGACAACTTGGATTTTACTCCAAACCATAACTTACATGGTGTCATTTCAAGGATCAAGATGGAGATCTTTTTAGTGTAAAAGCGGTAGTCCCTAAAGATTTTAATCTTTTAAAACATAATGGCAGTTTTATGAATAACACCTTTGATCCAACCATGTCAAACAAGGTTTCATTACAAATCTCAAACACTCTGATACGTTGGAAACGTATCTATAATTTTTGATGCTCCATGCTTGTTTAGTATCTACTTTGCTTTACTTGTCCACACTTTGAGGTGCTTTTTACATCTTTTCTGGTACTAACCTATTAACAAGTTGCAACAGTGCCAAATGCCTGTTTTCTGCTATTTTTGGTCTCAGAAAAGTTAGTAAAGAAATATTCTCGGAATTGGACGAGGACAAAGTCAATTACTTTCCGTGGGGAACAAGAAGTACAGAGGAGAGCCGGAGGGGCCAGCCATGGGGGCCCGACCCACCCTAGGCGTGGGTGGGCCCAGCCCCGCGCCTGGCTAGGGTTTGTCACCCTTGGTCGTCGCCTCGGTCTCCCCCTTCGCCTATAAGAAGACCCCGATGTAGAAACCCTGAGTACCCGATCAAATATCCACGAAACCGTATGTAGCCGCCGCCACCATCGTCCCTAGATCGGGGGGATATGAAGTTCTTCCCGGCACCCTTCCGGAGGGGAGATCATCCCGGAGGCCTTCTCTCCGTTATGATGCGCGAGTAGTTCCACCTTGGACTATGGGTCCATGTAGTATCTAGATGGTTGTATCTCCTCCTTTGTGATTTCATGTATAGATCTTGTGAGCTCCGTTCATGATCAAGATCTAATCTATTTGTAATCATGCATGTTGTGTTTGTGGGGATCTGATGGATATTGAGATTATTATGTTGGTTTGATTAATGGTTTTGTCTTTATGATTCTATCATGTTTGTGTTGTTTGTGATCTTGCATGCTCTCTGTTGTTAGTAGCTATCTTTGCCAAGTAGTTGCTAGTGACTCCAAGAGGGGGTATTTATGCTTGATAGTGGGCTCATGCCTCTAGTTTCCAAGGTAAGTGATAATAATCTCTTCGTTTGTAGATGTGTTGTTGCCACTAGGGAGAAAACAGCGGTCTCTTGTTCATGGAACATGTGGACTGTTTACCTTACACACTTTGCTTAAAGAAGTTGTCTGTTTCTTGCAACTTAATACTAGATGGGGTTCTGATAATAACCTGAAGGTGGACTTCTAGTCATAGATGCAGTTGGATGGCGGTCTATGTATCTTGTTGTATTGCCCAATCAACCTCATAGGATCTTTCTGACTAGTAATTGCATTGTCATGCCTTGCTCAGTTCCTGTCAATTGCCCTGCTGTAATTTGTTTACCCTTCATGCCATGTTGTTTATCTAAGGAGAGAACCTCTAGTGAACTATGGACCCCGGTTCAATCTTTACCATTGATACATCTTCCACTGTTACTTGTTTACTTGCTGCAAACCATTACCTTCCACACAATACGTTTAATCATTTGTTACGGCAAACCGGTGAGCTTGACAACCTCACTGTTCGTTGGGGCAAATTCTTGAGTTTGTGTTGTGCAGGTCTTCGTGTTGCTTGCAACACCTGTGTGACGTTTCCTTCCTACTTCTGGTTCGATAACCTCGGTCTCAACTGAGGGAAAACTTGCTGCTTATTGCTTCCCACCTTGCTCTTGGGGTTCCCAACAGGTTGTGCGTAGACAGTCGTCAAGCTTTTCTGGCGTCGTTGCCGGGGAGGCTAAGGACGCCTTCACAAGGGGAGTCCTTCACTTCCTTTCTTTACTTTGTTTTTAGTTTGCTTTGTTTCTTTTGCTTGGTTTTGTTTGCCTCTTTCAAAAAAACCAAAAAAAGTTAGTTCCTCCTCTAGACGTTGCTGCTGTTTTTGGCTTGCCCACCTTTGCCAAAATGAACTCCGCTAAGAACACCAAGTTGTGTGACTTCACTAGCACCAACAACAATGATTTACTTAGCACTCCTATTGCTCCACCTGCTCCTGATGCTACCTTTTATGAAATTAAGCCTGGTTTCACTACTAGGAAAATGGCCATTTGTGGCGCACCTGAAAAGGGCATCTGTGGCGCACTAGCTGTGCACCACTAGCCTCATGCTACGGCTATCTCTTACCCGTAGCGCACTGCCTGGTGTGCTACGGTTATCTCGAGATAGGCGTGGCGCACTACCAGGTGCGCCACGGGTAGGGGTACATGGTGCGCCACAGATGTGTTTTTTAAAAAACAAAAAAAATGCAAAAAACACCCTCGTTTTGAATTGCAAAAGAAATCGGGTCTGTGCATCGCCGCTGTCGTGTCACCTCGCCGGAGCATGGCCGTGCCCACGAACTACCACCATAGGGAGGTGCGGGAGGCCGTGGCCGCTCTAGTCCTCGCCAGCGTCGAGGTGGTAGGAAGGGTGTGGTTGGAGAAAGGAAGGTAGGAAGAGAGGGAGGTAGGAAGAGATGGAGGTAGGAAGAGAGGGAGGTAGGAAGAGATGGAGGAAGGGAGGTCGGTGAGGATAAGTATGACGCCGTCGCCCATTGTCACTGCAAGGAGGATGAGAAGGCCGTCGTTGCACTGCCGCCGTCACTGCAAGGAGAGGAGGAGGCCGCCGTCGCTCCTTCACTGCAAGGAGAGGAGAAGGGGAAGGAGGAGAAGGAAAAGGAGAAGGAAGAAGGAGAAGGGAGAAGTAAGAAGGAGAAGGGAAAGGAAAAGGGAGAGGGAAAAGGTAGGAGGGCGGGGTGGGGATTCAAATTTTGAATCCCGCCCAACTTACTCGTAGCGCACTAGGTGGTGGTGCGCTACGGGTAAGTTGCCCTCTATTTATTTTTTTCTGCAGGAAAAAATGGTCTTTTGATTGTAACTTTTTACTCTTTTCGAAGTTTGAAAATCTAAATAATCACTAAATGACCAGAGGTAGTTGCGAACGGATGCGAAATCTCGTCCTCGTCATTTTGGTATATTATACGATTTTTTCGACATCGTATGCAAAAAGTTACGGCCATTTTACCGTGGCGTGACTTTTTTTGCAGAAAAAGTGGAAACTCATGTTTGTTAATTTTCCTAGAAACTATACCATATTACTACCTAAAGATGAAAGGATTTTATTTTTTGAAGTGTTAATTATTTTCTTTTATTTTTTGCAAAACCTAAAAAGACGATCCACGGGGGGGGGGGGGGGGGGAGTTGGTGCATGCCACTTAGCCGTAGGGCACTAGGGCAGAGTGCCCTACGGCTAAGTTGAACCAGCTGCTGCAACACACATGCCCATAGCGCACTAGGTCAAGGTGCTATACGGCTAAGTGACACATCCGTAGCGCACCTTGACCTAGTGCGCTACGGGTATGTGTGTTGTGGCCACATGTGCCCTGGCCCACACATAGCCGTGGCGCACCACCCCCATGTGCACCACGCTTATAACAGTTAGCCGTAGGGCAACTATGGGCAGTGTGCCACGCCTATTTTACCCGTGGGGCACCACTAGCAAGTGCGCCACAGAAGTGTGGATTACCTATAGCCGTTTTCCTAGTAGTGTTTGTTGAATCTTGTGATGAGAGAGCAATTTTCTGGTGTTGGTTCTGATGATCCTGCTGCCCATCTTAATAGGTTTTTTAAACTTTGTGAGATGCAGAAGTATAAGGATGTAGATGGAGATATTATTAATCTCAAGCTTTTTCCTTTCTCCTTGAGGGGAAAAGCTAAAGAATGATTGCTTTCTTTGCCTAAAAATAGTATTGATTCTTGGAGTAAGTGCAAAGATGCTTTTATTGGAAAGTACTATCCTCCTACTAATATTATATCTATGAGAAGTGACATTATGAAATTTAAACAACTTGATAGTGAACATGTTGCTCCAGCTTGGGAAAGAATGAAATCTTTGGTTAATAATTGCCCGAGGTGTGATTCCATAGACCCCCTACTCTAAATAGTTGTAAACATCCCAAAGGGTAGAATTGCCCCCATCCATATTAGATCAGGGCGCACGAGGGTATCCCGTGAAGGGTTTCGCAGCATAGTAAATCAAAAAAATTCTGCGGATGCGAACGGGAAAGCCAAGATCTAATCTAGGAGATGCAAACAACGAGGGGGGATAGATGAGATCTTCATTCCCTTGAAGATTCGCACAGCGGAATGTTTGTCGGAGCGTGGGTGATGTAGTCGTACTCGCTTCTCCTCCTCGCGATCCGATCCGATCTAACACCGCAAGTGGCGATGCCTCCGAGAGATGCACACGTGCGACACCTCGACGTCTCCTCCTTCCTCGGTCCAGCAAGTATTGTGGAGAGACGGATTGGATCTACAACGCGATGGCGCGGTGCAAGTGGTGGAGAGTTTCTGCAGCAGGGCTTCGCCTACGTGTAGTCGGGAGGGAGAGAGAGAGGAGGGCAGCAGGGCGGCTAGGGCTTGAGGAGGAGGTGTATGAGGGGGTGTGCCCCCAGCCCTCTTTATATAGAGGGGTGGGTGGCGAGCCCTTATCCTCCTCCCAAGCCCTAGGGCCGGCGGCCAAGGAGGGAGGAGTGGGGGCAAGTTCCCCCCCCCTTCTAGAAGCTCCACTAGGGTTTTGCCCTAGGTTGGCCGGCTGAGCCCTATGGGACCTTGTGCCCCTGTCCCAATGCGGCCAGGGCACTCCCTCATAGGCCCATGCCCCCTCCCGGCAGGTGGGGCCACGTTGGTCCCCCTCCGGAAGGTTCTAGAAGCTTCCAGTACAATACCGATTAACCCGAAACAATTCCGAACTCCAAAAACTGCATTGCCTTACATGAATCTTATTCTCCGGACCATTCTGGAACCTCTCGTGATGTCCCGGATCCCATCCGAGACTCCGAACAAAAAAACTCATACGCCAATTATCCAATCTATCCTAGCGTCGAGACACGTTAAGTGTGTGACCCTTCGGGTTCGAGAACATGCAGACATGATCTTGTATCAATAATCAACAACGGGGTCTGGAAACCCATATTGACTCCCACACATTCATCGATGATCATATCGGATGAACCACGATTCCAGGATTCAATCAATCCCATATATATATTCCCTTCATCTTGCGATATTTTACTTGCCCGAGATTTGATTGTCGGTACCGTCATACCTAGTTCAATCTCCTTCACAGCAAGTACTTTACTCGTTCCGTAATTCGATATCACTTTGTGAGTAACTCCTTAATCACATGCTTGCAAGCGGTGTTGATATCGATTACCGAGTGGGCCCGAAGTATATCTCTCCGACTTGGGAGGGACAAATCCCATCTCGATACATACAACCCAACAGGTACTTTCCGATCACCTGAGAGACACCTTTATGATCACCCTCTCATAGGATGACGTTTGATGACCTCAAAGCTTTCTTCTGATACCAGGGAGTTGTATTATCTCATGGTCTAAGGAATACAATATTTGACATAAGAAAAGCTTCGCAAAGATGAACACGATGACACGATCTAATTGCTCTGCTTAGTTTGGGTATGTCCATCATATCATTCTCCCAACGGTATGATCTCATTATTAATCGACAACTCATGTCTATGGTTAGGAAACCTTAACCATCATTAATCAATGAGCTAGTCCATAGAGGCATACTAGGGACACGGTGTTGTTCATAAACCACACAAGTATTAAAGTTTCCGCTTAATACAATTCTAGCATGGAATATAAACTTTATCATGAACAAGAATTATAATAATAACATCTTTATTATTGCCTCTAGGGCATAATTCCAACAGTCTCCCACTTGCACTAGAGTCAATAATCTAGTTTACATTTGGCAACAATCTCACACCCATGGCACTAAGGTGTTGATCATGTTTTACACGTGGAAGAGGTTTAGTCAATGGATCTGCGGCATTCAGATATGTATGTACTTTGCTAATCTTCAGATCTCCATCTGCTATATAATCTCGGATTATATGAAACTTGCGGTTGATATGCTTGGTCTTTGGATGATATCTTGGTTCCTTAGCGAGTGCTATGGCGCCAGTGTTGTCACACAATATCTCCAGTGGGTCCAATGCACTTGGAACCACGCCAAGCTCAGTGATGAAGTTCCTGATCCAAACTCCTTCACTTGACGCTTCTGCAGCAGCCATGTATCCCGCTTCTACTGTAGATCCCACGACCACGCTTTGCTTGCAGCTTCTCCAGCTCACAGCTCCTCCATTCAAAATATAACGTATCCTGTCTGAGATTTAGAATCATCCTTGTTGGTGATGGGGATGTACCTGTCGGGGTATACCCAGTAGGACGTTTCCGACTGGCCCAGGAACTGGCGAGTGGGCCTGGGAGACGGCGACTGGATCGTGGCCCGGCGTGGATCCAAGCGACTGGAAGCTGAAGGCCCAGGCGAGTAGATAGGCCCAGTCGGATTTGGTTAAACAAGTACTGAAGCCTTAACTGATTCGGTTGAGATATGTAAACCCTAGGGGAGGTGAGCCTATATAAACCTCCCTGCGGGGCGTGTAGAGATACGTTCCATCATACACCCAAGCGACTCGCCGCCTAGCCGCCGAGCTCGCCCATTGTACCACCCTCATAATACAATCTAGCAGGAGTAGGTCTTTACCCTCCGGGGGCCGAACCTGGGTAAAACCCTGTGTCTCCGCCCTCATCTCGCACCGCAGATGGTTGGCCGCCCTTGCCCCTCGTTCTACTACTCGCTGCCGATTGCAACATCTGCCGTGACCATTCCCACGATAGTGGCGCCCACCGTGGGGCCTAGCCGGTCTGGCCGGTGTTCTGCGGCGATATCCAATCTGCCCATCAACGAGACGGTCGCCACCGGCCGCATGATAGCGATCGGCGAGATGCTCCAAATCTTGCCGAGCAGCTACGTCCCGGCGGCGCGACCCGTCACACACAGCGTGATCCTGCCGGTAGGCATGATCAGCCTCTTCGTCGGCCTTACCGACGTCATCGTCTCGGAGGACTCGGCTCGCATCCGCGAGTCGCCGCCACGCGATCGGCTCTCCGAGAGCCAGATCCGCACGATCCATCGCCTCGCCTCCGAGTACAACTCGGCCCACAGTAACGTGGCCGAAAACTCAGCGGCCGCAGAAGACGCGGCCCTCAACGACGAAGCCGACTCGGCGACCCTGGCGTCACTCGCCGGATCCATCACCGCGGCCTCACCCGCGGGCTCCATCACCCAGGTCTCCAACATGGGAGACTTCTAGGACCCCTCCATCCTCGGGATCTTCGACTTCGACTCCGGGTCGGAAAATTCCGCCGACCTCCGCGACGGAACCGGTCGCCACGCCGCGGCCTACATGGCGACCGGCACCGATCCGCCGGAGGACCCCTTATCCACCCCAATCCCTCCTAACTCCACGGCGACGGAGGTCGAAGAACTCCGCCTAAAATTGGCGGAAGCAGTGCGCAAGGAGCAAGCCGAGCGCGAAAAATTTCGCCTCGAGCAGGTGACGGCGCAGGAGCTATCGCGCTACCACCACCAGCGGATCAGGTCGCGCCTGAACCCCACCGTCCAGGGGCGCGCCCTGAACTTCGACGATGAAAACGACCCGGCCCGCGTGGCCGAGCGCGCGATCTGCGAGAACGCGCCACCAGGAGGAAGCGCCCGCCCCCCGCCAGGGTCGACGGCGATGGGCGCCCCACCTCCACCCAACCGCACACCCCCCAGGGACCAGCCGCGGATAGTAGTCTCCTCACGGGAGCGAGATGCAAACGGCCTCCCACTGTTCTCCACCCCGATGGACAACCTCGTGGCGGGCCGAGCAGCAGCCAACAACATCACGGCCACCGGCGACGGCGCCCTACAGATCCAGTACGTCAGGGCCCTGCTCGCAAAGGCCGTCGAGCAGCAAAACGCAGGCGCCGACTCGCAGGGTCGAGTGTACTCGCGTTCTTCGGGAAGCAGAGCGGCCTCGAGCGGCCGCCCAATGGCGGCAAACACCCTCAACTGCCCGCCACCAGAGCCACTGCAGCTCCAACACCGACCCGCGAACGCGGCACTCTCCACCAACGACCCCAGACCAGCGACCAACTTCGTCGCCGCCAACGGTCAACCCATCGACGCCCGCATTCACATCATCAACAACCAAAGCGGGCGCGCACGCCAGCCCGACGACCTGCGACACACCCTAACCAATCTCCGTGACGGCGAGCCAATCGGGTCGCTAAGTCGACTCAGCCCCAAGTGCTTCAGACTGATGATCCGAGGCGAGAAGTACCCGCCGAACTTCAAGGCGCCGAAGGAGATAGAAAAGTACGACCCCTTGTACGACCCCACCGTCTGGATCGATACATACCTCATGGCGATGGGGATCGCAGGCCACACCGACCTGCTAGCCGCCCGTTACCTCCCCCTGATGATGGAGGGGACGTGCAGGCAGTGGATCAACACCCTCCCCCAAGATAGTATCGACTCCTGGGAGGATATGCGCGACGCCTTTGTCAGGCACTTCGAGTGCTCCTACACCCGCGCCACCACCATCGAGGACCTGGAGCGATGCGTCTAGGGACCCCGCGAGTCGACCCGCAACTGGGTCCAACGGTGGCAAGAACTCTGGTACAACGCGGTCGGCATCCACCCGGACACCGCGATCCATTGCTTCAAGACCTCGTTCCGCTACGAGCCTCTGGTCGCCAAACTCAAGCGACACTCTCGCACACTCGACAACATACCGGACCTCCTCGAGATCGCCAAACGGTACGCGGAGGAAGATCCAAACTAGGAAACCGACGACGAGTCGGGAGGTCAACGCCACACGAGCGGCAATGACAGTGGACGACGGTCTGACCTACGCTACAGCAACACTCGCCTCACCGGCAAGCGCCGCAGTGACGGGTGAGTCGAATTCGTCGCCAACGCCGGGCACGCACAACGCGAGCCCAAGAGCTTCCGCCGCGACGGAGGACAACGCCGCGACGGCGGCAACTACAAGGACAATCCAAGGTTCGACCCTACGGCCCTCCTTAACCAACCTTGTGCGTTTCAAAGCAGGGAAGGGAAGCCCGCAACGCACACAACCGCCGACTGCCACACCCTCAGGGAGATCGAGAAGGCACGGCGAGCACGGGAGGACCCCGACAACGACCCGCCAAACAGCGGAAAATTCGGCAAAGTGGCCGGCTCGCTCCATACCTTCACAGGCTTCAATACGAAGCGCGATAAGAAGGTCATCACCCGCGCCGTCGCCGTCAACACGGTGGCTCAGGTGGACGTTCCCCAGTTCCTCAACTGGTCGGAGCAGCCCATCACCTGGAGCCGCCACGACCACTCGCCATGCATCGAGTACCCAGGCCGAGTCGCCCTGGTAGTCAAGCCTAAGGTCGACGACTACTGGCTCCCCAAGACATTGATGGACGGTGGCAGCTCCATCAACATCCTGTACCTGGACACCTTCAGGCGGCTGCGGCTCCCGCAGTCGATGATCGAGACAACCCACACCACGTTCCATGGCATCGTCCCCGGTCGGAAGGCGTACCCGATCGGCAAGGTCACGCTGCCAGTCACCTTCGTCACACCAGCAAACTTCCGCACCGAGCGGATCGTCTTCGAGCTGGTGCCCTTCGACAGCCCCTACCACTGCGTCCTGGGGCGCCAGGCATTCGCCAAGTTCATGGCAGCGGCACACTACGCGTACAACGCGATGAAGCTCCCCGGGCCGTGCGGCGTCATCACCATCAACGGCGACCCCGACATGGCCGCCGAGTGCGAGGCCAAAGGAGCCGAACTCGCCGATGCCGTCATCGCGGCAGAAACCAACCATGCCGATGAGCTCGCCAAGTACGCGAGCGGGGTCAACAACGACGACCACACCATACTCAAGAAGCCCAATTCGGAGGGCGCAAACACCTCAACCTTCGAGGCAACGACGCACACTCGCACCGTCGAGCTGGTCCCAGGCGACTCCAGCTAGACGGTGATGATCGGGACGGGCATGAGCCTAGCCTAGGAAGGCGCGCTCATCGAGTTCCTCCGTGAGAACAGGGACATCTTCGCATGGAAGCCCTCTGACATGCCTGGTGTCCCTAGGGATCTCGTTGAGCACAAGCTAAACGCCGACCCCAAAGTGCGACCCGTCAAACATTCGTTGCGGCCCTTCAATGAAGAGCGCCGCCAAGCCATCGCCGAGGAGGTGCAGCGTCTACTCGCCGCAGGCTTCATCCGGCCAATCAAGTACTCCAAGTGGCTGGCAAACCCAGTCCTGGTCGAGAAGAAGAACGGGACCTGGAGGATGTGTATCGACTACACAAACTTGAACAGCGCCTGCCCAAAGGAGCAGTTCGTCCTCCCGCGGATCGACCAAATAATCGATTCCACCGCGGGCTCGGAGTCGCTATGTTTCCTCGACGCCTACTCTGGGTACAACCAGATCAAAATGGCTGTCGAGGACGAGGAGAAGACGGCGTTCATCACGCCATTCGGAGCCTTCTACTACACCGCCATGACCTTCGGCCTCAAGAACGCCGGGGCGACCTACCAGCGGTGCATGCAAGAGTGCCTCGCGAGCCAAATTGGCCGCAACATCCACGTCACCATCGATGACGTGGTCATAAAGTCCGCTCGCCAGGGTGACCTACTCGCCGACCTGGCGGAAACGTTCGCCAACTTGCGAAAATACAAGATAAAGCTTAACCCAGGCAAATGCACCTTCGGGGTACCAACAGGACAACTACTGGGGTACGTCGTCTCCAAGCGAGGGATCAAGGCGAACCCCACCAAGATCGACACGATCGCCCGAATCGGCAAACCCGAGTGCCTGCGCGATGTACAGAAGCTGGCCGGGCGAGTAGCGGCTCTCAGTCGCTTCATCCCCCCCTGGGTGAAAAGGCGATGCCCCTATACCGCCTGATGCGCAAGAACCCCACCTTCCAGTGGGACAAGGAGGCGGATGACGCGCTTCGTGACCTCAAGAAGGTGCTACTCGCCGCACCACTACTCGCCGCCCCCGCCGACAAAGAATCCATGCTGGTTTACATCGCGGCTTCCGAGCGCGTCGTCAGCGCCGTCATGGTCGTCGAGCGACCGGAGGAAGGAAAGGAGCGCCCAGTACAGCGACCGGTGTACTACATCAGCGAGGTCCTCACCGAGTCGCGCCAGCGATACCCGCAGTACCAGAAGCTGGTATACGCGATCTTCAGAGCACATCGGCGCCTGCCGCACTACTTCCAGGAGCACCCGATCACGGTCGTCTCCTCAGCACCGTTGCAGGACATCATCCGCAACCGCGAGGGGACCGGGCGGGTCGCCAAGTGGGCCGTCGAGATCGGCGTCCACAACATCAAATACGAGCCACGAAAAGCGATCAAGTCGCAGGCCCTAGCGGACTTCATCGCCGACTGGGAAGAGGCCCAACAGCCAGAGAAGCTGCCATACCTCCATTACTGGAGCCTGCACTTCGACGGCTCCAAGAACGCGGACGGCGCAGGCGCAGGGATCGTGCTAACTTCACCGAAGGGCGACAAGCTCCGCTACGTCCTCTGCCTCGACTTCACACCCTGCACCAACAACATGGCCGAGTACGAGGCCTTACTCCACGGCATGCGAGCTGCTAGGGAGATGAACGTCAACCGCCTATGCTGCTACGGAGACTCCGACCTCGTCGCTGGGCAAGTCACTGGCACCTGCGATGCCGTCTCCCCCACCATGGCGGCGTACCGCCAAGAAGTGGACAATCTAGGCGGACACTTCGCAGGCTACTCTGTCGAGTGGATTGACAGGCGGAAGAATGAGGAGGCCAATGCACTCTCTCGCATTGCGTCGGCTCGACTCGCACCACCCGCCGGCGTTTTCCTCGACACAATCACCAAGCCATCAGTCTCTCCCCCGAGGGAGATCGACATCGGAGTCCCGTTACAACCGGAGGCAGCCCTGGTCGCACTCGTCACCGAGCCAGACGACTGGACCAAGCCCTACGTCGCCTACCTGGAGGCCGGCACTTTGCCGGCAGACGAGACGGACGCTCGGATGATCGCACGCCGATGCAAGTCCTACACCATCATCGACGGCGAGCTCCACAAGCGCAGCGGCACCGGCATGTTCCAACGCTACGTCCAACCCGCCGAAGGACGCAAGATCCTCCACGATATCCACTCCGGCGACTGCGGCCACCACGCCGGCGCCCGCTCTCTGGTCGCCAAGGCTATGCGGCATGGCTTTTACTGGCCCACCGCACACGCCGATGCCGTCGACATTGTCCAGCGGTGCGCCGGGTGCCAGAAGTACGCCAACCAGACGCACGTGCCGAGCTCAGCGCTCAAGACAATCCCCATCATCTGGCCATTCGCCGTATGGGGCATGGACATGGTAGGGCCCTTCAAAAAGGCTCCCTCCGGCTACACCCATCTCCTGGTCGCGGTCGACAAATTCACAAAGTGGGTGGAGGCCAAGCCAGTCCGGAAATGCGATGGGAAGACCGCCACTAAATTCCTACGCGAGCTCATATATCGCTACGGGTTCCCAAACAGCATCATCACGGACAACGACACCAACTTCGCCAAAGGAGCCATGGCCGAATTCTGTGAGGAACACCACATCCGGCTCGACCTCGCATCAGTCGCCCACCCGGAATCCAACGGCCAGGCGGAACGGGCCAATCAAAGCATCCTCCACGGCCTGAAGCCGCGACTCCAAGTACCACTCGAGCGCACCGCCGGGTGCTGGGTCGAGGAGCTACCCTCCGTCATCTGGGGCATCCGCACCTCGATCAACAGGTCGACAGGATTCACCCCCTTCTTCATGGTGTACGACACCAAGGCAGTCATGCCCACCGACCTCGAGCACGACTCGCCAAGGGTCGTCCACTACACGGAGGCCGCGAACGAACTCGCCCGCCAGGACGGGGTCGATCAACTCGACGAGGCACGTGACCTCGCTCGATCACGCACCGCCATCTACCAGCAGGGACTACGCCGCTACCACAGCCGGCGGGTGAAAACTCGCACCTTCCAGGAAGGCGACCTGGTGCTGCTCCTCATCCAGGACAAGAAGGGCATGCACAAGCTTTCCCCTCCATGGGAGGGACCATTCGCCATCGGGCGCGTACTCGGCAACGATGCCTACTACCTCATCAACGTCCGCGGGGACGGCAAGCTCGACGTCAAGCGACCATGGAATGTAAACCTCTTACGGAAGTTCTACTCCTAGAACTCCACATATGTACTCTCCAGTCGCTATGAAATAAAAAGAATTGGTTACCGCAAATTGCGCCTACTCTCCGTGTCTTGTGCCACTCGCACTCGTAATAACAGCGTCAAGCTAACCGCAGAAGTCAACCTTTGGTAAAACGATCGGCACGGCCAAGTAGTGCGATGCAAGAGCACTGGGTCACCTCAGGTTTTGCATCGTCCACGAAAAAACGCCTACCCGGAGCCCCATTGGAGTCGCCTAGCCCGACTGGCTCTACGAGCCAAGATAACTGCCTTCGCTTCTCACAGCGACCATGATCCTCCACATCCTCGACATAGCGACTCGAACGGCCACGTACCACGCTCGGGGACTGACGACTAGTTCAGCGCGAGCGGCTCGGGAAAACGCCAAGTATGAGAGCATGCCTAGGACTCGCCATGCGACTGACCCAACGGGCCAGGCAGGAGTGATGTGCTCAAACTAACGCGCCAAGTCCTCACCCACCCCCGAGTCGCGCCTAGAACAACCAAGTACCACGCTCGGGGACTCGGCCACCCGACCTCGTTCGCGCAAGGGAAAACGGTGAAGTACAGAGCACTCAAGGGAGTCGCCGTGCGACTGGCTCTCCGAGTCCGGGCGAGTCGACCACAATACCAAAACATTCAAAAACCACAAACACATCACACACGAGGTAAACCCCACAAAACGGGTGGACGCGCTCGGGGACTCGTTCAACCCTCAATCGGAAAACACATGACAAGTCATAAAGCAAACACGATATCTCATTAATAGCATGTTGCAATCATCTCAGAATACAAAATATGCCCAAATGGCAGATCTGCTACTAACGCCCCAGGGCAAACTACTCTATTCCGCAGGCTTCAACGACGATTCGCCAGCACCCTTGCGATTGCGGATGAACGGCGTGTGCGGGTTTGACGGGTACGTCGTCAGCTCACCCGCCATCGCCGCGCGGAAGGGCTGCTCGACCTTGAAGTCCCGGTGCTTCGACTCGGGGTCGTTGGGCGCGACGATCGTTTCCTGGTAAGGAAGGAGGTCGCCCCATCGCCCAGACACGCTCGGAGTACACCGCGGCGCGACCCGTCAACTTGAGCACCTCGGAGATCTCCACCTCGCCAGTCAACGACGGGTAGCCACTCGTCACATCGTCCAGATCGAAATTTTCTGGAAAATGAGCAAGCCCAAGGCTAAGCGCCGTCGCCGCTCCATGCCAGAACGCCGATCGCGTCATGAACTCAACGACCGACGGCGCCTTCTCCAGGTACTTCCACACCTCGACAAGGTCGCTGGGAATTACTTCCGTGGGCGATATCTCCTGGAGGTAGGCTCGGATGCATGTCGCCGACAACGTCGCCGAGTCGACGAGCGTGGCAAGGATGCGACCTGCGGATAGAAGATAACAGTGAGTACATCGGGTATTAAGAAAAGACACATGCAAATAGGCAAGGGCAGGCAAACTCACCAATCAAGGGACGGAAGAGATCTGTGATGAAGCTCTGAAGAGAAGTATAGTCGTCCTGAAGCCCAGCAACAAGGGCGTCAGAAACTTTATGCTCTTCCGCGGCGGCCGTAACGGCGGCCTTGGCTCGACCATCCGCCGAACTCGCCTCCTCTTTCGCCTCCCTCAGCTCGCGCTCGAGCTCGGCGATCCGCTTCTCAGCCGAGCTCAACGCCGATTGAGCAGTTGCCAACTCACCCGCGAGGACAAGTCCCTGGCAAGCCTCTTCTGCCTTCGCGGCAACTGCCTGAAGCCCCTTATTCGCCTCTTGGACGGTGGCCAGTTCCTTCTCCGCGTGGTGTTTCGCTGCCAATCGGTCAGCTGACTCACGTTGCAGCCCCTGCACACAATTCAAACAGTTAACCAAAGCGAAATCCTAAGTGCCCACCCGCTGAAATTCAGCGAGTGCGCACTCGGGGACTGGCAATCAACAAATCCTAAGTGCCCACCCGCTGAAATTCAGCGAGTGCGCACTCGGGGACTGGCAATCAAGAAATCCTAAGTGCCCACCCGCTGAAATTCAGCGAGTGCGCACTCGGGGACTGGCAATCAACAAATCCTAAGTGCCCACCCACTAAAATTCAGCGAGTGCACACTCGGGACTGGCAATCAAGAAATCCTAAGTGCCCACCCGCTGAAATTCAGCGAGTGCGCACTCGGGGACTGGCAATCAACAAATTCTAAGTGCCCACCCGCTGAAATTCAGCAAGTGCACATTCGGGGACTGGACGCGAAAATAACAACAAGACACTAAAAGAATCAGACCGCTGCTGCACACCGACCTGATCCTCGGGGACTGGACATACCTGGATGGCTGCGCCAAGCATGCCGTGAAGTTGTATCGCATCCACGGATGCGAGGAGAGCCGGCGTGTGCCCACGATGCTGCTCGACCTCTACGTCGGTGACCCCAGGTGCACGGCTCGAGGGAGAGGTCCCACTCGCTGCAGCCGCCTTGGTCATGAAGCGCGGGAACGTGGCGATGGAGGTACCGGCACCAAAGGAGACCGGCTCGGTCACCCCAGGCGAGGGAGCACCCTCCTTCGTAGGTACGGCCGCCTCCATTGCGGGTTCATTCGGTGCGACCGCCGTGTCGTCGGAGATCGTGACGACATCGTCACCCTTGGCCTTCTTGGCGCCATCCGCAGGAACGACGACTTCGTCCGCCTTCCTCTTGCGGGAAGGATCCTCCTCGCTGACGACGGGTGGCACCTTAGACATGGTCGGGTGGCCTATCTTCTTTGCTCCGGTCCTGTAAATCGATCGTGTGAACGAGATAATTCAAGCTGCTATGAAAGACAAAAGTAGGTAAGCGAACTCACTTGGCGACCGGAATGAAGCGTAGCCCCGTGCGAATACCGGCCGACTTCTCCAGTTCGGGGCCCAGTCGGCGGCTGAGGCCCATCTCCAGGACGTCGCGTGCCCAAGACACGGATGGCTTCTTCGTGGTCGAGGCTGCAACGGGAGCCTCTGGGACATCTTCAGCAGGGGCTTCCCTGCGAGGTGAAGCCGCCGCGGCTGGAGCAGCCCCTAGCCCAGAAACTGGGGCGAATGGCGAAGGCATCGAGGCCAGTGGCACCTCGACAGTGGCCGTGTCCAGCGTGGCTGCCGTCGGCGGCGCCTCGTCCTTGGCCGAGATGGGGGCGTCGGAGCTGCTCGCCGAGTGCGGTGGCGAGGCCGGCCTCATCGGCTTCGTCTTCTTCTTCGGAGGAGCCTTTGCCTCCTTCTCCTTCTTTTTCTTCTTCGACGGAGTAGCCTGGCGGCGCGAGGTGGTCTCCGAAAGTTCGTCATCGTCATCATGACGCTCGAGGTTTTTACTCGCCTCAAGCTCACGCTGACGCTGCTCGCGGGTCTTGCGGACCAGCGGGGCGACCTCCTCCTCGGACTCGTCGTCGCCGTTGCTCTCGTCGCTCCCGGTATCGCCCTTGGCAGGAGGCGACTCGCCCATGTCTTGGACGAACGAGCTCGAATTCTCGTCGTCTGAAGGCGGGAGCCATCCTTCCACCACTTGGAATAACTGCAATGAACACCAAATGAAATTAGACCGACCGCGACTACAAAAACTGCGACTGCGAATGATGCGAAGTGACTTACCGTTGGGGCTGGATGCTTTGCGGTGTAGGGGGCGACCCCAGCCTTTGTGTCCAGGTACACCGCCTGGGTGATCTTCTTCAGTGCTGGGGTGTAGTCCTCGAGCTTCCACTCGGCGAGGCAGGACTTCGTCGAATCCTCCCGGCCCGTGTATTGGTACATGTAGTGGTCGCGCCGAGCCAGAGGGACGAGCCGCCGTCCGAGCCAGCAGTTGTATAAGTTGATCGTCTGGAGGCCCTTCTTCTTTAGACCGCGGATGGTTTGGAGCATTTCGTCCACGACCATCCGCTGGTCGCTGGGGAGCTTGCCGACTTGAAGTCGGCGCGGTTCGGACCGGTTGGCGGAATATCGTGGGATCGCCGTCTCGCCCTCCGGGGTCGCATCGGCAACATAGAACCAAGATTTCTTCCAATCGCTCGCCGCCTTGGCGGGCAGCATCAAGTCAAAGAACGAAGCCTTCGACTTCAGCTGGAATGTTAGGCCGCCCGCGACAAGCATTGGACCGCCCGCTTCCTCGCGGCTGATCCGTCCGTGGAACAGATCTTCCCATAGAGGAAAGTAGGGCCGGCAGCCCAAGTAGCACTCGCAGAACGCCACGAAGATGGTGAGCTGCTCAATGCTGTGTGGACCCAGGTCCGATGGTTGGATCCCGTAGTAGGCGCAGAAGCGCCGGAAGAACAGGGACGTGGGGAATCCTAGCCCCCGTTCTAGGTGGCTAGTGAAGCAGATGAATTCCCCCTCGCGCGGGTTCGGGGTCACCTCTCCGGCCGCGGGGATGCGCCAGCAGCCGGCGCGCAGGATCCCGGCCTCCTCAAAGGAAGCCAGTTGTGCCCTCGTACACTTAGATCTACCCCAAGGTTCGGTGGAGAGGGCCATGGCAGAAGGATTTGTGGGGGGTCGGAGGATTTCGGGTCGGCTGGATCGCGATGCGAAGGGAGGCGAAAGTGCGTGCAATCGAAGGAAATGGCGAGAAGGTGGTTCTCTGATCGCCTGCCATTCCTCTTATATAGCGGTTGTTACCCGCCAAATCAGGGAGCCGTTACTACGCGGTGATTACGCCAAAAGTTACCGTTGGATTACCCCAACGGCTAGTTTGACCGCGTTTAACGGTCCAACTTCAGCCACTCGGCTCGCCGACCCGATCACTATGACAGTGTTTCGCCGACTCGACTCGCCAAAGCTGCGATCAGGATGACTAGTTTTCTCCTTTATACAGGAGCCCGCCGACGATTCGACTGGATGTCTACTCTGAAGCCGTATACTCCGAATGCCAGCAGCTACCTACGCCCAATCAATGACGGCCTCGGGGACTACTGATGGGGATGTACCTGCCGGGGTAATACCCAGCAGGACGTTTTCGACTGGCCCAGGAACTGGCGAGTGGGCCTGCGAGACGGCGACTGGATCGTGGCCCGGCGTGGATCCAAGCGACTGGAAGCTGAAGGCCCAGGCGAGTAGATAGGCCCAGTCAGATTAGGTTAAACAAGTACCGAAGCCTTAACTGATTCGGTTGAGATATGTAAACCCTAGGGGAGGTGAGCCTATATAAACCTCCCTGCGGGGCGTGTAGAGATACGTTCCATCATACACCCAAGCGACTCGCCGCCTAGCCGCCGAGCTCGCCCATTGTACCACCCTCATAATACAATCTAGCAGGAGTAGGTCTTTACCCTCCGGGGGGGCGAACCTGGGTAAAACCGTGTGTCTCCGCCCTCATCTCGCACCGCAGATGGCTGGCCTCCCTTGCCCCTCGTTCTACAACTCGCTGCCGATTGCAGCATCTGTCGTGACCATTCCCACGACAGTCGGTGTCAAAACTAGCATCGACGTAACCCTTTACAATGAGCTGTTCATCACCTCCATAGACTAAGAACATTTTTTAGTCCTATTTAGGTACTTTAGGATGTTCTTCACGGGTGTCCAGTGTTCCACTCCTGGATCACTTTGGTATCTGCTCGTCAAACTAAGACCATTGGACACATCCGGTCTAGTACACAGCATGGCATACATGATAGAACCTATGGCCGAGGCATAATGCACTTTGCTCATAGCTTCTCTATCATTTACCATAGCTGGACACTGAGCCTTGCTCAATATCATACCTGACAACTGTAGAGGTCCCAACCTTTAATAAGGTAGAGATCCCTGTGATTGCAATGCCAGTCCCTGGATCAATAGCTAGCATCCACAGTTAAGATGTAATATCAAGAAACAAAGGTCATAATACAATTTTATAACCAGGAATAAAATAATTCATTACATCTTACATAGCTCATTTGGCTATTACAATACATTGCAGCAGAAATCTATAAGCATGGGTCCTTCATCTTCAAAGTGCCACAGGCAGATGTTGGTTGTAGACTTTGTAATCCTAATCAATCAATCTTCACTAAAATCAATCAAACCTGCAACATACAAGTTACATCCACAAAGGGTCAATACATTTGAATTGTATTGGCAAGTGATACTATGGTAGTATAGTGGAGTCTATCATCTATATGCATTTGGCTAAGTGGAGTTGAGGCTTGCATTGCTCAAAATAGATTTTCCTTATCATTTTGAAAATACTAAGTTCTTGTTTTGACAAAATCTTTTCCAAAGCTTCTCTCAATCAAAGATTGAAGATTTCAAATAACCCTTGTTCAAACCACAAGATTTTTAACTTAGAAATTTGAATGATGAGATTCTTGATTGCTTCCATGTCTTGATGCTCAAATTGTCCTTTACCAGGGACATGGCTAAGTACTTAGATTTTACACTCTGCAGAGGTGGTGCACTTTCCCCACAAGACTTGGTTTCCCAAGACAAGATCTTTCAGAAGCCTTCCCTTAGACCAAAATGGACGCGCTCCAACCTATCAAACACTACCACCCACTGTCCATATGGCTAAGTTTTTGCAACCTATATGATCATGGCAGAGCCCATATTGCCAAGTGGTTGCACTTGAAGCTTCTCAACATTTGACATCTCAAATCTCTTTGTTCCTGGGTGGCCATCCACAAGTGAGATACACAAGGTCAACCATAGACATGGGCCTTGTGAACCACTCAACCAAAAACCACCAAGCAAGTCCCATTCCACCCAGGTGATTCATTAACTTAGTTGTTTTATTAAACAAAACACAAGTCCTCAGACTTAGAAATTTTTTCCATAGTGTGAATATATATTCCACCCATGTTTTCCATTAGCTAGGCTAAGCATGATAGTAGTAGGTATCTTGACTTAGGAATTTCTACTAAGGTTTCATCTACTAGGATTTCCTATAGCAAGGTTTACACTTAGCAAAATTTCCATGCAAGTTTTACTTAGAGAAAATCACTAATGCATAGTGAAAGTAATGGGACAAAAAGTATGAAGCATCACTTGCCTTTTTGGTAGGGAATGGTGGTTCACTCCTTGATCTTGCTAGTCTCACACTTTGCTAATTTCACTACAATCAATCAAGCAAACATAGTATTAACTAGCATTCCAAATAACCAATCAAACATTTCACACACATAAAACAATGGGATCTAAGTTATGCATGCAAGCATGCAAAAGATGGTTATAAATGCAAAGGTGGTCTCCAATAGGCTTCTAAGCTTGTAAAGTCCAAAGTGGTCATTTTCCAAAGTGGCAAAATCATTTGCAAAAGGGTTTCCATAAACCATTTTTAAATCCTTTCATTATTTTATGTGGTGGAAAATACTTTTATCAAAGCAAAAACCTTATGTCTTTCACCAAGTAAGTTGCTAATTTACAACACTTGGTGTTTTTGGGTCTGTAGGTTTGCTCTAAATCACTTCCCCAAAGTTTTTACTCCAAAACATTTTCAAAACCAAACCAATATTTTTGAATCATTTTTCTATTCTAAACAAGCATTCAAAAGTTTCTGCAAAAACCAACAAGCTAACAGATACTATTTGCTAAACAAAAGGCATGGTTGGATAGGGCTTGCTCTACTGATTCCAATGATACCAAATTTGCAATTTTTGGACGTGTGGATCAAAAGTTACAAAGGTTTGAAATTCACATTCTATTCTGATTTCAATTCTGTTTTTAAACAGAACTGGTGACACGCGGCACTGTCTAATTGGACGGTACCGGTTTGGCCGGATCGGCAACATCGAGCGTTAGATCAAAGTGGGATCGCACGGCACAGATCGCTCGATACCCCTTCGCTCACTTTCTTTCCTAAACGTCAGATCCAGATCTAACGGTCCTAACCACTCTGACTAATAATCGGCGGCGCTGGCGGCGGCGCTCTGGCGGCAGCGCTCAGGCGAGGTCGTCGCCGGTGATACTGGACGCAAGGAAGAGAAGGAGAAGGCTCACCGTGATCGTAGGGTCGTGGGGAAGCTCGACGTGGTTACGAGGAGGCGAGGGGCGCACTGGGGTGTAACTAATTGCTCGCCGGAGTTTGCTCGGTGTTGGGTGCGTTCAGGCGTCGCTGGGGATGTTGCTACAGAGCACGAGAGAGGGAACAGAGGTTGTGGTTAGCTTCGTACGCGGTTCACTGACAAGCGAGCATCAACGAGAGGAAAGGGGGTTGTCTGGCTTACCGGGGAAGAGGTCGTCGGAGAACTAGACGGTGGCGACGGCGGTTGTTGTCGTTTCCGACGCTATGAGGCACGCGCGAGTGAGCTGCGGCTGCAGAAAGGTCCGCTGGGGGATGCTGATCACAGCTGCGTGCTCGAGGAGGCAAGAGGTGGCGTGTGCTGGCCGGAATCCTCGTCGGAGCATCGTCGGAACAGAGGGAGTGTTGGTCGAAATTTGACAGCCTGAGGGCATGTCGAGGTGGGGCGACAGAGGGGAAGTGGAGAGGAATCACTGGCGTTTAAGGGGCATGGTCACTGCGAGGAATCAAAGCCTCCATCAACGCGCAATCACTACCGGAGTAACTCACTGCAACGGCAGGGCGACGGGGTCTCGCTTGAAGACGATGGCTGGGTATGTGGGGTCGTTGCGTTAGTGGATTGAGAGAGGGAGTTGGGGTCCACAAGTCAGTGGCCTTGCGGGTTGTTTCTGCAGGGAAGAAAAACGGTTCGGGGCGAGGGTGAGGTGGGCTAGGTGGGCTGTTGGGTTGGAGTTGGGCCAGATGGTTGGGCTGCTCTATTTTTTTCTGTCTGAAACCTTTTTCTTTTTCCAGAACTATTTTCTGTTTTGAATTTCAATCAACTATTCAAACATTCAAACAATTCAAACAATCGCCACACTTGTAATAAGTTTTGGTTCTGTTTATCAAGATAATCCAAATCCCAAAATAAAATAATATTTTTATTCATTTTAGGATCCATTCATTAATTAAATAAAATGGACCTTTAGTTATTTAATCAAATAGGGTTTGATTTATTTAATAAAATCTTCATTTGAAATCCAAATACTTTCAAAACCAAATCAGTAGGTTTTATTTGAAGGTAAAGAATACTTGGAAAGCTTGTTTTTTAAAATAAAATAACATTTTTGTTATAAGGTCCATTAAATAAAAATGGGCCTTAGTTATTAAATCAAATAGAATTTGTTTTATTTAAATATTTATTTTGAAATCTAAAATAAAACCAAAACACTTCAGTAGGTTTTATTTGAGAATAAAATACTTGGAAAACTCATTTAAAATAAGTAAATAAGTTTTTGTGTTTATTTAAAATGGGAAAAGCCTTTACTTAAATAAAATTTGGATATTAAATCCTTATTATTTTATTTAAATAAACCTTTACTATTTTTATCAAAACAAAATGTTTTATTCAAAGACTTGGCCAAGGTTTAACTTGGCTCTATAAAATAATCCTTATTTATAAAACTACCTTTGTTTTTGAAAACCAAATCCTTTTATTAAAAGTTCCAAAATAGTAATTTTTAATTGATTTGAAGTTTATTGTTTATTTAACTTTTTAAATCCCTTTAGGATTTTATTTGATTAAAATAGGTTTTGAAAGTTCCCAATTGGATTCAAAAAGTTTCTTCTCACCCTTAAAATCAAACAAAGTTTTATTTTATTCATTTATTTTTCACATTACAAGATTTGGAAAAATCTTGGGATGTGACAGGCTACCACCCTTAAAATAAATCTCGTCCCGAGATTTGGGAAGGCTAGAGTTACAAGTAGGTTCAAAACAACTAGGGTACTACCACCCTTAAAAAAATTCAAACTAAATTACATATTGGCCTTCTTGGGATCCTGGGGAAACTTCTCTGGGCAACCTTCTGCATAGTGTCCTTTGTTTCCACACTTGACTCATGGGCCAAGGTTGAGATCCTTCATAGACTTGTTTAACTTGTTCTTCATATTTTCTGGACAATTGTTTACATAGTGGCCTAGTTCCTTGCATTTGAAACACATCACTTGGCTGATATCTTTCGTTTCCTTGGGTAACAATTCTTCTTGTTTGTTTCCTTGGTTCTTCTTCTTCTCTGGGCATTCATTGGCATAGTGTCCCATCTCTTTGTAATTTAACATTGCACTTGAGTAATATCCTCCTTCTTAGGGTTGGGGCATTTCTTCTTCTTCTTCTTCTTTTTGGGTCTCTCCAAAGCTAGGAGTTCTTCTACTTCATGTTCTTCATAGGTGGGAGATCTTTCTCTCTTCTTGGGGCATTGATCTTCTTGTTCCTCGGATGCATGATCCTTGTCTCCACAAAGATTGCTAGCTTGGGTTCCTTCTAGATTAACATCTTTGTCATCCTTGTTGTCATTAGCTCTTTGGGAAAAGTTTTCTCCCATGTTGATCACTTGAGTAACCAATCCTTGCAACAATTGGGATTGAAGTTTCAAAATCCTTTGTATGGCTGGGTATAGTCCATTGTTGTTGGCTAAAAGCTGAGTTGTCTCTTTGTTCAACTGGTTTTGGGTTGCTATAATTTCTTTCATGTTGTCCTCTTGGTTGGTGTTGGTGTCATCAACCTTGAGGTTGGAGTCTCTTGGAGTAGTCATCTGTTTAGGTTGGGTAGGGATTAGAATAGGCAAAAGATTTCTAAGTAATGGGTTCTAATCACACACATCACAATTCACACAAGCAATGTGCATGCAATCACAAGTTAAACATTTCACTCAAACAACAAAGTTCAAGCACATACTTAGGCAACAAAAAATTATTTTTGTTACACCACATAAGTTGGTGTGTTTTGTCTTAACTAAAATATGGTGGTCCATCTATATGGTTCACTTGTGATCTTTCCATTCTTCTTGGTTCTTCTTTGTATGAGATCATGGTTTTCTTGGGACAAACTCTTGGTCACAAAACTTCAAATGATGTAGGTTCCTTCTAACTGGTGTTTCCTTAGTCTCCAAATCTTGTGCAAGATTTCTTGTCTCACTTGTCCTTAGTGGTATCTAAGGTTGAAGTCCTTGGTGAATATGCTGAAGATGTTGAAATCATTAGAGTTTGAAGAAGTTGAAGTCATTAGAGTTGAAGATGTTGAAGTCATTAGAGTTGAAGATGTTGAAGTCATTAGAGTTGATGTTGTCCTTTGCTCATGGTGAAGTCTTTGGCCATGGGGTAGGTTTTTCCATCAAGTTGAAATAGAAGAGATGTAGAGTTTAAACCAAAATGGTTGAGGAAAGAGTTTACAAGATTTGTTTGTAAATATGGTTTGGAACATATACAACTCCTATTTTTCTAAGGGTTTTTGTCCAATCTTAGGTTTACAAATCCTACAGGCAACACAATGCTCGGATACCATCTGTAGAGGTCCCAACCTTTAATAAGGTAGATATCCCTATGATTACAATGCTAGTCCCTGGATCAATAGCTAGCATCCACAGTTAAGATGTAATATCAAGAAACAAAGGTCATAATACAATTTTATAACCAGGAATAAAATAATTCATTACATCTTACATAGCTCATTTGGCTATTACAATACATTGCAGCAAAAATCTATAAGCATGGGTCCTTCA
The DNA here is from genome assembly GCA_910589765.1 of Avena atlantica. Lineage (NCBI taxonomy): Eukaryota > Viridiplantae > Streptophyta > Magnoliopsida > Poales > Poaceae > Avena > Avena atlantica. Next base: position 235,838,189 of record OU342738.1, read on the forward strand.
TCTTCAAAGTGCCACAGGCAGATGTTGGTTGTAGACTTTGTAATCCTAATCAATCAATCTTCACTAAAATCAATCAAACCTGCAACATACAAGTTACATCCACAAAGGGTCAATACATTTGAATTGTATTGGCAAGTGATACTATGGTAGTATAGTGGAGTCTATCATCTATATGCATTTGGCTAAGTGGAGTTGAGGCTTGCATTTCTCAAAATAGATTTTCCTTATCATTTTGAAAATACTAAGTTCTTGTTTTGACAAAATCTTTTCCAAAGCTTCTCTCAATCAAAGATTGAAGATTTCAAATAACCCTTGTTCAAACCACAAGATTTTTAACTTAGAAATTTGAATGATGAGATTCTTGATTGCTTCCATGTCTTGATGCTCAAATTGTCCTTTACCAGGGACATGGCTAAGTACTTAGATTTTACACTCTGCAGAGGTGGTGCACTTTCCCCACAAGACTTGGTTTCCCAAGACAAGATCTTTCAGAAGCCTTCCCTTAGACCAAAATGGACGCGCTCCAACCTATCAAACACTACCACCCACTGTCCATATGGCTAAGTTTTTGCAACCTATATGATCATGGCAGAGCCCATATTGCCAAGTGGTTGCACTTGAAGCTTCTCAACATTTGACATCTCAAATCTCTTTGTTCCTGGGTGGCCATCCACAAGTGAGATACACAAGGTCAACCATAGACATGGGCCTTGTGAACCACTCAACCAAAAACCACCAAGCAAGTCCCATTCCACCCAGGTGATTCATTAACTTAGTTGTTTTATTAAACAAAACACAAGTCCTCAGACTTAGAAATTTTTTCCATAGTGTGAATATATATTCCACCCATGTTTTCCATTAGCTAGGCTAAGCATGATAGTAGTAGGTATCTTGACTTAGGAATTTCTACTAAGGTTTCATCTACTAGTATTTCCTATAGCAAGGTTTACACTTAGAAAAATTTCCATGCAAGTTTTACTTAGAGAAAATCACTAATGCATAGTGAAAGTAATGGGACAAAAAGTATGAAGCATCACTTGCCTTTTTGGTAGGGAATGGTGGTTCACTCCTTGATCTTGCTAGTCTCACACTTTGCTAATTTCACTACAATCAATCAAGCAAACATAGTATTAACTAGCATTCCAAATAACGAATCAAACATTTCACACACATAAAACAATGGGATCTAAGTTATGCATGCAAGCATGGAAAAGATGGTTCTAAATGCAAAGGTGGTCTCCAATAGGCTTCTAAGCTTGTAAAGTCCAAAGTGGTCATTTTCCAAAGTGGCAAAATCATTTGCAAAAGGGTTTTGTCCATAAACCATTTTTAAATCCTTTCATTATTTTATGTGGTGGAAAATACTTTTATCAAAGCAAAAACCTTATGTATTTCACCAAGTAAGTTGCTAATTTACAACACTTGGTGTTTTTGGGTCAGTAGGTTTTCTCTAAATCACTTCCCCAAAGTTTTTACTCCAAAACATTTTCAAAACCAAACCAATATTTTTAATTGGCTAGAAATGGGCCAAACTAATTAATACATCCTAAATTTCACCAAATTCATTTTCAAAACCATGGGTTGGTTCCTAGGGTCAGTGAGTTCACCACAAACTAATTTGCCAAGGTTTCAACCTCAAAAACATTTTTGAATCATTTTTCTATTCTAAACAAGCATTCAAAAGTTTCTGCAAAAACCAACAAGCTAACAGATACTATTTGCTAAACAAAAGGCATGGTTGGCTAGGGCTTGCTCTACTAGTTCCAATGATACCAAATTTGCAATTTTTGGACGTGTGGATCAAAAGTTACAAAGGTTTGAAATTCACATTCTATTCTGATTTCAATTCTGTTTTTAAACAGAACTGGTGACACGCGGCACTGTCTAATTGGACGGTACCGGTTCGGCCGGATCGGCAACATGGAGCGTTAGATCAAAGTGGGATTGCACGGCACAGATCGCTCGATACCCCTTCGCTCACTTTCTTTCCTAAACGTCAGATCCAAATCTAACGGTCCTAACCACTCTGACTAATGATCGGCGGCGCTGGCGGCGGCGCTCTGGCGGCAGCGCTCAGGCGAGGTCGTCGCCAGTGATACTGGACGCAAGGAAGAGAAGGATAAGGCTCACCGTGATCGCAGGGTCGTGGGTAAGCTCGACGTGGTTGCGAGGAGGCAAGGGGCGCACTGGGGTGTAACTAATTGCTCGCCGGAGTTTGCTCGGCGTCGGGTGCGTTCAGGCGTCGCTGGGGATGTTGCTACAGAGCACGAGAGAGGGAACAGAGGTTGTGGTTAGCTTCGTACGCGGTTCACTGACAAGCGAGCATCAACGAGAGGAAAGGGGGTGGTCTGGCTTACCGGGGAAGAGGTCGTCTGAGAACTAGACGGTGGCGACGGCGGTTGTTGTCGTTGCCGACGCTATGAGGCACGCGCGAGTGAGCTGCGGCTGCAGAAAGGTCCGCTGGGGGATGCTGATCACAGCTGCGTGCTCGAGGAGGCAAGAGGTGGCGTGTGCTGGCCGGAATCCTCGTCGGAGCATCGTCGGAACAGAGGGAGTGTTGGTCGAAATTTGACAGCCTGAGGGCGTGTCGAGGTGGGGCGACAGAGGGGAAGTGGAGAGGAGTCACTGGCGTTTAAGGGGCATGGTCACTGCAAGGAATCAAAGCCTCCATCAACGCGCAATCACTACCGGAGTAACTCACTGCAACGGCAGGGCGACGGGGTCTCGCTTGAAGACAATGGCTGGGTATGTGGGGCCGTTGCGTCAGTGGATTGAGAGAGGGAGTTGGGGTCCACAAGTCAGTGGCCTTGCGGGTTGTTTCTGCGGGGAAGAAAAACGGTTCGGGGCGAGGGTGAGGTGGGCTAGGTGGGCTGTTGGGTTGGAGTTGGGCCAGATGGTTGGGCTGCTCTATTTTTTTCTGTGTGAAACCTTTTTCTTTTTCCAGAACTATTTTTTGTTTTGAATTTCAATCAACTATTCAAACATTCGAACAATTCAAACAATCACCACACTTGTAATAAGTTTTGGTTCTGTTTATCAACATAATCCAAATCCCAAAATAAAATAATATTTTTATTCATTTTAGGATCCATTCATTAATTAAATAAAATGGACCTTTAGTTATTTAATCAAATAGGGTTTGATTTATTTAATAAAATCTTCATTTGAAATCCAAATACTTTCAAAACCAAATCAGTAGGTTTTATTTGAAGGCAAAGAATACTTGGAAAGCTTGTTTTTTTTAAATAAAATAACATTTTTGTTATAAGGTCCATTAAATAAAAATGGGCCTTAGTTATTAAATCAAATAGAATTTGTTTTATTTAAATATTTATTTTGAAATCTAAAATAAAACCAAAACACTTCTGTAGGTTTTATTTGAGAATTAAAATACTTGGAAAACTCATTTAAAATAAGTAAATAAGTTTTTGTGTTTATTTAAAATGGGAAAAGCCTTTACTTAAATAAAATTAGGATTAAATTTGGATATTAAATCCTTATTATTTTATTTAAATACACCTTTACTATTTTTATCAAAACAAAATGTTTTATTCAAAGACTTGGCCAAGGTTTAACTTGGCTCTATAAAATAATCCTTATTTATAAAACTACCTTTGTTTTTGAAAACCAAATCCTTTTATTAAAAGTTCCAAAATAGTAATTTTTAATTGTTTTGAAGTTTATTGTTTATTTAACTTTTTAAATCCCTTTAGGATTTTATTTGATCAAAATAGGTTTTGAAAGTTCCCAATTGGTTTCAAAAAGTTTCTTCTCACCCTGAAAATCAAACAAAGTTTTATTTTATTCATTTATTTTTCACATTACAAGATTTGGAAAAATCTTGGGATGTAACAACAACATAGGCACTAAACCTTTCTTTGCATTATCCATTCTGAACCTTTTCAGAACTTTGTCTAGGTATGTACTCTGGCTTAAAGCTATCAGGCGTCTTTGTCTATCTCTAGATTTTGATGCCCAATATATAAGCAGCTTCACCTAGGTCTTTCATTGAAAAACACTTGTTCAAATAACTCTTCACATCGTTAAGCATGTTAATGTCATTTCCAATAATCAATATGTCATCCACATATAGTACCAGAAATGTCACTGAGCTCCCACTCACTTTCTTGTAGATACAAGATTCGTAGAAATTTGAAACAAATCCAAAGCTCTTGATCACTTGATCAAAACGAAGGTTCGAACTCCGAGATGCTTGCTTCAGTCCATAAATGGAACGCTGAAGTTTCCACACTTTATCAGCATCCTTAGGATCGACAAAACCTTCGGGTTGCATCATATACAACTCTACATCAATGTTGCCATTGAGGAACGCAGTCTTGACATCCATCTGCCATATTTCATAATCATGAAACGCAACAATTGCTAATAAAATCCGAATGGACTTAAACATCGCTACGGGAGAGAAAGTCTCATTGTAGTCAACACCTTGAACTTGTCGAAAACCTTTCGCGACAAGCCGTGCTTTATAGATGGTAACATTACCATCCGCGTCCGTTTTCTTCTTGAAAATCCATTTGCACTCAACGGCCTTTCGGTCGCTAGGAGGGTCCACCAAAGTCCATACTTGGTTTTTTCTCATGGATCCCAATTCGGATTTCATGGCCTCTAGACATTTCTCAGAGTCTGGGCTCATCATCGCTTCCTCATAGTTCGTAGGTTCACTGTCTTCTACCAACAAGACAGTCAAGACAGGGTTGTCGTACCACTCAGGAGGGGAACGCGACCTTGTCGACCTGCGACGTTCAGTAGCAGCATCGCCCGAAGCTTCATGATCCTTGTCATTAGCTTCCTCTATTGTTGGTGCAGGAGGCACTGGAACAATTTCAGGGTGCTCTACTCTCCAACTCAAGAGAAGGTTCAACAACCTCGTCTAGCTCTACTTTCCTCCCACTCACTTCTTTCGAGAGAAACTCCTTCTCAAGAAAGGAACCGTTCTTTGCGACAAACACTTTGCCTTCGGTTCTATGATAGAAGGTATACCCAATAGTTTCCTTAGGGTATCCTATGAAGACGCATTTCTCCACTTTGGGTTCGAGCTTGTCCGGCATCAACTTCTTGACGTAAGCTTCGCATCCCCAAACTTTAAGAAACGACAACTTAGGTTTAGCACCAAACCACAGTTCATACGGTGTCGACTCAACAGATTTAGATGGTGCCCTATTTAAAGTGAATGCAGCGGTTTCTAAAGCATAACCCCAAAATGATAACGGCAAATCAGTAAGAGACATCATCGATCGGACCATATCTAATAGGGTTCGATTCCGACGTTCAGACACACCATTGCACTGTGGTGTTCCGGGTGGCGTGAGTTGCGAAACGATTCCGCTTGCTTTAAGATGCGTGAGAAAATAATAACTCAAATATTCACCTCCACGATCGGATCGTAGAAACTTAATCTTTCTGTTACGATGGTTCTCCACTTCATTCTGAAATTCCTTGAACTTTTCAAATGTTTCAGATTTATGTTTCATTAAATAGATATACCCATATCTACTTAAGTCATCGGTAAAAGTGAGAAAATAGCGATATCCACCGCGCGTCGAAACACTCATCGGTCCGCATACATCGGTATGTATGATTTCCAACAAGTCCGTTGCTCGCTCCATCATTCCGAAGAACGGGGTTTTGATCATCTTGCCCATGAGGCATGGTTCGCATGTGTCAATTGATTCAAAATCAAGAGACTCCAAAAGTCCATCAGAATGGAGTTTCTTCATGCGTTTTACACCAATATGACCTAGACGACAGTGCCACAAATAAGTAGTATTATCAATATCTACTTTGCATCTCTTAGCCTCAATGTTATGGATGTGTGTTTCATCCCTTTCGAGATTCAGAAGAAATAAACCATTCACAGAAGGTGCATGACCATAAAAGATGTTACTCATATAAATAGAAAACCATTATTCTCAGATTTAAATGAATAACCGTCTTGCAATAAACACGATCCAGAAATGATGTTCATGCTCAACGCAGGCACATAATAACATTTATTGAGGTTTAAAACTAATCCCGAAGGTAAAACTAAGGAGAGCGTGCCGACGGCCATCACATCAACTCTTGATCCGTTGCCAATGTGCATCGTCACCTCATCCCTCGCAAGACCCCGTCTATTCCGTAGCTCCTGTTTCGAGTTACAAATATTAGCAACTGAACCAGTATCAAATACCCAGGCACTACAACGAGGGCTAGTAAGGAAAACATCAATAACATGTATATCAAATATACCTTTGATGGTGCCAGCCTTCTTGTCCGCTAAGTACTTCAGACAGTTGCGCTTCCAGTGACCCTTGTCCTTGCAATAGAAGCACTCAGTGTCCGGCTTGGGTCCAGACTTGAGCTTCTTCTCAGCAGGGGCAACGCGCTTGCCGCCGCCTTTCTTGAAGGGCTTCTTTGCACCCTTACCTTTCTTGAAGGTGGGGGGCTTGTTGACCATCAACACATGATTATCCTTTTTGATGTCCACCTCCGCGGCCTTCAGCTTTGCGAAGAGCTCGGTGACCGTATCAGTGGAACCAATCTGATTATGAGTCATTACAAAACTTTTGTAGTTGGAAGGGAGTGATTGCAGAACCCCGTCAATCTTGATCTCCTCTGGAATCTTGCAGTCCAGTTGCTCAAGGCGTTGAGTGTAGCCCGACATCTTTATGGCGTGCTCACTAACAGAACTCCCTTCCTCCATCTTGTAGTTAAAGAATTTCTCAGAGATCTCATATCTCTCAGAACGGGCCTGAGTCTGAAACATAGTTTTCAGCTCCTCAAGAATCTCAAAGGGCCCGGGATAGTCTTCAAAACAATTTTGAAGGTCCGATTCCATAGGAAACAACATGGTGCTCTTAATCACACCATAATCATCTTTGCGCGACTGATAGACAGCTTTCTCATCAGCCGGCGCATCTATAGCAGGGGCGTCACCTAGCGCATTCTCAAGGACATAGTCCTTTTGACCGCCAGAGAGAATGATTCTCAGATTGCGGAACCAGTTGGTGAAGTTAGACCCATTGTTTCTAAGCTATTCCTTCTCAGCAAAAACGTTGAAGTTGAAGTTGGACTTAGCCATTTGATCTACAATGTTTGCAAGTACAAATTAGACTATGTTCATGATAACTAGTTCAACTTTAATCAAATTACTAGATGAACTCCCACTAAATTCAACATCCCTCAAGTTGTTTAGTGAACATGATCCAAATTCACCACACCTAATCCGATCTTCACAAGAAGAGATGTGGTTTCAATCGTGGACAACGAAGTGTCGATCATATCATTCATATGACTCATGCTTAACCTTTCGGTTCTTGTGTTCCGAGGCCATGTCTGTACATGCTAGGCTCGTCAAGTCAGACCTAAGTATTTCCACGTGTGCAAAACTCGCTTGCACCCGTTGTATGTGAACGTAGAGTCTATAGCACCCGATCATCACGTGATGCTTGGACACGACAAACTTTCGCAACGGTGCATACATGGGGAGAACACAGTTTTATCTTGATCTTTAAGTGAGGAATCATCTTATAATGCTACTGTCGCGATCTAAGCATAATAAGATACATAAAAGGATAAACATCACATGCATATAACTTTATGTGACATGGTATAGCCAATCTTCACGCAATGATCTCCGTCTTGTGCGTGCCGGAATGATCTCCATCACTCCACCATGATTGCCTCCACCACGAATAGAAACTACAACTATTGCTAACTACTTAGCGATAAAGTAAAGCTATTACATGGCGTATAAAAAGTTGACACACAGGTCATACACAATTATAAAGATAACCATATGGCTCCTGTCGGTTGTGTACTCATCGACATGCAAGTCGTGAAACATTACAAAACATGATCATTGCATACAACATACACATCACATCTTGGGCCATACCATATCACAGAAAACACTCCCTGCAAAACCAAGTTAGACGCCTCTACTTTGTTGTTGCATGTTTTACGTGGCTTATGGGAGTAGCAAGCTAAGAATGATTCTTACCTACGGAAAGCCACAACGGTGATATTATGGTTTCCAAACTCCGGTGTAAATCCCATGACAACTATAGTGAGAGAAACTGGCATCCACCAGCCGCATGTGTGGAACAAGCCACACGTCAAGTGCGTAGCCGGTCTCGCGAACGACGTCGCGTAAAGTTGGCCTGGACCGCTTCGATCTCACTATCCCGGGTCATAAGAAGAACACAAACAAGAGGCTTGCAACAGAAAACATCAACGCCCGCAACAACCATGTTGTGTTCTACTCGTGAAACACATCTACGCATAGATCTAGCTCTGATACCACCGAAGGGTTTAGCAGCATAGTAAATCAAAAAAAATCTACGGATGCGAACGGGAAAGCCAAGATCTAATCTAGGAGATGCAAACAATGAGGGGGAATAGATGAGATCTTCATACCCTTGAAGATTCGCACAGCGGAACATTCGTCGGAACGTGGGTGATGTAGTCGTACTCGCTTCTCCTCCTCGCGATCCGATCCGATCTAACACCGCAAGTGGCGATGCCTCCGAGAGATGCACACGTGCGGCACCTCGACGTCTCCTCCTTCCTCGGTCCAGCAAGTATGGTGGAGAGACGGATTGGATCTACAACGCGACGGCGCGGTGCAAGTGGTGGAGAGTTTCTGCAGCAGGGCTTCGCCTACGTGCAGTCGGGAGGGAGAGAGAGGAGGGCGGCTAGGGCTTGAGGAGGAGGTGTATGAGGGGGTGCGCCCCCAGCCCTATTTATATAGAGGGGTGGGCGGCCAGCCCTTTCCCCTCCCCCAAGCCCTAGGGCCGGCGGCCAAGGAGGGAGGAGTGGGGGCAATCCCCCCCCCCTTCTAGAAGCTCCACTAGGGTTTTGCCCTAGGTTGGCCGGCTGGGCCCTATGGGGCCTTGTGCCCCTAGCCCAATGCAGCCAGGGCACTCCCTCATAGGCCCATGCCCCCTACCGGCAGGTGGGGCCACGTTGGTCCCCCTCTGGAAGGTTCTAGAAGCTTCCGGTACAATATCGATTAACCCGAAACAATTCCGAACTCCAAAAACTGCATTGCCTTATATGAAACTTATTCTCTGGACCATTTCGGAACCTGTCGTGATGTCCCGGATCCCATCTGAGACTCAGAACAAAAAACTCATAAACCAATTATCCAATCTATCCTAGCGTCGAGACACGTTAAGTGTGTGACCCTTCGGGTTCGAGAACATGCAGACATGATCTTCTATCAATAATCAACAGCGGGGTCTAGAAACCCATATTGACTCCCACACATTCATCGATGATCATATCGGATGAACCACGATGCCAGGATTCAATCAATCCCATATATATATTCCCTTCGTCTCGCGATATTTTACTTGCCCGAGATTTGATCGTCGGTACCGTCATACCTAGTTCAATCTCGTTCACAGCAAGTACTTTACTCATTCCATAATCCGATATCACTTTGTGAGTAACTCCTTAATCACATGCTTGCAAGCGGTGTTGATATCGATTACTGAGTGGGCCCGAAGTATATCTCTCCGACTTGGGAGGGACAAATCCCATCTCGATACATACAACCCAACAGGTACTTTCCGATCACCTGAGAGACACCTTTATGATCACCCTCTCATAGGATGACGTTTGATGACCTCAAAGCTTTCTTCTGATACCAGGGAGTTGTATTATCTCATGGTCTAAGGAATACAATATTTGACATAAGAAAAGCTTCGCAAAGATGAACACGATGACACGATCTAATTGCTCTGCTTAGTTTGGGTCTGTCCATCATATCATTCTCCCAATGGTATGATCTCATTATTAATCGACAACTCATGTCTATGGTTAGGAAACCTTAACCATCATTAATCAATGAGCTAGTCCATAGAGGCATACTAGGGACACGGTGTTGTTCATAAACCACACAAGTATTAAAGTTTCCGCTTAATACAATTCTAGCATGGAATATAAACTTTATCATGAACAAGAATTATAATAATAACATCTTTATTATTGCCTCTAGGGCATAATTCCAACATCCCGCTGATGGGACCAAAAGAATACACCCTAAATAACGTATGCGGTGTTATCACGTCAGCGGACACGTGCAAGTGTTGTATTCAAGTTAGACATTTAAATTTCAACATCGCATGCACAAATTACCGCATATACTGATGTGCTTCAGGCCTATACGAGCTATGGCGGGCAGATACACGGTCTAAGTTTTTTAAATCCCGATCATGCCCCAACACGCGAAGAGGTATCGATCGATCGATCTAATATGTCTCCTTCTTTTCGTTCCTTTGGGGGTCTATTGAATCAGAAGTATAATTGCCCTACTCATGGACTCACTGCTTGGATGATTATCCAAACTTTTTATGTGGGTTTGAACATATCCTCAAGAAATCTATTGGATTAAGCTGCTAGAGGTACTTTTATGGGCCTCACCTTGGGTGCTGGAACAAGGATCCTTGATAATATGATGGTTAACTACTCTGAATGGCATGTTGAGAGAGCTCCACATGGTAAGAAGGTAAATTATGTTGAGGAAACTTCCTCTTTGAGTGAAAAGATTGATGTTATTATGGCTATGCTTGTTAATGGGAAAGCTCCTCTAGTTCCTAATAGTGTTCCCTTAGCCTCTTTGGTTGCTCAAGAAGAGCAAGTTGATGTGAACTTCATTAGAAACAACAATTTCAACAACAATGCCTATAGGAACAATTTTGGTAGCAGCAACAATTATAGGCCTTATCCTCCTAATAATGGCAATTCCTTTGTAAGCTCTTACAATAATGTTATAAGTGCCCCCTCTGAACTTGAATTCATGCTCAATGACTTTATTAGTAAACAAACCACTTTCAATAAGACTATAGAGGAAAAGCTTTTGAGTGCTGAGAAAAATATATCCTCTTTGTCTGAAGCTCAATCTTCCTTGATTAATAAAATGGCTGCTAAACCTGAAGCTATGGAAAACACCTTTCCTACTGCTCATGCCATACAAGTTACTATTGATGAAAATGTTAGTTTGTTATCTCAACTTCATGCTAAGTGGGAAAGGGAAGCTGAAATTGATAGAAACAATAGTGTGTGCACTATAACCACTAAACCACAAGTAGTCCCTATTCCTACTCCTACTATGCCTAAGCCTATTGAGCCTACTACTAGTGATGCCAAGTTTGACCTTGATATTGATGGTTGCAATATTTCTGAAGTAATTATGTTCTTGCAAAATCTTGCTAGAAGTCCCGATGCTAGTGATATGCATGTTGCCTTTACCAAACACATTACAGATGCTCTTGTTAAGATTAAGGAAGAGAAGCTAAAACACAAAGCTTTTATTCCTAGGAAAGTAGAAGTTAGTTGGGAACCCATTATTATGCCTAGGAAGATAGTTGGGAACCCATTATCACGTGATCTTAGTTCTAGTGTTTCTATTATGCCTAGGAAGATTTATGAAATGCTTGATTTGCCACCATTGGAAGATTGTTATTTAGATGTCCCACTCAATGATAATGCTAATAAGAAACTCATGGGGAGTATTAATGATGTCCTCATTATGGTTAATAATGCTTATGGCCATGTGGTTCTATGTTTTGGATGTTGAATACAATGCTTCTTGTCCTATTACTTTGGGAAGACCTTTTCTTAGAACAATTGGTGCAATCATTGATATGAAAGAAGGCACCATTAAATATCATTTTCCATTCAAGAAAGGTATTGAACACTTCCCTATGAGGAGAGATAAGTTGCTTTTTGCTCCTCCTTTGAAAGCAAGATTTGATGTTAATGCTTCTTCATTTGAAAATACTTGATTCTTCTTGCTTCTTGTGCCTAACTTAAAGGCATTAAAGAAAAGTACTTGTTGGGAGATAACCCAAGAGTTTCCTTGAGTCTTGGAAGTTATTACTTCAGTAATGACCTCTCCTTATCCTTTTTGTTTGCTTTTTGTGCCAAGAATGACCTCTAATGATAGGGAAGTAAGATTTGGGGAGTTGTTGTCCCGAAACAGATTTCTGTCCTCCACCAAAAAAAACGTGAGGAGGCTCTGTAACCCGGATTGATCTCAAAATTTATGAATAAATCCCCCAGTATTATATATAACTTTAGTTAGTTCAACACTTTTTGATTTGAGCAACATAAGATGTTCGCAAAAATCGGTTTCTACCTGCTGGTCTGTTTTGACAGATTTCTGCCATTATTTGCATTTGCTTCTTATTGATTCCTTTTTGAGTTCTCTTCAGGTAAATTGAGCTTTTTGAAGGAGTTACTACAGTAGCTTGTGTTTTTAGTGAAAATCCTTGCTGTTCGAAAGCTTTGCCAGTGTTCTAATGTCTTTTGAATATACTAATGTTGCTACTGAAGATTGTGTGAAGTTTTGTATGAAGGAAACATTTCAGGTGTAGAGGGAGAATGATGCAATGAGATGAAGAATGGACAAAAGCTCAAGATTTGGGATGCCACCATGGTGTCACACCAAGAAATATCCAAGAGGTACAAGCGTCAAAGCTTGGGAATGCCCAAGGCATCCCCTTCTTCATCAATAAAAAGCTTAGGTCTGTCTAGACACTTCGTTTTATTGTTTTATGCACAGTTGTGTTGTTCTTGGAGCGTCTTAGTTTTCGTTTGCTTTGCTTAGTTTTTTTAGTTTGCTAGAGTAGTTTGGACCCCCGCTCTCGCTGTGTTGTTTTGCAAATAAGTTTGCTTGGTGTTTGGAAAGGAGTAGTAAGTTCTTGCTTAAAGTGCAAGAGGAGATTGCATTGACTGTGACTTAGACTTTATCATGACATGCTAAGTGTTGTTTTGACCTTATGCTTAGTGATTATTGTTGTAGCATGTATTGCTCCAAACAATTGGGATTGCTTAGTGTGGCTTGAAGAAATTATGTGTTGTTTTAGTATGCAAAAGCTTAGTATTGTGGTATTCTCATGTGATGTTTTGCTTGGGTTGACTTGGCACATGCTCACACCATGTTATGACTATGACAAGTCACCATTAGCCTCTATGATCATTTAGTCCTTGACTTGTAGTACCACTCTTTGATTTGATTAGTATGCTTTGTTGCACTGCATGATTTTGGCCATTATTGCTCTCTTAGTTGGTTGCTTCCAGTCTTTTACTAGCCTCCACTTGTATGAGTAAGTTCTACTCATGCCTCCAACTCCCAAGAAACCAAGTTATTCCAAAGTGTCCACTATAAATTCCTATGCATGGTGTATTACACCATTCCAAGCATATTCTTGTTTTCAACTACCTTCCAATTAAAAACTATTTTGTTATGTGAAAACTTAGTGATTAAAGCCCTCATGAACTTGATGGCACACTTTATTATTTGCCCCTAATAAACTTGAACCATTGTGACAACTTTGTTGTATATGCTTGCACTTAGAAGTTGGAATTAGCAGAATTGTGTTGTCACGGGGAACGTTTTCAACATTGCACTTGTACCTTGTTGTACTCAGTTGATATCATGTTCTTTTGTCTATGGATGTCACTGGTGTGAAATAAAGAGGGGACTTGTCAGTCCATGGAGTTTGTATCCTGTGTTAGATAAACGCCTGGGCCGCTAGCCTAAGCCATGCCTAATCATGGTGGAAATTTGCAGCATCACCATAATGAGCTATCTATGAAGCATCCTCAATAAAAAGCTATGCATATGGTAAATAAAAAGATCGCAGAGATTCTCATTGTCTGCTTGCCTTGTCATTTTGGTTATGGGAAAGCTCCTGTACCTTGTGCAAGGGGTACCCCATTGGCGGTTCTCAATGATATGCAAATACTTACAGTGACAAGAACTTACCTGGACCCAAAGTTGAGTATGCATGAGGTGTGGCCCTCGTATTCAAGGGACTTGAGATTGAAAACTTATACTTCGTCAAGCATATACTCCAGCTTTGCCACTTTAACCTTAACCACTTCAAGATGCTTATGATAGGGCCAATGAGGGCTGAAAGCTAACAAGTACCATAATTTTTGGAAGCTCTTTTTGAAAATTGTAATCCCTGCTTCCTTTTACAAAAAGGCCTTTCTTCCACCACTATTGAGTCTCCACCTTCTACCATTAGGAACCATTAAGAGAGCATAGTTTTCATTCTGTGTGTAGTGTCCCAAAACTTATTGATTGATGCATATTGTTGATATTACTTGTTCTTGTGCTATTTGTATCTAGTCACTCTTATGAACTTTGAAGGTGTCCTATGCATCTATTTGCTACTCTATGAGGGACAAGCTGAATGCCACTATGCCATGTTTTCTGTATGTGAAACAAACAAACATTTTTCAATGCATGTTATTCATGATCTTTGTTTGTAGCCTTTCATGTTGCATGCATAGTTACTTTGTCTTATTGTTAGAACGCCATCTTTCATGCCATGTTTAGAGTTCTTTGATCCCAGCTTTCAATGCTTGCAAATGGTTTGATCTTAGTTTTGATGGTGCATGTCACCTCAAAAATTAATCTTTTTATCACTTACCTAATCGAGGACGAGCATGAGTTAAGCTTGGGGATGTTGATACGTTGGAAACATATCTATATTTTTTTATGCTCCATGCTTGTTTAGTATCTACTTTGCTTTACTTGTCCACACTTTGAGGTGCTTTTTACATGTTTTTTGGTACTAACCTATTAACAAGTTGCAACAGTGCCAGATGACTGTTTTCCGCTATTTTTGGTTTCAGAAAAAGTAGTAAAGAAATATTCTCGGAATTGGACGGGACAAGGGACAAAGTCAATTACTTTCCCTAGGGAACAAGAAGTCCAGAGGAGAGCCGTAGGGGCCAGCCAGGGGGGCCAGACCCACCCCAGGCGCAGGTGGGCCCAGCCCCGTGTCTGGCTAGGGTTTGCCACCCCTGGCCGCCGCCTCGATCTCCCCCTTCGCCTATAAGAAGCCCCTGATGCAGAAACCCTAAGTACCGATCAAATATCCACGAAACCGTCTGTAGCCGTTGCCACCATCGTCCCTAGATCGGGGGGTCTAAAGTTCTTCTCGGCACCCTGTCGGAGGGGAGATCATCCCGGAGGCCTTCTCTCCGATATGATGCGTGAGTAGTTCCACCTTGGACTATGGGTCCATGTAGTAGCTAGATGGTTGTATCTCCTCCTTTGTGCTTTCATGTATAGATCTTGTGAGCTCCGTTGATGATCAAGATCTAATCTATTTGTAATCATGCATGGTGTGTTTAAGGGGATCCGATGGATATTGATATTATTATGTTGGTTTGATTAATGGTTTTGTCTTTATGATTCTATCATGTCTGTGTTGTTTGTGATCTTGCATGCTCTCCGTTGTTAGTAGCTATCTTGGCCAAGTAGTTGCTAGTGACTCCAAGAGGGGGTATTTATGCTCGATAGTGGGTTCATGCCTCTAGTTTCCAAGGGAAGTGACAATAATATCTTTGGTTGTAGATGTGTTGTTGCCACTAGGGAGAAAACAATGGTCTATTGTTCATGGAATATGTGGATTGTTTACCTTCCACACTTTGCTTAAAGCAGTTGTCTATTGCTTGCAACTTAATATTGGAGGGGGTTCGGATGATAACCTGAAGGTGGACTTCTAGTCATAGATGCAGTTGGACGACGGTCTATGTATCTTTATGTATTGCCCAATCAACCTCATAGGATCTTTCTGACTAGTAATTGCATTGGTATGCCTTTCTCAGTTCCTGTCAATTGCCCTGCTGTAATTTGTTTATCCTTCATGCCATGTTGTTTATCTAAGGAGAGCACCTCTAGTGAACTATGGACCCCGGTCCAATCTTTACCATTGATGCATCTTCCACTGTTACTTGTTTACTTGCTGCAAACCATTACCTTCCACACAATAGGTTTAATCCTTTGTTACAGCAAACCGGTGAGCTTGACAACCTCACTATTCATTGGGGCAAAGTCTTGAGTTTGTGTTGTGCAGGTCTTCGTGTTGCTTGCAACACCTGTGTGATGTTTCCTTCCTCCTTCTGGTTCGATAACCTCGGTCTCAACTGAGGGAAAACTTGATGATTGCTACTTCACACCTTGCTCTTGGGGTTCCCAACAGGCTATGCGTAGACAGTCGTCACACTCCATATTCCTATGGTGTTTCGGGAGATGTAAATCTAGGTGTTTTGCTAAACTTGTAAATCAAATAAATCCCTTTATGATAAAATCATAAATCATTTATTTTCTTGTTACACTTTCAACTCAAATAAATCCCTTTATGATAAAATCATAAATTATTTATTTTCTTGTTACAATGATTTTTCACTTCATCTTGAAAGTCTTTGAACGTTTTCAAATATTTCATACTTCTTTATCATTAAGTGAATATTCACTAAAATTTCTGGAGAAAGCATATGAAGTTGAAATCCATCGCTTACGACTACACATAATGGACTACATATATCGATATGTATAAATTCCAATATTTTAGTCGTTCGTTCTTCTTTGGCCTTTGAACGAAGTTTTTAATTATCCCGAGGAAAGTCTCACAAGCGTCACTTGATCAAATCAAAGACTCCAAAATCCATAAATATGGAGATTCTTCATGTTTTCTTTCCAATATAATTTAAACGGCGATGTCACTTCGTAAGTGATCTTTCAATCATTTGTCTTGCGACATTTTAGCATCAGTTTTTATGGATGTGATTTCTCCAACTAGATTTGTAAATCATCCATCTTATATGGAATAAGGTAATTATTTGAACAATCTCTATTCTCATAATACCTGATTTAAATAACTATTATTAAAACAAATCTTGAAGGCAAGCTTTGATGTCAACGAGAAATACAAACAACGGTTTGTTTGTTTTCGTTGAACATCATCACATATTCTCTTACTAGTTACTTAGGCCATCGTAGTTCATGAATTGCGTCGTTCTGTATGAAATTTCATACCAACCAATTTGGTATCCAATACCCAAGAACCACATTGTTTAACAAGCAAAGAATACAACCATAACATGTATATCATCTATATACCTAAACTGGATATTTCCAGTCTTTTATTTTTTGCCAAATATATTTTATAGAT
Organism: Avena atlantica; assembly: GCA_910589765.1. Taxonomy (NCBI): domain Eukaryota; kingdom Viridiplantae; phylum Streptophyta; class Magnoliopsida; order Poales; family Poaceae; genus Avena; species Avena atlantica. Next base: position 235,855,171 of record OU342738.1, read on the forward strand.
TCTCTTTCAGCATTTCCTTTTCCTTTTTTAAAAGAATCTATCAACATCAACAGTGGCGCCATATACATGACACATAGTCCAAAGCATGTATATTCAAATACTAATAACTTTGGACTTGCACTTTGAAGTAGATCGCCATCATCAAATGATCAGCATTCTTTCAAAATCCATTCCTTAGTAATCTTTTAGTGTAGTAAGCACTTTACATACATCTTCTATTCATCCTTATCATGACGACTTTCATGATCAAGCTAATGTAGCTTATAAAGGAGAATTGTGAGTATAACATTACTTTCCAAAACCCTTTTGGATGATTAGGATGTCGAGCATCTCCAACCTTTGCAAATTCTCATCCAATATGAGAACATATATTATACTCTATCATATTACAACCAAAACATTGTTTCAGATATCATTATATCTGCCACACATGATGGTTTATGAAACAATTCTTTCAGCTCCTAGATAAACTTGATATTAAAACAATCAAGAATCATGGAGGCAAATATGATACTTAAGATACTAACACTCAAATTGTTACTCTTGATTTAATACCAATTATTAAATTTCACGGAGTAAATAGAGTTTGCTGAAAGTTTGCAATAGGACTTTAAACTTTATATTGACACTCAACACAATACGATACCAGTTCGTAAAGTAAATATCCAGAATTCTATAGTTCTATTATCTCAATTACAACTAAGCATAAGGTGGTGAACGAATGCCAATGATTACAACAAATTATGCAAATTCACTTTGATTTAATTTATGATAAATTGAGTTCTACTAGTCCAAATTAGAAATGAACTCCCACTCAAAAAAACACTCGTGTCTTTTTGGTGATTACATGAACCAAATCCACTACACCAAGTCCGATCATCACTTGAGTCGGTGTAACTTCAAAGGCGAGCATCAAATGTGGATCATATCTTTCATATAACTCATGCTTAAACTTTCGGTCCATGTTCCGAGGCCATGTATGTACATGCTACGCTCGCCAAGTAAGAACCTTAGTATTCGCGTGTGCAACTTTCTTACACCTGAAATATGATCGTGGATCCAAGAACACCCGATCATCACGTGATGTCTTGGAGCGACAAAACATAATCGATGCATACTTAAGGGAGAACACATTTTTATCTTGATATCTAAATGAGGGATCATCTTATTATGCTAATAAAATGCCAAACAAGCAATATAAGATGCAACACACATCACATGTTAATAAGTGAAATGATATGGTTCTTGCACTTGATCTCTATCATGTGCATCATGGTATGATCGCCATCATACCTATATGTGTAAGGCCAAGGTCTATGGAACTTACACATTATGTGTGTTGTAAGAGTATTGACTTATACTTCTACTTACAACATCACCACATGACACTAGCCCAGCAACAATCTAAACTAGACGCCTCTAATTTATCCATTGCAAGTTTTACGTGGCTTAGGGCTTTCGAAGATAGAACCGTTCTTACCTACGAACATGAACCACAACGAGGATAACCAAATTGTTGACAACTCATTGCAAATTAGATATTGACTATAGTAGGAGAGATAGACACCCGCTAGCCACTTATGCAAAACTAGTTGCATGTCAAGCGTGGAACATGTCTCATGTGCGAGGACATGTAAAGTTTGTCCGGGCCGCTTCATCCCACTATGCCACCAATATCCAAAGTACAACTAAGAAGCAATAAAATGATCATCATCGCCCACATACGCATATGTGTACTACTCGTGCAAAGCATCTACGCATAGATCCGGCTCTGATACCACTATTGGGTTTGCAGCATAGAAAACAAAAAAATTCCTACGATGGGAAGAACTAAGTACCAAGATCTATCTACTAGATACAAGCAACGGGTGGATATACATCCATAGAATACATACCCTCAAAGACCGAATAACATTAACGAGGTTGTACTCGTGGATGATGTATACAAATGCTTGTCGATCTCAAGATCGTGATGAAGTCCATCTGGTCCAACCGGTCCAGCACCATCAAGTCCAGCACCGCAAAGCAGTGGTGCATCCGTGACCGCACACACGTCCGGATACCCTGACAACCTCCACACTCTCGCTCCATCGAAGCAGCGGAAGCAACAAATCCTTCCAGAAAAAGCCACCGGGAACATGTATCTCGCTGATCCGAGACCATGGGGAAATTCTAAAGGGGGAGAGAGATCCTTCGCGATGAGGTGTACTTTGAGAGGAGGAGAGGGGGGCACCCCAAGGGGCATGGCACCCAGCCATGGTGGCTGCCCCCACCTCTTCCACATTCATGTGAGTGGAGCTCCCACTCAAAATGAAAAGCCTCCACTCCCATTAAAAAAACCTCCACTCAAAAATCCACTCACATGCATTAAATTTCCACCAAATTTAATGCAAGCTCTCATTTAAATAAAACTCTTTTATTTATTTATTCAGAAATTTGTTAATTACTCTAATTAACAAACATTCACATAAAACCCCTTATAACATTTCAATTTCACATGCAGAACCAGTTTCAGCAATTTCAACCGAAACAGTTTCGATGTCTAGTGAAATAAATTCCTGCGCTTTCCTTTTGCTTTCTCTGGCATATTATTTTGCTCCAAATGGTGTCGGTATCCCTTAAGTGTGTCACCCTACGGTTCGCGAATAATGTAGACATGATCGAGACCCCTCTCCGATCAATAATCAGTAGCGGGACCTGGAGATCCGTACTGACTCCCACATATTCAACGATGACTTCTGTGATCGTGTGAACCTTATACGCATGTAACTCAATCCCTTTGTATCGCGATATATTACATGTCCGAGATTCGATCATCGGTATCTCCATGCCTAGTTTGATCTCGTTACCAGCATGTACTCTTTTCTCGTTCCCGTGATATAACATTCTAGTGATCAAATCACTTGCTTGCAAGCTAACTAATGTGATATCACCGAGAGGTCCCAGAGTATATATCTCCGTCATCGGGATGGAAAAAATTAACTCTTGATCCATGAGCCTCAACATAACACCTTTGTAGCACTGAACCCATCTTTATAGTCACCCTGTTACGGTGTGACGTTTGATGTTATCAAGATACTCTTCCGGTGTTAGTGATTGACATGATCTCATGGTCTAAGGACTAAGATTACTTCGTATGATGTTATAGCAATATAAACACAATGACCTTGATTGTAAAGCTATACTTCATATAAATGTTCATCACATCATTCCAATAATGTTGTGACCTCGTTTTTAACAACATCCAATGTCCATGAGCAGGAAACCTTTGATCATCTTGTTAATCAACGAGCTAGTTTATAAGAGAGGCATAACTAGGAACTTTCTTTTTGTTTATTAAACGCACATGTATTAATGTTTCCGTATTAATACAATTATAGCATGAGAAATAAATATTTATCCTAAATAAGGAATACGATAATAACCACTTTATTATTGCCTCTCGGGCATATTCCCTTCAAAATTCAGACATGATATCACACTGGGCATAAAAAATTGTAGTATTTATAGAGTCTTTGATTGTGGGCAACCACTTTGAAGGCTCAGAATTTATTGGAACATAATCATGGTACGCCCTAAGTGTGTGATAGCAACTGTTCAAAGCAGCAGTACTGGAATCAGACTTGCCAGGTGTATTATAAATTATAATCAATTTCTTTGTGGCATCAAAAGCTTCATCCTCAGTACATAGCAAAATATTTTTCTCAGCCACAACATCCAAAGCATATCTAAAACAAAGAGCAATACCACGGTAGAAACTATTAATAACCAAGCTAAGACTCATCTTAGCCTTGGTTTCCCTTTGTAAAGGAGATATTCTAGACCAAGCTTCTTTAAAACTCTCTTCACTTTTTTGCTTAAAAGTGAAGATCTCTTCCATGGGTGTCACAGAGATTGGACCAAAACCAGACATGGTAGCAACTAGGGCAGGAACTAATTTTTTGTGTTTTTTATAAGAGAAAGCAAACCAAACTAAACTATTTTTTTTGAGTTTTCGATAAAAAGAGGCAAACAAAACCAAACAAAAGAAACTAAGCAAACTAAAAACAAAGTAAAGAGAGAGGTTGAGGAGGACTCCCCTTGTGAAGACGTCCTTAGCCTCCCCGGCAACGGTGCCAGAAAACTTGTTGGTGTGCCTAGTTGATGTAGGTGCGCTTCGTCGGGAAACCCCAAGAGCAAGGTGTGATGCAGCACAGCATCAAGTCTTCCCTCAGTAATAAACCGAGGTTATCGAACCAGTAGGAGGAAGGAAACGTCACACAAGTGTTGCAAGCAACATGGAAACCTGCACAACACAAACTCAAGACTTTGCCCCAACGAACAGTGAGGTTGTAAATCACACTAGTTGCTGTAACAAAGGATTAATTGTATGGTGTGGAAGGTGATGATGGTTTGCAGCAAGTAAACAGTGGAAGATGTATAAATGCCAAAGATTGGACCGGGATCCATAGTTCACCAGAGGTGCTCCCCTTAGATAAAAAACATGGCATGAAGGGTAAACAAATTATATCAGGGCAATTGACAGGAACTGAGCAAGGCATAACAATGAAATACTAGACAAAAAGATCCTATGAGATTCGATTAGGCAATACAACAATATACATAGACCGCCATCCAACTGCATCTATGACTAGAATTCCACCTTTAGGTTATCATCTGAACCCCCTCCAGTATTAAGTTGCAAGCAACAGACAACTACTTTAAGCAAAGTGTGTAAGGTAAACAATCCACTTGTTCCATGAACAAGAGACCATTATTTTCTCCCTAGTGGCAACAGCACATCTACAACCGAAGATATTTTTGTCACATCCCTTGGAGACTAGAGGCATGAACCCACTATCGAGCATAAATACCCCTTCTTGGAGTCACTAGCAACTACTTGGCCAAGATAGCTACTAACAACGGAGAGCATGCAAGATCACAAACAACACAGACATGATAGAATCAAATAAACAAAACCATTAATCAATCTGACATAGTAATCTCAATATCCACCGGATCCCCACAAACACAACATGCATGATTACAAATAGATTAGATCTTGATCATGAACGCAGCTCAGAAGATCTATACATGAAAACACAAAGGAGGAGATACAACCATCTAGCTACTACATGGACCCGTAGTCCAAGGTGGAACTACTCACGCTTCATAGCGAAGGCTGGCATGATGAAGAAGAAGGCCTCTGGGATGATCTCCCATCCGGCAGGGTGTCAGGAAGAACTTCAGATCCCCTCGATCTAGGGACAATGGTGGCAGCGGCTATACAAGGTTTCATGGAGTTTTGATCGGGTGCCTAGGGTTCTGCATCGGGGGCTTCTTATAGGCGAAGGGGCGAGCCAGGGGGCCACCAGGGGGGCACACCCTACCCAGGCACAGGCCAGGCTTGGTCGCGCCTAGGGGGTCTGCCTGCCCTGTGGCGCCCCTCCGTCTTGTCTTATGGTTTCATGTTGCCCACGGTAAAATATTGACTTTGGCTTTTGTCCCGTCCAATTCCGAGAATATTTATTTTCTACCTTTCTGGAACCAAAAACAGAAGAAAACAGGCAACTGGCACTGTGGCAACTTGTTAATATGTTAGTTCCATAAAAGATATAAAAGCACCTCAAAGTGTAGACAAAGCAAAGCAAAGTAGATACTAAACAAGCATGGAGCATCAAAAATTATAGATACGTTTCCGGCGTATCAGATAACAATCTGAACATAAATAATAATCCAATAGTTCCACTCACAAGCATCAACTACAATAGTAATCAACACCGGGAAAGTTTCCCCTAAGAACTATGCAAGTATTCAACATGATTGTTACAGCGGGACGGAGTGGTGATGATGGTGCTGGTGGAGATGATGGTGTGGATGATGATGATGATCCCGATGAAGCCTAGCTTGATGACGGTGTTGATGGCGACGATCTCCTCTCTCTGGGAAGGAATTTCCCCAATAGAAATATGTCTACCGGAGAGCTCTTTCTCTCTCGGTGTTTTCCGCCCCGCAGAGGCGGCGGAAATCTTTCTGTGGTCGCCCCCATGGTATTAGGGTTATGAGAGGAAGATATAGGAGAGAGGGCGGACTCGGAGGCCGGCCAGGTGGGCCACACCTACCCAAGGCGCGGCACAGGGTGGGCCCGCGCCAAGGGGTGTGGGGGCCCCCTGTGGCCTAGCTATGCCTCCCCTTCTGGATTCCTTCGTCTTCTGGGAAAATTCCAATATTTTTCTGGTATTTTTCTGATCTTCGCGAAATAGCATAAAAACACCTCTTTTTCCATCAGAATCCTGACTCCGGCGGTCAATCCTCCAAGAATCATCCAACATGCAAAAACAGAGGAAAATACATAAGTAACACCTCATAATAAGACATATATCAATGAATAGAGGCAAATTATGATATAGAATGGTGATGCAAATTGGACGTATCAAAGGCTTCCCAAGGATTTCGATAAACCTAGGTCTACTAGAGAAAAAAATCTATACTACATTCCATAATACAGATCGAAGGTATCAAGCACCATGGGGCGGAGGGCCGCATGGACCCACTAGGCCGTGCATGATAAGAGGAGGGGAACCCGAGTCGGCCAGGGCCTCCCATTGGTTGCGCGGTAGAGGAGGAGAGATGAGGGGAGGCTAAGCCCCTCCCCAACTCGGATTGGGAGGGGGATTTTGCGGTGACCCAGCATACCACTGCATGTGTAGTACACTATAGTCGTTGACATGACATTCACAGAACACCGTTCCGTAAATATCACATCCCTCAGAGTGGTACAATAGAAACATTGCGGGTCCATATTACAAAAGTACACACATTATTATTATTACAATACCGAAAGTTCAAGACTTCCAAAATATTCAACTTACAAACCAAAATATGAAGTGTTCAATGGAAATTTAAAAGTAACAACTCCGACTAGGAGTGGGGCTCAATAGCTTATTCTGTAGAGTTCATGCTGCTCAGCTCCGTTAGTTACTATTAACTAGGTTACTTAGTTTGACTCTTTCTCATCGACACCGTAGTGAATCTCGTAATCCACGCCTTCAACTCCTTCGGACAGATCAGGTTCCTCATAGAACACATCTTCTTGGCATTCGACTGCATACATTGGCACGTCTTCTGGATCCTCAGAGTCTAAGCAAGGGATCAAAGGAAAGAATGAGTAACAGCGTTACCCAACAAGTTCATTATATGCAAGGTGTGAAGTTTGATGCTCTAAATACCACCTCGGATTATAAATCCTTGGCACTATGCAGTTTTTGTAAATCTTTCTTCAAAGATTGGTTTTATTCCGTAAAACTATGACAATCAGCCTTCACGGGTTGACCAGAACTTTCATGGAGTTCCTTTCCTACCGCGTTCGCAGCTCCTTCCCGGAACAGGGAGTAACAAGTTACAGTTTTTACACTCTACAGAGGTGCGTTACTTTACCCATGAGAGATCAACTCCTTGTTGCACAACCGAGCGTACTTTCCCGTCCACAATGCCATGATGTGGGGCCTAGTAGTTGGTCCAAGCCAATCACTGCCGCCTTCGCGACCCCGCATGCCTCCTTGGTGTACACCATGCCCACATAATGAATTACGGCAATGGTTTGTACAAACCGTTAGATGCCAGAACTATCGTGGGACGATGAGGGTTCCCACCCATATGCTGCATATCCTCTATGAATTACCAATTAATATGCATGCTACGAGGATAACAGCCACGACCTGCACATCCATCTTCATGCGAGAGGAAGAAGATACAGCTGACTTCTCTGTCCCATTCCAAATCTCATGGCTAACACGTAATATACGGCGCTAGAATCACTGATGTTAGGGGTTATTAAGTCCCTACTTGATCATCATTGTTGCAAATAGAACCCTAAGTACTATTGCTCCATTATATCACCACTTAGGATGATATCTATGATTTCTTTATTTATGAAAATATTATTTTCTTTCTTTTATAGCATATATGAAAACACACAATTTGCAAATACTTTGATAAAGACTCTTCAAAGGACATGAGAAAGTGATGAACTTGCCTTGTGATGGCAAGGTAGTGAAGTCTGATGCTTGCACTGGACCTTGAGCTTCTAGTTCTACAAAAACATCATTATTGTCCGGTAAGGACAATATTTAAAGAAGCAAAATGATTATCTAAGTAATGTAATGCATTATTTAATTCTATATGCATTTTCCTTATATAAGATGCCTTTTAATAAAGCATTTATAAATATTAATAATTTTTTATATTTATTGCATATATTGAATTATTTTATTTTATTTCCTTTTTTATTTGACTTTTATTGTTTTAATAATTCTTTTAGGAATTATTAATTATACATTAAAATTTATTATTAAATATTTATTTAGTATTTTTCAAAAATACTATAATATTACTGTATAATGAAAGTGATTTTTATTTATTTTTATCACCGTTCAATAATTTTGTAAAATTCCATAAAAATATTTAAATTACAAAATTCTTATAAAAATTTAAATGTCCAAAAATTTATATTTCATTTTATTTGGACAGAGTGGACTATTCTTAATCCAAAAATATTTTACTTATAATTTTTGGACTTTTATTTTATTTTCTAGAATTTTATTGAGGTCAGGGGCATTTTGGTATTTTTCCACTTGATTAAAACAGTTTTTAAAACAACTTGGGCTGGCCTGTTGGGCTTATTGGGCCAGTGTGGCCTAATAGGGCAAAGTCAAAATACCACCCCGAGGGGTTTTGGCCCACCCAGCCCATTCGCTCTGCCTCCCTCTCTCCCTCGACCTTATCCTCTCCTCCTCTGACCCGACCCTGTGGTCGGTGATGCCGCCACTGTCGCTTCCCGCCGCTGTCGGCCGTTCTGATCGCCACCGTGGTGCGATTTGGGGTTGTCGACGATGCTCGATCGTTCTATCCAATTGGATTTGACTCTGAGGCTTCCCCGTGGCCAGGTCCACCCCGTTCCTGAACCCTAGGGTTAAGGAAAGGTGTTGTCGCCACCGTCGCGGTCCTGTCTGTGGTGGTGTGCTGGGCTCGTGTGCTGCTGCGGCCGCCGTCGTGGCTGGTGCAGGTTAGAGCGCCCCCTGGGGTGCTCCCTGTGCTACCGCGGTTCGTCGGCCAATCTGCTTCCTCTTCGATTCGCCAGCGAGGACCTCGGGTAAGTTGCTTCTATGGTTCTTGTTCATGCAACGGCCATGAATCTCTCTGTGTATCTAGTGGCTTCTCATGCCTAGTGACTATGTGCTGATTGGGTTCATCTTTGGATTAGGGTTCATAACCCCATGTTGATCATATCCTTGATGCTTTAGATTTAGTGGTGATCATACTTGAGCATGAAGAATGATTGTTTGCTGTGGTTAATGATTTTTAATGGCTTTGATGATGCTAGTTGCCTGTCAGATTATTCTAGTGATGATTCTCTATGATCCTATGCTAGTGTTTCTATGGGATCCCTGATTGGATTATGTTGTTGATCTGAGAATCTATTCTACTGTCAGATTGCTTGTACTGACAGTGGTTTCTCTCAGTAGTTGCTTACTGTAATTATAATGGTAGGCTTGTATGAGATTATACACACTGACTCAAATCATTACATGTAATGATCTTCTGTGGATGTATGGCTGAATATGATATTGATTCCTGGCACTTGGCTTTAGGAAAATGATATGTATTGGTTTGTCCCTTTTATCTGTGGGAACTGAGCAAGATTGGTTCTTAGCTCCTGTAAAACTTGTCCTTGTGATACCACTATGATCTGGCACACAAGTGATTGGGTTTTTATTTCTAGGCTTAGCTTTGTCTATACTTGTGATTGATACTGGAAAGATAGAATAAGAGCTTTTCTTAAACCTCCTGCCTATGATGTTGGTCTGAGGCTCTAGGATTTAATTCCTAGTTAGCTGAGCAAATAGTTTGTTTGAAACTTGTAGGATTAGAGGTGCTACTCTCTCTGAGAGATGTGCCCTGATCTGATAAGATCAAATGAAAAATGATCTAAGTTGCAAAAATTAACACTAAACTCAGTGATGCTGGTCTGAGGGTTTAGTGCTTTTGGCTGAGCTTGCTTTCTTATCTTTATACTTGAAATCTCTAGGATAGATTCACTTCTCTTAGGTGATTATTGAGAGATCATTTCATAAAGCAACACATGCTTTTGTTTAGATAATATGATGAAATCATGTGATGGTTTTATGAGGCTCACCACAAAATCTGATGTTGGTGTAGTAGATTGATGATGATCTTGATCCTGATCTTGATCTTGATCTGCTTTTGCTGGGTTCCTGAGCTTTCTCTTGGGCTTGACTGCTCCCGGATGTACTTCATGACACTAGTATATCCTTGCTGAAGCTCCTCAAATTCTCGCCGCTTCAACTCCATGACACTTTCTAGAACATGATATTCACGGAATCTCCGTTTGAACTCCTCCCAAGTTAACTCCCTTCCTGGTTGTTGCATGGCTAACTGATTTTCCCACCAAGATGCTGCAGGTCCAGTCAGCAGATGAGTTGCATACCTCAATTTTTCCTCATCATTGCAACCCATAGTTTTTAGCTTCCTCTCTGTATCTGCTAGCCAGTCTTCTGCATCCATTGGTTCAGGAGCTGATGCAAAAGGTAACGGTCTTGCATTCTGGAAATCAGATAAACTCACTCCTCCTCCTCCTTCAGGTGCCCTCTGATTTGCTCGCCCCAGCAGCTCTTCCATGAACTTGTTCTGGGTCTCTTGCATCATTTGCATGCATTGCATAAAGTTCTGCTCCATTAACGGCCTCATTGGCGGTGGTGGTGGTAATGCTTCTTGATTTGCTGCATCGGCATCGGCCTTTTCCTTGGCCCCTCGCTCCATCCACTGCTGCTCAGTTTCCATTTCTACACCCGTATCCATGACCCCCTAGTCCTTATTACTTGGAGTACAATACACAGTGCTTGATACTGTTGACTACTTGTCTCCTTCTAGTAGTAACTACGCTCATCATACATGCCTGATGTCCAACCGTGATGACGTGTTGTTTGTCGCACAGTTTGTGGAACATATGGCCTTCTAGAAGGAACATACTCTGTATCTGAAGTGTCAGGACTTGAGTCATTACTCAACCTGAGCGCATTGACTCTCTCCAGCTCAGCTGAAAAGTCTTCTGAAACATATTCAACATTATCTCCAGCCTGCATCTCCTGAGATTCATTTCTTGAGTTGTCAACAGGATACGCAGATCCTGCTGCTCCCCAGGTGCTCTCGTGGACAAGATAGTTAAACACTGGATAATGTATATTCCCTGGGTTTTGAGAGGATGTTGATGATTCAAACACTCTCTCCTCAGAATCTTCTTCTTCATCCTGGTTATCTATTGACATGGTATTTCTACTATTATTAGGGTTTATCCTTGCACCCATCCAACTAGATTGTCCAACATTTCTGTCAGAACCATCTGTGGACATCTGGTGTTCATGAGATCCATTATATGATTCCATTCTCCAACCATCTGAATTCTCAATAGGAAGTTCTGAGTCAGAACCATCCCCTGAGCCCTGTGGTACTGCATACCGTATATCTATAGTAGGATTATGTGTAGGTTCAGGTCTTGGTGAATAAGGATATGGTGTAAAAGATTCTGGATCTATAGGTATATCCTTAAAGATAGGTATTGCACTACTACTTGCTTCTTTCTCTAACTGGAATGATAACTTCTTCCTCCTTTCCGGATCAGTTAGATCCTCTAGCATGTCATTTTTATCTTCAACAATCACTTGATGGGTCTTATAAAAAGACGCAACGAGTGTTTGGTATGTATCCATAAACTTGGAAGCTAACTTAGGATGCTTCTTAACCAAAGTAAGATGATCCGGTATAGGCTCCGAGTCTATAGAATCATGAGGTATCACAGAGAATGTGCTACCTTCTAATTCCTTGGTTTTCTATTCCCGGATATTAGTTATCGCCTCCACAACAGCAACATGATAGGCTGCTAAATGACTCCTACCTTCTCCTATAGGTAGATGGTGATATAATCCAAGATTGTCTGGAAGTTGGATACTCACACGATACTTGGATAACATCCGGCCATCAAGGTAAGTGATAGTGTTCACTGGAATTCTAGTGGGACAATTAAAGAGCTTTAAAAGTTGACGAAGTTGGTCTGTAAATGATCCTTGATAATCATCAAGAGTCTCCTCTTTCCTTACCAAAGTCTGTTTTGGAAACTTTGGTGCCATATCTCTATATATCAGAAAAATAATTTTGATTAGTATCCAATGACATATTGCATCATAACAAAGAATGATCGCACTAAAATATATAACCGAATATTCTCATTTGAATACCCATTATATTACTTTTAGAGAATTCTTTATCGTTGCTAGCTTTCCTATAGGTAATACACTTTACTAGGTTTCCAACCTAAGGTCAAAGCCTCTGATACCAACTGCGGTGACCCAGCATACCACTGCATGTGTAGTACACTATAGTCGTTGACATGACATTCACAGAACACCGTTCCGTAAATATCACATCCCTCGGAATGGTACAACAGAAACATTGTGGGTCCACATTACAAAAGTACACACATTATTATTATTACAATACCGGAAATTCAAGACTTCCAAAAGATTCAACTTACAAACCAAAATATGAAGTGTTCAACAGAAATTTAAAAGTAACAACTCCGACTAGGAGTGGGGCTCAATAGCTTATTCTGTAGAGTTCATGTTGCTCGGCTCCGTTAGTTACTATTAACTAGGTTACTTAGTTTGACTCGTTCTCATCGACATCGTAGCGGATCTCGTAATCCACGCCTTCAAATCCTCCGGACAGATCAGGTTCCTCGTAGAACACATCTACTTGGCATTCGACTGCATACATTGGCACGTCTTCGGGATCCTCAGAGTCTAAGCAAGGGATCAAAGGAAAGAATGAGTAACAGCGTTACCCAACAAGTTCATTATATGCGAGGTGTCAAGTCTGATGCTCTAACTACCACCTCGGATTATAAATCCTTGGCACTATGCAGTTTTTGTAAATCTTTCTTCAAAGATTGGTTTTATTCCGAAAAACTATGACAATCAGCCTTAACAGGTTGACCAGAACTTTCATGGAGTTCCTTTCCTGCCGCGTTCGCAGCTCCTTCCCAGAACAGGGAGTAACAAGTTACATTTTTTACACTATACAGAGGTGCGTTACTTTACCCATGAGAGATCAAATCCTTGTTGCACAACCGGGCGTACTTTCCCGTCCACAATTCCATGATGTGGGGCCCGATAGTTGGTCCAAGCCAATCACTGCCCCCTTTGCGACCCCGCATGCCTCCTTGGTGTACACCATGCCCACATAATGAATTACGGCAATGGTTTGTACAAACCGTTAGATGCGAGAACTATCGTGGGACGATGAGGGTTCCCACCCATATGATGCATAAACTCTACGAATTACCAATTAATATGCACACTACAAGGATAACAGCCACGACCTGAACATCCGGCTTCATGCGAGAGGAAGAAGATACAGCTGACTTCTCTGTCCCATTCCAAATCTCATGGCTAACGCGTAATATACGGTGCTAGAATCACTGATGTCAGGGGTTATTAAGTCCCTACTTGATCTTCATTGTTGCAAATAGAACCCTAAGTTCTATTGCTCCACTATATCACCACTTAGGATGATATCTATGATTTCTTTATTTATGAAAATATTATTTTCTTTCTTTTATAGCATATATGAAAACACACAATTTGCAAATACTTTGATAAAGACCCTTCAAAGGACATGAGCAAGTGATGAACTTGCCTTGTGATGGCAAGGTAGTGAAGTCTGATGCTTGCACTGGACCTTGAGCTTCTAGTTCTACAAAAACATCATTATTGTCCGGTAAGGACAATATTTAAAGAAGCAAAATGATTATGCAAGTAATGTAATGCATTATTTAATTATATACGCATTTTCCCTATTAAGGTGCCTTTTAATAAAGCATTTATAAATATTAATAATTTTTTATATTTATTGCATCTATTGAATTAATTTATTTTATTTCCTTTTTTATTTGACTTTTATTGATTTAATAATTCTTTAAGGAATTATTAATTATACATTAAAATTTATTATTAAATATTTATTTAGTATTTTTCAAAAATACTATAATATTAATGTATAATGAAAGTGATTTTTATTTATTTTTATCACCTTTCAATATTTTTTAAAATTCTATAAAGAATATTTAAATTACAAAATTCTTATAAAAATTTAAATGTCCAAAATTTTATATTAATTTTATTTGGACAGAGTGGATTATTCTGAATCCAAAAATATTTTACTTATAATTTTTGGACTTTTATTTTATTTTCTAGAATTTTATTGAGGTCAGGGGCATTTTGGTATTTTTCCACTTGATTAAAACAGTTTTTAAAACCATTTGGGCTGGCATGTTGGGCTTATTGGGCCAGTGTGGCCTAATAGGGCAAAGTCAAAATACCACCCCGAGGGGTTTTGGCCCACTCATCCCATTCTCCCTCTCTCCCTCGACCTTATCCTCTCCTCCTCTGACCCGACCCTGTGGCCGGTGATGCCACCACTGTCGCTTCCCGCCGCCGTCGTCCATTCTGGTCGCCGCCATGGTGCGATTTGGGGTTGTCGACGATGCTCGATCGTTCTATCCAATTGGATTTGACTCTGGGTCTTCCCCGTGGCCAGGTCCACCCCGTTCCTGAACCCTAGGGTTAAGGAAAGGTGTTGTCACCACCGTCGCGGTCCTGTCTGTGGTGGTGTGCTGGGCTCGTGTGCTGCTGCGGCCGCCGCCGTGGCTAGTGCAAGTTGGAGCGCCCCCTGGGGTGCTCCCTGTGCCGCCGCGGTTCGTCGGCCAATCTGCTTCCTCTTCGATTCGTCAGCGAGGACCTCGGGTAAGTTGCTTCTATGGTCCTTGTTCATGCAACTGCCATGAATCTCTCTGTGTGTATCTAGTGGCTTCTCATGCCTAGTGACTATGTGCTGATTGGGTTCATCTTTGGATTAGGGTTCATAACCCCATGTTGATCATATCCTTGATGCTTTAGATTTAGTGGTGATCATACTTGAGCATGAAGAATGATTGTTTGCTGTGGTTAATGATTTTTAATGGCTTTGATGATGCTAGTTGCCTGTCAGATTATTCTAGTGATGATTCTCTATGATCCTATGCTAGTGTTTCTATGGGATCCCTGATTGGATTATGTTGTTGATCTGAGAATCTATTCTACTGTCAGATTGCTTGTACTGACAGTGGTTTCTCTCAGTAGTTGCTTACTGTAATTATAATGGTAGGCTTGTATGAGATTATACACACTGACTCAAATCATTACATGTAATAATCTTCTGTGGATGTATGGATGAATATGATATTGATTCCTGGTACTTGGCTTCAGGAAAATGATATGTATTGGTTTGTCCCTTTTATCTGTGGGAACTGAGCAAGATTGGTTTTTAGCTCCTGTAAAACTTGTCCTTGTGATACCACTATGATCTGGCACACAAGTGATTGGGTTTTTATTTCTGGGCTTAGCTTTGTCTATACTTGTGATTGATACTGGCAAGATAGAATAAGAGCTTTTCTTAAACCTCCTGCCTATGATGTTGGTCTGAGGCTCTAGGATTTAATTACTAGTTAGCTGAGCAAATAGTTTGTTTGAAACTTGTAGGATTAGAGGTGCTACTCTCTCTGAGAGATGTGCCCTGATCTGATAAGATCAAATGAAAAATGATCTAAGTTGCAAAAATTAACACTAAACTCAGTGATGCTGGTCTGAGGGTTTAGTGCTTTTGGCTGAGCTTGCTTTCTTATCTTTATACTTGAAATCTGTAGGATAGATTCACTTCTCTTAGGTGATTATTGAGAGATCATTTCATAAAGCAACACATGCTTTTGTTTAGATAATATGATGAAATCGTGTGATGGTTTTATGAGGCTCGCCACAAAATCTGATGTTGGTGTAGTAGATTGATGATGATCTTGATCCTGATCCTGATCTTGATCTTGATCTGCTTTTGCTGGGTTCCTGAGCTTTCTCTTGGGCTTGACTGCTCCTCCTAGCTTCTGGGCTTGACCTTGTTGTCCACCAGATTCATTCCCCTCCTTATGTCACCATCTTGGTGATGTTTGGGTTGATCTGGGTGGTTTGGTTTGGTTGCTGTTCTTGGTTTGGCTGCTGTTTATCCTGGCTGTGCTGGTGTGCTGTGTAGTGGAGAGATGCACTAGTGCTCCCCCACGGCTGTGCTGTGGTTTTGTGTGATTTGGCTGTGGTTGTGAGGTCGACAGCACACCATTTGCATGGTGGTGTGTGTCCAGCTTGTGTGCCTGCTATGCACATGTGGATAGGTTCAGAAATTTTGAACTTACTATTACCAGCTTACTTTCACCTGGCTGGTGAATTGATCCCTCTTGGCTGTCATTTGCATTCTGGCTTTGAATTTATGAAAGATGAAATCTTTCATATTGGTGAAACTTGCCCCTTTTATAACATTTCTCAATGATGAGTTTGTCAAGTGCACTTCATTAACATATCTGATAGAAATATACTAACACTAATCTTATTTTGTTTCTATTTAGTCTTTGTTTTGCAGGTACAAAGATAAAGATGAAGATTTGGTGTAGATTTAGATATAGGATAGTTAATAGATTTTCAAATGTAATTTTCTTATTCTTTTGTAATTTATCTTTTATTCTCGGTGTAATCTTTATTTTATTTAATTGTAATAAAGATTATATTATTGGTAATAAAGAATAATATTATTCTTTATTTCTTTTGTAAATTGTGAAGTTTGGAATGACTTCAGTAGTTACATTCTTTGTAACTTGTTTATGTGCTAATCATATGAAATGAATTTCATATTCAATATTGTTATTGGATAAGATTTAAGTGATAATACTTATTTCTTAATTGATTTAGGTTCAAAATTTATATCTAAATCACTTAAATTATTATTCAAACACTTAAGTTTTTAAAATTCAAACTCATTTCAACACACACATAATTCCTTTAGATCATATCAAAGTTTATAGCAATCCTCCTTTAAGACTAAACCTAATCTCAAAGTAAGAAAGAAACATTGATCACTCAAGGTTTTATTTGGCGAAAATTTTACCCACATTTTCACAAATGAATGCATGCAACAATACATATTCCTAAATCTACCCTTCGTTAGGTCCTAAATACTGGGATGTTATAGACTTCCCCCCTTAAATTAAACTTCGTCCCGAAGTTTGTGGAGATGTACCTGAATAGTTCTGGATATGCTTTTCTTAAATCATCTTCCTTCTCCCATGTGGCTTCTCTCTCAGGGTGATGTTCTCACTGTACCTTGCAATATTTGTTTGCTCTGTTCCTCAATCTTTTCCAGTTTTCTTCCAGAATCTTACATGGCTTTTCAATATAAGTTAGATCTGCTTGTAGTTCTATCTCTTGATGTGTTATTGCATCATCTGGAACTTTCAATCATTTGCGAAGTTGTGACACATGGAAAACATTATGCACTTGGCTAATCTTGATGGTAACTCTAAAGCATAGGCTATAGTTCTGTTTTAACTCAGTATCTTGAATGGTCTGATATATATTAGACTCAATTTCCCTTTAACTCCGAATCTTTTTACTCCTTTCATTGGACTTACTTTCAAACAGACCATATCTCCTACTTCTGGATGCCATGATCTTCGGCTTTGATCCGCATAACTTTTCTGCCTGCTCTGGGCTATTTTCAGTCTATCCCTGATCTTATCAATGATGTCTTGTATCTCCTTGATATAATCTGGTACAAATTCTTTGCTGCTTCCAGGTTCATACCAACATATTGGTGATCTACACTTCCTTCCATACAGAACCTCATATGGAGCTGCCTTCAGACTACTCTGATAGCTATTGTTATAAGAAAATTCTGCCAATGGTAGGTGATCTTCCCATGTTCCTCCAAAATCTAGTGCACAAGCTCTCAACGTGTCTTCTAGTATTTGATTTGTTCTTTCAGTTTGACCTCCTGTCTCAGGATGATATGTCGTGCTGAAATCTAACTTTGAACGAAGTGCTTCATGCAATTGCTTCCAAAATGCTGAAGTAAACACTGATGCCCTATCAGTTACGATCTTTTTGGGTATTCCATGCTTACTTACTATATCTTTGACATATATTTCAACTAACTTCTCGGCATTATCCTTTTGATTCACCGGAATAAAATGTGCACTCTTAGTGAGTCTGTCCACAATTACCCATATCATATCCTTCCTTTTTGGTGTCATAGGTAATCCTGTGATGAAGTCCATACCTATTTCCTCCCATTTCCATTCAGGAATTTCTAAGGGTTGTAATGGTCCTGCTGGACTTTGATGTTTAGCTTTCACCCTTTGACAAGTATGGCATTCAGATACATATTTAGCAATATCCCTTTTCATGTTATTCCACCAGAATAGTTCTTTCAAATCCATATACATCTTAGTACTCCCTGGATGTAATATGGTGTATCATGTGCTTCTTTGAGTATGATATTTCTGATCTCAGTAACATCTGGAACACATAGACGGCCTTGGAACCATAAAGACCCATACTCTCCAAGGCGAAAAACTGATTTTTGCCCTTGAGATATTCTCTGAATTTCCTCAGCAATAAAAGGATCTTCTTCTTGATGTCTAACAACTTCTTGCTTAAGATCACTGTCCTGCTCTGTAACTACCTGCATAGTTGCTAATCCTCCAAGAACCTCTGTTCTGATGAATTGAAGTTCTAATCTTTCCAAGTCCATTTGTAACTCTTTTGGTAACTCCCTATTGCTTGGCTGAATATCTGCACTCTTTCTGCTTAAAGCATCTGCTACAACATTTGCTTTCCCTAGGATGTAATTGATTGTTAAATCATAATCCTTGATTAATTCCAACCAACGCTTCTGTCTCATATTCAATTCCTATTGAGTGAAGAAATATTTGAGACTTTTATGGTCAGTGTATAACTCACATCTGGCTCCATAAAGAAAATTTCTCCATCCTTTCAGTGCAAAAACTACTGCTGCTAACTCTAAATCATGAGTTGGATAGTTGACTTCATGTGGTTTCAATTGTCTTGAACCATAAGCAATCACTTTTCAATCTTGCATTAAAACACAACCCAAACCTTCTTTAGATGCATCACAATATACAGTGAAATCCTTCCCTGTTTCACGAACTGATAAGATTGGAGCTGTGGTTAATCTAGTCTTCAACTCTTGGAAACTTGCTTCACACTTCTCATCCCACTTGAATGGTGTATTATTCCTTAATAATTTGGTCATTGGTCCGGCTATTTTGGAGAAACCTTCAATGAATCTCCTATAATAACCAGCCATTCCTAAGAAACCTCGAATTTGCTTCACATTGGTCGGTGCAGTCCACTCTAGTACCGACTGAAATTTAGATGGATTCACAGCAATCCCATCCTTACTGATCACATGACCGAGGAATTCTACCTCATCTAGCCAGAACTCACACTTACTGAACTTAGCATAAAGCTTATGTTCTCTTAAGGTTTGCAATGCTATTCTCAAATGGTCAGCATGCTCCTCCTTATCCTTGGAATATATCAGAATATCATCAATAAAGACTATGACAAACTTATCCAAATATGGCATGAAGATCTTGTTCATCAGATTCATAAATATTGCCGGTGCATTGGTCAAACCAAATGGTACTACCAGATACTCATGGTGTCCATATCTTGAGACAAATGCTGTTTTTGTAACATCTTCCGGCTTGATTTTTATTTGATGGTATCCAGATCTTAAATCGATCTTTGAAAATACTCCCTCTCCTTTCACTTGATCAAACAAATCTTGTATTCTTGGTAAAGGATACTTATTCTTGATAGTCACGTTGTTCAGATTTCTATAATCACCACACATTCGTCTTCCACCATCTCTCTTATCCACAAAGATTACTGGTGTTCCCCATGGGGATACACTTTCTTATATAAATCATTTTCCCGCTAACTCAACAATTTGCTCCTTGAGTTCTTTCAACTCTTTGGGTCCCATTTTATATGGTGCTTGAGCTATTGGTGCTGGACCAAGTATTAGGTCAATGGTGAACTCTATCTCCCGGTCTGGTGGCATTCCCGGTAAATATGTTGGAAAAACATCTTGGAATTCATTAACTATAGGAATCTCTTCTAATTTAACTTCTTTCGTTGAATTCAACTACAGATCCACCATGATATGACTGTGTTTATCTGCTTGGTAAACTATCCTTGCTTCACTTGGAGTTTTGATTGAGACAGTTTTCTCCTCACAATTAATCTGAGCTCCGTGTTCCATCATCCAATCCATCCCCAGCACTACTGCAATTCCCTTCAAAGGAATCACATAAAGGTCTGCGAAATATGTACAACCACAGATCGAGATAACCTGATCTTGTTTTATGTGGCGTACAATCACATTCCCCCCGGCCGTAACTACGGTCATAGGACTTTCTAACGTTGCCCTTCTAATCCCAAACTTATCACAAAATTCTTCAGAAATGAATGAAGTAGTTGCACCGGAATCAAATAGAACTTTGCCGGGATTGGTAAGGATATTGAGCGTACCTATTACTGCATGCTCCAAATTATCCACCTCCTCGAGGGTTGCACAGTTCAGTTTTCCGGTAGGTCGGTTTCTCTTGCCATTGTTATTCTTGCCATTGTTTCCTCCTTTATTGGGCTGTCCATTTCCTCCACCGGCTTGTCCTCCTCCCTTGGTAGGCCATCCTCCCGGCGGTTTGCTCGGACAATCTGGCTTGATATGCCCCTTCTGGCCACAACCGTAACAGATCACTACATGCTTTTTGCATCCCCTCTGGAAATGCCCTGGAATTCCACAATTGTTGCATATAACATTCTTTCTCGGATTTGATTGATTTCCACCACTGCCCTTGTTATTGTTACTGCTATTGTTGTTGTTGTTGCCATAATTCCTATTCTGAGGTTTGAACTCTAGGTTCGGTTTAGGTTTGCTTGCCTGAATTCTTTTGGTTTCCTTTTTGGCTCTCTTCCTCCGATCCTCTTGGACATTCTTGTAGTCATCTTCAAAAGTAATGGCTGCATCTAACAACTGCTGATAAGTTTGCTTATTGGATAACCTTAGCTACATCCTTACAAACGGATTTAATCCACGCAGGAAACGTTTCTTCCTCTTCTCTTTAGTGTTAACATCCTCCTCAGCATAACGAGATAGTTGGCTAAACTCCCGGATGTACTTCATGACACTAGTATATCCTTGCTGAAGCTCCTCAAATTCTCGCCGCTTCAACTCCATGACACTTTCTAGAACATGATATTCACGGAATCTCCGTTTGAACTCCTCCCAAGTTAACTCCCTTCCTGGTTGTTGCATGGCTAACTGATTTTCCCACCAAGATGCTGCAGGTCCAGTCAGCAGATGAGTTGCATACCTCAATTTTTCCTCATCATTGCAACCCATAGTTTTTAGCTTCCTCTCTGTATCTGCTAGCCAGTCTTCTGCATCCATTGGTTCAGGAGCTGATGCAAAAGGTAACGGTCTTGCATTCTGGAAATCAGATAAACTCACTCCTCCTCCTTCAGGTGCCCTCTGATTTGCTCGCCCCAGCAGCTCTTCCATGAACTTGTTCTGGGTCTCTTGCATCATTTGCATGCATTGCATAAAGTTCTGCTCCATTAACGGCCTCATTGGCGGTGGTGGTGGTAATGCTTCTTGATTTGCTGCATCGGCATCGGCCTTTTCCTTGGCCCCTCGCTCCATCCACTGCTGCTCAGTTTCCATTTCTACACCCGTATCCATGACCCCCTAGTCCTTATTACTTGGAGTACAATACACAGTGCTTGATACTATTGACTACTTGTCTCCTTCTAGTAGTAACTACGCTCATCATACATGCCTGATGTCCAACCGTGATGACGTGTTGTTCGTCGCACAGTTTGTGGAACATATGGCCTTCTAGAAGGAACATAC
The DNA here is from genome assembly GCA_910589765.1 of Avena atlantica. NCBI lineage: Eukaryota > Viridiplantae > Streptophyta > Magnoliopsida > Poales > Poaceae > Avena > Avena atlantica. Next base: position 235,877,080 of record OU342738.1, read on the forward strand.
TCTGTATCTGAAGTGTCAGGACTTGAGTCATTACTCAACCTGAGCGCATTGACTCTCTCCAGCTCAGCTGAAAAGTCTTCTGAAACATATTCAACATTATCTCCAGCCTGCATCTCCTGAGATTCATTTCTTGAGTTGTCAACAGGATACGCAGATCCTGCTGCTCCCCAGGTGCTCTCGTGGACAAGATAGTTAAACACTGGATAATGTATATTCCCTGGGTTTTGAGAGGATGTTGATGATTCAAACACTCTCTCCTCAGAATCTTCTTCTTCATCCTGGTTATCTATTGACATGGTATTTCTACTATTATTAGGGTTTATCCTTGCACCCATCCAACTAGATTGTCCAACATTTCTGTCAGAACCATCTGTGGACATCTGGTGTTCATGAGATCCATTATATGATTCCATTCTCCAACCATCTGAATTCTCAATAGGAAGTTCTGAGTCAGAACCATCCCCTGAGCCCTGTGGTACTGCATACCGTATATCTATAGTAGGATTATGTGTAGGTTCAGGTCTTGGTGAATAAGGATATGGTGTAAAAGATTCTGGATCTATAGGTATATCCTTAAAGATAGGTATTTCACTACTACTTGCTTCTTTCTCTAACTGGAATGATAACTTCTTCCTCCTTTCCGGATCAGTTAGATCCTCTAGCATGTCATTTTTATCTTCAACAATCACTTGATGGGTCTTATAAAAAGACGCAACGAGTGTTTGGTATGTATCCATAAACTTGGAAGCTAACTTAGGATGCTTCTTAACCAAAGTAAGATGATCCGGTATAGGCTCCGAGTCTATAGAATCATGAGGTATCACAGAGAATGTGCTACCTTCTAATTCCTTGGTTTTCTATTCCCGGATATTAGTTATCGCCTCCACAACAGCAACATGATAGGCTGCTAAATGACTCCTACCTTCTCCTATAGGTAGATGGTGATATAATCCAAGATTGTCTGGAAGTTGGATACTCACACGATACTTGGATAACATCCGGCCATCAAGGTAAGTGATAGTGTTCACTGGAATTCTAGTGGGACAATTAAAGAGCTTTAAAAGTTGACGAAGTTGGTCTGTAAATGATCCTTGATAATCATCAAGAGTCTCCTCTTTCCTTACCAAAGTCTGTTTTGGAAACTTTGGTGCCATATCTCTATATATCAGAAAAATAATTTTGATTAGTATCCAATGACATATTGCATCATAACAAAGAATGATCGCACTAAAATATATAACCGAATATTCTCATTTGAATACCCATTATATTACTTTTAGAGAATTCTTTATCGTTGCTAGCTTTCCTATAGGTAATACACTTTACTAGGTTTCCAACCTAAGGTCAAAGCCTCTGATACCAACTGCGGTGACCCAGCATACCACTGCATGTGTAGTACACTATAGTCGTTGACATGACATACACAGAACACCGTTCCGTAAATATCACATCCCTCGGAATGGTACAACAGAAACATTGTGGGTCCACATTACAAAAGTACACACATTATTATTATTACAATACCGGAAATTCAAGACTTCCAAAAGATTCAACTTACAAACCAAAATATGAAGTGTTCAACAGAAATTTAAAAGTAACAACTCCGACTAGGAGTGGGGCTCAATAGCTTATTCTGTAGAGTTCATGTTGCTCGGCTCCGTTAGTTACTATTAACTAGGTTACTTAGTTTGACTCGTTCTCATCGACATCGTAGCGGATCTCGTAATCCACGCCTTCAAATCCTCCGGACAGATCAGGTTCCTCGTAGAACACATCTACTTGGCATTCGACTGCATACATTGGCACGTCTTCGGGATCCTCAGAGTCTAAGCAAGGGATCAAAGGAAAGAATGAGTAACAGCGTTACCCAACAAGTTCATTATATGCGAGGTGTCAAGTCTGATGCTCTAACTACCACCTCGGATTATAAATCCTTGGCACTATGCAGTTTTTGTAAATCTTTCTTCAAAGATTGGTTTTATTCCGAAAAACTATGACAATCAGCCTTAACAGGTTGACCAGAACTTTCATGGAGTTCCTTTCCTGCCGCGTTCGCAGCTCCTTCCCAGAACAGGGAGTAACAAGTTACATTTTTTACACTATACAGAGGTGCGTTACTTTACCCATGAGAGATCAAATCCTTGTTGCACAACCGGGCGTACTTTCCCGTCCACAATTCCATGATGTGGGGCCCGATAGTTGGTCCAAGCCAATCACTGCCCCCTTTGCGACCCCGCATGCCTCCTTGGTGTACACCATGCCCACATAATGAATTACGGTAATGGTTTGTACAAACCGTTAGATGCGAGAACTATCGTGGGACGATGAGGGTTCCCACCCATATGATGCATAAACTCTACGAATTACCAATTAATATGCACACTACAAGGATAACAGCCACGACCTGAACATCCGGCTTCATGCGAGAGGAAGAAGATACAGCTGACTTCTCTGTCCCATTCCAAATCTCATGGCTAACGCGTAATATACGGTGCTAGAATCACTGATGTCAGGGGTTATTAAGTCCCTACTTGATCTTCATTGTTGCAAATAGAACCCTAAGTTCTATTGCTCCACTATATCACCACTTAGGATGATATCTATGATTTCTTTATTTATGAAAATATTATTTTCTTTCTTTTATAGCATATATGAAAACACACAATTTGCAAATACTTTGATAAAGACCCTTCAAAGGACATGAGCAAGTGATGAACTTGCCTTGTGATGGCAAGGTAGTGAAGTCTGATGCTTGCACTGGACCTTGAGCTTCTAGTTCTACAAAAACATCATTATTGTCCGGTAAGGACAATATTTAAAGAAGCAAAATGATTATGCAAGTAATGTAATGCATTATTTAATTATATATGCATTTTCCCTATTAAGGTGCCTTTTAATAAAGCATTTATAAATATTAATAATTTTTTATATTTATTGCATCTATTGAATTAATTTATTTTATTTCCTTTTTTATTTGACTTTTATTGATTTAATAATTCTTTAAGGAATTATTAATTATACATTAAAATTTATTATTAAATATTTATTTAGTATTTTTCAAAAATACTATAATATTAATGTATAATGAAAGTGATTTTTATTTATTTTTATCACCTTTCAATAATTTTTTAAAATTCTATAAAGAATATTTAAATTACAAAATTCTTATAAAAATTTAAATGTCCAAAATTTTATATTAATTTTATTTGGACAGAGTGGATTATTCTGAATCCAAAAATATTTTACTTATAATTTTTGGACTTTTATTTTATTTTCTAGAATTTTATTGAGGTCAGGGGCATTTTGGTATTTTTCCACTTGATTAAAACAGTTTTTAAAACCATTTGGGCTGGCCTGTTGGGCTTATTGGGCCAGTGTGGCCTAATAGGGCAAAGTCAAAATACCACCCCGAGGGGTTTTGGCCCACTCATCCCATTCTCCCTCTCTCCCTCGACCTTATCCTCTCCTCCTCTGACCCGACCCTGTGGCCGGTGATGCCACCACTGTCGCTTCCCGCCGCCATCGTCCATTCTGGTCGCCGCCATGGTGCGATTTGGGGTTGTCGACGATGCTCGATCGTTCTATCCAATTGGATTTGACTCTGGGTCTTCCCCGTGGCCAGGTCCACCCCGTTCCTGAACCCTAGGGTTAAGGAAAGGTGTTGTCACCACCGTCGCGGTCCTGTCTGTGGTGGTGTGCTGGGCTCGTGTGCTGCTGCGGCCGCCGCCGTGGCTAGTGCAAGTTGGAGCGCCCCCTGGGGTGCTCCCTGTGCCGCCGCGGTTCGTCGGCCAATCTGCTTCCTCTTCGATTCGTCAGCGAGGACCTCGGGTAAGTTGCTTCTATGGTCCTTGTTCATGCAACTGCCATGAATCTCTCTGTGTGTATCTAGTGGCTTCTCATGCCTAGTGACTATGTGCTGATTGGGTTCATCTTTGGATTAGGGTTCATAACCCCATGTTGATCATATCCTTGATGCTTTAGATTTAGTGGTGATCATACTTGAGCATGAAGAATGATTGTTTGATGTGGTTAATGATTTTTAATGGCTTTGATGATGCTAGTTGCCTGTCAGATTATTCTAGTGATGATTCTCTATGATCCTATGCTAGTGTTTCTATGGGATCCCTGATTGGATTATGTTGTTGATCTGAGAATCTATTCTACTGTCAGATTGCTTGTACTGACAGTGGTTTCTCTCAGTAGTTGCTTACTGTAATTATAATGGTAGGCTTGTATGAGATTATACACACTGACTCAAATCATTACATGTAATGATCTTCTGTGGATGTATGGATGAATATGATATTGATTCCTGGCACTTGGCTTTAGGAAAATGATATGTATTGGTTTGTCCCTTTTATCTGTGGGAACTGAGCAAGATTGGTTCTTAGCTCCTGTAAAACTTGTCCTTGTGATACCACTATGATCTGGCACACAAGTGATTGGGTTTTTATTTCTAGGCTTAGCTTTGTCTATACTTGTGATTGATACTGGAAAGATAGAATAAGAGCTTTTCTTAAACCTCCTGCCTATGATGTTGGTCTGAGGCTCTAGGATTTAATTCCTAGTTAGCTGAGCAAATAGTTTGTTTGAAACTTGTAGGATTAGAGGTGCTACTCTCTCTGAGAGATGTGCCCTGATCTGATAAGATCAAATGAAAAATGATCTAAGTTGCAAAAATTAACACTAAACTCAGTGATGCTGGTCTGAGGGTTTAGTGCTTTTGGCTGAGCTTGCTTTCTTATCTTTATACTTGAAATCTCTAGGATAGATTCACTTCTCTTAGGTGATTATTGAGAGATCATTTCATAAAGCAACACATGCTTTTGTTTAGATAATATGATGAAATCATGTGATGGTTTTATGAGGCTGACCACAAAATCTGATGTTGGTGTAGTAGATTGATGATGATCTTGATCCTGATCTTGATCTTGATCTGCTTTTGCTGGGTTCCTGAGCTTTCTCTTGGGCTTGACTGCTCCTCCTAGCTTCTGGGCTTGACCTTGTTGTCCACCAGATTCATTCCCCTCCTTATGTCACCATCTTGGTGATGTTTGGGTTGATCTGGGTGGTTTGGTTTGGTTGCTGTTCTTGGTTTGGCTGCTGTTTATCCTGGCTGTGCTGGTGTGCTGTGTAGTGGAGAGATGCACTAGTGCTCCCCCACGGCTGTGCTGTGGTTTTGTGTGATTTGGTTGTGCTTGTGAGGTCGACAGCACACCATTTGCATGCTGGTGTGTGTCCAGCTTGTGTGCCTGCTATGCACATGTGGATAGGTTCAGAAATTTTGAACTTACTATTACCAGCTTACTTTCACCTGGCTGGTGAATTGATCCCTCTTGGCTGTCATTTGCATTCTGGCTTTGAATTTATGAAAGATGAAATCTTTCATATTGGTGAAACTTGCCCCTTTTATAACATTTCTCAATGATGAGTTTGTCAAGTGCACTTCACTGACATATCTGATAGAAATATACTAACACTAATCTTATTTTGTTTCTATTTAGTCTTTGTTTTGCAGGTACAAAGATAAAGATGAAGATTTGGTGTAGATTTAGATATAGGATAGTTAATAGATTTTCAAATGTAATTTTCTTATTCTTTTGTAATTTATCTTTTATTCTCGTTGTAATCTTTATTTTATTTAATTGTAATAAAGATTATATTATTGTTAATAAAGAATAATATTATTCTTTATTTCTTTTGTAAATTGTGAAGTTTGGAATGACTTCAGTAGTTACATTCTTTGTAACTTGTTTATGTGCTAATCATATGAAATGAATTTCATATTCAATATTGTTATTGGATAAGATTTAAGTGATAATACGTATTTCTTAATTGATTTAGGTTCAAAATTTATATCTAAATCACTTAAATTATTATTCAAACACTTAAGTTTTTAAAATTCAAACTCATTTCAAAACACACATAATTCCTTTAGATCATATCAAATTTTATAGCAATCCTCCTTTAAGACTAAACCTAATCTCAAAGTAAGAAAGAAACATTGATCACTCAAGGTTTTATTTGGCGAAAAATTTACCCATATTTTTCACAAATGAATGCATGCAACAATACATATTCCTAAATCTACCCTTTGTTCGGTTCTAAAATATTGGGATGTTACAGATTCCAAGGTGGACTGCCACCCCCCTTTCCTTTCTCTATGGCAATTTTGGGGGAGCCTTAGTAGGACTCAACCCCCCTTGGAGGTGGCAAGGGTGGCCAACCGACCACCCATATATAAAGAGAATTACATAAATTATTATTTATGGTACTATAGCAATGACATTCATTGAGTCGTTGTGATTTACTTTAATTGTAGAATATACATTCTTGCATGGAGTTTTATGTTTGTATCATGCACTCCCTCGGTTCTTGACATAAGGTGTATAGTTTTTTAAGAAAAAAGTCTGAAATATAAGGTATATTACATTGCTGCCACTCATTTGGACAATTTTACGATCTTGATTATATATTTTTATCTCATTTAAGATTCTCTATGATCTCATGTCAATTAGTCAGGTGTAATTTTGCACAAAATTTGTATAACTTTTTCCTCCATGTGCGTTCTTTAGGTTCTGCACCAAAAACTATACATACACCCTATATTTAGAGACGGGGGAAGTATGTTATGTTGTGACTTTACTTTTGCTTCTCTTCTCTCGGCCTCTCTCGAACCTCCCGCGACTGCTCACCTCCACCAAGTCATCGGGCCGGACCGGAGCCTTCCCTGTCGGCATCACCGGTCGGAGTAGGCAAAGGGATGGCGCCGGATGTAGATTTAGGGTTAGTATTCTTCTAGTTTTGTCCTATATGGCGTCTAGGGGTAGGAGGGTGGATCTTGGCAGCCCGATCCACCATGTCATGGTTTTCCTCTGCTCTGCTGTGTCCAGCAGGTGGCGGCACTTGCGGGGCTGCGGAGGCCTTGCATCCCCCTAAATAAGGTCTGCATCTAGAGTTTGAGGCTGGGTTTTGTGGACCAAGCCCAGCTCGATGTGGTTGTTCTTCTCGTTGAAGCGGAGCTCCCATGGAGGGAGCCGAAGGCGGAGACTGTGAGAACTCCTACAAACTCCCTCAATAAAGTTCGTGTGGTTCCTCTGGTTCGTCACCACTGCTATCCTCTACGCTTGCCTCCCCAAGTCCGTGGCAGGCGCTCTAGGTCTGAGGATGAGTTGCTTTTCATGGTGCGGTGTTGGCGTGCCCTTGCTGCTCTAGTTTTGCTTTCTGCTCTCGCTTCCTTCTTCTCCTCGAGCTCCAAGGTGGTGATGGGGAAAGAAGCAATCAGATCAGATGCTGAACTAGAGTGGATTCAGAGTTCTAGAACCTTTTCTTCCTGGAACTTCTCCTCGGTGTCTTTTAGAAAGATGCTGAAACCTTTGGCCAAGCTGGCTCTTTTATGTCGGTGAACTCCGGCGAGATTTCAACCTCCGTTGGGAGGCCCTTTTGGAGTTTAGGTGTTGAGTGCTTCGTCGGGCTGGAGGCAAGTGGTTCCGTCTCCGTCTTCGACCATGGCTGCAACATCCTGAGCTCTTTGCTCCGCAGTGGGGAAGAGGATGGATTAGATTGTAGCTTCAAATATTTTAGCAAAGTCCGTTCTACAAATGCTAGGAATCTATGTATAATTTTCTTATTATATGGGGTCCTTTGTAATCAACTGTTTCCTCCACTGATATATTAATGAAAGGTTCTAGCCCCTTTTGGGGCGCTCAGCTATTCAAAAAAAGTTATGTTGTGACGATAGGATAATAAACAAGTAAGCAAAATAAGAAAGTAATTCTACATTCAGTAAAGCTATTACCACGATCTGCTAACACTGCTAACGATAGGCCTATGGATGGCAAGATTTTCCTTGATTATTCAGAGCTACATCATCACGTGTTTTTAATTCTACCTTAACCAAGTTGCATTTAATATAGTCAAGACAACCCATCTTGAAGAGTTAACATGTTTTCAAACTTCCCATGCTAAGGACATGAGGGAAAACTGAGTGGTAGAAGAGTTAGCAACTTTCATGCTAAGGACACGAGGGCAACCTCAAGTAGCAATGGCGATGTAAAATCCCTAACGTCCCTAGGTTTTTGAATAGAAACTTTATGGAACGAAAACACGCATCTAGTTAACTTAATTATGCAGTGATTTGTATCACTTTTAGCCAGACTCCGTCAACTTGGTTCTTCCATCCTTATAATAATGTGTAGGACCAAGATATACATGTAGACCATGTCTCACCAAATATATCATGCAACCACATCCCTAAGGAGCTCTAAGCTCCCTGGTTTTGCAGCTCTAACGTTGCTTCCAGCGTTTTACGTCGGTCAGGCGGTTTCTTGTGCAGTTTTTTGTTTATTTAGCCTCTGTCGGTTTGCTTAGAAACTGGGGCACCGTCGTTAGTTGTGGGTCGGTTTGCCTAATACGCGTCGCTGCGCTGAGGACGGGTGAGGTTACGTGGAGCAGTTCCTATGGGTCAAAGTGTGGCGGTCGTTGTTTGAGAGTTGCTGCCGACCCATTGAGACACTTCGGTTTTTTGTGTGGAGACCGACAACCGGCGGAAATTATATTCGTCTACTACTCTAGAACTGCCCCCATTCATTGCGCGAGGTGGAAGATCAAGGTCCACTACCTCCATCTTCAGAGCTGTCGAAGGCGGCAAGGAGGAGCACACGGGAAGCGGCGCAGCCATGCACGGTCCATGGAAACACCAGATCCGGTGGTCAACATCGCTGCCGCCATCGTCCGTTCTCCTTCTGTGAGGTCAAATCCATCTATGGAACTCCCCTTACCTTATTTCTCTCCTCAGATGATGCAGATCAGCGAGGTGCGAGGCATAGTTCGCAAATCAGATGAGGTGGAGAAGCGCGGCGCGGGTCACAAAGGCAGCCGTCCACCGAGTCGAGCGCCTAAGAAATTCCTCCACTGGTCCATTCAGCACTAAAAGTAAGGATTCGAGGTTCCCTGTCAATTACTTGTTGCCTCCATCCCTAAAGAATTTCTTGCATACTCCTCAATCTATCTAGGATGGCCGCCGCCATTAGGTCGCCATCGAAGAAGCAAGGAGAAGCACACGGGAAGTGGCACGGCGATCCAAAGGCTCGGGGTTGCCACATCCGGTGGTCAAAATCACAGCCGTTGTTGTCCGTTCTCCTCTTTAGAGGTTAAATCCATCGCTGTCCCTCTCCTGTACTTTTTGTCTACTCGATGATCATTATTTCCTTTGTAAAATTTGATTTCTTTCTTCTTTTTTACCAATTTGTGGTCGTCATTGACCAGGCTGAGCGACGAGAAGTAGTTCTTCACCGTGGCTTCGAACAATTTCAGGTACAACATGGTGAGTCTTACTAACCAATCGTCCTTTATTTTCTCTCATCATTGTTGGATTTAGAATACTAACCGGCCTTTATTTTCTCTATTGCTCGGTTTATAATTTTACTTGCTCGAAAAAAATATTATGAGGACATTGGGGCGTTCAAAGTTTCACTCAAGAAAAAATAAAAAGGTGGTACCTCAGAATCAGGTGCCACCGGAAAAATATTGTCAGCCATCTCTTTCTTTATACAGGGAGATGATTAGTTTGTATTGCAATTTCAGTTTCATTCTTATTAGCTATGTAGCACCATACAATATTTATATTTGCGAAAAGGATAGTTAGGATGTCGATAATATTATTTGTTTCATGATATTTTTCTTTGAAAAGAACTGATTCAGACTATTGCTCTTCTATTTTCCAAGTTCTTACAATCTCAATCCTTCCAAGTATAGTTGCTTAGCTGATACAATACCAATATTAAAGTCATAACTAGAATGCAACAACCAACAATGGTCTCTGCCCAGCAAAACTTAGTGATCCATGGTAGCAGATCTACATTCATGATTATTGGCATCGTGTATTCCGACTTCTTCTTTACAGAATTGGTAGATAGGTATTTTTCTTCTTAGCTCTCTAATGCGATCTCTTGATAGTAGACACTATTAAGTAGCGTGATGAAAGGCATACTCGTGGTATCTTGCCACTTCTATCAGAGAGGACACCTAGATTCCAACAACTTCTCAAAGATATCTAAGCACAAAAGGCTGACAATCCGAACAGAGGTATATTTTCCTAAAGAATATGGTCTCTAATTTTGGGAAAGTTTCATTCGCCTATCCTCTGTATATCTATTCACCCGGCAAGACCTAAAGAATAACTTTTGGTGATAAGCAAAAATGGGATATTCTTGATCCAGTTACACTAGCTGGTGCATCTCTCTGTATTTTTTTATCTACACCATGAATGGACAAGTTATGGACTGCAGGAGGATATAAAGATGTGCTTGCATGACCTCGGTGATGAACAATCAAGATTTGGCACTTACATTTGTTTGAAATAGCATAATATAAAAATTTGTGTTATGGTGTCTGTTATGTATTTCACAACAGTAAGTACTTATCTGTTAGTGTGGTAAATACAAGTCTGGTTATGCTTAAATTTATTGGGTGTTTGGGAAGTGATAAAATAATTATCAAAATATACATGATGGTTTACATGGTAGTACTCTCCTCTCAGTGATGCTAGAAAAGATGTCTTTGTTGGACTAGATTGATCTTCATTTGAAGAGTGGACACGTCTCTTACAAAACATCCTATAAATCTCAGTTTCCAAGATAACTAAAAAAACTAGACCGGATGGAGTGAATCCCGCTGTATTTTATTAAGAGAATTGTGCATACGCACTAGGTTGCGAGTGCGAAGACTCGAACCTGGCGGGATGAGGCGCATCACCTGGTCCCAGCCACCATGCTCCACCTCGGTCCACATTTCCAAGATTACTCAGAACAATACAATATAAAGTATAGAATGAGAGACTTATACTCTATCAACCTTTACTTTTTTACTGAAGTCTTAAACTCAAGCCTCAAATCTAAGCTCCATGTCATACCCTGCCTGTTGTATTGAATACCACCATCTCTCTCCCCCACTCACAGAATATTGGCGGCAAGTTCCATATATCAGATTATGCAGGCATACTGGTACAGAATAGTCGAGTTGTCTATTCCTGACTTACAACATGATGCCATCTGATATATGGCCTTTTTATTTTTGTTTCCCTATTCCATGTAAAATTATGGTTTTACGGGACAGGGAGTTCTCCTTCTCTCCATAGACCAAGGATAAGCCAATGGTCCTAGCAGGCAGCTCCAAGGAACATATGTGCTCTTCCTTTCGGTTGATGTTTGTATCTCAATCGGTACCAAATCTATTTATATGGATGGATGTGATTGCTCCCGATTAATATTAGTTGTGTCTACTTTCATGAGATAAGATTTTTTTAGCAGGCATGCATTTGGGTATGGTGAGATGTTTGCTTGATATATGGGCTCAATATCACCATTGTCTCCAGAGTTCGTTGTAAAAGCTGCAATTTCAGTGTTGTAGGCGAAATAACTAAGTATGCTTAATTATGAAATGGTTTACCGTGTATAGAATTAGCTCATGGCTTCCTTACTAATTGAATCATTGTAGCTATCTTAATTAGCCAATGGATCCATATTATATTTTAGTTAGAGGACAGATGATACATGCACAGGCAAGTAGGTCAGATGGATTCTTACATGATACGTGTGTTAATTCGATATTCATGTTTACTATGGATTTCGGGGATGAATTACGGTCGACTCATGAGGGATGGTGTTGTGTCCTTGCTGTGAAAAGGGGAGAAAGATTGAGCTACTTGATATTTTTAGCTTTTTGTGAGTTACATATTTAGTTTCTGGAATGATAACTGGTTGTATTCAACTGCAGATCTCTTTCCTTCACCTGACAGACTTTTAAGAAAACAATGTATTGGATTTCCATGAAATCCAGCAATGATGGACTCTTTGGCGCATCCATGAGCAAGATCAAACATCATACATCAAGGTCAGTTACTTGAACACCACATTTTTTCAATGCAGAGTGACCATGCAATGACTAGAAGTTTTACCTTTGTGCCTCAACATACTACTGCCTTGATGATATCATCTGAAGATGTGAGCCCCGGTCCTTGTGCATTGTTTCCTATATTTTGAGTGCATTCTAGATAGAAAATATTCGTTCTTATACCTTCTTTTCAAAATAATGGTTTAGTTAGTCAAAATTCCCCTTGAAAGTACCTTAAGTTGCGTAGAAGTGGATTTATTTCATAGCGTCAATTCAGTTGTAGCTTCAGTTATGTGTCTACTTTCGAGAATACATATTTCTTTCTTCCCCCATGAGACTAAAATAGGTAAAGCATGTTAGATGTTAACTGAAAGAGAAATTCTTGATTACAAAATAGTTTATGGTATTGGTGGTCAATGTATTTAGAAAAATACTTCACCAGACTAAAACCATTGTAGGAGAAGATGGACTGCAGTTACGGGAAGGCTGCAACACTTGCATCATCAAGGTACTTTCTCAGCTACCTAACTGATTGTTCCTCCCACGAGTATTATCTTGGTTCATGACCAAGTAATAAGCCCGAAAGGTTTCAACTATTGTTCTGTGTTGTAACTAACACCAGAGTCTGAGCTTAATTCTTGCATCCTTATGTTATCAGAGTACAATAGTTTCGGTTACACTTTTATATTTTATTGGAACAAAAAAATGTCAATTCACCTATAGGCTACAGTCATCTTGTGTGAGAGTCTTGATTTTGTGTACAAAGTTTTACCGTAACTGATGCTTTTCTATCAATCATGCAACCATTTATGCACCTTATGACTAGGGGATCCATCTTCTAGGAAGTTAGTGGCGATACTCTAGGTAAGTAGTTTCTTTGACAATCAATTTGGTCAACAGTACACTTTGTTTGTTTTTAAAGGAATTCAAGGACTATGTATTCACCATTATCATGGGAGCCTTCACAAGCTAGCTTAACTCAAAAAGTATCTGTTGTACACAATAGGGTAGGAGCGGTCTTTATTTTTTCAACAATCATTTAGGGAAAAATGGATTTTATTCTAGAAGAATGCAGAGGTGGATTTACCTGGTTATCAACATCATCATAAGTAGCATATAACTTCTATATGTTAGATTCAAGGCAAGGGAAACTAAATACTAAATGCTTTGAAATGATGGTGCTTTGTTGTTTCCTTCCATACAGAAACATAAGAATCAACAAAATAAAATAATGGTGCTTCATTGGTGTCTTCCGTCTAGAAACATAAGAAGTGATAAGAAGATATTATATCTTATGCCATCTGCTTTAGTTCTGCAAATTCTGATGTCCTACTAATTTGAACTTATGGCAAACTTTCTAACAATTTCAACAATACCTATTTGTTGTCATCAGCCTACTTGGTGTCACGTGATGAATGATAATAGTGCACACAGGTTTTGAAGATTAGGGAAGTGTAAGATCTTGGATGCTCAACAACCACACTCCTTTTGGGGTGACCTGTGGAATATCGCATGACACACTCCGAAGAATATGATCCATGTGTCGGTTGACATGAGTCAAGATAGTCAAGATATATTCATACAAATTTCAGCGGCACCAAAAAAGCTTCATGTACTGATATACACCCTATTTGATGTTTTTTGTATGATGTCCCCTCTCCTAATTATTATTGTTCTTTCACGGAATAATCGTGATATCAACTTGCCATTATACCTTAGGCAACCAATATATGGAAATCTATATATACCTATGTGGATAAGAAATTGTCCAATGTTTAATATGGTGCACATTTTTTGTGATATGGAAAATAGCTTAGGTGCTAATACTAATACTGTTAATGAATCTTACATGAGTTAAATCTAATGAAGAAATAAAACTAAAGGTCATGATACCACACGTAACACAATACAATTTATTTTGTTGTAGGGTTTAGGGTTAAATAGCGATAAATAGGACGTAAATATCAAAAGTCAGCGCAGCGAAGCGCGCAAGGTCCTTCTAGTACGTCATATTTGGAACCCTAGCCCCCTTGAATGTGTAAACACAATAAGAAGCTTGACAAATGAGCAATGTATTAGATATGTAATATTTATATGTATATGTATGGTGTAGTACACTACCATATACACCACCGTATATGTATCCAACTCTGTATATGCCATGCAATGGGCTATTCCTTGCCTATATAAACACGAACCCGGCTACCCGAAAGGGTACGACCGTTCCTCCTAATACTATTAATTTAACATGGTATCGAGCCTCCCTCTTCCGCCCTTGTTCTAGCCGCCGATGCCGGCACTCTGCCCCTCCCCCCCCCCCCGATCGCCGCTAGGCTCCACCTCGATTCCGACGATCAATAACACCAAGCTCAAGATCTCTCTCTCCTAGACCAATTCCCCAATTTAGTTTTCCCAAAACCCTCCACACCCTACAGCCCTAGATCCTACAAGATTCTGCGACCAGGACCTCTACTACAACTACAAACCAAAACCCTAGATCGCCTACACACCCTCCCACCTCAATTCCCGATGTCTCCATGGACACTTCTTCGACGACTATTGGGGATGCCTCCATCGGTGCTGCCCCTGCCACCAAGATCACAAAGGAGAACTTTCTCTCATGGCAAGCCCAAGTGTTGCCCACCCTACGTGGGGCTCGTGTTCTGCATCTGCTTGAAGGATCAGATCCGGCGCTGCCCGAGTTTCTCGATGGTGAAGATGCTGACAAGAAAATATACAGATTCCCAACCCTTCTTATGATGTATGGATCACCCGGGATCAGCAAGTTGTGAGCTACATCATGAATTATCTCTCTAAGGACATCCTCTCTCATGTTTATGACATTGTTCATGCTGCTGATATCTGGTGTGCTATCCATGATCTGTTTTCATCTCAGTCCAAGTCACGGGTATCCAATCTCCGTGGAGCTCTCACCAACACCAAGAAAGTTGACATGACTGTTCAACGGTATATCATCAAGATGAAAGGTTTTTCCTCTGAGCTTGCTACTGCGGGTAAGATCGTTGATAATTATGAACTCAAGGATTATATTATGAATGGACTTGATGGTTCCTATGATGGTTTTGTTGCTGCTCTCAAAGTTTTCCCTTCTACCTCCCTCAATGATATGTGATCTCAGCTGTTGTCTTATGAGAATAATGATGCCATGCTCTCCACCACTGGCCAGGCTTCAGGATCGTTTATGTCTTCTGTAAATGCTGCTCCTCATGTTTTGAACCCTGACTATGGGGGAAGTCAGCCAAGGCCACCTGCACCAGCGCCATACATGCCACCACATCATTATCAGCTGGCTACCCAATACATCTCTCCACCGCCAGTTCCCTACATGCCTGTTGCGGTGACCCATCATGCCACTGCATGTGTAGTACACTATAGTCGTTGACATGACATCCACAGAACACTGTTTCGTAAATATCACATCCCTCAGAGTGGTACAACAGAAACATTGCGGGTCCGTATTACAAACATACACACATTATTATTACAATACCAGAAGTTCGAGACTTCAAAAGATTCAGCTTACAAACCAAATATAAAGTGCTTTAGCGGAAGTTTTAAAGTGACAACATCAACTCCGAATTGAGCTCAGCAACTTATTACTATATATTGTTCATGTTGCTCGGCTCAACTGGTTACTAATACTAAGGCAGTTATTCCGACTCATTGTGCTCTCCTCCATATACAATGTTGTAGTCCACCCCTTCGACAACACCGTACAGATCTGGCTCCTCGTAGAAGACCTCCTCTTGGCTTTCAGCTGCATACATTGGGGTATCTTCTGGATCCTTAGAGTCTAAGCAGGGGATCAAAGGAAAGGGTGAGTAACAACGTTACCCATCAAGTTCATTATATGCAAGGTGGGAAGTTTGATGCTCTATCTACCACCTCGGACTATTAGTCCTTGGCACTATGCAGTTTTCGTAAATCTTTCTTCAAAGGTTGATTTTATTGTTAAAAACTATGCCCATCAGCCTTCACACGTTGAACAGAACTTTCATGGAGTTCCTTTCCAGCCGAGTTCGTAGCTCCTTCCAAGAATAGGGAGTAACAAGTTACAATTCTTACACTCTGCAGAGGTGCGTTACTTTTCCCATGAGAGATCAACTCCTTGTTGCACAACCGGGCGTACTTTCCCATCCACAATTCCATGATGTGGGGCCTAGTAGGTGATCCAAGCCAATCATTGCCCTTTCTTGCGACCCCATATAGAACACGACCCCTCAAGTAGAACGACCTCTGTTATTCCACGTGCGAAATAACTATGGCTGACTCCTTGAGGACTCTAGTGAGAAGACAGGAACCTAGCCGCCCCCATCAATACGAGGACATACCTACGACGATATTACTCAGGGATAGTCTAGACACCAATATCGCGGGGAACTAAGGGGTCCCACCCATGCTGAGTCTCTTATTTACATCAGCATCACAAGATGGACATCTTGTTCATGTTAAAGGAGGAAGATCCAGCTGACTTCTTCGTCCCATTCCAAATCTCATGGTTAACCATAATATACGGTGCTAGAATCACTGATGTCATGGGTTGTTAAATTCCCTGTTGATTATCCTTGTTGCAAATAGAACCTAAGTTCTATTGCTCCACTATATAATCACTTAGGATGATATCAACAAATTATTTAATTGAGAAAATAACATTTCCTTTCCTCGAAACATAGATGATAACACATAATTTATAAATACTTTGATAAAGACTCTTCAAAGGACATGAGCAAGTGATGAACTTGCCTTGTGATTTCAAGGTAGTGAAGTCGGATGCTTGCACTGGACCTTGAGCTTCTATGTCTACAAAACATCATTATTGCCCGATAAGGACAATATTTAAAGAAGCAAAAATGAACATGCATAGTAATGTAATGCATTATTTGTTATTTATTTTCTTTATGTGTTTTACCCAATATTTTAGTTTTCTGGAATTTCTTTAGGTAATTAAGAAATTTATCTTAATGAATATCCTTAATATTATATTCACTATTTTTATAATGTAATATATTATTAATAGAGTTAAAAACTATTTTTATTTAATTTTAACTCTTATATTTATTTACTTAATAATTCTATTTAAGAATAAGTATTTTAATTAAGGAGATTTTATTTTTGTAACTTAAAATATTTATTTAGTATTTTTCTAAAATACTATAATAACCAAATATAATAAAAGTTATTTTTATGTATTTTCTTGATTTTTATAATATTCCATAAGAAATATATATATTATAAAATATTTAACCTAAACTTTATTTATAAAAAATAGGTTTCTTAATTTAATTTAATAGGTTGTTTTATTCATATAAAAATATATTGTTTGTATTTTTTAAGGCTTTTATTGTAGTTTCTAAGATTTATTGAATGCTAGGGGTATTTTGGTCATTTACTTAAATTATTAACATCCTTGCAGGGTTTGGGCCAACCCATTGGGCTATTTGGGCCCATCTTGGTCCAATTGGCCTGGTCAAAGGACCTCCCCGAAGGGGTACTGACCTTATCTACCCAGTTCACTGCCTCCACTCTCCCTCATTCTCACCTCATCTCCTCCTCGACCCCGTGGTCGCTGACACCGTCGCCATGCGATTTCCGCCGCTATTGTCCTCTCTGGCCGCCGCCATGGTGTATGGTGTAGTTGTCAACCATGCTCCTTCATCTAGCCCAATTCGATTTGGATTTGGGGCTCTTCTGCAGCTAGGCTGGCTCCATCCCGAACCCTAGCATTTGGGGTGTTGCCGGTGATGCCACCGCCACTGCCCCCAGTGGTGTTGTGGTGTGCTGCTCGACCTCAAGCGCTGCTGTGGCCGCTGCCTCGGCTTGGTGCGGGTTGCAGTGCCCCTTTGGGTGCTCCACATGCCATCGCGTGCTCGTCGGCCCCTCTACTTCTTCTTCTAAACTATAGAGAGGACCTCCAGTAAGTTGGTTCTCTCTTCCCCCTCGAGCTCTCTGTCCATTGCCTCACTGGATCTATGTTGTGTGTCTTTGGTGTGCATTCCTAATTAGGGTTCTTGCCCTACTCTAGCTTTCCTTCTTCTGTTGTGGTTATATATGATGAACTAGAACTAGTGGTGATGACTAATGAGGGTTGTGATCAAATATTGAATTGCTCACTATTCTCATTTGATTATATGATGCTAGTGGCCTTGTAGTGTTGGTTCCAATTGATAGTTGAGCATGACTAAAGTGGTAATCCTATTGTGGAATTTTATTGGTGGTGTTGGTGATTGGTGAGTTCACCACTATCAAAATATTCGTACTGACAGTGGTACTATCAGTGATTATCTACTGATTTGTTGAGCCCTCATTTGTGGAATTGTACTCAGAATTAGGGTAATAAGGTGATTATATTGATACCCTGATTATGTGGATAGATATAGTCTTGGTGATGATTCCTGGTTAAATTCCAGGAAGATGATATTACAGGTTTACTTATGCAAGCTGAATAATGGATCTGCTTGATCTTAGAATCTATCTTTGTGACACTATCTTAGCATGGTACACAGTTTAGGTTCTACTACTGGCTTGATTCTATTGATGCTTAGTTTTGGATTTGAATCAAAGTTGAGTTGGAATCTTCTGCTTAAACATTTCTACATATGATGTTGGTCTGAGGCATAGGAACTAGCTTCCTATCTTGTTGTCCCTAATAGAAATGTTCTGCTATTATCATTGGTTACTGGATCTTGAATCCTTTTGGCTAAGATGGTTGGGTGCTCATAGATTTATATTGGTTCATAGGATTTGTGAATTCCGAGGTGCTACTCCACTAGGAGATGTGCCCAGAATTTATAAGCTATGATATGTACATGTTGGAATATATGATTTGACTATCATATCCAGGATCTATGATGCTGGTCTGAGATCCTGGTTTGATTGGTAAAATTTAAGTATACTCTTTATTTAAAAGATCATCTATGATGGATTCATCCCACTTGGGTGATTTCTGAGAGATCTAGATATAAAACAACACATGAATTTTAGTCTAGAGAAGATAATAAGATCATGTGATGGTTTTATTTCACTCACCACAATAGTTGATTTGGCTGGTGTTGTGGCTGGTTGATTTGGTTGACTGGATCTTGCTGATGGTGATGCTGGCTGGAACTTTTCCTTCACCTTCTGGTTCCTGTAAACTTGGCCTTGATCTTGCCCTTCACCTTCTGGCTCCTATAAGCTTAGCCTTGATCTTGCCCTTGCTGTCCACCTGATCCACCCCTCCTTATGTCACCATCTGGTGAGTACTAGGATGATCTTGTGTGTGCTTGAGCTGATGGTTTGCTTGGCTCTTGCTAAGCTTAGTGTGCTCCTGGTTTGGTGTTGGAAGGTGAAAATGTGTTTTTGTGAGCCTTGCCACGGCTGGGCTCTTTCCTTTTGCTTGCGTAGCAGCTGCTCCTGTGTTCACAGCTTCTACCATGCATTTAGGTGATTGTGCTGCATGTGTGCTTGGTACATAGTTTGGATCAGATCGATGAGGTATTTTTACCTTTTTATCTTTAACATTTAACTCTCCTGGTGAAACTTGCCCCTCTTACTTGCTGTTAAAATCTATATTGTGGCTTATTTATTATGAAAGAACAATTCTTTCATATTGGTGAAATTTGCCCCTTTAATAATATTCAATGATGTAACATGAGCACGGAAGCTCAGCGGGCTAATAAAAAGGCTTAATAAGATGATTGGGGAAGAAAAAGTATATCATTCATTCCAAACTGATTCTCGAAATCGCTATTAGATGCTTTGTATGTTGCTCTAATTGAAGCAAGGGCTAAGGGTTCGGTGGGTGGGTGTAGGCAGGTCAGCCATCAGTCTCAGATCCATTCACGCATTCTCTTATTATGTAGTCTTGCTCACTTGACGATTTGGAAGATGAGGATAAGAAGAAAATGCACCTCACTGCTCTCCATTGAGAGTATTCTAATAACTAATCTTTTATTTTCCTTTTTGTTTGTTTTAAATTTTGTTGCAGGTACAAGATCTGATGTTCAAGATTTAGTATAGGTTTAGATAGATAAGTATATTTTCATTGTAATCTTTATTGATTCATTTGTAAAGATTTTGTAATATCTTATTTTATTCTTTTTGTAATAATATTGTAATAGTTTAATATTTAAATTTCAATTGTTGTAATTTCTTTACTGTAATGAACCTCTTCATTAATTGAATGAGTTCCTCTTTGTAAACTGTTTATGGAATAAAGATAAACAATAAGAATTCGTTTATTATTTAAATCACTTTACTTTGAATTCTATTATTTATTATAATCTCATTATTATAACAAATGATATTACTAAATCATTTTAAAAATAACAATTCTTAACTTTTAAATATAAGTTCAAATTTCAAATTTGAATTCAAATTCTCCCCCTCAAAACACATTTATGCAAAAAGATCATGTCAGAATTTATAACGATCACTCTCCATATCTATTCCTAAACACATAGAGTGAAAGAAACTCTAATCACTTTAGGTTTTTAGTTTGGCGAAAAAATTTACCCGCATTTTACAGATGAATGCATGCATATACACAAATTCCTAATGTAGGGGTTCGTAGCATGGAAAACAAAAAAATTCTACCGCATGCACATAAACAAGCCAAGATCTATCTACTCGATTGTAGCAACGAGTCGATTAGAGTACTCACCCTCGAAGATTCCAAAGCGGTTAACGAGAGCAGATTCTCGTGGGTGATGTATCCGTACACTTGCCGATCTCAAGATCGCCTAGATGATCCTTCCGGCGCTGTGTTCCGGCAGCGCTTCCGCAGTCGGTCACACGTTCGGTACTCGATGAATACCTTCCTCTCCCTTGTTCCAGCAGGCAACGGAGGTTGTAGTTCTCCCCTCGCGATTCCGCAGCACAACGGCGTGGTGTTAGAAGTAGAGGGAAAATCCTATAGGGCTTCGCCTAAGCTGGAGCAGGTTATGGTGGATCTAGGGTTTCCGGCGATCTAGATTTAGAGGGCCGGATAGGAGGAGGTGCAGTCGGCGGCGACGAGCCGACGGCGGCAGAAGGTGGGAAAGGCTGATTGTAGCCTCTTGGGGCAGCCCCTCCCCTCTATTTATGAGAGGGAGGGCAGTTTGGGAGAGGAGAGTTTGAATCCTTCCCCAAATCCCTATCCAAGTTGGAGGGAAAGAAGGACTCTTTCCTTCTTCCACTAGGAAACCATTGTTCCAGTTTGACTTTTCAAACATGCCTTTTGACTTGCAATTTGGAGCTCAGTTGCTCTCTTGCAAATGCCCAACCAA
The DNA here is from genome assembly GCA_910589765.1 of Avena atlantica. Taxonomy (NCBI): domain Eukaryota; kingdom Viridiplantae; phylum Streptophyta; class Magnoliopsida; order Poales; family Poaceae; genus Avena; species Avena atlantica. Next base: position 235,898,238 of record OU342738.1, read on the forward strand.
GTGACCTAGGACATGATCCAATCATTCCACTTAACCATGACACATTCATGAACCATTCCCCTTTCGGTCCGGTGAACCTTCTAGACCCTTCTAGAACCTCTCCGATGAAAACATCGGAATCATTCCCAAATTCCGGAATCGGACTTTCCTTATATGAATCTTATTCTCCGGACCATTCTGGATCTCCTCGTGATATCATGGATCCCATCCGAGACTTCGAACAACATTCAGTCTCCCTACTTACATTTCATATCTACTAAACAACATCGAATCCTTAAGTGTGTCTCCCAACGGTTCGTGAATTATGCGTACATGATTGAGACACTTCTCCGATCAATAACCAATAAAGGAATCTAGAAATTCATATGGCTCCCACATATTTTTATGATTACTTTGCGATCGAATGAACCACTTACATACGATACCAATTTCCCTTTGTCTCGTGATAGTTTACTCATCCGAGGTTTGATCGTCGGTATATCTGCATACCTAGTTCAACCTTGTTACTGATAATACTCTTTTCTCGTTCCCGTGATATGTGATCCCTTTGTCAGCCAGTCACATGCTTGCAAGCTAATTGGATGACATTCCACCGAGAGGGCCCAGAGTATATCTATCTGTCATATGGATGGACAAATCCCACTCTTGATCCATGTGCCTCAACACATAATTTCCGAACACTTAATGCCACCTTTATAGCCACCCAGTTACAATGTGGTGTTTGATGTCATCAAAGCATCCTTCCGGTGATGGTGATTAGCATGATCTCATGGTCGAAGGAATTAGGTTGCTATGTATCAAAAAGCTTATAGCAAACGAACTATTGAAATGCTTGATCTTTATGCTATGATTATTTATAGGAGTATGTCTATCACACCATTCTCCTAATGATATGATCTTGTTGTTAATAACATCTCAATGTTCATGATCGAGAAACCACGATCATCTATTAACCAACAAGCTAGTATTATAAAGAGGATTTACCAGGGACTCTAATTTAGTTTACAAATCACATAAGTATTAATTTTTCTGGTTAATACTGTTATAGCATGAATGTAAAAATTTATCATAAACACAAAGATATAATAATAACCACTTCTATTATTGCCTCTAGGGAATATCTCCAACACCTAATTCTACCCTTCGCTGGTTCCTAAATGCTGGGATGTTACACCTGTACATTCGGCTCCCTACATGCCTCCACAGCCGCCCCCTACATGCCTCCATACCAGCAACTGTCCCCCTACATTGTAGGGTTCGCGGCATAGAAAACAAAAAATTTCCTACGATGTGAACTATATACCAAGATCTATCTACTAGATACAAACAACGGGCGGATGTATATCCGTAGAGAACATACCCTTGAAGACCGACAAAGCTTAACGAGTTCCGCCTCCTCGCTCCAGCGATGCAGCGGAAGCACAACTCTTTCTTGCCGAATAGCCACCGGGAACATGTATCTCGCTAGTCCGAGACCATGGGGGATAAATTCTAGAGGGGGAGAGAGATCCTTCACGAGGAGGTGTGAGAGACAAGTGAGGAGGGGGGCTCCTTTTATAGGAGGGGGGGAACCCCAAGGGGGTGGCCAGCGCATGGGGGCTGCCCCCTTGCCCTCCCCTCTTCATGTGGGTGGACACTCCACTCACAAATCTCCTTTAAATTCCCTCCAATCAAAAGTCCACTCAAATTCCCATTAAATTTCCACCAAATTTAATGCAAACTCTCATTAAATAAAACTCTTTTATTTTATTCAGAATTTTGTCAATTACTTTAATGACAAACATTCACAAATAACCCCTTGCTAGAATTCTATTTCACATGCATAACCACTTTATGCAATTTCACTCGAAAACCTGTTTCGGTATCTAGTGAAATAAATTCCTGCGCTTGTTCATTCTTTCGGCATGAAACATTTGCTCCAATTGGATGTCGGTGTCTCTTAAGTGTGTCACCCTACGGTTCGTGAATAATGCGGACATGATCGAGACCCCTCTCGGATCAATAATCAGAAGCGGGATCTGGAGACCCATACTGACTCCCACACATTCAACGATGACTTTCTTGTGATCGTCGGAACCTTTTATGCTAGTATCTTAATCCCTTTGTTTCACGATATATTACATGTCCGAGATTGGATCATCGGTATCTCCATACCTAGTTTGATCTCGTTATCGACATGCACTCTTTTCTCGTTCCTGTGATATAACATTCTAGTGATCAAATCACTTGCTTGCAAGCTAATAAATGTGATATCACCGAGAGGGCCCAGAGTATATCTATCCATCATCGGGATGAACAAATTCCACTCTCTATCCATGAGCCTCAACATAACACTTTATTAGTTCTGAATCCATCTTTATAATCACCCTGTTACGGTGTGACGTTTGATGTTATCAAGAAACTCTTTCGGTGTTAGTGATTGACATGATCTCATGGTCTAAGGATTAGGATCACTTCGTAAGTTGTTATAGCAATATAAACTCAATGACTTTGATCGTAATGCTATACTTCGAATGAATGTTCATCACACCATTACACTAATGTTGTGATCCCGTTATTAACAACATCCAATGTCCATGATCAGGAAACCTTGATCATCTTGTTAATCAACGAGCTAGTTTATGAGAGAGGCATAACTAGGAACTTTCTGTTTGTTTATTAAACACACATGTATTAACGTTTCCGTATTAATACAATTATAGCATGCAAAATAAACATCTATCATATACTTGGAATACACATAATAAACACTTTATTATTGCCTCTCAGGGAATATTCCCTTCAGTCTCCCACTTGCACTAGAGACAATAATCTAGTTACATAGTGATAAATCTAACACCCATTGAGTTCTGGTGTTGATCATGTTTTGCTCTAGGGAGAGTTTTAGTCAACGGATCTGCTACATTGAGATCCGTATGTACTTTACAAATCTTTATATCTCCGTCCTTGACATGCTCGCAGATGGAGTGAAACCGGCGCTTAATATGCTTGGAATGCTTGTGAGACCTTGGCTCTTTGGCATTGGCAATGGCACCATTGTTGTCACAATAGATCACCATTGGGTCCAACGCGTTTGCCACCACTCCTAGTTCGGATATGAACTCCTTCATCCAAACTACTTCCTGAGCCGCTTCTGAAGCAGCAACATATTCGGCCTCTGTTGTTGATCCCGCTACCACAGGTTGTTTGGAGCTCCTCCAACTAACCGCTCCGCCATTCATGAGAAATACGTATCCGGATTGAGTCTTAGAGTCATCCGGATCGGTGTCAAAGCTAGCGTCGACATAACACTTAGCGACGAGCTCTTCTTCACCTCCGTATACAAGAAACATATCCTTAGTTCTTCGTAAGTACTTAAGGATATTCTTGACCGCTATTCAGTGTTCCGAACCTGTATCCGATTGGTACCTACTAGTCAAACTAATAGCATGTGCCACATCCGGTCTTGTACATAGCATGGCGTACATTATAGAGCCTATGGCTGAAGCATAGGGGACTTTGTCCATTATCTCTCTTTCTTCCGCCGAAGGCGGACTTTGAGTCTTACTCAATGTCTTGCCTTGCAACATAGGTAAGAACCCCTTCTTACTTCCGTCCATTTTAAACTTCTTTAAAATCTTATCAAGGTATGTACTTTGCGATAGCCCTATTAGGCGCCTAGATCTATCTCTATAGATCTTTATGCCTAATATGTATGACGCTTCACCTAGGTCCTTCATTGAAAATTTGCTGTTTAGATAACTTTTAACACTGTTTAAAAGATCTATATAATTTCCGATCAATAATATGTCATCCACATATAATATCAGAAATGCCACATTGCTCCCACTCACTTTCTTGTAAATACAAGCTTCTCCATAAGTTTGGACAAATCCAAACTCTTTGATCACCTCATCAAAGCGGAGATTCCAACTTCGTGATGCTTGCTTCAATCCATAGATGGAACGCTGAAGCTTGCACACCTTGTTAGCATCCTTAGGATCGACAAAACCCTTTGGTTGTATCATATACAACTCTTCTTCAATATTACCATTGAGAAACGCGGTTTTGACATCCATCTGCCATTTCTCATAATCGAAATATGCAGCAATTGCTAACATAATCCTAACTGACTTTAGCATCGCTACGGGAGAGAAAGTCTCATCGTAGTCAACTCCTTGAATTTGTCGAAACCCCTTTGCGACAAGTCGAGCTTTATAGACGGTCACATTACCATCAGCATCAGTTTTCCTTTTGAAAATCCATTTGTTCTCCACGGCCTTTCGGTCGTGAGGTAATTCCACCAAGTTCCAAACTTGATTTTCATACATGGATTCCATCTCGGATTTCATGGCTTCTAACCATTTGTTGGAATCCTGGCTCATCGTCGCTTCTTCATACGTCGCAGGGTCATCATTTTCATCAACCATGAAATTCATGACAGGATTTCCGTACAGCTCGGGAGCTGCACGCGTCCTGTTTGACCTGCGAGGTTCGGTAGTACTCTCTTTCAGAGTTTCATGATCATTATCATTAGTTCCCTCTTCAACAGGTGGAGCCAACTCCGGAACAACTTCCGGCGCTGCGCTACTCGCCATACTTTGAAGAGAAGGTTCCACAACCTCTTCGAGTTCTACCTTCCGACTACTCACACCTTTCGCGAGAAACTCTTTCTCTAGAAAGGATCCATTCTTGGCAACAAAAACCTTGCCCTCGGATCTGTGATAGAAGGAATACCCAATAGTTTCTTTAGGGTATCCTATGAAGACGCATTTTTCCGCTTTGGGTTCGAGTTTATCCGGTTGAAGTTTCTTCACATAAACATCGCATCCCCAAACTTTAAGAAATGACAGCTTAGGTTTGTTTCCAAACCACAATTCATACGGTGTCTTTTCAACGGATTTAGATGGTGCCCGATTTAAAGTGAATGCAGCAGTTTCTAGTGCATAACCCCAAAATGACAACGGCAAGTCCGTCAGAGACATCATAGATCGAACCATATCTAATAAAGTACGATTACGATGTTCCGACACACCATTTCGCTGTGGTGTTCCGGCAGGTGTGAGTTGTGAAACAATTCCACACTCTTTCATGTGAGTGCTAAACTCGTAACTTAGATACTCACCTCCACGGTCGGACTGTAGAAATTTGATCTTTCTATTACGATGATTTTCCACTTCATTCTGAAATTCCTTGAACTTTTCAAAGGTTTCAGACTTGTGTTTCATCAAGTAGATATAACCGTATCTACTCAAATCATCCGTGAAAGTAACAAAATAACGATATCCACCTCGCGCCGACACACTCATTGGACCACATACATCAGAATGTATGATTTCCAATAAATCTGTTGCCCGTTCCATTGAACCGGAAAACGGCGTTCTAGTCATCTTGCCCATAAGGCATGGCTCACATGTATCAAATGATTCATAATCAAGTGATTCCAAAAGTCCATCCGAATGGAGCTTCTTCATGCGTTTAACGCCAATATGACCTAGACGGCAGTGCCACATATATGCGGAAATATCATCATTAAGTTTAATCCTTTTAGCATCAACATTATGAATATGTGTAACATTATCATCGAGATCTAATAGAAATAAACCATTCATCATCGGTGCATGACCATAAAAGATTTCATTCATATAAATGGAACAACCATTGTTCTCGGATTTAAATGAATAACCACTTCGCATCAAACACGATCCAGATACAATGTTCATGCTCAGTGCAGGCACCAGATAACATTTATTCAAGTTTATAACTAATCCCTACGGTAAGTGGAGAGGCAGCGTTCCGACGGCGATCACATCAACGCTTGATCCATTGCCGACAGGCATCTTGACCTCACCCCTTGCTAGCGGTCACTTGTTCCGTAGCCCCTGATTCGAGTTACAAATATTAGCAACTGAACCGGTATCAAATACCCAGGTGCTACTGCGAGCACTAGTCAAGTACACATCAATAACATGTATATAATATATACCTTTGTTTGCCTTGCCGTCCTTCTTGTCTGCCAGATACTTGGGGCAGTTGCGCTTCCAGTGGCCAGTCCCCTTACAATAGTAGCACTCGGAATCAGACTTAGGTCCAACTCGGGGTTTCTTTTCAGGCGCGGCAACAGTCTTGCCGCCCTTACTTCCCTTCCGTTTTCCCTTCTTGTCTTTCTTGAAACCAGTGTTCCTATTGATCATCAACACTTGATGTTCCTTTTTGATCTCCACTTCTGCAGTTTTAAGCATTGACAGAAGCTCAGGGAGAGACTTCTTCATGCCTTGCATATTATAGTTCATCACGAAGCTCTTATAGCTAGGTGTCAGAGACTGCAGAACACGATGGATGCCTAAGTCAATGTGAATCGATATTACCAAGGACACAAGCTTATCGGCGTAACCCGACATCTTGAGTACATGCTCACTAACGGAGTTGTGCTCTTCCATCATGCAGCTAAAGAACTTTTCTGAAGCGTTGTAGCTCTCTACAGCAGCATGTGTGTCGAAAATCATTTTCAACTCACCCATTGTATCAAATGCATTGCCGTTTTCGAAACGCTTTCGAAGTTCCGGCTCTAGCCCATACAATATTCCGCAATGAACTAAGTTGTGGTCCTCCTGACGAGTCTGATAGACATTCTTCTCCTCGTCAGGGGCATCATCAAAAGGTGGGGGGCCTAACGGCGCTTCTAGCACATATTTCTTTTGTGCAGCAGAGAGGAGAATCCTCAAATTCATGGCCCATTCGGTAAAGTTGCTACCGTTCGTTGCTAGTTTCTCTTTCTCCATGAACACATTGAAATTAAAAGCAGGTGGTGCCATCTACAACAGAATTTGTAAAGTTTAGACTAAGTGTATGATAGATTGAGTTCAACTAATCGAATGAACTCCCACTCAAAAACGACATCCCTCGTGCCTTTTTGGTGATTACATGAACCAAATCCACTACACCAAGTCCGATCATCACGTGAGTCGGTATAGCTTCAAAGGCGAGCATCAAATGGGCATCATATCAACTATATGACTCATGCTTAACCTTTCGGTCCGTGTTCCGAGGCCATGTCTGTACATGCTAGGCTCGCCAAGTTAGAACCTTAGTATTCGCGTGTGTAACTGTTTTACACCCGAAATATGGTCGTGGATCCAAGAACACCCGATCATCACGTGACGTCTTGGAGCGACGGAAACATAATCGGTGCATACTAAAGGAAGAACACATTCTTATCTTGATATTTAAATGAGGGATCATCTTATTATGCTAACAAAGCGCTAAACAAGCAATATAAGATGCTATCAAACATCATATGTTTATTAGTGAAATTATATGGTTCCCGCAGATGATCTCTATCATGTCCATCGTGGTATGATCACTATCATACCTATATGTGTAAATCCAAGGTCTATGGATTTTACACGCTATGTGTGTTGTAAGAGTATCATCTCATACTTCTACTTACAACACTACCATATCATAACACTAGCCCAGCAACAATCTAAACTAGACGCCTCTAATTTATCCATTGCAAGTTTTACGTGGCTTAGGGCTTTCGAGATAGAACAGTTCTTACCTACGAACATGAACCACAACGAGGATAATCAAATTGTTGACAACTCGCTTGCAAAATAGATATTGACTATAGTAGGAGAGACAGACACCCGCTAGCCACTTATGCAAACTAGTTGCATGTCAAGCGTGGAACAGGTCTCATGTGCGAGGACATGTAAAGTTTGTCCGGGCCGCTTCATCCCACTATGCCACCAATATCCAAAATTACAACAAAGGAGCAACAACATGATCATCATCGCCCACATACTCATATGTGTACTACCCGTGTAAAGTATCTACGCATAGATCCGGCTATGATACCACTGTAGGGTTCGCAGCATAGAAAACAAAAAAATTCCTACGATGTGAACTATATACCAAGATCTATCTACTAGATACAAACAACGGGCGGATGTATATCCGTAGAGAACATACCCTTGAAGACCGACAAAGCTTAACGAGTTCAACTCGTGGTTGATGTAGACGATCTCTTGCCGATCTCAAGATCGAGAGGAAGTCCTAGCACCGCAAATCAGCAGCGCATCCGTGCTCGCACACACGTTCTAGGCACCGAGCAACCTCCGCCTCCTCGCTCCAGCGATGCAGCGGAAGCACAACTCTTTCTTGCCGAATAGCCACCGGGAACATGTATCTCGCTAGTCCGAGACCATGGGGGATAAATTCTAGAGGGGGAGAGAGATCCTTCACGAGGAGGTGTGAGAGACAAGTGAGGAGGGGGGCTCCTTTTATAGGAGGAGGGGGGAACCCCAAGGGGGTGGCCAGCGCATGGGGGCTGCCCCCTTGCCCTCCCCTCTTCATGTGGGTGGACACTCCACTCACAAATCTCCTTTAAATTCCCTCCACTCAAAAGTCCACTCAAATTCCCATTAAATTTCCACCAAATTTAATGCAAACTCTCATTAAATAAAACTCTTTTATTTTATTCAGAATTTTGTCAATTACTTTAATTACAAACATTCACAAATAACCCCTTGCTAGAATTCTATTTCACATGCATAACCACTTTATGCAATTTCACCCGAAAACCTGTTTCGGTATCTAGTGAAATAAATTCCTGCGCTTGTTCATTCTTTCGGCATGAAACATTTGCTCCAATTGGATGTCGGTGTCTCTTAAGTGTGTCACCCTACGGTTCGTGAATAATGCGGACATGATCGAGACCCCTCTCGGATCAATAATCAAAAGCGGGATCTGGAGACCCATACTGACTCCCACACATTCAACGATGACTTTCTTGTGATCGTCGGAACCTTTTACGCTAGTATATTAATCCCTTTGTTTCACGATATATTACATGTCCGAGATTCGATCATCGGTATCTCCATACCTAGTTTGATCTCGTTATCGACATGCACTCTTTTCTCGTTCCTGTGATATAACATTCTAGTGATCAAATCACTTGCTTGCAAGCTAATCAATGTGATATCACCGAGAGGGCCCAGAGTATATCTATCCGTCATCGGGATGAACAAATTCCACTCTCGATCCATGAGCCTCAACATAACACTTTATTAGTTCTGAATCCATCTTTATAATCACCCTGTTACGGTGTGACGTTTGATGTTAACTCTTCCGGTGTTAGTGATTGACATGATCTCATGGTCTAAGGATTAGGATCACTTCATAAGTTGTTATAGCAATATAAACTCAATGACTTTGATCATAATGCTATACTTCGGATGAATGTTAATCACACCATTACACTAATGTTGTGATCCCGTTATTAACAACATCCAATGTCCATGATCAGAAAACCTTGATCATCTTGTTAATCAACGAGCTAGTTTATGAGAGAGGCATAACTAGGAACTTTCTGTTTGTTTATTAAACACACATGTATTAACGTTTCCGTATTAATACAATTATAGCATGCAAAATAAACATCTATCATATACTTGGAATACACATAATAAACACTTTATTATTGCCTCTCAGGGCATATTCCCTTCATACATGCCTCCATATCAGCAGTCATTTGCACTCCCACACTACATGCCTCCTCACCTGCAGCAGCAACGCCCCCAACGCCCTCCTCAACAACCCCCGCAACAATGCCCACACCAGGATCGCTGTCCGAAAGGGAGGCGCAAGGACAGGTGTGCTACCCCATGGCAGGATAGTGTTTTTGTCAAATTTGCAAGAAGGAAGGCCACCCGGCTTATGAGTGCTATGGCGCTATCACTACAAAAAAAATTCCTTTTACAACGGACGATTTTTGTGGTTGAAGGTCCATTTTTCGTGGCTAAAAAGCCTTCTACGACTGATGCCCTTCGTGGTAGAAGCCCCATCACAAATGATTCTACCATGGGTTTTTTCGACCATGGCGGATCACACCCTTCGGCCATGGAAAGTCGTTCTGTCGTAGATGTGTTCGCCAGCCGCGTTGACTGCTGACGGCATGCAAACTTCCAAGTGATGAGCGTCGTTAATGGCCAGCTAACGTTGTTAACTATCAATGAAACCGTGGTAGAAGACAGGCCCAACCAAGAACTGGTAATTATTAAGTGGGCTGACCCATTGAGGAAGCCCAACAGGATCATGGCCCATTACTCTTTTGCCATGCACTATTACAAATTGGCCCACTTATGCAGCCGCAGTCGACCCATAAACATTTTGTCCCGTTACAGTTTCCACACACACTATTTGAAATTGGCTCGTTCGCACTACCCATAAATATCCAGGCCCGTTAGTGTTCCACCCTGCACTGTTTGAAATTGGCCCGCTTTGGCCCGTAACAGTTCCGGCCCATTATTGTATATCCATATACTGTTCGACCCAGGCCCGTATACTTTGGACCCTACTGTTTAGGCCCGTAAATGTCCGGGCCATGTTCTGGCCCGTTACTGTTTTAACCTGGTGAGTTCTTCGGCCTATTACCATTACGGCCTGGTACAAACTCGCATGTTACTGTTCTGGCCTGGTACGATACTGGACTTTTTTTGGCCAGGCCTGCTACTATTCTAGCCCATTATTGTTTTGGCCCTTTATTGGTTCGAGAGTTACTGTTTCGGCATGTTACCATCTCGGCCCATTATTGTTTCGGCCTTTTACTTTCTCGGTCCGTTACTATTTCGGTATGTTACTGTTTAGAGCTATTACTGTTTCACGCTGCCCGCATGTTGTTGTTACATATCATTATTGTTACTAATATCGCCTGTGGGTCGGCCCGTCATTTTTGTAGTTTCTGCATTTGTGGAGCCTATTTCGACACCATAAAAGGTGTACAACTTGTGAGCATTTTACTGTTTATCGTCGGCCTAATACAAGACGGACAAATACAGAGCACGATATTGTACCCTAATCAACCTGGCTAGCGCAGGTACGGTACCGCCTACCGTTATGTGTGGACGCCATCAACTAAATGCCTACACGGCCTATGCAATTAGTCTAGATATTACATCAAATGCAAACTACTTAAAATTATTACATATTATCAACTCAAGGGAAAGAAAAATCGGCATTTCAGTTTACAATCGAGTTGATAGCAGTCCTCAATTTGCTTTATTCATGTATCACCTCCATCTCCCTTTTGAGTATGACATCTACATTGGAAAACAAACTTGAGACATGATCTTCCAGCCCCCTCTTTGGTGGCGATAGCAATAATTGTAGTCTGAAACTAAGTAATAACAAGTTAATACATCAAACAAGGCAAACTAGTCATTTAACTGATATGATAGGATCTATGAACTGGAGTTTACTACTGGTCAATGGCTCAAATATATTTACCATCACGTCAAACAAATAGGACAATCAAGCATTAAACAAGTGTGCCTATCGTGAAACGAGAAATATAACAATGTGTGTGGCTTAGAATTTCAGCAAATATAAACTAGCCAGGTCATATCAACAAATATATATATAGAAGAATAAACCAGACAACTGCATGTAGTTATTGTCGTAGCTAAGAATGAACGAGACATAAATTATAACAGCATCACGCGAGGACTTGTAGAGCAGGAATATAAACCACAAATGAACTATATAGTAGAGGATAGTTATGTCGTTGCTTAGGACGGACCAGAACCACATATGAAATATAATGGCATCATTTGTGAACCTGTAATACGAGACAGGCAAGCATTAGGCAAGTGTGCCTACAATGAAATGAGCATCCAAACAAAATGTTTCTTAGAATTTCAGCAAATATAGACTAGCCAGGTTATTTCAACAAATATATATGGAAGCATTTGTATATCCTGGAATGCAAGAGACATTGGTTGACTCAGAATTTGTGGTGAGCTACACAATGGCATGCAGTTACTGTAGTACCTAAGAATGAACCAGATAGGAATTATAATGGCATCATACCAGAACTTGCAGAGCAGGAACACAAACCACGAATGAACTACACAGTAGAGAATAGTTATGTCGTTGCTTAGGATGAACCAGCACCAAATTAGAAATATAATGGCGTCTCGGGCGAACCTATAGAAGACAACAAGCAAGCATTATACAAGTGTGCCTACAATGAAATGAGCGAACAATCAAAGTGTTTCTTAGAATTTCAGCAAATATAAACTAGCCAGGCCATTTCAACAAATATATATGGAAGCAGACGTTTATCCTAAAATGCAAGAGATGTTGGATGACCCAAAATTTGCGGTGAGCTACACAATGGTCATGCAGTTACTTTCGTAGCTATAAACCGAATAGAATTTATAGTGGCATCATAAGAGAACTTATAGAGTAAGAATGCAAACCACGAATGAACTATATAGAGAGGATAGTTATGTCGCTGCTTAGGATGAACCATTAGATATGAAATATAATGGCATTGCTTGTGAACCTATAGAACGGGATAAGCAAGCATTACACAAGTGTTCCTATAAATGAATTGAGCAATCAAACAGAGTGTTTCCTAAAATTTTAGCAAATAATAAACTAGCCAGGTCATTTCAACAAATATATATGGAAGCAGTAGTATATCCTGGAATGCAAGAGACATTGGTTGACTCGAAATTTGCGATGAGCTACACAATGGGCATGCAGTTACTTTTGTAGCTAAGACTGAACAAGACATAAATTATAATGGCATCATGTGAGAACTTGCAGAGCAGGAACACAAACCACGAATGAACTACACAATAGAGGATAGTTATATCGTTGCTTAGGATGAACCAGCACCAGATTAGAAATATAATGGCATCTCTTGCAAACATGTAGAAGAGGACAGGCAAACATTACACAAGTGTGCATACAACGAAATGAGCAAACAATCAAAGTGTTCCTTAGAATTTCAACAAATATAAACTGGCCAGGTCATTTCAACAAATATATATGGAAGAAATCGTTTATCCTGGAATGCAAGAGACGTTGGGTGACCCAGAATTTGCGGTGAGCTACACAATGGGCATGCAGTTACTGTCGTAGCTAGGAACCACATAAAAATTATAAAGGCATAATAAGAGAACTTGTACAACAATAATGCAAACTACGAATGAACTGTATATACAGTATAGGATAACTATATCGCTGCTTAGGAGGAACCATTAGATATGAAATATAATGGCATTGATTGTGAACCTATAGAACATGACAAGTAGGCATTACACAAGTGTGCCTACAAATGAATTGAGCAATCGAACAGAGTGTTTCCTAGAATTTCAGCAAATATAAACTAGCCAGGTCATTTCAACAAATATATATGAAAGCGGTAGTATAGCCTAGAATGCAAGAGACGTTGGGTGACTCAGAATTGGCGGTGAGCTACACAATTGGCATGCAGTTACTTTAGTAGCTAAGACGAGACGGAAATTATAATGGCATCATGCGAGAACTTGCAGAGCAGGAAAACAAACCACGAATGAACTATACAGTAGAGGATAGTTATGTCGTTTCTTAGGATAAACCAGCACCAGATTAGAAATATAATGACATCTCTTGCGAACCTGTAGAAGAGGACAAGCAAGCATTATACAAGTGTGCATACAATGAAATGAGCAATCAATCAATCAAAGTGTTTCTTAGAATTTCAGCAAATATAAACTGGCCAGGTGTAACATCCCAGCATTTAGGAACCGACGAATGGTAGAAATAGGATTTTGTGCATGCGCATGCATTCATCTATAAAATGTGGTAAATTTTTTGCCAAATAAAAACTTCAAGAGATCAGAGTTTCTTTCACTCTCTAGAGATAGGAATAGCTCTTGAAAGTGATTTTTATAAGCTTTGACATGATCTTTATGATTTAGTGTGTTTTGGGGGAAATAATTTGAATTCAAATTTAAAAATTGAATAATTTGGAAGATATTTAAAAAATTAGAAGTTGGTATTTTAAAAATGTTTTCCAAAATTACTTAGTAATATTATTTGTTATATTAAAGATATATTGAATAATAAGAAGAAATTAAGATAATAAATTCAATTAAGAAATGAATTCTTAATTCTTATCTTTATTCCATAACCATTTTACAAAGAGGAACTCATTCAACCAATGGAATGATTCATTACAGTAAAAGAATTACAAGAAATGAAATTCTAATATAAATAAATTATTACAAGATTCTTACAAAAAGATTAAAAAAGGTAAAATTACAATGAAAAACTATAAACCTATTTAATCCTATACTACATCTTGAGCATCTAGATTTTGTACCCGCAAAATACAAAAACAAACAAAATAAAAAGAAAAACAAAAGATTATTTTGTTATATTTACTCTTAGTAGGGAACAATGAAGTGCACTGTTCAGAGTACCTCGTTGAGTAGTAAAAAGGGGCAAGTTTCACCAATGTAAGTATATGTTCTTTTATATCAAATAAACCTCAAAGCCATATTATCAACAACAAGTAAAAGGGGGAAGTTTCACTAGGAGAGTACATTGTAAAAGGATAAAAGGTGAAAACACCTCACTGATCGGATCCACATATAGCACCAAACAGCAGGCAGCACAGTCAGCTAAATGCATGTTGTGTGATGTTGACACAGCAGCCACAACACAAACAATCAAAAGGGAAGTGCAAAACCGTAGAACAACTCCTAGTAGCTTATTTCCATTTCCAAGCACAAGACCAAGAACACATCAAGCCTGCCAAAGCCAAGCAAAACCACCAGCCAAACTATACACCAGATCATCCAACCATCCACCATATGGTAAAATAAGGAGGGGGTGGGGCAGGTGGACAACAAGATCAAGGTCAAGCTCATAGGAACCAGAAGGAGCAGGAGCAGCACCAGGAGGTGTAGAGTAAGATCAAGCCAGCAAGATCTAGCCAACCAGATTAACCAGCAACAACACCAACAACCTAGGTGTGTGGTGAGTACATATAAAACCATCACATGATTCAATCATCTACTATGGTTTGTAAAGCATGTGTTGTTTTATATATAATTATCTCAGAAATCACCCAAGTGGGGTGAATCCATCATAGAAGATTTTTTGCATAAAAAGCCAATGAATAAATTCTACAAACCCAAACCAGGATCTCAGACCAACATCATAGATCCTGGATATAAAGCTATGTTCCACATTCCAATATAACCACAGCAAAGATTATGATTTCTGGGCACATATCTTAAAAGAGTAGCACCCTAGAAACCAACAGATCTTATGGATCCATATAAAACAGTAAGTATACCAATCATTTTATTAGAAAATTTAAGAATCAATAGCTGGTACTAAATACCAGAACACATCCATGAGGGACAGCAAGTTAGAAACATAGTTTCTAGGCCTCAGACCAACATCATAGGCAAATATGTTTAATAAAAGCTTTCAGCTTAACTCGGTACTAATCCAATCTTGAACACTGACAAAATAAATCCTAGCACTAGAACCAACACTTGTGTGCCATTCTGAAGATGGTGTCACAAGAATAAGTTCTAAACCAAGCAAATCATATACGTAGCTTTCATAAGTAAACTTGTAGATCACTAACTATCATTTTCCTGGAATTAACCACCAGGAATAATTATCAAGATTGCATATACATAATCAGAGCATCATTGTAATAACATGTTAATCTCCAATCTGCATATCTCCACACAAGCCAATATTTATAAATATAGTGAACAATCACTGACAGTACTACTGTCAGTACTAAGATCATGACAGTAGTGAATTCCAAATCACCAGAATCAATAGGCAATAGTTTCACAATAACAATATCATATAGACAATCTCCAATTACCAATTGGAATCAGTCTAACAAGCCACTAGCAAATCCAAGACCAGCTGAAGATAATAATCAACATGGTTCAATCGTCACAAATATATAAGTCATTTATCATCCTGAGTAACCACCACTACCAGTCCTGATCAATTCCTTAACCAACATAGAGAGGTGAAAACCTAATTAGGGATGGCCACTAGAAGCACACAGAGGAGATCAAGAAAGGCAGAGGACAGAAAGCACAAGGGGGAAGAAATAACAAACTCACCAGTGGTCCTCGTTGTCGATTAGAAGAGGAAGAAGACTGGCCGATGAGCACTACGGCACGGGGAGCACCCGAAGGGCGCTACAATCCGCACCGAGCCATCGCGACGGCCACAGTGACATCATAGGTCGAACGAGCGCCACCACATCACCACGAACACCGCATAGCCTCACGGGAGCGGCGAAGAGGACATCACCGGCAACACCCCAAACCCTAGGGTTCGAGATGGAGCTAGTCTGGCCGAAGGAGAGCTATAGAGACAAATCGAACTGGAACAGGCGATGGAGCAGGGTCATCAACCTCACCATGCACCATGGCGGCGGCCAAGGAGTCCAGGGCGGCGTGAATCAAACGACGACGGTGTCGGCAGCACGACAACACCACGAGGTCGAGGATGAAGAAGAGGAATGAGTGAGGGAGAGAGAAGTGGGGTGCACTGGGTCGATAGGGTCCGGTACCGCTTCGGTCGGTTGTTTTGACCAGCCCATTTGGGCCAAGTTGAGCCTAGATAGCCCAATGGGTTGGCCAAAACATTAAAATAAAAGGAATTTAATGATTTAACAAAAGACCAAAATACCCCTAGGATTTAATAAATTCTAGTAAATAAAAGAAAAACCCTAAAAATACAAATGATATATTTTAGGTTATAATAATACAAGCTACTTAATTAAAATAAGAAAACTATTTTTAATAGCATAACTTTAGGTTAAAGATTTTTATAATATATATTCCTTATGGAATTTTATAAAAATCAATAAAATAAATAAAAATAACTTGTATCATCCTTAATTATTATAGTATTTTATAAAAATTCTAAATTGATATTTAAGATATCAAAATAAAATCTTCTAAATTAAAATGCTTATTGTTAAAAATAAATATTAAGAAAATAATTATAGGGGTTAAAAATAAATAAAAAATAGTTTTTAACTCTTTTACTAATATATCGTATTACAAAAATATCAAATATAATATTAAGCATTATTATTAAAAGAATTTCCTTTATTAAGCAATTAAATAAAATTAATATGTTGGGTAAAACACACAAAGAAGATAAATAATAAATGATGCATTGCATTATTATGCATAATCATTTTTGCTTCTTTAAATATTGTCCTTACCGGGCAATAATAATGTTTTGTAGACATAGAAGCTCAAGGTCGAGTGCAAGCTTCCAACTTCACTACCTTGCAATCTCAAGGCAAGTTCATCACTTGCTCATGTCCTTTGAAGAGTATTTATCAAAGTAATTGCAAATTGTGTGTTATCATCAATGTTCCGAAGAAAGAAAATATTATTTTCTCCAAACAAATAAATTGATGATATCATCCTAAGTGGTGATATGTATAAGGTGAGCAATGTAACATAGGTCTCCATTGCAATGAGATTAATCACTTAGGACTTAACAACCCCTGACATCAGTGATTCTAGCGTCGTGTATTATGCGTTAACCATGAGATTTGGAATGGGACGAAGAAGTCAGTTGGATCTTCTTCCTTTTACATGAACAGATGACCATCTCGTGACACTGTTCTACCATACGAGGCTCATCATGGGTGGGACTCCTTAGTTCCTCGTGATATTGGTGTCTATACTATCCTTGAGAGACGGTCGTAGGTATGTCCTCATATGTTGATGGGGGCAACCAGGTTCTTGTCTGCTCACTGGAGTCCTCAAGGAGTCAACCATAGTTATATCTGCTATGCAGATTAATAGAGGTCGCTCTGCTTGTGGGGTTGTGTTCTATGTGGGGTCGCGGGGAAAGGCAGTGATTGGCTTGGATCACCTACTGGGGCCCATATCATGGAATTTTGGACGGGAAAGTACGCCTGGTTTTGCAACAAGGAGTTGATCTCTCATGGGTAAAGTAACGCACCTATGTAGAGTGTAAGAACTGTAACTTTTTAATCCCTGTTCTGGGAAGGAGCTACAAACGCAGAAGGAAAGGAACTCCATGAAAGTTCTGGTCAACCTATGAAGGCTGATGGGCGTAGATTTTGATAATAAAATCAATCTTTGAAGAAACGTTTACGAAAACTGCATAGTGCCAAGGACTGATAGTTCGAGGTGGTAGATAGAGCATTAAACTTCCCACCTTGCATATAATGAACTTGCTGGGTAATGCTGTTACTCACCGTTTCCTTTGATCCCCTGCTTAGACTCTAAAGAGCTAGAAGATACCCCATTGTATGCAGCCAAAGGCCAAGAGGATGTATACTATGAGGAGCCAGATCTGTCTGGTGCAGTAGAAGGGGTGGACTATGACATAGTTAATTGAGTGGAGCACAATGAGTCCGAATAGTTGTTGTAGTTATTAGTATCCAATTGAGCCGAGCAATAGAAACTTTATATAATAAGTTGTTGGGCTCAATTCGGAGTATAAGTTTAAAACTTCCAATCTTTTGCTGAACTGTTTTAAGTTGGTTTACAAACTTTTGGTATTGTGATAATAATAATGTGTGTATGCTTGTAATATGGACCCGCAATGTTTTTGTTGTACCACTCTGAGGGATGTGATATTTACGTAACGGTGTTCTATGGATGTCATGTCAACGACTATAGTATACTATACATGCAGTGGTATGCTGGGTCACCGCAACAAACCCCTCTGGTTGCATCATATACAACTCTTCTTCAATGTGACCATTGAGGAAGGCGGTCTTTACATCCATCTGCCATGTCTCATAATCATAATATGCAGCAATTTCTAGTAAAACCCGGACAGATTTCAACATTGCTATAGGAGAGAATATCTCACTATAGTCAATTCCTTCCACTTGTTGAAAACCATTTGCGAAAAGTCTCGCTTTATGGACAATCACATTGCCATCAGCATCTGTCTTTTTCTTAAAGATCCATTTGTTCTCCACAGCCTTTCGACCTTCAGGGAGATCCACCAAGTTCCAAACTTGGTTCTCATGCATGGATCCTATCTCGGATTTCATGGCTTGTAGCCATTTCTCGGATTCAGCACTCTCCATTGCTTCTCTATAGGTTTTGGGTTCCTTTTGTTCATGTAACAAGACTAACATCACAAGGCTATTGTACCAATCTGGAATATCTCGAGCCCTTGTAGATCTCCGAACCGTAGGAGCTTTGATGATATGATCCTTATAATCTGTTCCTTCTTCCACTATAGAGGGCGGTTCCGGAACACTTTCCGTTGTACCACTCGGTATTTGGAGAGAAGGGTCAACGATATCATCTAGATCTGTCTTTCTTCCACTAACTCCTTTCATGAGAAACTCTTTCTCTAGAAAGACATCGTCTTTAGCAACAAACATTTTGCCCTCGGCTTTGTTGTAGAAGGTATACCCAATAGTTTCCCTTAGATATCCCACAAAGATGCATTTTTCTGATTTAGGTTCAAGTTTTCCAGGATGTAGTTTCTTAACGTAAGCCTCGCGTCCCCAAACTTTCAAGAATGACACATTGGCTTCTTGCCACGCCATATCTCATATGATGTTGTTTCCACGGATTTGGATGGTGCTCTGTTTAAAAAAAAGCAATGGTTTCTAATGCATAGCCCCAAAACGACATAGACAAATCAGTCAAAGACTTCATGGACCGAACACTATCCAATAGAGTGCGGTTATGTCGTTACGACACAACATTACGTTGTGGTGTTCCGGCTGATGTAAGCTATGGTTCTATACCATAGTTCCTTAAGTGCATGCCAAAATGATAACTCAAGTATTAGCCTACCCGATCGGATCGGAGATGCTTAATCTTCTTGTTAAGTTGATTCTCTACCTCATTCTGAAATTCCTCGAACTTTTCAAAAGTTTTAGACTTATGCTTCATCAAGTAGATATATCCGTATCTACTCAAATCATCAGTAAAGTTAACAAAATAACGATACACATTGCATGTTGAGACACTCATTGATCCACACACATCTGTATGTATGATTCCCAACAGATCCGTAGCCCGCTCCATCGTACCGGAGAAGGGTGTCCTGGTCATCTTGCCCATAAGGCAAAGCTCGCCTGTATCAAGAGATTCAAAATCTAGTTATCCTAGAAGTCCATTAGAATAGAGCTTCTACATGCGCTTTACGGCAATATGACCAAGACGACAATGCCATATGAACATGGTATTATCGTCATTATGCTTGCATTACTTAGCATCAATGTTATGGATGTGTGTGAAGGGAATATGCCCGAGAGGCAATAATAAAGTCGTTATTATCATATTCCTTATTTATGATAAATGTTTATTTTGCATGCTATAATTGTATTAATATGGAAACGTTAATACATGTGTGTTTAATAAACAAAAAGAAAGTTCCTAGTTATGCCTCTCTTATAAACTAGCTCGTTGATTAACAAGATGATCAAAGGTTTCATGATCATGGACATTGGATGTTGTTAATAACAAGGTCACAACATTGTTGGGATGATGTGATGAACATTCATCTGAAGTATAGCATTACGATCAAGGTCATTGTTTTTATATTGCTATAACATCATACGAAGTAATCTTAGTCCTTAGACCATGAAATCATGTCAATCACTAACACCGGAAGAGTGTCTTGATAACATCAAACGTCATACCGTAACAGTGTGATTATAAAGATGGGTTCAGTGCTACGAAGGTGTTATGTTGAGGCTCATAGATAAATACTGGAATTTTTCCATCCCGATGACGGAGAGATATACTCTAGGCCCTCTCGGTGATATCACATTAGTTAGCTTACAAGCAAGTGATTTAATCACTAGAATGTTATATCACGGGAACAAGAAAAGAGTACATGTCGGTAACGAGATCAAACTAGGTATGGAGATACCGATGATCGAATCTCGGACATGTAATATATCGCGAGACAAAGGGATTGAGTTACATGCGTACAAGGCTCACACGATCACGGAAGTCATCGTTGAATGTGTGAGAGTCAGTACGGATCTCCAAGTCCCGCTGTTGATTATTGATCGGAGAGGGATCTCGATCATGTCTACATTATTCGCGAACCGTAGGGTGACACACTGAAGGGATACCGACACCATTTGGAGCAAATAATATGCCAGAGAAAGAAAAAAGGAAAGCACGTGAATTTATTTCACTAGACACCGGAACTGTTTCGGTTGAAATTGCTGAAACTGGTTCTACATGTGAAATTGAAATGTTATAAAGGGTTTTATGTGAATGTTTGTTAATTAGAGTAATTAACAAATTTCTGAATAAATAAATAAAAGAGTTTTATTTAAATGAGAGCTTGCATTAAATTTGGTTGAAATTTAATGCATGTGAGTGGATTTTTGAGTGGAGGCATTTTTATGGGAGTGGAGGCTTTTCATTTTGAGTGGGAGCTCCACCCACATGAATGTGGAAGAGGTGGGGGCAGCCACCATGGCTGGGCCCCATGCCCCTTGGGGTGCCCTCCTCTCCCTATAAAAGGCCCCCCTCTCCTCCTCTCACATCACACCTCATCGCGAAGGATCTCTCTCCCCCTTTTAGATTTCTCCATGGTCTCGGATCAGCGAGATACATGTTCCTGGTGGCTTTTTCTATAAGGATTTGTTGCTTCCGATGCTTCGCTGGAGCGAGATCACGGAGGTTGTCGGGGTACCCGGGCGTGTTTGCGATCATGGATGCACCACTGCTTTGCGGTGCTGGACCGACTGGACCAGATGGACTTCATCACGATCTTGAGATTGGCAAGCGTTCGTCTAAATCATCCACGAGTAAAACCTCGTTAATGCTATTCGGTCTTCGAGGGTATGTATTCTATGGATGTATATCCACCCATTTATTGTATCTAGTAGATAGATCTTGGTACTTAGTTGTTCCCACCGTAGGATTTGTTTTGTTTTCTTGCTGCGAACCCTTCAGTGGTATCAGAGTCGGATCTATGCGTAGATGCTTTGCACGGGTAGTACATATATGAGTATGTGGGCGATGATGATCATGTTATTGCTTCTTAGTTGTACTTTGGATATTGATGGCATGGTGGGATGAAGCGGCCGGACAAACTTTACATGTCCTCGCACATGAGACTTGTTCCACGCTTGACATGCAACTAGTTTGCATAAGTGGCTAGCGGGTGGATGTCTCTCCTACTATAGTCAATATCTAATTTGCAATGAGTTGTCAACAATTTGGTTATCCTCGTTGTGGTTCATGTTTGTAGGTAAGAACGGTTCTATCTTCGAAAGCCCTAAGCCACGTAAAACTTGCAATGGATAAATTAGAGGCGTCTAGTTTAGATTGTTGATGGGCTAGTGTCATGATATGGTGATGTGTAAGTAAAAGTATAAGTCGATACTCTTACAACACACATAACGTGTAAGTTCCATAGACCTTGGACTTACACATAAAGGAATGATGAGGATCATACCACGATGCACATGATGGAGATCAAGTGCAAGAACCATATCATTTCACTTATTAACATGTGATGTTTGTTGCATCTTATATTTCTAGTTTTGAATTTTATTAGCATAATAAGATGATCCCTCATTTAGATATAAAGATAAAAATGTGTTCTCCCTTAATTATGCACCGATTATGTTTCGTCGCTCCAAGGCATCACGTGATGATCGGGTGTTCTTGGATCCACGATCATATTTCGGGTGTAAGATAGTTACACACGCGAATACTAAGGTTCTTAATTGGCGAGCCTAGCATGTACATACATGGCCTCGGAACATGGACCGAAAGGTTAAGCATGACTCATATGTTTTGATATGATGACCATATGGATGCTCGTCTTTGAAGCTACACCGACTCACGTGATGATCGGACTTGGTGTAGTGGATTTGGTTCATGTAATCACCAAAAAGACACAAGGGATGTCGTTTTTAAGTGGGAGTTTATTTCTAATTTGGATTAGTAGAACTCAATTTATCATAAATTAAATCAAACTGAATTTGCATAATTTGTTGTATTCATTGGAATTTGTTCACCACCTTATGCTTAGTTGTAATTGAGATAATAGAACTATAGAATTCTGGATATTTACTTTACGAACTGGTATCGTATTGTGTTGAGTGTCAATCTAAAGTTTAAAGTCCTATTGCAAACTTTCAGCAAACCCTGTTTACTCCGTGAAAATTAATAATTGGTATTAAATTGAGAGTAACAATTCCAGTGTTAGTATCTTAAGTATCATGTTTGCCTCCATGATTCTTGATTGTTTTAATATCAAGTTTATTAGGAGCTGAAAGAATTGTTTCAAAAACCATCATATGTGGAAGTTATAACGATATCTGAAACAATGGTTTGGTTGCAATATGATAGAGCATAATATATGTTCTCATATTGGATGAGAATTTGTAAAGTTTGGAGATGCTAGACATCCTAATCATCCAAAAGGGTTTTGGAAAGTAATGTTATACTCACGATTCGCCTTTATAAGCTACATTAGCTTGATTATGAAAGTCATCATGATAAGGATGAATAGAAGATGTATGTAAAGTGTTTACCACACTAAAAGATTACTAAAGAATGGATTTTGAAAGAATGTCGATCATTTCATGATGGTGATCTACTTCAAAGTGCAAGTCCAAAGGTATTAGTATTTGAATATACATTCTTTAGACTATGTGTCATATATATGGTGCCACTGTTGATGTTGATAGATTATTTTAAAAAGGAAAAGGAAATGATGAAAGAGAATCTATAAAATATATTTGGCAGAAAAGAAAAGACTCGAAATATCCACTTTAGGTATATAGATGATATACATGTTATGGTTGTATTCTTTGCTTGTTAAACAATGTTGTTCTTGGGTATTTGATACCGAATTGGCTGGTATGAAATTTCATACATAATGACGCAATTCATGAACTACAATAGCCTAAGTAACTAGCAAGAGAATATGTGATGATGATCATCAAAAACAAACAAGCTGTTGTTTGTATTTCTTGTTGACATCAAAGCTTGCCTTCAAGATTTGTTTTAATAATAGTTATTTAAATCAGGTATTATGAGAACAAATATTGTTCAAATAATTACTGTGTTCCATATAATATGGATGATTACAAATCTAGTTGGAGAAATCACATCCATAAAACTAATGCTAAAATGTTGCAAGACAAATGATTGGAAGATCACTTACGAAGTGACATCGCTGTTTAAATTATATTGGAAATAAAACATGAAGAAAATCTATTTTTATGGATTTTTGGAGTCTTTGATTTGATCAATGACGCTTGTGAGACTTCCTCGGGATATTTAAAACTTTGTTCAAAAGGCTAAAGAAGAACGATCGACTAAATTATTGGAATTTATACATATCGATGTATGTAGTCCATTATGTGTAGTCGTAAGCGATGGATCTCAACTTCATATGCTTTCTTCGGAAATTTGAGTGAATATTCACTTAATGAGAAAGAAGTACGGAATATTTGAAAACGTTCAAAGACTTTCAAGATGAAGTGGAAAATCATTGTAACAAGAAAATAAATGATTTATGATTTTATCATAAAGGGATTTATTTGAGTTGCAAGTTTAGCAAAACACCTAGATTTACATCTCCCGAAACACCATAGGAATATGGAGTGTTTGAGATTTGTAACGAAACCTTGTTTGACATGGTCGGATCAAAGGTGTTATTTATAAAACTGCCCTTATGTTTTAAAAGATTAAAAGCTTTAGAGACTACCGCTTTTACACTGAAAAGAGCTCCATCTTGATCCGTTGAAATGACACCATGTAAGTTATGGTTTGGGATAAAACCCAAGATGTCCTTTCTTAAATTTTGGTATACTAAGCATAAGTAAGATGTTTACAACCAAAGTCGGATGAGCATGTCTTTGTAGGTTATTTCAAATAACCATTGGGTATTCCTCCATAACACCGAGGACAAATGGGTTTGTCACTTGAAACATGAAGTTTCTTGAAAAAATAATTTTTCGCAAAAGTTAAGTGGGAGGACAATAGAACTTTGATAAGGTTAACGAACCTTAGCTATATGTGCTGAGTTGCGCAGCACCGGAAAATGTTCCGAAGGCAGCCATCATGCTCATGGCTCACGTGCCTCAAAGGTTGTGATCACGGAGGTCTAAGTTCCTATTGAACCAAGTAGATCGGATAAACAATCAAATGCTAAGATTTGAGAGTAAATCATTGTTGTTTGACAATGATGAATCGACTACATGTAAAGAAGCGATGATGGGCTCTGACTCCGTCAAATGGCTTGAATCCATAAAATCCGTGATAGTTTCATACATGAGAAATCAAGTTTTTTGAACTTGGAAGACCCTCTAGAAAGGTGTAAAAGCCTATCGGTCGTATTTGGATCTATAAAGAAACAGACATGGATGTTTCACATCTATGAAATAGTTGACATGTCGTAAAGTATTTTACGACAATATTTAAGGAGTTGACTATGACAAGATTTGATCTTTCATAGCGATATTTAGTCTGGACGGATTAATGTAGCAACCACTACATATAATTTTGGTATATGGTAGCTGAATAAATAAAACAAGTTCTTCTAATAGAATGGTTACCTAGGACGTGTACAAGACACGGTCCAAAGGGTTTTGTTAAATTCAAAGGATGTTAAAAGGGCATGCAAACTTCAATGATTGAAGTAACCATCACGGAGTTGGAATCTTCACCGTGATGAAACTGTTAAAGAAGTTTTCATCAGGAGACGATGAAGATGCTTGCATTTGCAAGAAATTAAATGGGAGCACCGAGACATATTTCTAATACATTATGTGGAGGACATCTTGTTGATTGGAAATGATGTATCTTTTATTGACAAAGGTTAATAGTTTCATTTCGATGAAAGATTTAGGAAAAACCCGAATATTTAGCATGAATGTCTACATGGATAGACAGTGACACTAATATGGTCATGCCAAACGTACATATATGAGACATTGAAGGGGTTCAATATAGAAACGACGAGAAAAGGATCTTGTCGCATGGAAAAATAATTGAATCAAGATTCAAGTGTATCGACACTTGATAAGTGAAACAAGATTCAAGTGCTTTGACACTTGATGAGTGAAATCACAAGAATGTTTTGATAAATCATACCATGATATGTACACATCCATATATGTCCTATGCTCTAAGTGTTATGAGCATATACCAGAATGAATCACAAGATGATCATTGGACGATAGTAAGGAAATTCTTATGATCTTTTGGAAGAACTAAGAATATATTTCTGTAGAGGTGACAAACAATTACAAATAGTTCATTGTAAAGTGTTACATTGATACTAGTTTTGTCACAAGATACAAATTAAGTTTATTTCAATTTAAACTATGGGTGGCACAATGAAATTGAAAGATGTTTCCATGACAGATTTGGATGAATTCCAAAGTTAAGACATTGTGACGGATACTACAACAAAAGGCTAAGTATATGACTGCTATAGTAGCAGCAAAGGATGGCATTTGTGTCAAGTAGTTTGCTATCAAACTAAGGTGTGGTTCGCAACGGGCTAACATTAAAGATATATTGTATGACAATAGTATCGACATGTTTTAACCCCAAGGAACTAAAGGTCTCACCAAAAGACCAAATTTATACAATGCCATCTCATTAGAGAAATGAGTGATGCGTGGAGACGCAAAGACATGCAAATACACACGGACCTGACAGCGTCAAATCCATAGATTATGTTAACCACTTGTAATTGCGTATATGGAACACCAGAAAGCCATAGGTGTTTAATACACAAAGTTTCTAAACAAGGTTATTGACTCTAGTGCAAGTGGGAGACTGAAGGGAATATCCCCGAGAGGCAATACTAAAGTGGTTATTATCGTATTCCTTATTTATGATAAATGTTTATTTTGCATGCTATAATTGTATTAATACGGAAACGTTAATACATGTGTGTTTAATAAACAAAAATAAAGTTCCTAGTTATGCCTCTCTTATAAACTAGCTTATTGATAAACAAGATGATCAAAGGTTTCATGATCATGGACATTGGATGTTGTTAATAACGAGGTCACAACATTGTTGGAATGATGTGATGAACATTCATACGAAGTATAGCATTACGATCAAGGTCATTGTGTTTCTATTGCTATAACATCATACGAAGTAATCTTATTCCTTAGACCATGAAATCATGTCAATCACTAACACCGGAAGAGTGTCTTGATAACATCAAATGTCATACCATAACAGGGTGATTATAAAGATGGGTTCAGTGCTACGAAGTTGTTATGTTGAGGCTCATGAATCAAGAGTGGAATTTTTACATCCCGATGATAGAGAGATATACTCTGCGCCCTCTCGATGATATCACATTAGTTAGCTTGCAAGCAAGTGATTTGATCACTAGAATGTTATATCACGGGAACGAGAAAAGAGTACATGTCGGTAACGATATTAAACTAGGTATGGAGATATTGATGATCGAATCTCGGACATGTAATATATCGCGAGACAAAGGGATTGAGTCACATGCGTATAAGGTTCACACGATCACAGAAGTCATCGTTGAATGTGTGGGAGTCAGTACGGATCTTCAGGTCCCGCTGTTGTTTATTAATCAAAGAGGGGTCTTGATCATGTATACATTATTCGTGAACCATAAGGTGACAAACTTAAGGGATACCGACACCATTTGGAGCAAATAATATGCCAGAGAAAGAAAAAGGAAAGCGCAGGAATTTATTTCACTGGACACCGAAACTGTTTCGGTTGAAATCGCTGAAACTGGTTCTGCATGTGAAATTGAAATGTTATAAGAGGTTTTATGTAAATTTTTGTTAATTAGAGTAATTAATAAATTCTGAATAAATAAATAAAAGAGTTTTATTTAAATGAGAGTTTGCATTAAATTTGGTGGAAATTTAATGCACGTGAGTGGATTTTTGAGTAGAGGCTTTTTTAATGGGAGTGGAGGCTTTTCATTTTGAGTGGGAGCTCCACCCACATGAATGTGGAAGAGGTGGGGGTAGCCACCATGGCTGGGCGCCATGCCCCTTGGGGTGCCCCCTCTCCTCCTCTCAAAGTACACCTCCTCGCGAAGGATCTCTCTCTCCCCCCTTTAGAATTTTCCCATGGTCTCGGATCAGTGAGATACATGTTCCCGGTGGCTCTGGAAGGATTTGTTGCTTCCGCTACTTCGCTGGAGCGAGAGCACGGAGATTTTCGGGGTACCCGAACGTGTGTGCGATCATGGATGCACCACTGCTTTGCGGTACTGGACTTGATGGTGCTGGACCGGCTGGACCAGATGGACTTCATCACGATCTTGAGATCGGCAAGCATTCGTCTATATCATCCATGAGTATAACCTTGTTAACGCTATTCGGTCTTAGAGGGTATGTATTCTATGGATGTATATCCACCCGTTGTTTGTATCTAGTAGATAGATCTTGGTACTTAGTTGTTCCTATCATAGGAAAATTTTTTTCTATGCTGCGAACCCTTCAGTGTGTACTATCATCAAGATCTAGTAAGAATAAACCTTTGCATACACGCGCATGAACATAAAAGACATCATTCATAAAAATAGAACAACCACTTGTTCCGGATTTAAACGAATAACGATCTTGCAACAAGCAAGATCCACTCACAATATTCATGCTTAAGACGGGTACAAAGTAGCACTTATTCAAAACTAATATTAATCCTGAAGGCAGACACAGAGGCAAATCGCTAACGTCCTTGACATCGACCTTCGATCTGTTGCCGACGCGCATCATCACTTCGTCCTTCCCTAGGCACCGCTTATTCCGTAGCTCCCGCTAGGAGTTAAAAATATGAGCAACAAAATCGGTATCAAATACCCATGTGTTACTCCTGGTGCTTGTAAGGAAAACATCAATAACATGTATATCACATATACCTTTGTATTTTGCGGCAAACTTGCCGGATTTCTTGTCGTCGAGGTACTTGGGGCAGTTGCGCTTCCGGTGCCCGTCTCCCTTGCAGTAGTAGCACACGACACCATCCTTATGCTTTGGGACCTTAGGGGATCGGGCAACTTGCTTGCCATCCCTCTTAGGCTTCTTGCCCTTAGCTGTCGTTGTCTTCTTAAAGTTGGTGGTCTTATTGACCATCAACATCGTGTGCTCCTTCTTGATTTCCACCTCAACAGTCTTGAGCATGGCGAACAACTCAGCAAGGGTTTTAACCATCCCTTGCATGTTGTAGTTCATCACGAAAGCTTTATATCTAGGAGGCAACGAGTGCAACTCCCTATCAATCGCTAGCTCGTTCGGAATCTTGCATTCTAGGGCGTTCAAGCGTTGAACGTAGCCAGACATCTTGACCACGTGCTCACTTATGCTTCTATGCTCTTCCATCCTGGCAGAGAAGAAGAGCTCGGAAGCTTCATACCTCTCTGCTCGAGCCTTAGGAGCAAAGTTGGCTTTGAGATCCTCAAGAATCTCAAAAGCATCCATCTTCTCAAAACTCCTTTGAAGCTCCGGCTCCATGGCATAGAGCATTCCACTCTGGATGAGGGAGGCATCATCCGCCTTGGACTGCCAGACATTCTTTTCGTCATGAGAGGCGATGTCTGCAGGTTTAGCTGGCAGTTCTATCTCTAGGGCATAATTGAGCTTGTAGGGGTCAGGAGGATCCTTAGGGTGTGATGCCAAGTAGTGAAGTTCACCCCATCGGTTTTCAGCTTGTACTTCTCTAGGAATGAGCTAAGGTTGAAGGTGGGTGGGCGAGACATCTACAATGGATTTGCAAAGAGTTTAGACCATGTTCATAATGCACTAAGCACATGTTTTAAGTTTTTCCTATAAACTTAAGTTAACGAGGATCCCACTCAAGACGAACATCCCTCCATTCGTCTTAGTGATCAAATGATCCCATGTTGCTATATCATCCCCAATCGTCATAGCCGATGACACAGTTCCCAAGGTAGATATTTTGAATGTCAATCACATCTCTATGTGACTCATGCTCGACCTTTCGGTCTTTGTGTTCCGAGGCCATGTCTGCACATGCTAGGCTCGCCAACTCAAACTCGTGTGTATTGCAGTGTAATTTCTTACACCCATTGTATGCAAACATAGGTATGTCTGACACCCGATTATCATGACCTACCTCATATGGAAGAACTTTCTTGGTGGTGCACACACAAGGGGAACACTATCATTGGAATTTTAGAGGGATCATCCTATTTAGCTACCGTCGTATAACTTAATATACTATGTCAAACAAGATGAGCAAACATATACTTCATAAGCATGTTGCCATGACATGGTTGCAGCACCTTGATCTCCATCGAGTGCTCCAATGGACAATCGTTTCACAAACTTACCATTACCATGTCATGACATACACCCCTACAAAACAAAGTTAGACGTTTCTACTTTATATTTTTGCAAGTTTTACATGGCTTTAAGGCTTTCATGGTAGAACCCCTTCCCACCTATGAACGTTGAGCCACAACGTTGATTCAATGATTGCCTCTTTGCTCTCTTTTCAGGGCCCTCCGGTGTAAAGGTCATATCCACTATTTAAAGAGAGCCAGACACCCGCTAGCCACTTATACGGAACAAGCCGTATGTTGAGCGTGGAACCAGTCTCGCGTAAGCTTACGCGTAAGGTCGGTCTGGGACGCTTTATCAATTAATCCCGCGATATGACAAAAACACGAAAGAGGGTCGCAACTAGAGAATCAACGCCCACATACTTCTATGTGTTCTATTCGTATGACATGTCTACCCATAGATTTGGCTCTGATATCACTTAAGGGGTTCGCAGCAGAAAATCAAAAAATTTCCTTATACGAACATGATCACCAAGATCTATACTATGTAGACATAAGTAACAGAGAGTAAGAACGGAGTTCATACCC
Organism: Avena atlantica; assembly: GCA_910589765.1. Taxonomy (NCBI): domain Eukaryota; kingdom Viridiplantae; phylum Streptophyta; class Magnoliopsida; order Poales; family Poaceae; genus Avena; species Avena atlantica. Next base: position 235,928,901 of record OU342738.1, read on the forward strand.
TTGAAGACCATGGCACGCCTTACGCAGGTAGGCATATAGCAATGAAGACAATGCCCCAAGTGTTGCGCCTCGAAGCTCTACACACGTACGGTGTAGGAATGTCTCCGGGGATCCGATCCAGCAGAGCAGCGGAAAAAGAAAGAAGCCGGACCATCCCGCGCACGACAGTAGTGCGGAGGTGGAGAACTAAACCAGGAGGCTAGATCCAATCTAATCTAATGGAGAGATCTCTAGGGTTTAGGGGACAGAGGAGAGAACTTGTTGTTGGGTGCAAATAGAGGGGAGGGGGATCCTCTATTTATAGTAGGGAGGGGGTAGGGAAAATCCTAGGGCTTGGGGGGTGGGCACCCCCAAGCCGCCGCTGCTAGGGGAGGGCTAGCTGCCGCTGGCCCTGGGCCCCACCCCGTGGGTGGGAACCCTAGGGTTTGGCCGGTGGCCCCTTCTCTCCTTTCTCCCTTGGCGCCTACCCTATTGGGCCCTTCTAGAAGCGGCCCAATAGCAATAAGGCATCCCTAAAATATAAAAAATAAAATATGTTTTAATATTAATTCAACCAATTAATATAAAACACATATATTAATATATTCCATACACAAAAACTCCTTTCAGACCTCTTCCGATCACCATCAGATAATTCCCGGAACCTTTCTGGTTTCTCTCTCTCGTTTCTACTTTGATGCCGGTTCAATCCCAAAGCGTTCCCACCCTTAAGTGTGCCACCCTTCAGCTCGGATTTGCTACGGACATGACCAAGACTTTCTTGTTCAATGATCAACATCGGGACCTGGATGGCCATAATGATTCTCGTGCCCTCGCGATTAATCTCATCGCTTGAACCTTAGCTGCGTAGTCTTATTCCCTTTGCCATACGATACCTAGGTCATCCGAGATTTGATCTCAAGCATCTCCATACTTGTGTTCGATCTCGTTACTAATGAACTTGTTTACTCGTTCCCGTGCTGTTGCATTTCATGATCTAATCATACGCTTGCAAGCTTCGTTCATGCAACGTCACCGAGTTGGCCACGTGTATCTATCCGTTACTTGGATTTGGCAAATCCTAGTCTTGATAAAAACTCCTCAACCCATTTTTTAGAAAACCCAACAATACCTTTATGATCACCCTTTAACGGCTTGATACTTGATATTATCAAAGTATCCCTAAAAAACAGTGATTATGCATTATCTCACAGTCGAAGGACATAAGTCACGATGTTTCTATGTTATCATCAATGATGAACATTCAGGTAACTAGATCTCATTGTGATTATCTTTAGGGTGAATGTCTATCACATCATTCTCCAATGATGTGACCTCATTGTCAATCGACACTATCACCATGATCTCGAAACCATAAGATCATCACTTGCCCAATGGGCTAGTGTGGCATCCCGCAAAACCACTACTAGAAAATCGCGTCGTTTTTGTGCATTGCATCATCATGACTGCATGCTCATGTCATCATGCCACATTGCATTTGAGCATCGTCATCATCTTGCATTTGTTTGCATAAAACTATTTGCGGAAAAACCTAATTTGTTTTCCAAACGCCCCATCTTAATTCAAACGCAAAACCCGGGTCTCCGGATTATTTTGTTTTGGCTGCTAGCGGTTTGCAAACGGCCCGTTGAAAACAAATAAAATGTTTAATTCTTTTTAGTGGGGGCAGTCGAACGGGCCGAACCGACCCGAACAACCACCCCCAGGGAATTATAATCGGTCCATCCCTTAATCCTTTTTACACCCAACCTATCCTAACCACACCCCTCCACCTCATCCCAACCAACCCCCTCCTGACACCTCCCCCTCTCTCCCCCTCTACCCAATCCTAAACTGCCACCTCAGCAGCCCCTCTCTCCTCTCACCCCCACTCCCCTCCACCTCACACAGAACACCACACAAAACCACCCACACCGACACCACCCAACCCACCTGGCCCCGCCCCTGGGCCCCACCCACGCACGCCACCCCGCACCCTGGCCCGCCCCGCTCGCGTCGCTCCTTCCTCTCCTCCCTCCGCACGCCATCGCAACCGCCTCCCTCGCCCCTGCCCCGCGGCCGGCCGCTCGCCTCGCCTGGCCGCCTCGCGCCCCTCCCGCTCCGCCGCGTGCGCCGCTCCGGCCTCGTGTCGCCGCCGCTCCTCCCTCCCTCTCCCCTAGCCGCGCCGTCGGTCCCCTCTCCACCTCGCTCGCCTCCGGCCGCCTCGCGCCCCACCCGCGCCTCGTTCCCGCAGCCGCCGGCTGCCGCTCCGCCCTCCTCCGGCCAGCCTCGGCCCCGCCCCGCTCCTCCCCGGGTCCCGCGCCGCCGCAGGCCGCGCGAGCCCCACGCCTTCCCTCCGGCCGCCGCCAGGCGCCAGGGCTGCCGCCTGTGCCTCCCCTCCACAGCGACCGCAGCGCCGCCGCTCGGGCATGGCCCTGCCTGCTCCGCTTTTCCTCTCCGTCAGGCGCCCCTCCCTCCATCCTCGTCCGCCGCCCCGGCCTTCTCCGTTGTGGGTCCCCTCTGCTTCGTCCTCGGCAGGCCCATCCTCGGTTCGCGACCTGCCGCTGCCATGGTCGACTTCTCCTCAAGCGTCGGTCGTCGCCTCTCCCGCGGCCGCGTCTGGCAGCACCTCGCCGTCGCGGCAAGCCGCCGCGTCGCCATCGTCCTTCCCTGCTCACCACTCTCTGTCCTCTACCACCTCGCCATCTCACGTGGCCTCGAGCTCCGGGCCCCTACATCGCCATGGCCGGACCGCGAGTGGCTGTCGCCTCTTCGTCGACCCTCGGCGGTTGGTCGAGCCCGTCTCGCCCATGCCTTTTATCGGGCTCTGTTGCCTTGCGGCACCCGCATGTGGCCCTTTTCTCCTGTCAAGCTGGTGCTAGTGGTGTTATCGGATGGTGTACACATGTGCTGCTTTGGATGTGAAGTGCTCGTGGTGGCGGTTTGGAGTTGTATCGGTGAAGGTCGTATGAACTATGAAGATGGTGATGCCACCCAAACAATACCAAAACCCCGTGAGATATCTATTCCCTTGCTTTGTCAAGATCTTCCGAAGACCGCTCCCCGAAAACCCGCGGAACCCTGAAGCCGTCGACACGGAGCCCCGAGTTCGCCATCACGGGCATGCGGCGCCACCCCCAAGATCTCCAATAAGGAACAACAAGACCCTCGGAACACCAAGATCTCCGCCGTGAAACGGCAAGACCGACTCGATGACACGGAACCGACAAGATCCACGCGACGACAAGATCTACTTCACGGATCCGAAGACCCCGGTACCCGACCCACTCAAGTTCGCCATCGACCTCGAGAACGCCTACCCGGAACAACAAGACCGCCACACGGACGCGAACCCCAAGACCTGAGGCCCCGAACCGAAGACCGATCCGAAGCGCCAAGACCTCCGACAGGGAACCGACCAGTTCGCCGAGAACCGCACCCGGACCTGAAGCACGACAAGATCTACCCCGATCCGAAGACCCTAAACCCCGGAGTCCGAGAACGATCCGTCGAACCCTGAGACCGGACCCCGAACCCCGGAACCCCAAGATCGTCGAGACCCCTAATGTGTGAACCCCTTCCCGAAACCCTATTTTATAACATAATACAACTTGTCGCATATTAATCATTCATGCATGCACACTTGTCTGTGGTTTGGGGGCCTTTTGCCGATTCACCTAAATTAAATATGGGGCCATATGCGGGCAAATCTAGTCTTATATCGGCCTCATTTAAATTGATGTAGCGAACCGGTGCTATCTTTTGGCCATGTTAATACAACATTTAAATTGCGGGGTAGATAAATAACATGAACCACCTAAATAATTGTCGGGACCCCGATTCCGCTTAATATGACCTAATTGCATCGCATCTTTGCCATGCCATACATCATGCATGCATCATGCCGATCTTTTGTCGTAGTATTAAATAGTGCATCCGGTGTTTGTGCTAGTGTTTTGCTTCTTCGTGGATAAGGCCGTTGAGTTGATGCGAGTGTCGACCCGATCTTCGGTTGAACCTTCGGCAATGTTTTCAGGCGAGCATCTCCCCCTTTCTACCTATCTTACTTTTATAGTATTTATTCCCTCCTGTTGATCTATTGCTATTTGTGTTGCGATGCTCTAGTTTCCGTACCCGTGATATCCCCTTGCAGCCATATATTGCCTTGGACACATCCTATTACCTGTTGTTTGGTAGATAGTTGGACTTGCGCGTCGTAGTCGCTTGCTCAAGTACTGTTGCGTGTCGCCATGTACCATAGTTGTTGGAGTTTTGCCACATGTTTGATGTTGGAGATGATCTCGGCTTTATTTATCGTTCACTTTAATTCATGTTTAACAACTAAAATTGAAGTAAGTAAGCAGAGGCATCGGTGGGTGATAGATAATATTTGGTTTCCGACCGCCCACTTGTGTCCCGTAGGACCCCGAGTTCTTGACACCTGTTCCGAGATCGAGCGCGCTAACCACAGGTGGGGAGATATGGGCCCCCCATTGATTATTACCTTATTTCAAAGTATTGTACTGGGGGCCACAAACTAGTTTGAGGTTTTATTTACTATCCTGTACTTATGCCATGCTTTACTGCTTTATTTAAATTGTGTGACAGATAGCACCTGTAATGTTTAGGATCGGGACACGATTTCGCGGTGTCGACAGTCCCCGTTTGGGGATTTGCTGTCGTTCACAGCCGTATACCCAAACCCTAAGTCCGTCTCGGAGACCGGCCGACTTCGTTGCGGGTGTCGACTTGGTGGGGTGGCCCCCATGTACTTGCTTTGGGTCTGGGAACGTCGTGACTTAGGCCCCGCCGACATACCGATGGGTGTATGTTAACTGATCTGGCAAAAAGGGTCGAAGTGCTTGTGGATACTTTGGTGCACCCCTGCAGGGTTAAATCTTTTCGAGAAGCCGTGTCCGCGGTTATGGACGACTTGGAGCATAGGTCTCGATCATAGACAACTATAACTAAAGTTTACTGTTATAAATTGACTTGTATCCGATATGACTAGTAATCAGCTTCACTACAACGGAATGGCTAAGTAAAAGTACCAACAACTGCTGGGTTTTGAGGTTATCTCATGCTAATTGTATCTGACTAGTAAGTGTTGCCACTATAACGGAATGGTTAACTAAAAGGACCCACTGCTTACTTTATTAGGATGATTATCTAAACCTGACTAGTAAAGTGCCGCAACTATAACTGAATAAGTAAAACTGCCAACTGTGTGAGTTCCTCGGTTAACTTTCTCGGTTGGTATCGAGGGGGAATACCAGGATGGGTTTGTTTGATGATAGTATCAGGTTGGTTCCGAATAGGTCTTTTTTACCCCTCTCTGATTGCCGCCAGTTGAATCGAGTCTCTATAGGTTGTTTAGTGCATGCTGTCGCTGCCGCTCAGTCCACCATACCTATGTAGGCGAGGACCGCCGAATTCTAGCCTCGCCGTGTACTGGCCTCAGTACTGACGCTCCTCTTTTTCCTTTGCCCTTTGTCGGCACCCCTTTTGTTTAAGCAGGTTTGAGAGCGACGCCGTTAGCAGGGTTACCCTTCCGGCTTGGCCTGGGCAGGGTTATGGACGCCATTGGTTATTCTTCAGGGCTCTTAGCCCCATTTGCATCTTGTCCGTAGCTGGACGCTATATCGTTTCAAGGTGATTTGGATCTTTGTATATTATATCTGTATTCTTGACTCATGGAGTCGTGTTGTATATATATCTGTTCTGTGGGTCCCATCGAGTACTGTTGTGTAATGTTATTACTTTGCTTTCCACCCGCACGAAAGTGCCTGGTGGGCACCTTCGAATCGTTTATATGCGGGTTTGGCGAGTTTCGCTAAAACTTGCATAGGGCCGATTCTGAGGGTGTTACAGCTAGTTTACTAGAGGCAACTAGAGACCTGGTTGTTTACATACCACATATATATTAATGTTTCGTATTCATGTCAAAAAAATATTAATGTTTCGTATTAATACAGTTATAGCACGGTAAGAAACATATTATGAACAAAAGATACATCAAATAAAAACTCTTTGTTATTGCCTCTAGGGCATATCTCCTTCAACTTGGTTGTGTCATAGCTCTGTTGTGTGACAGGCAGAACCATTGACTTTGTGCTACTTGTTCATACCGGATCCTTCAATTCTATATATTCTGTGTCGTTTCCTGTGATATATGTTGTAATTCATTTGCTTCATTATCCAGCTAAGGAAATGTATAATCAAGATCTGTATTAATTCTCCTACTCAGTCCGTAAGTTGAGATAGTCTAGCAGCTAGCTACAACTTTCTGGTAGTTACATATACCAATTCAAGGCACACATCGTACAAAGCATCATGCTCATGACACCTACAAGCCTGCTAGATCCCAAAGAAATCACAAAGACAAGGATGATCTCCACAATGACCAATAATGTATGTTGCAATTCTTTAGTGGACATTGTATTACCGAACTTCAACAAGCATAGATCATACTTCAGATCCATAATTTGTGTGCCATATCGTTGGTGTTTGTGAAGTTTTCAGTTTAAATAATAATATTTTAAACTATATGGCGGGATAGCTGAGAGGATGACTAGGATGTCCTATAGATTTAGATATACTTATGTCATTAAGATAAAATATTAAAAAACTTAATGCGTTACACCCACATTGGCACAAATGAAAACACCTATTATTTTACAATATCACCATGTGCAACAACAAAATACAGACGGCGCGATGAAACACGCTTGTCCGTCTAGTTGTCTAGGTAATCATGGTAGAACCAAAAGTAGTGCTGCTTGTTGGTACGCACACCCAAAATATGTTTCATCACTAGTGTTAGCGGATTCTACCTCTATAATTGAGGAATAAAATCTCGATGATTCCCCCCCCCCCCTCACACCCCAAATTATGTTGTATGATATAAGTATTGTGGAGAGAATTTGTGTCGTGTAAGTGTAATACACCTTGCCCAAGAAATTAGGGTTTATATGTGATATAATTTTTCATATTTTTTTCTGGATAAAATAAAATCTTCAGAAGCTGAGGTTCTATGTGACTAGTGCCCTAAATATTGCGCTTTCTTGTCATTCACTCGAAAAGAAAATTATCCAGAGCCAAACTCCACTCCTCTTTCCCGTGCCTTTCTTTCCTCTCCTTTCTGTGTCCTGACCTCCTTCCAAAGATCGGAGCCGCCTTGTTCGTCGTCTCCACCACCGCCGCTCTACAGCTACCGCCGTGACGTACCTTAGCATCACCGCCGACGCCTCAATCTCGTCCACCCCGCCCCCGCCCCCGCCCCAACCCCCCTCCCCCAACACAGACCCCCCGCTTCCACCCCCGTCTCACGCGCGTAGACGCCGTCGCCGTCCCCGTTTTGCCTCACCGGGACATCGGGTTCCTGCTGTCTCCACCCCATCCCAGTTTTTGGCCACTGGGTTTTGAGGGATGAAGTTTTTTTCATCCAGTGATTAGTGAAATCCCACTGACCTTCACAATTTCTGGGTGTGCCTGTGCACACCCTGCACACCATCTAGATCCGCCCCTCACCTATGGGGAGCACTGGCGATCCTGATCGGAAGCGGCGGCTCTCCGGTTCCTTTGCTCAGGGCGTGGATGCGGTATCTCCTGCCAAGCGCCCAGCGCTTGCACCTTGCTCCGACGACAAGAAGGTATACCCCTCATTCGATGTCTATAAGTAGCTTGCTCTTGTTAAGGTGGGCTACTGCGTGAAGAGTTGTTCCTTCAATTGTAGCTCAGGCCAACAACCTTGCTAGGGTTGTTCATGAATCGATTGGAGCTTCTCAAATCTCAGGAACAGTCATTTTACCTTGCAAAAAAGGCCATTTTACCTAGGGCTACATGTTTGATTGTGTCTCAGGTACCTCTGCTCAACGACGTAATCGATGAGAACTTCTCAAAACTCAATAGTAGTTATTTTACCGTGCAAAAGAAGTCATTGCACCTAGGGTTACATGTCTGGTTAAGCTGGTTTTGGCAATCCAGGTGCGTGTCGCATACACGGTCTACTATAACGGTTGGCATCCCATTCTTGTCCAGCCGTAATTTTACCTCACTGCAGAGTTTGGTGCACAACTCTTGCCTTTATAGGTAGACCTAAAAGGCCTTGCTGAATTATTCACGACATGGAGGATGTTAGATATATACCTCTTTTGATACCAGTAGGTAGTTCGCTATTTTTCACAACAATAAGGTATACTCACTTGAAGGCTAAGTAATTCACGCCAGCTTTCTATAGGCTAGTGTCTACTTGTTGCTTGAATTTTATTTGGATCATTTATCAGGTTGCTCAGGTAAGCGACATTTCTAGGTCAACTTGCAACAGGAGTATTTTAATTTGGACTGTACATGTCTGGTTTTTCTGGATTGGCCAGCCCACTTGCTTGCAGGGATTACATTTGAACCTTGTATTTACAGCGTACTGATATATGCATGAACGTTGGCAGAACTGCCTTGTTCAGTCGTAACTTTATCCAACTTCAAATTGAACTGTACAACTTTACCTGTTGCCTCTTTAGATAGATGTAAAAGGTTATGCTGAAGCTGTTCAAGACATGGTTAGTGTTAGGTAGGAAAAGCTGTGTTGCTATGAAAAACGGATCTCGTATGCATTTAGCGAGCTAATTAAGGATATGATAACCTGTATTTTGCAAACTAATTGGATATAAATTGCTGTTTGAATTCTGTTTGGTATAGGTCATGCACGATGTTCAGAATACTGCATAGATGTACAAAACAGACATATTGATCATTAATGCACTTTTATGATTTGCCATACTGCCCTCTTCTGCACACTATTGTTCTTGCATTGTCTGCTCTCCATTACATCAGTATTGTCAAGCTGTGCTCATAAACTGCATTTCCTTGTGTGTAAACAAAGAAATCCATGCAGCTTTATGGATCCCATCTTGAATGCTTCTTTTTGTTCCTTTTCTACACCGTGATTTTCTTTAATTCTTTTCTCTACAGAGCATTAACTAATAACTTTAACACTTTGCTCTACTTGGCAGCTTGATTTTGCTGTACTCAAATATAGAAACCAGAAGCTTTCGGAACAACTAGAAGTCCATAAATTTGAGTACCAAACCCTCAAGGGTAAATTTGATGATCTCAAACAGAGACAGAGGGCTCATGACGAGACCCAAGATCTGGTTAACAAGTCTTGGGACCATGTAAGTTAAAATCCAACCTTGTTCTTTGTTACTGCAAAAGACCATGGGTCTTCCTTTTTCCTCACCATAAATGTACACTTGATCAGCTTGTGAGAGATTTGAAGGCTATTTCTGTTTGCAAAAGTGGACCTAAAAATTCTTCCTGTGGTACAGGTCCTAGCAACGTTCCTTCGGGTATGTTTTTGTACTTACCTCAGTTGATAATTATTTCCTTCCTCATTTATAATGGAAGCAGTGTATCGTGTCTTTTTCACTCTTGTTGTGATGTGCAAGCAAGATTTCTTGCGAGGTTTGGAACTTGCACTTCATTGTATTTCATCTATGCTTAGCTTTTGAAATATTATATAACCATAGTTGTTGTGTCAAAGATTACAAGCTTTAAATCTAACTTCCTATTCAGATGGTGCATGCATCCCAAAAGACAAGGACTTCCTTAGCAGACTCATTGAGACAGGTGCCACAGAAAGCTCAGGTGGCAATTTGGAAAATCATATACACTCGTCAACTACTGATGTGCTGCAGAACGTCTTGTTATCATCAAATAATTCATGGCATGCAAATAAGTTCCCATTGGACCTCTTTGCTGCATTACCTGAAAATGGTTTGTTTCGAGTTCACATTTCCTTGGTAATTATTTATTATTACTTGTAGCTAAAGGAATGGCAAATTTCGTACCCCTTCGATAACATTTTCCTTATTTTGCTTCTTCACTGCAGAATGTAATAGGGAACTGCATACTACTGCTACTGAGCTATCCGTAGAGCTTAATGATGCCATACAGTCTTTTAGTGATCTCCACTTGAAGCACAGGCAGTTGACAGAGAAGCACCACAATCAGAGATATTTAAATGCTCGAAGCAAAGCTGAACAGAAACGCCTTAAAGGTATCTTGATTAAACACTAGACACTCTACAAATATGGATACGACCCTGATACATCTGGCGGATTGTTAGTGTAGTCTTTGTTCGGAAGTCGACGAGTTGAGTTGACATGTCGACATGTCGCCGCTTAGGCGACAACTGGGCGTTGGGGGTAATAATAAATAATATGACAGAAAAATGAAATTAAATGCATCATATGACAGCAAATTAGGAGATTTAGAAACATAAATGGTCAAGGTCAACAAAGCAGGAAACAAATCAGCAATCAGATGAGAAATAAGAAGAGGGGAGAGCAGAACAGAGAAGCAAACAGAGCTGAAGAAGGGCGGCGGGAGATGGACGAGCAGAGCTACAGAAGGGGCAGCGGGAGATGGAGGAGAAGAGCTGCAGAGGGGGCGGTGGGAGAGGAAAGTGGAGAGGGAGGCAGAGGGGAGAAGCAGAGGAAGGAGCCGACAGAGATGATTGGTGGCGGCGTCCGTGAAGGTTGGTGTTGGTGGCTGCGCAGCCCGCTTCCCTCTCTCTCCCCCGCCCGATTCGCTTCTGCAGGTGGTCGATTGACCCTCTCTCCCGCTCGATTAGCTTTTCCCCTCACAGGTACGTGCCAATTCATCTATTCCCCCGATCCCCCCCCAGAAATCCCGCCAATTTTGTCTGGGCGAGCGACCGAACCACCCGAGTCGACGCCCAGGCGAGTGGGTCGTCGCCTATTTCCCTGGGCGCGCGCCTAACTCAGATTTTCTGGGCGTCGCTCCCAGCGCGACTGGACGCCTAGGCGCCGTTTAGGCGACGACTTCTGAACAAAGAGTGTAGTATTATAAATTATCCTGATGCACCTCCAGTACTTAACAATACTCTTATGATATGCATCATGCCACTTAAATCACATCAAATGTGTGTCTCATCACGCCTTTTCTCCCAAATCCACCAATACCTAGCCACATATTCTCGCTAAGTCCCTTCTCACCACCGTCCCCCCCTCTGTCACTACCACCACAACCTCCATCCCTCATCTGCTGCTTCCCTGATGCAGCTGCCACCACTTCATACCTCTGGGAAGAATCAACAATATGGAGGTCAGGAGAGACCGAGAGGGTTTTGAATAGAGATGAGAGGGGTCTAGTGAGGATAGATAATAGACACGAGAAAGTAGGGGAGAGATCAGGAGGACTGCTGAGAGCTCAGTGCTGGGTTGGGACAAGAGAGGCGACTGGAAAACTGATCACGATATGTGAAGATGCGGTGGGTGGTAGCAGGGGTGCCCTCACAACAAGCATGCTTTATGCTGGACTGGGCCTGGATGAGCTTTACTGGGTTTGGTAGGGAGCTTTTTTCTCTTCCACTACTTTTCTTTCTTTCCTTCTCCATCTGTACTTCTGCACACTATATCAGTGATCGTGGTTTTCGAGGATTATTAGAACACTTTAATCTTTGCTTTAATCATACTAGCCAAATACCCGTGCGTTGCACCATGACAAATCGTGTGTTAAGCATTCTGTTCTACATGTTGCAATAAACACATGTCTGTTCTACATGTTGCAATAAACACATGTCTTATCATTTCATCCTCGGTTTTCTTTCTTCAGTATATTGTTGATGCCTCCCCACTACATTTGCAACCATCTCATCTCATTTGGAACACTAGAATTAGATGTTGAAGTAGAGGATAGCTCCTCACCGCAATATGGACAAGAGAGGAATGCTATCGCTATTACCACCAGATTATGTATTGTCGACAGTCATGAAAAACATCTATCTCCGATCTCATTTGGGCCGAGTCTAGAAGTTCCTATTTTCCGACATGCGTCGTGCAGACGTTTTCTTCCAGCTGTTATTGTTTTCTGCTGGTCTCGCGTGTTAACTGCGGTAGAAGTTGCTAGAACAGCTTCCATTTATACCGGATACTAATTGCGCCTATCCCTGTGGTGCATGGAATTACCTTATTTTGCATTTACGGCTGTAAGTATTGATGCTTGATAGAAAATTTTGGTATGTTGTGCGTGAAAACGTATCTTTCATAAAAGACGAGGAGGGGTAGTTGAACCGTGTCCCTGTCCACATAGGTTGTGCTTGATCGTCTGAATCGAGTCTTCTCGATCGTTTGAGTTGCTGGCTGGAGGACTTTGGGCCCAGAAAAAAGCTGGCCCAGTCCCATGTGTGACACAAGACACTCACCAATTTGAAATTAGTAGTAAAGATTGTGTGTTGGACCAACCTAGTCACACAATGGCCCTTTGTAGACGTGGGGAATTATTTACACATTGTTTGCATCGTGTATGTCTGTCTATGATGCTATGTGAAACTAATGTTAAGGACCATCATATTAACTTCACTGAGATGTTTGTTAACTTCTCAAGAGGAGCTGGCAAGTGCTGTTGCTGAGTTGGAAGAAAGTAACCACAAATTGGCAGTCCTCAAAGCACAGGGAGACACTACACATGGAACTCCAATCTTCTTTCCAACTTTAGGAAATAAAAACATGCCCAAGGACAATTTCAGAGACAAACAAAAGGAATTGCAGGATCTAGAGGCCTGTCATAAGGAGTTTACGGTAATATTGAATACTTGGATTTCTGAACTTCCAAGGCAGTGCATATGTTTGCTCTAAACCTAATTTTGTTGCTTATTCTATTATTTGGCTCAGGATCTGACCTCACAACGTTTGGTGGAAATTAAGAGACTTCACGAAGAGAGAATTGAAATTCTGAACAAGTTGGCTACTTTTCAGGTTTGCATGCTGCTTGTTTAGGTGCCATACCATGTGAAGAACTAAGCTTCAACATTTTTTTAGTGTGGTTCCCAAGGTTGATATGCAATACTAGTACTTTCTACTCGTGCTCTACTGCATCTTTTTTTCGATAGTGGTTGCTTTTCTACCTAGTACCAACCCTAACGGAAGTAATTCTAGACTATTTAAACCTCCAAAGGGTGTCATATAGATGTATCATGCAAAAATGAGAAAATTACAAAAAACCACCACATTACAGGCTAGGGTTTCAAAAAACCACCACTTTACGTTAGGGTTTCAAAAAACCACCACTTCAGAGTTGGTTCGTTTCAGATAGCACTAATGTGGTGTTTTTTTGTAATTTTCTCTGCAAAAATAGATGTCTTTTCATGAAGTTATGGTTTTAAATTCCATCCTCTTTCACTAAACGGTGTCTAGGCAAAGCATATCGTAAATATTTTAGAGTAAGGATTAAAGTAATATAGTCCAATCTATTGGCTTTAATTTTTGTGGTGACGAGGTTAATTGAAATCCCAGATAGTAGACAATCTTAGAGGAAAGGAAGATATGTTTCATAAAAAAATCTTGCAATCTATGAACAGAACACTTTAACGGATTTGAAGACCATCTCTTCTTCAAAAGCTTTCCAAGTTCTGAAGGATCAACTCGAAAAGTCGCAAGCAGAGTTGGACCATTGCCGTACACTATTAGAGAAATTACAGGTAATTAATGCTCAATGTATATTGACTTGTCAAGTACCATACAGGCTAGAACCTCAGCTTCTACTTGCCTTTTTTTCAGGTTGATAAGGATAAATTGATATGGCAAGAAAGGGAAATTAATTGTAAAGTTGATCTAGCTGCAATTCCTCACAGGGTCTCTGTGAATTGTGAGTCAAGCATTGCAGTTTTAGAACAAAATCTGCGGAAAGTAGTTGATGAAAAGAATATGCTTGCGGTGAAACTTGAAGAAAGTTTGAGAGAACCTGGTACGATGATTCCTATTTGATTTCATTAATAAAATTCTCTTCTGGCCATTTCAAATAAATAAGTAAAAGCTTTCTGCAGGCCGGAACCAAATAATATCAGAATTTAAAGCGCTGGTGTCATCACTGCCAAGAGAAATGGGCGCTATGCAAAATGAACTATCAAAGTACAAGGATGATGCTTCAGAATTGCATTCTCTGCGAGCCGAACTTCATTCCCTTTCTGATATTCTGACAAGAAAGGTAAGTTTCTTGATACAAGCTTGTTGAAGAAGTTCATAGGTATTTTTTTAACTAATATGACTAAGTTTAAGTTATTCATTTTGTGCGTTACAGGAGCATGCTATCAATGAATCATTATGTAGATCAACTCGTGCTGGATCTGAAATAAGTGATCTACAATCCAGGGTACTGATATGGAAGTTTGCTTATTTAACTAAAAATATTCTGGATTCCATTGTTTTCACCAAACATCAGGAAAATGGCTTGTTTTAGCTAGTTTTCTCAGATTTCTATTCTTTCATGAATTCTAAGCTATTGATTTCGCATGTTATGCAGGTTTGTGAACTAAGGCAAACGAATTGCGAGTTGAAGCTCTTTGTGGAAATGTATAAGCGTGAATCTACTGATTCAAGGTGGTTATATTACAGCAGAAACCTTTCGTGAAACTATTTCTATGATTTATCATGTTCAATTCTGCTTGTTCTCTTATTTAGTTTACAGATCAAATCATCTGAATAACCTCTACCGAGCCTTCTAGCCAGTGTTCACTATCATTTCACTAGTCTCATTGCAACATGCTTCCACCATTCTGATGGGCATACCTTGTTGTTTTGTGACAGAGATATGCTGGAGTCGAAAGATAGAGAATATTGTGAATGGGCTCATGTCCAGAGCCTTAAATCTTCTCTCGATGAGAGTAGGCTAGAACAACGTGTTAAGGCAGCTAATGAAGCTGAAGCGATGTCTCAGCAGAGACTAGCAAGTGGTGAAGCTGAGATTGCTGAATTAAGGGGGAAGATGGACAGTGCCAAAAGGTACTTTTATTTATAGTTTGTCCGATGTAGCCTCTCTACTGGATTGGAAAGTTCATCTCTACACTTTTATGCGATATGCCATTACATCTGTCTTTGTAGGCAGAAGTCAGGTTCATTATTTATTTTTAGTTTTTTACTGGCAAAGAGGTGCTAACTGGTGAATTTTCTGTGCACTACAGGGATATTGGTAGTTTATCTGAATTGCTGAAATCAAAACATGAGGAAGGTGAATCTTACTTGTCAGAGATCGAGGTTTGTATCATCTCTACGTCTTTGTACAACGCAGAACATCAATAATAGTACTACAAATACTTATTTTCGACATTTCAGAGTATTGGACAAGCATATGAAGATATACAAACACAAAATCAACAATTGCTACAGCAGATTATTGAGAGAGATGATCACAATACAAAGGTAATTCTATGGACTCATCTGTTGTTTGTTCATGTTGATGTATCCTTGTCTTAAATTAGTTTAACCTGATTTCCCACTTCTGTTCACAATGACTCAAGAGTGTGGTTTCACTTAAAGCCCGTTATTGAGTTCAGTGCCCGTTCCTCGTGCCACCATCAATAGGCATGAGGGTATTGGACTATTGGTACTCATTTGCTTTCATGACTCATGGGCCTGAATTAGTACGCTGCACACCTCTCACTGCTCTAGTGCGACCACTGTATTATGGTGGCAGCATGCAGGATTAGTAGTTAAGTACCACCTTGCTACTTCCCTGTTGAAGGGTAGAGGCGAGATTCATATAAAAATGTACTTGGGTGGCACTGGATTGGACAGTGCATGTGGCACCATCTCAGGTAGATATGGTGTGTGCAGTGAAAAATTAAAGGAAAACAAAATTTCGGAAGTACGACCAATGGAATTTGCCGGTATTTAGTGAAAAACGGAATTTAAATGGTTCAAAATTCTCATACCGTACCGATAAACTTACCTTTTCTATTTGGTCTGGTGTTGTTTTCTGGTTCATTTGTCGGTTCGCTATAGATATGCTCAGCCCTAATGTCAGCCAAGTCGATACTGGGCGTGGTAGAATTAGTGTCACAGGGTTCCACTTTGCTTTGAGATCCAGGAGCAATACGATAAATATCTTGTGTTATCAACTTCTCATCTATGCCCTGGGGCCATTCATACATCCTTAACCGAAGCCACAGGATCGCTACTACTCTAGTTGGTGACCTTGCCATGAAGTGCCCTTCTTCCCTTCACTCTGCTCCTCAACGTCTGAACATTGAGGACATTGCATCCCTCCCCAACTATACCGGCAGCCCTTCTTTGCACTACATATCTACCTGCTGCTTTGGCCGTGCCATTGTGCTGAGCCGAGTACCATTCATGAATCCAGTGCTGAGGAGATCGTGCCTGTGCTTCTTGTTGGTTCGAGGGGCTGGGATGACGGGAGATGGTGTTCTCTTCCTGAGGCATTGATGACAGCATTACCGTGCATGGAGGTGGATATTGAGGAAACTGACTCGGAGTGCTTTTCTTTGGCTCGTAAGGCAAGGTGAGCGCTGGTGGCAGGCGATGAACTGTAGCTACAGTCGTCCATGAAACTACGGTCCTACTCCAGATTTGAGGTTAGATTGAGGATTGGGAAGGAGGCGACCTGATTGAAGGGGTGTGTGTGGGGGGTGGGGGGAGGTTGTATAAATCAGGTTAGTTTAACTGCACAGGAAATATGAAGTACGGTCATTCTAGAGTCATGATTATCTTTATTTTGCAGATATGGAAGTATAATATTCTTTTTGAAAAGTGACTTATATTGCACAATCTTATGTTTACCTGTTACTGCAGATCTTTATGGAAGGTGTTAAAGCGAAACAGGCGCAGGAAATTTTGCATTTAGAGGTATGCAACTTGAGCAGGAATTTACGGCAGGCAAAGAGCTTGATGGATCTCTACAAAGAGAAAACTGCTCAGTTAGATGAGAAGGTAAATGGAAAAACATAACGTAGGGATAACATGTTTTGTGGGAGTGCTGAACACATGCTTTTCCTTTACCCATTTGCAGTTAAAAGTTTGGTCAGAGCAGGTAGGGAGACTTTCAGAGGATGCACGGCGACATTCTGTTTCTTCGGGCAATGCTCAAAGAAAGCTGGTGGATGTACAGGGAGAAGCTCAACTATTGAGGCAGTCAATGGATCAAGTACAAGGCAAGGTTGCAAGCAGTCGATTGGAAGTTGCTGGGCTGCTTATAGAATTAGAGAAGGATAGGTAATTGCTTGCAGAGATTTATTTTTCCACTCTCCATGTGACATCCAGATTTCTCCACGTCACCAGTTGAATGATGGGTTTTACAGGTTTAGTAAGAGGAGAATTGAGGATGACCTGGAACTGATGTCAAGGAAAGCCAGTTCTCTTAGAGCAAAAACAGAGGCATCATCAGTTCTGGACAAGGTTCAGCAGGAGGTGAACGAATACAGGGGGATATTGAAATGTGGTGTCTGTCGCGACCGACAGAAAGAGGTGAATGGTGTTTCCTTGGTTCATGCAACGTCCATCACCATATATCATATATCTGACAAGTTATTCTCCCGTGTCGTTTAGGTTGTGATTACCAAGTGCTACCATCTTTTCTGCAATGAGTGTATACAGAAGTTGCTCAGAAATCGTCAGCGAAGATGTCCTTCCTGTGGATTATGCTTCGGGGTTAATGACGTGAAGTCGATTTATATATGATGCTGCAGTGGCAGCTGCCGTGGGGCATCTAGGACAAGTGACTTAATGCTGCTTGTTTGGTGGCATGTGATCCTCTTCAGCCGGAAATGTAGCTTAACATACCGAATTTCCGCAAGGAGGCACATGCCCAAGAGGCTTATGCTATGCCAGTGTGGCTTCCCGCTCCTTTGTAAAGTGTGGAGTTTTCTTGTTGGAATAGCCGGTAGTCTTAGCTTGCATATACATTCTATAATTTTATTTGACAGATCCATCCAAGGAAGTGGAGTTAGTGGTTCCCAAAAACATACCATAGATTGTACTATATATAGTTTGTAGATCCTTTTGTTGTACTAGCTTACAATAAGCATGTAGATTTTGGCTGGCCGTCTCAGCTTGTAGTTTGTACATTTTCGGTGGTTTTTGTTGATAGTGAAATCCAGTTAGTGGCAGAATTGGCAAGCATGCATTATTGTTTGTCCAGTTAGTGGCAGAATTGGCAAGCATGCATTATTGTTTGTTGTCACAGGCTTAGTGAGTGGTGATTTGGTGCACACGGACACCGTTGATCTTATTTAAAAAAAAAAATGAAAACTATGTTTCTGAGTTTCGAAAAGAATCTGAAAAAAACCCGGATGTAGCCAATGATGTATGAATAGCTCCAAATCTCCTAATTTTATCAGATTTTGTCAATTTTTAGGTATCCCACAATATAAAGTTTTTCAATTTTGCATGCTTGTAAGATACAATATTGACCATGCCCAGAATTTATTTTCATGTTTTTTAAAACTTGCAAATATGATTTTTTTATTTTTAAATGACCGGAACACATCGATATGTTATGATTTAAGTTGCATCACAATTGATCAAGTTATGATTCAAGTTGCATCACAAATGATCTAAAAAAAGGTTGCATCATAATCGGTGGCTAAGAGCATCTCCAGCCAGGCCATTTTTCGGCGCAAATTTGCGGTAATTCTTGGTTTAGTGCAGGCGATTTTCTAGCCGTGTCCCTAGACGAGAAGGTGCAAAAACGAGTGAATTTGAGCGACTTTCATAATTTAAGGTGAATTCAAACAAAATGCAAGTGAGTTCATACAAAGTTCGACCATGAGTTTAAACTAAAATAGGAAATTAAACTAAGTATAATTCATGCTAAGGAGGCGGTAATCGGCGTCGTCGTCGCTCGGTGGACCGCGACTGCGCCCCTGCCTAGGATCACCGATTCGCGTCCACAGAGCAGTGTTGCTCGACATGGCCTTCTCCTCGTCATCATCAAGAACGATGACATCGCGTTGAACCGGGCAGCTCGGCGGCATGTCGCACGATCCAGCTGCTCGGCCTCTGATGGCGCCCAGCACTTGTCGTGGGACGATTTGTTGAAAACCCCAAGAGCAAGGTATGAAGCAACACAGCAACAAGTTTTCCTCAGTAAGAAACCGAGGTTATCGAACCAGTGGAAGGAAGGAAACGTCAAACAGGTGTTGCTAGCAACGCGGAGACATGCACAACACAAACTCAAGACTTAACCCCAACGAATCAGTGAGGTTGTCAAGCTCACCGGTTTGCTGCAACAAAAGATTAAACATATGGTGTGGAAGTTAATGGTTTGCAGCAAGTAAACAAGTAACAGTGAAAGATGTATCAATGGTAAAGATTGAACCGGGGTCCATAGTTCACTAAAGGTGCTCTCCTTAGATAAACAATATGGCATGACGGGTAAACAAATTACAGCAGGACAATTGACAGGAACTGAGCAAGACATAACAATGCAATTACTAGTCAGAAAGATCCTATGAGATTTGAATGTGCAATACAACAAGATACATAGACCGCCATCCAACTGCATCTATGACTAGAAGTCCACCTTCAGGTTATCATCTGAAACCCCTCCAGTATTAAGTTGCAAGCAACAGACAACTGCTTTAAGCAAAGTGTGTAAGATAAACAGTCCACATGTTCCATGAACAAGAGATCGTTGTTTTCTCCCTAGTAGCGACAACACATCTACAACCGAAGAGATTATTGTCACTTCCCTTGGAAACTAGATGCATGAACCCACTATCGAGCATAAATACCCCCTCTTGGAGTCAATAGCAACTACTTGGTCAAGATAGCTACTAATAACGGAGAGCATGCAAGATCACAAACAACACAGACATGATAGAGTCATAAAGACAAAACCATTAATCAAACCAACATAATAATCTCAATATCCATCGAATCCCCACAAACACAACATGCATGATTACAAATAGATTAGATCTTGATCATGAACGGAGCTCACAAGATCTATACATGAAAGCACAAAGGAGGAGATACAACCATCTAGCTACTACATGGACCCATAGTCCAAGGTGGAACTACTCACGCATCATACCAGAGAGAAGGCCTCCGGGATGATCTCCCCTCCGGCAGGATGCTCGGAAGAACTTCAGATCCCCTCGATATAGGGACGATGGTGGCGGCGGCTACAGACGGTTTCATGGATATTTGATCGGGTACTCAGGATTTCTGCATCAGCGGCTTCTTATAGGCGAAGGGGGAGGCTGAGGAGGCGGTCAGGGTAGCCAAACCCTAGCCAAGCGCGGGGCTGGGCCCACCCGTGCCTAGGGTGGGTCTGGCCCCCCTGGCTGGCCCCTCCGGCTCCTCTTTGGACTTCTTGTTCTCCACGGAAAATAATTGACTTTGACGTTTGTCCTGTCCAATTTCGAGAATATTTCTTTACTAACTTTTCTGAAACCAAAAACAGCAGAAAACTGGCATCTGACACTGTTGCAACTTGTTAGTAGGTTAGTACCAGAAAACATGTAAAAAGCACCTTAAAGTATGGACAAGTAAAGCAAAGTAGATACTAAACAAGCATGTAGCATCAAAAATTATAGATACGTTTTCGACGTATCAACATCCCCAAGCTTAACTCCTACTCATCCTCGAGTAGGTAAGTGATAAACAGAATAATTTTTGAGGTGACATGCACCCTCACAATAAAGATCCAACCATTTGCAAGCATTGAAAGCTGGGATCAAAGAACTCTAAACATGTGCATGAAAGATGGAGTTCTAACAATAGGACATAGTAACTATGCATGCGGCATGACAAGCTACAAACAAAGATCATGAATAACATGTATTGAAAAACATTTGTTTGTTTCACATACAGAAAACATAGCATAGTGGCAATCAGCTTGTCCCTCATAGAGTAGCAATATAGATGCATAGGACACCTGCAAAGTTCACAAGTGTGACTAGAAACAAATAGCACAAGAACAAATAATATCACAATATGCATCAATTAATAAGCTTTGGAACACTACACACATAATGACAACTATGCTCTCTTAATGGTGCCTAAAGATAGAAGGTTGAGACTCAATAATGATGGAAGAAAGGCCTTTTTGTAAATCAAGCAGGGATTACAAGTTTCAAAAAGAGCTTCCAAAAATTATGGTACTTGTTAGCTTTCAGCCCTCATTGCCCCTATCATAAGCATCTTGAAGTGGTTGAGGTTAAAGTGACAAAGATAGAGTATATGCTTGACAAAGTATAAGTTGTCAATCTCAAGTCCCTTAAATACAAGGGCCACACCTCATGCATACTCAACTTTGGGTCCAGGTAAGTTCTTGTCATTGTAAGCATTTGCATATCATTGAGAACCGCCAACGAGGTACCCCTTGCACATGGTACAGGAGCTTTCCCATAACCAAAATGACAAGGCAAGCAGACAATGAGCATATCAACAATCTTTTTATTTACCATATGCATAGCTTTTTATTGAGGATGCTTCATAGATAGCTCATTATGGTGATGCTGCAAGTTTCCACCATGATTAGGCATGGCTTAGGCTAGCGGCCTAGACGTTTCTCTAACACAGGACACAAACTCCATGGACTTACAAGTTCCCTCTTTATTTCACACCGGTTACATCCATAGACAAAAGAACATGATATCAACTAAGTACAAAGTACAAGTGCAATGTTGAAAATGTTCCCCGTGACAGCACGGTTCTGCTAATTCCAACTTATAAGTGCAAGCATATACAACAAAGTTGTCACAATGGTTCAAATTTATTAAGGGCAAAGAATAAAGTGTGCCTTCAAGTTCGTGAGGGCTTTAATCACTAAATTTTCACATAACAAAATAGTTTTTAATTGGAAGATAGCTGAAAACAAGAATATACTTGGAATGAAATAACACACCATGCATAGAAGTTTATAGTGGACACTTCGGAATAACTTCGTTTCTTGGGAGTTGGAAGCATGAGTAGAACTTACTCATACAAGTGGAGGCTAGCAAAAGACTGTGAGCAACCAACTAAGAGAGCAATAATGGCCAAAATCATGAAGTGCAACAAAGCATACTAATCAAAGCAAAGAGTGGTACTACAAGTCAAGGACTAAATGATCATAGAGGCTAATGGTGACTTTGTGAGAGTCATAACATGGTGTAAGCATGTTCCAAGTCAACCCAAGCAAATCATCAAAGGAGAATACCACAATACTATGCTTTTGCATGCTAAAATAACGCATAATTTCTTCAAGGCACACTAAGCAATCCCAATTGTTTGGAACAAGACATGCTACAACAATAATCACTAAGCATAATGCTAAAATAACACCTAGCATGTCATGCTAAAGTCTAAGTCACAGTCAATGCAAGCTCCTCTTGCACTTCAAGCAAGAACTTACTACTCCTTTCCAACACCCAGCAAACTTATTTGCAAAACAATACAGCGATAACGGGGGTCCA
Organism: Avena atlantica; assembly: GCA_910589765.1. Taxonomy (NCBI): domain Eukaryota; kingdom Viridiplantae; phylum Streptophyta; class Magnoliopsida; order Poales; family Poaceae; genus Avena; species Avena atlantica. The sequence goes on from OU342738.1 coordinate 235,951,096, forward strand.
AACTACTTTATTCAAGCAAACTAAACAACCTAAGCAAATAAAACGAAAACTAAGACGCTCCAAGATCAACACAACTGTGCATGCAACAATAAAAACGAAGTATCTAGACAGACCTGAGCTTTTTATTGATGAAGAATGGGATGCCTTGGGCATCCCCAAGCTTTGACGCTTGTACTGAAGGGAATATGCTCGAGAGGCAATAATAAAGTGGTTATTATCGTATTCCTTATTTATGATAAATGTTTATTTTACATGCTATAATTGTATTAATACGGAAACATTAATACATGTGTGTTTAATAAACAAAAGGAAGTTCCTAGTTATGCCTCTCTTATAAACTAGCTCGTTGATTAACAAGATGATCAAGGTTTCCTGATCATGGACATTGGATGTTGTTAATAACAGGATCACAACATTAGTGTAATGGTGTGATGAATATTCATCCGAAGTATAGCATTACGATCAAAGTCATTGAGTTTATATTGCTATAACAACTTACGAAGTGATCCTAATCCTTAGACCATGAGATCATGTCAATCACTAACACCGGAAGAGTTTCTTGATAACATCAAACGTCACACCGTAACATGGTGATTATAAAGATGGATTCAGAACTAATAAAGTGTTATGTTGAGGCTCATGGATCGAGAGTGTAATTTGTTCATCCCGATGACGGATAGATATACTCTGGGCCCTCTCGGTGATATCACATTGATTAGCTTGCAAGCAAGTGATTTGATCACTAGAATGTTATATCACAGGAACGAGAAAAGAGTGCATGTCGATAACGAGATCAAACTAGGTATGGAGATACCGATGATCGAATCTCGGACATGTAATATATCGTGAAACAAAGGGATTAAGATACTAGCGTAAAAGGTTCCAACGATCACAAGAAAGTCATCATTGAATGTGTGGGAGTCAGTATGGGTCTCCAGATCCCGCTTCTGATTATTGATCCGAGAGGGGTCTCGATCATGTCCGCATTATTCACGAACCGTAGGGTGACACACTTAAGAGACACCGACATCCAATTGGAGCAAATGTTTCATGCCGAAAGAATGAACAAGCGTAGGAATTTATTTCACTAGATACCGAAACAGGTTTTCGGGTGAAATTGCATAAAGTGGTTATGCATGTGAAATGGAATTCTATCAAGGGGTTATTTGTGAATGTTTGTCATTAAAGTAATTGACAAAATTCTGAATAAAATAAAAGAGTTTTATTTAATGAGAGTTTGCATTAAATTTGGTGGAAATTTAATGGGAATTTGAGTGGAGAAAATTGAAGGGCCATTTTGTGAGTGGAGTGTCCACCCACATGAATGGAGGAGGGGAGGGGGCAGCCCCCATGGCCGGCGGCCACCCCTTGGGTGCCCCCCTCCTCCTATAAAAGGATCCCCTCCTCTCACTTGTCTCTCACACCTCCTCGTGAAGGATCTCTCTCCCCCTCTAGAATTTATCCCCCATGGTCTCGGACTAGCGAGATACATGTTCCCGGTGGCTATTCGGCAAGAAAGAGTTGTGCTTCCGCTGCATCGCTGGAGCAAGGAGGCGGAGGTTGCTCGGTGCCTCGAACGTGTGTGCGAGCACGGATGCGCTGCTGATTTGCGGCGCTAGGACTTCCTCTCGATCTTGAGATCGGCAAGAGATCGTCTACATCAACCACGAGTTGAACTCGTTAAGCTTTGTCGGTCTTCAAGGGTATGTTCTCTACGGATATACATCTGCCCGTTGTTTGTATCTAGTAGATAGATCTTAGTACATAGTTCACATCGTAGGAATTTTTTTGTTTTCTATGATGCGAACCCTACAGTGGTATCAGAGCCGGATCTATGCGTAGATACTTTGCAAGGGTAGTACACATATGAGTATGTGGGCGATGATGATCATTTTATTGCTTCTTAGTTGTACTTTGGATATTGGTGGCATAGTGGGATGAAGCGTCCCGGACAAACTTTACATGTCCTCGCACATGAGACTTGTTCCACGCTTGACATGCAACTAGTTTTGCATAAGTGGCTAGCGGGTGTCTGTCTCTCCTACTATAGTCAATATCTAATTTGCAACGAGTTGTCAACAATCTGGTTATACTCGTTGTGGTTCATGTTCGTAGGTAAGAACGGTTCTATCTTCGAAAGCCCTAAGCTACGTAAAACTTGCAATGGATAAATTAGAGGCATCTAGTTTAGATTGTTGCTGGGCTAGTGTTATGATATGGTGATGTTGTAAGTAGAATTATGAGATGATACTCTTACAACACGCATAACGTGTAGGTTCCATAGACCTTGGCCTTACACATAAAGATATGATAGTGATCATACCACGGTGCACGTGATGGAGATCATATGCGGGAACCATATCATTCCACTAATAAACATGTGATGTTTGATAGCATCTTATATTGCTTGTTTGGCGTTTTATTAGCATAATAAGATGATTCCTCTTTTAGATATCAAGATAAAAATGTGTTCTTCCTTAAGTATGCACCGACAATGTTTCGTCGCTTCAAGACATCACGTGATGATCGGGTGTACTTGAATCCACGAGCATATCTCGGGTGTAAGACAGTTACGCACGCGAATACTAAGGTTCTACCTTGGCGAGCCTAGCATGTACAGACATGGCCTCGGAACATGGACCGAAAGGTTAAGCATAAGTCATATGTTTTGATATGATGACCATATGGATGCTCGCATTTGAAGCTACACCGACTCACGTGATGATCGGACTTGGTGTAGTGGATTTGGTTCATGTAATCACCAAAAAGACACGAGGGATGTCGTTTTTTAGTGGGATTTCATTTCTAATTTGGATTAGTAGAACTCAATTTATCATAAATTAAATCAAAGTGAATTTGCATAATTTGTTGTAGTCATTGGCATTCGTTCACCACCTTATGCATAGTTGTAATTGAGATAATAGAACTATAGAATTCTGGATATATACTTTACGAACTGGTATCGTATTGTGTTGAGTGTCAATCTAAAGTTTAAAGTCCTATTGCAAACTTCAGCAAAATTTTATTTACTCCGTGAAATTTAATAATTGGTATTAAATCGAGAGTAACAATTCCAGTGTTAGTATCTTAAGTATCATGTTGCCTCCATGATTCTTGATTTAAATATCGAGATTATCTAGGAGCTGAAAGAATTGTTTCAGAAACCATCATGTGTGGCAGATATGACGATATCTGAAACAATGTTTTGGTTGCAATATGATAGAGTATAATATATGTTCTCATATTGGATGAGAATTTACGAAGGTTGGAGATGCTAGACATCCTAATCATCCAAAAGGGTTTTGGAAAGTAATGTTATACTCATGATTCGCCTTTATAAGCTACAGTAGCTTGATCATGAATGTCGTCATGATAAGGGTGAATAGAATATGTATGTAAAATGTTTACTACACTAAAAGATTACTAAAGAATAGATTTTGAAAGAATACCGATCATTTTGATGATGGTGATCTACTTCAAAGTGCAAGTCCAATGGTATTATTATTTGAATATACACGCTTTGGACTATGTGTCATGTATATGGCGCCACTGTTGATGTTGATAGATTCTTTTAAAAGGAAAAGGAAATGCTGAAAGAGAATCTATAAAATATATTTGGCAGAAAATAAAAGATTGGAAATATCCAATTTAGGTATATGGATGATATACATGTTATGGTTGTATTCTTTGCTTGTTAAACAATGTGGTTCTTGGGTATTGGATACCGAATTGGTTGGTATGAAATTTCATACGGAACGACGCAATTCATGAACCACAATGGCCTAAGTAACTAGCAAGAGAATATGTGATGATGTTCATCGAAAACAAACAAACCGTTGTTTGTATTTCTCGTTGATATCAAAGCTTGACTTCAAGATTTGTTTTAATAATTGTTATTTGAATCAAGTATTATGAGAACAAAGGTTGTTCAAATAATTACCATATTCCATATTAGATGGATGATTTACAAATCTAGTTGGAGAAATCATATTCATAAAGCTAATGCTAAAATGTCGCAAGACAAATGATTGGAAGATCACTTACGAAGTGACATCGCTGTTTAAATTATATTGGAAAGAAAACATGAAGAATCTCCATATTCATGGATTTTTGGAGTCTTTGATTTGATCAAGTGACGCTTGTGAGACTTTCCTCGGGATAATTAAAACTTTGTTCAAAGGCCAAAGAAGAACGAACGACTAAATTATTGGAATTTATACATATCGATGTATGTAGTCCATTATGTATAGTCGTAAGCGATGGATTTCAACTTCATATGCTTTCTCCGAAAATTTGAGTGAATGTTCACTTAATGCGAGAGAAGTATGAAATATTTGAAAATGTTTCAAAGACTTTCAAGATGAAGTGCAAAATCATTTTAACAAGAAAATAAATGGTTTATGATTTTATCATAAGGGGTTTGTTTGAGTTACAAGTGTAACAAGAAAATAAATGAATTATGATTTTATCATAAAGGGATTTATTTGAGTTGCAAGTTTAGCAAAACACCTAGATTTACATCTCCCGAAACACCATAGGAGTATGGAATGTTTGAGATTTGTAATGAAACCTTGTTTGACATGGTTGGATCAAAGGTGTTATTTATAAAACTGCCATTATGTTTTAAAAGATTAAAACTTTAGAGACTTCCGCTTTTACACTGAAAAGAGCTCCATCTTGATCCGTTGAAATGACACCATCGAAGTTATGGTTTGGGGTAAAACCCAAGTTGTCATTTCTTAAATTTTGGTATGCTAAACATAAGTAAGATGTTTACAACCAAAGTCGGATGAGCATGTCTTTGTAGGTTATTTCGAATAACAATTGGTTATTCCTCCATAACACCGAGGACAAAAGGGTTTGTCGCTTGAAATGTGAAGTTTCTTGAAAAAGGATTTTTTCGCAAAAGTTAAGTGGGAGGACAATAGGACTTTGATAAGGTTAACGAACCTTAGATAAATGTGCTGAGTTGCGCAGCACCGGAAATCGTTCTGGAGGCTGCCATAATGCTCATAGCTTATGTGCCTCAAAGGTTGTGGTCACGGAGATCTAAGTTCTTATTGAATCAAGTCGGTCGGATAAACAATCAAATACTAAGATTTGAGAGTAAATCATTATTGTTTGACAATGATGAACCGACTATATGCAAAGAAGCGATGATGGGACCTGGCTCCGTCAAATGGCTTGAAGCCATAAAATCCGTGATAGTTCCATACACGAGAAATCAAGTTTTGAACTTTGAAGACCCTCCGGAAAGGTGTAAAAACCTATCGGTCGTATTTGGATCTATAAAGAAACAGACATGGATGTTTCACATCTATGAAATAGTCGACATGTCGTAAAGTATTTTACGACAATGTTCAAGGAGTTGACTATGACAAGATTTGATCTTTCATAGCGATATTTAGTCTGGACGGATTAAAGTAGCAACCACTACATATAATCTGTTATATGGTAGATGAATAAACAAAACAAAGTTCTTCTAATAGAATAGTTACCTAGGACGTGTACATGACACTATCCAAAGGGTTTTGTTAATTCAAAGGATGCTAAAAAAGGGCATGCAAACTTCAATGGTTGAAGTAAGCATCGCGGAGTTGGAATCTTCACCATAATGAAAAAGGAGTTTTTCATCAGGAGACGATGAAGATGCTTACATTTGCAAGAAATTAAGTGGGAGCGCTAAGACATATTTCTAATACATTATGTGGAGGACATATTGTTGATTGGAAACAATGTATCTTTTATTGACAAAGGTTAAGAATTTCATTTTGATGAAAGACTTAGGCAAAACCCGATTATTTAGCGTGAATGTCTATAGTGGATAGACTGTGACGCCAATATGGTTGTGCCAAACGTACATATATGAGATATTGAAGGAGTTCAATATAGAAACGACTAGAAACGGTTCTTTTCGCATGGAAAGAAATTGAATCAAGATTCAAGTGCATCGACACTTGATAAGTGAAATAAGATTCAAGTGCTTTGACACTTGATGAGTGAAATCACGAGAATGTTTTGATCAATCATACCATGATATGTACACATCCAGATATGTCCTATGCTCTAAGTGTTATGAGCATATACCAGAATGAATCATAAAATGATCATTGGACGATAGTAAGGATATTCTTATGATCTTTTGGAAAAACTAAGAATATATTTGTGTAGAGATGACAAATAATTACAAATAGTTCATTGTAAAGCGTTACATTGATACTAGTTTTGTCAAAAGATACAAATTAAGTTTATCTCAATTTAAACTATGAGTGGCACAATGAAATGGAAAGAAAGTTTCCATGATGGATTTGGATGAAATCCATAGTTAAGACATTGTGACGAATACTACAACAAAAGGGCTAAGTATATGACTGCTATAGTAGCAGCAAAGGAGGGAATTTGTGTCAAGTAGTTTGTTATCAAACTAAGGTGTGGTTCACAACGGGCTAACACTAAAGATATATTGTATGACAATAGTATCGACATGTTTTAAACCCCAAGGAACTAAAGGTCTCACCGAAGACCAAATTTATACAATGCCATCTCATTGGAGAATGAGTGATGCGTGAAGACGCAAAGACATGCAAATACACACGGACCTGAAGCGTCAGATCCGTAGATTATGTTAACCACTTGCAATTGCGTATATGGAACACCTGAAAGCCATAAGTGTTCAATACGCAAAGTTCTCAAACTAGATTATTGTCTCTAGTGCAAGTGGGAGACTGAAGGGAATATGCCCGAGAGGCAATAATAAAGTGGTTATTATTGTATTCCTTATTTATGACAAATGTTTATTTTACATGCTATAATTGTATTAATACGGAAACGTTAATACATGTGTGTTTAATAAACAAAAGGAAGTTCCTAGTTATGCCTCTCTTATAAACTAGCTCGTTGATTAACAAGATGATCAAGGTTTCCTGATCATGGACATTGGATGTTGTTAATAACGGGATCACAACATTAGTGTAATGGTGTGATGAACATTCATCCGAAGTATAACATTACGATCAAAGTCATTGAGTTTATATTGCTATAACAACTTACGAAGTGATCCTAATCCTTAGACCATGAGATCATGTCAATCACTAACACCGGAAGAGTTTCTTGATAACATCAAACGTCACACCGTAACAGGGTGATTATAAAGATGGATTCAGAACTAATAAAGTGTTATGTTGAGGCTCATGGATCGAGAGTGGAATTTGTTCATGCCGATGACGGATAGATATACTCTGGGCCCTCTCGGTGATATCACATTGATTAGCTTGCAAGCAAGTGATTTGATCACTAGAATGTTATATCACGGGAACGAGAAAAGAGTGCATGTCGGTAACGAGATCAAACTAGGTATGGAGATACCGATGATCGAATCTCGGACATGTAATATATCGTGAAACAAAGGGATTAAGATACTAGCATAAAAGGTTCTGACGATCACAAGAAAGTCATCGTGGAATGTGTGGGAGTCAGTATGGGTCTCCAGATCCCGCTTCTGATTATTGATCCGAGAGGGGTCTCGATCATGTCCGCATTATTCATGAACCGTAGGGTGACACACTTAAGAGACACCGACATCCAATTGGAGCAAAAGTTTCATGCCGAAAGAATGAACAAGCGCAGGAATTTATTTCACTAGATACCGAAACAGGTTTTCGGGTGAAATTGCATAAAGTGGTTATGCATGTGAAATGGAATTCTAGCAATGGGTTATTTGTGAATGTTTGTCATTAAAGTAATTGACAAAATTCTGAATAAAATAAAAGAGTTTTATTTAATGAGAGTTTGCATTAAATTTGGTGGAAATTTAATGGGAATTTGAGTGGAGAAAATTGAAGGGCCATTTTGTGAGTGGAGTGTCCACCCACATGAATGAAGGAGGGGAGTGGGCAGCCCCCATGGCCGGCGGCCACACCTTGGGTTCCCCCCTCCTCCTATAAAAGGAGCCCCTCCTCTCACTTGTCTCTCACACCTCCTCGTGAAGGATCTCTTTCCCCCTCTAGAATTTATCCCCCATGGTCTCGGACTAGCGAGATACATGTTCCCGGTGGCTATTCGGCAAGAAAGAGTTGTGCTTCCGCTGCATCGCTGGAGCGAGGAGGCGGAGGTTGCTCGCTGCCTCGAACGTGTGTGCGAGCACGGATGCGCTGCTGATTTGCGGCGCTAGGACTTCCTCTCGATCTTGAGATCGGCAAGAGATCGTCTACATCAACCACGAGTTGAACTCGTTAAGCTTTGTCGGTCTTCAAGGGTATGTTATCTACGGATATACATCTGCCCGTTGTTTGTATCTAGTAGATAGATCTTGGTACATAGTTCACATCGTAGGAATTTTTTTGTTTTCTATGCTGCGAACCCTACATTTACCTCTTGGATATTTATTGGGGTGACACCATGGTGGCATCCCCAAGCTTGAGCTTTTGTCCATTCTTCATCTCATTGCATCATTCTTTCTCTACACCTGAAATATTTCCTTCATACAAAACTTCACACAATCTTCATTAGCAACATTAGTGTATTCAAAAGATATTAGACCATTGGCAAAGCTTTGAAACAACAAGGATTTTCACTAAAAACACAAGATACTGTAGTAACTCCTTCAAAAAGCTCAATTCACCTAAAGAGAACTCAAAAAGGAATCAATAAGAAGCAAATGCAAATAATGGCAGAAATCTGTCAAAACAGACCAGCAGGTAGAAACCGATTTTTTTGAACATCTTCTGTTGCTCAAATAAAAAAGTGTTAACTAACGAAAGTTAGCTAACATACTGGGGGATTTACTCGTAAATTTTGATCTCAATTCGAGTTACATAGACTCCTCACGAATTTTTATGGTGGAGGACCGAAATCTGTTTCGGGACAGCAACTCCCCAAATATTACTTCCCTCTCATTAGAGGTCATTCTTGGCACAAAAAGCAAACAAAAAGGATAATAAGAGGTCATTACTGAAGTAATAACTTCCAAGACTTAAGGAAACTCTTGGGTTATCTCCCAACAAGTACTTTTCTTTAACGCCTTTAAGTTAGGCACAGGAAGCTTGAGAAGATGCTCACATAAGAAATATGAATTGAAGTCAAAGAGAGCATCAAGAAGAAAATTCAAAACACATTTAAGTCTAACCCTCTTCCTATGCATCTGAATCTTGTACACAAATAAATTTACTAAGAACAAAGTTACAAGCATAGGTGATGCAGCCCGACCTACGGTCGTTACTACATCAAGGTCTCCAACTTACGCCAAGTCGCCATGGACTCCAAAGGTGAATCCGTTCCTCTATGCAAGCTCACTTCCTACCCTATTGAATGGTATGCTACTTCATACTCCGTCACATATGCATGATAGGTTCACACCGACCAGTACGGAGGCAAGGGAGGAAGCCCGGAACATCAAGCCCGATAAGACGGAGGCTTGGAAGAGGAGACGGAAGAAGATAGGCCGGCAGCTGCCAGGTCCAAGCGGTACTACCGGTTGTCGGAACCGGTACTACCGCCCCCTTCTACCGCTCGCTACTGATGGCTCCAACGGATGCTCCAAGACCGCAAGCGGTACTACCGGTCCCAGAGCGGTACTACCGGTGATGACCGGTACTACCGGTCCTAAGTCCGGTACTACCGGTCATGTCTGCCTGCGCGCACCTGTTGGGCCACAGCCCATGTATTCCCCTTACTTACCTATTCGCCTAGTTTATCCCCAAACTACCCTTGTTTATGTGGTTGACCTATAAATAGAGCCCCCACCCCTCATGTATCCTAGAGGCATAGATGATAGACTAAAGACAACGCCCTTGTGTGGAATCTCTAGTTTTGCCTCATCCCCTTTACCAAGGGGACCGACTATCGTCACCAACCTCGATTGGACTTTGCATCACGCATCCATCGTTGAACAAGGCCTTGGAGTTCGGTGTATCATCTCCAAGTTGTCAAGACCCTCCCCAAGGTGTTTTCCCTCTCCAATGTGGATTTGAGGGAGCACGTTGACCGATCTTTCCTTGCGAGGATTCTATCGGACCGGTGGCCGCCGTTCGGGAGCAATTGGCCTTGTATCGTGTGAGTTTTGCGTGTGTTCATCGTGTTCTTCGCGAGGTGTGTGTCCGCTTCCGCTACCTTCTCCCTTTACCCTCGCTTTCCCATCGATTTGACCACGATATCCGTGAAGATCGGGCACCCAAGAGGTTAACCCCTCCATCATCTGGTATCAGCAGCTTTTGGTTGCCACAGATTTCTCATCGATTTGGTCTTTTCCCCATAAATTCGAAAATTCCACCAAAAATAGCCCCAATTCGTGTTTTGGATCGATCTGTGATTTGAGTGCGTTTTGGTAGGTTTTGATCCATGGATTACTTGCTAAACTTGTTGATCTACCTTCCTTTGCATTCCCATAGCCTAATTCCTTGATTTCCCCCATCGATTTGGTGTTTTTCTTGAAGATTTTCTGCCCAAATCGCCCCAAAATCGCGAAAACGCGTCAAATATGGGCGTCCCAGGACCAACCGGTACTACCGGACTCAAAACCCGGTACTACCGCAACTCCCCGGTACCTAAACGGTACTACCGGGCCTTCGTACAACCGGTACTACCGCTCAAAAACCCGGTACTACCGCCCGCTCGTTTCGAAGAGGAGAAGGATCTCTACATCATCATCCACGTTGTTCATGCTATCTACTCCATCCAAATTCCGTGAGCAAGGCGGAATCCAACAATAAAGGGTGAAGATCGTCGACGAAAGGTATAAACATTCCGCGACTTCTCCCCACTTGCATTCCTTTGTGAACCCCACTATCTTTGCGAGCAACAAACACCTATTGAGACTAGTTCCTCTTATGATTGCTTGGGCTATGCACATTTGATACCTTGTAGATTCCGAGCAAATATTGTGAGCGCTATCTCATATAGTTATCTTGTATAGTTGTTGGCACAAGGAAGAGGCAAGTGAAAAATAGAAAGAAAAAGAGAAAAATAGAAAGAAAAAAAATAGAAAAAAGAAGAAAAGAAAAAGAAAGAGATATACATGTGCTCATAGAATAGGAAGCGCAAGCTCGATGAACATCATATAGGTGGTACTTTTGTGCATATCTTGTGGCCCACCAATTTTGTGCAATCGAACTAGCGTCTCTCCTTGTACTTGTGTGACACGAGCTTATAGTCTTCGCTAGGTAATCATTTGGTTCTTAGCTCACTTTCTCCGTCGCACAAGTCCTATTTATCCCACCGTGTGTGTTTCCTTGTACATATTTCCTATCTTGTGGATTAACTTGTTTGCTTTGTGATCATTGTGGTTCTTTACTGCCATTACAACATCTTGATTTCGGATTGGTTCTTGACATGCCACTTTCCATACATATCCACCATAGGCCTTGTGTGTGTGTGTGTTTTTTGGTTCGTAGTTGGTTTTGGTGTTCCGCGTGAACTTCACTTTGCTTGGTTTATTGCTCTCAAGTGTGTCCACTTGTACGATACGATCTTCCAAGGTAAAGTAAGGTTTGACGTTGTATCCCTAACTCCCACTACCACTTCCATATACACCGCTTGGTCTTGTGCATCATGTCTAGGGACTCCGGAACCGAGGATGATATCTATGAAGAATCCATGATGAGCCACCATGACTAAGACTCCACAAGTATAGAGGACATGACAGAGCACAACACCGACAATGGCTCCGCATGCTTTGAGGACCCGGAGCACTACACCTACGACGACTCCACATGCATGGAAGACATGGAGCTCTACGTCGACAATGGCTCCTCATGCATGGAGACTATGGAGCACTACACCGAGAATGGCTCCATATGCTTGGGTGATATGGAGTACTACACCAACAATTACTCCCCAAGCATGGATGACTTCGAGTGCGACATCGACGACGCCTCGCCAAGCATGGAGGACACGGAGAACTTCATCGAGTTTGATGGCTTCTCCACGAGCCATGAAGAATTCCTCCACCGCATGGAGATGGAAGCCTACTACGCCAAGCAAGAGGAGGCGCATCATCAAGATTCCATGACCTTCAAGGCCAAGCGTGCCACACCAAAGGGCACCACCTACTTCGATGATCCACCTCCAAGGCGACATGTGCCACCACGTAGATGGCGTCAAGCGCCACCATCTCCAAGGCACCAAGCTCCATCATCTCCAAGGCGTCAAGCTCCACCATCTCCAAGGCGCCAAGCTTCATCACCGCCAAGGCGCCAAGCTCCAACTCCTATCCAAACAAGAGTGGCGTCCAAACATCATATACATCAAGAGGCGCCAAGAAACAAGAATCTGCATCGACAAACATCCTCTCATGAGCATCGCCACCATAAAGAGGATACAAGAAATCGTCTAAGGCATCTTCGCCACCAAGACGAAGAATTAAAGATGAGCACCAACCATAATGCTCAAGCAAGCTCAAGAAGGCACCACAAGCACAAGAAGAGTGCCAAGGCAAGTGATCATCGTCGCGAGTGTCATGTGGGCGACCAAGTGCGCCACCTACATCAACCATCGGCAAGGCACGCCAATGACCTCCGTCGACACCATCATAGGGCACCTTCAACTACTCGTGTCACCACCACAATGGCACCAAGAGCAAGCCTTCCTCCACGCCATCAAGCTTCAATGCCTACGCTTGACTTCCACAACCTCTCCAACAAGGAAAATGTAGACCTCTACTTCGCCAAGTTGGATAGCATGAGCCTACCTCCACCACTACTACGAGATGGCCACAAGACGGTCGAGTATGGGATTTTCCCTTCGACCATGGAGGAGAGCGATGATGCCCACCTTATGGCATCCAACCTTGAAGGCCACAAGGTCAAGAATGGTGAGCATGGGATTTTCCCTTCACCAAAGGAGGCGCATGGAGTTGAGGAAACCGAGCCTATCCCCATATGCTTGAGTGATGATGTGGTACCAATCCCATGTGAGTATGAGAGCCACTTAGCCCACTTGAGTGAGAACAAGAGTGACATGAGTGACTCCACCTTATGTGAGATTGAGTGCTTCCACTTGGAGGGCATGAGCGATACTCCTAGTGAGTTGAGAGTGGTAGTTGATAGGTCAAGTGAGACCATTTCGAATTCTAACAACTTACCCTCTACCTCTAGTGTGTTCACTTGTGTTGTGCTAGGTTCCATGGAGGAAGACGCCCGATGCTATGAAGCAATGATGCCTCGAATGGAGAAGATGTACATGGTGCACGAAGATGATGCGACGCCATGGACACATCAAGAAGATGAAGTCGTCCACAAGGAGGCCACTACTTCCACAACACCCACTTCATATGAGAGGTATGAACAAGGTAACAATAAGGGTGTTGATGATGCCATGATCCCACTAGTGGACATGATGAATTGTGAGGATATGCATGCTATGGATGATACTTGTGACATTACATATGATTCATCCACTTTCCCATGTGATGATTTGCCTTTGCATAATATTGATCATGTGGAATTGTTTGATTGCGATATCATTGCCATAAACATGCCATGCTATGCATCTTGTGTGTATCCTCCAATTGCTTCGGACTTGCCTTATCATGCTAGTCATTCAATATCTCCCGTTGCTTGCGATAAGATGAATGCTTGCTATTTCACTTGTTTTGCTTGCAACAATGTTGATCATATGCGTTATAATGAGATGGCCCCCATAGCTTTCTCAATTTTTGGAGATTTTGATGATGGCCATGATAAGCATGTTCCCCACTTGCATACTCACCATGCATCTATTTCATACTTGAATGACATTAATGGTGATGTGCACAAGAAGAGATACGTCATGATGGATGATGTGTATCTCTACCATGCACACACATTCTTCCTTTTGTGTATGATGTGTGTAGGTAACCGCACGAGAATGTCAACCTCGGTTGAGCACGAGTTGACAAAAAGAGCTCTAGAGAGCATCCCACAAGTGAGTTCAAGATCGAACCCAGCTCTGATACCTTTTGCATGCTTTGCATCTTTCATGTTGGCAAATTGCTCTTTCCTATGGTTTGATTGCAAGCATGTTAATGGTATTATCTCCCCTCGTGACATTCATGTTTCTTCGCATTTAGATAATGATGCTTTGTGTGTTGCAACAAAAATGTTGAACATTTTCTCTTTCCGATGTTTTGTGTGCAACCACAATTCCATTAAGAGCATGTATTGTCATGAGAGCTTCCAAGAATCTCGTCTTGTTGTTGCAACAAACATAAGGACCACTTGCTCTTTCATTTGGTTTGTTTGCAAACATAATACGTTTGTTTTGGATATGCTTCCTTGTGTGTTTTTGCCAAATTCTCCTATTCTTGCATCAAAGATGTTGTTTGAAATTTGGATCCAATGCTTTGAATGCCCCACTTCTATGTTATATGGAGTTTTTGAGTTTCCACATTTGGATGATGTTCAAACGATTTCCATGCACATTGACCTTGCATATGCATCCCGTTTTCTATACTTGAGTTGTGCTAATCGTGTTGTGAACAAGAATGGACATGCCACAAATGACAGGCTCCTCTATCACACACAAACATATGTTGCTTGGTATTTGTTGTATGAAGGTACAAATGCATACACGTCAACCTCTATGGACTATATGTTGACAAGAAGAACCGAAGAGAGTTACCTATGGCTACCCTTCATCGAGCTATCTCTACAAGCTAAGGTGACTTCCTTCTACTTGAGGACTCATGCTATAATGTTCATGAATTGGCTACGCTTTGAGTGTTGCTTCGCTTTTATCGCGACCTTTGTAGGCTTCATGGAAGGTGAAGGAACATTGAAGTGTTGTCAAGTCAATCTTCCCGAGGATGACTATATGGTGAACCCCAGGATCAAGGATGTCCTTCGACCTCTTCTACTTCGTGATGAACATGGAGAGTCGAGGACGTCTCTTTTTGAAGGGAGGGGAGATGATGCAGCCCGACCTACGGTCGTTACTACATCAAGGTCTCCAACTTACGCCAAGTCGCCATGGACTCCAAAGGTGAATCCGTTCCTCTATGCAAGCTCACTTCCTACCCTATTGAATGGTATGCTACTTCATACTCCGTCACATATGCATGATAGGTTCACACCGACCAGTACGGAGGCAAGGGAGGAAGCCCGGAACATCAAGCCCGACAAGACGGAGGCTTGGAAGAAGACAGGTCGGCAGCTGCCAGGTCCAAGCGGTACTACCGGTTGTCGGAACCGGTACTACCGGTCAGCGGTACTACCGCCCCCTTCTACCGCTCGCTACTGACGGCTCCAACGGATGCTCCAAGACCGCAAGCGGTACTACCGGTCCCAGAGCGGTACTACCGGTGATGACCGGTACTACCGGTCCTAAGTCCAGTACTACCGGTCATGTCTCCCTGCGCGCACCTGTTGGGCCACAACCCATGTATTCCCCTTACTTACCTATTCGCCTAGTTTATCCCCAAACTACCCTTGTTTATGTGGTTGGCCTATAAATAGAGCCCCCACCCCTCATGTATCCCAGAGGCATAGATGATAGACTAAAGACAACCCCCTTGTGTGGAATCTCTAGTTTTGCCTCATCCCCTTTACCAAGGGGACCGACTATCGTCACCAACCTCGATTGGACTTTGCATCACGCATCCATCGTTGAACAAGGCCTTGGAGTTCGGTGTCTCGTCTCCAAGTTGTCAAGACCCTCCCGAAGGTGTTCTTCCCTCTCCGATGTGGATTTGAGGGAGCACGTTGACCGATCATTCCTTGCAAGGATTCTATCGGACCGGTGGCCGCCGTTCGGGAGCAATTGGCCTTGTATCGTGTGAGTTTTGCGTGTGTTCATCGTGTTCTTTGCTAGGTGTGTGTCCGCTTCCGCTACCTTCTCCCTTTCCCCTCGCTTTCCCATCGATTTGACCACGAGATCCGTGAAGATCGGGCACCCAAGAGGTTAACCCCTCCATCAATAGGAAGATAAAACAAGAGTAACTTCAAAACTTTCAGAACATAGAGAGGTGTTTCAGTACCATGAAAAAATCTACAACCATACTTTACTCTCTCATAATAATTTTCAGTAGCATCATGAATAAACTCAACAATATAGCTATCACATAAAGCATGCTTTTCATGAGCTACAAACACATAATTTCTATCAAGCTCAAAAATAGTGGAATTAAAACCTTCACAGGTTTTACCCAAAGTAGATATTTCAAAAGGATCCATAGGAACATAACATTCATCCTCCCTTGGTAAGCATGGGGGACAATCAAATAATGTAAGGGATAAAGAGATACTCTCATTAGAAGGTAGGCATGGGTAGATAATCCATTATTCCTCCTTTTGTTCATCACTCTCCCCCTCTTTTTCATCTAATGAGCTTCCAGTTTCAACAATTTCTTCTTCCATAGGCTCCTGCAAGGCATTAGTATCTTCCATTTGTGGAAAGAATCTATTAAAATATTCAAGAATATAACCATTTGCTTCCTTGTAATTGTCAAATCAAAATTTAAGTATCTCATAAACCTCATTTTCATAAGGTGCATCATCAGTATTTTCAAACAAACTAGCAAGTTCAAATGCACCCTTGAAGGCAATGAATTCTTCAATCTGTTCCACATCATAAAAGTCATAATTTCCTTTAACATAAGAAGATATGGTAACATTATCATTATACTCACATTGAAAAGGTAGGTGTTTATACCTCCTGCAGCGACAAGATTTATCAAAGCAATAAGTAACATTATAAGTAGAGCACACGTCTCTAGCAATAGTATTCAACTTATCAATTTGTTCTCATAAGTGTTTCGTTTTTTGTGACAAACGGTGTTCCTTATAATAATACTTTTGTTCTTCCGTGAACCCACCTTGCCAATAAGAACTAGTTTCAAAGAAACCATCCATTGATAGTAAGCATGACCAAGCAAGGCAATAACACACCAGCAACTAGAGTAGGAACTATTTTTGTGTGTTTTTGAATAAGGCAAGCAAACCAAACTAGACTAATTTTTTTGGTTTTTTTGGAAAGAGGCAAACAAAAGCAAACAAAAGAAACAAGCAAACTAAAAAAAAGTAAAGAGAAAGGAAGTGAAGGACTCCCCTAGTGAAGACGTCCTTAGCCTCCCCGGCAACGGCGTCCGAAAAAGCTTGATGGCGCCCAACACTTGTCGTGGGACGCTTCGTTGGAAACCCCAAGAGCAAGGTATGAAGTAGCACATCAACAAGTTTCCCTCAATAAGAAACCGAGGTTATCGAACCAGTAGGAGAAAGGAAACGTCACACAGGTGTTTCTAACAACGCGGAGACCTGCACAACACAAACTCAAGACTTTGCCCCAATGAATCAGTGAGGTTGTCAAGCTCACCTGTTTGTTGTAACAAAGGATTAAACGTATGGTGTGGAAGGTAATGGTTTGCAGCAAGTAAACAAGTAACAGTGAAAGATGTGTCAATGGTAAAGATTGGACCGGGGTCCATAGTTCACTAGAGGTGCTCTTCTTAGATAAACAACATGGTATGAAGGATAAACAAATTACAACAGGACAATTGACAGGAACTGAGCAACGCATTGTTGGCATAACAATGCAATTACTAGTCAGAAAAATCCTATGAGATTCGATTGGGCAATACAATAAGATACATAGACCGCCATCCAACTGCATCTATGACTAGAAGTCCACCTTCAGGTTATCATCCGAACCCCCTCCAGTATTAAGTTGCAAGCAACAGACAACTGCTTTAAACAAAGTTTGTAAGATAAACAGTCCACATGTTCCATGAACAAGAGACCGTTGTTTTCTCCCTAGTAGCAACAACACATCTACAACCGAAGAGATTATTATCACTTCCCTTATAAACTAGAGGCATGAACCCACTATCGAGCATAAATACCCCCTCTTGGAGTCACTAGCAACTACTTGGCCAAGATAGCTACTAACAACGAAGAGCATGCAAGATCACAAATAACACAGACATGATAGAGTCATAAAGACAAAACCATTAATCAAACCAACATAATAATCTCAATATCCATCGAATCCCCGCAAACACAACATGCATGATTACAAATAGATTAGATCTTGATCATGAACGGAGCTCACAAGATCTATACATGAAAGCACAAAGGACGAGATACAACCATCTAGCTACTACATGGACCCATAGTCCAAGGTGGAACTACTCACGCATCATACCAGAGAAAAGGCCTCCGGGATGATCTCCCCTCCGGCAGGGTGCCGGGAAGAACTTCAGATCTCCCCGATCTAGGGACGATGGTGGCGGTGGATATAGACGGTTTCATGGATATTTGATCGGGTACTCAGGGTTTCTACATCAGGGGCTTCTTATAGGCGAAGGGGGAGGCCGAGGAGGCGGCCAGAGTAGCCAAACCCTAGCCAGGCGCGGGGCTAGGCCCACCCACGCCTAGGGTGGGTCTGTTCCCCCTGGCTGGCCCCTCCAGCTCCCCTCTGAACTTCTTGTTCCCCATGGGAAGTAATTGACTTTGACGTTTGTCCCGTCCAATTTCGAGAATATTTCTTTACTAACTTTTCTGAAACCAAAAACAGCAGAAAACAGGCATCTGGCACTGTTGCAACTTGTTAGTAGGTTAGTACCAGAAAACATGTAAAAAGCACCTCAAAGTGTGGACAAGTAAAGCAAAGTAGATACTAAACAAGCATGGAACAACAAAAGATTTAGATACATTTCTGATGTATCAGCCTCGGCCTTGAAACAAGCGAGGCGTCTCCCTAAGGATGGAAATGGGCAGGGTATGAGCAGGGTAGAGCAATACCATAACCATACCTATGTAGTTAATGAGTAAAAAAGTTTACCCATACCCGCACCCGTGGGTATAAAACTTACCCATGCCCATACCCGTAGGGTATCCATACCCATTGGGTATCCATACCCATTGGGTACCCGGTGGGTAGATCCAATAGTACACAAGTTATTCACAATTTTATGTTTAACAATAACATATTTGAAAAAATATATACTATTACCTCTACTTAATAGTAGGTAGACAAGTACATGAAAGTATAGAAGTTTAGAATTCACAATCGCATACTTGTCCCTAGGCTTCTCAGTCACATAGGTTGACACACTACTGATAAGTTTGACATGTCAGTTTAAATGTCCAGGGTATGGATATACCCATGGGTACAAGTCTATACCCATGTTCGTACCCTTAACGGGTAGGGTATGGGTATTACCCGTGGGTATAAAAGTGTGCTCATACCCTGCCCACGCGGGTATGGTACCCGTGGGTACCCGTACCCATGGGTAAAATTGTCATCCTTACGTCTCCCACAACGACATGGGCGGGACGTCGTCGAGGGACGCCTGCACCGCTGTCCTCCATCTCGATGTGTCTTCGGGGGTCCTCCGGCGCTTTCACTTTGAGGGTGCTCCGGAAGTACTCCGTCGGAGGCGACCAGTGCGGCGGCTGTGGTGGCGGTTGGCTCAACGAGGACATGCCGACACCTTGCTCCCTCTTCGGCCTGACGAGGCGAAGGCTGCAACGCTCGTTGATGACGATGTTGCCGGAGCGCGCCCGCGTGCAAGGTGGCGAGCGACATCGCGGCTCCTTGAGCTCGTCTTGGGTGAGCCGAGCCGCAAAGCGTGGCATCCATGAGCCTCCCGACTGCAAAAGATCAGCGGCGGAGGCGGCGGGTAGGCGAGTTGCAGCATGTTGAAGGCCTCAATATGGGCGAGGAATACCTCGAGCATGCGGCCATGCGCCCCCCACCACAGAGTCTAGCCGGCAGAGTTCTTCCTCGCCGATCGGGGGGCTCGTCCTTCGTAGGCGGCGAGCTCTAGGTCTCATCGTTCGGTGAAGTACGCGATCCACACCTGGTGGTTGCCGGTGTCCTAGACTGGGTCGGCACGCTGCTCGTCGATGAGCTCGCCCGAGTCACCTCCTGGTTGCGGGTGAGCAGCTCTTGGACGACGGGGACGGGAGGCACCGACATGCTGTCGGTGTTGAGCCTTCACGTCGACGGGCACGAAAAGTCCGGCGACACCGGATAGCCGGGCGAGTAGAGGAGGCGTGCCTCCTACTGCTAAAGCCAGAGGTGGCCAAAGCCATTGGCCGTCGGGATATCACTCGGCCATCTTTGTGCGCTCCAATGGGGTTCGGGTGGTTGCTAAGGTTCGAGCGGTGTGTGAGCTCGCCGGGGAAATGGGGAGGGGATTTATAGGGTTAGGATTGAGCGGAAGGGGTGTAGAAGGCGAGCCGTGTGGGTGGGAAACTGGCGGTGATGCGCCATTAATTCGCCACGTGACGATTGGAGGCGACGGCTCGCCTCCAAATCTGGCCTGCACACAGGTCATTAGTACGGCGCGGAAGACAAGAATAAGGAGGACAGCCGTTCGGCTCAATGATGGGACGGATCTTGTCGGTCAAAATTTGAGCGCGTGATTTTTCTTTCGTCGATGCCCGCAGGTCGATACCCAATGCACTGGTTCGGCCTAGAAACGCCAGCCAAAACTTCGGCCCAAACCGACGCAAATTTGGCTCATGGGGCCGACTAGAAAGAAAAATTCCGCTGGCATAAAATAGACCCTCTGGGGCTGTTGGGCCTGGCTGAAGATGCTCTAATAAATGCCTGGTACGTGGGCCATGCCCTCATCGTGTTTTTTTACGTGCCCTCATCGTGTTTGGAGGGATGGGGGGAGAGCGAGCGAAAGAAACGACGATCTATTTCCTGACAATAGTACATGGGCGTCTTTATGTGGAGACAGGTTGGTAGAGATCGCAGGAGCATCAACCTTTCTCCCTGTCTCCTTTTCGATCGGCATCCTGGTACGCTGCTAAGTTATGCCGACGATGCTCGCATTGATTGCAAGATTGAGATATGCTCTACTAGTAGTAGTACGTCTCACGCACGGGGACGCCACTTTTGTTTTAGGTCCGCATGCGCGTGACTGGCTTGTTCGAGCGACGGTGCCATGAAAGGCTACGCACCTTGAACGTGTGAGACCAACTCATTTGTGTCTTGACCCGGAAGCCGAGCTGAGCTCCTCGACTAACACTTGAGCTAGCTAGGACGCCCCCACCCTGCTACTCCCCGTACGTGCGGCATTCGTCGTCCACTGGTTTTACCTTTAGCCGGAACGGTCGCCGGCTGATCATCCGCGGCCGGCCCGGCCGGGGATGACCACCCGTCCGTCGCTCTTGTCGGGTACTACCAGTGTAGGGACAACCTATCGTAATCCGCTACAAAGCACACGCGCACTCTATCCAACGGTAGGTAAACCATGCGAATCGTACGTGATGAAGAAACCCGTCTCACTCTCTCTTATTTTTAGGGATGCCCCCTGTCCGTCTCTTCCTTTCCTCCCCGATCGACGTCGCGCGGCGGAGATCTCCCTATCGTCTCTGGCCGAGAGCTGTATCGTGTGGGGGAGAGAGAGAGAGTACGTACGTACGAACATACGTATGTCGGCAATCTCGTCGCACTGTTGCTTTCGTGATAAATGCTACCGCCACGATCATTCGCCGAGCCACGGGTACGCATGGCACCCGCCGGGTTCGGGGCCGGGTTTGGCCCCCATACCCGTACCCGCCTCTCCTCCCCGCCATCGCGACCCGTCCCCGTACCCGCCGGCGGGTCCAAAACTCAACCATACCCACGACCCGCCGGGTTTGCGGTACCCGACGGGTACCCGGCAAGATGCACTGACGACGATGGGATCTCAGGCTTCGGCGGCTGCTCTCCAGGCATCAGCGTCGGTGAAGGCTCAGACGAGCTCCTCACATTGATCTCGAGGGTCCCAACCTCCATGGAAAAGGTGTTGCGGCGACGATGTGTAGGGAGGCGAGCTGGCGACGCAAGGAGGTGCAGCGGTGGAGGGATTGAGCGGCGGCGTCGCAAGAAGGTGCAACGTGGAGGGATTGTGCGGCGACCGACGCAAGGACGTGCAGCGGTGGAGGGATTGAGCGGCGGTGGCACAGAGAGGTGCATCGGCAGATGGATTGAGTTGCGACGACACATGAGGAAGGTGAGGGCATGCGACAGTTCACCTGCGAGGAGATAAGAGGGGTAGGTGGGGTTTGCATCGTGTCGCGTCCGTGCGTGTGGGGATGTGGGGCGTTGGAAATTAGGGTTAGGATGGGTGTTAGAGTTAGGATTAATTGATTTGCCGGGTCCACGGGTCTATGGGTACGGGTTTGCCACCCCCAGACCCGCCCCCGCTAGACCCGCGGGTCTAAGTTTTTACCGCTAACCACCCTGCGGTTTTTTTCTTTATCAAACCCTCCCCATTTAAGACGGGTACCCGTCGGGTTTGCGGGTTTCAGGTATCCATTGCCATCCGGAGCTCCAGGGGTACGTGGGTCCATAGGCCGCGCGGCGTGGCGCCGGAGCCGTTCCTGCGTGTATCGGATCTCACCTAGCTACTGTACGTCTGGAAGTGTCCCGTTCTTCCCGTAGCGTTTTTACTCTCCTCATCTTACTTCGCACCGCTCTCACTGCACCTGCGTGTATCGAGATCAGTTCAAAAAAAAAAGTGATTAGTTTTGGGTGGCACGTACCCGTCGGTACTCATCATCATGTAATTCGGACCTTGGGAATAATCTACGAACTGTATGCGTCAGCTGCCCTCTAGGGTACACACACACTCTCGCCACTCGGGGCAGCTGTAAGAAGAGCTAGCTTTGTCACGTACCACGACAATGAATGCGCTCAACAAAATAAATCGCCATCGCTACTTCCGTGCTCCTGCCTGCCAAGGAGGGACCAGATCGAGATTGGCGTACATGCATGCATGCATGTATGCGCAATGGGGACGCTTCTGGCTTTTGAGATGCCCTCAGTGCATGGTCAGTCTCGCCGCTACCGTGGTACTACTGTTGGTGGTACACCATGAATGTTGACCCCAATACTCTCTCCGATTTATAATTCTAGTCATGGTTTTAGTTCAACCCATGAAGTAGCTGCCGTGCTTACCAGGAAACCGTACAGTGCAACCCCATGCATGGATCGATGGACCTGCTTTCAAGCGAATCTGGTAGTAGGAGTATATCTTTTGCACATAAATGAGGATCCTTAGCCACGCCTCCCCTCCCCGGCGACACAGGAAACCCTAGCCCCTGCCGACTCTTCCCCACTACCCTCCCTTCCCCGCCTCACGTCATCGCCGAAGGGGCTTCTAGCAAAGGCGCTCGCCCTAGGGAAGGCGGCGACGGGATCCCTCTCCCTTGCTAGCGTTGCGGCGTGGGCCGTGTCCATCGGGAGCACGGCGTGTTGTGGGAGACGACGACTATGGGGTGGAGGTCTGTGGTGGGTGCTCATGACGGAGCGCGTGGCGGCACGTCGGTCGGGTTCCTGACCCCTTGCGGCCTAGGCGACGGCTAACTTGTTCCGCCCTTGTGGATCTACACCGTTGTTGTCCCGATCGACGTGCTCGTGGTTGTGGCGGCCCAGGGTCCCCCTGATCCTCTGTCGGGCTGGCCTATGGATGTGGCGCAGATCGGGCGGTCAGTCCCGCTGGGAGCTGGATGGTGGCGTGGGCGCTGCTTTCTGAATAATGGTGATTTATCCCACTTCTCTTTGTGCGCTAGGTCGTTGATCTGCTTGATGTAGACCTCCTCGATCTGGCTGCCGCCGCGTTCCAATCTTCTGGTCCGAGATCTCCCCAGTTTGGCGCATGGCGCTACTGAATATCTAGATCATAATTGATCCGGTCGTGCAAGCCCTTATCTTCATCTAATGAAGCTACTTAAGGGTGTGGCACGGAGCTTCTCTTTCTTGTCGGTATCATGGGACATGTCTAAGTATAAATTTCCATAGTATCAACTGGGTGGAGAAGGACATGATGGCTATGATTGGAGGTTTGGAAGTTACATCGGAGAGGTGTATCGGCTGCATCGAAGATTATGCATCACATGATTTACTGTGTGTCGGGTGTTGGGTGACGCGCAACAACGGACTCAGCAAGAGGGGGTGGAAGCATAGGAGGGCTACGTTTTTAGTGTTGCTCTTCGAGTACCGAGTCACGAACTTTAGGATGAAAATCCAAGGTCTGGTCTTTATTAGTTGTACATGACAATGACCTTGCTAAAGGCATTGTTTTGTAAACTCGGACTTTCTCTAAGGTGAAAACCCGAGATATTCGATCAGGAGACGACAATGCTAGTGCATTGTTTCCTTCCTGGAGGTGTTGCTTTTGGGGAGTCACTTTTGTAGTTCAGATGTTGTCTTCGGTGGTGGTTAGAGTGCTACTGTTACGAGTGTTTCATCATCGCGACATGTTCTTTATTTTTATTTTTATTTTTTCTTGATTGTGCGCATCCTCGTTGGTGCAGAGGCCAGTTAAAATTGGTATCTTCGCGATATTAATATATTTTAATTACCGAAAGTAGTAACAAGGATCAGTCGACTCTTATAATATATCTTTTACAAGCAACGATGACCAGTCAGACAACATCCGTTTGGAGCAGGAGCTCAAAGTACCCAATATTTTGAACCTTTTAAATTTCGAAATCAATGTTTGAAAATACCAGGATGTAGTCAATGAGTATTCTACGTGTGTGCAAATTTTTGATACAAATCAGGATTTTCTCGTCAGTATACAGTGGGGTCAATAAAGTGGAGATTTTGTATAATTTTTGTGAGTCAATGCATTTTGTTTTAAAAATTCGCACGCTGATATAATACAACACAGACTATATCCACATATTTTCCAGAATCTTTTAAAACTTTGAAATAAACCAAAGTTTCAAAATGTTGAAAAAAATACTGTACCAAAGGGCTACCTGTTGCTCGTGGATTTCTGGGATTAGTTCTTTACTTTCATAAATCAAACAATCTCACACAATTTATGTATACTCAAACGTACTCCCTCCGTTCAGCTTGGGATGAGGTGCATGGTAGAACAACATTCGAGGTAAAACAGTGGGTAGTGTACATAGTGCCAAATATTTTCAGTGGAACACCACCACCATATATACGAATTAGATTCCTCCACTGATGCGGTCGACGCACGGCGGATTCCCTTCGTTTTGGATGCGATCTGTAGAGAGAGAGAGTGAGAGAGAGAGAGAGCAGGTGCTGCGCGCGCTCGTGGTGTACACGCGAGATGAGGCAGCTGGGCGGTACAGAATTTCCATGGGCCACCCGAGGTGGGTGACGACGTAGGATGCGCACATAAAGGGCACGGGCGGCTTTGGCGTTTGGCACGGGAATATAGCTAGCGAAAACGATGGCGCTAGCTAGCTGTGCATGCGGCTGGCTCTCCTGCCCCGGCTAGCGTAATGGTGACGCGTTCCGTGACTGTGAAATTAGAGCCTGCTGCTAGAGTATAGTATGCTGGAGTTCCTTGCTCCCATAATCCCATGGGACGAAACAGTCGGAGTTTTTTTTTTTTTTTTGGCTCTTCGGTAGCCCGTCTTAATATAGGACCATTTGGTTTGACTATACTCGGAGTATAGTATGACTTAATATAGGACAAAACAAATTGACGTGAGGCGAAATCTAAAAATTATATAAAGACCAAAATAGCCCGAAAAAAGTAATACTACTCCCTCCGTTTCAGAATAGATGTCTTAGGTTTTTCAAATTTTAAATAATTTTATATACTAAATAGTGTCTAGATCAAATTTTGACAAATTTAAGACATCTGTTTTAGGACGGAGAGTGTACTATATACAATCCTAACTTTATCATTTGATTCAATAGAAATAAACTTTCTAAAATTTAAGTAGAGAATACCAATAGTGAAGCTTTATTGACGTATAGAAGTCGCAAGCGATGGCAAAGCTATACTACCATTTTTTTTTAAAATCTTCCATATTTTTATCGGTCAAGACTTTTGAATATCTCTTGATTGATGCCGCACATCTCAAGTCCTCAAGATGCCATCGCAGGCATCTTGTTGCGCAACTCGGTCTTCATGATCTTTGTCGCCGGAAATTCTTGTTTGGCTATTGTTGTCGCCACCAGTAAAAGCAATGCCATCTAAACGATGCGATGAACTCCAAATAAAATTACATGCTATCAAATATCAAGACAATCTCTGAAGTATTCAATTCTCCACATATGAATAATAGCTCAAGATTATCTCGTATATGCTCATGATCATAATAAGATAAATTCCCATGATAAATATCTATAAGATGGGCGGTTCTATTCATATTGAACGCAAAAAAAATGAGTCTCTCGAGTTTAAACAAGAGAAGATCTAAATCAACTCTAAAGATACCTCATCAGAGCGTTTGTCAAAATCACTGGCAATAAAATAATCAATGATGACATGGTGTATTCCTCCTTTTCTTGCTTTTCCCTTATTTTATTACCGTTTCATCCATACTTAGAATTGTGATGTTATTTTCTCCACAAATAGACATCACATCCTTAACCAAAGACATCGACTAAACTAGAACATTTATAATGTTAGATGAATGAAATATACGAACACAAAGTAGAACAATAAAGCGGAGCTGCGAATATCCGGTCAATATCCAACAAGTGATCCACCGGTGTGGTGTAAATCTGTTTTGCATGTGGGTGCCTAGATTTGCATCATTGTACATGCATTGTACTCCTAATAAGAAACGTAGTAGGCACAGCACTTCCCAACCATACCTATAGTTGGTTTCAGCCGCACCCCATAGATTTCACCACACCTAGGACATTGTTTATGATTAAGAATTAGATATTGGAAAGAGGAAGAGTTGATTTCCAACTAGATTAGAGCTAGTCCATTTTTCAGTTCGCAATCAGTGTTTTCTAAAACAAGCATAACTTTACTATACGGAGTCCTTCTTGACTAGCAATTCAAATTGTTCAAAAGAAACATGTATATCTAAATTATTAGCCAAAAAGCAAGGTGGGCGGCCGTCCCATCTTGCCCTACCGGAAGCTCTGGCCCTGACTCCGAAGTCTACGTGTATGCTTTTGTGTATATATTATATGTTTTTTTTTTTGGAATGATTAGGAGGACGTCTATGTGCGCCCCACGGAACAAAATTTCAAACCAAGGTGCGAATAGGGGTGTGTCTGTCTAGTGTAGGTGTGTACCTTAATACTACCTCTGTTTGGGATTATAAGTTTCGCGCGGATAACTAGGTTGTCAATTTGAACAACAAAATATACATATTATAATATAAAAATTATACCATTAGATACCTTAGAGATTATTTTTTTAATGATATAATTTTTATAATATATAAGTTATATTTTGTTGGTCAAATTAGCAATCTAGGTATACGCGTAGAACCTATAATCCCGAACAGAGGAGTACGTGTCATGCAGCTTCATTTCTGCCTATCAGTTATGTAAGGCTAGCTTCATGATGACATGTAGTACTAGCCAAGTATCCAATCTGCGAGTTCGCGTGCGTCCCCTCTTTTTTTCTTTGCTCGCGCGCGGAAGTTTCAGCCCTTGGTCGTTGCCTTGTTCACCCACACAATCATAAGGAATAATCCATCTAATCTCTGCGCGCGGTGCCTTTGATCCACGTCATTATGCACGATCCTTTATTCACCTTGTCTCTATGTACGTGTAGGTGTCCCATCGAAACCTGGCTTTAATGGTGGTCGGTAGGCCATTCTTTTCACATAGTACCACTATAGTAGAGTGGTACGCTCCAGGTCTATAGTGTTGTTGTACTACACAATGCTATTCTCCGTAAGAGAATGTGCTATCTACCATGTCGACTAGATTCGGCGGTGGAATGGAAAGGAGGCAAAATTTACAGTACGTTTAGGCTTTGGGACGTCGGTGTCCGGACTCTGTTACTACTGTTTGTTTGGAAAAGACAGGTAGTGTTGTGCATGTAAAGGCATCACCTATATATAAGGTGAACCTTTGCTATAAGATGTGACCCACATAGCTTATGAAAATAGCTACAATGTATAAGGTTAAGTTTATCATAAGTTGGGACCCACATGTCTGTTAAAAGTACACACAAACAAGAGATAGAGGAGAGAATAAAATAATTGTTTATTGCTTGTAGACAACCCATAAGCTTTTAGATCACCCTTAAGAAAAATCTCCTAAAATAAACCTCCACTATATATATAGATAACCTTATGGACTACTTTTTGGCTTGTGGATAGTCTTATAGACTACTCCCTCTGTTTGGGATTATAGGTCCTACACGCATAACTAGGTTGTTAATTTGACTAATAAAATATAACTTATGTATCACAAAAGTTATACCATTAGAAAATATAACCTCTAAAGTTTTTAATGATATAATTTTTATGCTATAATATTTATATTTTGCTGTTTAAATTAGCAATCTAGTTATCCGCGCGTGACTTATAATCCCAAACGGAGGGAGTACATAGTGGATGCCCTAATGGGGCATGTCATTTTTTACCCAGAGCGCATGGACGAGCGATGATCCTTAGCTGGGCACGTTTGGGTGTGTGTGGACAGGCTCGACCGACCGCGATTGCACTGTACGTATGCGGTGCGTACGTACTTGCATCGGATACCCGATACGGGTATGGAGTATTGCGCACCGTGTTGTGTCCACCCCCTATATACGTACACTTGTCGTACTACTAGTCATGCATGTGTCATCGATCGCATGATTACCCATTGATCTGCCTGTTTCGGTCTGTCTGTCTGGCTAGGAACATCTCCATCAGTGCTGCACTGAATTTTAGGCGCGAATATTTCACTCCAGTCGATGTACAGTGCTTGCGTCAGTGTCGAGAGGATGCACGCCTGCGGCCTGCCGACTGGCTGTTGCTGTTTCTTTTTCTTGCTGCATCCATGCAGGCTGTTGTTTAATTTTATCTGACTATGAGAAGCGTGCAAATCAGGCATCGGGATATTCTTTTTTACTCTGCTCTACGATCACGTCGCTCAGATATATACACGGTGGCGACAAGAAAATCTCCGTGGCTGTGGCCGGTCTTGCAGGCCGTGTGTATATGACGATGATGGCGAAGACGACGACGCCGTAGCTCCGTCTAGAGTACTACACAGGGAGTAGTATTTTGTGTACTGGGGTGGTTCGCGGATGACTGTCTGGTGGCGACCGCTTGTAAATGCGGCACCTACGTGGGAGACAACGTAGCCATTCAGGTGGTAGGGCGAGCTTGACGCACCTAACGTGGACACGTCAACAACGCCAGCCACCTCAACAAGCAGTAGTGCAGTGCAGCAGCACATGGCTAAATGTGTTTTTTCGAGGGAAAAAAAAAGCATAGTAAACCTGTCTACTCGCAGCAAAAAAGGAAAATGGAACGTGTGGCCTGCGGCCGGAGACTTTGTTGCGTTGCAGCCCTCGCAGATCGAAACCATCCAGACGCTTGCCCGCCGCCAGCGATAAAAGTAAAACGACGGAGTGCCCCGTTGGTCCATGGTCCGTACATGCGCGCTGGAGCCAGCCGCGCCAGCCCGTCTTCGCGCCGGCGGCCGCGCACCTGGTCCGCCCCCGCCTGTGCACGTACGGCATCAGCGGACTTTTCGCCTCGATCGGGACGATCTGGCCGATCCAGCTGCTTTGCTTTGCTTTGCTTGGATTGCTTTGGATTGCGCTGCCGCCTCCCGCGGCAAGGACAAGGAGGAGGAGGACCATCTCGACCGCGCTCAGACATGCGTCGCCGTAGGGCCGAGGCCGGCGGTGGTGCATGTACACGGGCACGGCCACAGCACGGCGGCAAACGACATTCACGCCACTCACCTACTCCATCCGAGTCCCCGACTCATCATAGTAACATAAATGCCACGCTACGGCCGGTCTTCTCATCCCCTCTCACTTTTGGCCATTCCGTCCAAGCAGCCCTACGCTTGCAGGTTTTGTCTACCACTGCTGCTAGCTGCTGGTGTCTTTAGCATGTTAGACTACTTAGTAGTAGATCTTGTGAATGAAGATATGAAATGGAAGTGATTAGTAGCTCGTACTAGTTGCGGTGCCCTCCTGTATCACCAGCCAAAACAACCACCATACAACAGGCAGTGGCAGTCAAGACTGAAGATTCCATGGCCCCGCCGCGAGGGCCCATTCTCTTTTCTGCACAATCATACCCCTCTGTCGCTCGTGGGCTGCATACGTTTGCTCCACGGCCCCATGAGGCCCACATTGTACGTGGAACTACGTAGAGCAAGCGTCATCTTTCTTTGGACGCGTCCAACAAAATATTGGGAAATCTCCTCTCACCCCCCACCCCAAATACTACAAATCTTGTTCGCAATGACAAGAATAATATATTTGTGGTAAAGTAGGAGAACACCCATTTATAATTCTGACGAGTGTCACTCCAAAGTGTTGCGAATGGAAATGAGGTCATTTGCCTCATGCTCACGGCTGTATTAGGATTGTGTTGATTACAGTTCACTCCAAATTGGGACGGTTCCACTAAGAAAATGGCTAATTTGGAGAAATGCCACCACCGATGCGGACTAGTTACATCTGTACCCCTGGACATACTTGACGCTGACTGTCATTATGTTGGGCTTACTTGCGGTATGTTTGACTTGTTTTTTACATGTGGGGATATCTCCTTTGCCCCGATGAAAACAAATAGATATGTTTTCTTCCGACACTGGAATCCATCGTACAACCCACTAGCCGAGACGAAAACAATTAGATTTCTATTCCTTCTGACGTGATGGTCCTATCACTTAGTCCTGTCAGCAGCAAGAAAATAACGGTTAACACAGCCTATCTCCGAGGCCTCACAAGCCCCGACGCGGCCGCTCTAGGCATGACAGACGACTATACAACTATGACAGTCACGTTTTGTTGATCTCGGTACCACGATACGATTGATTGTTCTCAATCGGCAACACGTGTCTATTGGTACAAGATAATTAGATCCATGGAAATAATGAGTTTGATCTCAGTTTAGAGCGAATGTGAAGACCGTAGTTTAGGTGTTTGTTGAATGAACTAGACGGGACATACGGGACCCAACACATGGCCGTGTCAACAAAGTTGAAAGAATGCTAAAAAATATTTATCCCCGAGCTCTCTCAAGCCTCGAAGTGGCCGCTCTAGGCGTGCCCAACGACTACACAGCCGTGTCCGGTCATGTTCTGGTGATCATATGGGTGAAAGGAATATGACCGAGAGTCAATAATAAAGTAATTATTATATTATTCCATATTTATGATAAATGTTTATTTCCCATTCTATAATTGTGTTAACCAGAAACGTTAATACATGTGTGTTTAACAAACAAAGAAAAGGTTCCTAATAATGCCTCTGATTACACTAGCTTGTTGATTAACAGATATCAAGGTTTCCTGATCACGAAAATTGAATATTGTTAATAACAAGGTCATGTTATTGGAGAATGATATGATGAACACTTACACCCATAGTAAGAATAACAATACGATCAAGTCTATCAAGTTGTATTACTATATCAAACTCATTCGAAGTAGTCTTAATCCTTAGACCATAAGATCATGTCAATCGCTAACACTAGAAGAGTACTTTGATTCCATCAAACGTCACATCATAATAGGGTGATTATAAAGATATTGTTGGGTACTTAGAAAGTATTAGTTGATGCTCGTGGATCAAGAGTGAGATTTGTCCATCCCGATGACAGAGAGATATACTCTAGGCCCTCTCGGTGATATGACATTGATAATATCTTGCAAGCAAGTGATTTGATCACAAGAAATGTTATATCACGGAACGAGTAAAGAGTACTTGTCGGTAACGAAATCGAACTAGGTATGGATGATACCAAATCATCAGATCTCAAACAAGTAATATATTGCAAGACAAAAGGAATTGACTGCAACGTTAATGTTTCGCACGATCACTAGATTCATCATTGAATAAGTGGGAGTCATTATGGATTTTTAGATCCCACTGATGATTATTAATCGGAGAGGTGTCTCGATCATGTCCATATTATTCACGAATCTTAGGGTGACACACTTAAGGTTTGCTGACGCGTGTGGAGTCCATATGGAACTCCGACTGAATTATTGGAAAACATAGGGTTGTTTTAAAAAAAACATAAAAAATATTTCAAAATATCGAAATAATACAAGGGGTAATTGTTAATGTTTGGTAATTGAATGAATCAACATATAATAAATAAACAAATAAATTATTAATTCCATAACTATGGTTTCATTGTTATGAATGACATGCGATTAAAAGGAGAATTAGAGAGGGGGTTGCCTACTCGATGGAGGAGGTTACCACCATGAAGGGAGGGGATGTGGCACCTCTAGGGGCTAGCACACCCCCTTAGGGGCTGCCCCTCCTCTCATATAAAAGGTGGCCACCTCTCCTCTCTTCCTTTACACACTTGATCCTCCTTCTTTTCCCTCCATTTTTGCTCAACCATTGCCATTGCTTAGCGAAGCTCTGCTGATGCGGCTCAGATAACTGTAGAGCTTCGTTGGGAAACCCCAAGGGAAAGGTATGATGAGTACATCAACAAGTTTTTCCCTCACTAAGAAACCAAGATTATCGAACCAGTAGGAGGAAGGAACCGACTCAAAGGTGTTGCTAGCAACTGGAAACCTGCACAACACAAACTCAAGACTTTGCTCCAACGAACAGTGAGGTTTTCAATCTCACTGGTTTGCTGAAAACAAAATATTAACTGTATGGTGTGGAAGGTAATAGTGGTTTGCAGAAAGTAAATAGTAATAGTGGAAGATGTATCAATGGTAAAGATTGGACCGGGGTCCATAGTTCACTAGAGGTGTTCTCCTTAAGATAAACAAACATTGCAATGCTAGGTAAACAAATTACAGCAGGGCAATTGACAGGACTGAGCAAGGCATAACAATACAATACTAGACAATCATGATCCTATTATATTCGACTGGGCAATACAACAAGATACATAGACCGCCATCCAACTGCATCTATGACTAGTAATCCACCTTCAGGTTATCATCTGAACCCCCCTCCAGTATTAAGTTGCAAGCAACGGATAACTGCTTCAAGCAAAGTGTGTAAGGTAAATAATACACTTGTTCCATGAACAAGAGACCGTTGTTTTCTCCCTAATAGCAACAACACATCTACAACCTTAGAGATTTCTGTCACTTCTCTTAGATTAAATAGAGGCATGAACCCACTATCAAGCATAAATACCCCCTCTTGGAGTCACTAGCATCTACTTGGCCAAGATTGAAGGGTTTCGCGGCATAGTAAATCAAAATTTTCTACGGATGCGAACAGAGGGAAAGCCAAGATCTAATCTAGGAGATGCAAACAACGAGAGAGATTGGATTAGATCTTCATACCCTTGAAGATTCGCACAGCGGAACGTTCGTCGGAACGTGGGTGATGTAGTCGTACTCGCTTCTCCTCCTCGCGATCCGATCCGATCTAGCACCACAAGTGGCGGTGCCTCCGTGAGATGCACACGTGCAACACCTCGACGTCTCCTCCTTCCTCGGACCAGCAAGTATGGTGGAGAGATAGATTGGATCTACAACACGACGGCGTGGTGTATATGGTGGAGAATTTCTGCAGTAGGGCTTCGCCTACAAAAAGTCGGGAGGGAGAGAGGAAAGCTAGCAAGGCGGCTAGGGTTTGGAGGAGAGGTGTAGGGGTTTGGTGCGCCCCCACCCCTCTTTATATAGAGGGGGGCGCAGCCCTAGCCCCTCCCCCAATCCCAAAGGATAAGGAGTGGGGGGCATGGACTCTCCCCTCTTCTAGAAACCCTATCTCTAGTTTAAACGATTTAAACTCTCTAGGATCGGCTAGGCCCTATGGGGCCTTGTGCCCCTGGCCCAATGCGGCCAGGACACTCCCTCATAGGCCCATGCCCCCTCCCGGAAGGTGGGGCCACGTTGGTCCCCTTCCGGAAGGTTCTAGAAGCTTCCGGTACAATACCGATTAACCCGGAACAATTCCGAACTCCAAAAACTGCACTGCCTTATATGAATCTTATTCTCCAGACCATTCCGGAACCTCTCGTCATGTCCCGGATCCCATCCGAGACTCCAAACAAAAATTCATAAACCAATTATCCAATCTATCCTAGCGTCAAGACACGTTAAGTGTGTGACCCTGCGGGTTCGAGAATATGCAGACATGATCTTCTATCAATAATCAACAACGGGGTCTGGGCACCCATATTGACTCCCACACATCCATCGATGATCATATTGGATGAACCACGATGCCAGGATTCAATCAATCCCATATATATATTCCCTTCGTCTCGCGATATTTTACTTGCCCGAGATTCGATCGTCGGTACCGTCATACCTAGTTCAATCTCGTTCACAGCAAGTACTTTACTCGTTCCGTAATACGATATCACTTTGTGATTAACTCCTTAACCACATGCTTGAAAGCGGTGTTGATATCGATTACCGAGTGGGCCCGAAGTATATCTCTCCGACTTGGGAGGGACAAATTCCATCTCGATACATACAACCCAACAGATACTTTCCGATCACCTGAGAGACACCTTTATGATCACCCTCTCATAGGATGACTTTTGATGACCTCAAAGCTTTCTTCCGATACCAGGGAGTTGTATTATCTCATGGTCTAAGGAATACAATATTTGACATAAGAAAAGCTTCGCAAAGACGAACACGATGACACGATCTAATTGCTTTGCTTAGTTTGGGTCTGTCCATCATATCATTCTCCAATGAAATGATCTCATTATCAATTGACAACTCATGTCTATGGTTAGGAAACCTTAACCATCATTGATCAATGAGCTAGTCCTTAGAGGCGTACCAGGGACACGGTGTTGTTCACAAACCACACAAGTATTAATGTTTCCGCTTAATACAATTCTAGCATAGAATATAAACTTTATCATTAACATGAATTATAATAATAACATCTTTATTATTGCCTCTAGGGCATAATTCCAACAGTCTCCCACTTGCACTAGAGTCAATATTCTAGTTTACATCTGGTAACAATCTCACACCCATGGCACTGAGGTGCTGATCATGTTTTACACGTGGAAGAGGTTTAGTCAATGGATCTGCGACATTCAGATCCGTATGTACTTTGCTAATCTTCAGATCTCCATCTGCTATATAATCTCGGATTATATGAAACTTGCGGTTGATATGCTTGGTCTTTGGATGATATCTTGGTTCCTTAGCGAGTGCTATGGCGCCAGTGTTGTCACACAATATCTCCAGTGGGTCCAATGCACTTGGAACCACGCCAACCTCAGTGATGAAGTTTCTGATCCAAACTCCTTCACTTGACGCTTCAGCAGCAGCCATGTATTCCGCTTCCACTGTAGATCCCGCGATCACGCTTTGCTTGCAGCTTCTCCAGCTCACAGCTCCTCCATTCAAAATATAAACGTATCCTGTCTGAGATTTGGAATCATCCTTGTCGGTGTCAAAACTAGCGTCGACGTAACCTTTTACGACAAGCTGTTCATCACCCCCATAGACTAAGAACATTTCTTTAGTCCTATTTAGGTACTTTAGGATGTTCTTCACGGCTGTCCAGTGTTCCACTCCTGGATCACTTTGATATCTGCTCGTCAAACTAAGAGCATTGGACACATCCGGTCTAGTACACATCATGGCATACATGATAGAACCTATGGCCGAGGCATAAGGCACTTTGCTCATAGCTTCCCTATCATTTACCGTAGCTGGACACTGAGCCTTGCTCAATATCTTACCTGACAACATAGGCACCGAACCTTTCTTTGCCTTATCCATTCTGAACCTTTTCAGAACTTTGTCTAGGTATGTACTCTGGCTTAAAGCTATCAGGCGTCTTTGTCTATCTCTATAGATCTTGATGCCCAATATATAAGCAGCTTCACCTAGGTCTTTCATTGAAAAACATTTGTTCAAATAACTCTTCACATCGTTAAGCATGTTGATGTCATTTCCGATAATCAATATGTCATCCACATATAGTACCAGAAACGTCACCGAGCTCCCACTCACTTTCTTATAGATACAAGCTTCGTAGCAATTTGGAACAAATCCAAAGCTCTTGATCACTTGATCAAAACGAAGGTTCCAACTCCGAGATGCTTGCTTCAGTCCATAAATGGAACGCTGAAGTTTGCATACTTTACTAGCATCCTTAGGATCGACAAAACCTTCGGGTTGCATCATATACAACTCTTCATCAATGTTGCCATTGAGGAAAGCAGTCTTGACATCCATCTGCCATATTTCATAATCATGAAACGCAGCAATTGCTAATAAAATCCGAATGGACTTAAACATTGCTACGGGAGAGAAAGTCTCATCGTAGTCAACACCTTGAACTTGTCGAAAACCTTTCGCGACAAGCCATGCTTTATAGACGGTAACATTACCATCCGCGTCCATTTTCTTCTTGAATATCCATTTGCACTCAACGGCCTTTCGGTCGCTAGGAGGGTCCACCAAAGTCCATACTTGGTTTTCGCTCATGGATCCCAATTCGGATTTCATGGCTTCTAGCCATTTCTCAGAGTCTGGGCTCATCATCGCTTCCTCATAGTTCGTAGGTTCACTGTCTTCTACTAACAAGACAGTCAAGACAGGGTTGCCGTACCACTCAGGAGGGGCACACGACCTTGTTGACCTGCGACGTTCAGTAGCAGCATCGTCCGAAGCTTCATGATCCTTGTCATTAGCTTCCTCTATTGTTGGTGCAGGCGGCACTGGAACAATTTCAGGTGCTGCGCTACTCTCCAATTCAAGAGAAGGTTCAATAACCTCGTCAAGCTCTACTTTCCTCCCACTCACTTCTTTCGAGAGAAACTCCTTCTCAAGAAAGGAACCGTTCTTTGCGACAAACACTTTGCCTTCGGTTCTGTGATAGAAGGTATACCCAATAGTTTCCTTAGGGTATCCTATGAAGACGCATTTCTCCGCTTTGGGTTCGAGCTTGTCCGGCATCAACTTCTTGACGTAAGCTTCGCATCCCCAAACTTTAAGAAACGATAACTTAGGTTTAGCACCAAACCACAGTTCATACGGTGTCGTCTCAACGGATTTAGATGGAGCCCTATTTAAAGTGAATGCAGCGGTTTCTAATGCATAACCCCAAAATGATAACGGCAAATCAGTAAGAGACATCATTGATCGGACCATATCTAATAGGGTTCGATTCCGGCGTTCAGACACACCATTGCGCTGTGGTGTTCCGGGTGGCGTGAGTTGTGAAACGATTCCATTTGCTTTAAGATGCGTGAGAAAATCATAACTCAAATATTCACCTCCACGATCGGATCGTAGAAACTTAATCTTTCTGTTACGATGATTCTCCACTTCATTCTGAAATTCCTTGAACTTTTCAAATGTTTCAGATTTATGTTTCATTAAATAGATATACCCATATCTACTTAAGTCATCGGTAAAAGTGAGGAAATAGCGATATCCACCGCGCGTCGAAATACTCATCGGTCCGCATACATCGGTATGTATGATTTCCAACAAGTCCGTTGCTCGCTCCATCATTCCGGAGAACGGGGTTTTGATCATCTTGCCCATGAGGCATGGTTCACATGTGTCAAATGATTCAAAATCAAGAGACTCCAAAAGTCCATCAGAATGGAGTTTCTTCATGCGCTTTACACCAATATGACCTAGACGACAGTGCCACAAATAAGTAGTATTATCACTATCTACTTTGCATCTCTTAGCCTCAATGTTATGGATGTGTGTTTCATCCCTTTCGATATTTAGAAGAAATAAACCATTCACAAGAGGTGCATGACCATAAAAGATGTTACTCATATAAATAGAACAACCATTATTCTCCGATTTAAATGAATAACCGTCTTGCAATAAACATGATCCAGAAATAATGTTCATGCTCAACACAGGCACATAATAACACTTATTAAGGTTTAAACTAATCCCGAAGGTAAAACTAAGGAGAGCGTGCCGACGGCCATAACATCAACTCTTGATCCGTTGCCAACGCGCATCGTCACCTCATCCCTCGCAAGCCGCCGTCTATTCCGTAGCTCCTGTTTCGAGTTACAAATATTAGCAACTGAACCGGTATCAAATACCCAGGCACTACAACGAGGGCTAGTAAGAAAACATCAATAACATGTATATCAAATATACCTTTGATGGTGCCAGCCTTTTTGTCCGCTAAGTACTTCGGACAGTTGTGCTTCCAGTGACCCTTGTCCTTGCAATAGAAGCACTCAGTGTCCGGTTTAGGACCAGACCTGAGCTTCTTCTCAGCAGGAGCAACGCGCTTGCCGCCGCCTTTCTTGAAGGGCTTCCTTGCACCCTTACCTTTCTTGAAGGTGGGGGGCTTGTTGACCATCAACACATGATTATTCTTTTTGATGTTCACCTCCGCCACTTTCATCTTAGCGAAGAGCTCAGTGATCATATCAGTGGAACCAATCTGATTGTGATCAACTACAAAACTTTTGTAGCTAGGAGTGTCAATCTTGAGCTCCTCTGGAATCTTGCAGTCCAGTTGCTCAAGGCGTTTAGTGTATCCCGACATCTTAATGGCGTGCTCACTAACGAAAATCCCTTCCTCCATCTTGTAGTTAAAGAATTTCTTAGAGATCTCATATCTCTCAGAACGGGCCTGAGTCTGAAACATAGTTTTCAGCTCCTCAAGAATCTCAAAGGGCCCGGGATACTCTTCAAAACGATTTTGAAGATCCGATTCCATAGCATACAACATGGCGATCTTAATCAAATCATAATCATCCTTGCGCGACTGATAAACAGCCTTTTCATCAGCCGGCGCATCTATAGCAGGAGCGTCACCTAGCGCTTTCTCAAGGACATAGTCCTTTTGTCCGCCAGCGAGAATGATTCTCAGAATGCGGAACCATTTGGTGAAGTTAGACCCATTGTTTCTAAGCTTTTCTATCTCATCAAAAACGTTGAAGTTGAAGTTGGACTTGGCCATGGGATCTACAGTATTTGCAAGTACAATTTAGACTATGTTCATGATAAATAGTTCAACTTAATCAAATTACTAGATGAACTCCCACTAAATTCAACATCCCTCAAGTTGTTTAGTGAACACGATCCAAATTCACCACACCTAATCCGATCATCACGAGAAGAGATGTGGTTTCAATGGTGGACAACAAAGTGTCGATCATATCATTCATATGACTCATGCTTAACCTTTCGGTTCTTGTGTTTCGAGGCCATGTCCGTACATGCTAGGCTCGTCAAGCTAGACCCAAGTATTTCCGCGTGTGCAAAACTAGCTTGCACCCGTTGTATGTGAGTGTAGAGTCTATAACACCCGATCATCACGTGATGCTTGGACACGACGAACTTTCACAACGGTGCATACTTGGGGAGAACACGGTTTTTATCTCGATCTTTAAGTGAGGAATCATCTTATAATGCTACCGTCGCGATCTAAGCATAATAAGATACATAAAAGGATAAACATCACATGCATATAACTTTATGTGACATGGTATAGCCAATCTTCGCGCAATGATCTCCATCTTGTGCGTTCCGGCATGATCTCCATCACTCCACCATGATTGCCTCCACCACGAATAGCAACTACAACTATTGCTAACTACTTAGCGATAAAGTAAAGCTATTACATGGCGTATAAGAAGTTGACTCGCAGGCCATACACAATTATAAAGACAACCATATGGCTCCTGTCGGTTGTGTACTCATCGACATGCAAGTCGTGAAACATTACAAAACATGATCATCGCATACAATATACACATCACATCTTGGGCCATACCATATCACAGAAAACACTCTCTGCAAAAAACAAGTTAGACGCCTCTACTTTGTTGTTGCATGTTTTACGTGGCTTATGGGAGTAGATGCTAAGAACGATTCTTACCTACGGAAAGCCACAACGGTGATATTATGGTTGCCAAACTCCGGTGTTAATCCCATGACAACTATAGTGAGAGAAACTGACATCCACCAGCCGCATGCGTGGAACAAGCCACACGTCAAGTGCGGAGCCGGTCTCGCGAACGACGTCGCGTAAGGTTGGCCTGGACCGCTTCAATCTCACTATCCCGCGTCATAAGAAGAACACAAACAAGAGGCTTGCAACAGAAAACATCAACGCCCGCAACAACCATGTTGCGTTCTACTCGTGAAACACATCTACGCATAGATCTAGCTCTGATACCACTGAAGGGTTTCGCGGCATAGTAAATCAAAATTTTCTACGGATGCGAACAGAGGGAAAGCCAAGATCTAATCTAGGAGATGCAAACAACGAGAGAGATTGGATTAGATCTTCATACCCTTGAAGATTCGCACAGCGGAACGTTCGTCGGAACGTGGGTGATGTAGTCGTACTCGCTTCTCCTCCTCGCGATCCGATCCGATCTAGCACCACAAGTGGCGGTGCCTCCGTGAGATGCACACGTGCAGCACCTCGACGTATCCTCCTTCCTCGGACCAGCAAGTATGATGGAGAGATAGATTGGATCTACAACACGACGGCGTGGTGTATATGGTGGAGAATTTCTGCAGTAGGGCTTCGCCTACAAAAAGTCGGGAGGGAGAGAGGAAAGCTAGCAAGGCGGCTAGGGTTTGGAGGAGAGGTGTAGGGGTTTGGTGCGCCCCCACCCCTCTTTATATAGAGGGGGGCGCAGCCCTAGCCCCTCCCCCAATCCCAAAGGATAAGGAGTGGGGGGCATGGACTCTCCCCTCTTCTAGAAACCCTATCTCTAGTTTAAACGATTTAAACTCTCTAGGATCGGCTAGGCCCTATGGGGCCTTGTGCCCCTGGCCCAATGCGGCCAGGACACTCCCTCATAGGCCCATGCCCCCTCCCGGAAGGTGGGGCCACGTTGGTCCCCTTACGGAAGGTTCTAGAAGCTTCCGGTACAATACCGATTAACCCGGAACAATTCCGAACTCCAAAAACTGCACTGCCTTATATGAATCTTATTCTCCAGACCATTCCGGAACCTCTCGTCATGTCCCGGATCCCATCCGAGACTCCAAACAAAAATTCATAAACCAATTATCCAATCTATCCTAGCGTCAAGACACGTTAAGTGTGTGACCCTGCGGGTTCGAGAATATGCAGACATGATCTTCTATCAATAATCAACAGCGGGGTCTGGGCACCCATATTGACTCCCACACATTCATCGATGATCACATCGGATGAACCACGATGCCAGGATTCAATCAATCCCATATATATATTCCCTTCATCTCGCGATATTTTACTTGCCCGAGATTCGATCGTCGGTACCGTCATACCTAGTTCAATCTCGTTCACAGCAAGTACTTTACTCATTCCGTAATCCGATATCACTTTGTGATTAACTCCTTAACCACATGCTTGCAAGCGGTGTTTATATCGATTACCGAGTGGGCCCGAAGTATATCTCTCCGACTTGGGAGGGACAAATTCCATATCGATACATACAACCCAACAGATACTTTCTGATCACCTGAGAGACACCTTTATGATCACCCTCTCATAGGATGACGTTTGATGACCTCAAAGCTTTCTTCCGATACCAGGGAGTTGTATTATCTCATGGTCTAAGGAATACAATATTTGACATAAGAAAAGCTTCGCAAAGACGAACACGATGACACGATCTAATTGCTTTGCTTAGTTTGGGTCTGTCCATCATATCATTCTCCAATGAAATGATCTCATTATCAATTGACAACTCATGTCTATGGTTAGGAAACCTTAACCATCATTGATCAATGAGCTAGTCCTTAGAGGCGTACCAGGGACACGGTGTTGTTCACAAACCACACAAGTATTAATGTTTCCGCTTAATACAATTCTAGCATGGAATATAAACTTTATCATGAACATGAATTATAATAATAACATCTTTATTATTGCCTCTAGGGCATAATTCCAACAAAGATAGCTACTAGAAACGGAGAGCATACACGATCACAAACAACACAGATATGATAGAATCAATAAGACAAAACCATTAATCAATCTGACATAGTAATCTCAATATCCATCGGATCCCCGCAAACACAACATGCATGAATACAAATAGATGATCTTGATCATGAACGGAGCTCACAAGATCTAAGCATGGTATCACAAAGGAGGAGATACAACCATCTAGCTACTACATGGACCCGTAGTCCAAGGTGAAACTACTCACGCTTCATACCGGAGGCTGGTATGATGAAGAAGAAGGCATCCGGGATGATCTCCCCTCCGGCAGGGTGCCGGGAAGAGCTTCAGATCCCCCCGATCTAGCGACGACGATGGTGGCGGCTATAGACTGTTTCGTGGAATATTGATCGGTTACATAGGGTTTTGATATAGGGGGGTCTTTATAGGCAAAGAGGCGAGGCAGGGGCAGCCAGGGCGGCCGCACCCCCCAGGCGCGGGCTGGGCCCAACCACGCGGCCAGGGGGTGTGCCCCCCTGGTGGCTCCCCACCGTCTTGTATTCTGGCTCCGTGTTCCCCAAGGTAAAATATTGACTTTGGCTTTTATCCCGTCCAATTTCGGGAATATTGGTTTTCTGCTTTTTCTGGAACCAAAACAGAAGAAAGCAGACAACTGGCACTGTGGCATCTTGTTAATAGGTTAGTCCAGAAACATATAAAAACACCTTAAAGTGTAGATAAAGCAAAGCAAAATAGATACTAAACAAGCATGGAACATAAAAAATTATAGATATGTTTTCAACGTATCAAGCATCTCCAAGCTTAACTCATGCTCGTCCTCGAGTAGGTAAGTGATAAAAAAGAATAATTTTAGTGACATGCAACATCAATATAAAAATCAAACCATTTGTAAGTATTGAAAGCTGGGATCAAAGAACTCTAAACACGTTAACACGTTAATGCCCATACTTAATGGACTTGGGTTTGAGTAAGAGGGGTGCATTGGAGATCTTGTTCGGCTAACAGACAAGTAATGCGGTTCACAAAGTTTACCTATGTTCGAAACCCCAGAGGGAAAACCCTACTCCTCTTTATCTGCTCTGGGTTAATGGAGAGTCAAAAGTTATAAAGAATGCCTTGATGGCGATGGTGCGTAGATATAATCTGGCGGGTGTATGTGCTAGGGTTTTTCGTG
Source organism: Avena atlantica (assembly GCA_910589765.1). Classification (NCBI taxonomy): domain Eukaryota; kingdom Viridiplantae; phylum Streptophyta; class Magnoliopsida; order Poales; family Poaceae; genus Avena; species Avena atlantica. The sequence goes on from OU342738.1 coordinate 235,993,920, forward strand.
TCTAGATCTATTGTCTATTGTGGCATATCTCTCTCCTCCTCGACGGTACCTTCTAGCCTTTATATTGTTTATTGTAACATACCTTAGGTACCGTTATCGAGTAGGTTACAAGTTAGATTCAAACTCTAGTCTAAAGTTTTTCTTGTCGTATACGTTTGGAGTTGATGTCCATATGAGCTTCGTATCAGCCGAGCTGTCATAGGATTCATAGACCTTGGTAGGTCATCGAGTAGGCTTTCTATCAGACCGCACCGGGTAGGCTATAGGCCGATGTCCGTTAGGCATGCCTATGTCGACCACGTTCGTCATGCATTAACGTAGCACGGTAGCAATACATACATTGAACGAAGAAAAGCTAGTAGGAGAACACCTGGACTAAACAATGTTGAAACTAGGAGTACGAATCAATGGTACTTGCCACAAAACAAGTTGGTATTGGCCTTGGGTAAGAAAGTTGACGATATTCTAACTGGACAAACTCCAGGCAACTCGGCACTTGCCCCCACGACGAATGTGAAGTTATAAACTAGTGTACGTACTTGCCGCAAATAGAGATCAAGGAAGCTACGTATAAACTAGCACATGCTTCCCGCAAATAGAGAAGTCACAAGCCACGTACATCCCGCGAATCGACAGAGAAGTTATAAACTAGTACATACTCGAGGGAGCACGTTGATAAGGACGGGCGGAGTTATTAACCCCTAAAACATGGATCCAGTCCAAGCTCGGTCGTGCTGACCGATGGACGACGTACTAGTAGTACCGATCCATCAAAATGAAATACTACTACAAGTGCCAGCTAGAATAGAGGTACGGGTCGTACACAGCACCCATCACGTACGTCCGTCGTCCAGGCAGCAGCGCTCTCGTCTCGTGCATCCACCACCTCACGCGCTTGTACAGCTATATTCCACGATCGACCTCCCTCCCTCCCTCCCTCCCTCCCTTTCACGGTCTCTCTGGCACCTGTCCTCCACGAAGGGGCGTCACAGCATGTACGCCAGTGGCAATAACTCGCTCGGCGACGACGGAGGGAGGGAGGGAGGGAGGGAGGCACCGGCTCGGGATCTCGCCTTATCCTCCTCGCTCGCTCGCGGTCGCGGTACGACACGCCCCCATGGCCAAGACATGGAGCTAGCCATATTTACGCGCGCAACCACTCCGCTGTTCGTCCCATTCCCATGCCATGCACGGGCGTCAGCGTCAGCGTCGATCGATCGGTGCCAACGGGCTCCCCGACGAAACCCACGCGTCCAGCCAGGATAATATTCCACCGCCCAGCGGCCGAGCGGTCCGGGCCAGAGACGATGGCGACCGATCGCGCGATACAGGGCAGCGGCCTCGCAAGCCGCCGCTTTTCACACAGTCGCCCGTCGCCATCGCCCGCTCGCCCACCTGGACCTGGACCTGGACCTGGACCTGGCCGCTCGCTCGCTCTCTCCCTCTCTCGCCACCAACACATGCATGATTACTGCCGGTTCTCTGTGCCGGATCAGTGGACTACTATAACCGGCCGGTCGAATATCGCTGTAATTTAAAAGGTCCCTCTTTCTTTCTTTCTTTCTTTCTTTCTTTAAAGCATTTCGTGTCCAGCAAATCCCGGTCGCCTTTACCATGCACACCACTAGCAGTAGCGCTAGAACAACTAAAAGAGGAAAAGAAACGCTACTAGTAGTAGGGAGCAAAAGGAGATGCGCTGTTAATTGCACACAACATATATTCTTGCCCCACAATCCAAGCAAAGCAAAAACACAATAAAGAAAACGAAAGCTGCTACTAAGTTTGTACATGGTCCGATTCCTAAATGTAGTAGCAAAGCAGACGCGGCGCCGGTCTTGGCTTGGTTCCTGTTTTTGTTTTCAAGTTCACCGCGCGCCGATGATTTCTGCGTGATTGATGCCACTGGGTTTTAGTATTCCCACTGCAGCGGCTCCTCGAGGCGGAACACGCCCGCGCCGGCGCCGGCGAAGGCCCCGTCGTCGTCGTCGTCCCACGAGGAGGCGCACGAGAGCTGGCAGGACGGAGGGCAGTGTCTGAGGTCGAAGAGGAGGTCCGGGAGGTCGAACAGCGCGTCGTCGCTCGTGTCCTGCGGGGGCGGCGGAGAGGGCGAGGCGGCGCTGGCTTCCGGGCCGCCGGGGTTCTTGGCGGACGCCGCATTGGCGGAGGAGGCCGGCGGGAAGTCGGCGGACGCGGCGAGCGCCGCGGCCGCCTGGACGTCTTTGGGCGCGGCGGTGGCGGGGCGCGGGAGCTGGTGGGCGCGGTCCGGGAAGTTGAGGTGCGCGGCGCGGCCCTTGATGGCGAGCGCGGCCACGTCGTGCGCGCGCGCCGCCATCTCCGCGGTGGCGAAGGTGCCCAGCCAGATGCGCGACTTCTTGCGGGGCTCCCGGATCTCCGAAACCCACTTGCCCCAGCTCCGCATGCGCACCCCGCGGTACGTCGGGTGCCGGCCGTCGTCGTTGCGCGCCCGCTTCGTCTTCTTGCAGGACGACGCGCTGGTAGCAGTCGGGGCAAGGACCTCCGTGGATGACGAAGTGGTGGTCTCCGACCCGGAGGAGCAATCCTCCGTGGCGCCGCCCATGGCTCCGCTGCCTGCTGAATGCTGATACTATGGTGGTGGTGGAGTTGGTTGGGAGAGTGATGAGCGAGAGGAGGGTGAGTGGTACTCGTGGTGCTGTGTTGAAGTGGGATGCGATGAGGGAACAAGGAAGTGGGAGTTGGGGGTTTTATGGTGATGCTGCAGCAGGGAGCCACGTGGAAAAAACAAAGCAAGGCGCGGGGGGAATCAATCGTTCAGAGGGATGGAAATGGAATTGGTGAAGACACATTGGGTGAAAATATAGCACTGCAGTTGTGTTGGGCTGTTGGCCCCTGATGAACATGCCTTGTTTTTATGCGATTAAACAAGCGTGTTGACAGTGCCGCCTGAAGGGAGCCGACGATGGCCGGCCCATTATCCTGCTGCGGATCCTGCATGTATCTGACTTTTTTCCTTTTCTTTTTCTCAGCCTTTTTAAATCTAAACATTTTTAATATGAATGAATTTCAAATCTAAAAAGTTGATTTGCAAAACAATAATTTTTAAAAAGAATGTTTAAAAACTTGAAGTTTTAATAGAAAAAGAAAAGAAAAAACAGAAAAGGAAATAAAAAAATAAAAGAAAAATGAAAAATGAGAAAACAGGGACAGTGTGTAATGAGCCGGGCCAACAGGGAAGCCGGCGGTACCCCATTTTGGTGCGCCGGCGATAGGTGAAGGAAATATGTTCTAGAGGAAAATAGTAAAAGGTTTATTACTGTCATATTTCAATAAGTTCATAATGGTTTCATGTTGTGCTATAACTGTATCCAGTTGATACGGGTGTGATATGAAATATAAGTCCTTAGTAGCTCTATTACTAGTTCGTTGGGCAACATGATGATCAAGGTTTCCTTATCATGAAGTGATAGCGCTGGTTGACAACAAGGTCATATCATTGATGAATAATGTGATGGGCATTCCTCAAAGATTGCGACATGATCAAGTCACATAGTTCATCGTTGGAATAGTAAAAAACGTAGTGTCCTTCTCCTTAGACCGTGAGACCATATCGAATCACTGTCTTCCGAGGCTCCTTTGACTGCATCAAACATCACTCAGTGAAACGGTGATTATAAAGGTATATGTTGGGTATCCAGAGGAACATGTAGAAGAGATTACGTCAAGAGCGAAATTTGTTCACCCAGTAACGGGTAAGATACAGTTAGGCCGACTTGGTGAGATTACATCCATAAATGTTGCAACATGTGACTAGGTCATGGGGATGTAATATCGCGATAACAAGTAAACAGTACTTGTCGGTAATAAGATTAAACAATGTATGGATATACCTTAACGATCGGATCTCGGACAAGTAGCATCGAAAAAACAAAGAGAAATGAACTTGACATTTACGGTTCAAATGACATCGTCAATCTGGAATGTGTAGGGGTCATCATGGGCATCCCGATCCCGCTGTTGATCATTGATAGAGATCATGTTTATAACATTCCCGAGCCGTGAGGGGATCCACTTGAGGGTGCGATGAGATTGAGGTTTTCTGTAAGTTGGAATCACAGTAGAGAAAGAGAAAGTCGGAATTGTTCCGTGGAGAGAAATCCGAAGTTGTTCGAAAAAAGAAATAAAACCGGAAAAGTTCTGTGAGGGGACCGGAATTGTTCTGGAAAGTTCCGAAGTTGTTCAGAGGATATAGAAGGGGAACCAAAAGGTGTTTCGGGTCGAATCAGATTTTATAATATGTATTTACATATTAATGTAATTAATATTAAATATAATACTAAAAATATAATTTGAAAGGTTATTCCACTAATGGGCCAAGTTCACTAGGGAAAAAGGGCCCATGAGGGAAAAAACAAGAGGGGGGGGATGCGCCTAGGGCTGCCTCCCTTGGCCGCCGGCTAGGGTTAGGGTTTAGGGTGCCCTAGGGCAGCTCCTCCCCCCCTTGACCGCCACCCCTCCCTCCCTTGACCTCCTTAGGGTTTCCTTTGTGGGGGGGGGGGGGGTAAGGGTTCCCCCTTCCCCTATATAAAGGCCCCCCTAGGAGGGGGAGAGACATAATAGGATCCCATGAGTTGGGAACTCTCCTCCCCCCTGTGCGCCTCCTCTCCAACCTCTCTCCATCTAGTTGTCTCCACGCGTTGGCATGGCCTAAGGTTGTTCGTGCAAGAGACGACACATCCACAACACGCCGTTGCGCTGCAAGGATTCCATACCCGGAGATCTACTTCCGCACTCCAGCAGGGGTCAAGGAGCCGAAGGTCTCGTCGTACACCGTATGTGTACGAAGCCACGAGGTGTAACACTTGGGGCACTTTGGATGTCATGAGCAGGACTGATGCACAGTGTTGGAGCAAGGGGTGACCTGCGAGGAGCTTCACGACCTTGAGATCGGCTACGAGCACGACTACTTCAACCACGTTACTCTCGAAACATTAACCGATTTCCGACTATAAGGGTATGTACCCGAAACCTCTCGGCCATTGCTGTATTAGTCGTAGATATATCTTGGGCATCCGGGCGATTCGTTGTAGTAAATTTTTTGATTTTCTGCCCAGAACCCCAACAATAGGTTTTTCCCTAGTAGTGTTTGACTCTGGAAGGATTAGTGGCAAGGCGATACAACCCTCCAAGAACAATACCTACCTCTATACAATATTGTCTATCACAATATAATACAATCACCAAGGTTGTGGAGTCATGTTCATCAAATTTAACGTTTAGGCGAGATTTAATTGGTCCTAGACTTACGGCGTGGAAAATTCTAATTGAGCAGTCGGCAATGGTTTAATTCACGAAAGATTTGATGAATTTTGATGGAACATACATGATAATGGTAAATTCTTGATTTATTTTGTGTATAGAGAGCTCATTCATTTAGAAGTGAGACAATCGATAACAACAATAAAATATGATAAATGAAGGTACCACCAAAACTAAAATTGGGCGGTGCCTTTGCAAAGGTGTTGCAAGGATGATCTTCCTAAACTCAACCGCCCCAGAAGATTAAAGTGTTATTTTTGCCATCATGAAAAAACAATTAAGCATCTGCCCTTCCTATGTCAGTTCGCATGTTCTACATAGTCAGTCATCCATTTGGTTTCTAACTTATATCCTCTATATATTGTTGCAAATATTTTTAGCAACTGATTATATGGAATTGATCACAAGTACATGATTCTCACTATTAGAAGCCCTTGTCATAACATGGTCGCTTTGACTATTTAAAAATAAATGTTTTTTAATGATAAGATTTGTTCTCTACGGGTCATGATGTATGTATATGCTCCGTCCATGGTCATGTCTAGAGAATGGAGAACGAAGACCTGTTTATAGAAGTCTACACACTATTGAAGGAGCCGGTGAGAAATATTTTTATCTCATATGGATGACAACGTAGTCTCCGGGTTGTCCCTATGCTGCCTGAAGCGTTCGACAAGGTACCCTAGTTTTCTTGTTTTATGTCATTTTCTTTGCTTCTTTTGCTGTTTGTGGCTATGTGTATCATAGTTATGCATAGACCGGGTGTAAGCTTCTATCCCCGCAAAAAAAAAGATGTAAAGCTTCTATGAATGTATCGGTGTGATGCTAACTTCACACGTGTCGTAAACACCGTTTGTCGAAGAAGAAGAAAGTTTCAGTCGAATATTTTGATTTTCAATGGGACTTAAGTTTCGAGATGAAATTTCTCGGGAAGATGATATTATCGTTAACCATATCAGTTTTAGCAGAAAACTCTAAAGAAATTCCATGAACAGTAGTCGTTTGGTACGTAAGTGAATATCTCACCAGACGCTGAATCATAAGAAGTTAGGCCACAGACCAGATAACAGTTACAGAAACTGATATCCAGCGGTGTTCCATTTAGCACATTAGTCTCAGTGACATGCTTCTGCTACAGCCCTACACGATGGGTTATAAAGTTGGGTATTGGTGGATAAAGAGGCGTGTATTGAAGCTAGGAATCTTCCAAAATCTCATGTCAAGGCCGTTAGAAAGATGGTCCAAAACATTTGACAGTTCAGAACATTATGTGAAAGCAAGGCAAAGTACTGTCGGTTGCAGAGTCCAGAAGAGACTCCGAGAAAGCTCTAGAGATTGGCGCGATAAGCAAGCAGAGTGTCATGCATGGTCCAAGCCAAAACAATCGAAGGTTCCGGTCAGAATGATCCGTGTGAGCTCTTTTAGCGAGAGCATGGGTACTTTGCTGAGAGAACGGGCAACCTGTGCGATCCTTTCCGATCCTGCAATTCGAAGGTTGTACTCAGACCAGTACACCGGGGAATCAAGAAATGGTCACTGGCAGAGAATACTTATTAGACGTTACATGTACTCCCTCCGTTTTAAAATATAAGATGTTTTATTTTTTCTAAAATACACCCTGGGAGGTATACCAAACATATAGAAGAAACTGGCCGACGACAGTTACAACGCCGCTAGGCGGCACTCACTGCTACCAACAGAGGAGGGTGGTAGCTCCCTCACACCCTGAGCCTACTCTCCTAACCCCACCGCAGTCGCCGGCTCTGGAAAGCCATAACTATCTCTACGGAAGAGTCCTGCTAGCCGCCACTGCCTGAAATCGTCCTGTATCCTGGTCTTGATGGTCTCCGCTCTCGGCAGCACCCCGTTGAAGACGACGTCGTTCCGGTGTCTCCACAAGTACCAGAAGACCAGGATGATCGCCGTCCAGAGGTCCCGCTGGTCGGCCTTCCGGCAAGGCCTCGACGTCCACCAGAGAAGGAGGTCGGTGTCGGCTGTAGGTAGCCAATGGGCCTTATCCCACCGGTGCAGCACCCAGGCCCAAACCTCCCTGCCCACCACACAACCCAACAGGACGTGTTGGATGCTCTCCTGCGCTTGGTCGCACATCGGGCACCTGGGCGGCCGAGGCAGTCCCCGTCATTCCAGCCGGTTAGCGGTCCAGCACCTATCTCTAGATGCCAACCAGGCGAAGAACTTACAACTCTGCGGGGCTCGGGACCGCCAGATCTGGGTGGCAGCCGGCGCACGCACCAAGCCTGCGAAGAATGCCATGTAGGCCGACTTGGCCGAGTACTGCCCATCGCTGGACCAATGCCAGGTCAGCACATCCTCACGCTCGGGAACCAGCTGGATCCCGGCCAGCACATGCCACAGCAGGAAGAACTCCGGCATCGCCTCCGCACTGAGGTCAGGCCCGCAGTCCTTAAGCCAGCCACCTTGCAGTCCCTCCTTGACCAAACGGGTGCGCCGCTTGGCCGAGGGAATCGTCGCTAGCAGGTTAGGGGAAATCTCCTCCACCCTACGACCGTTGATCCACCGATCAAGCCAGAATCTGGCCCCCATACCATTGCCCAGCGTGTAGTTGGTAGCGGCGTAAAACAGCTGCAACGACTGGCGGGGCAAGCCCAAGTCAAACTCACCCCAGGGCTTGGAGGGGTCCACCCTCTGCAGCCACGCCATACGGCATCTCAGCGCAAAGCCAAGTAGGCGAAGGTTGGGAATACCCAACCCACCAAACTCCTTCGGCGAACAGACCCGATCCCAAGCGACCAAGCAGTGGCCACCCTTGATCTCCCTCCCGCCTTTCCACAGGAAGGCCCGGACAATCTTCTGAAAAGCCACGGTCGTCTGCGGGGGAACGTCTAGGGACATGAGGGCGTGGACCGGAATGGCTGAGAGCGTGGTCTTTACCAGCGTGATCCGGCCACCCCTGGTGAGCAGGCCCGCACACCATGGCTGAAGTCTGTTTGCCGCATTATCCACAATAAACTGCAGCTGGGCCTCCGTGGGCCTACGAAGGCTGAGAGGGATTCCCAGGTACCGGCAGGGGAAGGTGCTGACATCGCATCCGAGAATCCCACGCGCGAGCTCCACTTGCTCCGCCGAGCACTGAATGGGGTGAATCGAGCATTTGGCAAGGTTAGTGCGCAGTCTGGAGGCTTCACCAAAATCCCCCACTATCGCCACGCAGGTGCGCAAGTCCAGGGGGGTGGGGCGGATGAAGGTGACGACATCATCCGCATACAGGGAGGTGCGGTGGCGTAGGCCGTATATAAGATGTTTTAGGTTTGTGAAGAGAATGTATCTAGACTATTTTTAGTGTATAGGTTCACTAAGGTTTAGAGTGAACCTACACACTAAAATAAGTCTAGATACATTTTTTTTACAAACCTAAAACATCTTATATTTTGAAAAGGAGGGAGTATTTTACTAGTATAGGATTCGTTATCTAACTACCAGCTTATCTCTAGGAGTCATTCTGCTCTCCAAGTTGTATACCTTATGTACTCACCTGAGAGGTTTATACTAGTATAACCAGTGGCGGAGCTGGAATGTATGCAAGTATGGTGCTAATACAGCTGAGTGGTGCTAATTATGTAGGTTTTCATATTTTTAGGCTTAAAATTTACTAGATAATCATTGAAGGGCAGCTGCTAGACCGGTGCTACAGCACCGGCAGCACCGGGCCTAGATGCTGTTGGAATTTGGTGAGTTTTGGGCTGTTGGCCATTAGACAAATTCTGAAATTCTCTTTGGCCCACTTATGCATGGCAGCATATGGCTGTGCTAGTGGTGCTAAAGTTTAGTCCCACGTTGCTAGTTGAAGGGGAGTTGGACCACCTTATATAGTAGAGTGTTGCACCACTCACTAAGGTGTGACAAGAAGAGTAGCCCTCGCGCACTCCTCCTCCGACGCCGCCCGCCTCGCCTCGGCACGCCTCGTCACGGCGCGCGCCGCGGGTTGCGGGTTGCGGGTTGCGGGAATCTCGCCGAGCCGAGCTTTATTTTGCTGGTTGGGAAAACTGATTATGAGTCATTAACGGACGCGTTAATTACAGCCGTTTCCAGTTTTTATGGACATGGATTGTTACCGACTCGGACGTGGGCTGAGCCCATGATCCTCCTAACCTGCACTATATAAAGCGTCCGGGCTAAACCTAATCGGTACGGAATCAATCAACACACGCGCCTACCTCCAGAACCTTGCGCCGCCGCTTTCGTCTTCCTCATCCCGGCTTGCGGCGTGCACCGCAGATCGGGACAGTAGGCCTCCGGAACCCCGCCTCTCGTGAACCTGTACGGGTGAGGGGCGATCAGGTTTTTGGGGAGCGCTCAAGCGCGACTACTGGCAACCACGACGTCGTCCGACGACGAGTTCCCTGACGACGACTTCTTCCCGGACGTCAGCGACCTCTTCGACAACCTCAACATGGGCGACGCTGCTGCGACCGCTACGGCTGCTATTCAGCCTACATCGTATGTGATCTCGATTTCTCTCTTTCGGATTATGCTAGAGTTCTCCGTTCTAGCGTTTGCTGTAGATGTGATAGGTTTATCTCCTATAGATGTAATCTGTTCATCTACTTTGTTGATCCGCATAATTGGTTTTAGTACCGTTTGTATGATCATGTTTTATCAGTTTATTATTCGGATTAAATCATATGGATTATTGCTTATATTTCCAACAATCCAAAAACCTGATTATAGGCAACTGAATTCCACTGGTGTAGCCGCGGCTACTAGGCCGCCTCCTTTTGATGGCATGCACTATAAGAGATGGCGCAAGAGAGCATTTCTCTGGTTTGAAAACCTAAACTGTTATAGCGCCACTCTTGGCAAGCCTGAAGGAGATCTTTCTGCTGAGCAGGAAGCGAACTTTAAGAAAGACGATACCATGTTTATGGCGGCTTTGTTCAGTGTTATTGGGGACAACATTGTTGACCCTTATATGTCATTTGATAATGGCAAGGACGCGTGGGAAGCGCTCGAGGCCAAGTTTGGGGTCTCGGACGCTGGCACTGAGCTGTATGTCATGGAGCAATTCTATGACTACAGGATGGTTGATGAGCGCTCCGTCGTTGAGCAAGCTCATGAGATACAATCACTTGCCAAAGAATTTGAGCAGTTCAAGTGTTCCTTACCGGACAAATTTGTGGCTGGTGGCATTATTGCCAAGCTTCCTCCTTCGTGGAGGAACTTTGCTACTTCTCTGAAACATAAGAGACAAGAGTTTTCCGTTACGGATCTCATTGGGTCTCTTCATGTGGAAGAGAAGGCGGGAGCAAAGGACAAAACTGCTCGAGGGCTTGAAGGAGGTTCTACTGCCAATTTAGTGCAGAGGAAAAACTTCCAATCCCACAAGTTCAAGAATAAGAACAAAACTGAAGGAAAGGGAAAGTTCGATGGCAAGAACAAGGCCATGCACTCAACCAACTTCAAGAAGAAAAATGATAAGAGGAAAGGCTCTTGCCACGTCTGTGGTGATCCTGGTCATTGGGCTCCTAGCTGCCCTAATCGCTTTGACAAGCGTCAACATGGGAACAGCGGCAATGCCGCTAATGTTGTTATTAGCGATACTGAGATGAAGGATGCTGGGTACGGTATTTTACCTACTATCCTTTTAGTATGTCATTCTCCTGATTGGTGGATAGACACGGGTGCTAATACACATGTATGTTCTGATATTTCCATGTTCTCCTCTTATCAGGTCTCAAGGACTTCTTCCGTGCTGATGGGAAACGGCTCACGTGCTTCTGTTCATGGTGTTGGTACGGTAGATCTGAAGTTTACTTCGGGGAAGACCGTACAACTGAAGAACGTGCAGCATGTTCCCTCCATCAATAAGAATCTCGCCAGCGGATCGCTTTTATGTCGAGATGGCTTTAAGTTGGTTTTTGAGTCCAATAAAGTTGTAATTTCTAAGTATGTACAATTTGTTGGAAAAGGTTATGAGTGCGGAGGTCTGTTCCGCTTGTCTCTGTCAGACTCATGTACTAAAGTTATTAATCATGTTTGCAATGATAATGAGTCCAATGTTTGGCATTCACGACTCTGTCATATTAACTTTGGCTGCATGACGCGGCTAGCCAATATGAGTTTAATTCCGAAATTTACCACTGTCAAAGGTTCTAAGTGCCAAGTTTGTGTGCAAGCAAAGCAACCCCGCAAGTCTCATACGGCTGCGGAACCGAGAAACTTAGCACCGCTAGAACTTATACATTCAGATCTTTGTGAGATGAATGGTGTGTTGACAAAAGGTGGAAAAAGATACTTTATGACGTTGATTGATGACTCCACTAGATACTGTTATGTTTATCTCCTGAAATCTAAAGATGAAACTTTGAATTACTTCAAAATCTATAAAGCTGGGGCAGAAAACCAACTTGATCTTAAAATCAAGCGGCTAAGGTCGGATCGTGGTGGAGAGTACTTTTCAAATGAATTTGATTTATTCTGTGCGGAACATGGTATTATACATGAGAGGACGCCTCCCTACTCACCTCAGTCAAATGGGGTGGCCGAAAGGAAGAACCGCACTCTAACTGATTTGGTTAACGCCATGTTAGATACATCGGGTCTCTCCAAGGAATGGTGGGGGGAGGCGCTAATGACTGCGTGTCATGTCCTAAACCGTGTTCCTGTAAAGGATAAAACCATGACTCCATTTGAGGAATGGGAAAAGAAAAGGCTTAAACTCTCTTACTTACGAACTTGGGGTTGTTTGGCGAAAGTCAATATTCCAATACCCAAGAAGCGAAAGCTTGGACCAAAAACCGTTGATTGTGTTTTTCTGGGATATGCTTTTCATAGCATTGGCTATAGATTTTTGATAGTAAAATCTGAAGTATCCGACATGCATGTTGGTACAATTATGGAGTCGAATGATGCGACTTTCTTTGAGGACATCTTTCCTATGAAAGGCATGTCTAGCTCATCAAATCAGGAGATGACTAGTTCATCTAGTCAGGAATTTTCTATAATTCCTGAACCCACTATGCCGATAGAACACTCTGATGATCCTGTGGAGGATGACAATGAAGCTCCCAAAAGGAGCAAGAGACAAAGGACCGCAAAGTCATTTGGTGATGATTTCATTGTGTACCTTGTGGATGATACTCCCACTTCTATTTCAGAAGCCTATGCATCTCAAGATGCTGACTACTGGAAGGAAGCTGTCCGAAGCGAGATGGATTCCATCTTAGCTAATGGTACTTGGGAAATCACTGATCGTCCTTATGGGTGCAAACCTGTAGGATGTAAGTGGGTGTTCAAGAAAAAGCTTAGACCTGATGGTACTATTGAAAAGTACAAAGCACGTCTTGTGGATAAGGGTTATACCCAAAAGGAAGGTGAAGACTTCTTCGATACCTACTCACCTGTAGCCAGATTGACCACTATTCGAGTACTGCTATCCTTGGCTGCCTCACACGGTCTTCTCGTTCATCAAATGGACGTTAAGACAGCTTTTCTAAATGGAGAGCTAGATGATGAAATTTATATGGAGCAGCCTGACGGATTTGTGGTAGATGGTCAAGAAGGAAAGGTGTGTAAGTTAGTGAAGTCTTTATATGGTCTTAAGCAAGCTCCTAAGCAGTGGCACGAGAAGTTTGAAAGAACTTTAACTGCTGAAGGCTTTATTGTAAACGAAGCTGACAAATGTGTGTACTATCGCCATGGTGGGGGCGAGGGAGTTATTATGTGTCTCTATGTTGATGACATATTGATATTCGGGACCAACCTCACTGTTATCGAGGAGGTCAAAGAGTTCCTATCTCGCTGCTTTGAGATGAAGGACTTGGGAGTGGCTGATGTAATTTTAAACATCAAGCTACTGAAGGATGACAATGGTGGGATTACACTGCTTCAGTCTCACTATGTGGAAAAGATATTGAGTCGTTTCGGGTATAGCGACTGCAATTCTTCTCCAACGCCTTATGATCCGAGTGTGCTACTTCGAAAGAATCGAAGGACTGCTAAAGATCAATTGAGATATTCTCAAATTATTGGCTCGCTCATGTATTTAGCCAGCGCTACTAGACCTGACATCTCCTTTGTTGTAAGCAAACTGAGTCGATTTGTGTCAAATCCTAGAGATGATCACTGGCATGCTCTTGAAAGAGTTTTGCGCTATTTGAAAGGCACTGCGAGTTACGGTATTCACTATACTGGGTATCCTCGGGTACTTGAGGGTTATAGTGATTCAAATTGGATATCTGATGCCGATAAGATTAAGGCCACAAGTGGTTATTTGTTTACACTTGGTGGTGGCGCTGTTTCCTGGAAGTCTTGCAAGCAGACCATCTTAACGAGGTCAACAATGGAAGCAGAACTCACAGCATTAGACACGGCCACTGTTGAAGCAGAGTGGCTTCGTGAGCTCTTGATGGACTTACCTGTGATTGAAAAACCAATACCCGCCATCCCAATGAACTGTGATAATCAAACTGTGATCGTCAAAGTAAACAGTTCTAAGGATAATATGAAGTCATCAAGGCATGTGAAGAGGAGATTGAAATCTGTCAGGAAACTGAGAAACTCCGGAGTTATTGCGTTGGATTATATCCAAACATCTAAGAACCTGGCAGATCCTTTCACAAAGGGTTTATCACGCAATGTGATAGATAATGCATCGAGGGAGATGGGTTTGAGACCCACGCTATGAGTTGATCCCAGTGGCAACCCACTCTATGTGATCGGAGATCCCGTGAATTAGAGTTGGGAGACAAGCTGTTGGTCAGTTGAGAGGAGAGTATTCCCATATTATATTTACATCTCCATAAAGATGCAATACTCTCTTATTCTGCATGGCAGGTTGATATTTATCTTAATGTGTTCCAAGTGGCTTTTTATAAGCGGAGATGTTGTCCTGCAGAACATCTCTTGAGGAATACACCTATATGAGTCTGACTGTCAAACGTCGCAGTCCGTGAGAGTTGGGTGCTCTCTAATAAACTCATAAAAGGCCCTGGAGTATGACGCATAAGCTCCAAACCGCGGGGAAGCCGACGGTAGCCCTGTACCGGTCTAGATTTTGTGTGAAACTAGCGCGCAGAAAACTTGTAGTTCAAGGCATAGTCCACTATTCAAGTTGCAAGCTAGTGTAGCATGAAGTTTAACGTGGAAGTTCAACTTAACAGTCTCCACTACACACCGGTATATAAAACAATGTTCTGGAAAAGTGATGTGATGTGCCAATGAGACTTTGTGGGGGATTGTTGGAATTTGGTGAGTTTTGGGCTGTTGGCCCATTAGACAAATTCTGAAATTCTCTTTGGCCCACTTATGCATGGCAGCATATGGCTGTGCTAGTGGTGCTAAAGTTTAGTCCCACATTGCTAGTTGAAGGGGAGTTGGACCACCTTATATAGTAGAGTGTTGCACCACTCACTAAGGTGTGACAAGAAGAGTAGCCCTCGCGCACTCCTCCTCCGACGCCGCCCGCCTCGCCTCGCCATGACGCGCGCGCCGCGGGTTGCGGGAATCTCGCCGAGCCGAGCTTTATTTTGCTGGTTGGGAAAACTGATTATGAGTCATTAACGGACGCGTTAATTACAGCCGTTTCCAGTTTTTATGGACATGAACTGTTACCGACTCGGACGTGGGCTGATCCCATGATCCTCCTAACCTACACTATATAAAGCGTCCGGGCTAAACCTAATCGGTACGGAATCAATCGACACACGCGCCTACCTTCAGAACCTTGCGCCGCCGCTTTCGTCTTCCTCATCCCGGCTTGCGGCGTGCACCGCAGATCGGGACAGTAGGCCTCCGGAACCCCGCCTCTCGTGAACCTGTACGGGTGAGGGGCGATCAGGTTTTTAGGGAGCGCTCAAGTGCGACTACTGGCAACCACGACGTCGTCCGACGACGAGTTCCCTGACGACGACTTCTTTCCGGACGTCAGCGACCTCTTCGACAACCTCAACATGGGCGACGCTGCTGCGACCGCTACGGCTGCTATTCAGCCTACATCGTATGTGATCTCGATTTCTCTCTTTCGGATTATGCTAGAGTTCTCCGTTCTAGCGTTTGTTGTAGATGTGATAGGTTTATCTCCTATAGATGTAATCTGTTCATCTACTTTGTTGATCTGCATAATTGATTTTAGTACCGTTTGTATGATCATGTTTTATCAGTTTATAATTCGGATTAAATCATATGGATTATTGCTTATATTTCCAACAGATGCGCCCCTGAGTATAACATCTGATATATTACGGCAATCTCACGATGTTTTATGGTATCGGCCTTTTCTTGATCGAAACCATAGCCATAAACGCACATTCATCGCGCCTCCTAGAAAGGTCGATTTCTATGATCCCCGTGGCACTTCAGTTTCTCTCCACCGTTCTTGTGGTGATTGCCTGAAAGGACTCCTGCAAAACATGGTTGGATTAATACTCCAT
Organism: Avena atlantica; assembly: GCA_910589765.1. Classification (NCBI taxonomy): domain Eukaryota; kingdom Viridiplantae; phylum Streptophyta; class Magnoliopsida; order Poales; family Poaceae; genus Avena; species Avena atlantica. The sequence continues at coordinate 236,009,624 of OU342738.1, forward strand.
GGGGGAGAAGAAACTGATCCTGCAAGTCGATCGACACCTCACACGATCGCATCCAGAGAACAGGGCTGAACTGCTCAAGGACCCCGCGCGTTATTATGGGTAGAGAGGAAGCCAAGCCTGTTGATCGGAATCAAATGATTCCTGTGCACCGTACGAAATGAACATGTAATTTCGTACGCTTGAGCTGTGCAAATCACAGTCGTCGTGCATGTTATTTCCACGGACGCCATAATAGCTAGCTCCACGTCCCTTCACTCTTACACGTAAAGACGTCGTCCTTCTGTACGTCTTGCAGGAGTAGTAGCTTCTGACCAAGCTAATAGCTTCCCCTCCTAATTCCTTTTTACAAGTTGCTGAATTCCAAAGCGTCGGATAAACACAACTCTAAAGTCTGAACAGCGTCCAGGACGAACGCCCGTGTAAATGATAGTGTTGGCGGCTTGGCAGGATCACGCTCACCCGTGCAGAACGGTCCATATATCCCGGTTGGTAAGGGGTTTTAGTCCCGGTTGTCCAACCGGGACGGGACAATCAGGACTAAAACCTCAACCTTTAGTCCCGGTTGCCCCACCAACCGGGACAAAAGGGCGTACACGTGACCGCGGCAGAGGGCGAGGTGGGGGGAGCAACCGTCCCGGTTCGTAACACGAACTGCCGCGGCAGAGATTTGACATATATCTATGTCGCGGCAGAGAATTCATTTTGTCAACTTTTGTTATCGCGACAGCATTTTGGCCACTTTTTGTGCCCCGGCAGAGAATTCATTTATGTTGTTTTATTGTTTATTAGGTGTTTTGCATTTATCAATGAAGGAACCATTATATTACACAAGATCATCATGACAATATAGATCCAAGTGTCGAACATATTACATTTGATACACGGATCGATTTCATGTACTACATATAAAATAATCTCCTTGTACAATCCCTATTGTTTATACACACCCGAATAGTATTCCCTTTTTGGGTTTAGGACTTCTGCATCTAAGAATCCCGCCAATTCCTCTTGAATTGCTCGTATGCGATCATTTGGCAGAAGACCGTCCCGTAGACGTTTGATCTGATTTAAAAAATGAGTCAGCCTATATGAATGAAACTAAACAAAATTTGATGGTAATTAAAAACTATAGAAATTGTTTATGTACGTGGAGTTGCTCTAAATTTCTGTCCTTCTCACAGCACGTCTGCCGGATGAACTCGCAAACATAGTATCCACATAAATTGTTTCCTAGTCCCTGCGTCAGGCACTTTACGAGAACATAGTTCAATCAAAATAATAATCAAGCATAAAAATAACGGTATCAAAACTAGAATTAAAGAGATGCGCGGGTTTAGCTAGTGGTGCTTACATCTAGTGCTTGAAATGTAAGCTCATATTTCCAAACAGCCATGGCCTTGTTGGTGAACCGTTTCCAAGCGCTGCCCGACGAAGAAAACGAATAAAAGAAGTTATTAATTACTTGATATCATAAAATTTACGAACGTTGCCTATATAGTGTCGTAATGATTAGAATTACCGCTGGAGAAGCATCTACATGTCCTTCCACTACTTAAGGGGTTTATGTTTCGAGTCCATGACTAGTACACGCTCTTTGTCAAGTTGAATGATTAATAGAATATAGTGAAAGCTGCGCATGCATAACTAATTAATTATATACTTAACATCGAGTAAGCGAAACAGAAAGTGTATACAAGACAATAACACTCACTCGAAGTTGTAAGGAAATAGTATTTTCCTTCTGGTTTCTTGAAACCTTAACGCGTGTACGATATTATCCTCCGTATCCTGGGGGCTTGTTTTGAGATTATCTTGATGAACCCAATATGGGTCAATAAAGACAATGTCATAGATTTGTCCTCTGCTGCATTCAAGAATCTTCATTCTGCATATTATAGTATAATTATATACATGCAATAAACGAGGTGAGATAGCTAGAGACTAAATTAATTACAGAATTAGTACTTACAGACAATAGGCACTGATGATCGATTTGTCCAAGGCGTCTTGATTGAATAATTGAAATAGTTTATCAAATTTAATGGATATCATGTCATCTATTTCTTTTCCATAATGCTTTTTTGTAACCATCAGCACTATCCAGTTAGCCCCAGCCTTTGTGGCATGCATGTACCAGTTATGCAATCTTCGCATTTTTGTTGGAAGATTATTTACCTTCTCAGGTTTGACGAGAGGTTTGCCGTACTGGTATTTGTATGCTACTTCACTCACGAGGAAGTACTCTAACTGGGATAAGTACTGGGCAATACTCATACCTTGAGCAGCGACAGCTTCTCCATATTGTGCAACTACCTCTGGATCATACTGCTCTTCGGCCCCATATTTGCTCGACCCCACATTGGTATGGGAAATCACCTTGAGAGGGGCGCAAGACTGTTTTGCTTGTTCTCCGAACTGGGCAACAGGTTTCTCGCTTGCATCAGTACTGTTCTTCGAGGCTTGTTGTGCCGCATGTGACTTGAGAATAGAACGCTCATAGTATGATGACAGTTTTGGCTCGGGTTGATGAAGAGTCTTTAGCATTTTGAACACTCTACCTTTTTCTTCTTTGGAGCTGGGGAACTCTGGCTCTTTCGGCCGCATCAGCTTAGCGAAAAACTCTGGCTCTTTTCCGCATCAACGATAGTCGTAGTCTCCTCTTCAGTACAGTCATATGCTTTCTTGGGAGGAACCTTTGGTACTTTTGGAAGAGGCTCTTGTTTACGTTTCGGCGATCGCTTAGCACGACGCAGAGTAGCGGTGGTACGCTTACGCTTTTTATCTTGAGGCGCCAGCGATGGCTGCGCCGAAGATTGGTGAGGCGACGAAGACGGGTGAGGCGACGGAGCCGGGTGAGGCGACGAAGACGGCTGCCGCGGCGGCGACGACCTCGCTGGAGACGGGTGAGGCGGTGGCGAAGATGGCCTTGGCGTGTGATTTCGAAGCACGATACATTCCTTTGGCCATAGAATGGTGACGTTTGTTGCGTCTCCCAGTACAGTCACATCCCCTTCACCTGCAGGGTAGTCAAGATTCAAAACTTCAAAGGTGGGCATGATTTCATCCACCCCGACAACAGCATAGCCCTGTGGAACCGGACGACAGTGGTAAGTTGGTGTGGGTACAATTGGTAAGGCATAGCCGACCGCCACCTTCATTGATATGTTCACATCTTTGACATGTAGCTCGCAGTGTGTCATCTGTGTGATATCATCCACTTGGTAGCCAACAGGAGCCATCGTCATCGTCATTGTCATCACCCGGGACCTCGGTGGAAGACACACTGCTTTTTCGATTATTCGATAGGCCGGTAGCATCGAATGCAGGTTCTACCACCATGTGCTGCTGAGATGGGCCGGTAGTACTTTGCTCTTTAAGTGCGTTAATTTCATCTTGTTGTTGCGTTATTCGTTCTTCAATTATACGCATTCGCTCTTTCTGAATATCTGCTTCAACTTTCGCCTTGTCCTTTCTCCTCTGACGGCTTCTATCAGGATATTTCTTCCTCTCTTCGGGAAACCCAGTCCTCCATGGTTTGGAGCCGCTTGTGCCTCGTGTTCGTCCACCATGTTCCTTATTTCCAAGGGCGAGTGTGAGCTCATCATTCTCTCTATCGGGAATGAAGTCTCCATCTTTAACAACCTTTACTGCTTTTCTCATCTTCTCGATTGGCAAGGGGTCTTCTTTATGTGGTATGTTATATATACACTTCCCTTCCGAGTCCAACATGCCCCATGCCCGTAAAACCAATTCATTGCACGTTCGATCCAATCGTCTGTCTCTGGGATGATCTTTTTAGCACGCAGTTCATTCTCAAGTTTCTCCCACTTAGGAATGCCAGCCCTGTAGCCACCTTGCCCCATAGTATGGTGATACTTCTTGTTAGCATCATTCAGCTTATTCGTTGCAGACATTTTCTTAGCTTTTTCTGATGTCTTGTAATTCAAAAACTCAGCCCAGAATGGTTTTATCTTCTCAAACTGAATCTTCTTGAAATCCGGAGTCTTCTCTTTCACGACATAGTCAAGGTGCAATCTTTTCTTCCAGTTGGTGAAACACTGGGCCATCTTCTTCATAGACCACTCCCTGACCTTAGCCTCCATGGCTCTCCCATGTTCTAAGGCATCCTCAACTAGATCCTACGTATTTGGATCTAGTTCTATCTTCGGTAGTTTTAAATTAAGAATGAGCCTCTTCCACGGTAAATCTTTGGCCTTGTTAGGGACAAATAAACATGTTCCCTCTTCTTCCGCATCAGCAGGCCTATTCCAATTTCGAATGGTGTTCGGGATTAAGTCCCTAACGATTACTCCGCATTGTGCCACAAATTTGTTTATGACAACTTCAGGAGCCTTCGGTTTGCCGTCTTCACCTATATCTTCGATCCTGAACCTCTCATGGTCTTTCAACTTTTTGGTTGGGCCTCATATGCTCTTTTCAGTAGATTTCTTCGATCCGGAGGGCTAAAACAAGAAATATCGTCGTTATTATTTCTATATAGATAGCAGATGATTAATTAATGAATTAATTATATTACATGCACCTCGCCGGAGCGGTCGTCTTCTCGATCACACAAGGCATCGCATTCTCCCTCGCGGAAGGCATCACCTTCAACCTCAAACAAGTCATCTCTTCCGGCAAAAAGAGGATCACCCTCACCGGAGTTGTTTAGAAACGTCGATACATCTAAATTTTCTTCCTCGCGGATCACACTTTGGATCAACTCTTCCTTTTCTTCGTCTTTGTCGTGTGGGTTCATATTTTCTGCATAGGTGCAAAAACGGATAAGTCAAAGCGGCTAAGGGAGAATGTTAGGTACGGTGTTGAGAGATGTAAACCCTAATTCGGAGAAACCCTAATATATAAATACGCAATAATAAAAATGAATTTACAATATCAGAAACCCTAATTCGGAGAAACCCTCGGGCTCAGATCCTATCGCGAAGAACCAATACCGAAAAGAAAGGCGGCAATCAATACATGGAACAATACAATGCACAATCAATATGTATGACATGTCAGATTTAGAGATCCTACACTAACCCTAGGTGCAACATCGATTTAAAAGGGTTCGGGATGCCCTAGCAAGTACACACCGGCGAACCCACATGTACATAAGGGGTGTCGATGTTTCTTTAACTAAACTAGGGTTTAAAGTTGCTTGAAAATGTATTATGATTGCTTAGACACGTAGCTCTCAATTTTCTGAACATTTTGACATATTATTTGTATTTTTCTGACTTATAAACCATTAGTTATTGAATTTACAAGTTTTTCATCAGCACAGGGGGGTAGTTTTTCATCGGGTCTGGGGCTACCCACGGTGACTGACCAGTGGGGCCGAATACTAATAATACCTAACTAATTAATAAACCTAATAATACCTAACTAATAATAAACCTAATAATCCAAACTAATAAACCTAATAAACCTAATATGCTAGGAGCAGTGGATCAGGTAATATAAGCTCAAAGGGAGTAATACAACAGATAGGACACTCTATCTATCGATAAAAGACCATAGTAGAATTTTATGCATCATGGCAAGAATTGAAATGCTTTAGAAATCATAGGATTATATCATGGTGGGGCTATGCATGCCTTTGCGTGTTGATAGCCGAAAGCAGAGGTTCAGGATCCTTGTACTTGACTTGATTATAGTTGGTCAAGTATTTGTCTTCGAGCTTCGATGGTGTTGATATCTGGCTTCGATCTCGATCTCGATATCATATTCTACCGGGAAGAACCAAACACCAAAAAGAAAGGGAAACAATCAACACATGGCATCGATGCAATGCTCAAGCAAGTATGATGATATGACAAGTTGAATTGCATTGAAATGTAACCCTAAAGCATGCTCTACAATTAATCGGGGGTTCCGAGGGGTGAAAACCCTAACTCGGAGAAACTCCGGAACACATGAGAGGGGTGGATTTGTTCTTCTAATTAAACTTGTCATTTAAGTTGTTAAACAATGCATGATTATAACTTAGATATCTAGGTTTCATTTTTTGAACATTTTGATATATTATTCATATTTTTCTGACTTATAGATTAAAAGTTATTGAATTTATAAGATTATAATTATTTGTGAAATTATTAAAAGCTGGTTAAAATTTTTACACCGCAGGCATACCTAGCCACAGTGACTGACAGAGGGGCCCGGAGCCACCTCAGCAGCCACACAAGCAAAAGTGGTTCAGGGGCATTTTTCACTCGGGCTGGGGCTAGCCAGAGAGGCTGACCTGTGGGCCAGAAGCCACATAGGCAAGCCACGCAGCCAAAGTGGGTCCCTAGCTGGGTTTGACCCGGTCTGCGCGCGCTGACGCACGGGTGATGTCAGGATGACATCACGCCGGTGGTGGCTTGCAGGACGGTGACGGGAAACGGCGTTAGGGGGCGATCTAGGGCGCGTGCGTGCGCGCGTTAGAGAGTGGAGGTTGAGGCGAGCCAAAGAGTAGCGGCGCCTCCTCAAAAAGGTCACTGGAGAGGGGAGCACGACGACTGTGAGCAGAGGTGGTGGCAGGTGGTCGACGGGAAGGAGGAACCAGAGCGAGAGGGGGTGATAGAGAGGGTCCACGAGGACCAGCAGCTCACCAGGTGTGCGGTGGTGGTGTCAGGGAGGCGAGGCGAGGTCGGGAGCCGACGAATCGATGGCGGCGGTCGTCGGGCTCGAGGGAGACAGAGTCGTTAGCGTCGAATGGGAGCGAGCGGGGCCGATTCCTTCGGGGAGAATCCTCGGGGCGACGAGGCGAAGCTTCCTGCACGCTTGGCTGGGTGAGGGGCGGCCGGTAGGGCGTGCAGGGCGGCGGGGCAGCCTGACGGCGTCGTGCGCGAGAAGAGATTGTGAGATGGGGAAGAAGAAGAGGAGGGGTACCCAGTTATAACCAAAGGACCTTTTCCCCCGGTTGTTGGCTCCAACCGGGACTAAAGGTTCATACGTCCCGGTTGGAGCCACCAATTGGGATGTATACTCCACTTTTTTCAGCAGACCAAGGGGCGTGCGCAGGGGTCTTTAGACCCGGTTGGTGGCTCCAACCGGGACATATGACCCTGTTTTCAATTTTTTTAGGATTTTTCTCTCTGTTCCCGCCTTATTTTTTATTTTGGGGTTTAAATTTGTAATGTTTTTTAAATGATAATTACTTTGGAATTTAGAAAAACTTTAAACATAAAAGGTGTTTGAATTTGAATAACTAATTCAAAACCATTTTCTGTTTTTAAAAATAATTAATGTAACCATTTAAACTATGAACCATTTAAAATTAAAAATGAATTAACTTATATTTTTTGAATATTAATTTGGAATTTAAAAAACTTTAAAAATAAAAAGTGTTTGGATTTGAATAACTAATTCAAAACATTTTCTATTTTTAAAAATAATTAATGCAACCATTTAAAATTAAAAATGAATTAACTTATATTTTTTGAATATTAATTTGGAATTTAGAAAAACTTTAAACATAAAAAGTGTTTAGATTTGAATAACTAATTCAAAACCATTTTATGTTTTTAAAAAATAATTAATGTAACCATTTAAAATTTAAAATGAATTAACTTATATTTTTTAAATATTAATTTGGAATTTAGAAAAACTTTAATCATAAAAAGTGTTTGGATTTGAATAACTAATTCAAAACCATTTTCTATTTATAAAAATAATTAATGCAACCACTTAAAATTAAAAATGAATTAACTTATATTTTTTGAATATTAATTTGGAACTTAGAAAAACTTTAAACATAAAAAGTGTTTGAATTTGAATAAATAATTCAAAACCATTTTCTGTTTTTAAAAATAATTAATGTAACCATTTAAACTATGAACCATTTAAAATTAAAAATGAATTAACTTATATTTTTTGAATATTAATTTGGAATTTAGAAAACTTTAAACATAAAAAGTGTTTGGATTTGAATAACTAATTCAAAACCATTTTCTGTTTTTAATTTGGATTTGAATTAACTTATATTTTTTATATATTAATGGGCGAGAAAAAAGGACGGGAAATAATGGGAGGAAAGAAAATTTTATTAGGATAGAACTGGAATTAAAGTACATAACGCAACTAACACAAAGTTACATAGAAGAACTGAAAATTAAGATACATGGCCAGATTAAGCCACAATCGGCCGAACTTGTTGTGCAATGTTGGAGTGATTCAGTCATGCTTCTGCCTACACCTGTAATACTCACCACTGTAGTCGTCGTACTCGCCGCGATCGTCGTCGCTGTTGTCGTCGGGGTCGCCGTAGTTGAACCTTGAAGGCTGAGTAAGAGTGGGTTGTACTTGAGGATAGCGCATGCGGGGGTTAGAGTCAGCGGCCGTGTCGTAGGCCATGACGCTCTGGAGAGTCCGGCCGCGCCACCACAGCCGACGACCGGCCTCGTTGAAGTTCGGATGAGGTGGGTCGTCCTCCTCGTGCCTGGCGAGCGCCCTCTCACGCCGATCCACAAAGAAGGCTTCCCAAGTCAGGAAATAGTCGGGATGCCATCTGGGATTCCTCCACTGCTCCGGCGTGAGATCGAAGTAGTAGTGGTTCGTGATGGCCATCCGGCGCGCCACACCTAGAGGGACAGGAGGAACCGGCACGCCTCCGGTGCTCAGCATCCAGCCGACGGGGACACAGTATCCCGGCGGGCAGGGGTAGTTCGAGGCGCAAAGCGCCTCCGCCTCCCTGGGGTTAGTGCTACGGTGGAAGTCATGGGAAAGAGTGATGAGGTTGCAGATATGAGTCCAGAGATGTGCAATGACAATGGAGGCCAACCCTACATATATATATAGTGAGAATTGGCAGGAAGATAACTGGAGGGAAGAACTGGCGGGAAAAACTGGCGGGAAGAAATGGTGGGAAGAAATGGCGGGAAGAAAAATGACGGGAAGAAATGGCGGGAAAAAATGGCAGGAAGAAAAATGGCTCATTTAGAACTTGCATTGGATCTCTGAAGAAACCACATATTGCAAGTCTAAAAATGATTTTTTAAAAAAATCACGGGTGTTAGATCATGTACCTGTAGTACAAACCGGACCCACTTCCTACTGATCCGGCAGACATTTGTCCTTTTTACCCGGGATGGACGAAAAGGTTTGAGATGTCCCGGTTCGGAGATAGTTCATGTAAGGTGGTCTAGTATTTCAGGAAAATGACCCGTTTTTTGCGCTTGGAAAATAGAAAAGGGCTTTTCCGTGCGACGAAAAGGAAAACTTCCTCCTGCAACATTGTTCTCCATACCAATATCCACATGCATGCATAATATGGGCACAACATCACAAACTATGTCGTGATTCAGCATATAACATCGGTCATTTGGACCGAAAGCCATGAAACCTCGAACATGATAGGTCATTTTATGAAGGTTTTTTCGAGACATGATCAATATACCAAGTCTGGTATTTTTCCTTTCAACTATGTCACATAATATGACACCACGCGAAGGATTTTCATTATTTGGATTTTATTTTTGAATTTCTTATGCCCGTTTTGAATTTTTTGAATTTCTAACTATGGTCGAACCGGTATGCATGAAGATAGGGAACGAGCATCTTTAGAACTTGCATTGGATCTCTGAAAAAACCATATATTGCGAGTCTAAAAATGATTTTTTCAAAAAATCACGGGCGTTAGATCATGTACCTGTAGTATAAACCGGACCCAATTCCTACTGATTCGGCAGACATTTGTCCTTTTTACCCGGGATGGACGAAAAGGTTTGAGATGTCCCGGTTGGGAGATAGTCCATGTAAGGTGGTCTAGTATTATGGAAAATGGGACGGTAGCATTCTTAAACAGCATTTTGGTGGTTATTTCACAAAACGACCCGTTTTTTGCGCTCGGAAAATAGAAAAGGGCTTTTCTGTGCGACGAAATGGAAAACTTCCTCCTGCAACATTGTTCTCCATACCAATGTCCACATGCATGCATAATATGGGCACATCATCACAAACTATGTCGTGATTCGGCACATAAAATCGGTCATTTGGACCGAAAGCCATGAAACCTCAAACATGATAGGTCATTTTGTGAAGGTTTTTTTGAGACATGATCAATATACCAAGTCTGGTATTTTTCTTTCAACTATGTCACATAATATGACACCACGCGAAGGATTTTAATTGTTTGGATTTTTTTGAATTTCTTATGTCCGTTTTGAATTTTTTGAATTTCTAACTATGGTCGAACCGGCGTGCATGAAGATAGGGGACGGGCATCGTTAGAACTTGCATTAGATCTCTGAAGAAACCACATATTGCGAGTCTAAAAATGTTTTTTTTTTTCAAAAAATCACGGGCGTTAGATCATGTACCTGTAGTACAAACCGGACCCACTTCCTACCGATTCGGCAGACATTTGTCCTTTTTACCCGGGATGGACGAAAAGGTTTGAGATGTCCCGGTTGGGAGATAGTCAATGTAAGGTGGTCTAGTATTTTAGAAAAATGGGACGGTAGCATTCTGAAACAGCATTTTGGTGGTTACTTCACAAAATGACCGATTTTTTGCGCTCGGAAAATGGAAAAGGGCTTTTCCGTGCGACGAAAAGGAAAACTTGCTCCTGCAACATTGTTCTCCATACCAATGTCCACATGCATGCATAATATGGGCACAACATCATAAACTATGTCGTGATTCAGCACATAACATCGGTCATTTGGACCGAAAGCCATGAAACCTCGAACATGATAGGTCATTTTGTGAAGGTTTTTTCGAGACATGATCAATATACCAAGTCTTGTATTTTTTCTTTCAACTATGTCACATAATATAACACCACGCGAAGGATTTTCATTGTTTGGATTTTCAATATACTAAAGGTTCATCTTTAGTCCCGGTTGGAGGGATTTCGGCAGGGTGGGCCAGGTGTTGGAGATATGCCCAAGAGGCAATAATAAAGTGATTATTATCATATCTTCACACTTATGATAAATGTTTACATACCATGCTATAATTGTATTAAAAGGAAACATTAATACTTGTGTGATTTGTAAACATAAAAGAGTCCCTAGTAAAGCCTCTTGTTAAACTAGCTTGTTGGTTAATATATGATCATGGTTTCCTGATCATGAACATAGAGATGTTATTAACAACATGGTCATATCATTAGGAGAATGATGTGATGGACATACTCCTATAGATAAGCGTAGCATAAAGATCAAGTCATTTTAAATAGTTCAATTGCTATATGCTTTCTGATACATAGTAACCTAATTCCTTCGACCATGAGATCATGCATATCACCTTTGCCGGATGGATGCTTTGATGACATCAAACACCACACCGTAACTGGGTGGCTATAAAGGTGGCATTGAGTGTTCGGAAAGTATTGGTTGAAACACATGGATCAAGAGTGGGATTTGTCCATCCATATGACGGATAGATATACTCTGGGCCCTCTCGGTGTAATGTCATCCAATTAGCTTGCAAGCATGTGACTGGCTCGCAAGGGATCACATATCACGGGAACGAGAAAAGAGTACTTATCGGTAACGAGGTTGAACTAGGTATGCAGAGATACCGACGATCATAACCTTGGATAAGTAAACTATCGTGAGACAAAGGGAAATTGGTATCGTATGTAAGTGGTTCATTCGATCGCAAAGTAATCGTAGAAATATGTGGGAGCCATATGAATTTCCAGATTCCTCTATTGGTTATTGTTCGGAGAAGTGTCTCGATCATGTCCGCATAATTCACGAACCGTAGGGAGACACACTTAAGGATTCGACGTTGTTTGAGTAGTTATGGTATGATGAGAAAGAGACAGAATGTTGTTCGGAGTCTCGGATGGGATCCGGGATATCACGAGGTGATCCGGAATGGTCCGGAGAATAAGATTCATATAAGGAAAGTCCCGTTTCGGAGTTCGGAAATGTTTCCGGTGTTTTCATCGGGAATGTTCTAGAAGGTTCCGGAATGTCCGGCACTCTGGGGGGGAAGGGGTACATGAATGTGTCATTACATATTGGAATGATTGCATCATGTACTAAGTGTTCTTGCTGTTCCAAATAAAGGATTAAATTGAATCCTAAAACTGAAAAGTCAAATGGCCAGTTTGAAAGTCAAACGGCTAAAACAGGAAACTGTGGGAAACAAGCAAGAGGAGGTTGAAACCGACTTGGGGGAGGAGTCCCTCCTCTCCAAGCCGGCGCGCCACCCAAAGCCGACTTGGGGAGGGACTCCCTCCCCTTGGCCGCCCCTCCCACCTATAAAAGGAGGGACAGGGCCTCCTCCTCAAGACACACAAGTTTCCTAGCCTCTAATCTAAATCCTAGCCCTAGACTCCGGTTTAGAGCGGTTTTGGTTTAGAGCTTCTAATTGCCCTAGCCTTCGGATTAGAGCCTTCTAATTGGTGTGTCTAATCCCTAGACCGCTAATAGTTCTCTCTCATACTCCACCATACTCGCTCCGGCTTAAGGCGAAGCCCTGCGGGATCTCCCCTCTACTTCCGGTACCACGCCGTTGTGCTGCCGGAATCGCGAGGAGAGTGCTACAACCTCCGCTGCCTGCTGGAACAAGGGATAGGAAGGTCTTCGTCGAGTACCGAACGTGTGACCGACTGCGGGAGCGCTGCCGGAACGCAGCGCCGGAAGGATCGTCTACGCGATCTTGAGATCGGAAAGAGTACGACTACATCATCCACGAGAATCTGCTCTCGTTAACCGCTTTGGAATCTTCGAGGGTAAGTTATCCCATCGACTCGTTGCTACAATCTAGTAGATAGATCTTGGCTTGGTTGTTTGTATGCGATAGAAATTTTTTGTTTTCCATGCTACGAACCCCTACAGTGGTATCAGAGCCGTGTCTATATGTAGATCTGTTGCACGAGTAGAACACAATGGTAATTGTGGGCGTTGATGCTTTTATTGTTGATTGCTTCTTGTGTACTTTGCATCTTGCGGTATGTTGGGATGAAGCGGCCCGGGCTAACCTTACATGACATCGTTCATGAGACTTGCTCCACGCTTGACATGCAACTTGTATTGCATAAGTGGCTTTGCGGGTGCCTGTTTCTCCTAGCATAGTTAAGATCCAATTTACAACGGGTGATTAACAATACTAGTATCAATGTTGTGGTTCATGTTCGTAAGTTAGAACGACACTTATAGAAAGCCCCAAACCACATAAAACATGCAAAGAAAGTAGAGGCGTCTAACTTTGTTTTGCAGGGGTGTGCAGTGATGTGATATGGCCATGATTGTGATTATATTTGATGTATGCAATGTTCCTTATTGTAAGTTGGCAACCGGCAGGAGCCATATGGTTGTCTTTAATTTATGTTAAGACCCGCGTGTCTATTCAAAGTAGTTGTAATAGTTGAAGCCGGTGGACAACAACCATGGAGAGGCGTCATTGACCTTGATGCAATGCCGGTGATGATGGAGATCATGTTCGTGCTTGAAGATGGAGATCGGAAGCACAAGAAGAAAGGCCATATCATATCACATATTATGAATTGCATGTGATGTTAATCCTTTATGCATCTTGTATTGCTTAGTAGACGACGGTAGCATTATAAGATGATCCCTCATGCACATGAATTTCAAGTCATAAAGTGTTCACCCTTAGTTAGCACCATTGCTAAAGCTTGTTGTTTCGAAGCACCACGTGATGATCGGGTGTGTTAGATTCCGCAAGTGTATACAACGTGAGCAAGCCAGATTTGCTCATGCGGAAGCTAATGTTTGATCTTGACGAGCCTAGCATGTACAGACATGGTCTCAGGAACACGGCTCACCGAAAGGTAAAGCATGAGTCATATAGGAGATATGATGAACATGTTGATTGTTCGCCATTGAAGCTATGTCAACTCTCGTGATGATCGATTTTGATGTGGTGGATTTGGTTCGTGTGATCACTAAAACAATGTGAGGGCTATTGTTTTGAGTGGGAGTTCACCTAGATTAATTTAATTATTAATTAGAACTCAATTTATCATAAATTAACTCAAAGTGAATTTGCATAATTGTTGTAGTCATTGGCATCCGTTTACCACCTTGCGCTTAGTTATAATTGAGATGATAGAACTATAGAATTCTGGTTAGTTACTTTACGAACTGGTATCGTATTGTTTTGAAGTGTTAATCTAAAGTTTAAAAGTCCTATTGCAAACTTTCAGTAAGTTCCGGTTACTCCATGAAGTTTAATAATTGGTATTAAAACAAGAGTGACAATTTCAAGTGTTAGTGTATAAGTATCATGTTTGTCTCCATGATTCTTGATATTCAAAGGATTGTCTTAATATCAAGGTTATCTAGGATCTGAAAGAGTTGTTTCAGAAACCATGATGTGTGGAAGATATTGTGATATCTGAAACGAAGTTTTGGTTACAACATGATAGAGTATAATATGGCAAAAGTCATGTTCTCATATTTGATGAGAATTTGCAAAAGGTTGGAGACACTTGTTGTCCTAATCCTCCAAAAGGTTTTGGATAGCAACATTATACTCATAATTCATCGTTATAAGCTAAAAGTAGCTTGATCATGTACGATTCCATGATAAGGGTGAATATTTGATGTAGGTAAAATGTTTACTACACCAAGAGATTACTAAAGAAAGGAATTTGAAAGAACACCAAACATTTGATGATGGTGATCTACTTCAAAGTGCAAGTCCAAAGACATTGGTATTTAATTATACACGCTTTGGACTATGTGTCATATGTATGACTCCACTATTGATCTTGATAGATTCTTTCAAACAGAAAAAGAAATACTGAAAGAGAATCTCATAAATATATGGCAGAAAAGAAAAGACTAGAATTGTTCAGTTTAAGTATATAGATGATATACATGTTATGGCTATATTCTTTGCTTATTAAACAATGTGGTTCTTAAGTATTTGATACTGAATTTGTTGGTGTGAATCGTCATACGAAACAACAAAATTCATGAACTACAATGGCCTAAGTAACTAGCAAAAGAATATGTGATGATGTTCATCGAGAACAAATAAAGGGTTATTGTGTTGCTCATTAAACATCAAAGTTTGCCTTCAAGATTTGTTTTATCAGGTGTTATGAGAACAAAAGGGTTGTTCAAATAATTGCCGTAATCCATAAAAGATGGATGATTCACAAATCTCGTTGGAGAAATCACATCCATAAAACTAGTGCTAAAAATGTCGAAAGACAAATTGATTGAAAGATCACTTAGGAAGTGACATCGCCGTTTAAATTATATTGGAAAGAAAACATGAAGAAACTCCATGTGGATGGAATTTTGGAGTCTTTTGATTTTTGATCACATGACGCTTGTGAAACTTTCCCAGAGATAATTAAAACTTCGTTCGTAGGCCAAAAGGGAACGAATGACTAGCTTATTGGAACTTGTACATATTGTTGTACGAAGTCCATTATGTGTAGTCAAGAGCGATGGATTTCAACTTCATATGCTTTCTCCAAAAATTTGAGTGAATATATGAATATTTACTTAATAAGGATGAAGTGTGAAATATTTGAAAAGTTCAAAGACTTTCAACATGAAGTGCAAAATCATTGTAACAAGAATATAAATAGTTTATGATAAGATCATAAAGGAAGATATTTGAGTTACAATTTTAGCATAATACCTAAGATTTAAGGAATCGTTCCGTGGATTTGCATTTCCCGAAACACCATAAGAGTATGGAGCGTTCGAGATATGTAATTAAACCTTGTTTGACATGGTAAGATTAATGGTGTAATTCATAAAACTGCCATTGTATTTTAAAGATTAAAAGCTTTAGAGATTACCGTTTTTCCACTGAAAAGAGCTCCATCATAATCCGTTGAAACGACACCATATGTTATGGTTTGGGATAAAACCCAAGTTGTCCTTTCTTAAAACATTGGTATGCTATGCATAAGAAAGATGTGTGCAACCAAAGTCGGATGAACCTGTCTTTGTATAAACTGTTAAGTATTCCTCCATTAACACCGGAGACAAAAGTGTTTGTTGCTTGGAACGTCAAGTTTCTTTAAGAAGGAATTTTTCGTGAAAATTTAAGTGGGAGGACAATAGAACTTTGATAAGGTTGAAAGAACCTTAGCTATATGTGCAGAGTTGCGCAGCGCCAAAAAGTGTTCCGGAGGCAGCAACAATGCTCATGGCTCACGTGCCTCAAAGGTTGTGATCACGGAGATCTAAGTTGAAACAAGTAGGTCGGGTAAACAATCAAATACCAAGATTTTAGGGTTGAATCATTATTTGAGAATAATGAACCGACTACATGCAAAGAAGCGATGATGGGCCCTGACTCCGTCGAATGGCTTGAAGCCATAAAATCCGTGATAGTTCCATACATGAGAAATCAAGTTTTGAACTTGAAGGACCCTCGAGAAAGGTGTAAGACCTTACAGTTGTGTTTGGATCTATAAAGAAATAGACATGAATATGGTCGACATGTTGGGAAAGAGTTCACAACAATGTTCAAAGGTTGACTATGACAAGATCTGATCTTTCATAGCGATATTTAGTCTAGACGGATTAATGCAGCAACCACTACATATAATTTGTTATATGGTAGTTGAATAAACAAAACAAGTTCTTCTAATAGAATCGTTACCTAGGACATGTGCATAACACAGTCCATAGGGTTTTGTTAATTCAAAGGATGCTAAAAGCATATGCAAACTTCAATGGTTGAAGTAAGCTTAGCGGAGTTGGAATCTTCACTATGATGAAACTGTTAAAATAGTTTAATTTCATCAGAGACAATGAAGATGCTTGCATTTGCAAGAAATTAAGTGGGAGCGCTAAGACATATTTCTAATACATCATGTGGAGGACATATTGTTGATTAGAAAAGATGTATCTTTTATTAACACATATTAAAGAATTTCATCCTGATGAAAGACTTAGGCAAAACCCAAATATTTGGCATCAATAGACGCTAATATGGTTGTGCCAAAAGTACATAGATGATGTATTGAATGAGTTCAATATAGAAACTACAAGAAAGGTTCGTGTCGCACAAAAAGGATTGAATAAGTTCAATATTAATGATATATTCAAGTGTATTGACACTTGGTAAGTGAAACAAAGATTCAAGTATAGATTGATACTTGATGTATGAAATCACAAAGAGTATTTATATCAATTATGCTGTGATATGTACAAATCCAGATATGTCCTATGCTCTAAATGATGTGAGCATATACCAGAATGATTCATAAGATGATCATCGGACAATAGTAAGGATATTCTTATGATCTTTTGGAAGAACTAAGAGTATAATATTTGTAGAAGTGATAAATAGATGGTTAGTTCATTGTAAAAGTACTACATTGATACTAGCTTTGTCACAAAGTACAAATTAAGTTTATATCAATCTAAACTAAGGGTGGCACAATATAATGGAAAGTGAGTTCCATAATGGATTTGGATGAGTTCCAAAGTTAAGACATTGTGACAGATACTACAACAAAAGGCTAAGTATGTGACTGCTATTTTAGCAGCAAAAGAGGGCATTTGTGTCAAGTAGTTTGTTATCAAACTAGGTGTAGTTCACAGTGGGATAATACTATGAAGATATATTGTGCGACAATATTATCAACATGTTTTAACCCCAAAGAGCTAAATGTCACACTGAAGGACCAAATTTATACAAAGCCATCTCATTAGAGAATGAGTGATGCGTAGAGACACAAATACATGCAATTACACACGGACCTGGAAGTGTCAGATCCGGAGATCAGTTGACCACTAGCAAACGTGTACTTACAACACCGGAAAGCCATAGGTGTTGAATACACAAAGGTTTGAAACTAGATTATTGACTCTAGTGCAAGTGGGAGACTGTTGGAGATATGCCCAAGAGGCAATAATAAAGTGGTTATTATCATATCTTCACACTTATGATAAATGTTTACATACCATGCTATAATTGTATTAAAAGGAAACATTAATACTTGTGTGATTTGTAAACATAAAAGAGTCCCTAGTAAACCCTCTTGTTAAACTAGCTTGTTGGTTAATATATGATCATGGTTTCCTGATCATGCACATAGAGATGTTATTAACAACAGGGTCATATCATTAGGAGAATGATGTGATGGACATACTCCTATAGATAAGCGTAGCATAAAGATCAAGTCATTTTAAATAGTTCAATTGCTATATGCTTTCTGATACATAGTAACCTAATTCCTTCGACCATGAGATCATGCATATCACCTTTGCCGGATGGATGCTTTGATGACATCAAACACCACACCGTAACTGGGTGGCTATAAAGGTGGCATTGAGTGTTCGGAAAGTATTGGTTGAAACACATGGATCAAGAGTGGGATTTGTCCATCCATATGACGGATAGATACACTCTACGCCCTCTCGGTGTAATGTCATCCAATTAGCTTGCAAGCATGTGACTGGCTCACAAGGGATCACATATCACGGGAACGAGAAAAGAGTACTTATCGGTAACGAGGTTGAACTAGGTATGCAGAGATACCGACGATCATAACCTCGGATAAGTAAACTATCGTGAGACAAAGGGAAATTGGTATCGTATGTAAGTGGTTCATTCGATCGCAAAGTAATCGTAGAAATATGTGGGAGCCATATGAATTTCCAGATTCCTCTATTGGTTATTGTTCGGAGAAGTGTCTCGATCATGTCCGCATAATTCACGAACCGTAGGGAGACACACTTAAGGATTCGACGTTGTTTGAGTAGTTATGGTATGATGAGAAAGAGACCGAATGTTGT
The DNA here is from genome assembly GCA_910589765.1 of Avena atlantica. Taxonomy (NCBI): domain Eukaryota; kingdom Viridiplantae; phylum Streptophyta; class Magnoliopsida; order Poales; family Poaceae; genus Avena; species Avena atlantica. Next base: position 236,028,310 of record OU342738.1, read on the forward strand.
TTGGAGTCTCGGATGGGATCCGGGATATCACGAGGTGATCCGGAATGGTCCGGAGAATAAGATTCATATAAGGAAAGTCCCGTTTCGGAGTTCGGAAATGTTTCCGGTGTTTTCATCGGGAATGTTCTAGAAGGTTCCGGAATGTCCGGCACTCCGGGGGGAAGGGGTACATGAATGTGTCATTACATATTGGAATGATTGCATCATGTACTAAGTGTTCTTGCTGTTCCAAATAAAGGATTAAATTGAATCCTAAAACTGAAAAGTCAAATGGCCAGTTTGAAAGTCAAATAGCTAAAACAGGAAACTGTGGGAAACAAGCAAGAGGAGGTTGAAACCGACTTGGGGGAGGAGTCCCTCCTCTCCAAGCCGGCGCGCCACCCAAGGCCGACTTGGGGAGGGACTCCCTCCCCTTGGCCGCCCCTCCCACCTATAAAAGGAGGGACAGGGCCTCCTCCTCAAGACACACAAGTTTCCTAGCCTCTAATCTAAATCCTAGCCCTAGACTCCGGTTTAGAGCGGTTTTGGTTTAGAGCTTCTAATTGCCCTAGCCTTCGGATTAGAGCCTTCTAATTGGTGTGTCTAATCCCTAGACCGCTAATAGTTCTCTCTCATACTCCACCATACTCTCTCCGGCTTAAGGCGAAGCCCTGCGGGATCTCCCCTCTACTTCCGGTACCACGCCGTTGTGCTGCCGGAATCGCGAGGAGAGTGCTACAACCTCCGCTGCCTGCTGGAACAAGGGAGAGGAAGGTCTTCGTCGAGTACCGAACGTGTGACCGACTGCGGGAGCGCTGCCGGAACGCAGCGCCGTAAGGATCGTCTACGCGATCTTGAGATCAGAAAGAGTACGACTACATCATCCACGAGAATCTGCTCTCGTTAACCGCTTTGGAATCTTCGAGGGTAAGTTATTCCATCGACTCGTTGCTACAATCTAGTAGATAGATCTTGGCTTGTTTGTTTGTATGCGATAGAAAATTTTTGTTTTCCATGCTACGAACCCCTACACCAGGAAGCACTAATGATAGGGTTGAGTGTCAATATTATGTCGTGCGGCGTGTACCTTGTCCCGGATGGTGTCACCAACCGGGACTAAAGATGAACCTTTAGTCCCGGTTGAAGACACCAACCGGGACAAAACACGAGTCAACACTAATAATAGGGGTGAGTGTCGACATTATGTCGTAAGTGTCAACACTATGCCGAGCTGCTTGTACTATAAATAGGCATACTTGTGAGTCCAGTCCTCCAGCCAGATTGAGGAATCTCCAATATTGTTTTCGAGAGCAGGGACACCACTACGACCAGTTTCAGGGAGATGCCGCCGGATCCCAGTCCTCCGGCATCTCCAAGAAACTGGTCATAGAGGCACTCCCTAATATGTGAAATTAGTTAGCTCCCAGGTGTATTGATCTAGTTAGAGAAGTTACGAGATGCAAGATGGTTTTCGAGAGCAGGGACACCACTACGACAAGTTTCATGGATATGCCGCCGGATCCCAGTCCTCCGGCATCTCCAAGAAACTGGTCATAGAGGCACTCCCTAATATGTGACCACGCGCGTTTGGAGATCAGATCTTAATAGTAAGTACGAATCGGGACAACTTCTTCATAGTTCGGGAAAGTCGCTCTACGAATCGGGACTAAAGGGCCCCTTTAGTCCCGGTCCAGCCACAAAGCGGGACTAACACTCAAGACATTTATTAATATTAAAAACTGAGACTACAAAACCAGGACTAAAGGCCCCCCTATATATAGTCCCGGTCAAGCCACAAACCGGGACTAACACTCAATACATTTATTAAACTTGGAAAATTGCAAACATCATAAGATATCTCGGCCAGACATGAACTAGAGTTACACAATATGAGCATGAAATTCTTGGCATATGTCCTTCCTTATGATCGCTTCAGACGTAACCATGGAGCATCTTCTTTACTTAACAGAATGCTTGGGTCAGTTTTCACTATGAAGGGCAGAATTTCATTAAACTTATTATAATCTTCTGACATGTCTGTCTTGTCCTCGATTCCCACGATGTTTTTTTCCTAAAAGAACTTTGTGACGCTTTGGCTCATCATATGATGTATTCGTTTGCATATTTTTTATTTTTTTCGGTCTGGAGGACATGTATTTCACATAGAAAATCTAAGACACATCATTGGCTAGGACGAATGGTTCATCTCTATAACCAAGATTGTTGAGATCCACTGTTGTCATTCCGTACAACTGGTCTATCTTTACCCCTTCCCCATTCAGCTTGACCCATTTGCAGCGAAACAAAGGGACCTTAAAAGAGACTCCATAGTCTAGTTCCCATATCTCCTCTATGTAACCATGGTATGTGTCCTTTTGTCCATTCTCGTTTGTTGCATCAAAGCGGACACCACTATTTTGGTTGGTGCTCTTTTTATCTTGGGCGATCGTGTAGAATGTATTCCCATTTATTTTGTACCCTTGGAAATTCAATATAGTAGAAGATGGTGACGCGGCCAACAAGTATAGCTGATCTCCAACAGTGGTGTCATTCAAGAGATGTGTCCGCATCCAACCACCGAAAGACTTCATGTGTTCATCTGTAATCCATGATTCAGGCTTCCCCGAGTTTTTGGAGCGTACAATATTCTTGTGTTCCTCGATATACGGAGCTGCCAAGGTGGAATTATGTAGAACTGTGTAGTGTGCTTTAGTGAAAGAATCCCCATCCCTACATATCATTGCTTTCTTTCCCAGCGTGCCTTTTCCACTTAGTCTTCCCTCATGCCGTGAGTCAGAAACACCAATCGGCTTAAGGTCAGGAATAAAGTCAACACAAAACTCAATGACCTCCTCTGTTCCATATCCCTTGGAGATGCTTCCTTCTGGTCTAGCACGGTTATGAACATATTTCTTTAAGACTCCCATGAACCTCTCAAAGGGGAACATATTGTGCAGAAATACCGAACCGAGAATGGCAATCTCTTCCACTAGGTGAACCAGGAGATGCGTCATAATATTGAAGAAGGATGGTGGGAACACCAACTCAAAACTAACAAGATATTGTACCACATCCTTCTGTAACCTTGGCAGAATATCTGGATTGATTACCTTCTGAGATATTGCATTGAGGAATGCACACAGCTTCACAATGGGTACTCGAACATTTTCTGGTAGAAGCCCGCTCAATGCAATCGGAAGCAACTGCGTCATAATCACGTGACAGTCATGAGACTTTAGGTTTTTGAACTTTTTCTCTGCCATATTATTATCCTCTTTATATTAGATTAGAAGCCAGACGACACCTTGATACTGTAAAGGACTTCAAAAAATATTTCCTTCTCTGCTTTGGTAAGAGCATAGCTGGCAGGACTTAAGTGACGCTCTTTATCTGTCTTGTTCTGTGTATACATGTTCTTTGGGTCTTTCATAATTTGTTGGTCCTCCCGTGCTTCTGGTGTATCTTTTGTCTTCCCATACATGCCTAGGAATCCTAGCAGGTTCACGCAAAGATTCTTCGTCACGTGCATCACGTCGATTGAAGAGCGGACACGTAGAACTTTCCAATATGACAGCTCTCAAAATATAGATTTCTTCTTCCACATGTGTGCGTGTCCTGTAGCGACGTCGTTCGGAACTGATTGACCGTCGGGACCCTTTTCAAAGATTACTTCTATGTCCTTGACCATACCAAATACATCATCACCAGCAGGGAGTTTAGGCTTCTTCCGGTGATCTGCCTAACCTTTGAAATGCTTGCCTTTCTTTCTTACGGGATGATTGGTCGGAAGAAATCGTCGATTCACCAGGTACACAACCTTCTTGCATTTATGCAAATATGTACCTTTAGTCTTATCTAAACAGTGCGTGCATGCCTTATATCCCTTGTTTGTCTATCCTGAAAGGTTACTAAGAGCAGGCCAATCATTGATGGTTACGAAAAGCAACCCTCGTAGGTCAAATGGCTCCTGTTTGTTCTCATCCCACGCATGTACACCTGGTTTGCCCCACAGTTGTAAGATTTCTTCAACTAATGGCCTAAGGTACACATCAATGTCGTTGCCCGGTTGCTTCGGGCCTTGGATGAGCACTGGCATCATAATGAATTTACGCTTCATGCACAACCAAGGAGGAAGGTTGTAAATACATAGAGTCACGGGCCAGGTGCTGTGACTGCAGCTCTGCTCCCCAAAAGGATTCATGCCATCCGTACTTAGATCAAACCATAAGTTTCTTGCGTCACCTGCAAAGTCCGGGAAGTCTCTCTCGATTTTTCTCCACTGTGACCCATCAGCAGGGTGTCTTAACTTCCCGTCTTTCTTACGGTCTTCTTTGTGCCATCGCAACAACTTGGCATGCTCTTTGTTTCTGAACATGCGTTTCAACCTTGGTATTATAGGAGCATACCACATAACCTTAGCAGGAACCCTCTTCCGGAGGGTATCTCCCTCAACATCACCAGGGTCATCTCGTCTGATCTTATACCGCAATGCATTGCATGCCGGGCACTTATCTAAATTCTCATACTCCTTACAGCGGTAGAGGATGCAGTCATTAATGCATGCATGTATCTTTTGCACATCTAATCCTAGAGGACAGAGAGTCTTGTTTGCTTCGTAGGTACTCTCGGAAAGTTCGTTATGTTTTGAAAACTTCGGCTTCATTATTTTCAGCATCTTTTCAAATGAGGAGTCAGTTAGACCACACTCTGCCTTCCATCGCAGAAATTCCAGTGTGGTACCGAGTTTTGTGCTTCCATCTTCACAATTTGGGTACAACAATTTCTTGTGATCTTCTAACATGCCCTCTAAATTCAACTTCTCATTTTTTGTTTCACAGTCTCGCTTTGCATCAGAAATGACCCTACCAAGCTCATCAGCGGGCTCATCTGATGCCCGTTCTTCACGTCCTTCCTCTTCATTGTCTTCCATTGCAGTATCACTGTATTCAAGAAACATATGATGATAGTTGTTATCATCATCTTCTTCTTCATCGTCTTCCATCATAACCCCTCTTTCCCCGTGCTTGGTCCAATAATTATAGTTTGGCATGAAACCTTTCATAATCAGGTGGCCGCGAATGATTTTCGAGGAAGAGTACTCCTTGTTGTTCCGACATTGAACACATGGACAACGTATAAAACCATTCTCTTTGTTTGCCGTAGCCACATCGATAAATTTATCCACGCCTTTCGTATACCCGGGTACATGCCGGTCACCGTACATCCATTCCCGACCGTTCATCTGCATCATATAAGTAAGTTTATCAAAAACAGGACATCATAAATAGTAACAATTCACATCGACACATGCATTGTATCAATGACAGAGAAAAGATAAGATTGCTAACCTCGATCGAGGGAAATAAAGAGGGGAAAGCTCAAGTGCGTCTCGGACACCTTCTATATTTTTGTTCTGTGAGAAATTGAACAGGATCATTCACTCAAACATTTCATCAAACACCTTGAATGCATACGTAGGAAAAAAATAAACTAGCACCGGCGTCGTATTTATAGAGGGCGGGATCATACGTCCCGGTTGGCGCCCAACCTTTAGACTCGGTTTGTGTTACAAGCCGAGACGCATACCCCCTATCAACAGAGACGCATGCCTCCGGCCCCCGTGCCGCTCGAACCATGACGCATGCCAGCATTAGTCTCAGTTCATGGTAAAACCGAAACTAATGCTATTAGAAGACACGAACAGATAACCTCTTTTCTACTGGGGGCTTCCGTGTCGTTATTGGGTATCAGCAGACAAACAAAGCCACACAGTACCCGTGGGCCGTGGGCCGTCGTTATATGGAATGGCTGGCCACACATTTAGACACACCCAGGTTCATTTTTCTCCGTTTCCCCTCTGCTCGACACCAAACTGATTAGTCGACAATGTTCAACTGTAACTCTGTAGGCACAAGGACCAACTTGGTACGTAGCACAATGCCGAGCCAAGCTTTTTCTAATAAGAGCACACTGCTAGATGGTGCTAGCTGATCCTTCTTATCGAAGATGTTGCTGCCTTAACCACCACCCTACTAGAGCAACAAATAAATAAATAAATAAATAATCAGACCCTTTTAATTAGTATTCCCTCCGTTTTAAAATATAAGATGTTTTAGGTTTGTAAAGGAAATATATTTAGACATTTTTTAGTGTATAGATTTACTCAAAAGATGAGTGAACCTACATACTAAAAATAGTCTAGATATATTTTAAAACGGAGAAAGTATATTATTATTTTTACGTGCCCCTCCGGCCGTTCCAAATGCCTCGAGGCACGCTTGCCTTTGCTTGATGACAAGAGAGAGTAGCAGGGTTGCATTTTGTTGAGTGTTGACAACTCAAAGAATCCATACCAAATAATAGCATCATCATCGCTGTTGCGCCCGGTGGAGGAAGATGGAGATTATATTATTAGCAAGGAGAATGCCTACAAAAGGCTAATCGCATGGATTGTTCCTTTTTTTTACCTAGGCTTCATATTCCGTGCAAGGGTCCTGTAGCGAGCATCGCTGAGCAGTAAAGCAGCTCGCTACAAGAGCTTGATTCTGACAGCCTGCATTTGTTAGTTGAGTTGAGTACCATTTATTCGGATCCATTGGTTGGTACTCCGAAGATTTATTACGAGGCTAGCTCATGCTCGAGCCCAGATGATGATTTATTACGAGGCTAGCTCCGAAGTACAGATGATGATTTATTACGAGGCTAGCTCATGCATGGATCGATTACCTAATGATTCGGGTCGCCTAAAACAGGAAGGAATTGGATAGGCAGGAGGCCAAGACCCCGAAGAGTGGCGATATGCTGGATAAAAAATGTAGAACTGCCAAGACGCGCGCATTGCTTTGACTAATTATGAGGACATGACAACCCGGTGCGCAATTTGTGGTTAAATAACATAACTCCTTCAGTTTAGAAGCAACGCGATCTTTCTTTACGAAATCCGCAGAGATACTGTCGTGAAGTATCAGACTAACAGCCCTCGAAAATAGGTTAGTAGTACGTACAACACCAGATCATACTATATAACAAGTAAGCACGCGTAGTTTCGTCCTCTCCTTGCATTCTGCGCAAGTCGTCTTGTTTTGTCCTGATTCGTTAATGCTTGTTTTTCTTAATTATAGTGCATATGTTCAATTGAATTTTCGCGGTAGGGTTTGCTGATCTGCCTCGCGACATGCATGATTAGGCCACTAGCTATAGTATTCGATCTAGTACTAACTCCGATCCCTTGCACGCATATATGCATGCGGATCAAGGCCATGGATAGTTTAGCAGGGCGCAAGGCGCCGCCTGGTGATCCTGAATCCGAAATCATGTTAAGAAAAGGAACTGAAATCGCTTTAGCGCATCGGTTTGTTATGCTACTAGTACTGGATCAAATTAATAGAGCTAGCTAGGCAGCGCTGGCTGACGCCCGGTCTCCTGCAGGCACTATATATAATACAGGTCATTGTTCCTCATGCATGAGTGTGCATGATTAAAGCCAAAAAGGGTGAAAAGCGCTCAGCACTCGAGCCTAAATAAATTCAACAAGTCCATGTTACCGCATATGGGTATGCTGTGTAAGTCGTTACTGAACAGCGTATTAGACAACAAACTAGCTAGACAGGAACGTATGCGTGAATCATGACGAGCTGTAAACAACACTGTAAGCGTATAGGATAATGCCATAATGCACGATCACGCACATGCAAACTAATTGGTAGAGAGATTAGAAGCCTGCACATGATCCCCAGACTATTGCGCGACATGAACACGAGGTAAGCCCAGCTGTCCCCCTTTCCGACTGTATATGTATTCAATCGTGGTGCAAAGATATCGCCATGCCGATATCGGATCCACCTATGGGTTTTGTATATATACTCGCGTCCGTCTTGATCTAGGGGTAGGGGTAGCTTTCTAGATCTATCTGGTAGAGAAGAGAATACGCGACGATCTTAATCTTAGCCGTGCGTGCTTTGTTGCTGGAATCCAACACGCAAGATTGGATGGAGCGTCTTCAGATCTCGATCGAGCTGCATTAATTCATATATTTGCAAGACTCGTGCGTATTATACATGCAACTGGCCAAAAGTGGCGACTTTGAAAACCATCGCTATATATATTTAGCTGGCACTGTCTCGTCCAACTGACTGCACACCTTCTGCAACTGGGCATGCGTATCCCTCCATAAACTAATCTCTCATCTAATTCTGACCTATAGGTTTTGACATTATAAATATTGTCTCAAGGAATTAATGCTGTTAGATCATCGAATTTTGGCATGGCCAGGAGCTACCAGTATTTTCCCTGAAATGGTGACGTTGGGAACGAATTGAGACAGGAAAGGCCAAGACAGAATGGTGGTAGTTAGGCCGTTATGGTAATGTATTAGTATGTATATATATGTGCTCTCGCGCAGCGCATGGCATGATTGCATCAGTGGGATGGGATGCGTACGGCTCTACTGCTCTAAACATTGTTTTGTGTCGCGCGTGGCTGTGGGCACCCATGCAGAATGTATTGTGTGTAGGTTGTCTGTAAGTAGATCTATATTCTCTTTCTGGTTTTTGTAAATGAATGCAAACGAGGATATCATTGTCGTGCTGCCACATTAATCTAGATCGTTCGAATCATGACAAACCTAATGTTTGATCTTACTCCATATTATGGGAGGTCTTATTGATTAGATTAGTTCTCACTAAAAGAAATAGCTACTCCCTCCGTCCGCAAATAAGTCTACGTCTAGCTTTTGCTTTGAGTCAAACATTTGACCAATTTTATAAAAAAAATGTAATAACATATATACAATCAAATCAGTATATTATGAATCTACATTTTAAAACGGATCTAATGGTACTAATTAAATGTCATAGATGTCATTACATTTTCTTATAAAATTGGTTAAATTTTATTAAATTTGACTTAGGACAAAGGCTAGAAGTACACTTATTTGTGAACGGAAGAAGTATGTTGATTCTCAGTCTATGCATCTTAGATATGCAGAGAACGGGCATCGTGCCTAAAACTTTTTAAGTAGACGGAAAAAATGTTTATTCACAGTCGACTGAGAATTAACTTAGAGCTCAGTCAAGTCTTAATCCATTGAATTTGCATATGATGACTCATATATCTATGAGTTGCAATAAAATCAAGGTTGTGTGCATCATTTCGGTGCAAAGCCCTGGGCGTTGCTCTCATTTCGAAAACAAATCTATGAGTTGCAATGGGGCTTTCGGTTGCAAGTAGGATTACAAGTTTACAACTGAGATTTTTTTAGTTGTAAATAGAGTTGCAATGAGTTATTTTTCTTTGCAGGTGGGTTGCAAATGAGATAGCAAGACATCAAATCACTAATAACACCCCCGGTCCTTCTCTCACGTACCACGCCCCGGTCCTGCTGCCGTGCGATTAGTCTGAACTCTGAAGAGAGATAGCTGTTAGCTAGGTCCTCACAATCACAATTCACGAAGTCCTGATATGATGAGTCAGGACCAATCCCACAACTAGTCCACAGCCCATACTACTAGTACGACACTGCGTACTGCCTTGTGCCCTAGGAGACCCATGCCTCTTAAGTCCAAACCCTACTCTCATGTAGCATGCCACCACCTACTCCATTGCTCGCCTAGGGAGTGAGCATCAAATTCGCGAATTGATTTACCTGTGTACGTGGTACCTACATATTTTTGGCACAACCTCTTTGGCTCCAAATAAGGACATACATGAAACACCAAATTAATGTGCTCTCTTTTGGATGCTATATGCCTCTTGTTTCGATCTTTGCCCGTACCGGAGTTAACGCTGGCTTGTGTTGCACCGGGGGTACTCTACTCTATGAAAAGGTAAGATCTTATGGTATTTTCTCTAAATGGAGTGAAGTGCATTAATCGGCAGAGCGCATGACGTCGTCATGACCATGAATGTGACTCACAAGATTGTCGTCAACCACGCAATTGAAGTGTGCTTTCTTGTTGCGCGTGAGTTTGCCATCGTTATAGTACGTCCTCGTAGCAACACACGGGTATTATGCTAATAGGTCCTTAAATCATTTTAAGGGCCTCATCTAAGTCCGAGTGATGCAAAAATAGTGAGTCATCCAAGCTCCTCTTGCGCTATGTATGTTGCTTGTTGCCTCACTATTTTGCACTTTCGGAATCTGGATGACGATTTTCAAAGTTGTCATACACAGGACACCCTCAGAATAGTTTAGGGTCCTATGATCTATGATCTTAAACCCTACAAAACAACACAGTACTACATGCATGTGTGATTGCACATTTCGAACCCAAAAATTTGGTCGCAACTATACACGGAGAAATTAATTTCCTATAAAATATGCCTATGGGGGATATCACGTGTTCCACTAGATTAACCTTGGAAGCACGAGGAATTTGAGGTCTGAACTTACGGCGTGATTCTCGCCAACCCATATTATGGCATTTGCCTCCCTTCTTTCTCTTATGTTGTTTTGTTGGTTTCTCCAATCATTTCTCCCCTTTCCTCCCATGCCTCCCTCCTCAACATATGATATGTCGATGGCGGCGTCTAGTCGGAGTCTTGTTACCCTCAATAGTCTTCTCTCTAAGTCTAGGAAAGCGGAGGATTATTACCCATTTTATTGAGAACGGGGCAGTAGCCTAGTGGTTGTGTCGCAGCTGGTCCATCCCAGCGACCGGACTTCGATCCCTGTTAGGGACGAATTTCCGCAATTCTCACGCTGATCCGCTTCTTCTATATCAAAAAAGTGTCTAGTTCCTCCTAGCACTGTTTTTTTTATTACCCATTTGATCACTTGTTAAGTGGTCATCACCTCATCAGTTGTGGTCAAGGTCTATGTATGCCTTCCCTGGGAGGGACATGTAGTTTTTTTTGTGCGATAAATTTAGTGGTTTAATTTGGCCTTGGGTATTTCTTCCTTAGCTTCTCTCGTTTGATTTTGTGCATCATCCATGTCGAAGACGGAGCTCAACTTCCTTTTCAAAAAAGAACTTCTCCATCCTAGATTTTCTAGACTATAATGAGCATATGCTTGCTTGTTAGTGTCACTGTCTTGAGTGTGGATTTCCCCCTCCTAGGTTGGACCCCCGGCACCATCATAGCCATAGGTTGATTTAAGATTCGTGTAAAAATCTACTAGTCAAAGCTTCCAAGTATTTTGCATTTTAGTCCTTGGAAATATACCTATTCATTACACTCCCCACTTCCTACACTCCCCACTTCCCAACGAAAAAACAAAAAACAACAACACGCAGTCATGCGCGAGGAGCTCCAGATCCCTGGCGAGCTCCAGCTCTAGATCGACGGAGATCCACATGCGCTCGGCGGTGGCTGGCGAGCCCGGTCTCCTGGCGTGCGTGGACACCACCTCGAGGAGATCCACCGGTCGGGCCTCGCGGTGGCCAGATTTGGATCCCCTTTCTTTTCCTCTCTTTTTCCTTGATTTTGTTGATTTTTTCCCAAATCTGGCTCACGGATGAAATGTTGTTTACGTGTGTTTCTTCAATTTGGTCTGGGAATCCATCTAAAGATCACATGGCCCGATTCTTGTAAAAAATTCTGAAGAACTTTGTAGTTCTATCAAAACTCAGAGAAAATAATTCAAACTTTTGTTTTTTTATCAAGTTCTTTGTATGATACTCGATTGGATCTTGCAGAAATATGTATGAAAACACGAATCTTGTGTGAATCTCGTTTTTGTTTGAATGAATTTTTGATGGATTTTCAAAAATTTGTTGTTGGAAGCGTGCATGAAAAAAAATCCATATCCAGTTCGTCTGATTTTGTTCTGAATCATGAGTGATTCTTGTATGAATCTTCTATGAATTTTGTTCTGAATCGAATTTATATGTCATGTATATGAATTTTTCCCCTATGTTGGAAGGATCGTTAATGATTCTTACATGAATGTATGGAACTTGTATGAATCTTCAGGTGTATGGAACTTGTATAAATCTTCAGGTATATGGAACTTGGCAGATATAAATCCTATAAAACCTATAAAACCTACCAGATATGAATTTTTCCCCTATGTATAAATCCTATAAAACCTACCAGATTTGATCATCTTTGAAAAAACTATATGAATCATGTATGATTCTTGGCAGAAACATATGTAGACATTCTAACAATATTCTGTGAATAAAATATATGAATATCTCTTGAAAAAATTATACGAATATCTCATGAATCTTGTGTGAAACTGTTCAAGGGTCTCCTCCCATTTCACATCTTGTGTGAAAAATTATTACATGAAAATTCTGTGAAAAATAATATGTAAGAAAAATTCCATTACTTTTTTTGTTAAAATATTTTATCATGTATGAAATAAATGTTTGTTTGTTACTAAAAATATTGGTTGAATATTGCTACCAAAAATATTGGTACCTAAATTATCTTGTGTGAATCAGTCAAGATGAAACATAGTTTTATCCAAATTGCTTTCCCCAAATCTGGAAGTACGAATATTCTGGGATTCTTGTATGTATCTTTTATGAATCTTGACACACTTGAAAATCCGCGGTGAATGTGTAATATATTTTTTGGTATTAATCTTATTAATGTGGATTTAAGAAAATCAACGTAAAAAATACTTTGGTTGCAAATAAAAATCATGGTAGATCTATTAATGAGAGGGGTGACAGTGAGATAGTGTTAAAAACTTGTTATGGAATCAGATTATATAATGTGTGAAATCTCGTGAATCTTGTGTGAATCTTGTATGAAACGTTCTTGGTATTAATCTTGGTTGATGCAGATTGTTGTTATTAGTGATGACAAACATTCTTACAAAAAATAATAATCAAGTTTGATTGTTGTTAGTAGTTTCAAAAAAGTTCTATTGAAGAGTCATTTGAGTTTCGGTGTTGCCCATGTATCTTTAAAAAATTATCTTGGAAAAAGTATGAAACTCGTACAATATTTCTAGAAAAGTTCTTAAAAAAATATTCTATGAAATATTGTTGAGTATTATTGAAAAAATAATTATGTAAGAAATTGTTGATTACATTATATGAATATCTCTTGCCAGAAACAAGTTTGTAAAACATGTGAATCTTGTATGAAACTTCTGAATCTAAGATGAAACAAAGTAAGAGTGTCTAAATATTGTTAAATAAAAAGTAGAAAAATAAAAATTATCAAAAGAGATTATTGAAAAAACAAATTATATTAATTGTTGAAAAAAATATAAAACTTGTACGACAAGTTTATAAAATGTGTGAATCTTGTATGAAACTTCTGAATCTAAGATGAAACAAAGTAAGAGTGTCTAAATATTGTTAAATAAAAAATAGAAAAATCAAAATTATCAAAAGAGATTGTTGAAAAAACAAATTATATTAATTGTTGAAAAAATATAAAACTTGTACGGATATTTCTAGAAAAATTCTTAAAAAAAATTATATGAAATATTGTTAAATATTATTGAAAAAATAATTATGTAAGAAATTGTTAATTAAATTATATTAATTAGATTGGCTGATTAAAACTGGCTAATTAAATTAAACAAAGATGTATCTGTGAATCACGTTCTTTCGTTGAAGACAGTGACGAAAATGTATAAAACATGAAAAAACTAGGGGCTAATAAGCAAAACAGCAATAAACTTGAGAAGTAAGGTGGGAGGGTTGTTCTGTAAAAATTGTAGCACGAATCTCCAAGAAATAGAGGGCAAAGATGGTGCCGGAGGCCCCTCCTACGGGGGGAATTGCATTGCCCCACTGTCTTCTTCATCTTCCTCATCCTCCTCCTCCTCCTTCTCCACCCCAGTGTCCTATTTCATCATCATTCGTCCTCACATATTCCTCCTTCCCGCTATTCTCGTTCTTTCACCGCACTAGAATGTTTGATTTGTAGTTTTTTCGATATAGGAAATACGTCCTACTATCAGACTTGAATGTCCTCACAGACTTTTTTTTGGAAGTAAAAGCAGGCGCTCTTCAATTCGATTAGAAGAAATCAAAGTTACGTACTCCCTCCGTCCTAAAATAGATGTCTTATATTTTTCAAATTTTGGATGAATCTATATAAAATAGTGTCTAGATTCATCTAAATTTTGATAAATTTGAGACATCTATTTTGGGACGGAGGGAGTACAAGAATGTCCCAAGTGATGCTGGAAAAAGAAAGCCGGGGCCTTGTAGTATTACTTTGTCTACGGCTTATACTGTATAAATATAAGTAAGTCTTACACCTTTGATGATCCTGGCAAGTTAACAATAGCAAGCACTAATCGTGTAAAGTAAGAGTAACCTGAGCTTTATTGAGTCTTAAGTTTTAACAAGATATGAATAATCCACAGCTATCTTTGGCCCGGGATTCAACTGCATTTGCACCTGTGCTAGTGTCACGCAGGAAACCGAATCGGCAACACAACGCATGCAGATCATCATAAACCCAACTTGAATCTGACATGTATGCCTCTTGTTGCCAGCCCGATACCTAGTAGTAGTTGCTACTTGATCGTCAGACGACGGATAGTCAGTGCTCCCAGAGGAGCAACGGCGCCGGCTCGAACCGGAAGTCGTTGTGCCAGGACAAATCATGCGTCGACGGAGGTGACGCGAAGCCGAACTCGTGCAGGAAGTCCGGCAGGTCGAAGAGCGCGAGATCAACAGGGTGATCACCAGGCCCCGGCGATGCCTGCGCCGGCGACGACGGCGCTTGCTCCTCGGCTTTGTCCGTGTCCTGGGCAGACCCCGTGTCTGGTGCCCGGTCCATGTACGCGGCGAGCGCGGCCGCGGCACGCACGTCCTCCGGCGCGGCGGTTGCGGGGCGGGGCAGCTCGTGCGAGGCCTCCGGGAAGTTGAGGTGGGCGGCGCGGCCCTTGATGGCGAGCGCGGCGACGTCGTGCGCGCGGGCGGCCATCTCCGCGGTGTCGAAGGTGCCGAGCCAGATGCGCGACTTCTTGCGGGGCTCGCGGATCTCCGACACCCACTTGCCCCAGGTCCGCATGCGCACGCCGCGGTAGCTCGGGTGCTTCAGGTCCCGCCTCGGCCGCTTCCTGCTGCACGCGGCCCCAACGCCGCCGCTCGACTCGTCGGAAGACGACGTCGCGACGGGTGATCCGGGGAGGGAGCCGCGGCTGCTGCAAGTGGTGGTGGAAGAATTAGACGCCGGCGGCGGCGACAGCGCTGCCTTCTCTTCCATGGGTGCGTCCTGTGGGTGGTTCTGATTCTCCAAGAAAACTGGGCACGGCTCACAACCTCGATCAGTCAGACTGGGGAGTGTATGCTTGCCTGTCACTTGCTAAGCTCCTACTACTCGTGGCTTACGTTACGAGCCAGCGAGTTATATAGTCACAGGAGAATTGAAGTGTGAGATTATTAATTCCGCGAGTCAAAATGGAGAGTACAACGTGTATACTTGTTTTTGCTCTTCCCGAGGAAATGTGTTTGTAATGTAGAACATGATCAGTAGCGAAAAAGGCTAGATCAAGAGTAGATCACGCGCTTTATGGGATGACCATGTGCTCACAGCGGGCAGAGCGGCAGTGAAACGATCGCGTACAATCAGCACGATAAAACCAGGACTCAAATACGGAAAGGTTGGGTAATGCTAGGGTTTGAAAAAAACACCAACTTTCAGGGTTGTGATAAGAAACCACAACTTCAGAGTGACATTGTGATTAGATACCCACCACTTTCTCTTACCCCTCATTGTTGGGTACTTTTTTTTTGCGGGGAGTTAAACATAAAATTGACAAATGGGCCACTTCTGTCACCCAACATGGCAGCTGGCAGACGGGTCAGACTAGATGGCCGTTAACGATGCTAACTTTGTCTTTTTTATAAATTTGCAGAGTCAATATCTCCATTCTCTCACTCCATTGCCGCCTAGTCTCTCTCATCCTTGGCCAGGCCCCCTCTACGTGTTGCCCCCAACTGCCTGCCTGCCTCCCTTGCTCACCGCTGAGCCTCGCCGATGATAAAGCTCCCCTACCTGCTTCGCCTTCCTTGCACGCTACGGTGACCCAGCATACCACTGCGTGTGTAATACACTATAGTCGTTAACATGACATCCACAAAACATCGTTCCGTAAATATCACATCCCTCAGAGTGGTACAGCAGAAACATTGCGGATCCATATTACAAACATACACACATATTTATTATTACAATACCAGAAGTTCAAGATTTCAAAAGATTCAACTTACAAACCAAATTTAAAGTGTTTCAGCGGAAGTTTTAAGACTAACAACTTCATCTTAGAGTTGAGCTCAACAGCTTATTATATAAGGTTCATGCTGCTTGGCTCAGTTGGTTACTAATAACTAAGACAACTAATCTGACTCGTTGTCGTCCACTCCATATCGGATCTCGTAGTCCACCCCTTCAACACCTCCTGACAGGTCAGGCTCCTCATAGAAGACATCATCTTGATATTCTGTTGTATACATTGGAGTATCTTCTGGATCCTCAGAGTCTAAGCAGGGGATCAAAGGAAACGGTGAGTAACAGCGTTACCCAGCAAGTTCATTATATGCAAGGTAGGAAGTTTGATGCTCTATCTACCACCTCGGACTATAAGTCCTTAGCACTATGCAGTTTTCATAAGTCTTTCTTCATAGATTGATTTTATTGTGAAAATCTATGACCATCAGCCTTCACAGGTTTACCAGAACTTTTATGGAGTTTCTTTCCTGCCGCGTTCGTAGATCCTTCCCGGAACAGGGAGTAACAAGTTACAGTTCTTACACTCTGCAGAGGTGCGTTACTTTACCCATGAGAGATCAACTCCTTGTTGCACAATCGGGCATACTTTCCCGTCCACAATTCCATGATGTGGGGCTCAGTAGGTGATCCAAGCCAATCACTGCCCCCTTCGTGACCCCGCATGCCTCCTTGGTGTACACCATGTCCACCCATTGAATTACGGCAATGGTTTATACAGACCGTTAGATGCCAGAACTATCATGGGATGTTGAGGGTTTCCATCCATATGCTGCATATCCTCTACGAATTATCAATTAATGCACGCTACAAGGATAACAACCACGACCTGCACAACCGGCTACATGCGAGAGGAAGAAGATACAGCTGAATTCTCTGTCACATTCAAAATCTCATGGTTAACGCGTAATATACGGCGCTAGAATCACTGATGCCATGGGTTGTTAAATTCCTAGATGATTATCATTATTGCCAATAGAACTTTAAGTTCTATTGTCCTACTATATCATCACTTAGGATGATATCCTTAATTTATTTATTTGGGAAAATAATATTTTCTTTCCTTCAAACATAGATGATAACACACAATTTATAAATACTTTGGTAAAGACTCTTCAAAGGACATGAGCAAGTGATGAACTTGCCTTGTGATTGCAAGGTAGTGAAGTCGGATGCTTGCACTAGACCTTGAGCTTTTATCTCTACAAAACATCATTATTGCTCGTAAGGACAATATTTAAAGAAGCAAAATGGATATGCATAGTAATGTAATGCATTATGTATTATTTATCTTCTTTGTGTGTTTTATCCAATATTTTAGTTTTTGGAGTTTCTTTAAGTAATAAAGGAATTTATTTTAAAGAATAACTTTATATATTTTATAAATATTACATTTACTATTTTTATAATGTAATATATTATTAATAGAGTTAAAACTAAAATTTTATTTAATATAAACTCTTGTATTTATTTGTTTAATAATTCTTTTAAGAATTAGCATTTAAATAAAAGAGAATTTCGTTTGGTAACTCTAAATATTTATTTAGTATTTTTTTTTAAATACTACAATAACAAAATATAATAAAAGTGATTTTATTTATTTTATCCTTTTTCTTTAATTTTATAAAATTCCATAGGGAATATAAATATTATAAAATTCTTGAACAAAAATTATATATATAAAAAGAATTTCTTAATTTAATTAAATAGGTTCGATTATTATGAATCTAAAAATATATTATTTGTATTTTTCAGACTTCTATTTTATTTTCTAGAATTTATTGAGTTCTAGGGGTATTTTGGTCTTTTATTAATTATTAAAATTTCTTTTAGGATTTTGGGCCAACCATTGGGCTTATTGGGCCCAACTTGGCCCAAGTGGCCTAGTCAAAGGCTCTCCCCGAAGGGATACTGGCCCTACCGGCCTAGCTCTCCGCCTCTCCTTCTCTCGACCTTATCCCTTTCTCCTCCTCGACCCCGTGGTCGCTGGCGCCACCGCCGTGCGATTCCCGCTGTCGTGGTCCTCCCTGGCCGCCGCCGTAATGTATGGCGAGGTTGTTGACCACACTCCTTCGTCTGCTCCAGCTCGATTTGGCTCTGGGGCACTCCAGCGGCCAGGCTAGCCTCGTCCCGAACCCTAGGGTTTTGGATGCTACCGATGATGCCTTCGGTGCTCCCGTGGTGCTGTGAGATGCGGGTGCGTTGTTGTGGGGTTGTTGTGCGTCCTCGTGTGCTGTTGTGGCCGCTGCCTCGGCCCGGTGCGGGTTGCAGCGCCCTCTGGGGTGCTCCCCGTGCCGCCGTGCGCTTGTCGGCCCTCCTGCCTCCTCTTCTATTCTTCAGCAAGGACCACAGGTGAGTTGGTCTTGATTATCACCTGTGCCTTCTGCCTTCTATCTCCTCTGAGTTCATCTGTGTGACTCTAGTGGCCATCCCTGATTAGGGTCCATGACTTGATTAGGGTTCATCCCTCTGTTTTGGGTGATACATGATGGATAGAAATTAGTTGTCTTGGTAACTGAGGATGATGAATGGTTATTGGATATAGATTATTGTCTACTATTGGGCCTTTGGTGATGCTAGTGGCTTACTAGTCTAATTCCAGTGAGTGATTTGATATGGTTCAAGTGCTAGTGCTACCATGGAATCATTACTTGTGGATCCTAGTGATTTGAAAGTTCACTAATGTTATGATCTGATTATAGACAGTGGTTTTGTTAGTGGTTTATTCACTGCATCTTTAAATGTTGGCTTATGGATTCATGTGCACATTGAGGTTAATTAGTTTCTTACAGTGATGCTCTGTACACATAAACTTGATCATGATTCCTGGTAATTGTTTCCACGAAAATGATAGGTATTGGCTTACTGGTTTATTTATGAAAGCTAAGTAATTGTTTGACTTGGTTTTAGAATTTGTTCTTGTGACACCATCTTAGAATGACACACAAGTTGATTCCACTACTGGGCTTTACTATGGTCAGTGCTTAAGATTGGATAGATACAAAAAATAAGTTGAAAGCTTCTGTTAATAATTATGCCTATGATGTTGGTCTGAGGCTTAGGAACTTGGTTCCTATCTTGCTGTCCTTTATAGATATGCTTAAATATCATGGTTGTTTACTGGATCTTGGATCCTGATTGGCTAAGATGGTTGGTTTGCTCATAGCTTTATGTTGAATTCTTATTGATATGCAGTTGTATGACGGTCTATGTATCTTGTTGTATTGCACAATCGAATCTCACAGGATCATGAATGTCTAGTATTGCATTGTTATGCCTTGCTCAGTCCTGTCAATTGCCCTACTGTAATTTGTTTACCCAGCATGCCATTTTTGTTTATCTAAGGAGAACACCTCTAGTGAACTATGGACCCCGGTCCAATCTTTACCATTGATACATCTTCCACTATTCCTGTTTACTTTCTGCAAACCACTATCACCTTCCACACCATACAGTTAATCCTTTGTTACAGCAACCGGTGAGATTGACAACCTCACTGTTCGTTGGGGCAAAGTCTTGAGTTTGTGTTGTGCATGTTTCCAAGTTGCTAGCAACACCTTTGAGATGTTTCTTTCCTCATATTGGTTCGATAACCTCGGTTTCTTACTGAGGGAAGACTTGCTGCTGTGCTCTTCGCACCTTGCTCCTGGGGTTTCCCGACGAAGCGCTATCAGGCGGCGCGCTTCCCAAAGGCGGCTGTGGCGGGACAACCACTACATCATTCACTAGATGTCAAACACATATATGTGAATGTTGTCATGCTCCCACTCAAAATTTTATTTACATATGAGTCTTTTTGTACTATCCTGGATCTTACAATCTGGATTCTACAACAAATGGTTTTGCCTTATGGCAGGGCCAACATTTTAACCATGACAGATGGTTTCTTTGTGTGTTTGTGTTGCAGGTCAAGATGGGCTAGAATAAGAAGAGCAAGAAACGGATAAGAAGTGTAGTTTAGGTTTTAGTCTAGGTTTTCTCGTTCCTTTTTATTTTGTAGTTTGTAATAGGATCAACTCCTCTTTGTACATTTCTTTTGTAAATGCCATGTAAATAACCTTGCCTCGGTATTGACATCAATGAAGATTCCTTTCATAAACATTGTATATTTATTTTGTATTTTGTGAATTTCTTCATTTTAATTATGAATATGTGAATTCAAATTTGAATTATTCAAACTTCCATTTTGAATTCCAATTCTCTCTTTTACTTGTATATTCATATAATAACATGTGCGTAAGTGTGTTTGAGTGTTTAACTCAATTTATGATGCAATGTACTTTTAAATTCCTAAATTTTGGAAAAATACAAGTTTATTTTGAAAATTGAATTCAAATCCTAGTGTTGACCAAAGTCAAACTTCAACATAAGAACTCAATCTAAATCACTTGTATCTCACAATTCAGTCCTCTAAACGTTTCTATTATTCGGACCATTGCACTCACCACAATTAATCTTCTATCCTATTTCGTCTACCCATGGTACCTTGATATTTTAGGGATGAGTCACGCGTGTTTCACTTGAACACCCAACGACCGACCCCTCTAATTATGTCGAAATAATGTCTAACTTGTACATATATTGGACGCAATTACAATAAATTTATTAAATACCACTATAAACTACTTAGTAAAATGGTCTGCTAAAACTTTCTCTGTAGGGTGATAACCAAGATCTGGTTTCAGTAATTGGATCCGGCGACTACGGCGCCCGTGCACCGTTCTCATCATACATGCAACGGTCGTCACTGGCATCAACTGCACGGAAGGAATCTCAACCCCTTCATAATCATCTTCTTCAGGCCCAGCTGTCGTAACTAATATGGCAAGAGAAGCATACTGACGACATAATAAGTAGTAGTAGTATATACTATTATTTGTGCAAGCAAATCGGTTGCAACTTGCAACTAACAAACACTTGTGTGTCCAAGTAGGACCTCCAGAAACTACCTATTGGGCTTGCCGAATCTTCCACCAGAGATCCCCAAGATTTGAATCTTTTTTTTTTCGAAACCCCGAAGATTTGAATCTTTGCTAGCAAACAGGTGGCGTTGCAGCATCACACTGCAGCCGTTCCATTGATTCAATACACACATGATATCTGTAAAATGCGATTAAAAAGGCGCTAGATGCAGATTTATATAAAAAAAAATAACTTATAAATTCGGGGAGAAGTGAGAACGCCATGGGAAGACTAAAACAAATACTAGTGCAATTAAAGGAAGGCGTGGCAAGATGCAGCGGTGATCGCTGACTATTTCGAGTTCGAGATACGGAGCTGCGAGCGCAAGTCGATCTGTACCCTAGTTGATTAAGCGCCTCTCGAATGGTCAGCGCGCACGTACGCGGACACGTACGGTACGCACCTGACTTACGTAGCCCTGCAGGCTGCAGCTCATCGTCACCCCTCGATCGGCGAGCCACAGAGAAGACTAAGTAGAAAACCATACACGGAATATACATACAGCCTGCATGGTGCGCGCGCCTCGTGGTAAGCCCATAAAAAACGCCCCGACCGTACCCTCGTCTCGTCTCGGCGGCGTTGTTTAAGCGCCACTGCACCGGATCAAAAGTAAAAGATGCCATCATTACAGTACACCATAAGCAAAGCTCTCACTAATGCCGCTACCAAGCTGGCGCAGTATGTAGGCCACATGCAGTGCAGTGGAGAGGAGAGGCCTGACTGATTAATTAGTTCTAAAGCTCGATCGACGCGAAGATACCCCCGGCCGGCCGGCCGGCTCATGTGTTCCGCGTGAGTAAACTAAGACCGTGCGAGTTAAGTAATGGATACTGGGAAGATCGCGGTACGGGATCGGAGCGCTTCGGAATATTCTCGGGAGAAAGAGGACCGTGTACTTAGTAGTGCAGTTTGACAGCCATGATTATTGTAGCTGATTAACGAAGAGGTAGCTCCTATTGCCAGGTATCGCTAGGTCGATCGGGGTGGTGGTTAGCACGTCCGTGGCCGAGCCATACTGCTCGACCGTTTCATTCAAGCGTCGAAAGCTACTCGATCAATCAGCCACGGGCGGGGTTTACCGATGGACGAACGAACGAACGGGACGGGACGGCTAGGTCCACCTGACGCCACAGCGAAGGAGGGCCGTCCAACGGAACCGAAGAACCTTGAAAGCTCCCTCCCTCCCTGATCGACGACGTCCATGTACACAGTACGTACAGTGGCTACACGTACACGAGACGTATCGATCGCCAGTCCCCATTTGGTCGTATACGGTACGTGTCGCGTCGGCTGCAGGTAGCAGTTGCACGGTGGTATCAATGTGCTCGTCGATCGTTTCTCTCAGCTGCCCGCGTAGCGACGTGCGTGCGTGACAGGTTACGTGGCGGGCAACCTTCTATACTTAATAATTGTGAATGTGCGCCACGCTTTACATCCTGGGGTCCATGTGGCCCGTGCCCTTACATATGGCCTGGAGGCGTAAAGGCGAGTTAAAGAGGAACGACCTCGACGTGCACGGCAACATCGTAGGGCCGGCCGGCTCGTGTCTTAATTAGCATAATAAAACACATGGAGCTCGGCGGAGGCGGGTGCATCGCAGAAAGCTAGCTAGCGGCGCGCGACATTCCTCTAGGGTGGTCGTCAGCGGTGGCCGACCGGTCGACTAGGTGGTACACGTACGCGTGCACCGCGCCGGACCGGACTGCAGGTCTGCAGCAGCAAGCTAGTTAGCTAGGGTGGTCTCGTCAGTCAGGTCCATAACTAGGATCGGTCGATCGATTAGTGGGTGGTTCGCGCGCGCGTGCACCGGACCGGAGAGTCGGAACCACATGGTCCACGCCGCAAATAATTCCATAGCTGCAGCTTCACACTTCACACACGGGCGGCTGTCAGGTCGACCCGGGGTAAATTGACCCAGCGAGCCAGGGAAGGGCGGCGTACGGGCGGCACGTCCCACCTACCGCTACCCCGTCCGAGTCCGATCGAGCAGCGCTTGGAGCTTTTCCGGATCGCGAGATCGACCCGGCGGGCCCGGAACCTCCGGCTGGATGCGGACAAAACCCCGGCATCCCGCCAAAACAAATTCCTGACTGACGGGATATTCACCCGACTCTCCCTGTCACTGTCAGTGTCAGTGTGTGTTGTCACTCACAGGCAGAGGTGGCCGGTGGGCTCTCCCTACCACTTCGTTTGGTGCATCCATCTCTTTGCTCTGCTGAAGAGCATGCACATACATGAACGTTGATGAAGAAGCTTCTCAACCTAGTACAAGTAGAACGCGGTGTAGGGAATGAAGTTTAATGCGTATAAGAAGAGAATGCGTAAGATTGCAAGTAGTAGCACGGATTTCATCTTGGGTACTTCTACCGAGGCCGGCCGTAATATTGGGCATCAGATGACTAAATTGTGACAAACATGACAAGTCACCCAACGGAAACTAAAGCGTGATGAGTACTTAATCGTGTACGGTGCTCATTTAGTATTGCTGATTATGATAAATCCACTTCTTGAGGGCCTCTTTGCTTCAAAGGATCTTTTCGAAAAGAAAAAAAATGGAGCATTCAATTCCTTCAGATTTTTCCCTATAGTTGTTATTGATATGTAGGATTGTATTCCATATAAAGAATTTTAGGAATCCTTAATTGTACTAAAAAAAAGAGGTCTTGTGTCGCACCCCTGAGGTGGCATCGAGCCTAATCCTAGCTGGTGCCATAGGCCACACGAAAGGAGGCCGCACCACCGCTGCCGCCAGATCTTGCCGCTGTCATAGAGCTGCTGAAGGCGGCTTGGGGGAGGCGGGCTACAACGAGTTGGGGCGGGGGCGGGGGCGGGGGCAACCACGCCCATGTCGTTGGAGCACGCAGGCCGGGGCAGTGCCCATGTCGTGCTGCGGGATGGGGATGTGTCGAACACTAGCGGAGATTCATCCTAGGGTCAACCTGCCGGCCCTCCTCTTGCTTCGTCATCGATTTTCTCCCGAAGTGGTAGATGGATGGCTGATGGAGTACCTCTTTCATGTCATCCCCTTCCACGCAATAAAGGAGGTAGGATGACCCTAGCGGTCATCTTCCGTCCATCTCGTCGTTTTGCTGTTATCGGTTGCTTTCGACCGAGCCGCCGATGAGTTCTTTATTTCTCCATGAAGTTCTTCATGATTTGCAACGTGCTCATGGACACCTAGATTGGAAGGGATTCGGTCAGGCGCATCCATAAGCGTCGACTCGTGGGGCTTCAAGGGGGCATGTTTCGAAGCTCCGCTTTCATCTAACACCACGGGACATGTCAATAAAGATTTCCATGGTGATAGCAGAGGCGGGGAATGCAAGTCATCTACAGTTAGAAGACCAAGAGGCAACGTGGAGGAGGATCTTGGATCTGATAAAGACATTGCTTCACGAGATACTAGGCACTTGGGTGTCGGATTTTTCATGTCCAAACTACACACTCGGTGTTTGTGAGACTGGTTATTGGTGGTTTGTAGAAGCGTCCACGACAAGTGGGGGTGACAGCAGTAGGGGACTTTAGCTTTAGTGGTGCTATTATACCTAGTTATGCTTTTCAGGGTGAAAACCAATGTTTTTCCTTCAACGGTGTATGGCAATGGTCTTGTTGAAGACATTGTTTTGAGAACTCTAACTTTCTTCAAGATGAAAACCTACGATCTTCGATCGGGCGACGATAATTCTTGTGTTTTTTTTTCATCTTGGAGATGTGCTTTTGGAGGTCTCTTTTGTAGTCTAGGTGTTGTATTTGGTGGTTCTTAGAGTGTTGTTGCGGGCAGTGACTGATCACCGTGGCAGGGTCTTTTTTCCTTTTTTCTTTTACTTTTTTGTTGTTGTGTTCATCTTGATAACTTTGGACATCGTGTTGAGAGGTTGGGTGTAATTAACATCTTCATGATATTAATATATTTCCTTTTATCATATTTGTCTAAATTTGAATGAATCTAGACACTACTTAGTATATAGGTTCATTCAAATTTTAACAAATCCAAGTCAACTAATATGGGTCGGAGGGAGTACTTTTTTTGTTGTGTTCATCTTGATAACTTCAGACATCTTGTTGGTAAGAGGTAGGGTGTAATTAACATCTTCATGATATTAATATATTTTCTTTTATCGAAAAAATTATAGAAAAAACTAACATTCAATCAATTTCTTGATAAGAATCCTTTATTTGTTTTTCTAACTAGTGCATATGAAATCCTAGAAGATTGGAAAGCGACGTGACCTTGTAATCATGCGGCCAAAAATCCTTGGATAAAAACCTACAAAAATCTGAACCAAAGAGGGCATAGGGTTGCGTCCATCCTTTGGTATTGTGGCGGATTGTGACAATTCATTTTAATTGAATCTTGCATATTGTGTATTAAGACAAAGATTCTTAAAGTCGCAACCTGTGTAACAGAAAAACTATACACATCATTGTGAAACTCGAATAGAAAACATAATGATTTTAGTTTCATTCGTTGACTTCATTTTGATGTATGTAATTTTAGTAGTTCCCAAAACCTGGTTGTTATATTTCTTGCACCTGTACTTTTTTTATAAAAACTGAACAACATATTCGAAAAAATGTAAACTAAGCAACATATACTAGTGGAATAATAGCTGGAGGAATCTCAAATGGTAGTACTTGCAATTAAATGGTGGGAGTAAATGTTTAAGAAAAAGTGTAGGCTCTTTTGGTTCACATAATTCTTAAAGCTAACGCTTAATACAAAACCTCAGAAATATGACAGAAATGCATGTGCAAAACGTTAGGTAATATTAGGAATTCAGAAATCTAGGATTGTTCTATTGTTAGCGTCATTTCTTTTCTAGAAAAGAGGTTGTGGTGGTGGATGTTATGTGGAGTTGTTTTGATTCCTTGGGAATGTTACATGCTCCAATGAATTTTCGTTGAGTGTTTTGTTTATAGAAATTAAATTCCTTTTTAATATATCTAGGAGTAAGAATTAGAACTTGGAAAGAACTTCTAATGCTACCTCTGAATTGGAGAGGCCCCCGGGCAGCTAGGTTAATTGCCTTTTGTAACCTAGGATGGGTGAACAAAAGGACAATATCGAAGGGAGGATTGCAGTACGTGTATCTTCGACTCTTCGTTGAACAAAAGGAGTTAAGGACAGTATGATGATGAGCCGCACGTCTGAGTTTTCTAGAACGAAGCAGGTAGACTAGTAATTTTTCATTTCTACTCTATCTCTTTTCTTTCTTTTGAGGGGATATGTAATCAAGATTTCACATTCCGGATACAACACGCACTACGAAGCATAGTATATTCCACGTCGATCGCCGAAGGACTTGCCAGTTGCCGGTCATCATAAGCTGATGGCGCGAAGCGAAGCACGAAGAAGGAGTAATTGCGAACGAGTACTACGGAGTACTACATGTCCATGTGTCTCGGTCTTCTGTTGCGGCCAACCACTTTCCAGCCACATGGCCCGCGCGCCGGCGTACGCGTCCGAACGGAACGGCTAGGTCCAGCACTGCTCCGCCCACAGGAGCGGATCGTGCAGAGCGGCCTCGCCGCCGTCGTACTCTTCAGCGGGCGGCGCCCACGCAGGCGAGCACCAGAGGCCGTCCCTCAGGTCCAGCAGAAGGTCGGGCAGGTCGAACAGGGCGTTCTCCTCGCCGGTGCCGGCCGTGCCGCCGGAGCTCGCAGCCGACGTACTCGACGACGTCTCCGTCTTCTCATCTGCGACGGAGGAGGAACACTCGCATTGAGCGGCGTCCGTGGCGGCCGTACCGGAGCTCGCGGCCGATGTGCTCGACGTGTCGGCGAGGGAGGAGGAGGAAGGCTCGCATTGGGCCGCGGCCATGGCTGCCGCGGCCTGGATGTCAGCGGGGGAGGAGGAGGCCGGGCGGGGGAGCGCGTCGGCGAGGTGCGGGAAGTTGAGGTGCGCGGCGCGGCCCTTGATGGCGACTGCCGCCACGTCGTGCGCGCGCGCGGCCATCTCCGCGGTGGGGAAGGTGCCGAGCCAGATGCGCGACTTCTTGCGCGGCTCCCGGATCTCGGACACCCACTTGCCCCAGCTCCGCCGCCGCACGCCGCGGTACGACGGGTGCCTCCCGGCCGTGCGCTCGTCGTCGCCGTCGACGGCCTCGGTTTCCTGGCTGCCTCCGGGAGCGGGGGAGCTGGTCGCTGTCTGCTTCTTGCGCTTCAGGGTCTTCTTTGAGACGACGACTTGTGCGCCATTGATGATAGTTGAATCGGAAGAAGAGGAGGCGGAGGTCGTGGGTGCATGAATCGCATCAGACTCCATGGCTCTCTCTGTCCTCTCTCTGAAGGCTATAGCTTAGGAGTCTCTGTACAAGTGACAGGCAAGGCTGGGGTGGGAAGGAGTGGTGCGCGCGAGTATAAATAGTGGGTTAATTAGTGGGAAGCCTTTCGATGCTTTTTCTAGACGACACCACCACACCACACCATGCGGGTCTAAAAAAAACCAAAGCTGATGTTGTGGTTACGATCTTGTGAGTAAATAAATCTGTGAATAATTCTGCCATTGTTTAGATATTTGCAGGTTGGTGTGCGACCTCTAACAAATGGAAGCCTGGCATTGGCACGGCCTCCTTTTATCAAATGGCGACCGTCCAGTTTATACGGAGTACCACTGCTACTAATTCTGAATTCCAATTGTATACCAGGCATATTCAGTCAGGCCAAATGATATTTCTCTTCTTCTTCTTCTCTTTTCTTTGTACTGCTGTTGATGATTTTCAATAGATCGGTGGAATTTTGTAAAAAAAAAAACGAGTTTGAAGAAGAAGGCAGCTGCCCACGCCCCCAACGACTGCCGTTAAGTAGAATTTTGTTAAGGCAAAGACTCCGAGCAGGCGCTTACTATTTCCTGTGCCCAGCCCAGTTGTGCTGGGCTGGACTGGACCGGACTGCTGGTACAACTGAAGGATTTCGGGAACAAGGATGCGCTAACGGCAATGCCAGCCACACCGTGGACGCGAAGACTGGGAAGCGAGGAGCCTGGAAGCATCATGCAGCTGTTTCAACGGTCCTAAACCTATTAGAGCAAATTCCATTATTTCGGGGCCATGTGTTTCTTTTTCTTTTTTGAAGGAAGAGACGACCAAGACTTTTATTTTTCAAGGATACACTTGAAGATGTATTGGTTTCGTAGAAGAAAAAACCAAGACGGCCGATACAACGCCAAAAGGCTACACGATACAAATTCGACGCCACACGGATTACAACACAACCCACACTAGCCGAGCAGGGACACTCGTCTTGCACCGCCTCCCGCCATGAATGGTGAGGAGGAGATACATAGAACTTCAGGAGACCGATACCAACTCCAGGATGGCACAAGCCAACACATCGCACACCCATAAGCGTCAAAGAATCGGCGAGAGAAGGACTGAACCGGCTCTGAGGGGCGTCGACAAAGAAACACCGGCACATGCTCTGAGTAGCGACCAACACTAGAAACCAACACCGACTCCAACCAGTGTTCCAACTGGCGTATCAGAGCACCTCCATGGAGGGAACTACACAGCCGCCCGACCGGTTCTAGGATAGACTCCACGAACCACTAAAGGAAACCTTCAGCCGCCGTCCGATCCAAAGGCCAGATCTGGGATTTCCCCCACTGCTCGAGGTGGGGAAGCATCGACGGCGCCATGACAACGCCTCCAAGGAGATGATGGCGCCCACAGGCGTAACCATCATCAGTCCAGCCCATCAACGCCTGGCCAGCCAGCGGCACCATCACCATGCCCAGCAGCCAGACTGACAGGCAGACATTCTGAGGTAGAAATATAAACAGAAATACAGTTCTTTAGCGGCATTAGGTAGAACGAGAACCTACGATGATTTCAACATGAAACACGAATAGCCATACTAGAAAGTAGTAATAGTCTCTATGCAATAGATAGATGTATGTCTGCGTTTACCACAATACGATTCAGCCAACAAAGTTATCAGCTCAAATTCTAGATTCAGAGTAGTACACCACAGCAGGCATTAGGCCAACAAAACGATGAATGATTATGACTAACAACCTCGTTGTCTCAATACAGCAAAAATAATAACACCATAAATCTTATCAGCTACTTCGGGCGAGCAAATTAAAGGAACAATAATAGATTGGGAGTTGATAAATGCAGACTCTGAGACACAGACGCACGCTTAACCGAGCACACTAGACATGCCCCTTACTGCTGGGCGCACTGAACACCCCTCGGCGCACCATCATCCTCTTCCTCGTCGTCATATGCTTCTTGCCGCCTTTGGTTCTGCCTGCGCCTCATCTCCTCTTCTATGTTCACATCATGCATGGTGGTCTCCTCACACTGATCCAGCTCCATGTCGGACGATTTGTTTGGTCTGGCTGGCAGAATCTTCTCTAGTGATTTGCACTGGGCAGGGCTCAGTACTCCAGGCTCAGGGAACTGGACGCTGAACTCAACAAACAGACGACCTTTCATGAAAGGTCGGCCTTGCTGAGGCATGCCCTCATCATTTATGGCCTTGTGTTGACCTATTTACACAACAAATTATAGGGATCAGTAAGTTGGGAACAAATAGTATTGACAGGATAGCTGATCTGAAAGGCAAATATATGAATGTACAAGGTTGAAGGAAAGAGCAAATTGCTGTACCAGGCTTTATAATCTCCCCAGGACTAGATTTGATTAGAAGCTGCCGGCCGTCAAGATGAGTCAGAACAAACTGGAAGCCACAAAGAGCCTCAGTAAGAGAGATCGTATGCTCAACGAATAGGTCCTCAGACTTCCGCTTGAACTTTGGGTGTTCCTTAAGTTGCAAGACAAAGACTATGTCTCCTGTCACTGTATCAGGCTGCAAAAGCATGAATTGGCGGCATTAGAAGAACTATTGTGTGCATGCAAGTGTAAGAGTGCTTGCACAAATGCAGACGTGTGTTCATTTGGCACTTGTGCGTTTAAAAGAGACTCACAGCTTCATCAGCTTCACCCTGGAATACAATCTTTTGGCCATGTTGCATTCCTTTCTCCACGTGGACCTCCAAAACCTTCTTCTCCTGGGCCACTTTGTTCCCTTTGCAGCTTTGACATCTATCCTTGTCATTTATCATCTCACCTGAATAAATGTAGATTATAAGAGAACTCAAGGAACAGATATATAATTCAATGAAGATAGAACGGTACCATACCTGATCCTCTGCAGTCAGGGCAAACAGTATTCATCTGTTGGATCATGCCAGGTCCTATCTGTCTTGTTATCATCCTCATTCCTGCACCACGGCAACCATGGCAAGTAGCCGTTGCCCCACTCTTGGATCCTTTTCTGAATGTATGACAGGATACAGTGAGATCCCTTGCAGAAATGAAAAGGGGAACACGAAACCAGATGTTGTGCACAGCTCAAAGTACGCCAAGTAAATTTGCAAGTTCCCTTTACAGAGTCAGAACCACATTAGAAACAACAACTCTGCATCGATCCAAAGCTAAATCAAATCGTGCAAAAGGCACAATGCAGCAGTAGAAACCGTAATAGGAAGACCAATGCCTAATAGCCACTTAAGGAGGGCGCAGAAGGGTGCGTCTAGACACACCACCTAGAAAGCCGCTTCTGACTGATATGGTCAAAAATATTGTAGGCAATGGACATCTGCAATCAACAATATTGTTCTACATGCTTACGACCATATTAGTCTAGGACCTTCCATTCCATTAATTAACTAGTTTATTTCTGAGAACAGTCGATTCAATTCCATTAACTACCTAGTCTATTTTTTAGGGAATAGTCATTTCAAAAGTTTATGCAGACATACCCATGAATAACGAGTCACATCTTTGCACTTAAGCCACCCCTACCAGTACTTAATGTGAACAGAAACTGAGAAGCAAGGGAATTCCGTATGATAGGTGATTAGCTACCCTTTAAAGATCACAACTCCGAATAGGGAGGCAACTTACAGGCACTAACATCCAAAACAGGACTTGAATGGAAGACACAAAACTACACAAAGTCCACCTAATGAAACAAACGACAAACTTCTTTCAGCAACCGCAGCTGGTCAAAAGCATGTTTGGCACTAAGTATATGACGCTAACACCTCTGCATATAAACGGAACAAGGTTCAACCTTGATGCAACAAAAAGGCATACTTGGCAATACAGAAACTACATTACAACATTTTCGCTAAATGGACATAGCATACTTGTTAGTCCGTCGATTAAGCTTTTAAAATGCTGCCAAAACCACTTCCATGAAAACTGGATCTCTGCTGCCTTAATGTTTCATAAGAATAGAAAGATAGCAAGTTTGAGCTATTCTAAATAAGAATTATTTAAGCTGTCATAGCAAAGATGTGCAGACAAACTTGGAGCAAAGATGTGTAGAAAAACTTCATTATAGGTGTTTCTCACAAAAGTACTGGTACAAGATATACTCCGAATTTGATCACAATAACAATCATGTCTGCAGGAAAGGCGATTAAAGAACCAAGAGCTTGCAAAAGCTTACCCTTTGCACTTTCCACATAGAACATTACGTGACAAAGATAGTTTTTTGGTAGCACCATTGTACAGGTCTTCCAAAGAAACCTTCATAGTATGCACCACATCTTCGCCACGCTTTTGTCTGCGTCCTCTTGAGCTGCCCCCTTTTATATCCATATAATAAAATCACATGTAAGTACATAAAGATTCAGTTACTTCTCACAAAGTAGAGACGCATTTAATTCGGACAAAGAAAGCACAAAGAACTTCATATCATAAATCTTATACCGCCAAAGCCACCGCCACCTCCAAATAGCTGCTCAAATATGTCAAAGGGACTATGCATATCAGCACCGCCGCCGCCTCCCATTCCTTCTTTGAGTGCATCTTCTCCATATTGGTCATAAATTTCCCTCTTTTCAGGGTCATTAAGAACCTCATAAGCTTGTGCCAATTCTTTAAACTGACCAGGATACAAAAAATAAATTGTCAGCGACCACCAGTATAACAAATAGTAAAAGTAGGCACATGCAGAAGGTCTGTCACCACACCTTCTCAGGGTCTCCACCCTTATCAGGATGGTTTTTTATAGCAGCTTTACGATAAGCTTTCTTCAACTCATCCGGGGTTGCTGTCTTGGATACACCAAGAACCTCGTAGTACTTGGTGTTGTTGCTGGCCTTCCTTGGTGGCATGCGCCCAAACATGGCTGATAAAGTGGGCTACCTACGAGACAGTAACTTAAATAAGATCACACCAAGTGATAAAGTACTACTCCAGTATGTTAAAATCAATATTTTTTCAGAAATAATCTACAGGCAAGACTTGAAACTCTAAAAGTCGTTTTGTAAATAAAAGCAAGATGTAAAATGTTCAAGAACTGTAATGACAGAAGGACCATGTGTTTTCTAAATAAAAGCAAGATGTAAAACGTGTAAGAACTGTAATGACAAAAGGAACATGTTTGGGCGATAAAGTGGGCTACCTACAAGATAGTAACTTAAATAAAATCACCAAGTGATAAAGTACTACTCCAGTATGTTAAAATCAATATTTTTCAGAAATAATCTATAGCCAAGACTTGAAACTCTAAACGTCGTTTTGTAAATATAGAAGCAAGATGTAAAACGGTTAAGAACTGTAATGACAAAAGGAACATGTTCTGTTCCACAAACTACTAGGTGCTTGATCCCCTTCTACAAAATCACGACATATAAAAGGATGGACTTTCTGCTTGAACTAGTAATCAAGAAGGAAAGTAGGGAGCCGTCAAGTTCGGACGCATCCTGTTAAACTAATATTCCCAGGCATCAATCAATATATACAAAAGTAAGTTAAACCACTATATCTAACCCGCTGAGCCACGAATCTAACACCCCCACCACAGAAACCCGCCGCCACTCATCGAATCGACCGGACCAGTCAGATCGAGAAGCCAAACCACGCACAGATCGAGCAAGAAGATCTTTATTCTCGAAGAAAACACATCCACGATCTACCCGGGCAACGAGACGGACATGGCCACGAAATACTAGAGATCTTGCGACGGATCCTTACCTCGCCGGCGGCGCCTAGGGTTTGGAAGACTCGGCGGGGACGAAGGCGAGGAGGTCAAGTTCGAGCCGGACGCGCTGGGGGAGAGAGAGAGAGCTGACGACTACGGTTGCTTCGCTTTAATATGGCTCGCCTGCGCTCCCTGCACGAATCTTCGTGGTGTGAATAGACGGACCGTGTCCTGCTGCCCGACGGAACGATAGCCACCGGAACCGACTATGGTTTGTGTTACGATCCGGTCCCAAGACTCCCAACACGTTTTCTCTTCCTCCGCAAAAAAATCTTTTTTAAAACTACCATGTATTTCATCATTAATAGAAAATCAAGTTACATGAGTAAATAAACATGGAAGCTAATTTGAAAAGACAATACGTTGAGGCATAGGTTCCATCTCCTACGGAAATTGTCGCCAAGAAAAAGTCGCGTCTCTCATCTATGCCTCCTTTGTAGATCGGTTCCCCTTCCTCCGGCCGGCTCGCCGGCGTCGGAAGGGGTGGGGAATCTGACTTATGAGTGGAGTTTTTAGTAACAGTATTGGTTTTGTTAGATTAGATTTAGGCTTTTGTTAGCCATCTTCAACCCAATGTATATGACATTATCTATAATAAGTGATCTTTGGCCATTGTTTGACAATGAGATCTCTGTCCCGATATCAATGGTGGTGTTGAAAGATTAAAGTTCTTTAGGTATGGGTCTTCAAATCTTACTTCGCTATATCTATTTTGGAATTTTTTCTTATGGTTGCAGCGAGGTTTGTCCTTGCAATATTTGTCTCGACGGCTATATCCTCGACAATGATAATTCCTACTATCGGATCATCAGCGACGTCGATCATGATGTTCGGTTATTATTCCCTGAAATATTGATGTTGGTACTCTTGCCGATGTTGTTTGATTACTTCACGTGCACACAGCCTTGGTATTGGGGCACAAATTAAAATTATAGAAAAACCAATGTTGGTATTTACAGGTCTCTGGTTTGGTTTCTATGTCCGTTTAGTTCAGCTGCCTTCAGAAAAGTGTAAGATTATATCATAAAAGAAGAAAGAGTATTATTTTATAATAGTTGGAGTCAACTCATGTATCTCTACCATGTATTATTTGCTTCTATTAATATAATATGGTATTGATTGTAAAAAAAACATAGAAACTAACAAACAGATCATGATTAGATTACCAAGTATTATGAACATGGTGGGGTTGTTGGATTACCGAGCTTCATAATCCTTGGTAATCTAGGACTTCAAGAATAAATTAGGGCAGGATGTTGGTATATTTGGTGATAGAGAAGACAATATGTGAATGGTGAACAAGTGTCAACGTTAAAAAGATCTGCTTTTCTAATTAACTCGTTAGTAGTAAATTATGACGTCGATCATCCAAAAGCAAAGCAAGGCCCTAAAAGTTGGGAAAACCATTGGCTTGTTCTTATAAACTCAATATTGATGCCTCTTATCACGGAGATGGATCTGGTACCATCATAGAGGAGAAGCATTTGCAGGCTTACTTTGTCTCTTGGATAACCTACTTTCGGCTGCAACTGCCGAAGCTAGGGGTCTGCTCAAGGGTTTGGAGTTTTTCTTTAAAAAAAGGGTGTTCAGATGTGACAATTGAGTCTGACTCCCTCAAACTGGTATAATGTTGCAATGGTACTATTGAGGTGTGGAATCTCTACTCGGCTATTCTCGCGGAGTGTTTTCTGAAGTCAGGTACAATGACTATAATCTCTTTTAATTTATGTCTGAGGAATGCTAATAAGGTGGCACATAAATTAGCAAAATTTGCTTATGTCTCGAAGGAAATCTGGGTGTCGGATGGTGATCCACCGGAGTTTATTCTACCTTATGTACTAATAAACGATGTAAATCTATTACCATGTTAATAAAGGTCATCAAGCATTCCCTCAAAAAAGAGCTTCATAATTATACTCATTTATTGCTTAAAAGAAATTCAAGTAATACACCATGAAAGGATTTTCATAGAAAAAAGTAATCAAACGGCTATACAACACCTTATTACGGTATATGCTAATTCGAAGACTAGCAACCACACACTACAACGTAATCATAAAGTTGTGTCCCAAAACTATGCATGCCACCTTAAAAAATGACCTTCTTCCGAACTCTCCTTATCAACATACCTTCCACCCTTGAATGCCTAAGGAGTTGGCGAGTGTGTGACAAGACTTGGACGTACATGAGAAAAGGCGCTGACTTAGTGTCATTGGCGACAGTCTACATTACGACCTGGAAGCTCAACCTTGAGCAGAAGCAACACCAAAACAATGCAACTGAAACCATATGCTTCTCCAAATAGTGTCTCCCAAAGCGATGCTTTCAACAAAAGAAAAACATTAAAGTTGTCACCATCGAGGATTCGGAACCGAATATAGGCTTTCATCCAAAGACACCACCCTGAGTAAGCGAGGGAGGTGTTGACACTTGACATGGGTATGCCCTAAGTGTGCCTAATGTTGGCCTACCTGGTCCGGCCTGGCAGAAGCCCATGCAGTTATCCATTCCTGATGACAAAGCCTATGAAGGATTCGGGTGACCCAGGCCCATGAAGGATGTGAATTCTTGAGGAACACGACTAACTATAGATAGAAATTCAAAGGATAAAACCCTAATCTGTAACCGACTTGACCTACCCTGAGACCTGGCCTCCCCATATAAAGGCCAGGAGGGCACGACGAGGAGGAGATCACCTCATAACCTAGCACACAACTCGCCAGATCCAATATGCACATCCCTGTAACCTTCGGCATCGTCATCAACAAAGAGCAGACAAGCAGGAGTAGGGTTTCCCTCCGGGGTCCTGAAGCTGGGTAAACCTCGTGTCCCCGTGTTGCTTGTCTGTTAGTCGTTTCGTGATATCCAGTGTCCCTTCCTTCTCCAAAGCCCAAGTCCATAACAATGGGCATTGACGAGTCTAACCCTCGTCAATTGGCGCCGACCGTGGGAACTAGGGACGTTGATCGTGTGGTCGTGACGGCTCCATCCACCATGATCTTTGATTCCTCTATGACGGAGAACGACCTCCTATTCAGCACCATTGACTTCACCATCCACTCACCGGCGAACCGCCAAGATAACGGAGTCGACATGATGCTTGGGAGCCTATGCTTCCAGGTGGGCAAGGTTGGCACACTTAGCCTCCCTGAACGGGTGGTACCCCTGGCAATCGCACCTGCTTAGTGGGTTCCGCCAATCGGTGTCCTAAGCACACCCTTGCTGGCGTATAATTCGGATGACAGCAACAGCTGCAACGCTGACCTCTGTGACCCTCCTACGGAAGAAGGAACCTACGGTTTCGGATCTGAGAGTTGCGGGAGTAATGATCTCCCCCACCGCTACATGTGTGTGGCCATCATCGACGCTCACATCAACAACGGAGCCAATCCCCAGGCTCCCCCTACCGATCTGCAGGTTCCTAACGCCGCGAATGGAGCCAATGGCGCACACCCGCCAAATCCCAACGGGAACGGGCCACATGAAGCCCGTTAGCAGATCCATCTCAATGATGCCTAATGGGAAAGAGTTCAGGAGGACGTGCGAGGCACCAACCCTCTGTCGATCGACGCCTCTCGCGACATGCTGGTAGGATATCACTAGCTCCTCATAAAGGAGCATAATCGGCAGGTCGAGCAGAATAGAGAGCTTGAACAACTGATGTATACACACGCTTCCATTCTTGTAGATAGTGTTGGGCCTCCAAGTGCAGAGGCTTGTAGAACAGCAACGAGTTTCCCTTAAGTGGAGATTACCCAAGGTTTATCGAACTCAGGGAGGAAGTGGTCAAAGGTATCCCTCTCAGGCATCCCTGCAATCAAGATACAAGAATTCTCTTGTGTCCCCAGCACACCGAATACACTTGTCAGGTGTATAGGTGCACTAATTCAGCGAAGAGATAGTAAAATGCAAGTAGTATGGACGATTATAAGACAATTGTGCCAGAAAAGAGCTTGATGGGGAGGAAGATACTAAAGGCAATATGAAATAAAGATGGAAGCAAGTAAACATGTAACAAGACTAGTTGTAAACGGTGTTTCAATGCTTAGGAACAAGGCTTAGGGATCATACTTTCACTAGTAGACACTCTCATATAAGTATCTTCTCTTCATGATACTACTCTGAACTACTCTCTGGTTGGACAACTCTAATCCACGGTAGGGCTACAAAAGCACTCCTTAAAGTTCGCATTCCCCATCTAGATAACCCCACATTGTCACGTTGAGCGCTAGATGGTTCCTACAAACACCACAATTTCATAAATACATCCAACTCAAATTATACTGATGATAAGTATTTATGTAATCTCTAGCCTAAGTGCCACACGGTGTGCACACTGTCACCTTCACACACGTGGGGATAGCCGGAGATTGATTTAAGCACTTGAGTAACAGAGTATATCTACTTGATTACAAAGCTCATGATCACAATATGATCACACATAGAGAGAGAGAGAGAGATGAACGCATAGCTATCGGTAGAGCCCTTAGCCTTGAGGGAGAACTACTCCATCCTCATGGGAGTCAGCAGCGGCGATGGAGATGGTGGTGGAGATCGATGGAGATGGCTCCGGGGGCAATTCCCTGTCCCGGCAGGGTGCCGAAACAGAGACTTTTGTCCCCCGAATCTCCTCTTCGGTGGCGGCGCCGCTGCGGAACTTTTTATGGAGATCTGATCCGCCTTAGGGTTTACGTCCCGAAGAGACATATATATAGGGGCCCACACCAGGGGCTGGCGCGGCCAGGGGGACCCGTGCCACCCCTAGGTGTGGCCGCCTCGTTGCGCCTCCTTGTCTCTCCTGTGGACTCCGTGTCTGCTCCGGTAAAATATTGACTTTGACTTTTGTCCCATCCAATTCCGAGAATATTTCTTTTCTGGATTTTCTGAAACCAAAAACAGCAGAAAACAGGCAACTGGCACTGCGGCATCTTGCTAATAGGTTAGTTCCAGAAAACGTATAAAAATATCGCAAAGTGTAGACAAAGCATAGCAAAGTTGATACTAAACAAGCATGAAACATCAAAAATTATAGATACGTTTACGACGTATCAACAACGCAAACGAGAAGCCGACGAATCAAGCATGTGACGAGTCGCGCTCTCCTTCGCTGGCGGGTCCTCCTCCAAAGGCTACGACGGTCACAAGAGTCATTATCGGCTAGAGCGCATGGACCCTACCGCTCAACGCGAGGCCACCAAGGCACTCGACTTGTCCTTCATGTTGATGGACTTGCAGGGCAACATCATGCCCAAAACAACGCAGGTCGCGGTTATGGCGGCCACCACTTATCTGGCAGCAAACCCGCCACCGGTTGGATATCCCAGACACGCCAATCCATAAATCTGCGATTGCGGGCCTTGGGCTTGTTGGAGCCACGCTAATCGGAGAGACGGCCCCGGAGCCGAAGAAAAAGGCTGTAGTGAAATTTACGAGGAACCACACGCCCTCATTCGACGAGGACGAGCATGACCTATCGCGGCGATGCTGCAGCCCGCGGCGAAGGATCTGTAACTATGATGCTCATGATGAGCTCACACACCCAAGATCGACAAATCACTCGCAAAACATGCATGCTCCACGGAATCGGAGGACGAAGACATGGAGCTCTGCGGCACTAGATGATTTAGGAGAGCCATACGACAGACTTGGATGCCCAAGGGCTTCAACTCCCGTAGGAAAACCCCAAGTTCGATGGCCTATGGGGGCTAAAGATCTGGATAGATGACCACATCTCGTCGATCAAGTTGCACAGTGGAAGCAAGAACACAGGCATGCAGTGTATTCAACTACAGCTGAAGGGCGCAACCAGCGTCTGGCTCAATAACCTTCCCTTCGGATCCAGCCGCAGTTGGGAGGAGCTGGTCTACAGCTTCATGGCAACTTCAAGGGCACCTGCAAGAGGCCAGCCTCCATCGAAGAGCTGCGCGCTTGCTGCCAACGGTCCAATGAGTTGATCCGCTCATACGTCCAGCGTTGGTCCGTCATCAAGAAGTCCCCCGAGGACATCTCGGAAGAGAGGGCAATCGACGCCTTCAATGGTGGCGTAAGGCGCGCCGAACTCAGAGAGGAGTTGGGCCGGATCAAGCCCAAAACCATCGATCGTCTGATGGACATTACCAACCGCTAGGAGGATGGCGAGGATGCCGTCAACCGAACCCGTTTGGATGAAAAATATGACCTCGGACGCAGACGTGACTGTCGAGGAAAAAGAAGAGCGCGCGTCTACGAGGATCGCGAAGAGATCGATATGGTCACGGATGACTATGTCGACCGCCACGAAGACGGGAACCGCAGTAGCGGCTACCGCAGCGACATCTATCATAGCAACGGGAAACCCACGCAAGAATGGCAACGCCACAATCGTGATAGTGAGCCCTCCGCATTCGACAAGCTGTCGGGTCCCTGCACCATCCACTTCTACATCGACAAGCACGATGGCAAGAAGAAAGCCGGCCATCTGCTCAAGGACTGTTGGGAGTTCCATAAGCTCTACAAGGGGTACACCCAACTGCGGTGTGAAGCAGTAAAATATGGTTCGGATCCGCCCTTGGGCCCATCGCATATGGCGCCCCACCACCACCACACGGAGGACCCGCATTGCCTACGGCTTGATACGTTGGAAACGTATCTATAATTTTTGATGTTTCATGATTGTTTAGTATCTACTTTGCTTTGCTTTTCCACACTTTGAGGTGTTTTTATATCTTTTATGGAACTAACCTATTAACAAGTTGCCACAGTGCCAGTTGCCTGTTTTCTTCTGTTTTTGGTTCCAGAAAGGCAGAAAATCAATATTTTCGGAATTGGACGGGACAAAAGCCAAAGTCAATATTTTACCGTGGGCAACACGAAGCCAGAAGACGAGACGGAGGGGCACCACAGGGCGGCCAGACCCCCTAGGAACAGGTGGGCCTACCCCGCGCCTTGGCAGGTTATGGTACCCCTGGTGGCCCCCCTGTCTCGCCCCTTCGTCTACAAGAAGCCCCCGATGCAGAAATCCTAGGCACCCGATAAAAAACTCCACGAAACCTTCTATAGCCGCCGCCATCATCGTCCCTAGATCGGGGGGATATGAAGCTCTTCCCGGCACCCTGCCGGATGGGAGATCATCCCGGAGGCCTTCTTCTTCATCATGTCAGCCTCCGGTATGAAGCGTGAGTAGTTCCACCTTGGACTACGAGTCCATGTAGTAGCTAGTGTTGGAATTATGCCCTAGAGGCAATAATAAAGATGTTATTATTATAATTCTTGTTCATGATAAAGTTTATATTCCATGCTAGAATTGTATTAAGCGGAAACTTTAATACTTGTGTGGTTTGTGAACAACACCGTGTCCCTAGTACGCCTCTATGGATTAGCTCATTGATCAATGATGGTTAAGGTTTCCTAACCATAGACATGAGTTTTCAATTGATAATGAGATCATATCATTGGAGAATTATATGATGGACAGACCCAAACTAAGCAAAGCAATTAGATTGTGTCATCGTGTTCGTCTTTGCGAAGCTTTTCTTATGTCAAATATTGTATTCCTTAGACCATGAGATAATACAACTCCCTGGTATCGGAAGAAAGCTTTGAGGTCATCAAACGTCATCCCATGAGAGGGTGATCATAAAGGTGTCTCTCAGGTGATCGGAAAGTATCTGTTGGGTTGTATGTATCGAGATGGAATTTGTCCCTCCCAAGTCGGAGAGATATACTTCGGGCCCACTCGGTAATCGATATCAACACCGCTTGCAAGCATGTGGTTAAGTAGTTAATCACAAAGTGATATCGGATTACGGAACGAGTAAAGTACTTGCTGTGAATGAGATTGAACTAGGTATGACGGTACCGACGATCGAATCTCGGGCAAGTAAAATATCGCGAGACGAAGGGAATATATATATGGGATTGATTGAATCCTGGCATCGTGGTTCATCCGATATGATCATCGATGAATGTGTGGGAGTCAATATGGGTGCCCAGACCCCGCTGTTGATTATTGATAGAAGATCATGTCTGCATATTCTCGAACCCGCAGGGTCACACACTTAACGTATCTCGACGCTAGGATAGATTGGATAATTGGTTTATGAATTTTTGTTCGGAGTCTCGGATGGGATCCGGGATATCACGAGAGGTTCCGGAATGGTCCGGAGAATAAGATTCATATAAGGCAATACAGTTTTTGGAGTTCGGAATTGTTCCGGGTTAATCGGTATTGTACCGGAAGCTTCTAGAACCTTCCGGAAGGGGACCAACTTTGTCCCACCTTCCGGGAGGGGGCATGGGCCTATGAGGGAGTGTCCTGGCCGCATTGGGCCAGGGGCACAAGGCCCCATAGGGCCCAGCCGATCCTAGAGAGTTTAAATCGTTTAAACTAGAGATAGGGTTTCTAGAAGAGGGGAGAGTCCATGCCCCCCACTCCTTATCCTTTGGGCTTGGGGGAGGGGCTAGGGCTGCGCCCCCCCCTCTATATAAAGAGGGGTGGGGGCGCAACAAACCCCTACACCTCTCCTCCAAACCCTAGCCGCCTTGCTACCTTCCTCTCTCCCTCCCGACTGTTTGTAGGCGAAGCCCTGCGGCAGAAATTCTCCACCATATACACCACGCCGTCGTGTTGTAGATCCAATCTACCTCTCCACCATACTTGCTGGTCCGAGGAAGGAGGATACGTCGAGGTGCTGCACGTGTGCATCTCACGGAGGCACCGCCACTTGTGGTGCTAGATCGGATCGGATCGCGAGGAGGAGAAGCGAGTACGACTACATCACCCACGTTCCGATGAACGTTCCGCTGTGCGAATCTTCAAGGGTATGAAGATCTAATCCAATCTCTCTCGTTGATTGCATCTCCTAGATTAGATCTTGGCTTTCCCTCTGTTCGCATCCGTAGAAAAATTTGATTTACTATGCCGCGAATCCCTTCAGTGGTATCAGAGCTAGATCTATGCGTAGATGTGTTTCACGAGTAGAACGCAACATGGTTATTGCGGGCGTTGATGTTTTCTGTTGCAAGCCTCTTGTTTATGTTCTTCTTATGACGCGGGAGAGTGAGATTGAAGCGGTCCAGGCCAACCTTACGCGACGTCGTTCGCGAGACCGGCTCCGCACTTGACGTGTGGCTTGTTCCACACATGCGGCTGGTGGATGTCAGTTTCTCTCACTATAGTTGTCATGGGATTAACACCGGAGTTTGGCAACCATAATATCACCGTTGTGGCTTTCCGTAGGTAAGTATCGTTCTTAGCATCTACTCCCATAAGCCACGTAAAACATGCAACAACAAAGTAGAGGCGTCTAACTTGTTTTTGCAGGGAGTGTTTTCTGTGATATGGTATGGCCCAAGATGTGATGTGTATAATGTATGCGATGATCATGTTTTGTAATGTTTGACGACTTGCATGTCGATGAGTACACAACCGGAAGGAGCCATATGGTTGTCTTTATAATTGTGTATGACCTGCGAGTCAACTTCTTATACGCCATGTAATAGCTTTACTTTATCGCTAAGTAGTTAGCAATAGTTGTAGTTGCTATTCGTGGTGAAGGAAATCATGGTGGAGTGATGGAGATCATGCCGGAACGCACAACATGGAGATCATTACGCGAAGATTGGCTATACCATGTCACATAAAGTTATATGCATGTGATGTTTATCCTTTATGTATCTTATTATGCTTAGATCGCGACGGTAGCATTATAAGATGATTCCTCACTTAAAGATCAAGATAAAAACTGTGTTCTCCCCAAGTATGCACCGTTGCGAAAGTTCGTCGTGTCCAAGCATCACATGATGATCGGGTGCTATAGACTCTACGCTCACATACAACGGGTGCAAGCCAGTTTTGCACACGCGGAAATACTTGGGTCTAGATTGACGAGCCTAGCATGTACAAACATGGCCTCGGAACACAAGAACCGAAAGGTTAAACATGAGTCATATGAATGATATGATCGACACTTTGTTGTCCACCATTGAAACCACATCTCTTCTCATGATGATCGGATTAGGTGTGGTGAATTTGGATCGTGTTCGCTAAACAACTTGAGGGATGTTGAATTTAGTGGGAGTTCATCTAGTAATTTGATTAAGTTGAACTATTTATCATGAACATAGTCTAAATTGTACTTGAAAATACTGTAGATCACATGGCCAAATCCAACTTCAACTTCAACGTTTTTGCTGAGAAGGAAAAGCTTAGAAACAATGGGTCTAACTTCACCAATTGGTTCCGCAATCTAAGAATAATTATGTCTGGCGGACAAAAGGACTATGTCCTTGGGAAGGCGTTAGGTGACCCCCCCTACTGCAACTGCGCCGGCTGATGAGAAAGCTGTCTATCAGTCGCGCAAAGATGATTATGGTGTGATTAAGAGCACCATGTTGTTTGCTATGGAACCGGAACTTCAAAATCGTTTTGAAACCTATCCCGGGCCCTTTGAGATTCTCGAGGAGCTGAAAACCATGTTTCAGACTCAAGCCCGTTCTGAGAGATATGAGATCTCTGAGAAGTTCTTTAACTGCAATATGGAGGAAGGGAGTTCCGTTAGTGAGCACGCCATAAAGATGTCGGGCTACACTCAACGCCTTGAGCAACTGGAATGCACGATTCCAGAGGAGCTCAAGATTGACAGGGTTCTGCAATCACTCCCTCCCAGCTACAAAAGTTTTGTAGTGACTCATAATCAGATTGGCTCCACTGATACGATCACCGAGCTCTTCGCAAAGCTGAAGGCTACGGAGGTGGACATCAAAAAGGATAATCATGTGTTGATGGTCAACAAGCCCTCCTTTAAGAAAGGTAAGGGAGCAAAGAAGCCCTTCAAGAAGGGCGGCGGCAAGCGCAATGTTCCTGCTGAGAAGAAGCTCAAGTCTGGTCCTAAGCCCGACACTGAGTGCTTCTATTGCAAGGACAAGGGTCACTGGAAGCGCAACTGTCCGAAGTACTTAACGGACAAGAAGGCTGGCACCATCAAAGGTATATTTGATATACATGTTATTGATGTTTTCCTTACTAGCCCTCGTTGTAGTGCCTGGGTATTTGATACCGGTTCAGTTGCTAATATTTGTAACTCGAAACAGGAGCTACGGAATAAACGGCGGCTTGCGAGGGATGAGGTGACGATGCGCGTTGGCAACGGATCAAGAGTTGATGTGATGGCCGTCGGCACGCTCTCCTTAGTTTTACCTTCGGGATTAGTTTTAAACCTTAATAAGTGTTATTATGTGCCTGCGTTGAGCATCAACATTATTTCTGGATCGTGTTTATTGCAAGACGGTTATTCATTTAAATCGGAGAATAATGGTTGTTCTATTTATATGAGTAGCATCTTTTATGGTCATGCACCTCTTGTAAATGGTTTATTTCTTCTAAATCTCGAAAGGGATGAAACACACATCCATAACATTGAGGCTAAGAGATGCAAAGTAGATAGTGATAATACTACTTATTTGTGGCACTGTCGTCTAGGTCATATTGGTGTAAAGCGCATGAAGAAACTCCATTCTGATGGACTTTTGGAGTCTCTTGATTTTGAATCATTTGACACATGCGAACCATGCCTCATGGGCAAGACGATCAAAACCCCGTTCTCCGGTATGATGGAGCGAGCAACGGACTTGTTGGAAATCATACATACCGATGTATGCGGACCGATGAGTGTTTCGACGCGCGGTGGATATCGCTATTTCCTCACTTTTACCGATGACTTAAGTAGATATGGGTATATCTATTTAATGAAACATAAATCTGAAACATTTGAAAAGTTCAAGGAATTTCAGAATGAAGTGGAGAACCATCGTAACAGAAAGATTAAGTTTCTACGATCCGATCGTGGAGGTGAATATTTGAGTTATGATTTTCTCACGCATCTTAAAGCAATCGGAATCGTTTCGCAACTCACGCCACC
The DNA here is from genome assembly GCA_910589765.1 of Avena atlantica. Taxonomy (NCBI): domain Eukaryota; kingdom Viridiplantae; phylum Streptophyta; class Magnoliopsida; order Poales; family Poaceae; genus Avena; species Avena atlantica. The sequence continues at coordinate 236,073,303 of OU342738.1, forward strand.
CGGAACACCACAGCGCAATGGTGTGTCTGAACGCCGGAACCGAACCCTATTAGATATGGTCCGATCGATGATGTCTCTTACTGATTTGCCGTTATCATTTTGGGGTTATGCATTAGAAACCGCTGCATTCACTTTAAATAGGGCTCCATCTAAATCCGTTGAGACGACACCGTATGAACTGTGGTTTGGTGCTAAACCTAAGTTGTCGTTTCTTAAAGTTTGGGGATGCGAAGCCTACGTCAAGAAGTTGATGCCGGACAAGCTCGAACCCAAAGCGGAGAAATGCGTCTTCATAGGATACCCTAAGGAAACTATTGGGTATACCTTCTATCACAGAACCGAAGGCAAAGTGTTTGTCGCAAAGAACGGTTCCTTTCTTGAGAAGGAGTTTCTCTCGAAAGAAGTGAGTGGGAGGAAAGTAGAGCTAGACGAGGTTATTGAACCTTCTCTTGAGTTGGAGAGTAGCGCAGCACCTGAAATTGTTCCAGTGCCGCCTGCACCAACAATAGAGGAAGCTAATGACAAGGATCATGAAGCTTCGGACGATGCTGCTACTGAACGTCGCAGGTCGACAAGGTCGCGTGCCCCTCCTGAGTGGTACGGCAACCCTGTCTTGACTGTCTTGTTAGTAGAAGACAGTGAACCTATGAACTATGAGGAAGCGATGATGAGCCCAGACTCTGAGAAATGGCTAGAAGCCATGAAATCCGAATTGGGATCCATGAGCGAAAACTAAGTATGGACTTTGGTGGACCCTCCTAGCGACCGAAAGGCCGTTGAGTGCAAATGGATCTTCAAGAAGAAAATGGACGCGGATGGTAATGTTACCGTCCATAAAGCACGGCTTGTCGCGAAAGGTTTTCGACAAGTTCAAGGTGTTGACTACGATGAGACTCTCTCTCCCGTAGCGATGTTTAAGTCCATTCGGATTTTATTAGCAATTGTTGTGTTTCATGATTATGAAATATGGCAGATGGATGTCAAGACTGCGTTCCTCAATGGAAACATTCATGAAGAGTTGTATATGATGCAACCCGAAGGTTTTGTCGATCCTAAGGATGCTAGTAAAGTATGCAAACTTCAGCGTTCCATTTATGGACTGAAGCAAGCATCTCGGAGTTGGAACCTTCGTTTTGATCAAGTGATCAAGAGCTTTGGATTTGTTCCAAATTGCTACGAAGCTTGTATCTACAAGAAAGTGAGTGGGAGCTCGGTGACGTTTTTGGTACTATATGTGGATGACATATTGATTGTCGGAAATGACATCAACATGCTTAACGATGTGAAGAGTTATTTGAACAAGTGTTTTTCAATGAAAGACCTAGGTGAAGCTGCTTATATATTGGGCATCAAAATCTATAGAGATAGACAAAGACGCCTGATAGCTTTAAGCCAGAGTACATACCTAGACAAAGTTCTGAAAAGGTTCAGAATGGATAAGGCAAAGAAAGGTTCAGTGCCTATGTTGTCAGGTAAGATATTGAGCAAGGCTCAGTGTCCAGCTACGGTAAATGATAGGGAAGCTATGAGCAAAGTGCCTTATGCCTCGGCCATAGGTTCTCTCATGTATGCCATGATGTGTACTAGACCGGATGTGTCCAATGCTCTTAGTTTGACGAGCAGATATCAAAGTGATCCAGGAGTGGAACACTGGACAGCCGTGAAGAACATCCTAAAGTACCTAAATAGGACTAAAGAAATGTTCTTAGTCTATGGGGGTGATGAACAGCTTGTCGTAAAAGGTTGCGTCGACGCTAGTTTTGACACCGACAAGGATGATTCCAAATCTCAGACAGGATACGTTTATATTTTGAATGGAGGAGCTGTGAGCTGGAGAAGCTGCAAGCAAAGCGTGATCGCGGGATCTACAGTGGAAGCGGAATACATGGCTGCTGCAGAAGCGTCAAGTGAAGGAGTTTGGATCAGAAACTTCATCACTGAGGTTGGCGTGGTTCCAAGTGCATTGGACCCACTGGAGATATTGTGTGACAACACTGGCGCCATAGCACTCGCTAAGGAACCAAGATATCATCCAAAGACCAAGCATATCAACCGCAAGTTTCATATAATCCGAGATTATATAGCAGATGGAGATCTGAAGATTAGCAAAGTACATACGGATCTGAATGTCGCAGATCCATTGACTAAACCTCTTCCACGTGTAAAACATGATCAGCACCTCAGTGCCATGGGTGTGAGATTGTTACCAGATGTAAACTAGATTATTGACTCTAGTGCAAGTGGGAGACTGTTGGAATTATGCCCTAGAGGCAATAATAAAGATGTTATTATTATAATTCTTGTTCTTGATCAAGTTTATATTCCATGCTAGAATTGTATTAAGCGGAAACTTTAATACTTGTGTGGTTTGTGAACAACACCGTGTCACTAGTACGCCTTTATGGATTAGCTCATTGATCAATGATGGTTAAGGTTTCCTAACCATAGACATGAGTTGTCAATTGATAATGAGATCATATCATTGGAGAATGATATGATGGACAGACCCAAACTAAGCAAAGCAATTAGATCGTGTCATCGTGTTCGTCTTTGCGAAGCTTTTCTTATGTCAAATATTGTATTCCTTAGACCATGAGATAATACAACTCCCTGGTATCGGAAGAAATCTTTGAGGTCATCAAACGTCATCCTATGAGAGGGGGATCATAAAGGTGTCTCTCAGGTGATCGGAAAGTATCTGTTGGGTTGTATGTATCGAGATGGAATTTGTCCCTCCCAAGTCGGAGAGATATACTTCGGGCCCACTCGGTAATCGATATCAACACCGCTTGCAAGCATGTGGTTAAGGAGTTAATCACAAAGTGATATCGGATTACGGAACGAGTAAAGTACTTGCTGTGAACGAGATTGAACTAGGTATGACGGTACCGACGATCGAATCTCGGGCAAGTAAAATATTGCGAGACGAAGGGAATATATATATGGGATTGATTGAATCCTGGCATCGTGGTTCATCCGATATGAGCATCGATGAATGTGTGGGAGTCAATATGGGTGCCCAGACCCCGCTATTGATTATTGATAGAAGATCATGTCTGCATATTTTCGAACCCGCAGGGTCACACACTTAACGTATCTCGACGCTAGGATAGATTGGATAATTGGTTTATGAATTTTTGTTCGGAGTCTCGGATGGGATCCGGGATATCACGAGAGGTTCCGGAATGGTCCGGAGAATAAGATTCATATAAGGCAATGCAGTTTTTGGAGTTCGGAATTGTTCTGGGTTAATCAGTATTGTACCGGAAGCTTCTAGAACCTTCCGGAAGGGGACCAACGTGGCCCCACCTTCCGGGAGGGGGCATGGGCCTATGAGGGACTGTCCTGGCCGCATTGGGCCAGGGGCACAAGGCCCCATAGGGCCCAGCCGATCCTAGAGAGTTTAAATCGTTTAAACTAGAGATAGGGTTTCTAGAAGAGGGGAGAGTCCATGCCCCCCACTCCTTATCCTTTGGGCTTGGGGGAGGGGCTAGGGCTGCGCCCCCCTCTATATAAAGAGGGGTGGGGGCGCAACAAACCCCTACACCTCTCCTCCAAACCCTAGCCGCCTTGCTGCCTTCCTCTCTCCCTCCCGACTGTTTGTAGGCGAAGCCCTGCGGCAGAAATTCTCCACCATATATACCACGCCGTCGTGTTGTAGATCCAATCTACCTATCCACCATACTTGCTGGTCCGAGGAAGGAGGAGACGTCGAGGTGCTGCACGTGTGCATCTCACGGAGGCACCGCCACTTGTGGTGCTAGATCGGATCGGATGGCGAGGAGGAGAAGCGAGTACGACTACATCACCCACGTTCCGACGAACGTTCCGCTGTGCGAATCTTCAAGGGTATGAAGATCTAATCCAATCTCTCTCGTTGGTTGCATCTCCTAGATTAGATCTTGGCTTTCCCTCTGTTCGCATCCGTAGAAAAATTTGATTTACTATGCCGCGAATCCCTTCAGCTAGATGGCTGTATCTCCTCCTTGTGCTTTGATACGTTGGAAACGTATCTATATTTTTTGATGCTCCATGCTTGTTTTGTATCTACTTTGCTTTGCTTGTCTACACTTTGAGGTGCTTTTTACATGTTTTCTGGTACTAACCTATTAACAAGTTGCAACAGTGCCAGATGCCTATTTTCTGCTGTTTTTGGTTTTAGAAAAATTAGTAAAGAAATATTTTCGGAATTGGACGGGACAAAGGACAAAGTCAATTACTTTCTGTGGGGAACAAGAAGTCCAGAGTAGAGCCCGGGAGGCCAGCCAGGGGGGCGAGACCCAACCCAGGCGCGGGTGGGCCCAGCCCCGCGCCTGGCTAGGGTTTGGTGGCCCTGGATGCCTCCTCGGTCTCCCCCTTCGCCTGTAAGAATCCCCCAATGCAGAAACCCTGAGTACCCGATAAGAAATCCATGAAACCGTCTGTAGCCTCCGCCACCATCGTCCCTAGATCGGGGGGATCTGAAGTTCTTCCCGGCACCCTGCCAGAGGGGATATCATCCCGGAGGCTTTCTCTCCGGTATGATGCGTGAGTAGTTCTACCTTGGACTATGGGTCCATGTAGTAGCTAGATGGTTGTATCTCCTCCTTTGTGCTTTCATGTATAGATCTTGTAAGCTCCGTTCATGATCAAGATCTAATCTATTTGTAATCATGCATGTTGTGTTTACGGGGATCCGATGGATATTGAGATTATTATGTTGGTTTGATTAATGGTTTCATTCTAGCATGTCTGTGTTGTTTGTGATCTTGCCTGCTCTCCGTTGTTACTAGCTATCTTGGCCATGTAGTTGCTAGTGACTCCAAGAGGGGGTATTTATGCTCGATAGCGGTTTCATGCCTCTAGTTTTCAAGGGAAGTGACAGAAATCTCTTCGGTTGTAGATGTGTTGTTGCTACTAGGGAGAAAACAACGTTCTCTTGTTCATGGAACATGTGGACTGTTTACCTTACACACTTTGCTTAAAGCACTTGTCTGTTGCTTGCAACTTCATACTGGAGGGGGTTCGGATGATAACCTGAAGGTGGACTTCTAGTCATAGATGCAGTTGGATGGCGGTCTATGTATCTTGTTTTATTGCCTAATCGAATCTCATAGGATCTTTCTAACTAGTAATTGCATTGTTATGCCTTGCTCGGTTCATGTCAATTGCCTTGCTGTAATTTGTTTACCCTTCATGCCATGTTGTTTATCTAAGGAGAGCACCTCTAGTGAACTATGGACCCCGGTCCAATATTTACCATTGATACATCTTCCACTGTTACTTGTTTACTTGTTGCAAACCATTACCTTCCACACCATACGTTTAATCCTTTGTTACAACAAACCGGTGAGCTTGACAACCTCACTGATTCGTTGGAGTAAAGTCTTGAGTTTGTATTGTGCAGGTCTCCGCGTTGCTAGCAACACATGTGTGATGTTTCCTTCCTCCTACTGGTTCGATAACCTCATTTTCTTACTGAGGGAAACTTGTTGCTGTGCTGCTTCATACCTTGCTCTTGGGGTTTCCAAAAAAGCGTCCCACGACAAGTACTGGGCGCCATCAAGTTTCTCTGGCGCCGTTGCCGGGGAGGCTAAGGACGTCTTCACAAGGGGAGTCCTCCTCAACCTTTATATTTACTTTGTTTTTTGTTTGCTTAGTTTCTTTTGCTTGGTTTTGTTTGCTTGTTTTTATCAAAAACTCAAAAAAATAGTCTAGTTTGGTTTGCTTTCTCTTATAAAAAATACAAAAAAATTGTTCCTACTCTAGTTGTCACCTTGTTCTAGCTCACCATGTTGCTCCCCAAGTTCACCCTGAAAGACCTTTCTATAGGTAGTGGCTCCTGTGGCATCCCGCAAAAACCACTACTAGAAAATCGCGTTGTTTTTGTGCATTGCATCGTCATCATCATGCATTGTTTGTCTAAAACTAATTTCGAAAACGCCTAGTTTGTTTCTAAATAGCCCCCCGTCTTTATTTCCAATTAAAACATCGGTCTGTTCAGGTCTTTTATTTGTCTAAAACTAATTACAAAATTTATTTTAAATTAAAAGAAAACCCTAGTCTAAAAATTCTAGTCCTAAATTTACCCAATCCTAGTCTACCCACCAACCCCAGCTCGCCACCTCACCGTCCCTCCACCTCACCCTCAGCCCAGCTACCTCACCAATCCACAGCCCCACCTACACCCCTCTCTCTCTCACCTAGCCCCCACCTACCCCCTCTCCCTTCCACCCTGGTCCCACCGCGCCGACCCACTTCCTCACCCCTCTCCCTGGAACCTGGGCCCCACCCACCTGGGCAGCCTCTCCCCCTGACCGATCCCACCACCCACTTCCCCACTCAACGCCACACACACTCAACACACACACACCCACACACGCTGCCACCCTGGACCCACGCGGTGCCCGGCCCCACCACGCACCGACCCACCCCCTGGACCCACGCGCGACCCCGCTCCCCACCCCCGATGCTCCTCTTCCTTCCTGGCCTCTCTCTCTCGCGGCTGACCGCCGCGCCTACCCAACCCCCGACCCGCTCCTCTGCTCCCCTCCCTCACCACGTCTCCCTCCTCCTCGGAGCTCCGCCGCCCCGCGGCCCCCCGGCACCGGTCGCCGGCCTCGCCCCGCCTCCGGCCGCGCCTTCCGCTCACCATCCTCGCCGCCGTGCCCTCCTTCCCGCCGGGGCCGCCCCTCTCGCCTCTGCTCGACCGCGGCCCTCCTCGTCGCCGGCCGCGCCCCTCGTTGCCGGTCGCCCCACCGCGCCCCGCCGCCACGCTCGCTCCGGCGCGTGTCCGCCCTTCCCCAACCTCCTTCCCCGCCGCCATGCTCGCTCCGGCGCCCCTGCGCCGCCGCTCGGACCCGAGCGCCGCCGCACCGCGTCTGGCCGTCGCCTCCTCCCGAGCACGCCACGCCACCACCCCGTCGCCGGGGCTCCACCCGACGCCGCCGGCGCGCGGTACCGCGGCCACCGACCGCCCCTCCCCTTCGGTCGTCACCTCCACCGCCCGTCCGCCGCTCCGCCTGCATCCACCGAGCCCCGTGACGTCCCTCTGGCCCCGTCCTGCCGCGTCCCCGTCGGCGCCCCTCTGCCGCTGCAGGACCGCCATTCACCGCCGCCTCTTGAGCTCGCCTCGGTCGCGCCCGCCTTGGCGCCTCCGTCCAGCAAGCTGCGGCCCTGCTGCCCGTGTTGATGACAACAAGGATGCGTGGCTTGGTCCTCTGCCGAGAGGGTGTATGCTTCGGAACTGTAAAGAGGCCATGCGACAAGATCGACAATGGGAAGCACAAGAAGGACCATTGACAAGTTTAGCCAAGATCTTCACGGAACCTAGACGTCGAGACCCCGAGTGCGCCTACACGGATTCGATGACCGAAGTAATTCTACACGGACGCCATGACCTCCTTCAAGGATCCGATGTCCGAGACCCTGCACCGATCCCGGCGAACCCGAATGTAACACCCTCAGAATCGGCCCTATGCAAGTTTTAGCGAAACCCGCCAAACCCGCATAGAAACGATTCAAAGGTACCCACCAGGCACTTTCGTGCGGGTGGAAAACGAAGTAATAACATTACACAACAAGCCTCGATGGGACCCACAGAACAGATATATATATATACAACACGACTCCATGAGTCAAGAATACAGATATACATAACAAAGATCCGAATCACCTTGAAAGCGATAGAGCGTCCAGCTACGGACAAGATGCAAATGGGGCTAAGAGCCCTGAAGAATAACCAATGGCGTCCATAACCCTGCCCAGGCCAAGCCGGAAGGGTAACCCTGCTAACGACGTCGATCTCAAAACATGCTTAAACAAAAGGGGTGCCGACAAAGGGCAAAGGAAAAAGAGGAGCGTCAGTACTGAGGCCAGTACACGGCGAGGCTAGAATTCGGCGGCCCTCGCCTACATAGGTATGGTGGACTGAAGCGGCAGCGGCAACATGCACTAAACAACCTATAGAGACTCGATACAACTAGCGGATATCAGAGAGGGGTAAGAAAGACCTATCCGGATCCAACCTGATACTACCACCAAACAAACCCATCCTGGTATTTCCCCCTCGAGACCAAACGAGGAAGTCAACCGAGGAACTCACACCGTTGGCAGTTTTATTTATTCAGTTATCGTTGCAGCAATTACTAGTCAGGTATAGATAATCATCCTGATATAATAAGCAGTGGGCAGTTTTAGTTAACCATTTCGTTGTAGTTGCGACACTTACTAGTCAAATACAATTAGCATGAGGTATCCCGAAACCCAGCAGTTGTTGGTACTTTTATTTAGCCAATCCGTTGTAGTGGAGCTGATTACTAGTCATATCGGGTACAAGTCAAATTATAACAGTAAACTTTAGTTATAGTTGTCTATGATCGAGACCTGTGCTCCAAGTCGTCCATAACCGCGAACACGGCTTCTCGAAAAGATTAAACCCTGCAGGGGTGCACCAAAGTATACACACGCACTTCGACCCTTTTTGCCAGATCAATTAACATACACCCATCGGTATGTCGGCGGGGCCTAAGTCATGACGTTTCCCAGACCCAAAGCAAGCACGGGGGCCACCCCACTAAGTACACCCGCAACGAAGTCGGCCGGTCTCCGAGACGGACTCAGGGTTTGCGACAGTGGCTGTAAACGACAGGAAACCCCAAAACTGGGCCTGTCGATACCGCGAAAACACTCCGCTTCCAAAACAGTACAGGTGCTCCTCACACAATCGTAAATAAAGCAGTAAAGCATGGCATAAGTACAGGATAGTAATAAAGCCCCAAACTACTTGTGGCCCCCAGTACAGTACTTTGAAATCGGGTACTAAATCGATGGGGGGCCCATATCTCCCCACATGTGGTTAGCGCGCTCGATCTCGGAATAGGTGTCAAGAACTCGGGGTCCTACGGGACACAAGTGGACGGTTAACAACCAAATAACATCTATTGCCCACCTGTTCCTCTGCTTAACTACTCCAATTTTAGTTGTTAAACAGTAATTAAAGTGAACGATAATTAAAGCCATGATCATCTCCAACATTCAACATACGACAATACTCCAACAACTGCGGTACTTGACGACACGCAACAGCACTTGAGCAAGCGACTACGACGCGCAAGTCCAACTATCTACCAAACAACAGGCAATAGGATGTGTCCATGGCAATATATGGCTGCAAGGGATATCACGGGTACGGAAACTAGAGCATCGCAACACAGATAGCAATAGATCAACAGGAGGGAATGAATACTATAAAAGTAAGATAGGTAGAAAAGGGGAAGATGCTTGCCTGAAAACATTGTCGAAGGTTCAACCGAAGATCGGGGCGAAGCTCACATCAACTCAACGGCCTTATCCGCGAAGAACCAAAACACTAGAATAAACACCGGATGCAATATTTAATACTACGCAAAAGATCGGGCATGATGCATGAATGATGTTTGACATGGCAAAGGTGCAATGCAATTAGATCATATTAAGCGGAACCGGGGTTCCGACAATTAATTAGATGGTTCATGTTATTTATCTACCCCGCGAATTAAATGTTGTATTAACAAGGCAAGATAAGTTACCGGTTCGCTACACAAATTTAAATGAGGCCAATATAAGACAAGATTTGCCCGCATATGGGCCCCATATTTAATTAGAGGTGAATCGTCATAAGGCCCCCAACCACATGAATATGTATGCGACATGAACGATTCAATGCAACAAGTTTATATCATTTATAAAAATAGGGTCTCGAGGAAAGGGGGTCACACATTAGGGTTCGACGATCTTGGGGTTCCGGGGTTCGGGGTTCGGTCTCAGGGTTTGGATCTGGGGTTCGGTCTCGGCAGAACATTCTCGATCAATGGGTAGATCTTGTCGCATCCGATAAGAAGGACTTGGTTCGGCGTCGGGGCGCATCGGATTCTTCCGGGTCGGTGCCGATCTTGTCGTTGCGCATATCTTGTCGGGCCCGCGCCATCAAGCCGGTCTTGGCGTCCGGGATGGAGAACTTGGCGTGCGACGTCGTCGGCATCGGCAATCTTGGCGTTCGGGTTCTCGACTTCGCATCCGGGACGAAGGTCTTGTCGCATGTGTGGTCGCCAGGTCCGCGAAGTGGCTTCGAGTATGGCGACACATGTCGAAGATCTTGTCGGTGGCCTTGGAGTGGTACTCTGGGCTGTTTCGGGTTCCTGGCGATGGTCTTGTCGGCTGAGATGGAACACTTGACGATCGGGCTCGATTGCCGAAGGCGAACTCGGTTCTAGTTCCGTAAATCTCCGGTGCAGATCTTGGCGTGCCACCAGTTGAGAAGAACTTAAATCGTTATGGTCGGTCTTGTCTCATAGGATATCTTGATCCATCGCCTCAGAACATCCACAACTTGTCACCAGGGGGACACAAGCAGAGCACATGCCTCGAGCTGGCCCTGAACACGCAGACACGCACGGGGAGGACGCGGTCGCGCTGCCGGGCGACGGCACCGGAGGAGCTCGGGCGGGGTTGACCCGACGCGGTCGACGGGACGGAGGCGACCGGCGAGCAGGCATGGCGGGGAAGCACCAGCGGCGAGCGAGGGCGCCGGCCGACGTCGGGCAGCGGCCAGGGGCGACAGTCGGGCGCACGGCGCTGCTGTGCAGAGGCAGCCGAGCGCGGGACCACAGGAGGAAGCGGGCGAGCGCAGGGAGGGGAGGCTCGGCGGCGAATGGGGCCAAGGCGCCGGGCGGCGTCGGGGACCTGCTGGCGGGCGAGGTCGGCCAGGTTCGGGCCGGCGACGAGGCTTGCGGTGGCGTGCGCTCGCTGGGGAGGCGACGGCGACGCATGGAGAGCAGAGGCGGCGCCGGAGGAGCTCGGGTCCGGCAGGGCTCGAGGTTGGAGGCGGGGCCGGGCTCGGGCGGCGACGGCGGGGGCGAACGGCGAGGGGGCGCGGGAGGCGCGCGGGCCGGGGGGGCCGCGGCTGCCGGAGGAGCGACGGAAGAGGGAGGCAGCGGTGCGCCGGCGACGGGGAGGATGAAGAGCGGGCGAGCGCGGGGTGGAGGCAGGTGGCCGGAGGGAGGAGCTCCGAGGCGGCGGGAGGAGGATGGGCGACGGCGAGGAAGATGACTGGCGGCGGGCGGCGGTTGAGGCCGGGGCCGGACGCGGCCAGGAGGGGAGGACGCGGGGCGCGTGGGAGGGAGAGAGGAGGGAGTGGGGGAAGAGAGGGGTCGCGGGCCAGGGGGTGGGCCGGGGAGAGCAGGGGGGTCACACGGGGAGGGGGTGGACCTGGTCCAGGGTGGGGCCCAGGTGTCGGTGGGGGGAGAGAGAGGGCAGCGGGGTGAGACTGGCGTGTGGGGCAAGGACAGGGGAGAGAGAGAGGGAGTGGGTGAGGGTCCCGGGGTGGGTCCAGGCTGTAAGGGAGAGAGGGTAGGGAAGCTGTGGGTGAGAGAGGGAGTGGAGGGAAAAGAAGAGGATTGATGAGGTGGCAAGGTGGGTAGGGATTGGGGGAGAGGGTGAGATGGCAAGCGGTGATTGGTGGGTAGAATAGGATTGGGTGGGAATAGGATTTAGAGTTTGGGTGGACCGATTTTATTCCGGGGGTGGTCGACTGGGTCGAATCGGCCCGTTCGACTGCCCCACTAAAAATAATTAAATATTTTATTTATTTCAAACAGGGCTTTTGCAAACCGATAGCAGACAAAACAAATTAATCCGGAGACCGGGTTTTGGTTTTGAACAAAGACGGGGCGTTTAGAAAACAAAAATAGGTTTTTCCGAAAATAGTTTTATGCAAGCAAATGCAAGATGACGACGATGCTCAAATGCAATGTGGCATGATGACATGAGCATGCGGTCATGATGATGCAATGCACAAAAACAACGCGATTTTCTAGTAGTGGTTTTGCGGGATGCCACAATTCGACACCACTAACAATGGATCTCGCCCTCGAGATCCGCCTCATGGTACCGGAAGGAAGGTCGGCGATCTGCGTCTTCTCGCTTCGTGTAGATCCTCGCGACACCACTAACAAGAGGTCGTTGTCCGTGATCGTCGAGGGAACACTCCGGATCAAAAAGGTCGAAGGCAGAGGTATCAACAAATAAAGCCACCTCTAGCTTCCGTGGACGGAGTAAAACTGCTGGATCCACTGATTCGATGTACACGAGCGAATGATAAGAGTAGTCGGATGGTGATCAGTCCATCGCGCACCCAAACCATTACTCTGCACACGAATAGGCGGATTATGCAACCAACTCTCGGAATTCAGATTGTAGATCTCGTCAAGGGTGGGGCCCAGGTGTCGGTGGGGGGAGAGAGAGGGCAGCGGGGTGAGACTGGCGTGTGGGGCAAGGACAGGGGAGAGAGAGAGTGAGTGGGTGAGGGTCCCGGGGTGGGTCCAGGCTGTAAGGGAGAGAGGGTAGGGAAGCTGTGGGTGAGAGAGGGAGTGGAGGGAAAAGAAGAGGATTGATGAGGTGGCAAGGTGGGTAGGGATTGGGGGAGAGGGTGAGATGGCAAGCGGTGATTGGTGGGTAGAATAGGATTGGGTGGGAATAGGATTTAGAGTTTGGGTGGACCGATTTTATTCCGGGGGTGGTCGACTGGGTCGAATCGGCCCGTTCGACTGCCCCACTAAAAAAAATTAAATATTTTATTTATTTCAAACAGGGCTTTTGCAAACCGATAGCAGACAAAACAAATTAATCCGGAGACCGGGTTTTGGTTTTGAACAAAGACGGGGCGTTTAGAAAACAAAAATAGGTTTTTCCGAAAATAGTTTTATGCAAGCAAATGCAAGATGACGACGATGCTCAAATGCAATGTGGCATGATGACATGAGCATGCGGTCATGATGATGCAATGCACAAAAACAACGCGATTTTCTAGTAGTGGTTTTGCGGGATGCCACAATTCGACACCACTAACAATGGATCTCGCCCTCGAGATCCGCCTCATGGTACCAGAAGGAAGGTCGGCGATCTGCGTCTTCTCGCTTCGTGTAGATCCTCGCGACACCACTAACAAGAGGTCGTTGTCCGTGATCGTCGAGGGAACACTCCGGATCAAAAAGGTCGAAGGCAGAGGTATCAACAAATAAAGCCACCTCTAGCTTCCGTGGACGGAGTAAACTGCTGGATCCACTGATTCGATGTACACGAGCGAATGATAAGAGTAGTCGGATGGTGATCAGTCCATCGCGCACCCAAACCATTACTCTGCACACGAATAGGCGGATTATGCAACCAACTCTCGGAATTCAGATTGTAGATCTCGTCAAGCGAGGTTCGGAAACAAAGGAGTGATGCAGACTCTGCATCGGATCTAGCGTAGATGATGTCGTCGCGTCGGAAAACACCGGAAGGCACGAGAAGGAACAAAGAGAAGTCCACCAGACGAAGGATTCCTCGGATAGCATGAAGACCAGATGTAAACACACCGTTACTGAAAGAGGAAGCGAAACCCTGAAGGTACGACGGAACCCAACCACGAGAAATCCTGGACTTGAAGAAGGAAAAAGAACAGATCCAAAACACGCAGAGGTGAGAGGAGAGCAGCAGAGGGGTAAGGAGTAAAATCAGACCTAACCAGAACTATCCAACCGATTTTGCAAAAATAGTTTTGACACTCTACTTCGGCCGTTAGCTAGGTTATCCTACAGGCTGGACTTGTGGGGTATCGCAACTGCTGAGCTCTGATACCACTCTGTAACACCCTCAGAATCGGCCCTATGCAAGTTTTAGCGAAACCCGCCAAACCCGCATAAAAACGATTCAAAGGTGCCCACCGGGCACTTTCGTGCGGGTGGAAAACGAAGTAATAACATTACACAACAGTCCTCGATGGGACCCACAGAACAGATATATATATATATACAACACGACTCCATGAGTCAAGAATACAGATATACATAACAAAGATCCGAATCACCTTGAAAGCGATAGAGCGTCCAGCTACGGACAAGATGCAAATGGGGCTACGAGCCCTGAAGAATAACCAATGGCGTCCATAACCCTGCCCAGGCCAAGCCGGAAGGGTAACCCTGCTAACGACGTCGATCTCAAAACCTGCTTAAACAGAAGGGGTGCCGACAAAGGGCAAAGGAAAAAGAGGAGCGTCAGTACTGAGGCCAGTACACGGCGAGGCTAGAATTCGGAGGTCCTCGCCTACATAGGTATGGTGGACTGAAGCGGCAGCGGCAACATGCACTAAACAACCTATAGAGACTCGATACAACTAGCGGATATCAGAGAGGGGTAAGAAAGACCTATCCGGATCCAACCTGATACTACCACCAAACAAACCCATCCTGGTATTTCCCCCTCGAGACCAAACGAGGAAGTCAACCGAGGAACTCACACCGTTGGCAGTTTTATTTATTCAGTTATCGTTGCAGCAATTACTAGTCAGGTATAGATAATCATCCTGATATAATAAGCAGTGGGCAGTTTTAGTTAACCATTTCGTTGTAGTTGCGACACTTACTAGTCAAATACAATTAGCATGAGGTATCCCGAAACCCAGCAGTTGTTGGTACTTTTATTTAGCCAATCCGTTGTAGTGGAGCTGATTACTAGTCATATCGGGTACAAGTCAAATTATAACAGTAAACTTTAGTTATAGTTGTCTATGATCGAGACCTGTGCTCCAAGTCGTCCATAACCGCGGACACGGCTTCTCGAAAAGATTAAACCCTGCAGGGGTGCACCAAAGTATACACACACACTTCGACCCTTTTTGCCAGATCAATTAACATACACCCATCGGTATGTCGGCGGGGCCTAAGTCATGACGTTTCCCAGACCCAAAGCAAGCACGGGGGGCCACCCCACTAAGTACACCCGCAACGAAGTCGGCCGGTCTCCGAGACAGACTCAGGGTTTGCGACAGTGGCTGTAAACGACAGGAAACCCCAAAACTGGGCCTGTCGATACCGCGAAAACACTCCGCTTCCAAAACAGTACAGGTGCTCCTCACACAATCGTAAATAAAGCAGTAAAGCATGGCATAAGTACAGGATAGTAATAAATCCCCAAACTACTTGTGGCCCCCAGTACAGTACTTTGAAATCGGGTACTAAATCGATGGGGGGCCCATATCTCCCCACATGTGGTTAGCGCGCTCGATCTCGGAACAGGTGTCAAGAACTCGGGGTCCTACGGGACACAAGTGGATGGTTAACAACAAAATAACATCTATTGCCCACCTGTGCCTCTGCTTAACTACTCCAATTTTAGTTGTTAAACAGTAATTAAAGTGAACGATAATTAAAGCCATGATCATCTCCAACATTCAACATACGACAATACTCCAACAACTGCGGTACTTGACGACACACAACAGCACTTGAGCAAGCGACTACGACGCGCAAGTCCAACTATCTACCAAACAACAGGCAATAGGATGTGTCCAAGGCAATATATGGCTGCAAGGGATATCACGGGTACGGAAACTAGAGCATCGCAACACAGATAGCAATAGATCAACAGGAGGGAATAAATACTATAAAAGTAAGATAGGTAGAAAAGGGGAAGATGCTTGCCTGAAAACATTGTCGAAGGTTCAACCGAAGATCGGGGCGAAGCTCACATCAACTCAACGGCCTTATCCGTGAAGAACCAAAACACTAGAATAAACACCGGATGCAATATTTAATACTACGCAAAAGATCGGGCATGATGCATGAATGCTGTTTGACATGGCAAAGGTGTAATGCAATTAGATCATATTAAGCGGAACCGGGGTTCCGACAATTAATTAGATGGTTCATGTTATTTATCTACCCCGCGAATTAAATGTTGTATTAACAAGGCAAGATAAGTTACCGGTTCGCTACACAAATTTAAATGAGGACAATATAAGACAAGATTTGCCCGCATATGGGCCCCATATTTAATTAGAGGTGAATCAGCATAAGGCCCCCAACCACATGAATATGTATGCGACATGAACGATTCAATGCAACAAGTTTATATCAGTTATAAAAATAGGGTCTCGAGGAAAGGGGGTCACACATTAGGGTTCGACGATCTTGGGGTTCCGGGGTTCGGGGTTCGGTCTCAGGGTTTGGATCTGGGGTTCGGTCTCGGCAGAACATTCTCGATCAATGGGTAGATCTTGTCGCATCCGAGAAGAAGGACTTGGTTCGGCGTCGGGGCGCATCGGATTCTTCCTGGTCGGTGCCGATCTTGTCGTTGCGCAGATCTTGTCGGGCCCGCGCCATCAAGCCGGTCTTGGCGTCCGGGATGGAGAACTTGGCGTGCGACGTCGTCGGCATCGGCAATCTTGGCGTTCGGGTTCTCGACTTCGCATCCGGGATGAAGGTCTTGTCGCATGTGTGGTCGCCAGGTCCGCGAAGTGGCTTCGAGTATGGCGACACATGTCGAAGATCTTGTCGGTGGCCTTGGAGTGGTACTCTGGGCTGTTTTGGGTTCCTGGCGATGGTCTTGTCGGCTGAGATGGAACACTTGACGATCGGGCTCGATTGCCGAAGGCGAACTCGGTTCTAGTTCCGTAAATCTCCGGTGCAGATCTTGGCGTGCCACCAGTTGAGAAGAACTTAAATCGTTATGGTCGGTCTTGTCTCATAGGATATCTTGCTCCATCGCCTCAGAACATCCACAACTTGTCACCAGGGGGACACAAGCGGAGCACATGCCTCGAGCTGGCCCTGAACACGCAGACACGCACGGGGAGGACGCGGTCGCGCTGCCGGGCGACGACACCGGAGGAGCTCGGGCGGGGTTGACCCGACGCGGTCGACGGGACGGAGGCGACCGGCGAGCAGGCATGGCAGGGAAGCACCAGCGGCGAGCGAGGGCGCCGGCCGGCGTCGGGCAGCGGACAGGGGCGACGGTCGGGCGCACGGCGCTGTTGTGCAGAGGCAGCCGAGCGCGGGACCACAGGAGGAAGCGGGCGAGCGCAGGGAGGGGAGGCTCGGCGGCGAACGGGGCCAAGGCGCCGGGCGGCATCGGGGACCTGCTGGCGGGCGAGGTCGGCCGGGTTCGGGCCGGCGACGAGGCTTGCGGTGGCGTGCGCTCGCTGGGGAGGCGACGGCGACGCATGGAGGGCAGAGGCGGCGCCGGAGGAGCTCGGGTCCGGCGGGGCTCGAGGTTGGAGGCGGGGCCGGGCTCGGGCGGCGACGGCGGGGGCGAACGGCGAGGGGGCGCGGGAGGCGCGCGGGCCGGCGGGGGGGCCGCGGCTGCCGGAGGTGCGACGGAAGAGGGAGGCAGCGGCGCGCCGACAACGTGGAGGATGAAGAGCGGGCGAGCGCGGGGTGGAGGCAGGTGGCCGGAGGGAGGAGCTCCGAGGCGGCGGGAGGAGGACGGGCGACGGCGAGGAAGATGACTGGCGACGGGCGGCGGTTGAGGGCGGGGCCGGACGCGGCCAGGAGGGGAGGACGCGGGGCGCGTGGGAGGGAGAGAGGAGGGAGTGGGGGAAGAGAGGGGTCGTGGGCCAGGGGGTGGGCCAGGGAGAGCAGGGGGTCACACGAGGAGGGGGTGGACCTAGTCCAGGGTGGGGCCCAGGTGTCGGTGGGGGGGAGAGAGAGGGCAGCGGGGTGAGACTGGCGTGTGGGGAAAGGACAGGGGAGAGAGAGAGGGAGTGGGTGAGGGTCCCGGGGTGGGTCCAGGCTGTAAGGGAGAGAGGGTAGGGAAGCTGTGGGTGAGAGAGGGAGTGGAGGGAAAAGAAGAGGATTGATGAGGTGGCAAGGTGGGTAGGGATTGGGGGTGAGGGTGAGATGGCAAGCGGTGATTGGTGGGTAGAATAGGATTGGGTGGGAATAGGATTTAGAGTTTGGGTGGACCGATTTTATTCCGGGGGTGGTCGACTGGGTCGAATCGGCCCGTTCGACTGCCCCACTAAAAATAATTAAATATTTTATTTATTTCAAACAGGGCTTTTGCAAACCGATAGCAGACAAAACAAATTAATCCGGAGACCGGGTTTTGGTTTTGAACAAAGACGGGGCGTTGAGAAAACAAAAATAGGTTTTTCCGAAAATAGTTTTATGCAAGCAAATGCAAGATGACGACGATGCTCAAATGCAATGTGGCATGATGACATGAGCATGCAGTCATGATGATGCAATGCACAAAAATAACGCGATTTTCTAGTAGTGGTTTTGCGGGATGCCACACCGGACCCCGATGACCCCATGATCTCCACTGCAGAACAACAAGTCCTTTGAAGTGGAACCAACAAGATCTACCGCCGGACGCCAAGTACTCCTTCACCGACCCGAGGATCCGAAGGCCTCCTTCCCGGATCTGAAGACCAAACCCGGGCGCGCCAAGTTCTTCGACCCGAGACCCCGGGGCGACAAGTACTCCGTCCCGGACACCAAGTTCTGCATCCCGAACGCCAAGACCGACCGGTACGCGGAAACGACAAGATCTTCGCGACGATAAGAACGACACCGACCCGGAAGAACCCGATGCGCCCCCGACCCCGAACCAAGTCCTTCTTCCCGGAACACCAAGTTCTTCACCTTGTATCCAACCCCGAGACCGATCCCGTCGAACCCCAAACCCTGAGTCCGATCCCGAACCCTCCGGAACCCCCAAGATCTGCCGAACCCTAATGTGTGGCCCTTTTCTCGAGCCCTATTTTTATAAATGAAATATAAACTCGTGCATATTAAATTGTTCATGCATGCATATTGTCATGTGGTTTGGGGGCCTTATGCCGATTCACCTTATAATTAAATATGGGGCCCATATGCGGGCAAATCTAGCCTTATATTGGCCTCATTTAAATTTGTGCATCGAACCGTTGTCATATCTTGCCTTGTTAAAACAACATTTAAAATGCGGGGTATCTAAATAACATGAACCTATTAAGTAATTGTAGGGACCCCGGTTCCGCTTAATATTGCCTAATTGCATCGCATCTTTGCCATGTCATACATCATACATGCATCATGCCCGATCTTCGGCCGTAGTATTAAATATTGCATCCGTTGTTTATTCTAGTGTTTTGGTTCTTCGCGGATAAGGCCGTTGAGTTGATGCGAGTGTCGACCCGATCTTCGGATGAACCCTCGGCAATGTTTTCAGGCGAGCATCTCCCCCTTTCTACCTATCTTACTTTTATAGTATTTATTCCCTCCTGTTGATCTATTGCTATCTGTGTTGCGATGCTCTAGTTTTCGTACCCGTGATATCCCTTGCAGCCTTATATTGCCTTGGACACCTCCTATTACCTGTTGTTTGGTAGACAGTTGGACCTGCGCGTCGTAGTCGCTTGCTCAAGTGCTGTTGCGTGTCGTCAAGTACCACAGTTGTTGGAGTATTGCCGCATGTTTAATGTTGGACATGGTCATGGCTTTAATTATTGTTTACTTTAATTACTGTTTAACAACTAAAATTGAAGTAAGTAAGCAGAGGCACAGGTGGGCAATATATGTTATTTGGTTGTTAACCGTCCACTTGTGTCCCGTAGGACCCCGAGTACTTGATACCTGTTCCTTGAATATTCGCGCTATCCACATCCGGGAGGATTATGGGACCCCCCTGAGCCAGAGCTTGATTCATTCTTATTTCTTGGGGCCACAAACTAGTTTGAGGTTTTATTTACGACCCTGTACTTATGCCATGCTTTACTGCTTTATTACGATTGTGCGAGGAGCACCTGTACTGTTTAGGTAAGCGGAGTGTTTTCGCGGTATCGACAAGCCCAGTCACATTTTCGGGTTCCCAGTCGTTTACAGCCATTGACGCAAACCTTGAGTCCGTCTCGAAGTCAGCTAACTTCGTTGCGGGTAGCTTAATGGGGTGGCCCCCTGAAATATCTCTGAATCTTGTGATTGCTTTGTCGTGAAGGCCTCGTTGGTTTTTGAGTTGGTTTTTCCGAGGTTGATCGAGTGTGTGTTGCTATTTGTGCACCCCTGCAGGGTAAAACTTTCTGAAAGCCGTGTCCACGGTTATGGACGACTTGGAGCACAGTATCTCGATCATAGACAACTATAACTAAAGTAGTGCTATAAATTTGACTTTATAATGACTAGTATTCAGCTTCACTATAATGGAATGGCTAAATAAAACTGCCAACAACTACTTGCTTGTGTTGTCGCTTGCGACCATTGTATCTGACTAGTAAGTATCGCAACTATAACGGAATGGCTAAATAAAAGTACCAACAACTGCTGGGTTTTGGGTTATCTCATGCTAATTGTATCTGACTAGTAAGTGTTGCAACTACAACGGAATGTATAACTAAAAGTGCCCACTGCTTATTTTATCAGGATGATTATCTATACTTGACTAGTAATTGCTGCAACGATAACCGAATAAATAAAACTGCCAACAGTGTGAGTTCCTCGGTTGACTTCCTCGTTTGGTCTCGAGGGGGAAATACCAGGATGGGTTTGTCTGATGGTAGAATCAGGTTGGTTTCGAATAGGTCTTTCTTATCCCTCTCTGATAGCCGCCAGTTGTATCGAGTCCCTATAGGTTGTTTAGTGCATGCTGCCGCTGTCGCTTCAGTCCACCATACCTATGTAGGCGAGGACCGCCGAATTCTAGCCTCGCCGTGTACTGGCCTCAGTACTGACGCTCCTCTTTTTCCTTTGCCCTTTGTCGGCACCCCTTTTGTTTAAGCAGGTTTTGAGATCGACGTCGTTAGCAGGGTTACCCTTCCGGCTTGGCCTGGGCAGGGTTATGGACGCCATTGGTTATTCTTCAGGGCTCTTAGCCCCATTTGCATCTTGTCCGTAGTCGGACGCTCTATCATTTTCAAGGTGATTTGGATCTTTGTATTGTATATCTGTATTCCTGACTCATTGAGTCGCTGATGTATATATATCTGTTTTGTGGGTCCCATCGAGGACTGTTGTGTAATGTTATTACTTCGTTTTCCACCCGCACGAAAGTGCCTGGTGGGCACCTTTGAATCGTTTCTATGCGGGTTTGGCGGGAATAGCTGAAACCTGCATAGGGTCGATTCTGAGGGTGTTACAGAGTGGTATCAGAGCTCAGCAGTTGCGATACCCCACAAGTCCAGCCTGTAGGATAACCTAGCTAACGGCCGAAGTAGAGTGTCAAAACTATTTTTGAAAAACGGTTGGATAGTTCTGATTAGGTCTGATTTTACTCCTTACCCCTCTGCTGCTCTCCTCTCACCTCTGCGTGTTTTGAATCCGCTCTCTTCTCTCTCGCCGAGTCCAGGATTTCTCGTGGTTGGGTTCCGTCGTACCTTCAGGGTTTTGCTTCCTCCTTTGATAACGGTGTTCTACCATCCGGTGTTCATGCTGTCTGAGGAATCCGTCTACTGTGGTACCATTCTTTGTTCCTTGTTTGTGCCTTCCGGTGTTTTCCGACATGACGACATCATTTACGCTCGATCCGATGCAGAGTCTGCATCACTCCTTTGTTTCTGAACCTCGATTGTCGAGATCTTCAATCTGATTCCGAGAATGGTTGCACTCTTTTCTACCGATTGTGAAGAGTAATAGTTTGGGTGCGTGATGGATTGGCCCCCATGCCGACTACCCCTTCTATTCGCTTTTGTACATTGAAGTGGATGAGAATGCATCGGTTCTCTCTTTCTATTGAAGTTAGAGGTGGCTTTATTCGGTGATACCTCTACCTTCGACCTTTTGTTCCCGGAGTGTTCTCTCCACGATCACGGACAACGACCTCTTGTTAGTGGTGTCGCGAGGATCTACACGAAGCGAGAAGACGCAGATCGCCGACCTTCCTTCCGGTACCATGAGGCGGATCTCGAGGGCGATATCCATTGTTAGTGGTGTCGAATTGTGGCATCCCGCAAAAACCCCTACTAGAAAATCGCGTTGTTTTTGTGCATTGCATCGTCATCATCATGCATTGTTTGTCTGAAACTTATTTCGAAAATGCCTAGTTTGTTTCTAAATAGCCCCCCGTCTTTATTTCCAATTAAAACATCGGTCTGTTCAGGTCTTTTATTTGTCTAAAACTAATTACAAAATTTATTTTAAATTAAAAGAAAACCCTAGTCTAAAAATTCTAGTCCTAAATTTACCCAATCCTAGTCTACCCACCAACCCCAGCTCGCCACCTCACCGTCCCTCCACCTCACCCTCAGCCCAGCCACCTCACCAATCCACAGCCCCACCTACACACCTCTCTCTCTCTCTCACCTAGCCCCCACCTACCCCCTCTCCCTTCCACCCTGGTCCCACCGCGCCGACCCACTTCCTCACCCCTCTCCCTGGAACCTGGGCCCCACCCACCTGGGCATCCCCTCCCCCTGACCGATCCCACTTCCCACTCAACGCCACACACACTTAGCACACACACACCCACACACGCTGCCACCCTGGACCCACGCGGTGCCCGGCCCCACCACGCACCGACCCACCCCCTGGACCCACGCGCGACCCCGCTCCCCACCCCCGATGCTCCTCTTCCTCCCTGGCCTCTCTCTCTCTCGCGGCCGACCGCCGCGCCTCCCCAACCCACGACCCGCTCCTCTGCTCCCCTCCCTCACCACGTCTCCCTCCTCCTCGGAGCTCCGCCGCCCCGCGGCCCCCCGGCACCGGCCGCCGGCCTCTCCCCGCCTCCGGCCGCGCCTTCCGCTCACCATCCTCGCCGCCGTGCCCTCCTTCCCGCCGGAGCCGCCCCTCTCGCCTCTGCTCGACCGCGGCCCTCCTCGTCGCCGGCCGTGCCCCTCGTCGCCGGTCGCCCCACCGCGCCCTGCCGCCATGCTCGCTCCGGCGCGCGGCCGCCCTTCCCCGCCGCCATGCTCGCTCCGGCGCCCCCGCGCCGCCGCTCGGACCCGAGCGCCGCCGCACCGCGTCTGGCCGTCGCCTCCTCCCGAGCACGCCACGCCACCACCCCGTCGCCGGGGCTCCACCCGACGCCGCCGGCGCGCGGTACCACGGCCACCGACCGCCCCTCCCCTTCGGTCGTCACCTCCACCGCCCGTCCGCCGCTCCGCCTGCATCCACCGAGCCCCGTGCCGTCCCTCTGGCCCCGTCCTGCCGCGTCCCCGTCGGCGCCCCTCTGCCGCTGCGGGACCGCCATTCACCGCCGCCTCTTGAGCTCGCCTCGGTAGCGCCCGCCTTGGCGCCTCCGTCCATCAAGCTGCGGCCCTGCTGCCCGTGTCGATGACAACAAGGATGCATGGTTTGGTCCTCTGCCGAGAGGGTGTATGCTTCGGAACTGTAAAGAGGCCATGCGACAAGATCGACAACGGGAAGCACAAGAAGGACCATTGACAAGTTTAGCCAAGATCTTCACGGAACCTAGATGTCGAGACCCCGAGTGCGCCTACATGGATTCGATGACCGAAGTAATTCTACACGGACGCCATGACCTCCTTCAAGGATCCGATGTCCGAGACCCTGCACCGATCCCGGCGAACCCGGACCCCGATGACCCCATGATCTCCACTGCAGAACAACAAGTCCTTCAGAGTGGAACCAACAAGATCTACCGCCGGACGCCAAGTACTCCTTCACCGACCCGAGGATCCGAAGGCCTCCTTCCCGGATCCGAAGACCGAACCCGGGCGCGCCAAGTTCTTCGACCCGAGACCCCGGGGCGACAAGTACTCTGTCCCGGACACCAAGTTCTGCATCCCGAACGCCAAGACCGACCGGTACGCGGAACCGACAAGATCTTCGCGACGATAAGAACGACACCGACCCGGAAGAACCCGATGCGCCCCCGACCCCGAACCAAGTCCTTCTTCCCGGAACACCAAGTTCTTCACCTTGTATCCAACCCCGAGACCGATCCCGTCGAACCCCAAACCCTGAGTCCGATCCCGAACCCTCCGGAACCCCCAAGATCTGCCGAACCCTAATGTGTGGCCCTTTTCTCGAGCCCTATTTTTATAAATGAAATATAAACTCGTGCATATTAAATTGTTCATGCATGCATATTGTCATGTGGTTTGGGGGCCTTATGCCGATTCACCTTATAATTAAATATGGGGCCCATATGCGGGCAAATCTAGCCTTATATTGGCCTCATTTAAATTTGTGCATCGAACCGTTGTCATATCTTGCCTTGTTAAAACAACATTTAAAATGCGGGATATCTAAATAACATGAACCTATTAAGTAATTGTCGGGACCCCGGTTCCGCTGAATATTGCCTAATTGCATCGCATCTTTGCCATGTCATACATCATACATGCATCATGCCCGATCTTCGGCCGTAGTATTAAATATTGCATCCGTTGTTTATTCTAGTGTTTTGGTTCTTCGCGGATAAGGCCGTTGAGTTGATGCGAGTGTCGACCCGATCTTCGGATGAACCATCGGCAATGTTTTCAGGCGAGCATCTCCCCCTTTCTACCTATCTTACTTTTATAGTATTTATTCCCTCCTGTTGATCTATTGCTATCTGTGTTGCGATGCTCTAGTTTTCGTACCCGTGATATCCCTTGCAGCCTTATATTGCCTTGGACACCTCCTATTACCTGTTGTTTGGTAGACAGTTGGACCTGCGCGTCGTAGTCGCTTGCTCAAGTGCTGCTGCGTGTCGTCAAGTACCACAGTTGTTGGAGTATTGCCGCATGTTTAATGTTGGAGATGATCATGGCTTTAATTATCGTTTACTTTAATTACTGTTTAACAACTAAAATTGAAGTAAGTAAGCAGAGGCACAGGTGGGCAATAGATGTTATTTGGTTGTTAACCGTCCACTTGTGTCCCGTAGGACCCCGAGTACTTGATACCTGTTCCTTGAATATTCGCGCTATCCACATCCGGGAGGATTATGGGACCCCCCTGAGCCAGAGCTTGATTCATTCTTATTTCTTGGGGCCACAAACTAGTTTGAGGTTTTATTTACGATCCTGTACTTATGCCATGCTTTACTGCTTTATTACGATTGTGCGAGGAGCACCTGTACTGTTTAGGTAAGCGGAGTGTTTTCGCGGTATCGACAAGCCCAGTCACATTTTCGGGTTCCCAGTCGTTTACAGCCATTGACGCAAACCTTGAGTCCGTCTCGAAGTCAGCTAACTTCGTTGCGGGTAGCTTAATGGGCTGGCCCCTGAAATATCTCTGAATCTTGTGATTGCTTTGTCGTGAAGGCCTCGTTGGGTTTTGAGTTGGTTTTTCCGAGGTTGATCGAGTGTGTGTTGCTATTTGTGCACCCCTGCAGGGTAAAACTTTCTGAAAGCCGTGTCCGCGGTTATGGACGACTTGGAGCACAATATCTCGATCATAGACAACTATAACTAAAGTAGTGCTATAAATTTGACTTTATAATAAATAGTATTCAGCTTCATTATAATGGAATGGCTAAATAAAACTTCCAACAACTGCTTGCTTGTGTTGTCGCTTGCGACCATTGTATCTGACTAGTAAGTATCGCAACTATAACGGAATGGCTAAATAAAAGTACCAACAACTGCTGGGTTTTGGGTTATCTCATGCTAATTGTATCTGACTAGTAAGTGTTGCAACTACAACGGAATGTATAACTAAAAGTGCCCACTACTTATTTTATCAGGATGATTATCTATACTTGACTAGTAATTGCTGCAACGATAACCGAATAAATAAAACTGCCAACAGTGTGAGTTCCTCGGTTGCCTTCCTCGTTTGGTCTCGAGGGGGAAATACCAGGATGGGTTTGTCTGATGGTAGAATCAGGTTGGTTCCGAATAGGTCTTTCTTATCCCTCTCTGATAGCCGCCAGTTGTATCGAGTCTCTATAGGTTGTTTAGTGCATGCTGCCGCTGCCGCTTCAGTCCACCATACCTATGTAGGTGAGGACCGCCGAATTCTAGCCTCGCCGTGTACTGGCCTCAATACTGACGCTCCTCTTTTTCCTTTGCCCTTTTTCGGTACCCCTTTTGTTTAAGCAGGTTTTGAGATCGACGTCGTTAGCAGGGTTACCCTTCCGGCTTGGCCTGGGCAGGGTTATGGACGCCATTGGTTATTCTTCAGGGCTCTTAGCCCCATTTGCATCTTGTCCGTAGTCGGACGCTCTATCATTTTCAAGGTGATTTGGATCTTTGTATTGTATATCTGTATTCCTGACTCATTGAGTCGCTGTTGTATATATATCTGTTCTGTGGGTCCCATCGAGGACTGTTGTGTAATGTTATTACTTCGTTTTCCACCCGCACGAAAGTGCCTGGTGGGCACCTTTGAATCGTTTCTATGCGGGTTTGACGGGAATCGCTGAAACCTGCATAGGGTCGATTCTGAGGGTGTTACAGCTCCATAATTGGGAAGGATAATATTGAAGAATTCTTTAATCATGTTAGCAAGCATGAGGATATTGAGAATAAATCTATAGAAGAACTTGCTCCTAATTATGAAATTGCTGCAGCTTCTTTAGTTCATATGTTGGAGGCTAGGTTTGTTAGCCTTAACCCCATGATGCAAATTTTGTAAAAGAAGAAAAGAATGATGAAAAGAGAGAATTTATTCTTGATACTTTACTCAAAGAGTTCCATGATTTTGCTAAGGAAGCCAAAAAGGTCTTTGAGCGTTTAAATATGCTAAGCTCATGTGTAGATGTTGTGGGTACTTTTGATAAAACTAAGCCTAGAGAAGAATTTAAGATACCTATACCATTTAAGCTTGTTGGGATGCATGAAACCTTTGAAAAGAATTTTGATTGGATTGTTCCTGAAAATCCTTTTGATGAAATTAGTAAACCAAAGAGAGATGAGAAGGGATCCTCCAAAACTAATTTGGATGAGATACCTATCATAGTTGAAGACTTTGCAAGTACTGATCTAAATTCCTCATTTGAAAATAATTGATTTCTTGCTTCTTGTGCATAACTTAGAGGCGTTAAAGAAAAGTACTTGTTGGGAGATAACCCAAGAGTTTCCTTGAGTCTTGGAAGTTATTACTTTAGTAATGACCTCTCCATATCCTTTTGTTTGATTTTTGTGCCAAGAATGGCCTCTAATGAGAGGGAAGTAAGATTTGTGGAGTTGCTGTCCCGAAACAGATTTCTGTCCTCCACCATAAAAATTCACGAGGAGTCTATGTAAGTCGGATTGATCTTAAAATTTACGAATAAATCCTCCAGTATGTTAGCTAACTTTCATTATTTCAACACTTTTTGATTTGAGCAACATAAGATTTTAGAAAAAAATCGGTTTCTACCTGCTGGTATGTTTTGACAGATTTCTACCATTATTTGCATTTCCTTCTTATTGATTCCTTTTGAGTTCTCTTTTGGGGAATTGAGATTTTTGAAGGAGTTTATACAGTAGCTTGTGTTTTTAGTGAAAAGTTTTGCTATTCCAAATCTAACCGAAAGGTCTATTATCTTTTGAATACACTAATGTTGCTAATGAAGATTGCGTGAAGTTTTGTATGAAGGAAAAAATTCAGGTGTAGAGAGAGAGTTATGTAATGAGATGAAGAATGGACAAAAGCTCAAGCTTGGGGATGCCACCCCGGTGTCACCCTAAAAATATCCAAGAGGTACAAGCGTCAAAGCCTGGGGATGCCCAAGGCATCCCCTTCTTCATCAATAAAAATCTCAAGTCTGTCTAGACACTTCGTTTTTATTGTTTCATGCACTGTTGTGTTTTTCTTGGAGCGTCTTAGTTTTTGTTTGGTTTGCTTAGTTTGTTTAGTTTGCTTGAGTAAAGTAGTTTGTACCCCTGTTCTCGCTGTGTTGTTTTAAATAAGTCGATTGGTGTTGGAAAGGAGTAGGAAGTTCCTGTTTGAAAGTGCAAGGGGAGCTTGCATCCACTGTGACTTAGACTTTTGCATGACATGCTAGGTGTTGTTTTGACTTTATGCTTAGTGATTATTTCTGTAGCATGTCTTGTTCCAAACAATTGGGATTGCTTAGTGTGCCCTGAAGGAATCATGTGTTGTTTTAGCATACAAAAGCATAGTATTATGCTATTATCCTTTGATGCTTTGTTTGGGTTGACTTGGCACATGCTCACACCATGTTATGACTATGAACAAGTCACCATAGACTCTATGAGCATTTAGTACTTGACTTGTAGTACCACTCTATGCTTTGATTGGTAATGTTTTGTCGCTCTACATGATTATGGCCATTATTGCTCCCTTAGTTGGTTGCTCCTAGTCTTTTGCTAGCCTCCACTTGTATGAGTAAGCTCTACTCATGCTTCCAACTCCCAAGAAACCAAGTTATTCCAAAGTGTCCACTATAAACTCCTATGCATGGTGTGTTACACCATTCCAAGTATATTCTTTCTTTCATCTATCTTCCCTTTAAAAAGTATTCTGTTATGTGAAAACTTAGTGATTAAAGCCCTCATGAACTTGATGGCACACTTTATATTCCTTGCCCCTAATAAACTTGAACCATTGTGTCATCTCTGTAGTATACGCTTGCACTTATACGTTGGAATTAGAATAACCATGCTGTCATGGGGAACGTTTTCAACATTGCACTTGTACTTTGTACACAGTTGATATGATGCTCTTTTGTCTATGGATTTCACCGGTGTGAAATAAAGAGGGAGCTTGTAAGTCCATGGAGTTATGTATTTTGTGTTAGAGAAATGCCTGGGCCGCTAGCCTAAGCCATGCCTAATCATGGTGGAAACTTGCAGCATCACCATAATGAGCTATCTGTGAAGCATCCTTAATAAAAAGCTATGCACATAGTAAATAAAAATATCGCTGAGATGCTCATTGTCTGCTTGCCTTGTCATTTTGGTTATGGGATAGCTCTTGTACCATGTGCAAGGGGTACCCCGTTGGCGGTTCTCTATGATATGCATATACTTACAATGACAAGAACTTGCAGGTGACTGAAGTTGAGTAGCATGAGGTGTGGCCCTCGTATTCAAGGGACTTGAGATTGCCAGCTTATACTTTGTCAAGCATATACTCCATCTATGTTCACTTTAACCTTAATCACTTCAAGATGCTTATGATAGGGGCAATGAGGGCTAAAAGCTAACAAGTACCATAATTTTTCAAAGCTCTTTTTGAAACTTGAAATCCCTGCTTCCTTTATGAAAGGACTTTCTTCCACCATTATTTGAGTCTCCACCTTCTACTTTTAGGCACCATTAAGAGAGCATAGTTGTCATTCTGTGTGCGGTGTTCCAAAACTTATTGATTGATGCATATTGTGATATTACTTGTTCTTGTGCTACTTGTTTCTAGTCACCCTTGTGAACTTTCAAAGGTGCCCTATGCATCTATTTGCTACTCTATGAGGGACAAGCTGAATGCCACTATGCCATGTTTTCTGTATGTGAAACAACAAAAGTTTTTCAATGCATGTTA
The DNA here is from genome assembly GCA_910589765.1 of Avena atlantica. NCBI lineage: Eukaryota > Viridiplantae > Streptophyta > Magnoliopsida > Poales > Poaceae > Avena > Avena atlantica. The sequence goes on from OU342738.1 coordinate 236,102,432, forward strand.
TCCATGATCTTTGTTTGTAGCCTTTCATGTTGCATACATAGTTACTTTGTCTTATTGTTAGAACTCCCACACATTCAACGATGACTTTCTTGTGATCGTCGGAACCTTTTACGCTAGTATCTTAATCCCTTTGTTTCACGATATATTACATGTCCGAGATTCGATCATCGGTATCTCCATACCTAGTTTGATCTCGTTACCGACATGCACTCTTTTCTCGTTCCCGTGATATAACATTCTAGTGATCAAATCACTTGCTTGCAAGCTAACCAATGTGATATCACCGAGAGGGCCCAGAGTATATCTATCCGTCATCGGGATGAACAAATTCCACTCTCGATCCATGAGCCTCAACATAACACTTTATTAGTTCTGAATCCATCTTTATAATCACCCTGTTACGGTGTGATGTTTGATGTTATCAAGAAACTCTTCCGGTGTTAGTGATTGACATGATCTCATGGTCCAAGGATTAGGATCACTTCGTAAGTTGTTATAGCAATATAAACTCAATGACTTTGATCGTAATGCTATACTTCGGATGTGTGTTCATCACACCATTACACTAATGTTGTGATCCCGTTATTAACAACATCCAATGTCCATGATCAGGAAACCTTGATCATCTTGTTAATCAACGAACTAGTTTATGAGAGAGGCATAACTAGGAACTTTCTGTTTGTTTATTAAACACACATGTATTAATGTTTCCGTATTAATACAATTATAGCATGCAAAATAAACATCTATCATATACTTGGAATACACATAATAAACATTTTATTATTGCCTCTCAGGGCATATTCCCTTCAGTCTCCCACTTGCACTAGAGACAATAATCTAGTTACATAGTGATAAATCTAACACCCATTGAGTTCTGGTGTTGATCATGTTTTGCTCTAGGGAGAGTTTTAGTCAACGGATCTGCTACATTGAGATCCGTATGTACTTTACAAATCTTTATATCTACATCCTTGACATGCTCGCGGATGGAGTGAAACCGGCGCTTAATATGCTTGGAATGCTTGTGAGACCTTGGTTCTTTGGCATTGGCAATGGCACCATTGTTGTCACAATAGATCACCATTGGGTCCAACGCGTTTGCAACCACTCCTAGTTCGGATATGAACTCCTTCATCCAAACTGCTTCCTGAGTCGCTTCTGAAGCAGCAACATATTCGGCCTCCGTTGTTGATCCCGCTACCACAGGTTGTTTGGAGCTCCTCCAACTAACCGCTCCGCCATTCATGAGAAATACGTATCCAGATTGAGACTTAGAGTCATCCGGATCGGTGTCAAAGCTAGCGTCAACATAACAATTAGCAACGAGCTCTTCTTCACCTCCGTATACAAGAAACATATCCTTAGTTCTTCGTAAGTACTTAAGGATATTCTTGACCGCTATCCAGTGTTCCGAACCTGGATCCGATTGGTACCTACTAGTCAAACTAATAGCATGTGCCACATCTGGTCTTGTACATAGCATGGCGTACATTATAGAGCCTATGGCTGAAGCATAGGGGACCTTGTCCATTATCTCTCTTTCTTCCACCGAAGCCGGACTTTGAGTCTTACTCAATGTCTTGCCTTGCAACATAGGTAAGAACCCCTTCTTACTTCCGTCCATTTTAAACTTCTTTAAAATCTTATCAAGGTATGTACTTTGCGATAGCCCTATTAGGCGCCTAGATCTATCTCTATAGATCTTTATGCCTAATATGTATGACGCTTCACCTAGGTCCTTCATTGAAAATTTGCTGTTTAGATAACTTTTAACACTGTTTAAAAGATCTATATCATTTCCGATCAATAATATGTCATCCACATATAATATCAGAAATGCCACATTGCTCCCACTCACTTTCTTGTAAATACAAGATTCTCCATAAGTTTGGACAAATCCAAACTCTTTGATCACCTCATCAAAGCGGAGATTCCAACTTCGTGATGCTTGCTTCAATCCATAGATGGATCGCTGAAGCTTGCACACCTTGTTAGCATCCTTAGGATCGACAAAACCCTTTGGTTGTATCATATACAACTCTTCTTCAATATTACCATTGAGAAACACGGTTTTGACATCCATCTGCCATATCTCATAATCGAAATATGCAGCAATTGCTACCATAATTCTAACTGACTTTAGCATCGCTACGGGAGAGAATGTCTCATCGTAGTCAACTCCTTGAATTTGTCGAAACCCCTTTGCGACAAGTTGAGCTTTATAGACGGTCACATTACCATCAGCATCAGTTTTCCTTTTGAAAATCCATTTGTTCTCCACGGCCTTTCGGTCGTGAGGTAAGTCCACCAAGTTCCAAACTTGATTTTCATACATGGATTCCATCTCGGATTTCATGGCTTCTAACCATTTGTTGGAATCCGGGCTCATCATCGCTTCTTCATACGTCACAGGGTCATCATTTTCATCAACCATGAAATTCATGACAAGATTTCCGTACAGCTCGGGAGCTGCACGCGTCCTGCTTGACCTGCGAGGTTCGGTAGTACTCTCTTTCGGAGTTTTATGATCATTATCATTAGTTCCCTCTTCAACAGGTGGAGCCAACTCCGGAACAACTTCCGGCGCTGCGCTACTCGCCATACTTTGAAGTGAAGGTTCCATAACCTCTTCGAGTTCAACCTTCCGACTACTCACACCTTTCGCGAGAAACTCTTTCTCTAGAAAGGATCCATTCTTGGCAACAAAAACCTTGCCCTCGGATCTGTGATAGAAGGAATACCCAATAGTTTCCTTAGGGTATCCTATGAAGACGCATTTTTCCGCTTTGGGTTCGAGTTTATCCGGTTGAAGTTTCTTCACATAAACATCGCATCCCCAAACTTTGAGAAAAGACAGCTTAGGTTTGTTTCCAAACCACAATTCATATGGCGTCTTTTCAACGAATTTAGATGGTGCCCGATTTAAAGTGAATGCAGCAGTTTCTAGTGCATAACCCCAAAATGACAACGGCAAGTCCGTCAGAGACATCATAGATCAAACCATATCTAATAAAGTACGATTACAACGTTCCGACACACCATTTCGCTGTGGTGTTCCGGCAGGCGTGAGTTGTGAAACAATTCCACACTCTTTCATGTGAGTGCTAAACTCGTAACTTAGATACTCACCTCCACGGGTCGGACCGTAGAAATTTGATCTTTCTATTACGATGATTTTCCACTTCATTCTGAAATTCCTTGAACTTTTCAAAGGTTTCAGACATGTGTTTCATCAAGTAGATATAACCGTATCTACTCAAATCATCCGTGAAAGTAACAAAATAATGATATCCACCTCGCGCCGACACACTCATTGGACCACATACATCAGAATGTATGATTTCCAATAAATCTGTCGCCCGTTCCATTGAACCGGAAAACGGCGTTCTAGTCATCTTGCCCATAACGCATGGCTCACATGTATCAAATGATTCATAATCAAGTGATTCCAAAAGTCCATCCGAATGGAGCTTCTTCATGCGTTTAACGCCAATATGACCTAGACGGCAGTGCCACATATATGCGGATATATCATCATTAAGTTTAATCCTTTTAGCATCAACATTATGAATATGTGTAACATTATCATCGAGATCTAATAGAAATAAACCATTCATCATCGGTGCATGACCATAAAAGATTTCATTCATATAAATGGAACAACCATTGTTCTCGGATTTAAATGAATAACCACTTCGCATCAAACACGATCCAAATACAATGTTCATGCTCAGTGCAGGCACCAGATAACAATTATTCAAGTTTATAACTAATCCCAACGGCAAATGGAGAGGCAGCGTTCCGACGGCGATCACATCAACGCTTGATCCATTGCCGACACGCATCTTGACCTCACCCCTTGCTAGCGGTCGCTTGTTCTGCAGCCCCTGATTCGAGTTACAAATATTAGCAACTGAACCGGTATCAAATACCCAGGTGCTACTGCGAGCACTAGTCAAGTACACATCAATAACATGTATATCATATATACCTTTGTTTGCCTTGCCGGCCTTCTTGTCTGCCAGATACTTGGGGCAGTTGCGCTTCCAGTGGCCAGTCCCCTTACAATAGTAGCACTCGGTATCAGACTTAGGTCCAACTCGGGGTTTCTTTTCAGGCACGGCAACAGGCTTGCCGCCCTTACTTCCATTCCGTTTTCCCTTCTTGTCTTTCTTGAAACCAGTGTTCCTATTGATCATCAACACTTGATGTTCCTTTTTGATCACCACTTCTGCAGTTTTAAGCATTGATAGAAGCTCGGGGAGAGACTTCTTCATACCTTGCATATTATAGTTCATCACAAAGCTCTTATAGCTAGGTGGCAGAGACTGCAGAACACGATGGATGCCTAAGTCAATGGGAATCGATATTCCCAAGGACACAAGCTTATCGGCGTAACCCGACATCTTGAGTACATGCTCACTAACGGAGTTGTGCTCTTCCATCATGCAGCTAAAGAACTTTTCTGAAGCGTTGTAGCTCTCTACAACAGCATGTGTGTCGAAAATCATTTTCAACTCACCCATTGTATCAAAAGCATTGCCGTTTTCGAAACGCTTTCGAAGTTCCGGCTCTAGCCCATACAATATGCCGCAATGAACTAAGTTGTGGTCCTCCTGACGAGTCTGATAGACATTCCTCTCCTCGTCAGGGGCATCATCTAAAGGTGGGGGGCCTAACGGCGCTTCTAGCACATATTGCTTTTGTGCAGCAGAGAGGAGAATCCTCAAATTCATGGCCCATTCGGTAAAGTTACTACCGTTCGTTGCTAGTTTCTCTTTCTCCATGAACACATTGAAATTAAAAGCAGGTGGTGCCATCTACAACAGAATTTGTAAAGTTTAGACTAAGTGTCTGATAGATTGAGTTCAACTAATCCATATTACGAATGAACTCCCACTCAAAAACGACATCCCTCGTGCCTTTTTGGTGATTACATGAACCAAATCCACTATACCAAGTCCGATCATCACGTGAGTCGGTATAGCTTCAAAGGCGAACATCAAATGGGCATCATATCAACTATATGACTCATGCTTAACCTTTCGGTCCGTGTTCCGAGGCCATGTATGTACATGCTAGGCTTGCCAAGTTAGAACCTTAGTATTCGCGTGTGTAACTGTTTTACACCCAAAATATGGTCGTGGATCCAAGAACACCCGATCATCACGTGATGTCTTGGAGCGACAAAAACATAATCGGTGCATACTAAAGGAAGAACACATTCTTATCTTGATATTTAAAAGAGGGATCATCTTATTATGCTAACAAAGCGCTAAACAAGCAATATAAGATGCTATCAAACATCACATGTTTATTAGTGAAATGATATGGTTCCCGCAGATGATCTCTATCATGTGCATCGTGGTATGATCACTATCATACCTATATGTGTAAATCCAAGGTCTATGGAGTTTACAAGCTATGTGTGTTGTAAGAGTATCATCTCATACTTCTACTTACAACACTATCATATTATAACACTAGCCCAACAACAATTTAAACTAGACGCCTCTAATTTATCCATTGCAAGTTTTACGTGGCTTAGGGCTTTCGAGATAGAACCGTTCTTACCTACGAACATGAACCACAACGAGGATAACCAAATTGTTGACAACTCGCTTGCAAAATAGATATTGACTATAGTAGGAGAGACAGACACCCGCTAGCCACTTATGCAAACTAGTTGCATGTCAAGCGTGGAACAGGTCTCATGTGCGAGGACATGTAAAGTTTGTCCGGGCCGCTTCATCCCACTATGCCACCAATATCCAAAATTACAATAAAGGAGCAACAACATGATCATCATCGCCCACATACTCATATGTGTACTACCCGTGTAAAGTATCTACGCATAGATCCGGCTCTGATACCACTGTAGGGTTCGTAGCATAGAAAACAAAAAATTTCCTACGATGGGAACTATGTACCAAGATCTATCTACTAGATACAAACAACGGGCGGATGTATATCCGTAGAGAACATACCCTTGAAGACCGACAAAGCTTAACGAGTTCAACTCCTGGTTGATGTAGACGATCTCTTGCCGATCTCAAGATCGAGAGGAAGTCCTAGCGCCGCAAATCAGCAGCGCATCCGTGCTCGCACACACGTTCGAGGCACCGAGCAACCTCCGCCTCCTCGCTCCAGCGATGCAGCGGAAGCACAACTCTTTCTTGCCGAATAGCCACCGGGAACATGTATCTCGCTAGTCCGAGACCATGGGGGATAAATTCTAGAGGGGGAGAGAGATCCTTCACGAGGAGGTGTGAGAGACAAGTGAGGAGGGGGGCTCCTTTTATAGGAGGAGGGGGGGAACCCCAAGGGGGTGGCCGGCGCATGGGGCTGCCCCCTTGCCCTCCCCTCTTCATGTGGGTGGACACTCCACTCACAAATCTTCTTTAAATTCCCTCCACTCAAAAGTCCACTCAAATTCCCATTAAATATCCACCAAATTTAATGCAAACTCTCATTAAATAAAACTCTTTTATTTTATTCAGAATTTTGTCAATTACTTTAATGACAAACATTCACAAATAACCCCTTGCTAGAATTCCATTTCACATGCATAACCACTTTATGCAATTTCACCCGAAAACCTGTTTCGGTATCTAGTGAAATAAATTCATGCGCTTGTTCATTCTTTCGGCATGAAACTTTTGCTCCAATTGGATGCTAGTGTCTCTTAAGTGTGTCACCCTACAGTTCGTGAATAATGCGGACATGATCGAGACCCCTCTCGGATCAATAATCAGAAGCGGGATCTGGAGACCCATACTGACTCCCACACATTCAACGATGACTTTCTTGTGATCGTCGGAACCTTTTACGCTAGTATCTTAATCCCTTTGTTTCACGATATATTACATGTCCGAGATTCGATCATCGGTATCTCCATACCTAGTTTGATCTCGTTACCGACATGCACTCTTTTCTCGTTCCCGTGATATAACATTCTAGTGATCAAATCACTTGCTTGCAAGCTAACCAATGTGATATCACCGAGAGGGCCCAGAGTATATCTATCCGTCATCGGGATGAACAAATTCCACTCTCGATCCATGAGCCTCAACATAACACTTTATTAGTTCTGAATCCATCTTTATAATCACCCTGTTACGGTGTGATGTTTGATGTTATCAAGAAACTCTTCCGGTGTTAGTGATTGACATGATCTCATGGTCTAAGGATTAGGATCACTTCGTAAGTTGTTATAGCAATATAAACTCAATGACTTTGATCGTAATGCTATACTTCGGATGTATGTTCATCACACCATTACACTAATGTTGTGATCCCGTTATTAACAACATCCAATGTCCATGATCAGGAAACCTTGATCATCTTGTTAATCAACGAGCTAGTTTATGAGAGAGGCATAACTAGGAACTTTCTGTTTGTTTATTAAACACACATGTATTAATGTTTCCGTGTTAATACAATTATAGCATGCAAAATAAACATCTATCATATACTTGGAATACACATAATAAACATTTTATTATTGCCTCTCAGGGCATATTCCCTTCAATTGGCAACTTATACTTTGTCAAGCATATACTCCATAGTTTGTTCACTTTAACCTTAATCACTTCAAGATGCTTATGACAAGGGCAATGAGGGCTGAAAGCTAACAAGTACCATAATTTTTGGAAGCTCTTTTTGAAACTTGAAATCCCTGCTTCCCTTTATGAAGGGCCTTTCTTCCTCTATTATATTGAGTCTCCACTTTCTACCCTTAGGCACTATTAAGAGAGAATAGTTGCCATTCTTAGTTCTATGTGTAGTGTCCCAAAACTTATTGATTGACGCATATTATTGGTTGTTCTTGTGCTATTTGTATCTAGTCACTCTTATGAACTTTGAAGGTGTCCTATGCATTTATTTGCTACTCCATGAGGGACAAGTTGAATGCCACTATGCCATGTTGTGTCTATGTGAAATAAACAAACGTTTTTCAATGCATGTTATTCATGATCTTTGTTTGTAGCCTTTCATGTTGCATGCATAGTTACTTTGTCTTATTGTTAGAACTCCATCTTTCATGCACATGTTTAGAGTTCTTTGATCCTAGCTTTCAATGTTTGGAAATGGTTTGATCTTGATTTTGATGGTACATGTCACCTCAAAAATTATTCTTTTATCACTTACCTACTCGAGGACGAGCAGGAGTTAAGCTTGGGGATGCTTGATACCTCGAAAATGTATCTATAATTTTTGATGTTCCATGCTTGTTAGTATCTACTTTGCTTTGCTTTGTCCACACTTTGAGGTGTTTTTATATCTTTGTTTGAACTAACCTATTAACAAGTTGTCACAGTGCCAGTTGCCTGTTTTCTTCTGTTTTTGGTTCCAGAAAGGCAGAAAAATCAATATTCTCAGAATTGGACAGGACAAAAGCCAAAGTCAATGTTTTACCATGGGCAACACGAAGCCAGAAGACGAGATGGAGGGGCGCCACAGGGCGGCCAGACCCCCCTAGGCGCGGGTGGGCCCACCCCGCGCCTGGGCAGGGTGTGGTCCCCCTGGTGCCCTCCCTGGCTTGCCCCTTTGCCTATAAGAAGCCCCCGATGCAGAAATCCTAGGCACCCGATAAAAACTCCATGAAACCTTCTGTAGCCGCCGCCACCATCGTCCCTAGATCAGGGGGATCTAAAGCTCTTCCCGGCACCCTACCGGATGGGAGATCATCCCGGAGGCCTTCTTCTTCATCATGCCAGCCTCCGGTATGAAGCGTGAGTAGTTCCACCTTGGACTACGGGTCCATGTAGTAGCTAGATGGTTGTATCTCCTCCTTGTGCTTTCATGTATAGATCTTGTGAGATCCGTTCATGATCAAGATCTAATCTATTTGTAATCATGCATGTTGTGTTTGCGGGGATCCGATGGATTTTGAGATTACTATGTCAGATTGGTTAATGGTTTTGTCTATTTGATTCTAGCATGTCTGTATTGTTTGTGATCTTGCCTGATCTCCATTGTTAGTAGCTATCTTGGCCAAGTAGTTGCTAGTGACTCCAAGAGGGGGTATTTATGCTCGATAGCGGGTTCATGCCTCTAGTTTTCAAGGGAAGTGACAAAAATCTCTTCGGTTGTAGATGTGTTGTTGCTACTAGGGATAAAACAACGGTCTCTTGTTCATGGAACAAGTGGATTGTTTACCTTACACACTTTTCTTAAAGCAGTTGTCTGTTGCTTGCAACTTAATACTAGAGGGGTTTCGGATGATAACCTGAAGGTGGACTTATAGTCATAGATGCAGTTGGATGGCGGTCTATGTATCTTGTTGTATTGCCTAATCGAATCTCATAGGATCTTTCTGACTAGTAATTGCATTGTTATGCCTTTCTCAATTCCTGTCAATTGCCCTGCTGTAATTTGTTTACCCTTCATGTCATGTTGTTTATCTAAGGAGAGCACCTCTAGTGAACTATGGACCCCTGTCCAATCTTTACCATTGATACATCTTCCACTGTTACCTGTTTACTTGCTGCAAACCATCATCCGCTTCCACATAATACAGTTAATCCTTTGTTACAGTAAACCTGTGAGCTTAACAACCTCACCGATTCATTGGGGCAAAGTCTTGAGTTTGTGTTGTGCAGGTTTCCATGTTGCTTGCAACACCTTTGAGACGTTTCCTTCCTCCTACTGGTTCGATAACCTCAGTTTCTACTGAGGGAAGACTTGCTGATGTGCTCATCACACCTTGCTCTTGGCGTTTCCAACGAAGCGTCCCACGACAGTACTGGGCACCATCACGGCTGCGCCGGCCCAGAAAAATGGAGCAGAACAATATCCACAAGTAGTGGGAACCATGATGATACAAAAAGGGCATCCATCCAACAGGATCCAGAAGACGATCACACACCAGATAAACATGGCCGTCACCTCTCCTCTGGCCATACCCGAGTACCTCAATGGCTCGGAGTCCTGCATCACCTTCGTATGATCATACCATCCACGTTAAATCCCTCGCCCAGGCCACTCTGCCCTGGTGCTTGAGGCGCAAATTGGCGGATTTGAGATGAGCCGCGTGTTCATGGATGGTGGCAGCGACATCAATCTGATGTTCACCAGCACACTCAAAGCCATGTGGATCCCACTCACCAGACTAGAGGCATCCGACATTACCTTCCATGGCATAGTCCCAGGGAAAGGAGTGTACCCCCAGGCAAAATATGGCTCGATGTCATCTTCGGTACCCCTAAGAACTTCATGCGTGAGCGGATTGAGTTCAAGGTGGTTGACTGGCCCTCGCAATACCATGCCATCCTTGGTAATACCACATTATGCATACCTTCTGCTGAAGATGCCAGGACCTAACGGCGTCATCGTCGTCCCAGGAAGCTTCACCAAGTCCGATAGTTGTGACAGAGATTTCAACCGAATCTCCCAGTCCTTCGGCATGCAAGAGGAGCTCACGAGGTTGAAGGAATCGACAAACAACAGTATGCCCCTGTAACCAAGCAGAACACACCCGACCCGTCATTCGACTCTACGGTCAACACCAAGGCGGTTTAGGTCCACCCGACGGACCCTACCAAGACGGATCTGATCTCCAACAACCAGTCCTGCATAGGAACTCACGCTCGTCGAATTCCTCCATGAGCGCTGGGAAATCTTCGCCTGGTGTTATGCGGACATGCCAGGAGTTCCCAGGGAATTTGCCGAGCATGCACTCAATATGTATCTGGATGCGCGTCCAGTGAAGCAAGCGATGCGTTGACTGTCCGAGGGAAGATCGAAGCAATTGGTATTAGACTCCTCAACACCAACTTCATAAGGGAGATCAAAAAAAGCACCTGGTTAGCTAACCCTGTGTTGGTCCCAAAGAAGGACACAGACATCCTGCGGATGTGCATGGACTTTACGGTGCTTAACAAGCACTGCCCAAATGACCACTGTCCCCTACCACAAATCGATCAAATCAGGTATTCCACTACAGGATGCGAACGACTCTCATTCCTTGATGCCTACTCCGGCTATAATCAGATACGACTGAAGGTCGAGGACCAGGAGAAGATGGCTTTCATCATGCCATTCAGAGTCTTTTGCTACAACACAATGCCTTTTGGGATCAAGAATGCAGGTGCAGCCTATCGAAGGTGCATGCAGTCATGTCTGAAGAATCAAATTGGTTGAAACATTCAGGTCTATGCCAATGGCATAGTGGTTAAGACCAAGGAGAGAGTCGAACACTGATCGACGATCTCTGCGAGATGTTCAATAACCTTGATCGATATGGGATCAAGTTAAACCCGGAAAAGTGCGTCTTCGGTGTCCCATCCGGAAAATTGCTTGGGTACTTCATATCTGAGAGAGGCATTGAGGCAAACCTGATGAAAATTAAGGCTATACTAGCCATGGAGAAGAAAAGAGTCCATCAGCTAGCTGGACGAATTGCAGTGCTCAGCGGGTTCATTGACCGCATGGGCGAAAAGGCTCTCCCCTTCTACCATCTGCTCCGCAAGTCGGACAAATTCGAGTGGAAGGTTGAAGTCAATGAGCCATTCGAAGACCTCAAGCGTCTGCTCTCCACATATCCCATACTAGTGACACCAACGGAAAGAGATCCCATGCTGCTCTACATTGCCGCAACACACCAAGTGGTTAGCACCGCACTTGTGGCCGAACAACCCAAGAACGACAAAACCCATGGGGTGCAACGCCTGGGCAGGGTGTGGCCCCCCTGGCCGCCCTTGTGCCTCGCCTCTTGGCCTATATAAACCCCCCGATGCCAAAACCGTAAACTCCCGATCAGATCTACAGGAAACAGTCCGTAGCCGCCACCACCATCGTCCCTAGATCGGGGGGATCTGAAGCTCTTCCCGGCACCCTGCCAGAGGGGAGAGATCATCCCGGAGGCCTTCTTCATCACCATGCCAGCCTCGGGTATGATGCGTGAGTAGTTCCACCTTGGACTATGGGTCCATACAGTAGCTAGATGGTTGTTTCTCCTCCCTTTATGAGCAAGAAATTACCAGATGGTCTGACGGACGCTAGACAGATTGCCTGCTGTTCAAAAGTCTTCACCAGCATCAATGACGAGCTGTACAAGCGAAGTATCACTAGGGTTCTCCACCGTTGTGTCACCAACAACGATGGGAAGAGCATCCTCCTCAATATCCACGAAGGCATCTGCGGACATCACGCTAGCAACCGCACCCTAGTTGCCAAGGCTTTGCGAGCTGGCTTCTACTGGCCAACCGCGATTCGTGATACCAAGGACATCGTGGATAAGTGTGACGTCTGCCAACAGTTTGCCGACAAACCACTGATACGTCGTAGACATGTCTATAATTTTTGATGTTCCATGCTTGTTTAGTATCCACTTTGCTTTGCTTTGTCTACACTTTGAGGTATTTTTATACATTTTCTGGGACTAACCTTTTAACATGATGCCGCAATGCCAGTTGCCTGTTTTCTGCTATTTTTTGTTTTAGAAAATCTAGTAAGGAAATATTCTCGAAATTAGACGGGACAAAAGCCAAAGTCAATATTTCACCGAGGAGAACACAGAGACCGAAGGGCGACCGGAGGGGCGCCACAGGGTGGCCACACCCCTCCCCCACGCGTGGGCCCACCCTATGCCGCGCCTGGGCAGGGTGTGGGCCCCCTGGCCGCCCTCGTGCCTCGCCTCTTGGCCTATATAAACCCCCTGATTGCAAAACCCTAAACCCTCGATCAGATCTACACGAAATAGTCCGTAGCCGCCACCACCATCGTCCCTAGATCGGGGGGATATGAAGCTCTTCCCGGCACCCTGCCGAAGGGGAGAGATCATCCCAGAGGCCTTCTTCATCACCATGCCAGCCTCCGGTATGATGCGTGAGTAGTTCCACTTTGGACTATGGGTCCATACCACTGTTCAAAAAATAGGCCGAATCAGCGATTAATAGGCTGATTAATCGCTACTAGGGACCTTACCGTGTTGATTATCATTAATCGTTTGTGTTAATTGTTTAGCCCCATTAATAGCTCTAACACTCCGATTACTAGGTATGTTCCCGATTAACTACTACACTTGGTCAAAAAATTTGAAAAATTATCAACACATATCGCTCATCCATCCGCTAGCCCGCCCCAATGAAGTAGGTTTTTCGAAGCTCCCGCTCGATCCCTGCCTCCAGGAGCTCAATTTCTACCATCACCAGCCAATTCCTTATTGTTGTTGACTGGTTCCTCGTAGTTGCCGATCAGACCTCAGATACAAGAGCTTGAGCGCCTTGAGGATATCATCCGGGAGCTCGAGGCTGCCATTAATAGGGTAGGTGGTTGAGGTGTAAGAGGAGTCATATGTGTTTTAGGTGCTGATTTTTGTAGGTTACACCGATTAATAGCCGACCGATTAAATCAGTTAATCGTCTGAATTCCGATTAGTCTCTACTCCCAAGATAACCGAGCAGTTAACGATTACCAATTTCCTTACCATTGGTCCATATAGTAGCTAGCTAGGCGAATCGCAGTGCTCAGCGGGTTCATCGGACGCATGGGCGAAAAGGCTCTCCCCTTCTACCATCTGCTCCGCAAGTCAGACAAATTCGAGTGGACGGTTGAAGTCGATGAGGCATTCGAAGATCTCAAGCGTCGGATATCCACATATCCCGTACTGGTGACGCCAACGGAAAGAGAGCCCATGCTGCTCTACATTGCTGCAACAAACCAAGTGGTCAGCACCGCACTTGTGGTCGAACGACCCAAGAACGGCAAAACCCATGGGGTGCAACGCCCAGTGTACTACCCCAGTGAGGTGCTGACACCAACAAAGCAGAGGAACCCTCACTAGTCACTACCAGAAGCTAGCATACGGCGTATTCATGACCGCGCGTTGGCTGCGCCACTACTTCCAGGAGCACCAAATAGAGGTCATCAACGATGCAGCACTAGCACACATCCTCAACAACCCCGAAGCAACATGGCAAGTGGCCCTATGGGGCATCGAGCTATCCTCGTGGGACATCATCTACGAGCGATGCACTGCAATCAAGTCGCAGGTGCTTCCTGATTTCTTTGTTCACTTGATGGAGCTACAGCTCCCGGATACTCTGGACATGTCTCAGCTCTGGACAATGCACTTCGATGGATCAAAACATGGGGAAGGAGCCGGGGCCGGAGTAATCTTGACATCCCCCAAGGGGACAAGATGAGACACGTGATGCGGATGAGGTTCCGCGCATCCAACAATGAGGCGGAGTACGAGGCGCTGATCCATGGCATGCGGATGTCAAAAGTCTGTGGTGCCACATGACCAGTCATCTATGGGGACTCAAACCTTGTCGTCCAGCAGACGATGAACTAGTGCGACATCGTCAGCGGCAACATGATCGCCTACTGCGACCTCTACAAGTCACTCGAAGCAGACTTTGACGACTGGGAACTCCGGAACATCGGTCAGCAAAGCAACGAGGAGGCCGACAAGCTCGCCAACATTGGCTCCACCTACGCCCCGGTACCACTAGGCATGTTCCTCGAACAAATCTGCGAGCGCTCCATTAAGCGCAAAAATCCCAAGGGCATAGACAACGCCGTGGGACACTTCGGGGCTGCGCCACCCAAGAAAACGGAGGCATCCGCAGAGCTGGAGGCAGACGTTGAGCTAGTTATCCTCATGCAAGTCCTCGCAATCGAGCAAACATGGACTCAACCATACGTCAAGTATCTGGTGAGCAAGAAATTACCAGATGATCCGACGGACGCTAGACAAATCGCCCGTCGTTCAAAAGTCTTCACCAGCATCAGTGGCGAGCTATACAAGCGAAGTATCACCGGGTTCTCCACCGTTACGTCACCAACAACGATGGGAAGAGCATCCTCCTCAATATCCATGAAGGCATATGCGGACACCACGCTAGCAGTCGCACCCTAGTTGCCAAGGCTCTGCGAGCTGGCTTCTACTGGCCAACCATGATTCGTGACGCCAAGGACATCGTCGATAAGTGCAACGTCTGCCAACAGTTTGCCGACAAACCACTGATACATCATATACATGTCTATAATTTTTGATGTTCCATGCTTGTTTAGTATCCACTTTGCTTTGCTTTGTCTACACTTTGAGGTATTTTTATACATTTTCTGGGACTAACCTATTAACATGATGTCGTAGTGCCAGTTGCCTGTTTTATGCTATTTTTGGTTTCAGAAAATCTAGTAAGGAAATATTCTCGAAACTAGACGGGACAAAAGACAAAGTCAATATTTCACCGAGGAGAACACAGAGACCGAAGGGCGACCGGAGGGGCTCCACAGGGTGGCCGCACCCCTCTCCCACGTGCGGGCCCACCCTAAGCCGTGCCTGGGCACGATGTGGGCCCCCTGGCCGCCCTCGTTCCTCGCCTCTTGGCCTATATAAACCCCCCAATGCCAAAACCATAAACACCCGATCAGATCTACATGAAACAGTTCGTAGCCGCCACCACCATCGTCCCTAGATCGGGGGGATCTGAAGCTCTTCCTGGCACCCTGTCGGAGGGGCGAGATCATCCCGGAGGCCTTCTTCATCACCATGCCAGCCTCCGGTATGATGCGTGAGTAGTTCCACCTTAGACTATGGGTCCATACAGTAGCTAGATGGTTGTTTCTCCTCCCTTTGTGCTATCATGTTTAGATCTTATGAGCTCTGTTCATGATCAAGATCATCTATTTGTAATCATGCATGTTGTGTTTGCAGGGATCCGATGGATATTGAGATTACTATGTCAGATTGATTATTGATTCTATAATGTCTTCTTGATTATTGATTCTATCATGTCTATGTTGTTTGATATCTTGCATGCTCTCCGTTTCTTGTAGCTATCTTGGCCAAGTAGATGCTAGTGACTCCAACAGGGAGTATTTATGCTCGATAGTGGGTTCATGCCTCTATTGAATCTGGGGAAGTGACAGAAATCTCTAAGGTTGTAGATGTGTTGTTGCCACTAGGGAGAAAACAACAATCTCTTGTTCATGGAACAATTGTATTGTTTACTTTACACACATTGCTTAATGCAATTATTGTCGTGGTATTGCCGATGAGTACGCCATGGGGGGTCCTCACAGTGCGTGCTTAGAGACGTGGAGGAAGGCGGATGGTCGACGAGTATGATGTAACATAGCTTACCCAGGTTCAGATCCCACAACGGTGGCGGAATCCTACTCCTGCTATAAATCACTATAAGGGCGATACGCCGAGTTACAGAGATAGGTTCGCTGTGCGAGGTTGTATGATATTGTCTGAAGTTGTGCCCTAAAGGCTCCCATAGGCCCGACTTATATAGTCGCCAGGTCCTAGGGTTACAGGGAAAAGTCCTAGCCAGACAGGTTACAGAGTCCTACACCGTCTATTACTAGTCTTGTACTCCAAGGCTCCAGGTACGCCGGTGACTCCACCGTAACCTTCCTTTATCCGGCATGGGACTCCCTTCTGGATCCATCTAACTGGGCTGCCCAGCAGGACATGGGCCATTCTACCAACTGTGGACCACCCGGGTTATCCGGATAGGAGACATGCTATGAGGATACCCATATAACATATCCCCAACAGTATCCCCCGGAGAACTCCGAGATCTTGCACCATCTTGCCTCTTTACATGGAATGCTCCGTCTAGATGGATGTCGGCAAATCGTCAAGCAATATCTTGTAGTCCTCCCAAAGAACCCTGCAAGGTTTTCTCCGTCTTCAACTTGTAAGTCGGAGAATAGCTGAATCTTCCATCGTACTCTTCTGTATCCGGACTGGATCCGTCTATGCCGGAATCTTCTGATGTGATGGTTCATCTGCCTATGTCAGCTAGGGAGACATAGACGTAGGTCAGCAATGCCTCGTAACTCACACATGCAGAGAACGCAATCATGTCCACTTTTCCCGCGCAAGCGATACGAACCGTTGGCGGTGACGGTTGGTACGTGGCGAAATTTCCGCGCACATCTCCGCACACGTCATCTACGCGGCAACCGTCCGATCAAGCTGCACGAATCTTGATGATGTGTATCATAAATAGTAACTGTGGTGGAAAGTTTACTTTTTCACCTCATTCTCCCCTACATCTTCTTCTTCCTCAGGCAAGCGTCTCCTCAAGCTCTCCGCGTCTCGCACGAAAAACCCTAACTCCCAATCTCGCCAGTCACTTCCAAACGCTCGCAATGGCCAGCAACAGTTCTTCTCCTTAGATGGCGGCGTCGGGCGAAGCCGCGACGAAGCCGGCGAGCTCCGTCGTCGTGCCTCAAGAGGGCTTGGTCATCCCTGATGGGATATGCCTACCGGGGTATGCCCAGCAGGAAGTTTCCTATTGGCCCAAGCTGCCAGCGAGTGGGCCTGCAGGACGGCGACTGGATCGAGGCTTGGCGAGGACTCAGGCGACTGGAAGCTGGAGGCCCAGAAGCGTAGCTAGGCCCAGTCAAACTAGGTCCAAGACCCTCTGAATCCTTAACCAATTCGGTTGTAGATCTATAAACCCTAGCGAGGTGAGCCTAAATAAACCTCCATAGGGTACACATAGAGGACACGTTCCATCATACACCCAAGCGACTTGCCGCCTAGTCATCGAGCTCGCCCTTGTACTCTCACCATAATACAATCTAGCAGGATTAGGTCCTTACCCTCCGGGGGGCCGAACCTGGGTAAACCCTTGTGTCTCCGCCCTCATCTCGCACCGCAGATGGCTGGCCGCCCTTGCCCCATGTTATACTACTCGCTGGCGATTGCAGCATCTGCCGTGGCCATTCCGACGACAGTGGCGTCCACCGTGGGTCCTGGCCGGTCAGGCCGGTGTTCTTCGGCGAGATCCAATCTGCCCATAAACGAGACGATCGCCACCGGCCTCATGATCACGATCGGCGAGATCCTCCAGATCTTGCCGAGCAGCTACGTCTCGGCGGCACGCCTCATCACGCACAGTGTGATCTTGCCAGTCGGCACGATCAGCCTCTTCATCAGCCTCACCGACGTCATCATTTTGGAGGACTCGGCTCGCATCTACGAGTCGCCGCCACGCGACCAGCTCTCTAAGAGCCATGTCCGCATGATCCACCGCCTCGCCTCCGAGTACGACTTGGCCCACAGCAACATGGCCGAAACCGCCATGGCCACGGACGACGCGACCCTCAACGACGACTCCGACTCGGCGACCCCGGCGTCGGCTGCCGGATCCATCGTCGCCGCATCGCCCGCGGGCTCCATCACCCAGGTCTCCAACGTGGGAGACTTCGAGGACCCCTCCATCCTTGGGATCTTCGACTTCGACTTAGGGTCGGAGAACTCCGCCGACCTCCATGACGGGAACGATCGCCACGTCGCGACCTACATGGCGACTGGCGCCGACCCCCCGCAAGACCCCTTATCCACGCCGATCCCACCGAACACAACGGCAACGGAGGTCAAGGAACTCCGCCTTTGGCTGGAGGAGGCAGTCCGCAAAGAACAAGCTGAGCGCGAAAAATTTCGCCTCGAGCAGGTGACAGCGCAGGAGCTCTCGCGTTACCACAAACTCCGAATCAGGTCGCCCCTGAACCCCACCATTCAGGGGCGCGCCCTGAACTTCAACGACGAGAATGACCCGGCTCGTGTGGCCGAGCACGCGATCTATGAGAACGCGCCGCCAGGAGGGAGCTCCCTCCCCCACCAGGCACGACGGCCAACGGCTCCCCACCACCACCCAACCGCGAGCCCCCCAGGGACCAACCAAGAATCGTGGTCTTCTCGCGGGAGCGAGATGCAAACGGCCTCCCGCTGTTCTCCACTCCGATGGACAATGTCGTCGCGAGCCGAGCAGCGGTCGACAACATAAACGTGACCGGGAAAGGCGCCCTACAGATCCAGTACGCCAAGGCTCTGCTCGCCAAGGCAGTCGAGCAACAAAACGCGGGTGCCGACTCACAGGGTTGGATGTACTCGCGTTCATCAGGCAGTAGGGCGGCCTCGAGCGGCCGCCCAATGGCGGCGAATACCCTCAACTGCCCACCACCCAAGCCCCTGCAGCTCCAACATCGACCCGTGAACGCGGCACTCTCCACCGATGACCCGCGGCCGGCGAACAACTACGTCGCCGCCAACGGGCAGCTAGTCGACACGCGCACCCACATCATCAACAAGCAGAGCTGGCGTGCACGCCAGCCTGATGACCTGAGGCATACCCTCACCAACCGCCACGACGGCGAACCAAGGGGATCGCTGAGTCGAGTCGGACCCCAATGCTTCGGACCAATGATCCGAGGTGAAAGATACTCGGCGTACTTCAAAGCGCCGAAGAATATCGATAAGTACAACCCCTCGTACGACCCGTCCGTGTGTCTGGACACCTACCTCGTGGCGATGGGAATTGCCGGCCAAACCGACCTACTCGCCGCCTGCTACCTCCCCCTGATGATGGAGGGAGCGTGCATGCAATGGATCAACACCCTTCCCGCGGATAGCATCGACTCCTGGGAGGAAATGCGCGGCGCCTTTGTCAGGAACTTCGAGGGTTCTTACACCCGAGCTACCACCATCGAGGACCTGGAGCGATGCGTCCAGGGACCCCGCGAGTCGACCCGCAGTTGGGTCCAACGGTGGCAAGACCTGTGGTATAACGCAGCCGGAATCCACCCGGACACCGTGATCCACTGCTTCAAGACCTCGTGCCGCTACGAGCCCCTGGTCGCCAAGATCAAGCGAGTGTACAGAACACTCGACAACATACTGGACTTCCTGGAGATCGCCAAGCGGTACACGGAGGAGGACCCAAACCAAGAGACCGACGACGAGTCGGGAGGGAATCGCCGCACGAGCGGCCACGTCAACGGGAGGCGACCCGAGCTATGCTACAGCAACACTCGCCTCACCGAGAAGCGCCGCGGTGATGGGCGAGTCGACTTCGTCGCCAATTCCGGATACGCGCCGCGCGAACCCAAGAGCTTCCGCCGCGATGGAGGCCAGCGCCGCGACGGCGGCAACTACAAGGCGAAGCCAAGGTTCGACCCCACGACTCTCCTCAATCAACCATGTGTGTTTCACAGCAGGAAAGGGAAGGCCGCCATGCACACGACCGCCGACTGCCACTCCCTCAAGGATATTGAGAAGGCACGACGCACACGGGAAGACCCCGACAACAACCCGCCAAATGGCGGAAAATTCGGCAGCGTCGCCGGCTCGCTCCACACCTTCACAGGCTTCAACACGAAGCGCAAGAAGAAGTTCATCGCCCGGACCGTCGCTGTCAACGTGGTGTCCCAGATAGACATCCCCCAGTTCCTTAACTGGTCTGAGCAACCAATCACCTGGATCCGCGAGGACCACTCGCCACCGATCGAATATCCGGGCCGAGTCGCCTTGGTGGTCAAGCCCAATGTGGGGGACTATTGGCTCCCCAAGACATTGATGGACGGCGGCAGCTCCATCAACACCCTATACCTGGACAGATTCAGGCGACTGCGGCTCTCGCAGTCGATGATCGAGACGACCTACACCACCTTCCATGACATCGTTCCCGGTCGGAAGGCGTACCCAATCGGCAAGGTGACGCTGCCAGTCACCTTCGGCACACCAGCAAACTTCCGCACCAAGCGCATCGTCTTCGAGCTGGTGCCGTTCAACAGCCCCTACCACTGCGTCCTGGGCCCCCTACCACTACGCATACAACGCGATGAAGCTCCCCGGGCCATGTGGCATCATCACTGTCCATGGCGATCTCGACATGGCCGCAGAATGCGAGGCCAAAGGCGCCAAACTCGCTAACACCGTCATCGCGGCAGAGGCCAACCACGCTGAGGAGCGCACCAAGTACGCGAGCGGGGTCAACAATGACGACCCCACCATACTCAAGAATCCCAACTCGGAGGGTGGCAGCTCCACCGTCTTTGAGGCAACGACGCATACTCGCACCGTCGAGCTGGTCCCAGGCGACTCCAGCCAGACGGTGACGATCGGGACGGGCATGATCCCAGCATAGGAAGGTGCGCTCATCGAGTTCCTACGTTAGAATCGTGACATCTTTGCATGGAAGCCATCCGACATGCCTGGTGTTGTCGTGGTATTGCCAACGAGTACGCCATGGAGGGGTCCTCACAGTGCATGTTTAGAGACATGGGGTAAGGCGGACGGTTGACGGGTACGAGGTAACACAGCTTACCCAGGTTCAGATCCCACAACGGTGGCAGAATCCTACTCCTGCTATAAATCACTATAAGGGCAATACGCCGAGTTACAGGGATTGGTTCGCTATGCGGGGTGCGTCGTAGTCGACACTAGGTTGTCTGAAGTTATGCCCTAAAGGCTCCCATAGGCCCGACTTATATAGTCGCCAGGTCCTAGGGTTACAGGGAAAAGTCCTAGCCAGACAGGTTACAGAGTCCTACACCGTCTATTACTAGTCTTGTGTATCTTGCACTCCAAGGCTCCGGGTATGCTGGTGACTCCATCGTAGCCTTCCTTTATTCGGCATGGCCTCCCTTCCGGATCCATCTAACTGGGCCGCCCAGTAGGCCATGCTACCAACTATAGGCCACCCGGGTTATCCGGATAAGTGACATGCTATGAGGATACCCATATAGCATATCCTCAACAGTAGCCCCCGGAGAACTCCGAGATCTTGTGCCGTCTTGCCTTTTCAGATGAATGCTCTGTCTAGATGGATGTCGGCAAATCGTCAAGCAACATCTTGTAGTCCTCCCAAAGAACCCTGCAAAACTTTCTCCGTCTTCAACTTGTAAGCCAGAGAAATGCTGAATCTTCCATCGTACACTTCCGTAGTCGGATTAGATCCGTCTATGTCGGAATCTTCGATGTGACGGATCATCTACCCATGTCATCTAGGACGACGTAGGCTTAGGTCAGTGACGCCTCGTAACACACATGCAGAGAACGCAATCATGTACGATTTCCCGCGCGAGCGATACGAACCGTTGGCGACGACGGTTGGAGACGTGGCGAAATTTCCGCGCACGTTCACGAACACGTTGTCAACGCGGCAACCGTCCGATCAAGTTGCACGAATCTTGACGCCGAGGATGTTAAATAGTAACTGTGGGGAAATTTCCAATTTTTACATCATTCTCCTTGCATCATCTTCTTCCTCCAACCGCGTGTCTCCTCGAGCTCTCCGCAAGAACTCTCGAAAAAACCCTAGCTCCAATCTGCACCAGTCGTACCCAATATCACTCCATGGCCAGCAGCAGCACTTCTCCATCAATGGCGGCATCGAGCGAAGCCGCGGCTAAGTCGGCGAGCTCCGTCGTCGTGCCCCCAGAAGGTTTGGTCATCCCTGCGTCAGTGGTGATCGAGTCTACCGGCGGCGACCTAAATTTGGCAGCGCTACAACCACTGGAGGAGGAACCAGACTCACACGAGGGTGACTAGCACGGCTCGGATATCACACACTGTGATATCTAAGAGATGGTCGCCGAAGGCTACCTCCCCGCGACGGAGGTACTTGCCTGGCGGGCGGCGCCGGCCGATGAGGTGACACGTTCTCCCCAAGCCGGAGAAAAGGTGTACCTAAAAGCTCAACTGGTACGCGGCGTCTCCCTGCCCATCTCCAACTTCTCCCTCTCCTTCTTGAACCATTATAGGGTCCAGCCCCAGAACCTTTCCCCCAATAGTATCTTAGTGCTTAGCAACTACGCGACACTTTGCGAGGGATATCTAGGGATAAAGCCTAGGTTAGATCTTTTTGTGTACTTCTTCACCGTCAAACGTGAAGCCGGACACAACAAGGAAGAGCTTAGGAACTGTGGAACCATAAGCTTTAAGATTCGACCTGGCCGGCGGTTCCCAGACATTGTCGGCCACGAGTCCTGCAAGAATTGGCAACAAACGTACTTTTACGGCCCAGACATCCCTCTATCTGGCCGACAAGTTACGTACCCGGACTTCGTTGACGGAGCCGCCGCTGAAGCCTCATCATGGAGATCCCAAACCTCCCTTCCCTCTGACCTCAAAGCTTCTTGTGCCATAAGGCGGATCGAGTGGTTTGTAGAGACGGGTCTGACCGGCTTGGACCTAGCCATGTGCTGGTTCATCAGGCGAATCCAACATCTGTAGTACCGCGTGAAGCTCAAGCACGAGTATACCAGCGACAGAAGGGATAGTCTCCGCATCTCCGTGGACAACTTCTCGAGCGACTCCGTCAAGCTCCGCCTTAAGGACATCGTCAAGGTGAAGGATAAGAGGCGTGGCTTCACCATCACCTATGACATGTTCGTAGACGGCAAGTGCCCAAAGGTAGGTATTTATTTTCCGTGTACGACATATACTCCAGTTCTTACATCTTGCAAATATCATCTTATCTAACACGATGATTTCTCACTTAACAGCTTAGCGATCTAGAGGAGGGCAACATGGCTGCCCAAATCTATGATCCAAAGATGAAGGAAGTCATGGTCGTGTTCGACGACGAGATTCCGTTGGCGCAGAAGTAGAAGAGCTCCACCTCTAACGCTGCCGACGGAGGCAAGAAGAAGAAGACAGAGGGTGGAGCCTCCAATAAGACTACCGCCGTCCTGGAGGAGGAAAAGAGAAAAGTTATCGGGATCCCCTTTGCCAAAGCACCCCCACTTGTGTAAGCTTCTCATTCTCCGACATTGTCAATTTATCTGTCTTGCTCCTGTACTTATGCATTTCACACGTTTCAGGAAGAAAGCCACGACCAGCCTCAAGAAGACCTCCAAAACATCGGGGGCTTCTCGAAATATCAAGGACATGCTGCATCGCGATGCCTCCCTCTCCATCGCCCCTGCTACTCCTGCCGTCAAGCCCTCGTCTGCTTTGACAAGGTCACAAGATAAGGAGGCATCAGGCCCTTCCGCCATGGAAGTGGATTCTGGCGCCTCTATCGAACTCGCTGTTATCGGCGAGCAGGCAACGAAGGAGAGCACCGCTCAACAAATGGCTGAAGCTCTGGCTAAGGATGCCATCGGTGGCGGCAAGGCGGTGGTGGAAGCTGGTACTTCTACCGTTGGCGGCGCCCCCACACCCAAGAAAACCATGGTCTATCCGGTACTTACACCGGGTAGCACTGCTTTGGTTCCTGGTGCGGCGCCGACATCTCCGACGTGCGTTCTAGAGGAGCTCCGCCGGCAAGCCGAAATCTTGTAAGGAAATAGCGAATCCTTTGCCAAGCTGCTGGCCGAGAGTGCTACGAACCTCAAAATCATTGCACTTGTATGTTTTCTTTGCCTTTTGCATTTCATATGTGTATCCCACTGTAGCCCCCGGGGATGTAGACGGAAAACCATAGGTTTTGCATCTATATGCTCTAAGAGTGACTAAGTTAGAAAACCTCTCACTGTAGCCCCCAGGCATTTAGATGGAATTAACGATCCCGACTAGATGTTTAAGAGTAGCATACGCAGTGTTTATAAATTTCAATACTGTAGCCCCCAAGCCCCTAGTTGTAACTGAATTAGTTCCGACTAGATGCTTAAAGAAAAGCTAAGCAGATATCCGAGTTAAAAACTTTATACTATATCCCCCAAGCTTCTAATCGAGAACTGAATTAGTTCCGACTAGATGCTTAAAGAAAGCTAAGCATATTGTTAAGTCAAAAACTCTCGCTGTAGCCCCCGAGCGTCTAGATTGAAAATTTCTGACTAGATGCTCCAAGAAGACTAGACAACGTTTTAGCTTTGTTCTTTTTTGCACAGAACGAGAATGCTCAGAGGGGCATGGCAAATGACCAGTACCAGAAGATGCGCACTGATCTTGAAGCCGAAAATGGTAAAACTGCCTTCTTGAAGGAATAGATCACCAAGAGCAAGCGTCTGTTTTCTAATGCGCATTCCGACTTGGTTTTGTGCCTATATTTTCCGAGTACTCACTGTGTACTTTTCTTTCTCCGACATGAAAAAACCATCGCCAAGGCCAAGAACATTGTCGAGCAATCGGAGCACATTCAAGAGCTGGACAGCGAAAACAAGATTCTTAAGCAGGAGAGGAAGGACATGCTGAAAATGCATGAGGAGTCAATGAAGGCTTTGCAGGACTCCGCCACCGAGGAAATCAACCGCTTGAAGGAGGAGATCGCAATCTTAAAAGATCATAAGCGAGCTGCCGATGAGCAGAATCACCGCCATAGCGAGGCGTACAAGCTCCTCCAACAAGAGAAACAATCCTTGGCGGACACCCTCTGGCAAGCTGAGGCCAGCATCTTCAGTAAGTTTTCTCCGTCTTGGATTTCTGCAGTCTGGATACTTTGATTTTTTGAACTCATGCGCTCCTTGTCGGGATTTTCAGCTCCAATGGGTTTAACCCGATCACCTCCTCCGGCCAAGGAATGCATGGTTCTCGCCGGCAACTTCATCAACACCACCATCACCCAAGCCAAGAAGATTGCTAAGCCCCTCCAGATACACATCAAGGCATCGGACTCCATGGCGAAGTACTAGGAGATTCTACGCCGAGCCCCCGAGCGTATCACAAGCTGGAAAGCTTCGTGTGCACGGGTTGGCGCGAGGATGGCACTAACAATGGTGAAGGCACACTATGAAGGTGCCGACATCGACACGGTGACCTCTGGAATCCCCGACGTCGACGATGATGGTAAAGAGATTAATCACGAAGCCATCTTGTCGTCACTTGTGGGCTATGACACCAGAGTTGCCGAGTTGGTGGATATCGACGTCTTCGTGCCCATGAACACCATCGACAACGACAACCAAGATTCTTCTAAGTCCCACCACAGCGCCGACTTTGAGGGTGGCTCTCCGGCTGGTGACGACGTTGCTTCTAAGTCTCCTGCGCCAAAGGAATGAAGAACAACTTTGTATTATTTGTTTCACCTTTGGTGCATGTGCGGAAAAAACTTATTGATTTAACTTAAGGCGGAAAACAATGGTTGTTATTTCCTGCTACTTAAGAACTAGTTTCCAGCATGTATATATTTTGTAAGCAAGTGCTGGCTTATCCATTACTTTGGTTTTTATGCTTGACCTTTCGTGAGTCGGAAGACTCGTTGTCGGAACCATGCGCTCATGTGATGATGCCCAATGGCACCGTCAATAACCTAAGCACAAAATCGCCGACAATAAGTGCCAAAAGTCACTACTCCATAATCCACATAAAAACGACAAAGAACGTGTAGACCAGAAAACTAAAGCTAACGCCCGCAGGCAGAATTTTCACAAGTGCAAACGCAAAGCTTGTGCATAAAGGTTTTACATGATCCAAAAATGAACACTAAAGGAGGTAAAAGACTCAGGTATATGAGTGAACCAGAAAGCTTTATTTCATTGATCATATAAGAGATACACAATTAGATAAAAAATGCTAAGTGTAAAAAGGACGTAGCTGTGCTATGTTCCATGGCCGATCAAGCTCCGGGTAGTCATCATCCGGGTCACGTCGCTTACGCTTATCATCCTCATTTGTTCTATCCTTCAGTTCACGATTGTCAACGAGGTAGTAAGACCCATTGAGCAGCGCCTTGCTTATGATGAATGGTCCTTCCCATGGCGGGGATAATTTATGTGACTTCTTCTGCTTAAGTCGGAGCACCAAATCCCCCTCTTTAAACGAGCGATGCCGAACGTGGCGACTATGGTAGCTGTGTAGCTTCTGCTGGTAGATGGCGGATCTTTGGCATGCCAAAACGCGCTCCTCCTCGAGAAGGTCCACATCTAGGCGTCTGGATTCTTCAGTATCATCTTCGTCGTAGGCGGCAACTCTCGGTGCATCGTGAAGAATGTCGGAAGGCAGGATGGCTTCTGCTCCATATACCATGAAGTAAGGGGTGTAGCCGGTGGATCTGTTGGGTGTAGTTCGTAAACTCCACAGCACAGAAGGCAATTCTTCCGCCCAGGCTCCAGCTGATCTATGTAGCGGTGCCTCAAGACGTGGCTTGATTCCCTGCAGAATTAATCCATTGGCTCGCTCAACCTGACCATTGGATCGTGGGTGTGCCATAGATGCAAGGTCAAGTCAGATGCCTTTCTCCTAGCAATAAGCCTCCACTTCTCTGAGTGATAAATTGTTGCCGTTGTCGGTGATAATGCTGTGTGGGAGACCAAATCTCACCACTAGATCCCGGACAAACCTGAGGGCAGTTGCCCCATCAAGCTTTCTAATGGGTTTAGGTTCTATCCATTTAGTGAATTTGTCAACTGCTACCAGCAGATGCGTAAACCCACAAGGTGCCGTCTGTAACGGTCCCACCATGTCCAGCCCCTAGACTGCAAACGGCCAAGTTATTAGTATTGTTCGCAGTTCTTCAGCAGGAACATGTGGTTGTCGGGCATAATACTGGCATCCCATGCATGTCTCAACCAGCTTGTCGGCGTCCGCCTTCGCGGTCAGCCAGTAGAATCCTTGCCGGAAGGCTTTCGCGACCAACAATCGAGGAGTGGCGTGATGCCCGCAATCTCCAAGATGGATTTCACGTAGGATTTCCATACCTTCTAGCTGGGAAACACACTTTAGGTATACACCAGTAGTGCTCCTTTTGTAGAGTTGCCCATTAATTATGGTATAACCCTTTGCTCGTCGTACTATTTGCTGTCTTTCGACTTTGTCGTCGGGCAAAGCTCCGTGTTCGAGATATTCCATGAACGGTTTTGTCCAAGCCGGAGGGACCTTAGTCACCATGTTGACGAAAGAGTCAGCTCTATCCGGGTTGTCGATGTCGACACCCTTCACAGA
This sequence comes from Avena atlantica, assembly GCA_910589765.1. Classification (NCBI taxonomy): domain Eukaryota; kingdom Viridiplantae; phylum Streptophyta; class Magnoliopsida; order Poales; family Poaceae; genus Avena; species Avena atlantica. Next base: position 236,130,018 of record OU342738.1, read on the forward strand.
TGGTGTGCGTAGATGCTCTAGGAAAACTCCTGGCGGAATTTGCTTGCGCCCTGATCCAAGCTTAGACAGTAGATCAGCCGCCTCATTTTGCTCCCTAGGCACATACTTGACTTCGTAGCCCAAGAAGCTCTTGGCTATCTCGTCCACTTCGTCTCGATATGCCGCCATCATAGGGTTCCGCGCATTCCAGGTGCCAGCCACCTGCTGGGCAACCAAGTCGGAATCTCCACAGCAAACTATGCGCTTGATGCCAATATCCTTGGGTACACGTAGTCCGTGAATGCGTGCTTCATACTCCGCCATGTTGTTTGTAGCCTCGAAGTAGATTTGCAGAACGTAGTGTAGCTTGTCTCCTGTTGGTGACTGTAGCAATACACCAGCCCCCGAGCCGTTGAGCAGCTTTGATCCGTCAAAGTGCATCACCCAATACTCTGGTTCCGGCAATGGAGTAGCATCTGGCATCTCCGTCCAATCTGTAACAAAATCTGCCAAGGCTTGTGACTTGATAGCGTCGCGTCTCTTGTAGGTGATCTCAAAGGCGGCAAGTTCAATGCCCCACTTCGCAAACCTTCCTGTAGCGTCGCTGTTATTGATAATGTCGGACAGTGGAGTCTTGCTCACCACTGTGATTGGGTGCTCCTGAAAGTAATGCCTCAGCTTCCGAGAAGCAAGGAATACTCCATAAGCTATCTTATGGTAGTGCGGGTAACGCTGCTTGGGCTCCGTCAAGACCTCGCTCACATAGTAAACTGGTCGTTGAACTTCGTGCTCATAGCCTGGTTCCTTCCGCTCTACCACGACGATGATGCTGATTACCCGGTTGGTTGCCGCCATGTAGATTAACAGGGGCTCTCCAGGTTCGGGTGATACAAGGATGGGCGCTGAGGAAAGAATCCCCTTGAGATGCTTCAATGCTGCATCTGCTTCGTCCATCCACGTGAATTTGTCTGCCTTCTTCAGCAACTTGTACAGCGGCAGGGCCTTTTCCCCAAGTCGGCTGACGAACCGACTAACTGCTGCAAAACAACCTGTTAGTCGTTGAATGTCCTTTAGGCATGTCGGACAGTTTATGTTTAAGATGGCCTTGATTTTCTCCGGGTTGACCTCGATTCCACGCTGGGAAACGATGAATCCTAGCAGTTTGCCGGAACCCCGAAGACGCACTTCTTAGGGTTAAGCATCATGTTGTATTTCCGGAGATTATCAAAGGTTTCTTTTAAGTCGGAGATTAAGTCATTTGACTTTTTAGACATCACCGCGATATCGTCCACATAGGCGTGAACGTTCCGACCAATTTGGTCGTGGAGGCAACGTTGCATTGTCCGCTGGTACGTGGCAACGTTGCATTGTCCGCTGGTACGTTCCGACCTGCTCCTGTGCCCGTGGTTGCGCTCTCCGTCATGACGGCTCTGCTCCGTGTTGTTGCCGATGACGATGCCACACTGCTTTGGTGGGGGCATATCTGTACGATAGTGAGCCTTGTAATCTTCGCGATGTCGGGGAGATCGGGGCGGTGGCGATGGGCGACGTGGTCGGGCCTTTTCTCCGTGGTCGGAGGATATGGGGATGGCATCCTTCCTATTGCACGTGTCCCTCCGTCTTCGGTCCGATGAACCCGTCTGGGACCTGACATCAAGAGGAGATCTGTCCCTTGGCGGCTTGTACTGGCTAGACTGGCAAAGCGCTGGGTCGAACTCAAGCCTCTAAGAGGTGGCCTTTACCTGTTGCTTCACCGCCTTGGACACTAGGTCATAGACCTGTTCCACTGCCTCAGGTGATCTATCCTGCTCGAGAAGGGTCTTGGCGACGGCGAGGTTAAGGAGTGGGGTGGGCATCACCTGCTTGCCTTCACTGTCAATGTATGGATTGGCGTGTGCCGGCCTCGAGGGGGCCCATCCTAGGTTACACCGCACATCAGGATCGTTGATGACGCGAGCTGGATCTTTCTTAGCCTTCTGCTGCTGTAGTAAAGTCTTGTACTCGGCCTCCATTGCTCTAGCTTTCTCTATGGACTTCTGCGCGTTGACCAGATCTCGATCTAGTTTAGCGTCTTGCTCCGCGATGGCTTGCGCTTCCTCCAGCAGCTGCTGGCGCTTCTCGTCAAGCTGGGTCACGTTCCGGATATGAGCAACGGTCAGTGGCTCGACGAGGAGATTGTCGTACATCACTCTATCAGCTAGATTAACTTGGGCTGCTGCAGACGTAGATGCTGGAGGCGGCAAGTGTGCAGTGTTGTTGTTGCTCGGGCCGGTGCCGAGTTCCTGCGGCTGCTGTACTGGGTTAGGCGGAGGAGGCATGACCTTTGCGCGATCATCGTTAGCAGTAATAAGTGGCCCCTTCCCCGTTTCCAGTGATGTAGGCGGAGCTCGTCCGGGTTGATCTTCATCCATCATCGTCTCAATGGTGACGAACACCCCTCAGGATGTGACGGCGTTGTTGGCTTACTCGTCGCGCGAGTACTCCTCCTGCATCTCCTGCATAGCGGAGTCTAGCTCTTCTGGACTGAAATCTATCTCCTCTGAATCTGCACTAAAATCAGCATAGAGCGCGTCAATGATAGAGTCGGAGGGTGCCAGGTGCTACGGCCTCGATGATGACAGGAGGTGGCGCCGTTGCTACGACGATGGCGGCAGGAGGCGGTTGCTGGATTGGAGGTTCTCCGTCCCTGAGCGCAAGCGCCATCTGGGCTACTGCGTCAGCTTCCACGTAGTTGTTGACGGTGCTCACCATCTCTTCGAGGGTAAGACGCCCTGTTGCCTGCTGCCGTCTTAAAGAATGTCGGAGAAGCGTGCCACGGTCCAGTCCTTCCACGAAGTAATACAAAGTGTTATCATCAGGGTAGTGGGCCAGATTGGCTCGTATACGGAGCCACCTAGACAGGTAATTGCGGGGGTTTTCGCCTTCTCTCTGAACGCAGCGTGCCAGATCGAAGATGGTAACCACGCCGACGAACTTGGATCTCTGATGTCCAGACGCACGGACGAAGCCGGCGGATTTGCAACGATCTTCCACCTTTATATCCTGCACAGGGGCGGTTTGGGTGGGCCTTGGATTTTTCCGATCTTTGCCGGTAAACTCCAAGGAGAGATCCGACATTGATCCTTCCGCGAACGTATCCTGCCCATAGGGGGTCCATGCGGGCCTTGATGCTTTCCGATCTTTGCTGGCAAACTCCATAGAGAGATCCGACATTGATCCTTACGCGAACGTATCCAGCCCGTAGGCGGTCCGTGCGGGCCTTGATGCTCCTCCGACTCCCAGGGAACTAGTGCCCGAGTCGGTTTCGCCGATGAAGAGGTGGATGTCTCCGATAGGAATGATCGAACACCGCGTAGGGTTCATCTTCCCCGGGATCCAGAACTCGTCAGGAGGGACGATCGGAACGTTGCCGGAATAGAGAACGCGACCGATGGCTACGGTTTCGCCGATTCCCGCGAAGATCTTGGTCCTTGCCCGCTGAAGAGACTGAAGCGCATCTTGCCCCACGGTGGGTGCCAACTATCGTGGTATTGCCGACGAGTACGCCATGGAGGGGTCCTCATAGTGCGTGTTTAGAGACGTGGGGTAAGGCGGACGGTTGACGGGTACGAGGTAACACAGCTTACCCAGGTTCAGATCCCACAACGATGGCGGAATCCTACTCCTGCTATAAATAACTATAAGGGCAATACGCCGAGTTACAGGGATTGGTTCGCTGTGCGGGGTGCGTCGTAGTCGACACTAGGTTGTCTGAAGTTATGCCCTAAAGGCTCCCATAGGCCTGACTTATATAGTCGCCAGGTCCTAGGGTTACAGGGAAAAGTCCTAGCCGGACAGGTTACAGAGTCCTACACTGTCTATTACTAGTCTTGTGTATCTTGCACTCCAAGGCTCCGGGTACGCTTGTGACTCCACCGTAGCCTTCCTTTATCCGGCATGGGCCTCCCTTCTGGATCCATCTAACTGGGCCGCCCAGCAGGCCATAGGTCATGCTACCAACTATGGGCCACCCGGGTTATCCGGATAAGTGACATGCTATGAGGACACCCATATAACATATCCCCAACAGGTGTCCCGAGGGAACTCGCTGAGCACAAACTCAACGCCGACCCCAAAGTGCGACCTGTCGAGCAGTCGCTGCGGCCCTTCAATGAAGAGCGCCGCCGAGCAATCGCGTAGGAGGTGCAGCGTCTACTCGCTGCAGGATTCATCCGGCCAATCAAATACTCCAAATGGCTGTTAAACCCAGTCCTGGTCGAGAAGAAAAACGGGACCTGGAGAATGTGTATTGACTACACAAAGCTCGACAGCGCCTACCCCAAGGAGCAGTTCGTCCTCCCGCGGATCGACCAAATCATCGAATCAACCGCGGGTTCGGAGTCGCTATGCTTCCTTGATGCCTACTCTGGGTACAACCAAATCAAAATGGCAGTCGAGGACGAAGAGAAGACGGTGTTCATCACGCCATTCGGAGCCTTCTGCTACACCACCATGACCTTCGGCCTCAAGAACGCCGGGGCAACTTACCAGAGGTGCATGCAGGAGTGCCTTGCGAGCCAAATTGGCTGCAACATCCACGTCTACATCGACGACGTGGTGGTAAAATCCACTCGCCAAGGCGATCTACTCGCCGACCTGGCAGAAACCTTCGCCAACCTGCGGAGGTACAAGATAAAGCTAAACCCAGGAAAGTGCACCTTCGGTGTACCTACTGGACAGCTGCTGGGATACGTCGTCTCCAAGCGCGGGATCAAGGCGAACCCCGCCAAGATCAACACGATCGCCTGGCTCGGCAGACCCAAGTGCCTGCGCGACGTCCAGAAGTTGGCCGGGCGAGTCGCGGCTCTCAGTCTCTTCATCCCCCGGCTAGGCGAGAAGGCGATGCCCCTCTACCGCCTAATGCGCAAGAACCCCACCTTCTAGTGGGACAAGGAGGCAGACGACACGCTCCACACTCTCAAGGAGGTGCTGCTCGCCGCCCCCGTCGACAAGGAGCCCATGCTGGTCTATGTCGCGGCTTCCGAGCGCGTCGTCAGCACCGTCATGGTCGTCGAACGACCAGAGGAAGGCAAGAAGCTCATGGTGCAGCGACCCGTATACTACATCAGCGAAGTCCTCACCGATTCGCGCCAGCTCTACCCGCAGTACCAAATATTGGTATATGCGGTCTTCAGAGCATAGCGGCGATTTCCGCACTACTTCCAGGAGCACCCAATAACGGTCGTCTCGTCGGCACCGTTGCAGGACATCATCCGCAACCGCAAGGCGACCGGGCGAGTCGCCAAGTGGGCCGTCGAGATCAGCGTCCACAACATCAAGTACGAGCCGCACAAAGCGATCTAGTCGCAGGCTCTCGCAGACTTCCTCGCCGACTGGGAGGAGGCCCAGCAGCCAGAGAAGCTGCCATACCTCCATTACCGGAGCCTACACTTTGACGGCTCCAAGAACGCAGATGGCGCAGGAGTGGGGATCGTGCTAACATCTCCGAAGGGCGACAAGCTCCGCTACGTCCTCTACCTCGTCTTCACCCCTGCACCAACAACATGGCCGAGTACGAGGCGCTACTCCACGGCATGCGGGCAGCCAAGGAGATGAACATCAAGAGCCTGCGCTGCTACGGAGACTCCGACCTTGTCGCCGGGCAAGTCGCCGACACTTGCGACACATTCTCCCCCACCATGGCGGCATACCTTCAAGCAGTGGACCAGCTGGGAGGCCACTTTGCAGGCTACTCCGTCGAGTGGATCGACAGGCGGAAGAATGAGGAGGCCGACGCACTCTCTCGCATCGGCTCGGCTCGACTAGCACCACCCGCCGGCGTCTTCCTCGACACCATCACCAAGCCTTCCATCTCCCCCCAAGGGAGATCGACATCGGAATTCCGCTGCAACCAGACGCAGCCCTGGTCGCACTAGTCACCGAGCCAAGTGACTGGACCGCGCCATACGTCGCTTACCTGGAGGGAGGCACCCTACCCGCAGGCGAAACGGAGGCCCGGATGATAGAACGCCGCTGCAAATCCTTCGTCATCATCAACGGCGAGCTCCACAAGCGCAGCGTGACCGGCGTGTTCCAACGCTGTGTCCAACCCGCTGAAGGACGCAAGATCCTCCAGGACATCCACTCCGGCGACTGCGGCCACCACGCCGGCGCCCGCTCTCTGGTCGCCAAGGCCATGCGACACAGCTTCTACTGGCTCACCGCACACGCCGACACGGTCAACATCATCCAGTGATGCATCGGGTGCCAGAAGTACGCCAACCAGACTCACGTACCGAGCTCGGCGCACAAGACAATACCCATCACCTGGCCATTCGCTGTATGAGGCATAGATATGGTAGGCCCCTTCAAGAAGGCCTCCTCCAGCTTCACCCACCTCCTAGTCACAGTGGACAAATTCACAAAATGGGTGGAGGCCAAGCCAGTCCACAAGTGCGACGGGAAGACCACTACAAAATTCCTACGCGAGCTCATCTATCGCTACGGGTTCCCAAACAGCATCATCACGGACAATGACACCAACTTCGCCAAGGGAGCCATGGCCGAGTTCTGTGAGGAGCACAACATCCGACTTGACCTCGCCTCAGTCGCCCACCCGGAGTCCAATGGCCAGGCGGAACACGCCAACCAGAGCATCCTCCATGGCCTGAAGCCACGGCTACAAGTCCCACTCGAGCGCACCGCCTGGTGCTGGGTCGAAGAACTCCCCTCTGTCATCTAGGGCATCCTCACCTCCGTCAACTGGTCGACAGGGTTCACCCCCTTCTTCATGGTGTACGGTGCCGAGGCAGTCATGCCAACCGACCTCGAGCACGACTCACCCAAGGTGGTCAACTACACGGAGGCTGACATCGAGCTCGCACGCCAAGACGGAGTCGACCAGCTCGACGAAGCACGCGACCTAGCTCGCTCCCGCACCGCCATCTACCAGCAAGGGCTTCGCCGCTACCACAACGACGAGTACGGACTCGCACTTTCCAGGAAGGCGACTTGGTACTGCGTCTAATCCAGGACAAGAAAGGCATGCACAAGCTCTCACCCCCTTGGGAGGGACCATTCGCCATCGGGCGAGTCCTGGGCAACGACGCCTACTACCTCACCGACGTCCAAGGCGACGGAAAACTCGACGTCAAGCGGCCATGGAATGTAAACCTCCTACGGAAGTTCTACTCTTAGAACTCCAGACATGTACCCCCTACCCGCTATGAAATAAAGTAGATTGATTCCTGCAAATTGCGTCTACTCTCCATGCCTTGTGCCACTCGCACTCGTAATAACAGCGTTAAGCTATTCGCAGAAGTCAACCTTTGGTAACGCGACCGGCACGTTCAAGTAGTGCGGTACGAGGGCACTGGAAAAATTCAGGCCTCGTACCATCCACGAAAAAAGCTAACCCGGAGCCCCATTGGAGTCGCCTAGCTCGACTGGCTCCCCGAGCCAAGACGACTGCACTCGCTTCCTACAGCGACCCAGTCCTCCACATCCGCGGCGCAACGACTCGAACGGCGAAGTACCACACTCGGGTACTGACACCAGCCCAAAGAAGAGCGACTAGGGAAAAACGCCAAGTAAGAAAGCGCGCCCAGGACTCGCCATGCGACTGATCTTACGGATCAGGCGGAGTGACGCGCCTAACACAACGCGCTTAGTCCTCACCTACCTTGGGCATGCGACTAGAATGGCCAAGTACCACGCTCGGGGACTCGGCGACCCGACCCCGTTTGCGCTAGGGAAAACGTCCAAGTAAAGAGCACCTCTAGGAGTCGCCACGCGACTGGCTTCCCGAGACATGGCGAGTCGACCCTAACTCACTAACAGTTCACACAACATATAAAAACAAGGTTAACCCCATAAAAAGGGCGGACGTGCTCGGGGACTCGTACAACCAACATTCAAATCACAAAAGCAATGACAAAATAACCCGAGCATTCCTTCATAGCAGCAAAATTTGTTTCGCGTACAAGGAGAATTACATGGTTATCTTATACTAACGCCGAATGGCACAACATCCTATTCCGCAGGCTTTAATGAAGCAGCGCCACCATCCTTGCGGCTACGGATAAAGGGCACCCAGGGATTCAATGGGTATGTCGTAAGCTCGCCCGCCATCGCCGCACAAAATGGTTGCTCCACCATGAAGTCGTGGTGCTTCGGATCAGGGTCATTGGGGGCAACGACCGTTTCCTGATAGGGAATAAGGTCGCCCATCGCCCAAACGCGGTCGGAGTACAGCGCGGCTCGGTCCGTCAGCTTCAACACCTCGGCAATCTCAACCGAGCCCGTTGACGAGGGGTACCCACTTGTGACGTCGTCAAGGTCGAAATCGTCCGGAAAATGTGCGAGCCCAAGGCTCAGCGCAGTCGTTGCTTCTCAACGGAAGGCCGATCGCGTCATGAACTCCACGACCGACGGGGCCTTCTCCAAATAGCGCCATACCTCGACGAGGTCGCTGGGGATCACCTCCGTGGGCGAGATCTCCTGAAGATATGCCCGGAGACAAGTCGCTGACAGCACGGCCGAGTCGACCAGGGTGGTCACGCATTGCCGCGTGTCGTATGACTGCGCCTCTTCGGAGTTATTAGTGATCCGTCCTGCAGCACACAGGAAACGGTGAGTAAAGCACCAAAACCACAATGTGGTACGCGCGCTCGGAAAGTGGCTGAAGGAAAACTCACCAATCAGCGGGCGGCAGAGGTCCGTGATGAAATTTTGAAGAGCCCAGAGGTCATTCTGCAACTCGGCGATGAGTGCGTCCGACACCTTCCACTCCTCAGCAGCAGAAGTGACGGATGCCTTGGCTCGTCCTTCCGCCGAGATCGCTTCCGCCTTCGCCTCCTTGAGCTCATGCTCCAGTTCGGCGATTCGCTTCTCCGCTACGCTCAAGGCAAACTGAGCCGCTGTCAACTCACCCGCTGGGACAAGTCCCTAGCGAGCCTCCTTCACTGCAGCCGCACTACTCTCTGTTTCCAAAACAAAACGATCAACACCGCAACAAGTTCGCGACAAGCGCCAAACAAGCCAAACACTCACCCGCAGTCGCTCGAAGCTCCTTGTTCGTCTCCTGGACAACGATAAGCTCCTTATCCACTCGGCACTTGGAAGCAAGCCGGTCGGCCGACTCGCCCTGCAAGCCCTGTGCAACAATCACAGCGTCAACAATCAAAAATTCCTAAGTGCCCAGCTGCTGAAATTCAGTGACTAGGCACTCGGGGACTGGATGACAAAATTCCTAAGTGCCTAGCCGCTGAAATTCAGCGACTAGGCACTCGGGGACTGGATGACAAAAATCCCAAGTGCCCAGCTGCTGAAATTCAGCGACTAGGCACTCGGGGACTGGATGGCAAAAAAATGTAAGAATCTGACCACTGAAATTCAGTGGCCAGATCCTCGGGGACTAGACATACTTGGATGGCGGCACCTAGCATGCCGTGAAGCTCCATCGCGTCCACCGACGAAAGCACGAGCGGAGTGTGCCGGCGACGTTGTTCGACCTCCATACCTATGGCCCCAGGGCATTGGCTTGATGGCACCGAGGCACTCGCCGTGGCAGCCCTCGCTACAAAGCGAGGGAACGTCTCCACCGCGGCACCCACGCCACCCGAAGGCGGCTCGACCGCCTCAATTGAAACCATGGGACCTGCCCGCTGCGACCCCGCGTCTTGCGACGCCTTCAGATCTACGTCCACCGCAATCGGGGCTTCACTCGGGGCAGCCACTGGCTCGTCTGAGATCGTGACGACTTCATTGCCTTTGGTTCTCTTGGCACCTTCGGTGTGAGCCTCGGTCTCATCACCCTTCCGCTTTCTCGAGGGGTCAGCCGGAACCTCCGAGGCGATCGATGGAACCTTAGCCACCGAAGGGTGACCTATCTTATTTACTCCAGTACTGCGAAGACGACTCCGTTAATAACACTTGCCAATCGGCACACAAATCAAACATACAGATGAAAGGCTGAGGAATACTCACTTGGCGACCGGAATAAATCGCAGGCCAGTGCGAATGCTGGCCGACTTTTCTAATTCTGGCCCCAGTTTCCGACTGAGGCCCGTCTCGAACACGCTCTATGCCTAAGACACAGACGACTTCTTTGAGGATGAGGCCGTGGCAGGGGGCTCAGTGGAAATGGCTGCAGGAGCTCCTGTCGACGGCGAGGCCCCTGCGGCTGGGGCGGCCACCAACTTGGTGACTGGGGCGAACGGCGGCGACAATGATGCCAGCGGCGCCTTGTCCTCCACCACGGCCGCACCAGTCGCCGCAGCCGCGTGCGCTGCTGTTTCTTCGACCGCGCTGGTAGCATTGGAGCTACTCGCGTACCGAGGGGGAGACGCCGGCTTGGCCGGCTTCGTCTTATTCTTGGGTGGTGGTTGCTTCTTCTTCGATGGCATAGCCTCACGCTGTGAGGTGTGCTCACGGAGCTCGTCGTCATCATCGTCGTGGGCCTCGAGGCTTTTGCTGGCCTCGAGCTCGCGCTGGTGCTTCCCACGAGTCTTGCGGACCGTGGGGGCAGCAACCTCCACGGCTTCGTCTCCGTCGTCGTCGTCTTCGCCGTCATCGCCCTCGTCACTCCTGACATCGCCCTTGTAAGACAACGACTCGCTCTCGTCCTCGGCGGACGAGTTCGAGTTCTCGTCATCTTCGGGTGGAAGCCAACCTTCCACCACTTGGAACAACTGTAACAATGAAACAGCATCAGCACAACCGCGAATCTACAAACTGCGACTGTGAGTGCAAGGGAAATAGAAACTCACCGTTGGTGCTGGGTGCCTTGCGGTATAAGGTGCGACCCCGGCCTTTGCGTCAAGATACACCGACTGGGTGATCTTCTTCAGGGCCTGGGTGTAGTCATTGAGTCTACACTCGTCGTCACAGGACTTCGTCGACTTGTCCTTGCCTGTGTACTCGTACATATAGTGGGCACAGCTGGCCAGGGGCCCGAGCCATCGCCTGAGCCAGCAATTGTAGAGGTTGATGGTTTGGAGGCCTTTCTTCTTCAAGTTGCGGACGGTCTGCAGCATCTCGTCGACGGCCATCCGTTGCTCTAGCGGAAGCTTGGTGATTTGGAGCCGACACGGCTCGGGCCAGTCGGCGGAGTACCTTGGAAGCGCCACCTCATCGCCTGACGTCGACTCGGTCACATAGAACCATCTCTTCTTCCACTTGTTCGCTGCTTTGGCGGGCAGCATCAGATCGAAGAATGACGCCTTCGACTTCAGCTGGAAAGTCAAGCCGCCCGTGGCTAACATTAGGCTGCCTGCTTCTTCGCGGTTGATCCTCCCATGGAATAGATCTTGCCATAGGGGAAAATAGGGCCTGCGGCCCAGGTAGCACTCGCAGAATGCCACGAAGACGGCGAGCTGCTCAATGCTATGCGGTCCCAGGTCCGACGGCTGGATGTCATAGTAGGCGCAGAAGCGTAGGAAGAAGAGGGAAGTGGGGAATCCGAGCCCCCGCTCTAGATGACTGGTGAAGCAAACGAATTACCCTTTGCGTGGATCTAGAATCACTTCTCTGGCTGCAGGGATGCGCCATCTCCCGGCGCGGAGGATCCCTGCTTCCTCGAACGATCTCAGCAGCGCCTTCGTGCACTTGGATCTGCCCCAAGGTTCCGCAGGAGGGGCCATCGGCTGGGAGAACGAGGGATGCGAATCGCTCTGGGTCGCTCTGGTCGCTGCGCGGAATGGAGGAACGAGAATGCGCAAGTTCGGAGGAAGTGAGGGAAGCATTTTCCCCTCACCCGTCACACTCCTTATATAGTGGTTGTTACCCGCCATTTTCGGGGAGCCGTTACCACGCGGTAATTACGCTGATATTACCGTTGGATTACCCAACGGCTAGTTTGACCAAGCTGACGGTCCAACTTTGTCCACTCGACTCGCTGCCTTCAGCGACTCGACGATTCGCCGACCCAATCACTATAACAGTGACTTGATTATTCGTCGACCCGTTCGCCAAGCTGCGTTCTGATTGGTCGCCGTTATTGCGACTAAAATGACTAGTTCTTTCCTTCGTTCAGGAGTCCACCGCCGATTTGACTGGGCGTCTGCATTGGACCCGCATACTCCGACTGCCAATGAACACCTGCGACGAATCAACGACGGCCTCGGGGACTACTGATGGGGATATGCCTACCGGGGTATGCCCAACATGACGCTTCCTATTGTCCCAAGCTGCCAGCGAGTGGGCCTGCAGGACGGCGACTGGATCGAGGCTTGGCGAGGACTCAGGCGACTGGAAGCTGGAGGCCCAGAAGCGTAGCTAGGCCCAGTCGGACTAGGTCAAATACCCTCCGAATCCTTAACCATTTCGGTTGTAGATCTGTAAACCCTAGCGAGGTGAGCCTATATAAACCTCCCTAGGGTACGCATAGAGGACACGTTGAAAGAACATGTTGGGCCCCCATGTGTGGTTTTGATAATTAATGGCAATCTTTATAGACTTTTGTGTGTATTAAGTTTTACTTGTAGGATTTGTCCATTGGCATCGCTTGGAGCATGTGTTGGCTTCAAGGTTGATGAAATGCAAAGAAGATTTATCGTGCAAGCTCAATATGCGAGGTCGATGATGAAGAATTAAGAAAGACGTTCCATCTTGAGAAGGGCAAGACCGTCTACATCGAGCTCAAGTGGAATGCTCAAGGCAAAGGTATAATCTTGATAGGTTTTCGCTTTTGCCGGTCTCTTGTTGTGTGTAGGAGACCGGGTTTAGGATAGATAGCCGTACTATCAAGAGGGGCTCTCGTATGAGTAATTCGGTCACATCGTTCGGAGAGAGCTCAAACCTTTGCATACTTGCATCATCGCATTCGGTGGTTATTTGGTCTTATCCATGTGAGGATATAGAGCTTGTGGTAATCTCCATAACAAGCTCTTGTTCATCAAAATCGGATCTCCCATATGTATCTTGTTGCGATTTTGATTTATGCGGCTTTTCGGTTTCTCACCAAGTGAGGTATATCACATTATATTAATTGATACACTCCCACTTGGTGATAATCAATATTTCCACCTTTTATTGGGAATCCCTTGTCGTCCTCTATCCAACGCAATTGGAATCGGGTCAATCGGAGCTACCGTTTAAAAGTTATTACCGTTTGAATATTTGCCGGTTTAATTAAAAAAGAAAAAGAAAATCTGGGCCGAGCGGTACTACCGCAGCCCAGTACCGCTCATGCCTGGCGCGCGTAGCCCACTTCAATCTGACCCGGTACCAATTTTCGGTCCTACCGGACCGGCCCAGTAGTACCGCCTGGGTGGGCCGGTACTACCGGCCGGCCCAGTTTATTTGCCCAGTTTTCCCCCAAATCCAGATCCAGAGCCTCGCCGCATCACTGTCTGGCCGCGCGCGTTGACCCGGCTCGTCGTGCACGCCCAGCTGGCCCCGCCTGGCCGCTGCACCCGCATGCGCCGCGCTGCTGCCTTGTGCTGAGCTGGCTGCGCGCCTCACGCTCGCCCTGCCCACCCGCCTCGCTCCCGCGCAGCTGCCAGCTGGGCCCGCTGCTGCTGGTCCGCTCGCATGCGCACGCGCGTGCCCCCGCCTGCTGGCTGCCTTGCTGCTGCTCCACTGCTGAGCTGCTGCGCACGTGCAGCGCTAGCAGCAGCTGCTGCTGCCATGCATGCTGGCCGCCGCTCGCATGCGCGCGCATGCTGTGGGCCAGCTGCTGCTTTGGTGCCCCCCGTTGACCACCTGCTGTTGCTGCTTTCTCTTCCTCGCTCGCTTGCACTGCTCCTGTAATCTGCTGCTGCTTCTCAATTTCCTGGGGCATGCGGTACTACCGGTTAATTCCGGGTAGTACGGCTAGTTTTTATGGGTCTCTATTTAAGCCCTTTCTCTTTTTTGGTTTGGACAACTCTTCTATTATATATTAGGCTAAACTGTGTCCACACTTGCTCTAGATCTTGAAGCTTGCCTAATATTTTCCCTCCGATGATTCTTGCCCATATTTGAATGGAAGAGAGAGGAGATCTAGCCCACGTTTTGACCTAACCGATTCATCTCTTTGTGAGTATATCTTTGGGGATCTAGATTTTGGGGGATTTTGTGTCTCTCTTTGATTCCTCCTCTCTTGTTCCCCCAATAGCTTTAGTAGCTTTGTTGGAACTTGGGAGTGAGGGATTTGAACACCTTTGTGGTGTTCTTGCCATTTGCATTTGGTGCATCAGTTTGAGTTCTCCTCGGAGGATTTGATTTGAGTTGCTCATTGGAGCTTGTCCCTCTTGGGTTCTTGGAACCCTAGACGGTTTTGTGGCCTTGGTGGCATTGTGGCCTTGGTGGAATTTGTTGAGGCCTTTTGTGGCGTTTGTTGGGAGCCTCCAAGTTGTGGAGAAGTGCCCCAACCTTGTGAGAGGTTTCGGTTGCCACCGACAAGTGCACCGATAGTGGAAGCGTGAATCGATCCCATTGGGGTGAGATTCACTGGAGAATAAGGGAGGCCTTTTGTGGCGTTGGTGGTTTGATACCACACCCTCTCCAAACGAGACGTACTCCATGTTGGGAGGAACTCGGTAAAATATCGCCGTCCCCGCGTGCCTCGGTTATCTCTATACCCGAGCTTTTACTTATGCACTTTACATTGTGATAGCCTTCGTGCTTGAAGTAATATATATCTTGCTATCACTTTGTTGCTTGTATTGCTTAGCATAAGTTGTTGGTGCACATAGGTGAACCTTAGTTGTTCTAGGTTGTGCTTAACAAAGTAAACACTAGTTTTATTCCGCCCTTGTTGAGCCACTCTAGGAAAAGTTTTAATCACCTATTCACCCCCCTCTAGGCGACATCCGTATCCTTTCACATGTTCCATAATACACCCAAGCGACTCGCCGCCTAGTCGTCGAGCTCGCCCTTGTACTCTCACCATAATACAATCTAGCAGGAGTAGGTCCTTACCCTTTGGGGGGCCAAACCTGGGTAAACCCTTGTGTCTCCGCCCTCATCTCGCACCGTAGATAGTTGGCCGCCCTTGCCCCATGTTCTACTACTCGCTGCCGATTGCAGCATCTGCTGTGGCCATTCCCACGATAATCCCCATCTCCGTGGTGGTCGAGGCCACCGGCGGCGACCATAATCCAGCGACACTAGAGCTGCTGGAGGAGGAAAACGACTCCCACAAAGGCGACTGGCGCGGTTCGGACATCACGGACCGCGACATCAAAGAGCTGATCGTCGAAGGTTACTTCCCCGCGACGGAGGGGCTCGCCTAGCGGGCGGTGCCGACCGGCGAGGTCACACCTTCTCCCCAAGCCGGAGAAAAGGTGTACCTCAAAGCACAGTTGGTACGCGGCGTCTCCCTGCCCATCTCTAACTTCTTCCTTGTCGTCTTGAATCATTATCGAGTACAGCCACAGAACCTTTCTCCCAATAGTATCCTAGCGCTTAGCAATTACACGGCGCTTTGCGAGGGTTACTTAGGGATTAAGCCTAGGCTAGACCTCTTCATCTATTTCTTCACCGTCAAGCGCGAAGCCGGAGCTAGCAAGGATGAACTTAGAAATTGTGGCACTATTAGCTTCAAGATCCGACATGTCCGGTGCTTCCCCGACATCGTCGGCCACGAGTCCTGCAAGAACTGGCAACGTACTTACTTTTACGGCCCAGATATCCCTCTGGCCGGCCAAGAAGTAACGTACCCAGACTTCGTCGATGGAGCAGCCACCGAAACTTCGACATGGAGATCCCAGGCCTCCCTTCCCTCCGACATCGACGCTTCCCGCGCTATAAGGCGGATAGAGTGGTTTGTAGAGACGGGTTTGACCGGCTTGGACCTAGCCATGTGCTGGTTCATCAGGCGAATCCATCCTTTGTAGCACCGCTCGAAGCTAATGCACGAGTATACCAACGACAGAAGGGATAGCCTCCGCATCTCCGAGGACAACTTCTCGAGCGACTCTGTCAAGCTTCGCCTCAAGGACATCGTCAAGGTGAAGGACAAGAAGCATGGCTTCACCATCACCTACGACATGTTCGTAGAGAGCAAGTGCCCAAAGGTAAATGTTTATTTTCTGTGTATGACATATACTCCAGTTCTTCCGTCTAGCCATCACCATCTTATCTAACACGGTAACTTCTCACTTAACAGCTTAGCGATCTAGAGGAGGATAGCATGGCTGTCAAAATCTATGATCCAAAGATGAAGGAAGTCCCGGTCGTGTCCGACGACGATGTTTCGTTGTAGCGAAAGCGGAAGAGCTCCACCTCTGATGTTGGCGACGGAGGCAAGAAGAAGAAAGCGGAGGGTGGAGCCTCCAAAAAGACTACCGCCGCCCTGGAGGCGGAGAAAAGAAAGACTACCGGGATCTACTTTGCCAAAGAACCCCCTCTTGTGTAAGCTTCTTTCTCTCTGACATTATCCATTTATATGTCTTGCTTCTGTACTTATGCATTTTACACGTTTCAGAAAGAAAGCCACGACCATCCTGAAGAAGTCCTCCAAAATATCGAGGGCTTGTAGAACCATTAAGGACATGCTGCATCGCGACGCATCTCCCGCCATCGCCCCTGTCACTCCCATCGTCAAGCCCTCATCCGCTCCGACAAGCTCCCAAGCCAAGGAAGCAGCTGGCCCTTCCGCCATGGAAGTGGACTCAGGTGCCTCTGCCGAGCTTGCTGTTGTCGGTGAGCAGGCGACGTAGGAAAGTGCCTCACACCAAATGGCTGAAGCTCCATCTAAGGATTCCATCGGTAGCACTAAGGCGGTGGTGGAAGGTGGTACTTCTACCGAAGGCGGCGCCCCCGCGCCCAAGAAAACCATAGAGTATCCGAAGATTGTCTATCTGGTACTTACGCCGGGTAACACCGCTCTGGTTCCTGGTGCGGCGCTGACATCTCCCACGTGCGATCTAGAGGAGCTTCTCCGACAAGCAGAGATCTTGCAAGGAAACAGTGATCCTTCGGCAACTGCTGGCTGAGAGTGCTACCAACCTCAAGATCATTGCACTTGGAAGTTATTTTTGCCTTTTTGCATGTCATATGAATATCCCACTGTATCTCTCGAGGATTTAGACGGAAAACCATAGGTCTTTGCGTCTAGATGCTCTAAGAGTGACTAAGCTAGAAAACTTCTTACTGTAGCCCCCAATCATATAGGTGGAATGAATTATTCCGACTAGATGCTTTAAGAGTAGACACAGTGTTTATAAATTTCAATACTGTAGCCCCCAAGCTTCTAGTTGTAACTGAATTAGTTCCGACTAGATGCTTAAAGAGAAGCTAAGCATACTTCCAAGTTAAAAACTTTATACTGTAGCCCCCAACCTTCTAATCGAAAATTGAATTAGTTTCGACTAGATGCTTAAAGAAAGACTAAGCATATTGCTAGGTTAAAAACTCTCGCTGTAGCCCCCCGAGCGTCTAGGTGGAAATTTTCTGGCTAGATGCTCCAAGTAGACCAAAAAACGTTTAACTTTTATTTTTTCCACAGAATGAGAATGCTCGGAGGGGCATGGCCAACGACAAGTACTAGAAGATGCGCGCGGACTTGGAAGCCGAAAAGGGTAAAACTGCCTTCTTGAAGGAACAGATCATCAAGAGAAAGCGTATTTTTCGTATTCTGACTTGAACTTGTGTATTCTCCGAGTACTCACTGTGTACTTTGCTTTCTCCGACTTGCAGAAACCATTGCCAAGGCTAAGTACATTGTCGAGCAATCCAAGCATATTCAAGAGCTGGATAGCGAGAACAAGATCCTTAAGCAGGAGAGGAAGGACATGCTGAAGATTCATGAAGAATCAATGAAAGCCCTGCTGGACTCCGCCACCGAGGATATGAACCGCTTGAAGGAGGAGATCTCGATCTTAAAAGATCAGAAGAAAGATGCCGATGAGCAAAATTAATGCCATCATGAAGCGTACAAGCTCCTCCAACAGGAACGGGACTCCTTGGCGGATACCCTCTGGCAAGCTGAGGCTAGCATCTTCAATAAGTGATTCTCCGTCTTGGATTTCTGTAGTCTAGATACTCTGAATTTTTGAACTCATGTGCTCCTTTGTCGGAAATTCGCAGTTCCTATGGGTTTAACCCGGTCGCCTCCTCCGGCAAAGGAATGCATGGTTCTTGCCGACAACTTCATCACTGCCATCGCGCAATCCAAAGAGATTGCCAAGCCCCTCCAGATCAATATCAAAGCATCGGACTCTGTGGCGAAGTTCTCGGAGATCCTGTGCCGATCCACCGAGCGTATCACAAGCTGGAAAGCTTCATGTGCACGGGCCGGTGCAAGGATGGCGCTTTCCATGGTAAAGGCACACTACGAGGATGCCGACATCGACACGGTAACCTATGGCATTCCCGACGTAGATGATGAAGGCAAAGAGATAAATAACGAATCTATCTTGTCGTCACTCGCGGGTTATGACACCAGAGTTGCGAGTTAGTCGACGTCAACGTCTTCGTGCCAATGAATACCATCGATGGCGGCAACCAAAGCTCCTCTGAGTCCCTTCATACTGCCGACTTCGAGGGTGACTCTCCTGCTGATGATGTTTCTTCCAAGTCGCCTGCGCCAGAGGAATGAAAAACAATTTGTAATATTTGTTTCCTCTGTGATGTGTATGCGGAAAAAACTATGTATTAACTTAAGGCGGAAAACAATGATGTATGTCCTGCTACTTAAGAACTAGTTCCAGCATGTATATATTTTTTAAGCAAGTGCTGGCTTATCCATTACTTAGGTTCTTATGCTTGACTTTCCGTGAGTCGGAAGACTCGTTGTCGTAACCATGCACTCAGGTGATGATTCCCAATGGTACCGTCAATAACCTAAGCACAAAATCGCCGACAATAAGTGTCGAAAGTCATTACTCCAGAATCCACATAAAACGACAAAGAACGTGTAGACCAAAAAACTTAAGCTAACGCACGTAGGCAGAATTTTCATAAGTGCAATCGCAAAGCTTGTGCATAAAGGTTTTATATGATCCAAAAATGAACACTAAAGGAGGTAAAAGACTCAGAAATATGAGTGAACCAGAGAGCTTTATTTCATTGATCATATAAGAGGTACACAATTAGATAAAAAAATGCTAAGTGTAAAAAGGACGTAGCTGTGCTATGTTCCATGGCCGATCAAGCTCCAGGTAGTCATCATTCGGGTCACGTCGCTTACGCTTATGATCCTTGTTGGGTCTATCCTTCAGTTCACGATTGTCAACGAGGTAGTAAGACCCATTGAGTAGCGCCTTGCTTATGATGAACGGTCCTTACCATGGCGTGGATAATTTGTGTGACTTCTTCTGCTTAAGTCAGAGCACCAAATCCCCCTCCTTAAACGAGCGATGCCGAACACGGCGACTATGGTAGCCGTGTAGCTTCTGCTGGTAGATGGCGGATCTTTGGCATGCCAAAACGCGCTCCTCCTCGAGAAGGTCCACATCTAGGCGCCTGGATTCTTCAGCGTCATCTTCGTCATAGGCGGCAACCCTTGGTGTATCGTGAAGTATGTCAGAAGGTAGGATGGCTTCTGCTCCATATACCATGAAATAAGGGGTGTATTCGGTGGATCTGTTGGGTGTAGTTCGTAAACTCCACAACACAGATGGCAATTCTTCCGCCCAGGCTCCATCTGCTCCATGTAGCGGTGCCTCAAGACGTGGCTTTATTCCCTGTAGAATTAATCCATTGGCTCGCTCAACCTGACCATTGGATTGTGGATGTGCCACAGATACAAGGTCAAGTCGGACGCCGTTCTCCCAACAATAAGCCTCCACTTCTCCGAGTGACAAGTTGCTGTTGTTGTAGGTGATAATGCTATGTGGGAGGCCAAATCTCACCACTAGATCCCGGACAAACCTAAGGGCAGTTGCCCCATCAAGCTTTCTAATGGGTTTAGCTTCTACCCATTTAGTGAATTTATCAACTGCTACTAGCAGATGCGTAAACCCACATGGTGCCGTCTGTAACGGTCCCACCATGTCTAGCCCCCAGACTGCAAACGTCCAAGTTATTGGTATTGTTCGCAATTCTTCAGCAGGAACATGTGTTTGTCGGGCATAATATTGGCATCCCATGCACGTCTCAACCAGATTGTCGGCGTCCGCCTTCACGGTCAACCAGTAGAATCCTTGCCGGAAGGCTTTCGCGACCAATGATCGAGGAGCGGCGTGATGCCTGCAATCTCCGAGATGGATTTCACGTAGGATTTCCACACCTTCTAGCTGGGAAACACACTTAAGATATACACCAGTAGTGCTCCTTTTGTAGAGTTGTTCATTGATTATGGTATAGCCCTTTGCTCTCTGTACTATTTGCCATCTTTCAACCTTGTCGTCGGGCAAAGTTTCATGTTTGAGACACTCCATGAACGGTTTTGTCCAAGCCGGAGGGACCTTTGCCACCATGTGGACAAAAGAGTCAACTCTATCCGAGTTATCGGTGTCGGCTCCCTTCACGGATGGTGTCCACAGATGCTCTAGGAAAACTCCTGGCGGAATTCGTTTGCGCCCTAATCCAAGCTTAGACAATAGATCAGCCGCCTCGTTTTGCTCCCTAGGCACATACTTGACTTTGTAGCCCAAGAAGCTCTTGGATGTCTCGTCCACTTCGTCTCGATATGCCACCATCATAGGGTCCTGCGCATTCCAGGTGCCAGCCACCTGCTGGGCAACCAAGTTGGAATCTCCACAGCAAACTATGCGTTTGGTGTCAATATCCTTGGCTACGCGTAATTAGTGAATGAGTGCTTCATACTCCGCCATGTCGTTCGTAGCCTCGAAGTGGATCTGCAGAACGTAGTGTAGCTTGTCGCCAGTTGGTGACTGTGGCATCTCCGTCCAATCCGCGATAAAATCCGCCAAGGCTTATGACTTGATAGCGTCGCGTCTTTAGGTGATCTCGAAGGCGGCAAGTTCAATGCCCCACTTCGCGACCCTTCCCGTAGCGTCGCTGTTGTTGATAATGTTGGACAGTGGAGTATTTCTCACCACTGTGATTGGGTGCTCCTGAAAGTAATGCCTCAGCTTCCGGGAAGCAAGGAATACTCCATAAGCTATCTTCTGGTAGTGCGGGTAACACTGCTTGGACTCCGTCAAGACCTCGCATACATAGTAAACTGGTCGTTGAACTCCGTGCTCATAGCCTGGTTCGTTCCGCTCTACCACGACGACGATGCGATTACCCGGTTGGTTGCTGCCATGTATATTAACATGGGCTCTCCAGGCTCGGGTGCTTCAAGGATGGGCGCTGAGGAAAGAATCTCCTTGAGCTGCTTCAATGCTGCATCTCCTTCGTCCGTCCACGTAAATTTGTCCGCCTTCTTCAGCAACTTATACAGCGGTAGGGCCTTCTATCCAAGTCGGCTGACGAACCGACTAACTGCTGCAACACAACCTGTTAGCCGTTGAATGTCCTTTAGGCATGTCGGACGGTTTATGTTTAAGATGGCTTTGATTTTATCCGGGTTAACCTCGATTCCACGCTGGGAAACGATGAATCCTAGCAGTTTGCCGGCTGGAACCCTGAAGACGCACTTCTTAGGGTTAAGCATGATGTTGTATTTTCGGAGATTATCAAAGGTTTCTTTTAAGTCGGAGATTAAGTCATTTGACTTTTTAGACATCACCGCTATATCGTCCACATAGGCGTGAACGTTCCGACCAATTTGGTCGTGCAGGAAACGTTGCATTGTCCGCTGGTACGTAGCACCTGCGTTTTTTAGCCCAAAGGGCATCGTAACATAGCAAAACGTGCCATATGGGGTAGTGAACAAAGTGGCCAATTGGTCCGACTTCCTCATCTTGATCTGGTGGTATCCTGAGTATGCATCGAGAAACAAAAGTTCTGAGCCAGCCGTCGAGTCAATGACTTGGTCAATGCGAGGCAAAGCAAACAGATCTTTAGGGCATGCTTTGTTCAAGCCGGTGTAATCAACGCACATTCTTAATTCTTTGGTTCCCTTTTTGGGGACAAGTACAGGATTGGCCACCCATTGGGTGTGAAGGACTTCTCGGATAAAACTAGCCTTAAGTAACCTAGCTATCTCTTTGCCTATGGCACGTCTCTTCTCATCTCCAAAGCGTCGTAGAGGTTGCTTCACTGGTTTACATTTTGGATCAATGTTTATGCTATTCTCGGCAAGTTCCCTAGGTACACCTTTCATGTTGGCAGGTTGCCAGGCAAAGATGTCCTTGTTCTCATGGAGGAACTCGACGAGCGCGCTTTCCTATTTGGGATCCAGGTTCGTCCCAATGGCGGTGGTCCTGGAGGCATCGCCTACCACAAGTTCCACCGGCTTGGTCTCGATGGCGGCCTTGAATGCTGGAGCAGAGTCGGAGATCTGTTTCTTTGACGTGGGCATCTCTGAGTCATCGACCTTGCTCTGGATCTCTTTGAATTCTTCGCTGTAGAGGATAGATTCCGTGAAGGTTGCTTCATTAATCTCGTAGTCCCTTGCTTTGGTAAACCTTCCGGATACGGTGATGACACCGTTTGGTCCGGGTATCTTGAGTTTGTTGTAGACGAAGCATGGCTTGGCCATGAAGGTGTGGAATATGTCGCAGCCGAATATGACATGGTACACGCTCTTGAAGGGGACCACCTCAAAGGTCATGCGCTCTTGGCGGTAATTATTAACATCGCCAAAGGCAACCTGAAGTGTGATGCACCCAAGGGACCGAGCCTCCTGACCAGGAATTACGCTGTGGAAGATGGTGTTGGTCCGCCCTAGGTTTGCCTCCGTCAAGTTCATCTTCTGAAGTGTATCCAGGTACATGATGTTGATGCTGCTTCCACTGTCCACCATACACTTGGTGAACTCCACGCCGTCAATCAAGGGGTTGATGACCATGGCGTATTGGTTCTCCGTAGGGATAAGGTCTGTGTGATCCTTCCTGTCCCAAGTAATTGGAACCTCCGACCAGCGCAGGTACTGGGGAACTGGGGGTAGAGTGGCCATCAGTATCCTCATAGAGGTCTTCTGTTGTCGGACGGTGGGGGTGCCAAGAAAAGTGTGGTAGACTGGCGCCTTCTTCACGAAGTGGTTCTTGCCTTTGTCTTCGCTCTTGGAGGCGTGCTTGGGGTCAACATCCTCATCCATGTCACTTGAATCCTTGGACTGCTCCTCCTTCTTCTTCCCCTTGCCCTTGCCTCGCGGTCTGTTCTTCCGACGTTGCTTGTATCTGGACTCCAGGTCCTCCTTGAGGTCGTTGACGAACTTGCAGTGTCGATTGGTATGGGTGGCCTTGCCGTTGACATCAAGGTGTACGAGGCACGACATATCGCGGTACTCTTCGTAGGTTTGGGGAATGCGGAGCGCTGCCGAGTTAGTTTCACTTCCTCGCTGCTGCCCACGACCAGCTCCCCGTCCTCGGCCATGTTGTCCGCCATCACCTCGTCCTCCAAAGGTCATGGCGACCATCTCGGGAGTTTGCTTTTCTTCTGGAGCGGTTTTCCGCTTTGTGCTGTTGTTCCTCCGAGCTTGAGTTGGAACGGCCGTTGCCGGCAGAGAGCCGTGAGCATCGTTGTCGGCAGCTGCGAAATCACTAGCCAACTGAATCATCTGGTTTAAGTCAAGCTGGTGATTGTCCTGCAAGCGCTTCATCTTATGTCGGAGCAACGTGCCCCTTTCCAACCCATCGATGAAGGCATCCATGGCGGTCTGAGCGTGCACTCCTGCGCAGGAATTCTTCATATCCAGCCAGTGGAAGAGGTAGGCGCGAGATGTCTCGTCTTTCTCTTGCACGCACCGTTGTAGATCGCCAACAGTGTAGGGATGTTTGTATGTATCCTCTAAGTTCTTGGTGAACGCCTCTTGCATGTCCAACCAATTGCAGATGGATTTCTCCGGCAAGTCATCAATCCATTGACGGGCTGTGCCCTCCAACATCAATGGGAGGTACTTGACGGCAACGTTGGGGTTACCCCCAGCAATCTCTACCGCGTTGCCGTAATCCTGCAACCATGTAGCTGTTTTAGCGGTGTCGTCATAGGGCTTGATGGTCTTGTCAATCCGGAAACCTTTGGGGTAAGTTGCGGACCGTATCGCAGGTCCAAAGCAACGTGGTCCCAGGTATGGTCCTTCCCGGGCCTCGTGGATCTTATCGATCCGCGAACGTGCGTCGTATGCATCCAGGTTTTTCTTCTTCTTGTCAACATGGGATGGGCTGCGTGAACGACGCGGGCCTCGCCATGGTGACTGCTAGGTGGCAACAGAGGCGGAGATGGAGGTGGGTTAGCCTTCTTGCTATTGCCCTCCTGCGACACCTCACACTTGTCGCCGTTGCTTGTCGGACGCGGAGGGTCATGGCGCGACCTGCTCTTGTGTCCTTGGTTGCACTCTCCGTCATGACGGGTCTGCTCCGTGTTGTCGCGGATGACGATGCCGCTCTGCCTTGGCGGAGGCATATCCGTACGATGGTGAGCCTTGGGGTCTTCGCGATGTCGGGGGGAGCAGGACGGTGGCGATGGGCGACGAGGTCGGGCCTTTTCTCCGTGGTCGGAGGATATGGGGCTAACATCCTTCCTGTTGCGCACATCCCTCCGTCTTCGTTCTGATGAACCCGTCTGGGACCCGACATCAAGAGGAGATTTGTCCCTTGGTGGCTTATGCTGGCTAGTCTGGCAAAACGCTGGGTCAAAGTCAAGCCTCTGAGAGGTGGCCTTTTCCTGTTGTTTCACCGCCTTGGTTACTAGGTCATAGACCTGGTCCACCGCCTCGGGCGATCTATCCTGCTCTAGAAGGGTCTTGGCGACGGCGAGGTTGAGGAGAGGAGTGGGCATCACCTGCCTGCCTTCAGTTTCAATGTATGTCTTGGCTTGTGCCGGCTTCGGGGGAGCCCATCCTAGGTTTCGCCGTACACTAGGATCGTTGATGACGCGAGCTGGAGCTTTCTTGGCCTTCTGCTGCTGCAGCAGAGTCTTGTACTCGGCCTCCATTGCTCTAGCTTTCTCTATGGATTTCTACGTGTTGACCAGATCTCGATCTAGATTAGCGCCTTGCTCCGCGATGGCATGCGCTTCCTCCAGCAGCTGTTGGCGCTTCTCGTCAAGATGGGTCACGTTCCGGATATGAGCTACGGTCAGTGGCTTGACAAGGAGATTGTCGTACATCACTCTATCAACTGGAGTAACTTGGGCAGCAGCAGACGTAGATGCCGGAGGCGGCAAGTTTGCGATGTTGTTGTTGCTCGGGACGGTGCCGAGTTCCTGCGGCTACTGCACTGGATTAGGCGGAGGGGGCATGACCTTTGCACGATCAATGTTGTCAACAACAGGCGGTCCCTGCCCTTTGTCTAGAGCTGTAGGCAGAGCTCGTCCGGGTTGATCTTCATCCATCACTGTCCCAATGGTGACGAACACCTCTCGAGACGTGACGACGTTGTTGGCTTGCTCGTCGCGCGTGTACTCCTCCTCCATCTCCTGCATGGCGGAGTCTAGTTCCTCTAGACTGAAGTCTATCTCCTCTGAATCTGCACTGAAGTCGGTGTATAGCGCGTCAATCACAGAGTCGGAGGGTGCCAGGACTTCCTCGACGACGGGGGGTGGAGGTGCAACAGCAGCGACGACGACTAGAGGTGGCGGCGCAGCTACGGCGATGGCGGCCGGAGGCGGTGGTGGCGGTGGCTGAATTGGAGGGGCT
Organism: Avena atlantica; assembly: GCA_910589765.1. Classification (NCBI taxonomy): domain Eukaryota; kingdom Viridiplantae; phylum Streptophyta; class Magnoliopsida; order Poales; family Poaceae; genus Avena; species Avena atlantica. The sequence continues at coordinate 236,155,558 of OU342738.1, forward strand.
CCGTCGATGAGCACAAGTGCTGTCTGAGCTGCCGCTTTGGCCTCCGCGTAGTTGTTGACGGTGTTCACCATGCCTTCAAAGGTAAGGCGTCCTAACGCCTGCTGCCGTCTTAGAGAATTCCAGAGAAGCATTCCATGGTCCAGTCCTTCCACAAAGTGATACATGGCATCATCATTGGGGTAGTGGGCCAGATAGGCTCGTATACGAAGCCACCTGGCAAGGTAATCACGGGGGTTTTCGCCCTCTCTCTGAATGCAACGCGCCAGATCGAAGATGGTAACCACACCGATGAACTTGGATCTCTGTTGTCCAAACGCACGGGCGAAGCCGGCAGACTTGCAGCGATCTTCCACCGTTATATCCTGCACAAGGAAGGTTTGGGTGGGCCTTGAATTTTTCCGATCTTTGCCGGCAAACTCCGAAGAGAGATCCGACATCGATCCTTCCACGAACGTATCCTGCCCGTAGGCGGTCCGTGCGGGTCTTGATGCTCCTCCGATTCCCAGGGAACTAGTGCCCGAGTCGGTTTCGCCAATGAAGAGGTGGATGTCTCTGATAGGAACGATCGAACACCGCGTAGGGTTCGTCTTCGCCGGGATCCAAAACTCGTCGGGAGGGACGATCGGAACGTTGCCGGAGAAGAGAACGAGACCGATGGCTACGGTTTTGCCGATTCCCGCGACGATCTTGGTCCTCGCCCGCTGAAGAGCCTGAAGCGCCTCTTGCCCCATGGTGGGCGCCAACTGTCGTGGTATTGCCGACGAGTACGCCATGGAGGGGTCCTCACAGTGCGTGCTTAGAGACGTGGGGGAAGGAGAATGGTTAATGGGTACGAGGTAACACAGCTTACCCAGGTTCAGATCCCACAACGGTGGCGGAATCCTACTCCTGCTATAAATCACTATAAGGGCGATACGCCGAGTTACAGAGATAGGTTCGCTGTGCGAGGTTGTATGAGATTGTCTGAAGTTGTGCCCTAAAGGCTCCCATAGGCCCGACTTATTGCGGTGACCCAGCATACCATTGCATGATGTAGTACACTATAGTCGTTAACATAACACCAATGAAACACCGTTCACTAGTATTACATCCCTCAGAGTAGTACAACAGAAATACAGCAGGTCCAAGACATGACTATAGGTTACAACTCAACTCTTTACACAAGATCCAGAAAACACTCTAGGTTAAAGAGAGAGAAAGAAACTTCTTACAAAGAAGAATCATAAATAAACAACTCCAAAATTATAATACTATTAAGACTAATATCTTAACTAATGGTCTGGCATTGCTGCTATTGCAATACACTACAGAAATAGGTTCTATGGCTAGAGTTTATATTCTTATCTAATCAACAACTTCGTCTTCACTTGAGCTGATGTATATGTTGACTTTCTTGACTTCATTGAAGAGATTTAGCTTTTGATGATGATTCCTGGAGCATGGCTTGATGTAGTTATCGTTTGTACTGGCTTTAGAACCTAGCAAGGGTTAAGAAGATACTTTGAGTACGAGCGTACTCAGCAAGTCCACTAGAAAAGGAGTGTTTGATGCACTATATCTAGAGCCACAGACCATAGGTCGTAGGCAATGCAAGTTTTCATAAACATTTATTCAAAGGTTGCTTTTATTCTAAAAAGCTATGTCCGTCAGCCTTCACGGGTTTACCAGAACTTTCATGGAGTTCCTTTCCCGCCGTGTTCGCAGCTCCTTCCCGGAACAGGGAGTAACAAGTTACAGTTCTTACACTCTGCAGAGGTGCGTTACTTTACCCATGAGAGACCTTAGCCTTGTTGCATAACCAAGTCATGACCTTGTCCATACTTCCTTGGTATGGGGCCCAGTCTAAGATCCAAGCAATCACTGCCCCCTTCGCGACCCTGCATGCCTCCTTGGTGTACACCATGCCCACATAATGAATTACAGCAATGCTTTGTACAAACCGTTAGATGTCAGAACTATCGTGGGACGTTGAGGGTTCCCTCCCATATGCTGCATATCCTCTACGAATTACCAATTAATATGCACGCTACAAGTGATAACAGCCATGACCTGCACATCCGGCTTCATGCGAGAGGAAGAAGATACAACTGACTTCTCTGTCCCATTCCAAATCTCATGGTTAACGCATGATATACGGCGCAATAATCACTGGCGACATTCGTTGTTAAGTCCTAGATAATATGTTCCTTTACTACCGGATTTGCAAAATACTTTACAGAAAATAATCAAAGGACATGAGCAAGTGTGAACTTGCCTTTTGTGATTGCAAGATTATGCACTCACGATCTTCGAGACGACATCAGATCCAATATCTGAAATATGCATCATTGGTCCGGTAAGGACTAATGTTTAAAGAAGCAATATGCAGTTATGCATAAGTAATGTTATGCATTTTTTGTAAAACTCCCAAATTGAATCCTCAATACTTTGAGTGAAGTGAATTCAAGTGATTCTTTTCAGAGTTGGTTTATCTTCAAATTTTACTTTACAAGTAATGACCTTTATAAGGAACCTAAGTGTTAATAATCCAAAATATGTAAGTAAAGTATAAGATGATGTGATTAGGGTGAATTGTCATGTGGTGACTATGATAAAAGTCCTTGGGATTGAGTTGTTAAGAGTTGAAGAACTTATTATAAGATTGTTATTTGAAGTGGCAAAAAGAATAAAATTCGGAGAAAAGATTTCCTTTATAATGTTTAAGCAATCTTCATTGTTAATAAAATGTGATCAATGCCTTCTGGTATTTGATTGATTAGTTTGGACTTGGGATGCATTATGTCTTAATTGAAATAGACCAAAGTTAACTATAAAAACATAAGTAGTGGATTAGACTTGATGTTTATATGCTTTGAGACTAAAATTAACTTTAAAAGGGTAAGTAAACTTAAGATGTAATATGTTTTAATTATTCCCAAGTTTTAGATTTATGATAGGTATAACTAAGGTGTGGGATTATTCACTTTCTATTAAAGTGAATGATTAGATTAAATTTGTTTTGTTATTATGAAAGGAATATGTATTTATTTAATGGAATCATAATTAGATGGTCTTAGTAATTTGTTAGAATTTAAAGTTATGTTAATAGTGGTTAAGATATAATGATTATTCACCATATTATATAAATGGGTGATACCCAATTTTTATTTAAAAGGATTTTTAATAAGATTTTTAAAGGAATATTTTAAAGTTAAAAGTTATACTTAAGTTTGATTATGAATTTAAGTTATGGGTTTAGAATTAGTACTAAGACACTAATTGCTCAAGGTTTTATAAGCATTATGATTATTTCTTACTTAAGAATTGTTTTAAAGAATTCACAAAATAGGTATTAGGTAAGGATTTATTATTTAAAATATTAGAGACTTTTCTAATAATATATTTAATATTTTTCTAGTGTAATATATTTATGCTAGACCTTAAAAATGAATTTTATTTATTTTTAAGTATTATCTTTATTTTTATAAAATTCATCAAAGAATTAAGTGTCTCTAAATATTTGCTTTATGTTTTATTTGTAAAAATCTAAGTGAGTATTTTTATAAAATAATAGAGTTCTTTTGACACACAAAAATGATTTTTTATTTATTTTTAGGGTTTTTGTTTTATTTTATAAAATATCATTTAAGATTTAATGGTGTTAAAAATTATTTTACTTTAAATTTATTTTAAACACTTAAAATTATATTTTTATTAGGTAGATATTATTTTTGTGGTCATTTTGATATATCATATGTATTTTTAGGATTTTTCTATAATTTTCTATAGCTAAAAATGTTTGGAGGTTATTTTAGTAATTCATTTTTATTTTATTTTATTTCTACATCTAATCAACCTGGGCCGCTTGGTTGGATATGTAGGCTGGCCTGGCCCAACTGGACCATGCCAGACCTTCACCCCCGGCCCACCCCACACTCCACACGCACACGCACACGCACACACACACGCAGACCTCATCCTCTCCTTCCTCGCTCCCGTGCGATGTCCCCGCCGCCAGCCACTTCGGCCGCCGCTGGCCGCCTCCTTCGCAGCCACTCGTCGGCCAAGATCCGGCCTAACCGGTTGATCCAGGGCAACCACACCCCGACCCATCCTATATCTTCCTCATCTCACTCACGCTAACCCCTCTCTGCCATGCCCGATGCGCCGCCGTTGCTGCACTGCCGGTCGGCGTCCAACTCCGGCTCTGTTAAATTTCGATGAGGCCCTGGATCTCGCTCATTTTTCGATCCCTCTAGTCTCAACGTTGCTCTGCTTCTCCGTTCGGGCCCCCATAAAACCCTAGCTGTGCAGTTTCAGCAAGGTCACCGGCGCGGCTGCTCTAATCCTCACGCCCGGATGCTGCTTGTCCTCGGCTCCTTTGTGGCTCCGTTGGGTTTTTACCATCAGTCGCTTTCCTGGCCGTCTCGGCCATGGTCGGCCGCATCTCGCACCATCTGCTGGGGTTGCTTTCTCTATGGTGATGAGGTATTGCAGCAACGATTGCGACCTACTCTATTCTCTGATGTCGGAGGGACGACAATGAATGCAACCCCGGTAGGGAATTTCCTAGCTATTTTGGTTATTATGTTATTCCTGCATTTTCTCCTACCTTGATCCAGGTAATTCTTGTGTGACCGACCCTCGAGTCGATGATTTACCCTATTTGGATGATATGTGGTTAATTTTAGTATTCTCATTAAGCCTGGAGATGACTTAGGTTGATAGTAATTACTCGATCTAGTTGGTCTTATTGGTCCTGTAGCTGATGTAGTGCTGGTTATTGATGTTCCAATTTAGGCCTGGATTTAATTAAGTGGTTGATAAGGTTTTGGTATGGATGCTATGCATCAATAACTTGCAATGGATGATTCTGGAATGGTATTCTTACTGCAGTTTTACTCTGGTTAGTCAATTTGTGATGTTGTATGATTTGGCTATTAGTGGTATTGTAGTGATTTCCAGTGCACCATACTTTAGTGAGTAATATTATTTGTTGCTTTCATTTGGTGGTAAAATAGATATGATTGGCTTGCTGCAATAAATAGATGGCCACACATATTATGTTTGAATCTTTTTCTGTAAATATAAGTGTGTGAATATTATACTTGAACTGGTTGTATCTTCAATATTTGTTTCCTGGAATTTATTACGGTGTTTGGTTTAGTTAAGCTTGGTGATAATGATCATGTATAAATTGAGGTGTTGTAGTGTATGCTTTTAATAAGAATAGATACAACATACTTGATCTTGCTGTTTTGGGATGCTTCTTTATCTCCTGACTGTTGCTAATGAAATAATTACTAGCTCTGTACTGTCAACTATGACAGTTCCAAGATGTAGTGTTCTGGTTACTGTATTATGAATCTGTCTTGTGGGAATGTATAGGGTTAATTGATTATGCTCGGATTTATTTTAGTTTCCATTGCATTTGTGAGAAAATGATCTCATCGACTAGTATTGTGTATCCGGAGTAGTTAGATTTTGTTCATGCTATGGATATGGTAGTGGAATTTATTGGTTGTTGTTGCAATCATCAACTTAAGATCCTTGATATTATTCTAAATTAAATATTCTTCTTGTAAGAATCCTTCCTGAAGTTAAGTGGCTTGTTCCCAACTATCTGTTATATTCTTATGTTTGTGGATTCTAGGATGGTGTGGTTTGAGTAAGTGGCTCATATCTGATGTAGAACCCTACTGTGGTGATTCTACCCTGGAGTGTGCACAGTAATAGTTCTGAACAGATGATCTACTATTGAACATTATTGCTTGCCAAAATTCCTTTAAGGATGTCCCTGACCTATAGTTGTGTGGAGGCTGCACTTGATAGGGATCTGGTTCAGATGTTGTTGCATCTAGATATTCTGCTCACCTCTCCTTTTACTACTTCATCCACTTCAGCAGCCATAGCCTGGCCTTCTCCACCTTGTCCTTGCCATTGGATGGCTTCTTGCAGCAACCATGGTGTAATGATGTGGTGGTGATCTGGCTAATGTCTTGGTTTATGAGATATGGATGAGTTGGTGTGAATCTGATGGAAACTGATGATAAGATGGTTTCTTGATGTTCTGAGTGTTGTAACTAGTGTTTAGCAGAGTATCCTCACTCTGCTTCGACTGGTACTTATCCCCTGCTCTGATTGCTTCCTGTGTTGACAGCACCACATACCTGCATGTATGTGTGAGCTTCTTGCATTGTTCTGGATCATTGCAAGGCTAAAATATCTTAATTCCACTCTTCTACTTCTACTTCTTCATTGTTCTGGATCATTGCAAGGCTAAAATATCTTAATTCCACTCTTCTACTTCTACTTCTTTGGTGAAACTTGCCCCACAAATTACTGCCAATGAGGTTGTACTGAGGCAATTTATCTGATTAAGGACAGATACTATGATTTGGTGAAACTTGCCCCCTTTTTATAAGATTAGCTTAGTGATGTGCTGAACAGTGCATTACACTGTCAAACTGAGAGCACTACTTTAACCAAGTCCCCATTCTGTTTCTTCCTTGCCTTTTTGTTTTGTTTTGTTTTGTAGGGGGAAGAATAAGGAGAGTTGAAGAACAAAAGACATAGGACTAATTAGGAAGATAGTTTAGGTTTTCTTTTTTTTCTTTTACCATTTGATTCTTAAATATTGTAAATAATATTGTATTCTTTTATTAGTGTAATAAAGTTCATTTTTCTATTTGTTAGTTGAAACTTGTAAGGATTTGTATCTTATTTATTAAAATTTACTTATTTCCTCTTTCTTTTACAATTCCTTTGTAAAGACAATGTCATATTTATTTTGTTGTAATAAAGAGCTCTTTGATTCATTTCAGTAATGTAATTTCTTTTTCTGCTTGAATAATGTAAAGACATTGTATTATGGTATTTCTTTCGATAAATTTTATATTTGCTTATACCAGTTTGTATTATGATTATGAAATATCCTGCAATAGTTTATGATTTAAATTTAAATCCAAGTTATATTTGAATTGTATGATCTCATATTTGAAGTCTAGAATGCAAATTCTTTTCCCCAAGTTTATAAATTCAACAAAGGTCATGTCCAAATTCCTAACCCCCATCTAAGATGAACTAAATCCTATTTCTCCAATGGCGAGAGAAACACTTATCTCTTTGTTTTTTAAATTTTAATTCAAATAATTGTGAATATTGAATCTTATTCATAAATAAGAATTCACCTATTATCTTTTATTATAAATTTAATTTCCAATTTTTATTCTATTTAAAATTCTTTTAATATTCAAATCTATCAAGTAAATATCCAGATTTGAATTGTCTTCTCCTAAAATACAAAAGTACAATAGAGTTCATGTCGAAATCCATCGCACCTGTCCTGATGTTTCCATTAGAACAAGAGAGATCCCGATCCCTCTATAGCTTATTTATTTTTGCGCGAAAATTCCCCGGATTTTTTGATGCATGAATGCAATGCACACACCTGTGTTCAACTTATTTCTAAGCTCTAATGCTGGGATGTTACAGACTCCCCCCTTAAAATAAACTTCGTCCTCGAAGTTCGTAAACTCTCACGTTTCTGAATGAGGAATTGTCTTGTATTGGTGATGACATTTCTCAACTCCATGGTAACCTCAAATGGGAATAATTGTAGTATCCCATATCCAAATCCTTTTCTTGAATTCTCATTATACTTGACAATCTCCAACTAGTTGTATCCAATATTCCAAAGTTCCTTTTATTTTAGTCCCTTAGGAATATGTCCTTATTATATTTCCTTAAATTTGTGGTCTCTTCTTTAGTTCCTTATTCATATTAGGTATCCTAATCCAATTATTTTATTTGATCATAGAACTTCCTTGCTATACTATATAAGGTCCAGTGAGCCTTACTAAACCAGGGTTTTTAACTCTATTAAACAATAACTATGGTCAAAAGACTAACTTTTGATTTGTGAGAGTATGGTTCATACCGGTAGTCCCTTTGAAGATTGGATTTTGAACTCATTTAGTCCATAACCATTGAAATTTCTTGTTCCTCTATACATGTCTAATTTGATGTGATTATTACCTCTTCAGAATCACTTAAGAATTGTTTCTTTTAGAATTAGTAGGTTAGGACTATTCTATTTTATTACCTTTAAGCTTTTACCTTATCATGCCTTAGATAATCTTTATGATTATCCTAAGTATTTTTCTACTTCCACTTATTAGTTACCTTAAGGTTTGAGTACTACTACCTTGAAATAAACTTCTATTTTTATTCCAGACATACTTCAGAGAGTACTTTTCTGATGATTTTCTTTTGACCTTATAAAAATAAGGCCTTCTGTTGTTGTGGTTTAGTCCTTCTACTCCAACCTTGATTCGGAAAGTCAGATAATGATACTTTTATTTCTAATTTTTTACTCTCCCCCTTAGTGTTTACTAATAATTTTCAAATTTTCTATATAGTATTGATTAGCTTTATAATTTAGAATATTGGTCTCTATCCCGCTTATACTATACTTAGTTAGGGTCTTATGAAAGATTGTACGGTGTATCCACACAATTGTGGATCTCCGAAGTGAATCTTTCAGCATTATTTCTCTTACTTAATATTTGGACACTTTCGCTTTGATAGGTCTGACTTCGTGAAGCGCCTTGAAAGACGATTGGTTTAATGTTTATACTCCTTTAGATCCTACTTAGTTTAGGCCAGGTTTTATGCTCTTTATGCAACTTTTAAGATGATTTGGTTAACTATGTCAACCAACACCGGCTGCGGACAAGATACCAACTGTGGATCAAATACCAGCTGCGGATATTTACCAGTTGCGAACCATCCTAGAGTATATGTATTACCCTATGGTTTCCGATATACCTCTGACATTCTCTCTGAATTGTCAGAGCTTGAATACCATTCTAGTTTCAAAGCTACTTCTTTGTATTTATTCATGATACTTCCATGAACTTGCTTAGTTACTCCATTGACTTCTTAGCAAAATTGCCTATTTTGATTGAACTTTAAGTTCATCACTTTTTGTTGCTGACTAATAATGATCTAAGCTTGATCCTGTAGGGTTCGCAGCATAGAAAACAAAAAAATTCCTACGATGTGAACTATATACCAAGATCTATCTACTAGATACAAACAACGGGCGGATGTATATCCGTAGAGAACATACCCTTGAAGACCGACAAAGCTTAACGAGTTCAACTCGTGGTTGATGTAGACGATCTCTTGCCGATCTCAAGATCGAGAGGAAGTCCTAGCGCCGCAAATCAGCAGCGCATCCATGCTCGCACACACGTTCGAGGCACCGAGCAACCTCCGCCTCCTCGCTCCAGCGATGCAGCGGAAGCACAACTCTTTCTTGCCGAATAGCCACCGGGAACATGTATCTCGCTAGTCCGAGACCATGGGGGATAAATTCTAGAGGGGGAGAGAGATCCTTCACGAGGAGGTGTGAGAGACAAGTGAGGAGGGGGGCTCCTTTTATAGGAGGAGGAGGGAACCCCAAGGGGGTGGCTGGCACATGGGGGCTTCCCCCTTGCCCTCCCCTCTTCATGTTGGTGGACACTCCACTCACAAATCTCCTTTAAATTCCCTCCACTCAAAAGTCCACTCAAATTCCCATCAAATTTCCACCAAATTTAATGCAAACTCTCATTAAATAAAACTCTTTTATTTTATTCAGAATTTTGTCAATTACTTTAATGACAAACATTCACAAATAACCCCTTGCTAGAATTCTATTTCACATGCATAACCACTTTATGCAATTTCACCCGAAAACCTGTTTCGGTATCTAGTGAAATAAATTCCTGCGCTTGTTCATTCTTTCGGCATGAAACATTTGCTCCAATTGGATGTCAGTGTCTCTTAAGTGTGTCACCCTACGGTTCGTGAATAATGCGGACATGATCGAGACCCCTCTCGGATCAATAATCAGAAGCGGGATCTGGAGACCCATACTGACTCCCACACATTCAACGATGACTTTCTTGTGATCGTCGGAACCTTTTACGCTAGTATCTTAATCCCTTTGTTTCATGATATATTACATGTCCGAGATTCGATCATCGGTATCTCCATACCTAGTTTGATCTCGTTACCGACATGCACTCTTTTCTCGTTCCTGTGATATAACATTCTAGTGATCAAATCACTTGCTTGCAAGCTAATCAATGTGATATCACCGAGAGGGCCCATAGTATATCTATCCATCATCAGGATGAGCAAATTCCACTCTCGATCCATGAGCCTCAACATAACACTTTATTAGTTCTGAATCCATCTTTATAATCACCCTGTTACGGTGTGACGTTTGATATTATCAAGAAACTCTTCCGTTGTTAGTAATTGACATGATCTCATGGTCTAAGGATTAGGATCACTTCGTAAGTTGTTATAGCAATATAAACTCAATGACTTTGATCGTAATGCTATACTTCGGATGAATGTTCATCACACCATTACACTAATGTTGTGATCCCGTTATTAACAACATCCAATGTCCATGATCAGGAAACCTTGATCATCTTGTTAATCAACGAGCTAGTTTATGAGAGAGGCATAACTAGGAACTTTCTGTTTGTTTATTAAACACACATGTATTAACGTTTTCGTATTAATACAATTATAGCATGCAAAATAAACATCTATCATATACTTGGAATACACATAATAAACACTTTATTATTGCCTCTCAGGGCATATTCCCTTCAATCTCCCACTTGCACTAGAGACAATAATCTAGTTACATAGTGATAAATCTAACACCCATTGAGTTCTGGTGTTGATCATGTTTTTCTCTAGGGAGAGTTTTAGTCAACGGATCTGCTACATTGAGATCTGTATGTACTTTACAAATCTTTATATCTCCATCCTTGACATGCTCGCGGATGGAGTGAAACCGGCGCTTAATATGCTTGGAATGCTTGTGAGACCTTGGCTCTTTGGCATTGGCAATGGCACCATTGTTGTCACAATAGATCACCATTGGGTCCAACGCGTTTGCCACCACTCCTAGTTCGGATATGAACTCCTTCATCCAAACTGCTTCCTGAGCCGCTTCCGAAGCAGCAACATATTCGGCCTCCGTTGTTGATCCCGCTACCACAGGTTGTTTGGAGCTCCTCCAACTAACCGCTCCGCCATTCATGAGAAATACGTATCCGGATTGAGACTTAGAGTCATCCGGATCAGTGTCAAAGCTAGCGTCGACATAACACTTAGCGACGAGCTCTTCTTCACCTCCGTATACAAGAAACATATCCTTAGTTCTTCGTAAGTACTTAAGGATATTCTTGACCGCTATACAGTGTTCCGAACCTAGATCCGATTGGTACCTACTAGTCAAACTAATAGCATGTGCCACATCCGGTCTTGTACATAGCATGGCGTACATTATAGAGCCTATGGCTGAAGCATAGGGGACTTTGTCCATTATCTCTCTTTCTTCCGCCGAAGCCGGACTTTGAGTCTTACTCAATGTCTTGCCTTGCAACATAGGTAAGAACCCCTTCTTACTTCCGTCCATTTTAAACTTCTTTAAAATCTTATCAAGGTATGTACTTTGCGATAGCCCTATTAGGCGCCTAGATCTATCTCTATAGATCTTTATGCCTAATATGTATGACGCTTCACTTAGGTCCTTCATTGAAAATTTGCTGTTTAGATAACTTTTAACACTGTTTAAAAGATCTATATCATTTCCGATCAATAATATGTCATCCACATATAATATCAGAAATGCCACATTGCTCCCACTCACTTTCTTGTAAATACTAGCTTCTCCATAAGTTTGGACAAATCCAAACTCTTTGATCACCTCATCAAAGCGGAGATTCCAACTTCGTGATGCTTGCTTCAATCCATAGATGGATCGCTGAAGCTTGCACACCTTGTTAGCATCCTTAGGATCGACAAAACCCTTTGGTTGTATCATATACAACTCTTCTTCAATATTACCATTGAGAAACGCGGTTTTGACATCCATCTGCCATATCTCATAATCGAAATATGCAGCAATTGCTAACATAATCCTAACTGACTTTAGCATCGCTACGAGAGAGAAAGTCTCATCGTAGTCAACTCCTTGAATTTGTCGAAACCCCTTTGCGACAAGTCGAGCTTTATAGACGGTCACATTACCATCAGCATCAGTTTTCCTTTTGAAAATCCATTTGTTCTCCACGGCCTTTCAGTCGTGAGGTAATTCCACCAAGTTCCAAACTTGATTTTCATACATGGATTCCATCTCAGATTTCATGGCTTCTAACCATTTGTTGGAATCCGGGCTCATCATCGCTTCTTCATACGTCGCAAGGTCATCATTTTCATCAACCATGAAATTCATGACAGGATTTCCGTACAGCTCGGGAGCTGCACGCGTCCTGTTTGACCTGCGAGGTTCGGTAGTACTCTCTTTCGGAGTTTCATGATCATTATCATTAGTTCCCTCTTCAACAGGTGGAGCCAACTCCGGAACAACTTCCGGCGCTACGCTACTCGCCATACTTTGAAGAGAAGGTTCCACAACCTCTTCGAGTTCTACCTTCCGACTACTCACACCTTTCGCGAGAAACTCTTTCTCTAGAAAGGATCCATTCTTAGCAACAAAAACCTTGCCCTCGGATCTGTGATAGAAGGAATACCCAATAGTTTCTTTAGGGTATCCTATGAAGACGCATTTTTCCGCTTTGGGTTCGAGTTTATCCGGTTGAAGTTTCTTCACATAAACATCGCATCCCCAAACTTTAAGAAATGACAGCTTAGGTTTGTTTCCAAACCACAATTCATACGGTGTCTTTTCAACGGATTTAGATGGTGCCCGATTTAAAGTGAATGCAGCAGTTTCTAGTGCATAACCCCAAAATGACAACGGCAAGTCCGTCAGAGACATCATAGATCGAACCATATCTAATAAAGTACGATTACGACGTTCCGACACACCATTTCGCCGTGGTGTTCCGGCAGGTGTGAGTTGTGAAACAATTCCACACTCTTTCATGTGAGTGCTAAACTCGTAACTTAGATACTCACCTCCACGGTCGGACCGTAGAAATTTGATCTTTCTATTACGATGATTTTCCACTTCATTCTGAAATTCCTTGAACTTTTCAAAGGTTTCAGACTTGTGTTTCATCAAGTAGATATAACCGTATCTACTCAAATCATCCGTGAAAGTAACAAAATAACGATATCCACCTCGCGCCGACACACTCATTGGACCACATACATCAGAATGTATGATTTCCAATAAATCTGTCGCCCGTTCCATTGAACCGGAAAACGGCGTTCTAGTCATCTTTCCCATAAGGCATGGCTCACATGTATCAAATGATTCATAATCAAGTGATTCCAAAAGTCCATCCGAATGGAGCTTCTTCATGCGTTTAACGCCAATATGACCTAGACGGCAGTGCCACATATATGCGGATATATCATCATTAAGTTTAATCCTTTTAGCATCAACATTATGAATATGTGTAACATTATCATCGAGATCTAATAGAAATAAACCATTCATCATCGGTGCATGACCATAAAAGATTTCATTCATATAAATGGAATAACCATTGTTCTCGGATTTAAATGAATAACCACTTCGCATCAAACACGATCCAGATACAATGTTCATGCTCAGTGCAGGCACCACATAAAATTTATTCAAGTTTATAACTAATCCCGACGGTAAGTGGAGAGGCAGCGTTCTGACGGCGATCACATCAACGCTTGATCCATTGCCGACACGCATCTTGACCTCACCCCTTGCTAGCGGTCGCTTGTTCCGTAGCCCCTGATTCGAGTTACAAATATTAGCAGAACCGGTATCAAATACCCAGGTGCTACTGCGAGCACTAGTCAAGTACACATCAATAACATGTATATCATATATACCTTTGTTTGCCTTGCCGGCCTTCTTGTCTGCCAGATACTTGGGGCAGTTGCGCTTCCAGTGGCCAGTCCCCTTACAATAGTAGCACTCGGAATCAGACTTAGGTCCAACTCGGGGTTTCTTTTCAGGCGCGGCAACCGGCTTGCCGCCCTTACTTCCCTTCCGTTTTCCCTTCTTGTCTTTCTTGAAACCAGTGTTCCTATTGATCATCAAAACTTGATGTTCCTTTTTGATCTCCACTTCTGCAGTTTTAAGCATTGACAGAAGCTCGGGGAGAGACTTCTTCATGCCTTGCAGATTATAGTTCATCACGAAGCTCTTATAGCTAGGTGGCAGAGACTGCAGAACACGATGGATGCCTAAGTCAATGGGAATCGATATTCCCAAGGACACAAGCTTATCGGCATAACCCGACATCTTGAGTACATGCTCACTAACGGAGCTGTGCTCTTCCATCATGCAGCTAAAGAACTTTTCTGAAGCGTTGTAGCTCTCTACAGCAGCATGTGTGTCGAAAATCATTTTCAACTCACCCATTGTATCAAATGCATTGTCGTTTTCGAAACGCTTTCGAAGTTCCGGCTCTAGCCCATACAATATGCCGCAATGAACTAAGTTGTGGTCCTCCTGACGAGTCTGATAGACATTCTTCTCCTCGTCAGGGGCATCATCTAAAGGTGGGGGGCCTAACGGCGCTTCTAGCACATATTGCTTTTGTGCAGCAGAGAGGAGAATCCTCAAATTCATGGCCCATTCCGTAAAGTTGCTACCGTTCGTTGCTAGTTTCTCTTTCTCCATGAACACATTGAAATTAAAAGCAGGTGGTGCCATCTACAATAGAATTTGTTAAGTTTAGACTAAGTGTATGATAGATTGAGTTCAACTAATCTATATTACGAATGAACTCCCACTCAAAAACGACATCTCTCGTGCCTTTTTGGTGATTACATGAACCAAATCCACTACACCAAGTCCGATCATCACGTGAGTCGGTATAGCATCAAAGGCGAGCATCAAATGGGCATCATATCAACTATATGAATCATGCTTAACCTTTCGGTCCGTGTTCCGAGGCCATGTCTGTACATGCTAGGCTCGCCAAGTTAGAACCTTAGTATTCGTGTGTGTAACTGTTTTACACCCGAAATATGGTCGTGGATCCAAGAACACCCGATCATCACGTGATGTCTTGGAGCGACGAAAACATAATCGGTGCGTACTAAAGGAAGAACACATTCTTATCTTGATATTTAAATGAGGGATCATCTTATTATGCTAACAAAGCGCTAAACAAGCAATATAAGATGCAATCAAACATCATATGTTTATTAGTGAAATTATATGGTTCCCGCAGATGATCTCTATCATGTGCATCATGGTATGATCACTATCATACCTATATGTGTAAATCCAAGGTCTATGGATTTTACACGCTATGTGTGTTGTAAGAGTATCATCTCATACTTCTACTTACAACACTACCATATCATAACACTAGCCCAGCAACAATCTAAACTAGACGCCTCTAATTTATCCATTGCAAGTTTTACGTGGCTTAGGGCTTTCGAGATAGAACCGTTCTTACCTACGAACATGAACCACAACGAGGATAATCAAATTATTGACAACTCGCTTGCAAAATAGATATTGACTATAGTAGGAGAGACAGACACCCGCTAGCCACTTATGCAAACTACTTGCATGTCAAGCGTGGAACAGGTCTCATGTGTGAGGACATGTAAAGTTTGTCCGGGCCGCTTCATCCCACTATGCCACCAATATCCAAAATTACAACAAAGGAGCAACAACATGATCATCATCGCCCACATACTCATATGTGTACTACCCGTGTAAAGTATCTACGCATAGATCCGGCTCTGATACCACTGTAGGGTTCGCAGCATAGAAAACAAAAAATTTCCTACGATGTGAACTATATACCAAGATCTATCTACTAGATACAAACAACGGGCGGATGTATATCCGTAGATAACATACCCTTGAAGACCGACAAAGCTTAACGAGTTCAACTCGTGGTTGATGTAGACGATCTCTTGCCGATCTCAAGATCGAGAGGAAGTCCTAGCGCCGCAAATCAGCAACGCATCCGTGCTCGCACACACGTTCGAGGCACCGAGCAACCTCCGCCTCCTCGCTCCAGCGATGCAGCGGAAGCACAACTCTTTCTTGCCGAATAGCCACCGGGAACATGTACCTCGCTAGTCCGAGACCATGGGGGATACATTCTAGAGGGGGAGAGAGATCCTTCACGAGGAGGTGTGAGAGACAAGTGAGGAGGGGGCTCCTTTTATAGGAGGAGGGGGGAACCCCAAGGGGGTGGCCGGCGCATGGGGGCTGCCCCCTTGCCCTCCCCTCTTCATGTGGGTGGACACTCCACTCACAAATCTCCTTTAAATTCCCTCCACTCAAAAGTCCACTCAAATTCCCATTAAATTTCCACCAAATTTAATGCAAACTCTCATTAAATAAAACTCTTTTATTTTATTCAGAATTTTGTCAATTACTTTAATGACAAACATTCACAAATAACCCCTTGATAGAATTCTATTTCACATGCATAACCACTTTATGCAATTTCACCCGAAAACCTGTTTCGGTATCTAGTGAAATAAATTCCTGCGCTTGTTCATTCTTTCGGCATGAAACATTTGCTCCAATTGGATGTCGGTGTCTCTTAAGTGTGCCACCCTACGGTTCGTGAATAATGCGGACATGATCGAGACCCCTCTCGGATCAATAATCAGAAGCGGGATCTGGAGACCCATACTGACTCCCATACATTCAACGATGACTTTCTTGTGATCGTCGGAACCTTTTACGCTAGTATCTTAATCCCTTTGTTTCACGATATATTACATGTCCGAGATTCGATCATCGGTATCTCCATACCTAGTTTGATCTCGTTACCGACATGCACTCTTTTCTCGTTCCTGTGATATAACATTCTAGTGATCAAATCACTTGCTTGCAAGCTAATCAATGTGATATCATCGAGAGGGCCCAGAGTATATCTATCCGTCATCGGGATGAACAAATTCCACTCTCGATCCATGAGCCTCAACATAACACTTTATTAGTTTTGAATCCATCTTTATAATCACCCTGTTACGGTGTGACGTTTGATGTTATCAAGACACTCTTCCGGTGTTAGTGATTGACATGATCTCATGGTCTAAGGATTAGGATCACTTCGTAAGTTGTTATAGCAATATAAACTCAATGACTTTGATCGTAATGCTATACTTCGGATGAATGTTAATCACACCATTACACTAATGTTGTGATCCCGTTATTAACAACATCCAATGTCCATGATCAGGAAACCTTGATCATCTTGTTAATCAACGAGCTAGTTTATGAGAGAGGCATAACTAGGAACTTTCTGTTTGTTTATTAAACACACATGTATTAACGTTTCCGTATTAATACAATTATAGCATGCAAAATAGACATCTATCATATACTTGGAATACACATAATAAACACTTTATTATTGCCTCTCAGGGCATATTCCCTTCAGATCCATCCTCCAAATTGAGTTGATAATCCTTACACTTGGCTTCATTCTTCATGTAAGTCTTCATTTTGGTCTTTGAAATTCGTCACTCCCTTACACGAATTCCCTTACTCTATCTAGGTCTATAACATCAAGTAGTGACTGGATGTTGCAGTATGCATTTGCACACCAAGTCAAACTTTATGCACAGATCTAGTCAATCAAGAAGATCCAAGAAAAACAAATAAATCCAAATGTGGTACATATAACACACAATTCTCTAAGCCCGGAATATAGTAGTTGAGTATAATATCTCTAGAATTCAGGCTTAGTTGTGTAGTATATGACACCTCCTCATATAGGTTTACATTGTGATACTTGGCACATAGAGTCAAACTATTCTTTATCTCAATATTTACCCAAATTTCTCAATTGCGAATAGGATAATCTTAAGCAAAGTGGTCTCCATTTGGTTTCAACTAACCTTTGGTCTTATTTTTAGAAAGATTAACTATAACCAACCTTTCCTTATTAGTAAACTAACCTCACATGATCACTCAAATGACTAATTAGTTTCTATTTTCTAACTTAAACCAAAGATTATTAGAATTTTCTAGCACTTATGTATTCTATCATAGTTCCACCATATTATTTTCTTACTTCTACCTCAAGACAGTTTACTAATCACTTGTCATTTTTATACTCTTATCATGGTTTCGGATCTAATCTCACCATGATCTGGTTATGTCTACCTATACATCATGATTTAAGAGCTACTCATCTCATGATGACTTTACCTTTTACTGTATTGTCATTCAGTCTTGACCTAATTTCACTTCATCACGTAGAAGTTCTCAAGTGAATCCCACATGATTACTACTCAATACATCAACATTTATCCTAATGATATTCATCATGTTGTCTTTGGTTATCATCTAACACTAAGAGTTTATTATGTTACTTGAATTCTAAGGTTAGGCTACACCATTAGGACAACTTCCATATGGTGTCTTACACTTTCCTACAGTATCTTGGTGGTTTGTGTCTCCCTGGGAAGACACAAAATAGCACCTTACTGAGAAAACATAAAATAATTACTCCTAAGAAAGACTGACTTAAGCATGTGACTGCATTAATGCAATGCACACACCTGTGTTCAACTTATTTCTAAGCTCTAATGCTGGGAGTACAAGACTAGTAATAGACGGTGTAGGACTCTGTAACCTGTCCGGCTAGGACTTTTCCCTGTAACCCTAGGACCTGGGTTATCCGGATAGGAGACATGCTATGAGGATACCCATATAACATATCCCCAACAGTTATCCATTGCTTGCAACTTAATACTAGAGGGGGTTTGGATGATAACCTGAAGGTGGATTACTAGTCATAGATGCAGTTGGATGGTGGTCTATGTATATTGTTGTAATGCCCAATCAAATATCATAGGATCATGAATGTCTAGTATTTGCATTGTTATGCCTTGCTCAGTCCTGTCAATTGCCCTGTTGTAATTTGTTTACCCAGCATGTTATGTTATTTATCTTAAGGAGAACACCTCTAGTGAACTGTGGACCACGGTAAAATCTTTACCATTGTTACATCATCAATGTTACTGTTTACTTTCTGCAAGCAACCGTTACCTTCCACACCATACGTTTAATCCTTTGTATTCAGCAAACTAGTGTGATTGACAACCTCATTGTAAGTTGGGGCAAAGTCTTGAGTTTGTGTTGTGTAGGATTCCAATTTGTTAGCAACACCTTGGAGTTGTTTCCTTGATCCTACTGGTTCGATAACCTTGGTTTCATAACTAAGGGAAAATTACTGCTGTGCTCATGATACCTTCCTCTTGGGGTCTCCCAACGAAGCTCTACTATTGTGCCACGTTAAGGATTTTTCTGGCGCTGTTGACGGGGAGTTAAGGACATATTCACAAGGGGAGTCCTTCACAACCATTCTATTTACTTTGTTTTTGTTTTTCTTAGTTTTTCTTGCTTCTTATTATCAAAAATTACAAAAAAAATTAGTTTTGTTTGGTTTGCCTTTTCTTTTCAAAAACACAAAAAATTAGTTCTTCCTATAGTTTTCACCTTGCTCTAGCTCACCATGTTGATCCCTAAGTTCACCCTGAAAGACCTTTCAATAGGTAGTGGCTCTATAATTGGGAAAGAAAATATTGAAGAATTCTTTAATCATTTAGCAAACATGAGGATATTGAGGATAGATCCTTAGCAGAACTTGCTCCTAATTATGAAATTGCTGCAGCTTCTTTAGTTCACATGTTGGAAGCTAGGTTTGTTAACCTTAACCCCATGATGCAAATAATGTTTCTTAAACTTAAAGAAGTGGAGGATACTAAAAAGAGAGATTTTATTCTAGAAACTTTGCTAAAGGAGTTCATTGATGTTGCTAAAAAGCCAAAAAGGTCTTTGATCATTTTAATATGCTAGGCTCATGTGTAGATGTTATGGGTACATTAGAAATGGTGTATAAAACCAAACCCAATGGAGAGGAAATTAAAATACCCATACCTTTTGAACTTGTAGGAATGCATGAAGCCTTAGAAAAGAATTTTGATTGCATTGTTCCTGAAAATCCATTTGATGAAAGTAGTGAACCCAAGAGAGTTGAGAAAGGATCCTCTAGAACACATTTGGATGGGATACTTTCCTGGTTGAAGAAATTTCGAGTATTGATCTTAATGCTTCTTCATTTGAAAATACTTGATTCTTGCTTCTTGTGCCTAACATAAAGGCGTTAAAGAAAAGTACTTCTTGGAAGATAACCCAATAGTTTTATTGAGTCTTGGAAGTTATTACTTCTATAATAACCTCTCCTTATCATTTTTGTTTGATTTTTGTGCCAAGAATAACCTCTAATAAGAGGTAAGTAAGATTTGGGGAAGTTGCTGTCCCGAAACAGATTTTTGTGCTTCACTGTAAAAATTCGAGAACAATATCTGTATGTCGGATTGAGCTGTAATTTTATAAATAAATCCCAGGTTGTTAGATAACTTTCTTTAGTTCAAGACTTTTTGATTTGAGCAAGGTCTTCGAAAAAATCGGTTTTTACCTGCTGGTCTGTTTTGACAGATTTCTGCCATTATTTGCATTTGTCTCCTATCGATTTTTTTTAGTTCTATTTGGTAAATTGAGATTTTTAAAGGGAATTGCTACATTAGCTTGTGTTTTTAATGAAAGTTTTGATTTTTTAAACTAAACCCAAAGGTCTATTACTTTTGAATGCACTAATGTTGCTAATGAAGATTGTGTGAAGTTTTGTATGAGGGAAAATTTCAGGTGTAGGGAAAGAACGATGTAATGAGATGAAGAATGGACAAAAGCTCAAGCTTGGGGATGCCACACCATGTCACCCGAATAAATATTAAAGAGGTACAAGCATCAAAGCTTGGGGATGCCCAAGGCATGCCCTTCTTCATCGATAAAAATCTTAGGTCCCTTTCTAGACACTTCGTTTTTATTGTTTCATGCACAGTTGTGTTGTTCTTGGAGCGTCTTAGTTTTCATTTTTTTTTGCTTAGTTTGCTTGAATAAAGTAGTTGGACCCCCGCTTTCGCTGTGTTGTTTCAAATAAGTTGATTAGTGTTGAAAAAGGAGTAGAGAGTTTCATGCTTATAGTGGTACAAGAGAGAGCTTGTTTTGACTGTGGCCTACACTCTATCATGTCATGCTAGATGTTTTTTTGACTTTATGCTTAGTGATTATTTTTGTAGCATGACTTGTTCCAAACAATTGGGATTGCTTAATGTGCTTGAAAGAATCATGCGTTGTTTTAGCATACAAAAGCATAGTATTGTGGTATTCTCCTTTGATGCTTTGTTTGGGTTAACTTGGTACATGCTCACACCATGTTATGACTATGAACCAGTCACCTTAGCCTCTGTGATCATTTAGTTTTTGACTTGTGATACCATTTGATGCTTTGATCAGTAATGTTTTGTCGCTCTTCATGATTATGGCCATTATTGATCTCTTAATTGGTCGCTCACAGTCTTTTGCTAGCCTCCACTTGTATTGAGTAAGCTCTACTCATCCATCCAACTCCCAAGAAACCAAGTTATTCCAAAGTGGCCACTGTAAATTCCTATGCATGGTGCTTTACACCATTCCAAGTATATTCTTGTTTTACCTATCTTCCAAATTAAACTTGTTATGCGAAAATTAGTGATTAAAGCTCTCACGAACTTGATGGCACACTTTATTTTTCTTGCCCCTAATAAACTTGAACCATTGTGTCATCTATGTTGTATATGCTTGCACTCATAAGTTGGGAATTAGCAGAACCATGCTATCACAGGGAACGCTTTCAACACCTGTAAATATCTACCCAGTTGATATCATGCTCTTTTGTTTATGAATGTCGGTGGTGTGAAATAAAAGGGGAGCTTGTAAGCCCATGGAGTTATGTATATGTGTTAGAGAAATTCCTGGGCCGCTAGCCTAATCCATGCCTAATCATGGTGGAAACTTGCAGCATCACCATAGTGAGCAATCTATGAATCATTCTTCTTATAAAAAAGAGAGAGAGAGATAGAAAAGAGAAAACAAAAAGAGGAAAGAAGAGAAAAAAACACCATTTTCCCATGGTAAATAAGAAGATTATTGAGATGCTCATTGTCTGTTGCCGTGTCATTTTGATATAAGATAGCTCCTGTGTCATGGGGCAAGTGGTACCCCGTTGGCAGTTCTCTATGATACACATATACTTATATGACAAGAACTTACCGGTAAGTAAAGTTGAGTAGCATGAGGAACGACCCTCGTACTAAAGGGACATGAGATTGCCAACTTATAGTTTGTCAAGCACATACTCCATATTTTGTTCACTTTAACCTTAATCACTTCAAGATTCTTATGATAGGGGCAATGAGTGATGAAAGCTAACAAGTACCATAATTTTTGGAAGCTCTTTATGAAACTTGAAATCCATGCTTTCCTTTGAAGGGCCTTTATTCCACTTTTATATTGAATCTCCACCTTCTATCCTTAGGCACCAATTAAGAGAGCATAGTTTTCATTCTTAGTTCTATGTGCATTGTCCCAAAACTTATTGATTGATTCATAATGTTGATATTGCTTGTTCTTGAACTATTTGTATCTAGTCACCCTTATGAACTTTGAAGGTGTCATATGCATTTATGTTTTGCTACTCCATGAGGGACAATCTAAATGCCACTATGCTATGTTTTCTATATGTGAAGCAAACAAACGTCTCTTAATGCATTGTTATTCATGATCTTTTCTTGTATCTTTTCATGTTGCAGCATAGTTACTATGTCCTATTGTTAGAACTTCATCTTTCTTGCTCATGTTTAGAGTACTTTGATCCCAGCTTTCAATGCTTGAGGATCCCTGCCCCGCGCCTGGCTAGGGTTTTCCCCCTCTGGCCGCCTCCTCGGCCTCCCCCTTTGCTTATAAGAAGCCCCCGATACAGAAACCCTAAGCACCTGATCAAATCTCCAAGAAACCGTTTGTAGCCGCTGCCACCATCGTCCCTAGATCGGGGGGATCTGAAGTTCTTCTTGGCACCCTGCCGGAGGGGAGATCGTCCCAGAGGCCTTCTCTTTGGTATGATGCGTGAGTAGTTCCACCTTGTATTATGGGTCCATGTAGTAGCTAGATGGTTGTATCTCCTCCTTTATGCTTTCATGTATAGATCTTGTGAGCTCCGTTCATGATCAAGATCTAATCTATTTGTAATCATGCATGTTGTGTTTGCGGGGATCCGATGGATATTGAGATTATTATATTGGTTTGATTAATGGTTTTGTCTTTATGATTCTATCATGTCTGTGTTGTTTGTGATCTTGCATGCTCTCCGTTGTTAGTAGCTATCTTGGCCAAGTAGTTGCTAGTGACTCCAAGAGAGGGTATTTATGCTCGATAGTGGGTTCAAGCCTCTAGTTTCCACGGGAAGTGACAGAAATCTCTTCGGTTGTAGATGTGTTGTTTCCACTAGGGAGAAAACAACGGTCTCTTGTTCATGGAACATGTGGACTGTTTACCTTACACACTTTGCTTAAAGCAGTTGGTTGTTGCTTGCAACTTAATACTGGAGGGGGTTTGGATGATAACCTGAAGGTGGACTTCTAGTCATAGATGCAGTTGGATGGCGGTCTATGTATCTGGTTGTATTGTCTAATCGAATCTCATAGGATCTTTCTGACTAGTAATTGCATTTTTATGCCTTGCTCAGTTCCTGTCAATTACCCTGCTGTAATTTGTTTACCCTAATGCCATGTTGTTTATCTAAGGAGAGCACCTATAGTGAACTATGGACCCCGATCCAATCTTTACCATTGATACATCTTCCACTGTTACTTTTTTACTTGCTGCAAACCATTACCTTCCACACCATACGTTTAATCCTTTGTTACAGCAAACCGGTGAGCTTGACAACCTCACTGATTCATTGGGGCAAAGTCTTGAGTTTGTGTTGTGCAGGTCTCCGCGTTGCTTGCAACACCTGTGTGACGTTTCCTTCCTCCTTCTGGTTCAATAACCTCGGTATCTACTGAGGGAAGACTTGTTGTTGTGCTCATCACACCTTGCTCTTGGGGTTTCTAACGAAGTGCTAATCAGTACCATCAGTTACACCACCACCACATACACATGCTACACACACTTCTACTACTACTGAATCTGAAATTGCTTCTGATACCCATGATGTTACTTCTACTATGGTTCATTCAAGTGGTTCATTAGGTCCTTTCCTAGATGCTACTATTGCTAGAACTATTTTGGGAAACACTGAAACTCCTAGTGAAGACACTATTACACATGTTAGCTCTCCTGAGTGTAGAGAGACATAATGATATTAATGATGGTTACATTGAAATAACTGATGAATTTATTGAAGAGTGTCAAAACACACACGGTGCTAGTGCTATTAGGATTCTCCTTGAGATACGAACTATTATACCTAAACTGTCTCCTGATGCTAAGTTTGCTACTTCTCTCATAGACATTAAAGACAAATATTATGATTTCTCTCTTGATTTATCCTATATAAACATTGTTGAGAAAGAACCTTTTTGTGGGAATGAGAATGAAAAGGCTGTGGCTCATATGAATGAGCTTTCCACTATGAGTGCCTTATTTTCTGATGATGTTAAGATGCGCAAGTACTTTGTTACAAAAATCTTCCCCTTTTCACTAAAAGGAGAAGCTAAAGCTTGGTTTAATAGATTACCTCCTAGATCCATCGATAGCCCTGTTTGCTTGATTGCTACCTTCTTTCAGAAATATTTTCCTCCTAGTGCTAGACATGCTGCTTTGCAGAAACTTTTTGATTTTAAACAGGGAGAAGAAGAGAAATTGTCTGCGTCATGGACAAGGTTCTGTGCCTTGATTCATGCACATCCTAGATGTCCATTTCCTAAAAATGAGCTTCTTGATATTTATTATAATGGACTAAATGATGAATCTAGGACATACCTGGACAGTTTTGCTGATTGTGTTTTCAAAAAAAGAACTGCAGAAGCTGAATAATTAATGGCTAAAATAAGCAAGAATTATGATCATTGGACTTCAACTAAGCCAATTACACATGAGCCTACTACACCTGAACCAATTGTGCTTGAACCAACTCCAACACCAACACCAAACAAGAGGGGAATGATTGAATTAAATGATGAAGTGATGAAAAAAGCTAAGAAATGTCTTAAGGAGAAGGGTGTTAGATCCAAAAATGTGAAGAATTTACCTCCTATAGAAGAATTATGTAAGACAATTCCCCACTCATTCACTATTGAGGTACACTCTCTCCAACACTTTGATGAAGGTGATATTCCCTATGGTAAACCTCCTGATCAATGCTTAGAGGACCTTGACATTTTTATTGTTAAACAAGGTAATTTTAATAAACAAGTTCAGAATCATTTATTGGAAAACTCTAGATCTATTAATGAGTTGAAAGATATTGTGGAAAGAACTGCTAATGATGTTAAAATGCTTGTTAAACACTTCCAAATGGTTCAAACCCAAATTGATCAACTTGATAAGGTACAAAAAAATATGCTAGTTAATTCTTCTGGAGATAAACATGCTTTTGGAATTTGAACTAGGAGTGGTGCAGCCACTCAAGATCCTTTATATCCTGATGGACATCCTAAAAGAATTGAGCAGGATTCTCAACAAGCTGAAAATAGTGGTAGTCCTCATAAGAGAAAGAAAAAGAAACATAAAACAATTGAGGAACCTCCTGAACCTGTTGTAGATCCTAATAGTATATATATCTCTGATGCTAAAACTGAAAGTGGTAATGATAAAAATGATTCTCTCGATAAGAAAGAAATTGAAGAAGAACCCAAGAAGCACACTAAGAACACTAGGTACACTAAGGAAGATTTTATTGCTAATAAACATGGTAGTGAAAGAGAACCTTGGATGCAGAAACCTATGCCTTTACCCAATAAGAAACACAAGTTAAAGGAGGAAGAACACTATAACAAGTTTTGTGAGTGTATGAAACCTTTATTTTTGCAAATTCCTTTGACTGATGCTATTTAGTTGCCTCCTTATTCAAAGTATATGAAGGATATTGTCTCTAATAAAAGGAAGATCCCTAATGAGGAAATTTCTACTTTGCTTGCTAATTATTCCTTCAATGGTAAGGTTTCAAAGAAACTTGGTGATCCGGGTATTCCAACTATTACTTGCTCTATTAAAAATAATTATGTTAGAACTGCTTTATGTGATTTGGGAGCTGGAGTTAGTGTTATGCCTTTTTCTCTTTACAAGAGACTCCAGCTAGAAAAGTTGTTACCAACTGATATATCTTTGCAAATGACTGATAAGTCAACTACTATTCTTATTGGTATATGTGAGGATGTTCCTTTTCAAGTAGCTCATAATTGCTTGGTTTTGACTGATTTTGTTGTGCTTGAGATGCCTGAAGATGATAATATGTCTATTATTCTTGGGATACCCTTTCTTAATACTGCAGGTGTTGTCATCAATTGTAATCAAGGAAAAGTAACTTTTAATATTAATGACAAAGAGCATACTGTCTATTTTCCAAAGAGCTATGGCCTGAATTCCATTGAAAATATTGAGAGCATCAAAGTTGGAGAAATATATTGTCCCATTCCACAAGAAAGTTTTGAAACTATTATGATTGAGACTATTGCTATCAAGTTTGAGGTAACATAATCATTTTGTGAAATGCAAAGTTTTGTTTCATATAAGATTGTTTTGGTAACAAGACTTGATCAACCTTTTTAATAAAGGGATTTTAATGAACAAAACAATGTTTTCACAGTGGTTATACTTGCTCACTTTAGTTTTCTCCTTCCCAATATTTTCTCCTTCTCTTGTTAGCTTTAGTTTTGCTAGTTGTTTGCTTATTAGAGTGTCTTAGAACTTCTGTAGTTTTGGTTTTGGTTTGCTTTTTTGCTTCTTCTAAAAAATCTTTTTCTACGAGAAAATCAATTTTCATAACCTTAAAATTGGCCAAAAATAAAGTTTCCCGCAAAATTCCAGAAAATTCATATTAAATTTTTCCTCGAAAAAAGGGGCAGAGGGACACCTAGATTGGCCCAGGGGGACCCACCAGGCCAGCACACCCCCTGGTGGTGCGACCAGCCCCAGGGCGCGCCTGGCCTGGGTGGGGTCCACCTGTGGCCCTCCAAAGTGCCTCCTCCCAGCCACTTCTTTCTCTCTCCCGAAAAACACCGGAAACCTTTCTCAAGCTCGAGTTCCTGCTGTTCTTGTTCCCGATTTTCGATCTCCTTGCTCATCCCATCTTTGCTGCTGATTTTTGGAGGAATTGCTCTCCGGTATGTGCCTCCTCCGCTTGTCCAATTAGGTTTTTGATTAGTATATTGTATCTTGAGTATTTTGCTAATGTAGATGACAGGTTGTGTGAGCTTTCATGCTTGATCTATGCTTAGAGATTTCATTTTGATGCATGTTTATCCCTCTAGCAAGTTCCTATAGTAGTTCCTCATCATTTATCAACTTCGAAATCACTTGGTTTGATATTTGTCTAATTTTTTTAGAAAATAAGATGACTGCATACCAACTGAATCAACATGATTTGATGGTACTTGAGCCAATGAAAGTCCATCTTGAGGAGGAAGTCTTCCCTTCCATATATCCATGTCCTGAATTTACGAGAGTTGCGGTGATCTTTCAGGATTTCCGAACTATGATTACTAATGCGGGGATGGAACATTTTGTTGGAGAAGAACCATACCAATATGTTAAGCTAACCATGTTTGTGGTGCAGGACTTTCGGTTTAATTGGTCCTTTTCTAATCCCATGGTCCACTATAAAATTTACAATATAGCTGTCGACCTCCCTTTTGTTGATTTTTGTGCATCTATTAGAGTGCCACAATGGGGTTCTTTTTAGAAGATTAGAGAGAGGCCTAAGACACTCATGGAATTATATGCTGAAATTTGCCAAGGTTGCGACTCCTTAAAGGAAAGTGGTAAAATTTGGAACATTCAGTTCGCATCCATTAGATATTTTGCCTATTTCATTACCAAGTGTGTTCTTGCTAGAAAATTATCTTCATTTGATCTAGCTTTTATCTCAGTTGCGTTGAATAGGGATATATCTTATAACTTGGGTGCCTTGATAGCTTTCCGTCTTGCTACTAACCGCGAGAAAGACTCGATCTCAATTGCATCTCGTCTATTAGCTTTTCATGGTTTAGAGCGTCATCATTCAGATTTTCGGTTCCCCATAGAGAGACTCGATCTCAATTCCATGGTTTAGCATAATTTTGTTTCTTCTTGGGATACTTTGAGAGATTTACCATATGATATATCCTTTGTCAAGCATGGTTGGAGGGTGGGTAGGTATGAGAAAGTAGTCTCTTTGACTGCACCTGCTTTGTTTAATTTTGATAACAGGCAAGGATGGTCACTCACGGAGGAAGAACTTGACACATACGTGGCGGATCTCTCCCAACAAGAGGAGAATGTTGGAGAGGATGCCGAAGATGATTCGGTCCAGACCTCCAGCATGGGGGAGTCTTCATACCAGCAACCCTCCTATGATTGGAGCGCTTCTTCTTCTTTATCGCGAGGGCCTGATTATGATCATTCCTACGATGACCCACCAGCTTGGGGTTACTACCCGCGCTATTGAGCCCCACTTAGGCCAAAAGCCTAAGCTTGGGGGGAGGTATACCGACATCACACTCATCTATATATCATGTTCCATCGGTTCTTTGTATATCCATGTTTCTCTTTCTTTTGGTTTTTGTTCCTGCTTTCCCAAAATACAAAAATACCAAAAATATTTTCGTTGTTTCTCTTGGTTTGTTTCTTTGCCTT
Source organism: Avena atlantica (assembly GCA_910589765.1). Taxonomy (NCBI): domain Eukaryota; kingdom Viridiplantae; phylum Streptophyta; class Magnoliopsida; order Poales; family Poaceae; genus Avena; species Avena atlantica. Next base: position 236,184,215 of record OU342738.1, read on the forward strand.
TTTAGCTTTGGTTTGCCTTAAGAAAAATCCAAAAAGATTTTGCTTTGTTTGTTTTTGCTTTTAGTGCTTGCTTTAAAAATCGAAAATACCAAAAATATTTGTTGTTCTTCTTTGGATTTGTGAAGTTCGTTGCAGGGTTCAGCAGTCCTCAGTGGAGTTTGGTTTCATGTTATTATTCAAGCCACACAAGTGAAGGGAAATAATGAAGATTAATGACAACTTGAGGTGTGGTAAGAGTATGGTAATGAACTCTATGTGTTTTCATTTTTGTACATATACTCATCACTGTGGGCATTCTTAGTCTATTCATGTAAGGTGTATGTTATTTATGGATGCTTAGTAGTTCTTGCTCTCTTATGATTAGCTCCATCTTGATAATAGTTTGTAGCATGTCATATGAATGTTTGCTTGCATTGTTCTATTCATAACTTGGTATGACATTGTGGTATCCTCCTCTGAATGTTTCATTTGAATTGACTTGGCACATGCTCACGCATGCATATGACTGAAAAATAGTCAGTTAATCCTCGATGAATTATTTTGCCTTAGAATTCTTGTATCACTTTCATGCCATAATTAGTCATGTTTTGTTGCAAGCATGATTATGACAGTTATTGCTCTCTCGTTTGTCGCTCCCTTTCCATTGTTAGCCTTCACCTGCACTGAGTATGAGCTCTACTCGTTCTTCCAACTCCCCAAAACCAATATTGTAAAAAGTGTCCACCATACCTACCTACTAGAATCATTTGATATTCTGTGCATATTTATTATGCCTTGTTTTATTCCAAATAAAATGTTTGCTTGTTATGAGAAAGTTAGTTAGTAAATCTCTCATGAACTTGATGGCACACTTTATTTCTTGCACTTAATAAACCTGAACCATTGTGACTACCCATGGAAGTTATATGCTTGCAAATTATAGGCTAGGAGTTAGCAGAACCGTGCTGTCACGGGGAACGCTTTCAACACCTGTTAATATATACCCAGTTGATATCATGCTCTTTTGTTTGCGTATACCGTCGGTGTGAAATAAAAGGGGAGCTTGTAAGTCCATGGAGTTATGTATATGTGTTAGAGAAACGCCTGGGCCGCTAGCCTAAGCCATGCCTAATCATGGTGGAAACTTGTAGCATAACCATAGTGAGCAATCTATGAAGCTTTCTTCTTATAAAAAAAGAGACACACAGAAAAGAGGAAAGAGAGAAAAAAGCACCATTTTCCCAAGGTAAATAAGAAGATTGCTGAGATGCTCATTGTCTGCTTGCCTTGTCATTTTGATTATGGGATAGCTCCTGTATCATGTGCAAGGGGTACCCCTTTGGTGGTTCTCTATGATACACATGTATTTACTATGACAAGAACTTACCGGTAACTAAAGTTGAGTAGCATGAGGAGCGACCCTCGTACTCAATGGACATGAGATTTCCAGTTTATGGTCTGTCAAGCATATAACTCATATTGGACCTCACTTTCACCCTAACCATCTAAAGATTCCTATGATAGGGGAAATGAGAGCTCAAAGCTAATGAGTACCATACTTTCAGCATTTCGAAGCCTTTCAAACTTTTCAGAACCTTTTCACTTCCCTGCTGAGTCACCACTTATTCTATGAGCACCTTCTTGAGAGCATAGTTTTCATTCTTAGTGCAATGTGCTTGTCTCAAAACTTGGTTGATTATGTCATGACTTTGATGCTTGTATCTTTGATATCTTTACTTCTAGTCTTCACTTGAACTTCAGAGGTGCCTTGGCATTTATGTTGTGCTCTACAAACAAATGCAAGCGAGATACCACTCTATCATACCTTTTTATGAGCATTGCAATGTTGCTTATGTTTATGTATCATGCTACTTATTATTATTGAATTGGAATCTTTTCATAGCTTGCAATGACTATTAAGTAGACTTAGCTGCATACTCCTTATTATGAATTGCCTAAGTATCTACTCATGTGCTGAAAATATATACACCATGTGAAGCAAATGTGTTTGTGAAAGTTCTTTTATCGCACTCAGTTTTCAACTGAATTGCTTGAGGACAAGCAATAAGCTAAGCTTGGGGGAGTTGATACGTCCAAAATGTATCTACTTTCCCGAACACTTTTGTTATTGTTTCTCCTCTAAACTCGTGTGATTTGGATACAACTAACACGGACTGACGTTGTTTTCTGCAGAATTACCTTGGTGTCTAGTTTTTGTGCAGAAAATCAAATATCAAGAAAAATCCCGGAAAATATGCCAAAAATCCTATTTCACCAGAAGACTCATGGAGCCAAAAGACGAGACGGAGGAGGGCCACGAGGGGCCCACACCCCTTGGCCGCACAGGCTAGCCCAGGTCATGCCTAGGAGGGGTGTGTCCACCTTGGGCACCCCCTTAGCCTCCCTCTTCGCCTATAAGAAGCCTCTTGACCTAAAAACCTAGGAGGCGGGGGTTCAATGTTTTTCTAGAAAGAGTTCTGCTGCGCCACCACCACCAGAAACCGCGATTCGAAACCAGAAACTTCGTTCTGGCACCCTGCCGGGACGGGGAATTTGGAGGGGATCATCGCCATCATCATCACCGATGCCTCTCCATCAACCATCCATGTTTCCCCCATCCATGAGTGAGTAATCCCCCGCTGTAGGCTATGGGGATGGTAGGGATTGGATAAGTTCTATCATGTAATCAAATAATATTGTTAGGGCATGGTGCCTAGTATCTCTATTAGTGCTATTTGACTTTGTTGCAACTTGTTGTGCTTAATGCTTGTCACTAGGGCCCGAGTGCCATGATCTTAGATATGAACTTATTATTGATTAATGATGATAGTATTGTTTGTGATCTTACCTACAAGTTGTGTACACATATCATTGTCCGGATCCAAAGGCCCCGAAGTGACAGAAATTGGGACAGCCGGAGGGGATGGCTATGATATGAGGATCACATGTGTTCATGGAGTGTTAATGCATTGCTCTGGTGCTCTATTAAAATGAGTATCTTAATTGCTAGTAGATTCCCTTGAGGCCCCGCTGCAACGGGCTGGCAGGACAAAATATGTTGTGCAAGTTCTCATTGCGAGCACGTATGACTATAGATGGAACACATGCCTATGATTGTTTATTACTTGTATGCTTTATCTTATTTATCTGCAATTGCCATAGATCTTGAAGTTACATGAATAGTCTCATCCATGCAACGCCCGTCCATCCATACATATGCCTACCGCACTCATATCCTACTGTTTGCTACTATTGTTACTACTGCTGCTGTTACTTGCTATTGCTACTACAAAACTGTTGCTACTGATAAACTTCTATGAGCAAGACTATTTCCAGGTGTTGTTGAATTGACAACTCAGTTGTTAAGGCTTATAAGTATTCTTTGGATCCCCTTGCGTCGAATCAATAAATTGGGTTATACTACCCTCGAAGACTGTTGCGATCCCCTATACTTGTGGGTCATCATCCCTCTTTAGGTACTATAGGATATTTTTTACCACTATCTAGTGTTCCACTCCTAGATCACTTTGATATCGGCTGGTCAAACTAACATGTGCTATATCAGGTCTTGTACACATCATGGCATACATGATAGATCCTATGGCTGAGGCATAGGGGATCTTACTCATCCTTTCTCTATCTTACATTGTAGATGGACACTAATTTTTACTCAAGGTCTTACCTGGCAATATGGGCAAGAACCCTTTCTTGCTTTCTTCCATTCTAAACCTTTTTAGAACCTTGTCCAAGTATGTACTTTGTGCAGGCGCTATTAAGCCACTTGATATATCTCTATAAATCTTGATGCCTAAGATGTATGCTGCTTTGCCAAGATCTTTCATTGAAAAACTATTATTCAAATATCCTTTGACACTTTCAAGAAGTTCTATATCATTCCAATCAACAATATGTCATCCACATATTGTACCAGGAATGCTGCAGAGGTCCCACTCACTTTCTTGTAAAATACAAGCTTCTCTGTAAGTTTGTATAGATCCAAAGTTTTTGATCACCTTATCAAAACGTTGATTCCACCTTCGGGATGCTGCTTCAGTCCATAAATGGACCGTTGAAGTTTGCATACCTTGTTAGCATCTTTAGGATCGACAAAACCTTTGGGTTGTACCATATACAACTCTTTCTCAATGTCACCATTAAGGAACGTCGTTTTGACATCCATCTGCCATATCTCATAATCATAATATGTAGTGATTACTAACAAAATCCTCACAGACTTTAGCTTTGCTACCGGTGAGAAAGTCTCATCGTAGTCAACTCCTTGAATTTATTGGAACCCTTTTGCGACAAGTCGAGCTTTATAGACAGTAACATTACCATCATCATCTGTTTTATTTTTAAAGATCCATTTTTTCTCGACAGCCTTGCGGCCATCAGGTAAGTCCACCAAAGTCCACACTTGGTTTTCGTACATGGATCCAATCTCGTATTTCATGGATTCTTGCCATTTGTTGGAATCTAGGATCATCATTGCTTCCTCATACATCGCAGGGTCGTCGGTGTTGTTCACCAACATGACATTCATGACAGGATCATACCAATCAGGAGTGGTACAAACCCTCATCGACCTACGAGGTTCAGTAGAAAATTCGTTCGAAGTTTCATGATCACCATCATTAGCTTCCTATCTTATTGGTGCAGGCGGCATAGGAACATATTTTGGTGCTGCGCTACTCTCAAATTCGAGAGAAGGTTCAACAACCTCATCGAGTTCTACTTTCCTTTCGGTCACTTCTTTCGAGAGAAACTCCTTCTCAAGAAAGGATCCATTCTTGTCAATGAAAACTTTGCCTTTGGATCTATGATAGAAGTTATACCCAATTGTTTCTTTAGGGTATCCTATGAAGACGCATTTATCCGCTTTGGGCTCAAGCTTGTTGGGTTGTAACTTCTTTACATAAGCTTCGCAACCCCAAACTTTAAGGAATGACAACTTAGGTTTTTTACAAAACCACAATTCATACTCTGTCATTTCAACGGATTTAGATGGTGCCCTATTTAAAGTGAATGCGGCTGTCTCTAATGCATAACCCCAAAATGATAACGGTAAATCTGTAAGAGACATCATAGAACGAACCATATCTACTAGAGTTCAATTACGATGTTCGGACACATCATTACGTTGTGGTGTTCTCGGCGGTGTCAATTGTAAAAGTATTATGTATTTTTTCAAATGCATGTCAAACTCGTAACTTGGATATTCACCTCTGCGTTTAGATCGCAGAAACTTAATCTTCTTGTTGTGTTGATTTTCTCATTCACTTCGGAATTCCTTAAACTTCTCAAAAGTTTTGGACTTATGTTTCATAAAGTAGATATACCCATATCTACTCAAGTCATCCGTGAAACTAAGAACATAACGATATCCACCGCACGATGCTACACTCATTGGACCGCACACATTGGTATATATTATTTCCAATAAGTTCGTAGCTCGCTCCATTATCCCAAAGAATGGTGTCTTAGTCATTTTTCCCATTAGACACGCTTCGCATCTTTCAAGTGATTCAAGAAGTTCATCGGAATGGAGTTTATTCATGCGCTTCACTCCAATGACCAAGGTGGCAGTGCCACATGTATGTAGAATTATCATTCAATTTCATTTGTTTAGCATATATGTTATGAACATGTGTATCACTACTATCAAGATTCAGTAATAATAGACCATCCATCTCAGGCGCATGACCATAAAAGATATTACTCATATAAATCAAACAACCATTATTCTCGGACTTAAACGAGTAACTGTCTCGCAATAAACAAGATCCAGATATAATGTTCATGCTTAACGCAGTCACCAAATAATAATTATTTAGAAAAACTAATCCCAATGGTAGATGAAGAGGGAGAATGCCGACGGCGATCACATCAACCTTGGAGCCATTTCCAACGCGCATCGTCACCTCGTCTCTCGCTAGTCTTAGCTTATTCTACAACACCTGTTTCAAGTTACAAATATGAGAAACCGAACCAGTATCAAATACCCAGGCACTACTACGATTACTAGCAAGATACACATCAATAACATGTATATTAAATATACCTTTCTTCTTGATGTTGTCGTTCTTCAGATCTGCCAGGTACTTGGGACAATTGCGCTTCCAGTGACCTTCGCCCTTGTACTAAAAGCACTCAGTATCAGGCTTAGGACCAGCCTTGGGCTTCTTGGCAGGTGCGACAACTTTCTTTCCGTCCTTCTTGAAGTTGCCATTCTTCTTAGGCTTGCCTTGCTTCTTGAAATTGGTGGTCTTATTAACCATCAACACTTGATGCTCTTTCTTGATCTCCACTTCTGCAGACTTCAACATGGAGAAGAGTTCAGGCAACGACTTATCCATGCGCTGCATGTTGTAGTTTATCACAAAGTTCTTCTAACTAGGTGGCAGTGATTGGAGGACATGATGAATACCCAACACATTAGGAATCGTTATTCCCAAATCTGCGAGTTTGTTCGCGTGCCCAAACATTTTAAGCACGTGCTCGCTAACGGAGCTGCCCTCTTCCATCTTACAGTTAAAGAACTTCACGGAGGCTTCATAGATTTCCACGGTCGCATGAGTTTCAAATATCATTTTGAGCTCGTTGATAATCTCATAAGGGTTGTGGTTCTCAAAGCGCTTTTAAAGCTCCGATTCCAAACCGTACAGGATGGCACACTGAACTGTGGAATATTGATTCTTCTGAGTGAGTTAAACATTTTTCACCTCATCAGTAGCATCAGCTGCAGGCAGGTCACCCAACGGTGCATCCAGCACATAGGTCAACTGACCAGTATTGAGGACAATCCTCATGTTACGGAACCAATCCGTGAAGTTTCTTCGATTGTTTTTCAACTTTTTCTTTCTCTAGGAACGCATTAAAATTGATGGTAGGGTCCGCCATGATCTACAACATATTTGCAAAGAGTTTAGACTAAGTTTATGATAAATTGAGTTCAAATTTAATTCTTAAATTAACTAGGTGAACTCCCACTCAAAACAACATCCCTCACATTGTTTTAGTGATCACACGAACCAAATACACTACACCAAGTCTGATCTTCACGAGAGAAGATGTAGCTTCAAAGGCGAACAATCAACATGTTCATCGTATCATTCATATGACTCATGCTTTACCTTTCGGTATTCTGTGTTCCGAGACCATGTCTGTGCATGCTAGGCTCGTCAAGATTAACCTTAGTATCCGCATGTGCAAATCTGGCTTGCACCTGTTGTATGCACTCGTAGAATCTATCACACCCGATCATCATGAGATGCTTCGAAACGACGAGTCTTAGCAACAATGCCTACCGAGGACGAACACTTTATTACTTGATATTTAGTGAGAGGGGTCATCTTATAATGCTATCGTCACGATCTAAGCAATCCAAGATGCATAAAAGGATTAACATCACATGCAATTCATAATATGTGATATGATACGGCCTTTTTCTCGTGCCTTTGATCTCCATCTCCAAAGCACAAACATGATCTCCATCATCACCGACGTGGCGTCAAGGTCAATGGCGCCGCTTCATGGTTGTCCACCACCAACAACAACTATTACAACTACTTGATGAATAGACATGCATGCCTTAACAAATTTAAAGACAACCATAAGGCCAACTTACAATAAGGATCATTGCATACATCAAATATAATCACAATCACATCATGGCCATATCACATCACATCACATGCCCTGCAAAAACAAGTTAGATGCCTCTAATTTTCTTTGCATGTTTTACGAGGCTTGGGGCTTTCAAATAAGAACCATTCTTACCTACGAACAAGAACTGCAATGCTGATACAAGTGTTTTCAAGTGCCCATTATAAATTTAATCTTAACTATGGTGGGAGAGACAGACACCCGCAAAGCCACTTGTGAAATACAAGTTGCACGTTGAGCGTGGAACAAGTCTCATGTACGATGACATGTAAGGTTAGCCCGGGCCGCTTCATCCCCACCATCTTGCAAGATGCAAAGTACACGAAAAGCAAGCGACAACAAAAGCATCAACGCCCATAAAACCACTATGTTCTACTTGTGCACCATATCTACATGTAGAGTAGGCTCTGATACCACTGTTGGGTGCGTAGCATGGAAAACAAAAAAATTATATCGCAAGAACACACAAAACTAAGATCTAATATATGGCAAAGCCAAGATCTAATCTACGAGATCGGTGCAACGAGATTGTAGAACTAACCCTCATAGATCCAAAGCATCAACGATATTAAATCGCATGGTTGATGTAGTCGATCACTTGTCAATCTCAAGATCGCATAGACGATCCTTCTGGCCCGTGTTCCGGCAGCGCTTACGCACTCGGTCACATGTACGGAGTCGATGAAGACCTCACTCTCCTTGTTCCAGCAGGAAGCGGAGGTAGTTGATCTCCTCAGAATCCCAACAGTCCGACGGTGTGGTGGTGGTGGAGGAGAGATTTATGTAAGGTAGCCTAAGATGGAGCAAGGTGGTGGAGGAGAGAGGGGTGGCGCCTAGGGTTTGGGGCGCGAGGGACAAGGAGGCCAAGGGGTGACATGGTTATACCATACGGGTACACAATATTAGCATACCTAGTCTAGCCCAAGGAAGGCCCACGAGAATATACGCGGCATGTGGATATTTTCGGGTGGCCCAAGCCCATGGCGTATTCGGATCCTTGGAGAGCAAGACTAGAGTAGATATAATATTCAAAGGGGCAAACCCTAACTTGTAACCCACCCCTCCTTATATAGATGGGGCTGGCGGCCAAGGGCTTTCCAGCCCTAGCCGAGTCCCCCCCAACTCGGCTAGCAAGGGGAGAGGTGGGAACTTTCTCCTCAAGATTTCCCTTTCCTTCCCAAACTAGGATTTGACTTCTCAAACTAGGATTTGACTTTTCAAACTAGGGTTTGACCCCAATTTCCTAGTGCTGGCCGAGTTTCCCTTTGGGCTTGGTGCGGCTAGCCCCTAGGGCATTCCGCAGCCCAAGTGACCCCTCCCAGGGTGGTGGACCTACTGGTGGTCCGTCTAGAACATTTTAGAAGCTTCCGGTCAAAACACCAAAAACATTTCCGAACCCCGGGAATTGACTCTCCTTATATGAATCTTATTATCCAGACCATTCTGGATCTCCTAGTGATGTCGTGGATCCAATCCGAGACTCCAAACAAAATTCGGTCTCCAACTCACATTCCATATATACTTAAACAACATTGATTCCTCAAGTGTGTCACTCTATGGTTCGTGAACCATGCAGACATGATCGATATACCTCCGATCAATAACCAATAGCGGGACCTGGAGATCCATAGTGGCTCCCACATATTCAATGATAACTTTGTGATCGAATGAACCATTCACATAAGATACCAATTACCTTTGTTGCGCGATACTTTACTTATCCAAGGTTTAATCGTTGGTATCTCTATACAAAGTTCAATCTCGTTACCGATAAGTACTCTTTACTCGTTCTGTGATATGCCATACCTTGTGACCTAGTCACATGCTTAAAAGCCAATTGGATGACATTCTGATACGTCGTAAACGTATCTATAATTGTTGATGCTCCTTGCTTATTTTGTACCAACTATCTTATGTTTTTTCTACACTTTAAGGTATTTTTATACATTTTATGGAACTAACATATTGACAAGATGACGCAGTGCCAGTTGCTTGTTTTCTGTTGTTTTTGGTTTCAGAAAAGCTAGTAAATAAATATTCTTGGAATTGGACGGAACAAAAGCCGAAGTTCCTATTTTTTCAGACGCAACACGGATCCCAAAGGAGAGACGAAGTGGAGCCACGAGGCGTCCACACCTAGGGCTGGCGTGGGTCCACCCTAGGCCGCGCCTCCCTATGGTGTGGGCCCCTCGGGCATCCACCAACCTTGCCCCTTCGCCTATATAAACACCCCGAGGAAGAAACCCTAAGGGTCCGATCAGAAATCCACGAAAAAGTCTATAGCCGCCGCCATCTCCATCCCTAGATCGGGGGTCCAAAGCTCTTCCTGGCACCCTGCCGGAGAGGGGAGATCATCCCGGAGGCCTTCTTCATAACCATGCCAGCCTCCGGAGTGATGCGTGAGTAGTTCATCCTTGGACTATGGGTCCATACAGTAGCTAGATGGTTGTTTCTCCTCTTTTGTGCTATCATGTTTAGATCTTGTGAGCTCTGTTCATGATCAAGATCATCTATTTGTAATCCTACATGTTGTGTTTGTTGAGATCCGATGGATATTGAGTACTACATCAAGATTGATTATTGATTCTATCATGTCTATGTTATTTGTGATCTTGCATGATCTTTGTTGCTAGTAGATGCTTTGGCCAAGTAGATGCTTGTAACTCCAAGAGGGAGTATTTATGCTCGATAGTAGGTTCATGCCTCTAGTAATCTGGGGAAGTGATAGAAATCTCTAAGGTTGTAGATGTGCTGTTGCTACTAGGGAGAAAACAACAATCCTTTGTCCAAGGGCAATTGTATTGTTTACTTTACACACTTTGCTTAATGCAATTATATGTTGCTTGCAACTTAATACTGGAAGGGCTTCAGATGATAACCTAAAGGTGGATTATTAGTCATACATGCAGTTGGATTATGATCTATGTATTGTGTTGTAATGCCCAAATGAATCTCATACAAATCATCATGACATGTGCATGCATTGTTATGCATTCTCAATTTGTCAATTGCCCAACCGTAATTTGTTCACCCAACATGCTATTTATCTTATGGAGAAAACACCTCTAGTGAACTGCGGACCCTGGTCCATTCCTTCCCATTGATATTCCATCTACTATTTACTGTTTACTTTCTACAATTACCACAAGCGATTACTATCGTCCACACTATGTGTTTAATCCTTTGTTTTCAGCAAAACCGGTGAGATTGACAACCTCACTATAAGTTGGGGCAAAGTATTGTGGTTGTGTTGTGTAGGTTCCAAGTTGCTAGCAACACCTTGGGAGCTATTTCCTTTCTCCTACTGGTTCGATGACCTTGGTTTCATAACTGGGGGAAACTTTCTGCTATGCTCATCATACCTTCCTCTTGGGGTTCCCAACGAGCTCTACATCATCTGAGCCATCACATTCCACCGAGAGGGCCCAGAGTATATCTATCAGTCATATGGATGGACAAATCCCACTCTTGATCCATGTGCTTCAACACATACTTTCAGAATACCAATGCCACCTTTATAACCACCCAGTTACGGAAGTGGTGTTTGATGTCATCAAAGTACTCATCTGGTGACGGTGATGAATGATGACCCACAAGTATAGGGGATAGCAACAGTCTTCGCGGGTAATATTACCCAATTTATTGATTCGACACAAGGGGAGCCAAAGAATACTTGCAAGCCTTAACAACTGAGTTGCCAGTTCAGCTGCACCAGGAAATAGTTCTTGCTCACAGAAGTTTATCAGTAGTAACAGTTTGATAGTGGCAACATCAAAGCAACAGCAGCAGTAACAGAAACAGCGAAACAAGAGCAGTAGTAACAATAACGGTAACAGTAGGATTCGAGTGCGGTAGGCATAGGTATGGATGGACGGGCGTTGCATGAACGAATCTAAACATGTAATTTCAAGATCTAGGGCATTGCAGATAAATAATAACAAGCATCCAAGTACTAAACAATCCTAGGCATGTGATCCAAATATAGTCATACGTGCTCGCAATGATAACTTGCACAACATCTTCTGTCCAGCCAGCCCGTGGCAGCGGGTCCTCTAGGGAACTACTGGCAATTAAGGTGCTCCTTTTAATAGAGCACTGGAGCAAAGAATTAACACTCCATGAACACATGTGATCCTCACACCACAGCCATCCCCTCCGGTTGTCCCAATTATTTTCACTTTGGGGCCTTTGGATCCGGACAATTATATGTGTACACAACTTGCAGATAAGATCACAAAAAATACTATCATGATTCAATAATAAGTTCAGATCTAAGATCATGGCACTGGGGCCCTAGTGACAAGCATTAAGCACAACAAGTTGCAACAAAGTCAAATAGCACTAATAGAGATACTAGGAACTATGCCCTAACAGATCTTATTCGATTACTTGATAGAACTCATCCAATCCCTACCATCCCCAAGCCTACAGTGGGGGATTACTCACTCATGGTTGAGGGAAACATCGGAGGTGGATGGAGATGCATTGGTTATGACGATGGCGATGATCCTCTCCAAATTCCCCGTACCGGCAGGGTGCCAGAACGGAGTTTCTGGATCCCAATCTTGGTTTCTGGTGGCGGCGGAGCAGAACTCTTTCTGGAAAACTATCGAACCCCCCTTGGTTTTTAGGTCGAAAGGCAACTTATAGGCGCAGAGGGAGGCCTAGGAGATGTCTGGGGTGGCAACACCCCCTCCAGGCGCGGGGTCAGGTGGGCCCACGCCTGGGGTGGATCTAGGCCCCCCAGGCCTCCTCTATGTCTCCCCCTCTAGCTCCGTGGATCTTCTGGTGAAAATAGTTTTTGGCATATTTTACGGGATTTTTCCTGATAGTCGATTTTCAGCACAAAAACAAGACACCAAGGTAATTCTGCTGAAAACAGTGTCAGTCCATGTTAGTTGTATCCAAATCACATAAGTTTAGAGAAGAAACAGTAGCAAAGTGTTCGAGAAAGTAGATACGTTTTGGACCTATCAACTCCCCCCAAGCTTAGCTTATTGCTTGTCGTCAAGCAATTTAGTTGAAAACTGGGTGCGATAAAAGAACTTACACGAACACTTTGCTTCATATGATGTATATATTCTCAGCATAGGAGTAGATGCTTAGACAATTCATAACAAGAAGTATGCAAAAAGTATACTCAATAGTAATTGCAAGCTATGAAGAGAAACCAACTCAATAATAATAAGTAGCATGAAACATAAACATAAGCAACATTGCAATGCTCATAATAAGGTATGATAGAGTGGTATCTCGCTTGCCTTTGTTTGAAGAGCACAATATAAATGCCAAGGCACCTCTGAAGTTCAAGTGAAGACTAGAGGTAAATATATCAAAGATACAAGCATCAAAGTCATGACATAATTAACCAAGTTTTGGAACAAACACAAGAATGACAACTATTCTATCAAGAGGGTGCTCATAGAATAAGTGGTGACTCAACAAAATTGTGAAAACGGTTTTATGAAGGTTTGAAAGGCTTCCTAATGCTGAAAGGAAGGTAGTCGTTAGCTTTGAGCTCTCATTGCCCTATCATAGGCATCTTCATGTGGTTAAGGTGAAACTGAGGTCCACTCTAAATCATATGCTTGACAGACCATAGGCTGAAAATCCCAAGTCCCTTGAGTATGAGGGTCGCTCCGCATGCTACTCAACTTTGGTCACCTGAAAGTTCTTGTCATTGTAAATACATGCATATCATCGAGAACCGCCAACAGGGTACCCCTTGCATATGGTACAGGAGCTTTCCCATAACCAAAATGACAAGGCAAACATACAATGAGCATCTCAGCAGTCTTTTTATTTACCATATGCATAGCTTTTTATTGAGAATGCTTCCTAGATGCTCATTACAGTGATGCTGCAAGTTTCCACCATGATTAAGCATGACTTAGGCTAGCGGCCCAGGGATTTCTCTAACACAATGTATAAACTCCATGAACTCACAACCTCCCCTTTTATTTCACATCTTCGACATCCGTAAACAAAAGAGCAAAGTATCAACTGGATAAGATATCCAAAAGGTGTTGAAAGCGTTCCCCGTGACCGCATAGTTCTGTTGACTCCCAGCATATAATAAGCAAGCATATAACTTTCATGGACTAGTCATAATGGTTCAAGATTATTAAGCGCAAGGAATAAAGTGTGCCATCAAGTTCGTGAGAACTTTACTAACTAACTTTCTCAAAACAGACAAACATTTTATTTTGGAAGAAAACACGGCACATATGAAATATGCACTGAAGTAGCAAATGATGCTAATAGGTAGGTATGGTGGACATAGCTGGCAATATTGGTTTTGGGGAGTTGGAAGCACAGGTGGAGCACATACTCAGTGCAAGTGAAGGCTAGCAATAGAGAGGGAGCGACAAACGAGAGAGCAATAACTGTCATAATCATGCTTGCAACAAAATAGGACTAATTATGGCATGAAGTGATACAAGAACTCCGAGGCAAAATAAATCACCGAGGCTTACTGAATATTGATTAGTCATATGCATGCGTGAACATGTGTCAAGTCGATTCACATGAACAGTCATAGGAGGATACCACAATGTCATACCAAAGTATGAATAAAACAATGCAAGCAAACATCATATGGCATTCTACAAACTATTAGAAAGCTAGAGCTAATCATAGACAAGCAAGAACTACTAAGCTTCCATAATGACATACACCTTACACAAACAGGCTAAGCATGCTTACAATGATGAGTATATGTACAAAAATGAAAAACAAATAGAGTTTGTTACCAGCCTCTTACCACTCCTCGAGTTGTCTTAATCTTCATTATTGCCCTTCACTTGTGTGACTTGAATAATTAACATAAAACCAAAATCCACTAAGGACGGCTGAACCCTGCAAAGAACTCACAAAACCAAAGAAGAACAAATATTTTTGGTGTTTTTGAATTTTTAAAAACAAGCAAACAAATAAAAACCAAACGAAGCAAAATAAAACCAAAAACAAAAACTAAGACGCTCCAAGAACAACACAATTGTGCATGAAACAATAAAAACGAAGTGTCTAGGAAGACTTGAGATTTTATTGATGAAGAAGGGGATGCCTTGGGCACCCCCAAGCTTTGACGCTTGTACCTCTTGAATATTTCTTGGAGTGACACGGGGTGGCTCCCCCCAAGCTTGAGCTTTTGTCCATTCTTCATCTCATTACATCATTCTTTCCTCTACACCTGAAAGTTTTCCTTCATACAAACTTTACACAATCTTCATTAGCAACATTAGTTTATTCAAAAGATAAGAGACCTTAGGCAAAGCTTTGGAACAGCAAAACTTTTCACTAAAAACACAAGATACTATAGTAACTCCTTCAAAAATCTCAATTACGAAAAAAAGAACCCGAAAAGGAATCAATAAGAAGCAAATGCAAATAATGGCAGAAATCTGTCAAAACAGACCAGTAGGTAGAAACCGATTTTTTCGAAACTCTTATGTTACTTAAATCAAAAAGTGATGAACTAATGAAAGTTAGCTAACATACCGGGGGATTTATTCGTAAATTTTCAGCTCAATCCGACTTACAGAGACTCCTCACAAATTTTTATGGTGGATGAAAGAAATCTGTTTCGAGACAGCAACTCCCCAAATCTTACTTCCCTATCATTAGAGGTCATTTTTGGCACAAAAAGCAAACAAAAAGGATAAGGAGAGTCCATTACTGAAGTAATAACTTCCAAGACTTAATAAAACTCTTGGGTTATCTCCCAACAAGTACTTTTCTTTAACGCCTTTAAGTTAGGCACGACGAAGAGCAAGGATTGGAAAGGAGAAAAACAAAAATGAGCAAGTATAACCACTGTGAAAGCATTGTTTTTTTCATTAAAATCCCTTTGTTAACAAGGTTGATCAAGTCTTGTTACCAAAACAATATTATATGAAAAAAAACTTTGTATTTCACTAAATGATTATGTTACCTCATACTTGATAGCAATGGTCCCAATCATAATAGTTTCAAAATTTTCTTGTGGAATGGGACAATATTTTTCTCCAACCTTGATGCTCTCAATATTTTTAATGGAATTCAGGTAATAGCTCTTAGCAACCTTCTTGGGGAAATAGACAGTATCCTCTTTTTCATTAATATTGAATGTTACTTTCCCTTGATTACAATTAATGACAGCACCTGCAGTATTAAGAAAAGGTCTCCCAAGAATAATAGACATATTATCATCTTTCAAGCATTTCAAGCACAAGAAAATCAGTCAAAACCAAGCAATTATGAGCCACTTGAATACGAACATCCTCACATATACCCACAGGAATAGTAGTTGACTTATCAGCCATTTGCAAAGATATATCAGTTGGTATCAACTTTTCTAGCCGGAATATCTTGTAGAGAGAAAAATGCATAACACTAACTCCAGCTCCCAAATCACATAAATCAGTTCTAACATAATTGTTCTTAATAGAGCAAGGAATATTTGGTATACCTGGATCACCAAGTTTCTTTGGAACCTTACCATTGAAGGAGTAATTAGCAAGCAAAGTATAAATCTCCTCATTAGGAATCTTCCTTTTATTAGAGACAATATCCTTCATATACTTTGAATAAGGAGGCAATTTAATAGCATCAGTCAAAGGAATTTGCAAAAATAAAGGCTTCATTCACTCACAAAACTTTTTGTAGTGTTCTTCCTCCTTTGACTTGTGTTTCTTACCTGGAAAAGGCATAGATTTCTGCACCCAAGGTTCTCTCTCTTGATCATGTCTATTAGCAATAAAATCTTCCTTTGTGTACCTAGTGTTCTTAGTGTGCTTCTCAGGTTCTTCCTCACCTTCTTCCTTATCAGGAGCATCATTATTATTATCACTCTCAGTTTCAGCATCAGAGACAGATATACTATTAGGATCTACAGCAGGTTCAAGTGGTTCCTCAACTATCTTATGTTTCTTATTCTTCCTCTTACGAGGACTACCACTATATTCACCTTGTTGGGAATCCTGCTCTATTATTTTAGGGTGTCCTTCAGGATATAAAGGATCTTGAGTAGCTGCACCACTCCTAGTTCTAATTCCATAAGCATGTTTGTTTCCTGAAGAATTAACTAGCATATCCTTTTGTACCTTAGCAAGTTGATCAAGTTGGGTTTGAACCATTTGAAAGTGTTTACAAAGCATTTTAAAATCATTAGAAGTTCTTTCCAAATTATATTTCAACTCATGAATAGCTCTAGAGTTTTCCAATAAATGATTCTGAACTTGTTTATTGAAATTACCTTGTTTAACAATAAATGTGTCAAGTTCCTCTAAGCATTGATCAGGAGGCTTACCATAGGGAATATCACCTTCATTAAATTGGAGAGAGTGTGCCTCAATAGTAGATGAGTGGGGAATTGGCTTACATAATTCTTCTATAGGAGGTAGATTCTTCACATCTTCAGCTCTAATACCTTTCTCCTTTAGACACTTCTTAGCTTCCTTCATCACTTCATCATTTAATGCAATAACTACCCTCTTCTTTGTTGTTGGTGCTGGAACTGGTTCAGGAGTAATAGGCTCAGGTGTATTAAGCTCAGTTGAAGTCCAATCATCATAATTCTTGCTTATCTTAGCCATTAATTCTTCAGCATCTGTAGGAGTTCTTTTCCTGAAAACACAATCAGCAAAGCTATCTAGGTATGTCCTAGAATCATCAGTTAGTCCATTATAATAAATATCAAGAAGCTCATTCTTAGGCAATGGACATCTAGGATGTGCATGAATCAAGGCACATAACCTTGTCCATGACTCAGGAAATTTCTCTTCTTCTCCCTGTTTAAAATCAAAAAGTCTCTGCAAAGCAGCATGTCTAGCACTGGGAGCAAAATATTTATGGAAGAAAGAAGCAATCAAGCAATCAGGGATATCAATGGAACCAGGAGGTAATCTATTAAACCAAGCCCTAGCTCCTCCTTTTAATGAAAAAGGGAAGATCTTAGTAACAAAGTACTTGCGCATATTAAAATCACCAGAGAACAAAGCACTCATAGTAGAAAGCTCATTCATATGAGCCACAACACTCTTATTTTTAGTTCCACAAAAAGGTTATTTCTCAACAATATCTAAATAAGAAAAATCAAGAGAGAAATCATAATCTTCATCTTTAATATCTATGGGAGAGGTGGCAAACTTAGGATCAGAGTACAACTTAGGGATAATAGTACGTCTAGCAAGGAGACTCTTAATAACACTAGTACCATGTGTGTTTCGGCACTCTTCAACAAATTAATCAGTGAACTCAATGTAACCATCATTAATATCATAACTTTCACTAGCCTCAGGTGAGCTAACAGGTGTAAAAGTGGCTTCACTAGGAGTTTCGGTATTTCCTAGACTAGCCATAGTAGCATCTAGAAAAGGACCTAGTGAACCACTCGCATCAAACGCAGTAGAAGTAACATCATGAGCATCAAAAGCAGTTTCAGATTCAGCAGTAGTAGCAGTGTGTGTAGCATGAGTATGTGGTGGTGGTGTGACAAGCTTACTTATAACAGACGGTGAATCAAGAGCAACAGAGGTGTTTAGGACTATACCTCTTCTTGTAGTGGATGGTAAAATAGGGAACTTTCGATCACGAGACTTACCCATGACGAACGGAGTAGCAGTGAACAATAGTAGATCCAAGTGAACTTACAAATAAAGCTATGCTCCCCGGCAACGGCGCCAGAAAATAGTCTTGATGACCCACAAGTATAGGGGATCGCAACAGTCTTCGTGGGTAGTATTACCCAATTTATTGATTCGACACAAGGGGAGCCAAAGAATACTTGCAAGCCTTAACAACTGAGTTGTCAGTTCAGCTGCACCTAGAAATAGTTCTTGCTCACATAAGTTAATCAGTAGTAACAGTTTGATAGTGGCAACATCAAAGCAACAGCAGCAGTAATAGCAACAGCGAAATAGGAGCAGTAGTAACAATAACGGTAATAGTAGGATTCGAGTGCGGTAGGCATAGGGATAGATAGACGGGCGTTGCATGGACAAGTCTAAACATGTAACTTCAAGATATAGGGCATTGCAGATTAATAATAACAAGCATCCAAGTACTAAACAATCCTAGGCATGTGCTCCAAATATAGTCATACATGCTCGCAATGAGAACTTGCACAACATCTTCTGTCCAACCAGCCCGTGGCAGCGGGGCCTCTAGGGAACTACTAGCAATTAAGGTTATCCTTTTAATAGAGCACCGGAGCAAAACATTAACACTCTGTGAACACATGTGATCCTCACACCATAGCCATCCCTTCCGGTTGTCCCAATTATTGTCACTTTGGGGCCTTTGGATCCGGACAATGATATGTGTACAGAACTTGCAGATAAGATCACAAACAATTCTATCATGATTCAATAATAAGTTCAGATCTGAGATCATGGCACTCAGGCCCTAGTGACAAGCATTAATCACAACAAGTTGCAACAAAGTCAAATAGCACTAATAGAGATACTAGGCACTATGCCCTAATAGATCTTATTCGATTACATGATAGAAATCATCTAATCCCTACCATCCCCAAGCCTACAGCGGGGGATTACTCACTCATGGATGAGGGAAACATCGGTGGTTGATGGAGATGCGTTGGTGATGACGATGGCGATGATCCTCTCCAAATTCCCCGTCCCGGCAGGGTGCCAGAACGGAGTTTCTGGATCCGAATCTTGGTTTCTGGTGGCGGCGGCGGAGCAGAACTCTTTCTGGAAAACTATCGACCCCCCCCCTTGGTTTTTAGGTCGAAAGGCAACTTATAGGCGCAGAGGGAGGCTGGGGAGCTTCCTGGGGTGGCAGCATCCCCTCTAGGCACGGGGTCAGGTGGGCTCGTGCCTGGGGTGGGTCTGGGCCCCCCAGGCCTCCTCTCTGTCTCCCCTTCTGGCTCTGTGGATCTTCTGGTGAAAATAGTTTTTGGCATATTTTCCGGGATTTTTCCTGATAGTTGATTTTCTGCACAAAAACAAGACACCAAGGTAATTCTACTGAAAACAACGCTAGTCTGTGTTAGTTGTATCCAAACCACACAAATTTAGAGAAGAAACAATAGCAAAGTGTTCGAGAAAGTAGATACGTTTTGTACGTATCAATTAACATGATCTCATGGTCGAAGGATTAGGTTACTATGTATCTGAAAGCTTGTAGCAAAACAAACTTTAATGACTTTGATCTTATGCTACGCTTACTATGGGTGTGTGTCCATCACATCATTCTCCTAATGATATGATCTTGTTATTAATAACATCCACTGTCTATGATCAGGAAACTATGATCATCTATTAATCAACAAGCTAGTTTCAACAAGAGGCTTACTAGGGAGTCTTTTATATTTATAAAACATAGAAGTATTAATGTTTTCGGTTAATACAATTATAGCATGGGATGCAAAAATTTATCATAAACACAAAGATATAATAATAACCACTTTATTATTGCCTCTTGGGCATATCTCCAACAAGGCACACATATCAACTATCCCTATGAACTAGACATTAACCTGAAATGCTTTCGGATGAAGGGCACTCGAAAGACTTAAGAGTCTCTAGTCGAATCTACGATTCCACTGAACACTCGGGGGCTATTAACATGGGTATGCCCTACGGGTGCCTAATGTTGGCCTACCTGGTTCGGCCTGGCAGAATCCCATTCAGTTATCCATTCCCGATGACGGAAGCCCATGAAGGATTCGGGGACCCAGGCCCATGAAGGATGCGACTATTTGAGGAACACGACCTACCCTGAGACCTGGCCTCCCCATATAAAGGCCAGGAGTGCACGACAAGGAGGAGACCATCTCATAACCTAGCACACAACTCGCCAGATCCAATCTGCGCACCCCTGTAACCTTCGGCATCATCATCAACAAAGAGCAGACAAGCATGAGTAGGGTTTCCCTCTGGGGGCATGAACCTAGGTAAACATCGTGTCCCCGTGTTGCTTGTCTGTTAGCCGTTCCGCGATCTCCAGCGTCCCCTCCTTCTCCAAAACCCAAGTCCATAACAATGGGAATTGACGAGTCTAACCCTCGTCAACACTCCTCGGAGACGCCTCCAAGAAGGGAAATGGCAATCGTAAGCATCATCGTCGATGACACTAACCAAGGTGGGCACGACTTTCATCCGAAATGTCACTCTCTCACCATCGGATCTTGGAAAAAAAAGACAACCCTTGTTGATGTGTTGCACCACCGATACATGACCTTGATGTCGCCACTACAAAGGTGTGGTCCATCGGCACCACTACCATGGTTGGAACCTCCACGTCGCCTAGCGTTGTGCACCCCACATCACATCCCAACTGTTGGGTTTGCAGCATGGAAAACAAAAAAATTCCTACGATGGAAACTATACGCACCAAAATCCATCTACCTAGATACAATCAACAGGTGGATATACATCCATAGAATACATACCCTTGAATACCTATAAAGCTTTACAAGTATGGACTCGTTGGTGATGTAGTCAATCTCTTGCTGATCGCAAGATCGTGTAGAAGTCCGGCAGCACCGCAACTTAGCAGAGCATCCGTGATTGCACACACGTCCGGAACCCCGACAACCTCCGCGTCATCGCTCTAGCAATGCAGCGGAAGCAGAAAATCCTTGCTCCAGAAAAAAGCCACCGGGAACATGTATCTCGCTAAGCCGATACCATGGGGAAATATTACAAGAGAGGGAGAGATCCTTCCCATGGAGGTGTGAGTGAGAAGTGAGTGTAGGGGCCCCCCACGGATGGTGGCCAAGGTGGGTTCCCCCACCTCTTCATCATTCATGTGAGTGGAACTCCCACTCACACAAATGGCCCTCCATTTTCTCCACTCAAAATCCATTAAATTTCCACCAAATTTAATGCAATCTCTCATTTAATAAAACTCTTTTATTATTAATTCAGAATTTTTTTAATTACATTAATTAACAAACATTAACATAAAAACCCTTACTACATTTTAATTTCATATGCAGAACCAATTTCAGCAATTTCACCCAAGACAATTCGAGTGTCTATTGAAATAATTCCAGCGCTTTGATATTCTTTTCCTGGCATCTCATTTGCTCCAAATGGTGTCGGTATCCCTTAAATGTGTCACCCTATGGTTCGCGAATAATGAAGACATGATCGAGACCCCCTCTCAGATCAATAATCAGCAGCAGGACCTGGAGATCCGTACTGACTCCTACAAATTCAACGATGACTTCTTGTGATCGTGAGAACCTTAACATTGTAACTAAATCCTTTTGTCTCGCGATATTTTACATGTCTGAGATTCAATCATCGGTATCCTTGTACGTAGTTTGATCTCGTTACCGACATGCACTCTTTTTTCGTTCCCGTTATATAACATTCTAATGATCCCCATCACTTGCTTGCAAGCTATATCAGTGTGATATCACCGAGAGGGACCAGAGTATATCTCTCCATCATTTGGATGGACAAATCCA
The DNA here is from genome assembly GCA_910589765.1 of Avena atlantica. Classification (NCBI taxonomy): domain Eukaryota; kingdom Viridiplantae; phylum Streptophyta; class Magnoliopsida; order Poales; family Poaceae; genus Avena; species Avena atlantica. Next base: position 236,206,281 of record OU342738.1, read on the forward strand.
CTCTTGATCCATGAGTCTCTACATAACACTATCGGAGTATCTGAAACCACCTTTATAGTCACCTTGTTATGGTGTGATGTTTGATGTTATCTAGCTACTCTTCCTATCTTAGTGATTGACATGATCTTATGGTTTAAGGACTAAAGTTACTTGTAATGATGTTATAGAAATTTAAATATAATGACTTTGATCATATTATTATACCTTGGATGAATTTTCATCACATCATTCCACCAATGATGTGACCTTATTATTAACAACATCCAATGTCCATGATAAGGAAACCTTGATCATCTTGTTAATCAATGAGCTAGTTTATATGAGAGGCATATGTATTAACGGTTCCTTTTAATACAATTATAACATGAAAAATAAGCATCTACCATATACTTGGAATATGATAATAACAACTTTATTATTGCCTCCCGGTCATATTACCTCCAGTCTCCCACTTGTACTAGAGACAATAATCTAGTTTACATTGTGATAAATCTAACACCCATGGAGTTTTGGTGTTGATCATATTTTTCTCTCGGAAGAGTTTTAGTCAACAGATCTGGTACATTCAGATCCGTGTGTACTTTACAAATCTATATATCTCCATCCTTGACATGCTCGCGGATGGAGTGAAACCAGCGCTTGATATGCTTGGAGTTCTTGTGAGACCTCGGTTCCTTGGCATTGGATATGGCTCCATTATTGTCACAATAGATCATCATTGGGTCCAATGCGCTAGGAACCACACACAGTTCCGTTATGAACTCCTTTATCCAAATTGCTTCTTGTGCTTCTTCTGAAGTAGCAACATATTCCGCCTTCATTGTTGATCCCGCCATCACGGGTTGTTTGGAGCTCCTCCAACTAACTTCTAATCCATTCATGAGAAACACGTATCCGGATTGAGACTTAGAGTCATCCAGATCGATGTCGAAGCTAGCATTGTGATGGATGTGAAATACTACCTCTTTTAGCTATATAAAATGTGTCATTTATCTCTCATATCATGTTTCTTATAGATATAGCTATGTCTTACTAGATGAATGCTCGTGTGTTGCCACAGTTACAAAATAATTAGTAATTTATTTAAATATACTATTATTTTTTTAAAATACAATCCTCTTCTTTAATGACTCTTAAAGTTTATTATTTTACTACCAAGACATATAAGAGCATAGTATAATATACATAAATATTCTTATATGTGACTGCAATATCTTCCAACCAAGGATTATTAAACGGTAGTTAGTTTTAAAAATGTTTTCTCTTCTCAAATCTGAATTTAACATTTTTTTGGCCTGCTTATTTTTTAGGTGTAAATTGCTTTCATATCTCCTCGTATACACTCTGTATTGGATAAGTTAGTATTCAAAATTGTGAATTAAAAAAAGTAGTATTGAAATTTGTGATTAGCTAGTGCAAAGGTGCTTTCATATATCCTCGTATACACTCCAAGAAGGTGCTGTTGGACTTGCCCCTCCGGTCGGCCTCCCCGACCTCCAAGCCGACGCCCAAACGATACCGTCGTTTCTCCCCTCCACCGCCTCCCCTAATTTCTCTGTGAAATCCGTCCCAGCATCTTGCTACAGCCATAGATGGAGAGCGAGGACGTCGAGCTCCGCAGTCGCCTGCGCACCACGGAGCAGGAGACCAGCGACGGCGCGGTGGCCTGCCTCCTCTCCTGTGCACGGCAGAGCAAGCGGCGGTGCGACGGCCAGAGATGCGGCACGGGGAGGAGCAGATGTCTGGCTCCGTCATGCGAGCGTGCAGGTTCTAGACAAGCTAAGCACACACGCGCGCCTGCAGTGAGCGGACGCTACCTCCGGCCCTCGAACTCGCCACCCTGCAGTGAGCGTGCAGTGAGCTTGTATGTTGCCTCGTAGATGCAAGATAGATGGTAGTTGCGGTCCATGTTTTGCTAGCTAGCTCCTCATGTCTGAACCATGCTACAGGTGGTCCGCGAGCGCGCGGTGGCGCTGCCCGGCTAGCTCCTGCTGACGGCCGGCTCCATCGCCCACACACCTTTCGCCGGGCAGGTCATGCAGGACGCGTGAAACATATCGCGGCCGCGGCGAGCGTGACTCTGCCTGCGTGGAGCTTGTGGCAGCGGCCGGAATTGGGGTCAAGTTCAGCTGAGGCAGGTCGTCTATTGGGACAGCGGTAGCTTTGATTCTGACGCGTCGATTCGGCCTGCTACGGCGAGCTTGATTTTGGCAGCGACGCGTCGATTCTTCCTGCTACGCTGCGAGCCCAGGTCGTCTCGCCTCTGTTCGCCCGGTCTGTGCAGGACGACTGCTATTCGCCTGGGCCGCCGGCGCCGCGTAAGGTGTCCAGTTTTGGTTCAGTTCTGTTTTGCGGGACGGACAGAGCGTACAATAGAGACAAAAGGGGGTTTTACCGATTGCAAATGACAGACGAAAATTTCGGTCTGACGAAAACCACCTCTACACTTTTTATATGGTAGAGATAGAGATAGAGATATGCATGACTTTTAGTTCTCATTTACTTTCATATAAGATTTGCATATTTAGTAGTTTAGGTAGAATTTTATCATTTTCCTTGTCTATGACATGTGTGTAGGTGTTGGTGAAGACTATGGATAAAAAGGAACAAAGAGAGGACAATATGGAGGAGCTGTAGGGACGAGACTTAATGCATTTATTGTTGAGCGTATTAAAACTGCCATAAAGAATCTAACCTTTTGTAGGGTGCTCCAAAGGATAATATGGAGGGAAATCCACTCAAAGAGCCTCCACCTAAACCACCGGAACATGTTTTTAATAAAGAGGTGGCACTTAATGTTGCACCCTCTCAAATAGTGGAAGGTGAACCAAAAGGAAGAACTATTGCCGAGTTAGCTACACCCTATCAACTAGCGGAAGGTAAGCCCGAAGGTAAGACTATCGCTGAGCTACTCGCGAATTATCTTAGTACGAATGAAGAGGAGCAACTTGATCAACCACTTGACTTTTCACACACAAATAGTATGCATGCCAATGATATATCATTCTCTAGTAATGACTTCTATAAGTCCCAAATTTATGACGATTGTTCTAAGGAGGGTTCGTGCCTCGACACTAATTTTGGAGACTTTGGTGAGGAACTAGAAAATGAATCTTTCTATGAATATGGTGATGCTATTAACATGGTACATGAATCCTCATTGGAAGAGGGGGATGAGGATTTGAAGAACAAATAAGCAATATGACGGTAAGAGAAATGTATTCCCAAATAGTGACATATGTTCAAAAGTTAATTTATTCGGATATGATAGACGATCCAATAATATGTCCTCAATGTCTGAAACTTGGGCATTACTTTCGTTTTCAATGCTCTGATACCTTTAATCAATCTTTAGTGTCTTATAATAATGGTGATACCACTAGTGAAGTATTAGAGTATGTTATCTTTGAAGGTTCCCATGAGCTGATAATACATGTCATATCACGTATTAATAGTGAAGATAGCATTCTCATAAAAATGGCTTATAAAATCCTGCAACATATTTCTTGGTATTCTCAAGAACATTTATTATGAGGAGTAAGGCATGAAGTAGAGCCGTAGTGCCCTATGTTAATCGTTTGGAGGAACTACTTGATAACAAGGAGGAACACCAAAAAGGTGAGGTTGAAGACAAACATCGTTCTACTAATAATAAGTTTGTTTATAATGCCTCAGTCTCTAGTAATGATTCTTATTGTGTTGAAACTAAAGATAATTTATCTGCGGAGGCTTTATGCCTAGATACTCATTTGGAGAACACTAATAATGATGAACTGTAGATACATCCTTGTAGTATTAATGAGCAGGTTTCGGGAGAGCACATCTTTGATGAAATATTTGTTGATAATGCTTATTTTTGTGACTGGATTGATAACTCTAGAACTGATGAACTTGTTAGCAAGGGTGATGAACTAGAGAATAGATACACTTCCGAATTTTTCCCTGCTGCTAAAGATGAGTGTTATGAAGTGTTCCCTCGTGATAGTGTAGCCCAAGAAGAGTACTATGAATTATACCCTGATGATGCTATTAAAGGAAAATGGTTTGAATTTATATGTAAATATCTAATCCTTTTGTTGAAGATATCTAGGGAGATATGCTCGCCACACAATGGCATATCAATCATCACTTGTGAGCAATAACACATTTATCTACATGACTCCGATGCACCGCAAGCGGGCGAGACTTCGACCAGGCTATAATAGTAAGTGTGTAGGGCTTCGTAGAATGGAAAACAAAAAATTTCTATCGCATACAAACAAACAAGCCAAGATCTATCTACTAGATTGTAGCAACGAGTCGATGGAATAACTTACCCTCGAAGATTCCAAAGTGTTTAACGAGAGCGGATTCTCGTGGGTGATGTAGTCGTACTCTTCCCGATCTCAAGATCGTGCAGACGATCCTTCCGGCGCTGCGTTCCGGCAGCGCTCCCGCAGTCGGTCACACGTTCGGTACTCGACGAAGACCTTCCTCTCCCTTGTTCCAGCAGGCAGCGGAGGTTGTAGCACTCTCCTCGCGATTTCGGCAGCACAACGGCGTGGTACCGGAAGTAGAGGGGAGATCCCGCAGGGCTTCGCCTTAAGCCGGAGCGAGTATGATGGAGTATGAGAGAGTACTATTAGTGGTCTAGGGATTAGACACACCAATTAGAAGGCTCTAAACCGAAGGCTAGGGCAATTAGAAGCTCTAAACCAAAACGGCTCTAAACCGGAGATTAGAGGATAGGAACTTGTGTGTCTAGAGGAGGAGGCCCTGCCCCTCCTTTTATGGGTGGAGGGTGCGGCCAAGGGGAGGGGAGTCCCTCCCCAAGTCGGCCTTGGTTGGTGCGCCGGCTTGGAGGGACTCCTCCCCCAAGTCGGTCCCAACCATCTCTTGCTTGTTTCCCACAGTTTCTTGTTTTAGCCGTTTGACTTTCAAACTGGACATTTGACTTTTCTGTTTTAGGATTCAATTTAATCCTTTATTTGGAACAGCAAAAACACTTAGTACATGATGTAATCATTCCAATATGCAATGACACATACATGTACCCCTCCCCCCCGGAGTGCCGGACATTCCGGAACCTTCTAGAACATTCCTGATGAAAACACCGGAATCATTTCCGAACTCCGAAACGGGACTTTCCTTATATGAATCTTATTCTCCGGACCATTCCGGATCACCTCGTGATATCCCGGATCCCATCCGAGACTCCGAACAACATTCGGTCTCTTTCTCATAATACCATAACTACTCAAACAACGTCGAATCCTTAAGTGTGTCTCCCTACGGTTCGTGAATTATGCGGACATGATCGAGACATTTCTCCGAACAATAACCAATAGAGGAATCTGGAAATTCATATGGCTCCCACATATTTCTACGATTACTTTGCGATCGAATGAACCACTTACATACGATACCAATTTCCCTTTGTCTCACGATAGTTTACTTATCCGAGGTTATGATCGTCGGTATCTCTGCATACCTAGTTCAACCTCGTTACCGATAAGTACTCTTTTCTCGTTCCCGTGATATGTGATCCCTTGTGAGCCAGTCACATGCTTGCAAGCTAATTGGATGACATTCCACCGAAAGGGCCCAGAGTATATCTATCCGTCATATGGATGGACAAATCCCACTCTTGATCCATGTGTCTCAACCAATACTTTCCGAACACTCAATGCCACCTTTATAGCCACCCAGTTACGGTGTGGTGTTTGATGTCATCAAAGCATCCATCCGGTAAAGGTGATATGCATGATCTCATGGTCGAAGGAATTAGGTTACTATGTATCAGAAAGCATATAGCAATTGAACTATTGAAATGACTTGATCTTTATGTTACGCTTATCTATAGGAGTATGTCCACCATATCATTCTCCTAACGATATGATCTTATTGTTGATAACATGATAAGGGGTGGCCCGATCTTCTCGTTGAGCACGTCGTAGATGATGGTGGAGGTAATGGAGATAACTTGTGGGATGCTGAGAATCACCGGCTGTTCCCCCGCTGCCAATGCAACAGATCTCAACCCAGATGGTATTCGCAACTTCACACACTTGCGCACGTAGCCGCTGACCACGAAGCGGTTTGCAATCTACCAATTCCCAATGGAACAGCAGAAAACACGAAGACTTTCAGTAGCAAACTCCAGATCGAATCAAAGTGGAGGTATGGTAGATATTCCTGATCGAATCAAAGAGGAACATATAATTTCAGATGAATGCTTGCAGCAGTTCAACGAAACAAGTATTGGTTTAATCTAAACGTGGTCTAACCCTAATTGTGACGGCTGCTAGGGAATATATAAGTGCTGGGGCGTCCTCCCCACTAAACGGGCCTAAAAACAGCCATAACTTGGCCCAAACTGACTCGGTTCGACTCAAACTGATACATACCGACCCATAGATGGATTCGGTCTAATTGGCACGCAGGCCAAACGTCGTGGTGCACCTCAAACGTGTCCTGGCGCGCCACATATCTCTCTTTATCATGCCTTCTCTCCTTATTGCCTCCTAGTGTGTCTTCCATCTCTCGGTCGCCTTCCTCCCTCTCCTCCCGCTGGCGCTAGCCCGATAGATGCCAAATCTAGTCAAACAATAACACAATGATTTAGGTAGTATAAAGTTCTTATAAATCAAAGTACCATGTCCAACTAGGAATGAATTCACCTTGTGATATTTTTCAATGAGGCTCAATATTTCTTTCCAGTTCAAACAGTTGAAATCAGCATGATCCATGATTGTATCCTCATCATCCTCCCTTTCTTCAAGAAAAGCCGTCCTCGGCGTTGGGTAAGCTGAAAGTGGAAGGAACAAAAAGAACAACGTATACGCAGAGTATATGTATACATAACCTGTTGTATCATTTTTGGTCACGTGAATAATATGTCTTCTATTCATCAAGCAACTTAAATTGCAGGTATAAGTGAAGTACAAAGAATCATGATCATGTTGAAATCCAAATAAATATATAGTCTTGTTGTTCAATATTAAATTCAGTTTTCTCAAAGAAGATCTATGATCAAATTCGTGATGAACAAGATCAAACCAATTCAAACTATGTGAAAACCGAATTGATTCAGGCCATGCTTCAACTGCGCTACTCTGATTATTATGAACATAATCATTTTGTTCAGTATGTAATATGCAACTCAATTTGCAAATATGAGTGAAGTATATAGTAGTAGCACACTCATGCAACACGTTGTGGGACAAACACAAGGTGTATGAAAAATCTGATTCAAATCTAGAAAGATTGGAACAATCCAACATGGGTAAAGTTACTTTTGTTGGGTGGACTATATCAACTAGATGAGAATTTACTTTCATAGTATCACAAATTGTAGTATCTATCCCACCACAAAGATATCTTGACACATAGCATGTATGGCTAAACACAGCAAGTTTCAAATCAGCAATTCTATCACACGTAATGCATATGTGATCCACAAGAAAATTTTCATCCATGTTGTATTCACCAATTAGATTAAAGATGAAATAAGGAGAATATGTGCTAGAATTCAGACATGAAATTTCAGAAATCCTATCCATAGCACAACTCAGATTCATAGGTTCATGTAGCATGATGGAATACACAATATCAGTAGGTGGTATTCGAGAAAGTCTTTGCTCATGTGTAATCAGTACTACATGCTTAAAAGTCAGATTTTGCAAAGCATCACTCGGTGCTGAAATTTTTGTGCTTGTAAAGTTACAAGAATCAACCAGCAAAGGAATAGACTCACTGAATGCCTTATTGGTTGGTTGTAGCCCCAAATCAGTGTCATTATCAATGTCATCCTCCGTATATGTAGTAGGTATTGGAACAACTTTCTCAAGTGATGACACCCGATCGTGTGATATAGGTTGTAAAATAGGCGGCTCCCTTTCTTCAAAAGAAACCTGCATATCACAAGGTACAACACTAGAAGTAGACATGATTATGTTAGTAGACACCTCACATGTCTCATTGACGTCCACTCTCAAAATTTCTGGAATAGGCCATGTGTAGTTGTACAAAAACCTAGAACGCAGAAATTGCTTGAAATCCTCCCAAAGGAATGTTTTACCTATGACACCATACACAGTCCTAGCGTCCTTCCACCAACGAGTTACCTTTGCATCGACACGTCGGCGAGCGAGAATATATTCTGTATGGCCATTAAACTTGCTATCGAAAGTACGACATCTCGCAAAACCACTGAGCATGTGAGATTCCCAAGACATATATTCTGTGGATGATGCAGAACTGTCCAATCTCCACTTGACTTTAGTGGCATCATATGCCATGCCGACCACAATACCTAAATAGTCATGGTAAACATCGTTTGATTTCTGCATCTCATCAACACAAGTAGAAGTCATGATCAGTACATTAGTACAGAAAAGGAAAACTGGTGGTGGAATTCTCACAACTCACTCGAAACTGAAAGAAAACAATGTATCTTACCGTTCCAAAGTGAATTAGGATAGCTTACCAACTTGTATGAGCAGAACGTGCACGGATGTGACGAAGCGAATACCGAGGGAAAGATTATCACACGACAACTAGGGGTATGTAGTGGAGCTTGGTATGGATACCTAACAACACCAATTCAGAAATCCTAGTGCTGACCGTATGACAAAGACCCACGGAAACACACACAGTGGAGATAAATGGGGCAATTGCAACTCTAAAAAGGAGCTCAAAAGGAAGGTATATCGGCGTAATGCTCGTGTTGCAATGCACAAGGAGAGACGCTAGCAATGGCTCAACAAAACGGGCACCAGATTGCTAAACTAAGCAGCCCGAAGAGCACTAAGCATGCTAGTCTCGTAGGATAGTTCTAGACACCAAGAAAGGCTTACTAAGGCTCACAAAGATAGGAACGCTATGTGGACACAGTAAAAAAAAAAATACCAAGATGATAAGGGGTGGCCCGATCTTCTCGTTGAGCACGTCGTAGATGATGGTGGAGGTAATGGAGATAACTTGTGGGATGCTGAGAATCACCGGCTGTTCCCCCGCTGCCAATGCAACAGATCTCAACCCAGATGGTATTCGCAACTTCACACACTTGCGCACGTAGCCGCTGACCACGAAGCGGTTTGCAATCTACCAATTCCCAATGGAACAGCAGAAAACACGAAGACTTTCAATAGCAAACTCCAGATCGAATCAAAGTGGAGGTATGGTAGATATTCCTGATCGAATCAAAGAGGAACATATAATTTCAGATGAATGCTTGCAGCAGTTCAACGAAACAAGTATTGGTTTAATCTAAACGTGGTCTAACCCTAATTGTGACGGCTGCTAGGGAATATATAAGTGCTGGGGCGTCCTCCCCACTAAACGGGCCTAAAAACAGCCATAACTTGGCCCAAACTGACTCGGTTCGACTCAAACTGATACATACCGACCCATAGATGGATTCGGTCTAATTGGCACGCAGGCCAAACGTCGTGGTGCACCTCAAACGTGTCCTGGCGCGCCACATATCTCTCTTTATCATGCCTTCTCTCCTTATTGCCTCCTAGTGTGTCTTCCATCTCTCGGTCGCCTTCCTCCCTCTCCTCCCGCTGGCGCTAGCCCGATAGATGCCAAATCTAGTCAAACAATAACACAATGATTTAGGTAGTATAAAGTTCTTATAAATCAAAGTACCATGTCCAACTAGGAATGAATTCACCTTGTGATATTTTTCAATGAGGCTCAATATTTCTTTCCAGTTCAAACAGTTGAAATCAGCATGATCCATGATTGTATCCTCATCATAACATCTCTATGTTCATGATAGGGAAACCACAATCATCTATCAACCAACAAGCTAGTGAAGTATAGAGGCTATACTAGGGACTTCAAATTAAGTTTACAAATCACACAAGTATCAATGTTTCCTTGTTAATACTATTATAGCATGAATGTAAACATTTATCATAACCACAAAGATATAATAATAACTACATTTATTATTGCCTCTAGGGCATATCTCCAACAGTCTCCCACTTGCACTAGAGTCATCTAATCTAGATTACATGGTAATATACCGAACACCCATGGTGTCGTGGGAATGACCACGGCAGATGCTGCAATCGGCAGCGAGTAGTAGAACGAGGGGCAAGGGCGGCCAGCCATCTGCGGTGCGAGATGAGGGCAAAGACACAGGGATTTACCCAGGTTCGGCCCCCCGGAGGGTAAAGACCTACTCCTGCTAGATTGTATTATGGAGGTGATTACAATGAGAGAACTCGGCGACTAGGCGGCGAGTTGCTTGGGTGTATGAGGGAACGTGTCTCTACTCACCCTTTAGGGAGGTTTATATAGGCTTACCTCCCCTAGGGTTTACATATCTCAACCGATTCGGTTACACCTTTGGCAATCGTTTAACCTAGACCGACTGGGCCTATCTACTCGCCTGGGCCTTCAACTTCCAGTCGCCTGGTTCCTTGCTGGGCCTTGATCCACTCGCCGTTCTGCAGGCCCACTCGCCAGCCTTTGGGCCAGTCGGAAACGTCCCGCTGAGCATACCCCAGTAGGCGTATCCCCATCAGTAGTCCCCGAGGCCGTCGTTGATTAGGCGTGGGTGACTGCTGGCAGTCGGAGTATACGGCTTCAAGTTGGCATCCAGTCGAATCGTCGGCGGGCTCCTGCATGAAGGAATAAATCCGGCGAACCGAGTTGCGTCTTGGGCGAGTCGAGCCAACGGGTCGCGGTCTCGGCGAGTGACTTAGCGAGCCGAATGGCAGGAGGCGGACCGTCGGGCGTGGTCAAACTAGCCGTTAAGGTAACTCAACGGTAACTTTTGGCGTAATCATTGCGCGGTAACGGCCCCCTAATTTGGCGGGCAACTCCCGCTATATAAGAGGAATGGTAGGCTATCGCAAAGCCAACCGCCCACCGTTTCTTCCGAGCGCACACATCTTCCTTCCTTCGATTCCGCGATCCAATCGACCCGCAATCCTCCGACCTCCAAACAAATCCTCAACCATGGCCTTCTCCACTGAACCTTGGGGCAGATCCAAGTGCACCAGGGCGCAGCTGGCCTCCTTCGAGGAGGCCGGAATCCTGCGGGCCGGCTGCTGGCGTATCCCCGCAGCCGGAGAAACGACCCCAAACCCGCGAGAGAGAGAGAATTCATCTGTTTCACCAGTCACCTCGAGCGGGGGTTAGGGTTTCCCACTTCCTTGTTCTTCCGGCGCTTCTGCGCCTACTACGGGATCCAACCCTCAGATCTGGGTCCCCATAGCATCGAGCAGCTCGCCATCTTCGTGGCGTTCTGCGAGTGCTACTTGGGCTGCCGGACCTATTTTCCCTTGTGGCAAGATCTGTTCCACGGACGGATCAGCCGCGAGGAGGCGGGCGGCCCAATGCTAGCCGCGGGCGGCTTAACCTTCCAACTCAAATCCAAAGCTTCTTTCTTCGACCTGATGCTGCCGGCCAAAGCAGCGAGCGACTGGAAAAAGTCATGGTTCTACGTGACCGAGGCGACTCCGGAGGACGAGGCGGCGATCCCGCGGTACTCGGCCAACCGTTCCGAGCCACGCCATCTCCAGGTCGGCAAGCTCCCCGACGACCAGCGGATGGTCGTCGACGAGATGCTCCAGACCATTCGTGGTCTAAAGAAGAAGGGGCTCCAGACGGTGAACTTGTACAACTGTTGGCTTGGGCGGCGGCTCGTTCCGCTCGCCCAACGCGAGCATTACATGTACCAGTACACGGGCCGAGGAGACTCGACGAAGGCCTGCCTCGCCGAGTGGAAGCTGGAGGACTACCTCTCGGCGCTGAAGAAGATCACCCAGGCGGCATACACGGATGCGCAGGCCGGGGTCCCTCCTTACACCGCGAAGCGTCCGGCTCCGACGGTAACTCTTTTATCTTGTTCGCAGTCGCAGCATGTGCAGTCGCGGCAATTCTAACTTTGTTTCGTATTTAACGCAGCTGTTCCAAGTGGTGGAAGGGTGGCTACCACCCGCCGATGACGAGAGCCCCGGGCCATCCGCCCAGGACACGAGCGAGTCGCCACCCGCCAGGGGTAACGAGGACGACGAGGACGAGTCCGAAGAGGAGATTGCCCCACTGGTCCGAAAGACCCGCGGGCAACGTCAGCGCGATATCGAAGCGAGCAGGAGCCTCGAGCGTCATGACGATGACGAGGAACTCCCAGAAGCCACCTCGCGCCGTCAGGCCACTCCCGCGAAGAAGAAGAAGAAGAAGGAGAAGGAAGCGAGGGCCCCCCTGAGGAGGAAGACGAAGCCGCCGAAGATGGCCTCACCGCCGCATTCAGCGAGCAGCTCCGATGCTCATAGCTCGTCCGGTGACGGCGCGGCCCCGGTGACAACCGCGCTAGATGCGCCATCCGTAGAGGCACCGCTGGCTTCAATGCCTCCGCCCTTTGCGCCGGTCTCCGGGCTAGGGAAGACTCCGGCTGTGGCGACTTCGCCTCGCAAGGAGGTCCCGAGCGTGGCGGTCTCGCCTCGCAAGGAGGCTCCGGCCGCGGCAGCTCCACTCCGCGAAGAGGCCTCTGCCGAAGGCGTCCCGGAGGCGCCAACCGCTACCTCAACGTCAAAGAGGCCATCCGTATCCTGGGCCCCTGACGTCCTGGAACTGGGGCTTAGGCGCCGATTGGGCCCTGAGCTGGAGAAACCGGCCAGCCTTCGTACAGGACTGCGTTTCATTCCAGTTGCCAAGTGAGTGCATTTGGCCTTCTTTTTTCTTTTAGTACTTCGATTGCCTCTTATTGACTTGACTCGACGTGCAGGACCGGAGTGAAAAAGATGGGCCACCCGACGGTGGCCAAGGTGCCCTCCGCCACTAGCGAGGAGGATCCTTCCCGTAAGAGGAAGGTAGACGAGGTCGCCGCCTCCACGGAAGGCAGCAAGAAGGCCAAGGGCGACGACATCGTCGCTGTTTCTGATGACGCGGCGACCGCGCCAGCTAGACCCGCAATGGAAGCAACCGCGTCCACGAAGGAGGGCATTTCCTTGCCTAGACCGGAGGAAGCGAGTTCCTTTGGGGCGGGTGCCTCGATTGCTACCTTCCCCCGCTTCGTGACCAAGGCGGCCACGGCAAGCGGGGCTGCGCTTCCGAGCCTCACTCCAGGGATCGCCGACGCTGAAACCGACCAGCGTCGCGGGCACACGCCGGCGCTGCTCGCGTCTGTGGACGCAGTACAGCTTCATAGCACGCTTGGTGCGGCCATCCAGGTATCTCCAGTCCCCGAGGATCAGGTCGGTGCTTTAGCAGCGGCTTGATCCTTATAATTTCTCGTTTTGTACTTTCGAATCCAGTCCCCGAGTGCATATGCGCTAAATTTTAGCGGGTATGCACTGAGGAATTTTCGTGTTTGCCAGTCCCCGAGTGCGCACTCGCTAAATTTTAGCGGGTGGGCACTGAGTAATTTTTCAAGGTTGACAGTCCCCGAGTGCGCACTCGCTAAATTTTAGCGGGTGTGCACTCAGTAATTTTTATGTGTACTGACTTTGAAGGTGTACAGGGTCTGCAGCTGGAGTCGGCAGAGCGATTGGCGGCGAAGCAGCGTGCTGAGAAGGAGCTGGCCGCTCTCCAGGACGCAAACAAGGAACTTCAGGCTGCTGCTGCGCAGGCGGAGGTAGCTCGCCAGGAGCTTATTCCTGCTGGTGAGCTGGTGGTGGTGCAATCTGCGTTGAGTGCTGCTGAGCAGAGGGTCGCCGACCTCGAGCGCGAATTGCGGGAGGCGAAAGAAGAAGCAAATTCGGCGAATGGGCGAGCTAAGGCCGCCGTTGCGGCCGCGGAAGAAGACCGCAAGGTGTCGGAAGCCCTCATTGTTGGGCTTCAGGACGATCATACGTCGCTTCAAAGCTTCATCACGGGACTCGCCCGCCCGTTACTTGGTGAGTGCGTCTTCCCTGTCTTTCAATTGTATTGTTTGTGGTTTCTGTGGTACTCATAACTGTCTCCTGCTAGCAAGTCGTGTACTTGGTAGCCACGAAGAAGCGAGCTCTCTTGGCGCGAAGGAGTGCGTAAGCATGCTCGTCGACTCGGCGACGCTGTCGGCGACGTGCATCCGCGCCTACCTTCAAGAGATGTCGCCCACGGAGGTTATTCCCAGTGACCTCGTTGAGGTGTGGGAGTACTTGGAGAAGGCGCCCGCGGTCGTAGAGTTCATGACGCGGTCGGCGTTTCGGCGCGGAGCGTCGACAGCGCTAAGCCTTGGGCTCGCCCACTTTCCCGAGGACTTCGACCTCGACGATGTGACGAGTGGGTACCCTTCGTCGACTGGCGCGGTGGATCTATCCGAAGTTCTGACGTTGCAGGAACGTGCCGCCGCGTACTCGGAACGCGTCTGGGCGATGGGCGACCTCCTCCCCTACCAGGAAACGGTCGTCGCGCCAAACGACCCCGAGCCGCCGCATCGTGACTTCAAGGTTGAACAACCTTTTCGCGCGGCGATGGCGGGTGAGCTGACGACGTACCCGTCGAACCCGTACACCGCGTTCATCCGGAAGCGCCGGGATTCTGGTGCGTCGTCGTCAAAGCCTGCAGAGTAGTGTAGTGTTTCTAGATAAGTTAGCAGCAGTTCTGCCGAACAAGCATAATTTGTAATGTAAGACAATGCAATGTGCGATTGAATTGGATGTTGTGTCCATTTTGCTAATAATTTTCGTGTTTTGGATTGATTTTGGATGAGTCCCCGAGCGCGTCCGCCCTTTTGTGGGGTTCACCTTGTATATGATGTTTGTTGTTATCGTGTGTTTTGTTAGTTTAGTCGACTCGCCCGAGCTCGTAGAGCCAGTCGCAAGGCGACTCCCTTGAGCGCTCTGTACTTTACCGTTTTCCCGGACGCGAACGGGGTCGGGTGGCCGAGTCCCCGAGCGTGGTACTTGGTATTTCGAGGCGCGACTCGAGGGTGGTTGAGGACTGAGCGCGTTGGTATGAGCGCGTCACTCCTGCCTGGCCCGGGGGGTCAGTCGTGTGGCGAGTCCTGGGCGTGCTCTCTTACTTGACGTTTTCCCTGACCGATCGCGACGAACTGGTATTCAGTCCCCGAGCGTGGTACTTAGCCGTTCGAGTCGCTATGCCGAGGATGCGGAGGACCAAGGCCGCTGTGAGAAGCGAGGGCAGTTGTCTTGGTTTGCAAAACCAGTCGAGCTTGGCGACTCCAATGGGGCTCCGGATTGGCGTTTTTCGTGGACGACGCAGGACCTGAGATGACTCAGTGCTCTTACATCGCACTACTTGGCCGTGCCGGTCGCTATACCAAAGGTTGACTTCTGCATGTTAGCATGACGCTATTATTACGAGTGCGAGTGGCACAAGGCATGGAGAGTAGACGCAATTTGCGGTAACTGTTTCTTTTATTTCATAGCGACTGGAGAGTACATATGTGGGGTTCTAGGAGTAGAACTTCCGGAGGAGATTTACATTCCATGGCCGCTTGACATCGAGTTCGCCGTCTCCGCGGACGTCGATGAGGTAGTAGGCGTCTTTGCCGAGTACGCGCCCGATAGCGAACGGGCCTTCCCACGGAGGGGAGAGCTTGTGCATGCCCTTCTTGTCCTGGATGAGACGTAACACCAAGTCGCCTTCCTGGAAGGTGCGGGTTTTCACCCGTCGGCTGTGGTAGCGGCGGAGCCCTTGCTGATAAATGGCAGTGCGCGATCGGGCGAGGTCGCGTGCTTCGTCGAGTTGGTCGAGCCCGTCTTGACGGGCCAGCTCGTTTGCGGCCTCCGTATAGTGGACGACCCGCGGCGAGTCGTGTTCTAGGTCGGTGGGCATGACCGCTTCGGCGCCGTAGACCATGAAGAAGGGGGTGAATCCCGTCGACCTGTTGACCGAGGTGCGGATTCCCCAGATGACGGAGGGTAGCTCTTCGACCCAGCATCCAGCGGTGCGCTCAATTGGTACTTGGAGTCGCGGCTTCAGACCGTGGAGGATGCTTTGGTTGGCTCGTTCCGCCTGACCGTTGGATTCCGGATGTGCGACTGACGCGAGGTCGAGCCGGATGTGGTGCTCTTCGCAGAACTCGGCCATTGCTCCCTTGGCGAAGTTTGTGCCATTGTCCGTGATGATGCTGTTGGGGAACCCGTAGCGGTATATGAGCTCGCGTAGGAACTTAGTGGCTGTCTTCCCGTCGCATTTCCGGACTGGCTTGGCCTCAACCCACTTCGTGAATTTGTCGACGGCGACTAGCAGGTGGGTGTAACCGGAGGGGGCCTTCTTGAAGGGGCCTACCATGTCCATGCCCCACACAGCGAATGGCCAGGTGATGGGGATTGTCTTGAGCGCCGAACTTGGTACGTGCGTCTGGTTGGCGTATTTCTGGCACCCAGCGCATCGCTGGACAATATCGACAGCATCGGCGTGTGCGGTAGGCCAGTAGAAGCCGTGTCGCATAGCCTTGGCGACCAGGGAGCGCGCGGCGGCGTGGTGGCCGCAGTCGCCTGAGTGGATGTCGTGTAGGATTTTGCGTCCTTCAGCCGGTTGGACGCAACGTTGGAACACGCCGGTGACGCTGCGCTTGTGTAGCTCGCCGTCGATGATGGTGTAGGACTTGCATCGGCGAGCAATCATTCGAGCGCTTGTCTCGTCTGCGGGCAGGGTGCCGGTCTCCAGGTAGGCGATGTAGGGCTTGGTCCAGTCGTCTGGCTCGGTGATGAGTGCGACCAAGGCTGCCTCTGGTTGGAGAGGGACTCCGATGTCGATCTCCCTCGGGGGAGAGACTGATGGTTTGGAGATTGTGTCGAGGAACACGCCGGCGGGTGGTGCGAGTCGAGCCGACCCGATGCGAGAGAGGGCGTCGGCCTCCTCGTTTTTCCGCCTATCGATCCACTCGATGGAGTAGCCGGTGAAGTGGCCGCCCAACTTGTCCACCTCTTGGCGATACGCCGCCATGGTAGGGGAGATGGCGTCGCAGGTGCCGGCGACTTGTCCCGCAACGAGGTCGGAGTCTCCATAGCATCGAAGGCGATTGACGCTCATCTCCTTTGCGGCTCGCATGCCGTGGAGTAGGGCCTCGTATTCAGCCATGTTGTTGGTGCAGGGCGTGAATTCGAGGCGGAGGATGTAGCGGAGCTTGTCACCCTTTGGAGAAGTCAACACTATCCCCGCGCCTGCACCGTCCGCATTCTTGGACCCGTCGAAGTGCAGGTTCCAGTAATGGAGGTACGGCAGCTTTTCTGGTTGCTGGGCCTCCTCCCAGTCGGCGATGAAGTCTGCCAGTGCCTGGGATTTAATCGCCCTTCGTGGCTCGTATTTAATGTTGTGGACACCGATCTCGACGGCCCACTTGGCGACCCGCCCGGTCGCCTCGCGATTTCGGATGATGTCTTGTAGTGGTGCTGAGGAGACGACCGTGATCGGGTGCTCCTGAAAGTAGTGCGGCAGGCGCCGCTAGGCCCGGAAGACCGCGTATACTAGCTTCTGGTACTGCGGGTATCGCTGGCGCGACTCGGTGAGGACCTCGCTGATGTAGTACACCGGCCGCTGGACCGGGCGCTCCTTTCCTTCCTCTAGTCGCTCGACAACCATTACGGCACTGACGACGCGCTCGGACGCCGCAACGTAAACCAGCATGGGTTCTTTGTCAGCGGGTGCGGCGAGTAGTGGTGCGGCGAGTAGCACCTTCTTAAGGTCGCGGAGCGCGTCGTCCGCCTCCTTGTCCCACTGGAAGGTGGGATTCTTGCGCATCAGGCGGTATAGGGGCATCGCCTTTTCGCCCAGGCGGGGGATGAATCGACTGAGGGCCGCTACACGCCCGGCCAGCCTCTGGACGTCGCGCAGGCACTCGGGTTTGCCGAGCCGGGCGATCGTGTCGATCTTCGTTGGGTTTGCCTCGATCCCCCGTTTGGAGACGACGTACCCCAGTAGTTGCCCGGCGGGTACACCGAAGGTGCACTTGCCTGGGTTAAGCTTTATCTTGTACCTCCGCAGGTTGGCGAAGGTCTCCGCTAGGTCGGCGAGTAGGTCTCCTTGGCGAGCGGATTTCACTACCACGTCGTCGATGTAGACGTGGATGTTGCGGCCAATTTGGCTCGCGAGGCATTCTTGCATGCACCGCTGGTAGGTCGCCCCGGCGTTCTTGAGGCCGAAGGTCATGGCGGTGTAGCAGAATGCTCCGAATGGCGTGATGAACGCCGTCTTTTCCTCGTCCTCGACGGCCATTTTGATCTGATTGTACCCGGAGTAGGCGTCGAGGAAACACAGCGACTCCGAGCCCGCGGTTGAATCGATTATCTGATCGATCCGCGGGAGGACGAACTGCTCTTTTGGGCAGGCGCTGTTCAGGTTTGTGTAGTCGATACACATTCTCCAGGTCCCGTTTTTCTTCTCGACCAGGACTGGGTTTGCCAGCCACTTGGAGTATTTGATTGGCCGGATGAAGCCGGCGGCGAGCAGGCGCTGCACTTCCTCGGCGATTGCTCGACGGCGCTCTTCATTGAAGGGCCGTAGCGACTGCTTGACTGGTCGCACTTTGGGGTCGGCGTTTAGTTTGTGCTCAGCGAGCTCCCTAGGGACACCAGGCATGTCGGAGGGTTTCCATGCGAAGACGTCCCTATTCTCACGAAGGAACTCGATGAGCGCGCCTTCCTATGCTGGGCTCAAGCCTGTCCCGATCGTCACCGTCTGGATGGGGTCGCCTGGGACCAGCTCGACGGTGCGAGTGTGCGTCGTGGCCTCAAAGGTTGAGGTGTTCGTGCCCTCGGAGTTGGGCTTCTTGAGTATTGTGGGGTCGTCATTGTTGACTCCGCTCGCGTATTTGGCGAGCTCGTCGGCGTGATTTGCTTCTGCCGCGATGACGGCGTCGGCGAGTTCGGCTCCTTTGGCCTCGCATTCGGCGGCCATGTCGGGGTCACCGTTGATGGTGATGACGCCGCACGGCCCGGGGAGCTTCATCGCGTTGTACGCGTAGTGGGGCGCCGCCATGAATTTGGCGAACGCCTGGCGCCCCAGGACGCAGTGGTAAGGGCTGTCGAAGGGCACCAGCTCGAAGACGATCCGCTCGGTGCGGAAGTTTGCCGGAGTGCCGAACGTGACTGGCAGCGTGACTTTGCCGATCGGGTACGCCTTCCGACCGGGGACGATGCCGTGGAACGTGGTGTGGGTTGTCTCGATCATCGACTGCGGGAGCCGCAGCCGCCTGAAGGTGTCGAGGTAGAGGATGTTGATGGAACTGCCGCCGTCCATCAATGTCTTGGGGAGCCAGTAGTCGCCAACCTTGGGCTTGACCACCAGGGCGACTCGGCCTGGGTACTCGACGCGTGGCGAGTGGTCTTGCCGGCTCCAGGTGATGGGTTGTTCCGACCAGTTTAGGAACTGGGGGACGTCTGTTTGGGCCACCGCGTTGACGGCGACGGCGCGGGCGATGACTTTCTTCTCACGCTTCGTGTTGAAGCCCGTGAAGGTGTGGAGCGAGCCGGCTACTTTGCCGAATTTTCCGCCATTCGGCGGGTCGTTGTCGGTGTCCTCACGCGCGTGCCGTGCCTTCTCGATTTCCCTGAGGGTCTGGCAGTCGGCGGTGGTGTGCGTTGCGGGCTTTCCTTCCCTGCTGTGGAACGCACATGGTTGGTTAAGGAGTGCCGCGGGATCAAAACTTGGCTTGTTCTTGTAATTGCCGCCGTCGCGCCGTTGCCCTCCGTCGCGGCGGTAGCTTTTGGGCTCGCGTTGCGCGTGGCCAGCGTTGGCGACGAAGTCGACTCGCCCGTCGTTGCGGCGCTTGCCTGTGAGGCGGGTGCCGCTGTAGCGTAGGTCGGTTCGGCGTCCGCCGTCGTTGCCGCCCGCGCGTCGTTGCCCTCCTGACTCGTCGTCGATTTCTTGGTTGGGGTCCTCCTCGGCGTACCGTTTGGCGATCTCGAGGAGGTCGGGGATGTTGTCCAGTGTGCGGGCGTGTCGCTTGAGCTTGGCGACTAGAGGCTCGTAGCGGCACGAGGTCTTGAAGCAATGGATCGCGGTGTCCGGGTGGATGCCGACCGCGTTGTACCAGAGCTCTTGCCACCGTTGGACCCAGTTGCGGGTCGACTCGCGGGGTCCCTGGACGCATCGTTCCAGGTCCTCGATGGTGGTGGCGCGGGTGTAGGAGCACTCGAAGTGCCTGACGAAGGCGTCTCGCATTTCCTCCCAGGAGTCGATACTGTCCTGGGGAAGCGTGTTGATCCATTGCCTGCACGTCCCCTCCATCATCAGTGGGAGGTAACGGGCGGCGAGTAGGTCAGTGTGACCCGCGATCCCCATTGCCATGAGGTATGTGTCGAGCCAGACTGCGGGGTCGTACGAGGAGTCGTACTTTTCTATCTCCTTTGGCGCCTTGAAGTTTGGCGGGTACTTTTCGCCTCGGATCATTGGTCCGAAGCACTTGGGCCCTAGTCGACTGAGCGACCCCATAGGCTCGCCATCGCGGCGATTAGCTAGGGTGTGCCGCAAGTCGTCGGGCTAGCGTGCGCGCCAGTTTTGGTTGTTGATGATGTGAGTGCGGGCGTCGATGGGTTCTCCGTTAGCGGCGACGAAGTTGGTCGCCGGCCTGGGATCGTTAGTGGAGAGTGCCGCGTTCGCGGGTCGGCGTTGGAGCTGCAGTGGT
Source organism: Avena atlantica (assembly GCA_910589765.1). Classification (NCBI taxonomy): domain Eukaryota; kingdom Viridiplantae; phylum Streptophyta; class Magnoliopsida; order Poales; family Poaceae; genus Avena; species Avena atlantica. The sequence continues at coordinate 236,226,799 of OU342738.1, forward strand.
TCTGGCGGCGGGCAATTGAGGGTGTTTGCCGCCGCTGGGCGGCCGCTGGAGGCCGCCCTGCTTCCTGAGGAGCGTGAGTACACTCGCCCTTGCGAGTCGGCGCCCGCTTTTTGCTGCTCCACGGCCTTTGCAAGCAGGGCCCTGACGTACTGGATTTGTAAGGCGCCGTCGCCGGTGGCCGTGATGCTATCGGCTGCTGCTCGGCCTGCCACGAGGTTGTCCATCGGGGTGGAGAACAGTGGGAGGTCGTTCGCGTCTCGCTCCCGTGAGGAGACGACTATCCGTGGCTGGTCCCTGGGAGGGGTGCGGTTGGGTGGTGGTGGGGCGCCCATCGCCGTTGATCCTGGCGGGGGCCGAGCGCTTCCTCCCGGTGGCGCGTTCTCGCAGATCGCGCGCTCGGCTATACGAGCCGGGTCGTTCTCGTCGTCGAAGTTCAGGGCGCGCCCCTGAACGGTGGGGTTCAGGCGTGACCTGATCCGCTGCTGGTGGTAGCGTGACAGTTCCTGCGCTGTCACTTGCTCGAGGCGAAATTTTTCGCGCTCGGCCTGCTCTTTGCGTACTGCCTCCGCCAATTTCAGGCGGAGTTCCTCGACCTCCGTTGCCGTGGCGTTGGGAGGGATTGGGGTGGAGAAAGGATCCTCCGGCGGATCGGCGCCGGTGGCCATGTAGGTCGCGGCGTGGCGACCGGTTCCGTCGTGGAGGTCGGCGGAGTTTTCCGACCCGGAGTCGAAGATCCCGAGGATGGAGGGGTCCTCGAAATCTCCCGCGTTGGAGACCTGAGCGATGGAGCCCGCGGACGAGGCCGCGGTGATGGATCCGGCGAGTGACGCCGGGGTCGCCGAGTCGGCATCGTCGGTGAGGGCCGCATCTTCTGCGGCCGCTGGGTTCTCGGCCACGTTGCTGTGGGCCGAGTTGTACTCGGAGGCGAGGCGGTGGATCGTGCGGACCTGGCTCTCTGAGAGCCGATCGCGTGGTGGCGACTCGCGGATGCGGGCCGAGTCCTCCGAGGTGGTGACGTCGGTGAGGCCGACGAAGAGGCTGATCGTGCCGATCGGCAGGATCACGCTGTGCGTGACGGGTCGTGCCGCCGGGACGTAGCTGCTCGGCAAGATCTGGAGCATCTCGCCGATCGCTATCATGCGGCCGGTGGCGACCGTCTCGTTGATGGGCAGATTGGATCTCGCCGCAGAACACCGGCCAGACCGGCCATGCCCCACGGTGGGCGCCACTGTCGTGGGAATGACCACGGCAGATGCTGCAATCGGCAGCGAGTAGTAGAACGAGGGGCAAGGGCGGCCAGCCATCTGCGGTGCGAGATGAGGGCAAAGACACAGGGATTTACCCAGGTTTGGCCCCCCGGAGGGTAAAGACCTACTCCTGCTAGATTGTATTATGGAGGTGATTACAATGAGCGAACTCGGCGACTAGGCGGCGAGTTGCTTGGGTGTATGAGGGAACGTGTCTCTACTCACCCTTTAGGGAGGTTTATATAGGCTTACCTCCCCTAGGGTTTACATATCTCAACCGATTCGGTTACACCTTTGGCAATCGTTTAACCTAGACCGACTGGGCCTATCTACTCGCCTGGGCCTTCAACTTCCAGTCGCCTGGTTCCTTGCTGGGCCTTGATCCACTCGCCGTTCTGCAGGCCCACTCGCCAGCCTTTGGGCCAGTCGGAAACGTCCCGCTGAGCATACCCCAGTAGGCGTATCCCCATCACATGGCAGTTTGGTGTTGGTCATGTTTTGCCCTCGGGAGAGGTTTAGTCAACGGATCCGCCACATTCAGATCTGTGTGTACTTTGCAAATCTTTATATCCCCATCCTGGATATGTTCTCGAATAGCATGAAAACGTAGCTTGATGTGCTTCAGCTTATTGTGTGACCTTGGTTCTTGCGCATTTGCTATGGCGCCCATGTTATCACAGTAGATAGACATTGGGTCCAGCGCACTAGGAACCACACCCAGCTCTGTAATGAACTCTTTCATCCATATCGCTTCTTGTGAAGCCTCCGAAGCAACCATGTATTCCGATTCAGTTGAAGATCTCGCCACAACGCTTTGCTTTGCACTCCTCCAGCTAACTGCTGAACCATTCAAAATAAATACGTATCCGGATTGTGATTTAGAATCATCCGGATCGGTGTTCCAACTAGCATCGGTGTAACCGTTAACAACGAGCTGTTCATCACCTCCATAAGAAAGAACCATATCCTTAGTTCTTCTCAAGTACTTAAGGATGTTTTTGACCGCTGTCCAATGATCCACTCCTGGATCACTTTGATATCTGCTAGTTAAACTAACAGCATATGCAATGTCGGGTCTAGTACATAGCATGGCATACATTAGAGATCCTATGGCTGAGGCATAGGGAGTCTTACTCATCCTTTCTCTATCTTCTGCCGATGTCGGACTTTGAGTTTTACTCAAGGTCGTATTGGGCAACATGGGCAAGAACCCTTTCTTGCTTTCTTCGATTCCAAATCTCTTTAGAACTTTGTCCAAATATGTACTCTGTGACAATGATATTTGGCGTTTCGATCTATCTCTATAAATCTTTATGCCTAATATGTAAGCTGCTTCGCCAAGATCCTTCATTGAAAAACTTTTATTCAAATATTCTTTGACACTATTAAGAAGGTCTACATCATTCCCAATCAACAATATGTCATCCACATGTAGTATTAGGAATGCTACAGAGCTCCCACTCACTTTCTTGTAAATACAAGCTTCTCCATAAGTTTGTATAAAACCAAAACTTTTGATTACCTTATCAAAACGTTGATTCCAACTTCGGGATGCTTGCTTCAATCCATAGATGGATCGTTGAAGTTTGCATACCTTGTTAGCATCTTTAGGATCGACAAAACCTTTGGGTTGCATCATATACAACTCTTCATCAATGTCTCCATAGAGGAATGCTGTTTTGACATCCATCTGCCATATCTCATAATCATAATATGCAGCGATTGCTAACATAATCCTCACAGACTTTAGCTTCGCTACTAGTGAGAAAGTCTCATCGTAGTCAACTCCTTGAATTTGTCGAAACCCTTTTGCGACAAGTCGAGCTTTATAGACAGTAACATTACCATCAGCATCTGTTTTCTTCTTGAAAATCCATTTGTTCTCGACAGCCTTCCGGCCATCCGGTAAGTCCACCAAAGTCCATACTTGGTTTTCGTACATGGATCCAATCTCGGATTTCATGGCTTCTTGCCATTTATTGGAATCTGGGCTCATCATCGCTTCCTCATATGTCTAGGGGTCATCGGTGTTGTCCACCAACATGACATTCATAACGGAATCATACCAATCTGGAGTGGTACGAGTTCTCGTTGACCTCCGAGGCTCTGTAGCAACTTCAACCGAAGTTTCATGATCACCATCACTAGCTTCCTCTCTTATTGGTGCAGGCACCACAGGAACTTCTTCCGGTGCTGCGCTACTCGCAATTTCGAGAGAAGGTTCGACAACCTCGTCGAGTTCTACTTTCCTTCCAGTCACTTCTTTCGAGAGAAATTCCTTCTCTAGAAAGGATCCATTCTTGGCAACGAAGATTTTGCCTTCGGATCTATGATAGAAGGTATACCCAATAGTTTCCTTCGGGTATCCTTTGAAGACGCATTTTTCCGCTTTGGGTTCAATCTTGTCCGGCTGTAACTTCTTTACATAGGCTTCGCATCCCCAAACTTTAAGGAACGACAATTTAGGTTTCTTCCCAAACCATAATTCATACAGTGTCGTTTCAATGGATTTAGATGGTGCCCTATTTAAAGTGAATGCGGCTGTTTCTAATGCATAACCCCAAAATGATAGCGGTAAATCTGTAAGTGACATCATAGAACGAACCATATCTAAGAGAGTTCGATTATGACGTTCGGACACACCATTACGCTGTGGTGTTCCCGGCGGTGTCAATTGTGAAAGTATTCCTCATTTCTTCAAATGCTCGCCAAACTCATAACTTATATATTCACCTCCACGATCAGAACGTAGAAATTTAATCTTCTTGTTACGTTGATTCTCTACCTCACTTTGAAACTCCTTAAACTTCTCGAAAGTTTCGGACTTATGTTTCATGAAATAGATATACCCATATCTACTCAAGTCATCCGTGAAGGTAAGAACATAACGATAACCACCACGCGATGCTACACTCATTGGACCACACACATCGGTATGTATGATTTCCAATAAGTCCGTAGCTCGCTCCATCATACCAGAAAATGGAGTCTTAGTCATTTTACCCATCAGACATGCTTCGCATCTTTCAAGTGATTCAAGAAGTCCATCGGAATGGAGTTTCTTCATACGTTTCACTCCAATGTGACCAAGACGATAGTGCCACATATAGGTCGAATTATCGCTTGATTTCAAACGTTTAGCCTCAATGTTGTTGATATGTGTATTTCCACTATCGAGATTCAATAAGAATAGACCATCTATCAAAGGTGCATGTGCATAAAACATATTACTCATATAAATCGAACAACCATTATTCTCGGACTTAAACAAGTAACCGTCTCGCAATAAACAAGATCCCGATATAATGTTCATGCTCAACGCAGGCACCAAATAACAATTATTTAAGTATAAAACTAATCCTGATGGTAGATGAAGGGGTAGAGTGCCGACCGCGATCACATCAACCTTTGATCCATTTCCCACGCGCATCGTCACCTCGTTCTTCGCTAGCTTCCGTTTATTCTGCAGCACCTGTTTCGAGTTACAAATATGAGCAACCGAACCAGTATCAAATACCCAGGCACTACTACGAGTACTAGTGAGATACCATCAATAACATGTATATCAGATATACCTTTCTTCTTGATGTTGTCGTTCTTCAAATCCGCCAAGTACTTTGGGCAATTCCGCTTCCAGTGACCTTCTCCCTTGCAGTAAAAGCACTCAGTATCAGGCTTAGGTCCATCCTTGGTCTTCTTTGTCGGCGTGGTAACTTTCTTACCACCCTTCTTGAAGTGTCCCTTTTGCTTAGACTTGCCTTTCTTGAATTTGGTGGTCTTATTGACCAACAACACTTGGTGCTCTTTCTTGATCTCCACTTCTGCAGATTTCAACATGGCAAAGAGTTCTGGCAACGTCTTATTCATGTTCTGCATGTTGTAGTTCATCACAAAGTTCTTGTAACTTGGTGGTAGTGATTGGAGGACACGGTAAATCCCCAAAGCATTAGGAATCACTATACCCAAGCTTTGAAGTTTGTTTGCGTGCCCAGACATCTTAAGCACATGCTCACTAACGGAGCTGCCCTCTTCCATCTTGCAGTTAAAGAACTTTTCAGAAGCCTCATAGCTTTCAATTGCCGCATGAGTCTCAAAAATCAATTTGAGATCCTCGACAATATCATATGGGTCTGAATCCTCAAACCTTTTCTGAAGCTCCGATTCCAAACCATACAAGATAGCACACTGAACTATGGAGTACTGATTCTTCCGAGCGAGGTAAACATTCTTTACTTCATCGGGAGAATCATCTGCAGGTGGGTCACCCAGCGGTGCATCCAGCACATAAGTCAAATTACCAGCTGTGAGGACAATCCTCAAATTGCGGAACCAATCCGCGAAGTTGCTTCCATTGTTTTTCAACTTTTCTTTCTCTAGGAACGCATTAAAATTGATGGTAGGGGCTGCCATTGATCTACAACATATTTGCAATAGTTTAGACTAAGTTTATGATAAATTGAGTTCAAATTAATTAATAATGTTAATCTAGGTGAACTCCCACTCAAAACAATATCCCTCACATTGTTTTAGTGATCACACGAACCAAATCCACTACATCAACACCGATCATCACGAGAGTTGATATAGTTTCAATGGCGAACAATCGTCATGTTCATCATATCTATTATATGACTCATGCTTTACCTTTCGGTGATCCGTGTTCCGAGACCATGTCTGTACATGCTAGGCTCGTCAAGATCAAACATTAGTTTCCGCATGAGCAAATCTGGCTTGCTCACGTTGTATACACTTGCTGAATCTAACACACCCGATCATCACGTGGTGCTTCGAAACAACAAGCTTTAGCAACGGTGCTAACTAAGGGTGAACACTTTATGACTTGAAATTCATGTGCATGAGGGATCATCTTATAATGATACCGTCGTCTACTAAGCAATACAAGATGCATAAGGATTAACATCACATGCAATTCAATATGTATGTGATATGATATGGCCTTTCTTCTTTGTGCTTCCGATCTCCATCTTCAAGCACGAACATGATCTCCATCATCACCGGCATTGCATCAAGGTCAATGACGCTACTCCATGGTTGTCGTCCACCGGCTTCAACTATTACAACTACTTTGAATAGACACGCGGGTCTTAACATAAATTAAAGACAACCATATGGCTCCTGCCGGTTGCCGACTTACAATAAGGAACATTGCATACATCAAATATAATCACAATCATGGCCATATCACATCACTGCACACCCCTGCAAAACAAAGTTAGACGCCTCTACTTTCTTTGCATATTTTACGTGGTTTGGGGCTTTCAATAAGTGTCGTTCTAACTTACGAACAAGAACCACAACATTGATACTAGTATTGTTAATCACCCGTTGTAAATTGGATCTTAACTATGCTAGGAGAAACAGGCACCCGCAAAGCCACTTATGCAATACAAGTTGCATGTCAAGCGTGGAGCAAGTCTCATGAACGATGTCATGTTAGGTTAGCCCGGGCCGCTTCATCCCAACATACCGCAAGATGCAAAGTACACAAGAAGCAATCGACAATAAAAGCATCAACGCCCATAATGACCATTGTGTTTTACTCGTGCAACAGATCTACATATAGACACGGCTCTGATACCACTGTAGGGCTTCGTAGCATGGAAAACAAAAAATTTCTATCGCATACAAACAAACAAGCCAAGATCTATCTACTAGATTGTAGCAACGAGTCGATGGAATAACTTACCCTCGAAGATTCCAAAGTGTTTAACGAGAGCGGATTCTCGTGGGTGATGTAGTCGTACTCTTCCTGATCTCAAGATCGTGCAGACGATCCTTCCGGCGCTGCGTTCCGGCAGCGCTCCCGCAGTCGGTCACACGTTCGGTACTCGACGAATACCTTCCTCTCCCTTGTTCCAGCGGGCAGCGGAGGTTGTAGCACTCTCCTCGCGATTCCGGCAGCACAACGGCGTGGTACCGGAAGTAGAGGGGAGATCCCGCAGGGCTTCGCCTTAAGCCGGAGCGAGTATGGTGGAGTATGAGAGAGTACTATTAGTGGTCTAGGGATTAGACACACCAATTAGAAGGCTCTAAACCGAAGGCTAGGGCAATTAGAAGCTCTAAACCAAAACGGCTCTAAACCGGAGATTAGAGGATAGGAACTTGTGTGTCTAGAGGAGGAGGCACTGCCCCTCCTTTTATGGGTGGAGGGTGCGGCCAAGTGGAGGGGAGTCCCTCCCCAAGTCGGCCTTGGTTGGCGCGCCGGCTTGGAGGGACTCCTCCCCCAAGTCGGTCCCAACCACCTCTTGCTTGTTTCCCACAGTTTCTTGTTTTAGCCGTTTGACTTTCAAACTGGACATTTGACTTTTATGTTTTAGGATTCAATTTAATCCTTTATTTGGAACAGCAAGAACACTTAGTACATGATGCAATCATTCCAATATGCAATGACACATTCATGTACCCCTCCCCCCCGGAGTGCCGGACATTCCGGAACCTTCTAGAACATTCCCGATGAAAACACCAGAATCATTTCCGAACTCCGAAACGGGACTTTCCTTATATGAATCTTATTCTCCGGACCATTCCGGATCACCTCGTGATATCCCGGATCCCATCCGAGACTCCGAACAACATTCGGTCTCTTTCTCATAATACCATAACTACTCAAACAACGTCGAATCCTTAAGTGTGTCTCCCTACGGTTCGTGAATTATGCGGACATGATCGAGACACTTCTCCGAACAATAACCAATAGAGGAATCTGGAAATTCATATGGCTCCCACATATTTCTACGATTACTTTGCGATCGAATGAACCACTTACATACGATACCAATTTCCCTTTGTCTCACGATAGTTTACTTATCCGAGGTTATGATCGTCGGTATCTCTGCATACCTAGTTCAACCTCGTTACCGATAAGTACTCTTTTCTCGTTCCCGTGATATGTGATCCCTTGTGAGCCAGTCACATGCTTGCAAGCTAATTGGATGACATTCCACCGAGAGGGCCCAGAGTATATCTATCCGTCATATGGATGGACGAATCCCACTCTTGATCCATGTGTCTCAACCAATACTTTCCGAACACTCAATGCCACCTTTATAGCCACCCAGTTACGGTGTAGTGTTTGATGTCATCAAAGCATCCATCCGGTAAAGGTGATATGCATGATCTCATGGTCGAAGGAATTAGGTTACTATGTATTAGAAAGCATATAGCAATTAAACTATTGAAATGACTTGATCTTTATGCTACGCTTATCTATAGGAGTATGTCCACCATATCATTCTCCTAACGATATGATCTTATTGTTGATAACATCTCTATGTTCATGATAGGGAAACCACAATCATCTATCAACCAACAAGCTAGTGAAGTATAGAGGCTATACTAGGGACTTCAAATTAAGTTTACAAATCACACAAGTATCAATGTTTCCTTGTTAATACTATTATAGCATGAATGTAAACATTTATCATAACCACAAAGATATAATAATAACTACATTTATTATTGCCTCTAGGGCATATCTCCAACAAAGTGCTCCAAACCTTTTTTGGAGGTAAGAATAAATAATTCTCTGGCTCCTATCTATTGAAATAATAATGGAGAAAAGTCTGGCTACTTGGTTATAAGAAAGCGCTTTCCGAGAGGCAACCCGGAAGTCATTAGGTGTCTTTCTTAGTTTTGTGTCTTGAGTCTAGATGCATTCATGTTGCATTGACATTTTTATTCTTTGCATGATTTGTTATTAGAGTTATCTTGTTGTAGTTTTTAAAAGGTAAAATTTGTTGTTACTATGTGTTGCATAAATCGGTTGTACTTAAATCCCATTTTATACATGTTAATGTTGGTCGAAAATTTAAGTTGTCATTTTTCTGTCAAAACATGACGTTTGCTTAAGTTTCAGGGTAATAAAGAATTCTCGAAGAAACATGTGAAGTTTGGCAAATCTAGAAGGTTTAACGACCAACTATACTGCGGGAATAAATTTTCCAGTCGTATAGTTGCGGTCATATAGGTATTCACGTATCTCCTTCGGTTTTCGAAAGGTACAAAAGGTTTAACGACCAACTATACGGCGAGACCGTTTTGTTCCGGCTGTTTAGTTGCGGCCGTATAGATATCGACAACTGCTTCGAATTCTTATTTCAGGTTACTACACATTCGACGACCAACTTTACGGTGGGAACTATTTTTCTGACCGTATAGTTCCAGTAGTATAGTTGGTGTGACCACAAAATCACTATGGGGAGGTAACCCATGTATCAAAATCTCGATATACTTTCCCCCTACTTCCTCTAAAACCTAGAAACTCCACATGGGATCTTCTCCCTTGATCGAGGGGAAGCCGAATATCTGTAAGCAATAAAAGTTCTACCTCAGAAACCTCCTAGACTGTAATTCTCTATAGAAGTTCATGTTTTTTTTACTTTTGTTTTATTGGTGGGGTAAACAAACTATGTTCGTATACCAAAAGATGTGTTTTATTTTATGTGTTATTTTTGCAGGGACTTGAACCTTGTGTGACGACATGTACGGTAGTGTCAACCTTGCAAACACTCGCATGAGTCACTTGGTTGCTTCAATTCAACATGCATACCTATTAATGTCTAGTAAAACTTTTCAACTCGAACCTCTTTTAATAAGCACATAGGGGTTGCAAACTCGTGTTTCATATTTTGTCTCACTTGCACTTCATCAAAATCTAGGATTATGTACAACTCTTGGGCCTAGTTTGTTGACTTAAGCGTGATTCTTAGGTTGATGAAGCGACTCGGTGGGACTTGTATTTTTATCACTTGTGAGATAATCCCCGTGCCTTTAAACACAAAATGTTTTATTTTCTTCTTAGTTTCTAAGCAAGTTCTCAAGGAAGGCAGCCACCAGGCTATATCAAGAAATATACGTTAAAGCAAAGGTTTTTTGTCCATCAAAAGAGAGGTTACTTGTACCTCAACAATAAAGTGTGTCACTCTTGTTTTCAACTAAGCTCAGGGAGGTAACCACTTATCACACTCTCTTTTGGAAACTGTCTTTTCTGTTTTATTTTGGTGATATACTCAAGTTTGGTTATTGCGAAGTTATAAGCTTGGGGAGGTTACTTCTACATGTGTAGAGTCTTGTGCAATGTTCATATTCGATGATGGTTTAATGCAATCATGTATCCCGCTGTTTCTGAATGCTTGTTTAAGTGAGTCTAGTATTGTATTTATATGGGGATACACTTGTTGATGATAGGCACCATAGGAGTTGACTTAGAGCTTCTATGCATCTTGCCAAATTGTTTATCAAGCTTGTGACAATACTTGTGATCCTCTAGAAAACATTGCCACGATCTCTACACTTGACAATAATGAATACTTGATCAAGATCTTTTGAAATTTGTTGGTTGTCACCTAATAGCTTTGTTTTAAATAAATAAGTTATGCTTGACCCCATAGTGTCAAAACAATAGACTTGATAGTTTGCTTACGGAAGGAGTTGTCAATTGGAAATGATATTTTAAAGTTTTGAGTTATATGCTAAATAAAGTGTTGTTTAATTGTCTTAGGAGTTTAGCCTTAAAGATGCTCAACACCATAAATGTGATGATCGACTTGATAGTACTCTTTGAAATGATTTTTTTGAAGAAACTAATGTTTAGTGGTAATTGAGATGTATGCAAAATCTTGACATGTTGATTAAAGTATGATATTGCTTTATGCGTGTCTGCACCACTATCGCACAACATGGGATGCTAATAACTCCGCTGGCCTTTGAATAATCCAAAAAGAGGAAACTCATAGAGTTTGGCTATGAGTTGCCCAACATATGTAGCAAAATGCTATATTTGGGTATGCATTGATATTCTTATGGGTCTGCGTTCAAAGCAAAAGAGGGAATACTCCTCTGGCCGTTATGAGAAATCATTATACCAAAAAGAGAAACCTTGGTAATTGTCACGAGTATCCATTCTTATGTTGTATAGTCTGATTAAACGCACAAAGTTTTGGCATAATCTCTTGCTACAACCGTTTAGCGGTTTTGCTAAAATAGCACAAAGTTTTTGCTACAAAGTCTTCAGCGAAAGTCTCCGGTGAGATCAGATTTGCTACATTAGCATAACTGTTTTACTAATGGTCGCCGGCGAGGTCTCCGGCGAGATCTGCGGCGAAGTTCAATCTATTTTTGTATTTTTTGGGCCGAATCATTTTTACTACATGTAGCAAAAACGGGATTATATGTAACAAAAACGGGACCGTTGTAACAAAACGGGATGAGAAGACAAAAAATATATCTGACCGTTGATCTGCCCAGAACGGACGGCCAGAACCCGGGGATGGAAGGTTCCATCCCCCGGGAGACGCCTAGCACCGTCCTTCCCAAAACCGGGAAAACCAAATCACATGCAGCTGGGCCGACCAAAAACGAGAAAACATAACCATCCAGGGGTGCACGTGACGGTGATAATGAAAAACAAAAATGAAAAAGAAAAATAATACAAAAAGAAGAAAAGCAGAAAAAACACTAAGACCCCGTTGTTATCAAAGTATTTTTAAAGTACTAAATACTTTGAGGTGTTTGGATTCAACAAATAATATGGTTTTAAAACTGAAGTATTCTCTAAAACTATGGTTTTTTTGAAGTATTTGAGAAAGAGGTTGGCCCCTCTTTTTTCTCAGTTTTAAAAAAACTTTGTTGCCAAACTAGACCTAAAAAACTAGAAGAAACCGAACCGGAAGCTTCCCAAAACCGGAAAAACCGAATCACATGCTGCTGGGCCGACCAAAAAACGAGGAAACGTAACCATCCGGGGTGCACGTGACGGTGAAAATGAAAAGCAAAAACAAAAAAAGGAACACAAAAAGAAGAAAAGCAGAAAAAAACACTAAAAACCCAAGGGAACCGAACCGGAAGCTTCCCAAAACCGGGAAAACCATATCACATGCTGCTGGGCCGACCCAAAAACGAGGAAACATAACCATCCGGGGTGCGCGTCGGCGCCATACGCGACGCTCGCTGCCTCCGTTCGGAATTGCCCTGATTTTCATTATGTACCTGGAGGAGAGGACGTGTTAGCGTGGGCCTTGCTTCTGGTACTATTTATCAGCCGAGTATAGGCTGGATTGGGCCTTGTGAGCTCCTTGATCCTCATCGACAATGGTTCCCGCCCTGGATCGCTCCTCCGGCCTCTCTAGTCGCTACCCGCGACTGACAGACAAAGCGGTCCAACGGATCGCCGGCAAAGCTGGAGGACTGACAAACAAATCATGGCCCCTCTCTGGCCAAAATAATAAGATAGAAACAAAACTATGCCCAGCTAAGGACCGACAGGCGCAGAGTACATCACTGCTTGAGGACGACTCTTTTCTTGTATTTTCTTGTGTCACTATTGAGACGCACACACGTGATTACACATCACCACACACATGTACTCTCCGTATCCCTATTTGTCTAGATACGTGAAAATATAAACAAATATATGATATTTAATTCGGGATGAAGGAAGTAAATACTCACATACATGTTTCTCGCCAATGGATGGAAGGAGTTCGCCTAGGCGTACCAAATCCAAGTCGGCCACTTCGTCGTCTTCAAATACGATGACAGCGTCTTCGACGACACCATGTGCCGTCGTCACTATCACTCCGACTCCGACTCCGACAAGTAGGCCTAGTACCAGACTAGATTGTATGTACTCATCGTATATCGTCTTTGGAATCAAATTTGCAATAAGATCCGGCTATTTACAATGACAAATTTCATTCTAAGTGTAGAAATATTTTATAAGCAAACCCAATCTAGAACAACAATCTAACTATGCGCTGTCTTCAGCATCGATGGCCACGGTGACGACGGGTCGACAAGACTCGTTCTTTTTTGAAAGAGGGGTAGATTGCAACCTGTACCTGCAACTCCTCTTTAACTTGGACGAAATGGACACGCATGTGAGCGTCATCAGGATTGGCAAAATCATGCCCAGCTAAGGACGGACAGGGGCAGAGTACATCACTGCTTGAGGACGACTCGTTTCTTGTATTTTCTCGTGTCATGATTGACATGATAAGGACGCACACGTGAATACACATCAAAACACACATGTACTCTTTGTATCTCTATTGTCTATATATATATAAATTTAGAAGAATCTATGATGTCTAGTACTCCCTCCGTTTTAAAATATAAGAAGTTTTAGCTTTATGAAGCAAATGTATCTAGACTACTTTTAGTATATAGGTTTACTTATGTTTAGAATGAATCTACACGCTAAAACAAGTCTAGGTAAATTCTCTTTAAAATCTAAAACATCTTATATTTTGAAACGGAGGGAGTAATTCGAAATGGAGGAAGTAACTATTCATGTATTCTAACAACACAATGGAACATAATGGAAAGCAGGCATAACACTTTATTCCCTCCGTTTTAAAATGTAAGATATTTTAGCTTTATAAAGCAAATATATATAGACTTTTTTTTAGTATGTAGGCCTATACACTAAAACAAGTCTAGATACATGCTCTTCACAAACCTAAAACATCTTATATTTTGTAACGGAGGGAGTAGATAAGTTTTCTTTATAGTTGTTACCTTCGAAACTAAAAAAGAAGTACCTCCAGATATTTGACCTTCTTGACAAAAGAAATTGTTCGAGTCCCATCTCTGCTTGATGAAATGCGGCAACAACGAGAAGGAGCGAGACGACCTTGTACGGACCATTTATATAACCATAAGAGCATATTCGTCAATGGCGTGCGATATACTTCTCGATCCGAACCAGTCACTAGTGTGCGGCGTGATCTATCACCTCATGAAGACGATTGATAATGATTGCCTCATTTGATCATTTCGATGTGTAAACCCCAGGCGTCAAGCAATGGCGAATCTTAATAATCAGCTCACTGCTTTAAGCAACAGAGATCGGACAATGCAAGCAACGAATGTGTGTGATTTAAGCATCGTTGACGTTGACACACGCTACTTACAGGAAAAAACGGAAATCCATGTGTAGCCTACGTTGCTATTACCTCTGTTTCAAAGCATCTTATATTTTGGAAGGGAGGTAGTAACTTAGAATGGAACAGGACACACTCGCTTGAAGTGCATCTCATTGTTACTCCGCTGCCACAGGAAATCCAAAAGAAAGGAGGATTTGCGGCTCAATAATAATAAAGACATCACCAACCACTAAAGGTTAATTAAGAGACGAAGAATAAAACGTGCGTGCGCCTGAACCGGCAAAGAGTATATAATCTTTCCAGACTATACTGCTATACTCATCAAAGGTACTACTAAGCAGGTTTAATGTCAACTTGCGCCACGCATTATTGCAAGATAATAAATCCCTGAACTCCAACGGCCACATAAAGTGGGGCTACCAAACATCCACCACCATTGCAAACAGCAGAGATGCCAGTACTTCGTAAGCAAACAAATTGTATTCTACTAATAAAAAGTGAACAACTACTGTGAAGATAAGCAATAATGTATGCACCCGGGGGGGGGGGGGGGGGGGGGGGGGGGGGGTCCAGACAAGGCAAGTATTCCAAAGAAGCTTAGTAGCTTATATATGCAAGCAACTGCAGGGGGGGCAACACAAACCAAAGCAGTCCAGTGAAGAAAAGCCATAGACATCAGAATTAGGAGGCCTAGCAGAAATCCATCAGCAATGTTGCTTGAATTGGCGATCTGGGTCATCCCAATGACCCTCATCTTCGCACCATGCAGGCACCTGGTTCTCCTAGTTGCCAATCTCCAGCGACTGAAAGCAATCATCATGCGGACAAGGTCGTCATCTCCGGCAGTGTGGAATCGTCTGGCAAGGCTACAGACGATAAGCATCACAGTGTGAGGGGAAATTGGAACTAGATCCTCTGCTGGAGATACTCAAAACACCAGTTTCATCAGGTGGGCAGCCCTTTGCTAGCTTTTTCTTCTGGATGGAGTGGGGTGAATAATACCGACTCTCCTTGTCCATGAATACTCTGGTTTGTAGCTTTCTCTTGGAACCAAATGTATCGTCCCTCACTGCATGCAAGATGGAGATGAAAAAGAAGCAAGTGGCACTTCTCTATTGTACATTTACACTTGTCCGAGCTTCCCAAGCAAATAACTGATCTTCAGGTCAGATTTACAATGCAAAATGATCAAGATCCATTGATGGAAATCCCGATTGATCTCGTTTTATCCCTTGTAATATACTTTTTGCGGTCTCTTTTTCCTGCAAATATGGAACACGCAAAATAGTTGTAGCGGATCAAAATCATCAGGAAAAGACAGGAAACATAGTTTGGCCATGTATATTAGTATATATGATATTCTAACTTTCACATGTAAAGCTTGCACACATAAGTGCGATTGGGCAAATATGCTTAACAAAACAAACTAAATGGGTTTAAATTAACAAGGTTGAAATTGGGCTGAACTGCATACACAGACATACTTCGTCAACTCATTTGCTAATGCTACTGTTATCATTTCATCTTCTGTTCAATTTAATCTGTTGTTCTATTCAATAAAGTTGTTAAGTATATAAAGAACTTACTGGGCCAGTGTAATCCAAGAGTCTTGTGCAATAGTGTTCTGCTTCCTCAAACCTTCCGACGCTCTTGCAATGCTTTGCAAGGAAAAGCAAAGCTTCAACAAAGTTCTGGCCTTGCCTTTCCTCAACTTCCATTCTCTCTACGTCCTTCTTGTAGTAAAATGCAGCCTCTTCAGATTGCCCAAGCATACTGTGCAACTTTGCTAACTGATGAAGTGCTATTCCTTCAGTGTCATTACTATTTGCAGCCCTCTCATAGCACTTGATAGCTTCTTCAATCATTTGAAGCGGATCACTTTCATAGCACTGAGCCATAGCAATCCACAGCCGGGCATCATTGGGCTGTAGGTGAGATGATTTTCTGAAGTAATACAGTGCATAAAATGGCATTCCCATCATCTCATATATCTGACCAAGACCATACCAAGCACGGTAATCTCTCGGATTTATATCAACAGCTCTCCTGTAGGCATCAATTGCAGCAGGTGTATTTTTTAGCTCAACAAACTCATGTCCCATGAGAGTCCAGGCCGAGAGGTACTTCCGGTTAAGCTTCAGTGCCCTCTGGAAATACAAAACTGACTTCTCATGCTGCCCCTTCAAACTGTAGTAATTTGCAATTATGCAGCAAGATTCTGGGCGATATTTATCCGTCAGAAATACTCTGTGAGCAAGGAAACTCAAAGCAGTCAAGCTTTCCTTTGCATACAATAAATTTGAGTAAATATCCATAGAATCCACACGAAAAGGATCTGTTCTGAGAAGTTCTTCAAAAATCATGTCAGCATCATCCAGTTCCCTCATACTATACTGAACGGTTGCTATTTGAGCCTGAATGTAGTCACTGCAACGGAAGACACACATCAAGCGCTCGTATCTTTTCAAGGCTTCTTCATGCATCTTTAATTCCAGATGTGCACTAGCAATGAAGAAATCTTTCATCCAGTGAT
This sequence comes from Avena atlantica, assembly GCA_910589765.1. Lineage (NCBI taxonomy): Eukaryota > Viridiplantae > Streptophyta > Magnoliopsida > Poales > Poaceae > Avena > Avena atlantica. Next base: position 236,243,484 of record OU342738.1, read on the forward strand.
TCTTCAGATTTAAGTTGTTCAAAATGTCACTGGTAGTGCACAGAGATTGTATCTCTAACCAAGCAGACCAGTTCCAGGGGTAGCTATTGACAGATTCCACCAGAACTGTTCTAGCTAGACCTTCACAGCCTTTATCGCGTAGAACTATTCCATACAAATACAAGCCAAACGAATCAATAGCACCAGTTCTCCGATGTGTTGAGAGCTCTCTCTCCAATGCAACTAGTTCCTGATTAACAACATTGCTCTTTCCCAAAGATCCCTCAAGCTCTATTGTCTCTTCCTCTTTCCGCTTCTCTCCAGCCTAGATTGCAGAGCAAATAACAGTGCTTATCAGGCATGTCAAATGATTAAATTAATAACTGAACTACGGAGAAAACAGAGACGGTTTGCAAAATCTGCAAGGGTAAATAGGCAGTGGAAGACACAAGGGTGAAAATAACGCCTTAGTTCGATATGGACATAGTTCCAGAGGCTAAATTATGGAAAGCCAGTAAGTCAAAGACATTCTTACTAAATTATGACACAATAGTAAGACACGGGACACAGTTTCCCTTCCATTTTCAAATGGCATGCATATACGGTAAAAGGAATACAAAAAACTGTTCGATAACAGTAAACCAAAGCTTCTTCACAAAAGAACAATGTATTACAAATTTACAACAATAAAAAATCATACGTACTCCCTCCGTTTCAAAATATAAGATGTTTTAGGTTTGTGAAGAAAATGAATCTAGACTTGTTTTAGTATGTAGGTTCACTCAACTTTGGGGTGAATCTAAACATTAAAAGAAGTCTAGATTCATTTTCTTCACAAATCTAAAACATCTTATATTTTGAAACGGAGGGAGTACAATATATGCATACAATCTAATTTACCATCACAGCGAGTATTTATCATACTCCCTCCGGCCCATATTAATTGACTTGGATTTGTCAAATTTTAGATGAACCTATATACTAAATAGTGTCTAGATTCATCCAAATTTTGACAAATCCAAGTCAATTAATATGGGTCGGAGGGAGTACAAAGAGCTAGGCAATCATCCTACAAACAACTAGAGAGAAACCATGATAGAAAATAAAAATAAAGTACTCCCTCTGATCCGATTAAATTACCGCAGGTACCTTGTCTAAACCTGCGACAATTAATTCGGGCTGCAGGGAGTAATCGATATGAACAGGAAATAACTACATTTTTTAGGTGACCATGACCCAATCTGAACTTTTATCAAAGTAGGCATTAGAACCCAGAGGATACATGATGTATTCCTGCTTTATTAAACCATGACGAAATCAACAACTGAACCTCCTCTTACTAATCTCTCATTCAATGAAGTGTTTCATAGCCCAAGTTTAGTGATCAGGTGATGAACAAAGGAGCACAGAGCACCAATAATTCACCATAGATGACATTAAGTATGAAGTATTCCAGTCATTTTCTAACTAAAAATCCCAGTAATCTTGTGTTATTTCATTTGCACATCGAGGAGAACTAGAAAGACACTTCCTCCAGTAAATCCTGACAAGAAATCTACATTATACCATTCCTCAATTGGCAACTCACAACAATAACCTTATCTGGCATCTACTGTAGCAGCTCTAGCGAAGCATTTCATCAAGCACCTCCCGACCTACCCCAGATCTGGGAAGCTATGCCTCGGCTCCAGAGAGCAAATAGGAAACTGAATAATAGAGCAGGTGCGCCGGTATCGTGTCTTACCATGTACAGCGCGTAGCACCGCAGGAACACAGCCTTGCGGCCGACATGGCCGCGCAGCACGTGCGCGGCGCGCCGGTACTCGCGGCAGTCGAAGTACGTCTTGGCGAGCAGGTACTTGTCGGCCCCCGCGTCGAACGCGTCGTCGTCCGGGATGGGCGTGCTGACGTACGACACGCCGCCGAGCGGCGTCCCAGCTTCAGAGCCTCCGCCGCCCGGTCGCATGCGGCGGCGGAAGCTGGACCCGCCGCTGCGGTGCAGATGCAGCAGCCGCCCGCCGGGGCCGGCGCCCGACGAGGACGGGGTGTCCATTGCCGCCGACTGGGACGGCGCGGCGTCCGGCTCGATGCCCACGAGCAGCTCGGCGGCCCTGCAGATGGAAAGGGGCTGTTAGGGTTAGGGTTTTGACTTTCGAGGGCCCTACGGGATTTCGGGGCGGCCTACCATTTCGCGGCGGAGTAGAGGCAGCGGTCGCCGAGCTGGCGAGCGGCTGCTCGGAGCTCGACGCGGTAGTTCTCCTTGGTGGAAGCCATTGCTCTGGCAGGCGAGGGCAGGGTGGCCAACTTGGAGCGGATCGGCGCAGTGAGAGCGCAAAATTTTGAACTTTCGCGATGCGACGGGAAAGGGGGATACAAGAGTTTGGAGGAGGCTTGTGGCGCTGGCGCAGTGGCGCTGTCCGATCGGACGGGTGTGGAATTTTGGCATTGAGCCATTTGGACGGGGAACTTGGTTAGGCTGGGCTGGGCTCGCTAGCTGGTTGGGCCTGACTGAAAGATCCGCTTGGTATCTAAGAGCATCTCTAACTGGGTGACAAAAACTCAAAAAAATTCCACAAGAGAACGAGCATGACTGCATGAGGAGGAGGAAGAAGAATATTATCAAAGCTCTCACACGTCCGGATGGTCAGCTAAGGGTGTGTTTGGTGCCACTAGCAATTCACTCTCCCACTTGAGATATGCTGACTTCATACAAGCTGATCTGAGATTTTGTGGTTGTTTGGTAGCCCCGTATGCCGAGACAAGCTGAACTGGTGCTTTGTTTGGTAGGATGCATGAGCTGGGATTGACCCAAAATTAGGTAATTACAGAGCGATCCAACTATTACACAAAGGCCCGTAAACAAAACATAACAAAAGCAATCGGCCCCTTCGTCTCCACCTCATGGTGCTGGGAGCTCCTCGTCGGCGGTGGCGGACTGTGGGGTGCTGGTGGTGGGTGCTGAGTGGTGGAGCGACGCAGTGGTGACAGAAGGAATTGATGATGTGGGAGGTGGCGCACCGGCTTGACCTGCTGCATCAGCTTGGCACGGGACGAGGGCGACCTGCGGGAGGAGGGCGCCGGCGCGACCTGCTGCCTCTGCTCGGCGCTGGAGGGGGCGGCTTGCGGGGGGAGGGCGCCAGCGCGACCTGCTGCCTCTGCTCGGTGCGGGAGGAGGGCGGCCTGTGGGAGGAGGGCGCTGACGTGACTTGTTGCCTCTGCTCGGTGTGGCGAGTCGTGGTGGACGTAGCAGCGCGTTCTGGCGGCAGTGGATGGCGTCGAGAGGAAGGCGGCAACGGAGGCCTGCGTCGAGAGGAAGGGAGGAGTTCGAGGTCGAGGCCGCGTCATGGAAGGGCGGCGGCGAAGGAGGATTTCATACGGGTGTGTGACAAAGAGCGGGTTGGGGGGCGGAATGAGGAACGGGGCTGTGACCCCTGTTGGTCTCAGCCCAGGCGCGGTGACGCGGGGTAGATTTTCGGGCGACTCTAGCCCTGCCGAGCAGCAAAGCTCGATATGAGATTCTCTATTGGACAGGGCTGAGAGTCCTTTTTCGTGCGAGGTGGGCACTGCCCGAGCCAGAAAACTGGTCTACCAAACATCAGAATCGCTAGAAATCTCGGTTGAAATGGGAATATTTCGGTTAGACTGATCTACCAAACACATCCTAAATTGCAATCGCGGATTTTTATAAAAAATTATACACATTGGAGAGGATCCAGGGTCTAGACCAAGTGCTTAATCATGTGCTTACGAATGTTACATGGATATGAACGGTTCCTTATTGGCACTCACAATGATGCAAATGCACCCGTAAGCCAAAAAGAAGAGATGACTATTCGGCTCACGGGTCCATCTGTATCCATTGTAAGAAAACATATTTTAAAGTGTTAAAAAATTTAGAAAAAATATTTATATATACATTCGAATATTTTATGTTTCTTTATAAGTTTTTGTTATAAAATAATATTCTACGTGACCGTGCAAAAAAGATAAAAAAATGTCTTGTACTCACGTGACATTTTTTATCCTTTTTATGTATGACATATAAAATGTTCTTTCGTACCGAAAACTTGTGAACGAACATAAAATGTTTGAATGTACATGTAGACAATTTTTTCATTTTTTTGAAATTTTGAAATATGTTTTCTCGCAATGGGTGCAAATGCACCCATGAGCCAAAAGGGAATTCCAAGAGGAGGTCAAGTGTCCTCTTGTTCAAATGCTTCCCACAAAGGCTCCTGGTTCAGAAGGTTTCCTGCTTTATTTGTCCAGAAACACTGGGACGTTTGCGGAGGCGATGTTACTCTGATGGTTCTTAGCATTGTTCAAGGTATTGAATCTGCCGATACGATTCTGGTCCTCATCCCCAAAGGTTAAAACCCAACGCTCCTCTCTCAATTCAGACCCATCAGTTTATGTAATGTTTTCTATAAGATCGTTTCGAAGGTGATGGTCAGTCGCCATAAGCTTGTTCTTCTTGGTATAATAATGGTCAGGGATCTGTTGGTGGAGCTTGAACGATGCAAAGATGGAATATCATTCCTGACAAAAACGACTATTTTTGATGGTAGGAAAGCAGATTCTTTTAGATCTTCTGGCCTTCGCTTGCCATGCACAATACAATTGATGCAGTATCTAGATCGCGTTCCGGAAATTTAAGCTTCAAGATTTTTCCTATCGTTGGCCCTCTTTTCTTAAATCTTGGTGTAGCTGCCAATTCAACCGTTACGTCAGGCTATCACGATATATAAGGGAGCATGGAATGATAAGTGTTGGAACACATACCTTGTTTGGCGGACGGCTGATCAACAGGTGGGTGATCATCGCTAGCTTGTTGGTGTTGTGCCAGCAGTGTTAGGCCAGTAGAGGTCGAAACTTGTTAGACTGTTAATTGTTCATGGCTATCTGGATTGCACTTTCTGATTGTGGAATGTGTGAGATGGTATTTGCTACGTCTACTTCTGTTGGAACCTCTGGTGTGCCGCCAAGATGAGACTTTTTAGCCTTATGCGAGTTTCCTAAATTTTGTTTATTGTGTTTCCCGGCATGTGTTTGTGTTCCACCTGTAGCATTAGCAGGACCGCTTGTCGACACTTCAGGTTTGTTACTTGAACATGTCTTACTTGAACCGGCTGATTCCTGACACACATAAACGATACTTCAATCAATTATAGTTCTATATCTAATGAGACGTAGATGGAACAGAAGAACGGTAAAGCAAAACATGTTGTACATATATGATGTATGAACTAGGCATAGGGCATTGCAAAATATTTGGTTGGATTGATATACAAAACATGGAAGATACAATAGATATCACAATGAAAAAATAGAGCAAGCACCTTGGGGGTGGACAAGCAGGCGGACTAGGGAGGAGGTCCTCAACCGGTCTAACTTCTTGAGTGATGTGTTCCGAGAACATACACGTGTGATGGCTACGACGCAATCCATACCACCTGATGATACACTAACTCTCGAGTCATTTGGAATCGAGTTCGCCGATGACTTTCAGATGGACCGTTTTAACTGTCTCAAGCTCTGAGAAATCAAGTCCACTAAGTGGGCATGTCCCTTTATCCTGAACCAACTTGGTCTCTGTATTGATTTTGATTTTCTATGCAACAATGTTGGTTTGTATGAATTTATCTTTTAGGTTTGTGCCGCTTGACGCTTGAATTTCTCAACACTATGACACACACGACAACATTTCACTATTGTCCCGAGGAGCAACTTCCTCGAGTTGATCGCATCTACTTCCGACTCATGAACCGTGAGTACTCCTTGACACTCAACCAATGGGCTCACTACTTTGGGTTTGCCGACAACAACACCGACATACGCTCCACTTCTTTTTTTGTAAGTCCTGCACCCTTGGGTTACTTTAATAGAATGAGAACAAGTGGAAACACAACCAAGGGAAATCAAATTATGCATCATGTTGTTCGTTATTTGTTTTATGTTATTGCTAACACCTTGCAGGCACGTGATGAGTTTACTAGAGTTAATGAGGAGGGCATGATGGTCCTCGCTAAAGCTGCAATTCCTAATTATAATTTGACGCCAAATTTGGGCGCACTTCTTTTGTTTTATCTTCACCATCAGGGGCTTGAATCTCGTGGTCCCATATGCAGAGGAGGAGTCATAACCATGTTTGCACAGGCGCTCCACATCGACCTAGGTAACATCAAGTTGTCGTCTTGTTTTTTCTACTCTTAGAGCTTGTGGTATAATTTTAAGAATTAATGGTAGATATTTCTTCGATATACCTGGAGTGGATCACTTGATCCCTGCTCCTTTGCCTAATGTTCTCTTCTCTATCAAGGAGGGAAGTTTGTGTTATGACGCGCAGGTTGAAGCAAGTCTACCACGACAAGAAGTACCCGTGGATGGAGAAGAGGAAGATGAAGGACTGGAACAAGATGGGCCCGAACAAGATGTGCAGCCACCAAAGTACTACACCACCTATGATGATATCTATGGCTTCACAGAAAGTATCCAAAATATGAACAAACTCTCCATCAACCTTCGAGATGCTACTGCCAACAGCGCCACTCAGTTCCATGATTGAAGCAGTTAATGGAACATGGGTAACTATCCACCACCACCACAATGTGAAGGGTTTCGCGGCATAGTAAATCAAAATTTTCTACGGATGCAAACAGAGGGAAGCCAAGATCTAATCTAGGATATGCAAACAACGAGAGAGATTGGATTAGATCTTCATACCCTTGAAGATTCGCACAGCGGAATGTTCGTCGGAACGTGGGTGATGTAGTCGTACTCGCTTCTCCTCCTCGCGATTCGATCCGATCTAGCACCGCAAGTGGCAATGCCTCCGTGAGATGCACACGTGCAGCACCTCGACGTCTCCTCCTTCCTTGGTCCAGCAAGTATGGCGGAGAGATGGATTGGATCTACAACGCGACGGCGCGGTGCAAGTGGTGGAGAGTTTCTGCAGCAGGGCTTTGCCTACACGCAGTCGGGAGGGAGAGAGAGAGGAGGGCAGCAGGGCGACTAGGCTTGAGGGGAAGGTGTGTAGGGGTGGTGCGCCCCCAGCCCTCTTTATATAGAGGGGTGGGCGGCAGCCCTAGCCCCTCCCCCAAGCCAAAACCGGCGGCCAAAGGAGGAAGAGTGGGGGGCAAGGAAACCCCCCCCCCCTTCTAGAAGGTCCAATTAGGGTTTTACCCTTGCTGGCCGGTTTGGCCCTATGGGGCCTTGTGCCCCTGGCCCAATGCTGCCAGGGCACTCCCTCATAGGCCCATGCCCCCTCCCGGAAGGTGGGGCCACGTTGGTACCCTTCCGGAAGGTTCTAGAAGCTTCCGGTACAATACCGATTAACCCGGAACAATTCCGAACTCCAAAAACTGCACTGCCTTATATGAATCTTATTCTCCGGACCACTCCGGAACCTCTCGTGATGTCTCGGATCCCATCCGAGACTCCGAACAAAAACTCATAAACCAATTATCCAATCTATCCTAGCGTCGAGACACGTTAAGTGTGCGACCCTTCGGGTTCGAGAACATGCAGACATGATCTTCTATCAATAATCAACAGCGGGGTCTGGAAACCCATATTGACTCCCACACATTCATCGATGATCATATCGGATGAACCACGATGCCAGGATTCAATCAATCCCATATATATATTCCCTTCGTCTCGCGATATTTTACTTGCCCGAGATTTGATCGTCGGTACCGTCATACCTAGTTCAATATCGTTCACAGCAAGTACTTTACTCGTTCCGTAATCCGATATCACTTTGTGATTAACTCCTTAACCACATTCTTGCAAGCGGTGTTGATATCGATTACCGAGTGGGACCGAAGTATATCTCTCCGACTTGGGAGGGACAAATCCCATCTCGATACATACAGCCCAACAGGTACTTTCGGATCACCTGAGAGACACCTTTATGATCACCCTCTCATAGGATGACGTTTGATGACCTCAAAGCTTTCTTCCGATACCAGGGAGTTGTATTATCTCATGGTCTAAGGAATACAATATTTGACATAAGAAAAGCTTCGCAAAGATGAACACGATGACACGATCTAATTGCTTCGCTTAGTTTGGGTCTGTCCATCACATCATTATCCTAATGATATGATCTCATTATTAATCGACAACTCGTGTCCATGGTTAGGAAACCTTAACCATCATTAATCAATGAGCTAGTCCATAGAGGCGTACTAGGGACACGGTGTTGTTCATAAACCACACAAGTATTAAAGTTTCCGCTTAATACAATTCTAGCATGGAATATAAACATTATCATGAACAAGAATTATAATAATAACATCTTTATTATTGCCTCTAGGGCATAATTCCAACAGTCTCCCACTTGCACTAGAGTCAATAATCTAGTTTACATTTGGCAACAATCTCACACCCATGGCACTAAGGTGTTGATCATGTTTTACACGTGGAAGAGGTTTAGTCAATGGATCCGCGACATTCAGATATGTATGTACTTTGCTAATCTTCAGATCTCCATCTGCTATATAATCTCGGATTATATGAAACTTGCGGTTGATATGCTTGGTCTTTGGATGATATCTTGGTTCCTTAGCGAGTGCTATGGCGCTAGTGTTGTCACACAATATCTCCAGTGGGTCCAATGGACTTGGAACCACGCCAAGCTCAGTGATGAAGTTCCTGATCCAAACTCCTTCACTTGACGCTTCTGCAGCAGCCATGTATTCCGCTTGTACTGTAGATCCCGCGATCACGCTTTGCTTGCAGCTTCTCCAGCTCACAGCTCCTCCATTCAAAATATACATGTATCCTGTCTGAGATTTAGAATCATCCTTGTCGGTGTCAAAACTAGCATCGACGTAACCTTTTACGACGAGCTGTTCATCACCCCCATAGACTAAGAACATTTCTTTAGTCCTATTTAGGTACTTTAGGATGTTCTTCACGGTTGTCCAGTGTTCCACTCCTGGATCACTTTGATATCTGCTCGTCAAACTAAGAGCATTGGACACATCCGGTCTAGTACACAGCATGGCATACATGATAGAACCTATGGCCGAGGCATAAGGCACTTTGCTCATAGCTTTCCTATCATTTACCGTAGCTGGACACTGAGCCTTGCTCAATATCTTACCTGACAACATAGGCACTGAACCTTTCTTTGCCTTATCCATTCTGAACCTTTTCAGAACTTTGTCTAGGTATGTACTCTAGCTTAAAGCTATGAGGCATCTTTGTCTATCTCTATAGATTTTGATGCCCAATATATAAGCAGCTTCACCTAGGTCTTTCATTGAAAAAAACTTGTTCAAATAACTCTTCACATCGTTAAGCATGTTAATGTCATTTCCAATAATCAATATGTCATCCACATATAGTACCATAAATGTCACCGAGCTCCCACTCACTTTCTTGTAGATGCAAGCTTCGTAGCAATTTGGAACAAATCCAAAGCTCTTGATCACTTGATCAAAACGAAGGTTCCAACTCCGAGATGCTTGCTTCAGTCCATAAATGGAACGCTGAAGTTTGCATACTTTATCAGCATCCTTAGGATCGACAAAACCTTCGGGTTGCATCATATACAACTCTTCATCAATGTTGCCATTGAGGAACGCAGCCTTGACATCCATCTGCCATATTTCATAATCATGAAACGCAGCAATTGCTAATAAAATCCGAATGGACTTAAACATCGCTACGGGAGAGAAAGTCTCATTGTAGTCAACTCCTTGAACTTGTCAAAAACCTTTCGCGACAAGCCGTGCCTTATAGATGATAACATTACCATCCGCGTACGTTTTCTTCTTGAAGATCCATTTGCACTCAACGGCCTTTCGGTCGCTAGGAGGGTCCACCAAAGTCCATACTTGGTTTTCCTCATGGATCCCAATTCGGATTTCATGGCTTCTAGCCATTTCTCAGAGTCTGGGCTCATCATCGCTTCCTCATAGTTCGTAGGTTCACTGTCTTCTACCAACAAGACAGTCAAGACAGGGTTGTCGTACCACTCAGGAGGGGCACGCGACCTTGTCGACCTCCGACGTTCAGTAGCAGCATCATCCGAAGCTTCATGATCCTTGTCATTAGCTTCCTCTATTGTTGGTGCAAGCGGCACTGGAACAATTTCAGGTGCTGCGCTACTCTCCAACTCAAGAGAAGGTTCAATAACCTCGTCTAGCTCTACTTTCCTCCCACTCACTTCTTTCGAGAGAAACTCCTTCTCAAGAAAGGAACCGTTCTTTGCGACAAACACTTTGCCTTCGGTTCTGTGATAGAAGGTATACCCAATAGTTTCCTTAGGGTATCCTATGAAGACGCATTTCTCCGCTTTGGGTTCGAGCTTGTCCGGCATCAACTTCTTGACGTAGGCTTCGCATCCCCAAACTTTAAGAAACGACAACTTAGGTTTAGCACCAAACCACAGTTCATACGGTGTCGTCTCAATGGATTTAGATGGTGCCCTATTTAAAGTGAATGCAGCGGTTTCTAATGCATAACCCCAAAATGATAACGGCAAATCAGTAAGAGACATCATCGATCGGACCATATCTAATAGGGTTCGGTTCCGGCGTTCAGACACACCATTGCGCTGTGGTGTTCCGGGTGGCGTGAGTTGCGAAACGATTCCGATTGCTTTAAGATGCGTGAGAAAATCATAACTCAAATATTCACCTCCACGATCGGATCGTAGAAACTTAATCTTTCTGTTACGATGGTTCTCCACTTCATTCTGAAATTCCTTGAACTTTTCAAATGTTTCAGATTTATGTTTCATTAAATAGATATACCCATATCTACTTAAGTCATCGGTAAAAGTGAGAAAATAGCGATATCCACCGCGCGTCGAAACACTCATCGGTCTGCATACATCGGTATGTATGATTTCCAACAAGTCCGTTGCTCGCTCCATCATACCGGAGAACGGGGTTTTGATCGTCTTGCCCATGAGGCATGGTTCGCATGTGTCAAATGATTCAAAATCAAGAGACTCCAAAAGTCCATCAGAATGGAGTTTCTTCATGCGTTTTACACCAATATGACCTAGACGACAGTGCCACAAATAAGTAGTATTATCACTATCTACTTTGCATCTCTTAGCCTCAATGTTATGGATGTGTGTTTCATCCCTTTAGAGATTTAGAAGAAATAAACCATTCACAATAGGTGCATGACCATAAAAGATGTTACTCATATAAATAGAACAACCATTATTCTCCGATTTAAATGAATAACCGTCTTGCAATAAACAAGATCCAGAAATAATGTTCATGCTCAACGCAGGCACATAATAACATTTATTGAGGTTTAAAACTAATCCCGAAGGTAAAACTAAGGAGAGTGTGCCGACGGCCATCACATCAACTCTTGATCCGTTGCCAACACGCATCGTCACCTCATCCCTCGCAAGCCGTCGTCTATTCTGTAGCTCCTGTTTCGAGTTACAAATATTAGCAACTGAACCAGTATCAAATACCCAGGCACTACAACGAGGGCTAGTAAGGAAAACATCAATAACATGTATATAAAATATACCTTTGATGGTGCCAGCCTTCCTTTCCGCTAAGTACTTCGGACAGTTGCGCTTCCAGTGACCCTTGTCCTTGCAATAGAAGCACTCAGTGTCCGGCTTAGGACCAGACCTGACCTTCTTCTCTACAGGGGCAACGCGCTTGCCGACGCCTTTCTTGAAGGGCTTCTTTGCACCTTTACCTTTCTTGAAGGTGGGGGGCTTGTTGACCATCAACACATGATTATCCTTTTTGATGTCCACCTCCGCAGCCTTCAGCTTTGCGAAGAGCTCGGTGATCGTATCAGTGGAACCAATCTGATTGTGAGTCACTACAAAACTTTTGTAGCTGGGAGGGAGTGATTGCAGAACCCTGTCAATCTTGAGCTCCTCTGGAATATTGCAGTCCAGTTGCTCAAGGCGTTGAGTGTAGCCCGACATCTTAATGGCGTGCTCAGTAACGAAACTCCCTTCCTCCATCTTGCAGTTAAAGAACTTCTCAGAGATCTCATATCTCTCAGAACGGGTTTGAGTCTGAAACATGGTTTTCAGCTCCTCGATAATCTCAAAGGGCCCGGGATACTCTTCAAAACGATTTTGAAGGTCCGATTCCATAGCAAACAACATGGTGCTCTTAATCACACCATAATCATCTTTGCGCGACTGATAGACAGCTTTCTCATCAGCTGGCGCAGTAGCAGCAGGGGCGTCACCTGTGGCATCCCGCAAAAACCACTACTAGAAAATTGCGTTGTTTTTGTGCATTGCATCGTCATCATCATGCATTTGTTTGTCTGAAACTATTTTCAATAAGCCTATTTTTGTTTCTAAAAATACCCTCTCTTATTTCAAAATAAGTCTTATAATTATCTGTTAAATTATTTGCCTACAAGTTATTTGCTAAAAAGATTTGAAACAAAACAACACCATAAACATGTTACAAACTAATTAAAAACCCAAACCCTAAACCTATCCCCACCCAATCCTAGTCTACCCACCAATCACAGCTCGCCACCTCACCCCTGGACCCAATCCCTACCCACCTTGCCACCTCACCAATCCTCTTCCTCTTTCCTCCACTCCCTCTCTCACCCACAGCTTCCCTACCCCCTCTCCCTGTTCCCGGGCCCCACCTGCTGCACCGGCCCCACCCGCAGCCCCCTCTCTCTCTCTTCCCCTGGCCCCACTCCCTTCCTGTCCACAACCCGCACACACGCCACCCATCCCCCCCCCACGCGGTCAAACACTCTCACCCCAGCCTGACCGCGGGCCCACTCCCCACTGGTCCCACCGCCTGCCTGTCCCCCCCGGCCCACCTCCCCCACGCGCCCTCTCTCTCCCTCGACCCCGCTCGCCCCGCGTCTCTCCTTCCTCTCCCTCCGCTCGGCTCGCCCTCCCCCAGCACCGGACCGCCACCTCGCCGGCGACCCCACGCCGGTCTCGCGCTCCCTCCTCCCTCGGCAACCACCGCCCGGCCTCCTCCCTCTGCAACTCCCCGTCGCCGGCACGCCCGCTGCCTCCCTCCTCCGGCGCGCCTCCTCCGGCCTCGTCACGCCGCGCCTCCTCCTCTGGGCCACGGCCACGCCGCCGCGGGTCCCCGCCCTGCCCCCTCTCGCCCGCGGACCCTCCCCGGCTCGCCGGAGCTCGCCCCCTTCTCCCTCCTTCCGCCGGTCGCCCCCTCCCTCGCCCCGAGCTGCTTGCCGGCCGCTCCTCCGGTTCTCTACCTCGCCTCGGCCCCCGATACGGAGCTCGCCGGCCACCCGCCAGTCGCCAGTCCGCCTCGCCGGACTTCTCATCCTCGCCGCCGAGCGTCGCCGCTCCCGCGCGTCCCCGTCCTCGCCGCCACCGAGCTCCGGCCTCCGCCGCCCGGATCCGGCCCGTCGTCCGCCGCCGCCACGCGGGCCCGCCCCACCTCGGGTTCGTCCCCGCTCGGCCGCCGCCCCGCCGGTCGCCTCCGTCGTCAGTCCAAGCCCTGCCGCCGCCGGCTCTGCCTTCTGCATCGACGCCGCCGTCCTCCGCGTGCTCGAGCAGGCCACCCTCGCGCTACCTCGTCGGCGCCCCATCTCCTGCCTACCCTCGGCCGTCCTTGCAAGCCGAGCCGCCGGCGGCCCTGCGCGTCCTTGCAGGCGCCTGCCGCTTGCTCGAGTATGGCCACCGCTGTCCGCGTGCGCGCACCCAGCTCCATGTTCTATTTCTGGCGTTCTCCATTCACGCATGGCGCTCACCACATGTTCGATGGAAATCCCGCAAGTTTCGGGTAGATGCACTCTATGATGTCGACAAGATCGTCCGAAGACCCCGCATGCCTTGTACATCCCCACAAGATCGACATCCCCGTTGGAAATCGAAGCCCGACCCCGGCGATCTCCGTCACGGAACCACAAGGCCTTTTGGGGTTGGAACCGACAAGATCTACCGCCTAACGCCAAGTTCTCCACCTTGAACGCCATGACCGTCTTCGTGGACCGGAAGACCACGAATGCGACAAGACCGACACCGACCAGGACGAGACCGATGCGCCCCGACACCAACCAAGTCCTTCATCTCGGATGCGGCAAGATCGACCGTTGGAAACCAAGTTCTCCATCTTGTATCCGACCTCGTCGATCCGTTCTCTCGTCGAACCCTGAGACCGAATCCCGAACCCCGGAACCAAGATCGCCGAACCCTAATGTGTGAACCTTCTCCCGAGCCCCTATTTTATAAATGCTATATATAAAACATGTTGCATATCAAAGTGTCATTCTTGCATGCATATTGCCATGTGGTTTGGGGGCATTATGCCGATTCACCATATAATTAAATATGGGGCCCATATGCGGGCAAATCTAGCCTTATATTGGCCTCATTTAAATTTGTGCATCGAACCGTTGTCATATCTTGCCTTGTTAAAACAACATTTAAAATGCGGGGTATCTAAATAACTTGAACCATATATTTATTTGTCGGGACCCTGGTTCCGCTTAATATGGCCTAATTGCACCGCATATTTACCATGCCATACATCATACATGCAACATGCCCGATATTTTGCCGTAGTATTAAATATTGCATCCGGTGTTTATTCTAGTGTTTTGGTTCTTCGCGGATAAGGCCGTTGAGTTGATGCGAGTGTCGACCCGATCTTCGGTTGAACCTTCGGCAATGTTTTCAGGCGAGCATCTCCCCTTTTCTACCTATCTTACTTTTATAGTATTTATTCCCTCATGTTGATCTATTGCTATCTGTGTTGCGTTGCTCTAGTTTCCGTACCCGTGATTTCCTTGCAGCCTTATATTGCCTTGGCCACATCCTATTACATGTTGTTTGGTAGATAGCTGGACTTGCGCGTCGTAGTCGCTTGCTCGAGTGCTGTTGCGTGTCGTCAAGTACCACAGTTGTTGGAGTATTGCCGCATGTTTAATGTTGGAGATGATCATGGCTTTAATTATCGTTCACTTTAATTACTGTTTAACAACTAAAATTGAAGTAAGTAAGCAGAGGCACAGGTGGGCAATAGATGTTATTTGGTTGTTAATCGTCCACTTGTGTCCCGTAGGATCCCGAGTACTTGATACCTGTTCCTTGAATATTCGCGCTATCCACATCCGGGAGGATTATGGGACCCCCCTGAGCCAGAGCTTGATTCATTCTTATTTCTTGGGGCCACAAACTAGTTTGAGGTTTTATTTACTATCCTGTACTTATGCCATGCTTTACTGATTTATTTACGATTGTGCGACGAGCACACTGTACTGTTTAGGTAAGCGGAGTGTTTTCGCGGTATCGACAAGCCCAGTTTTGGGTTCCCAGTCGTTTACAGCCATTGTCGCAAACCTTGAGTCCGTCTCGGAGTCAGCTAGCTTCGTTGTGGGTCTACTCAATGGGGTGGCCCCCTGAAATATTTCTGAATCATGTGATTGCTTTGTCGTGAAGGCCTCGTTGGGTTTTGATTTGGTTTTTCCGAGGTTGATCGAGTGTGTGTTGCTATTTGTGCACCCCTGCAGGGTAAAACTTTCTGAAAGCCATGTCCGCGGTTATGGACGACTTGGAGCACAGTATCTCGATCATAGACAACTATAACTAAAGTAGTGCTATAAATTTGACTTTATAATGACTAGTAATCAGCTTCACTATAATGGAATGGCTAAATAAAATTGCCCACAATTGCTTGTTTGGGTTGTCGCTTGCGACCATTGTACCTGACTAGTAAGCATTGCAACTATAACGGAATGGCTAAATAAAAGTACCAACAACTGCTGGGTTTTTGGGTTATCTCATGCTAACTGTATCTGACTAGTAAGAGTGCAACTACAACGGAATGGTTAACTAAAAGTGCCCACTGCTTATTTTATCAGGATGACTATCTATACCTGACTAGTAATTGCTGCAACGATAACTGAATAAATAAAACTGCCAACTGTGTGAGTTCCTCGGTTGACTTCCTCGTTTGGTCTCGAGGGGGAAATACCAGGATGGGTTTGTTTGATGGTAGTATCAAGGTGGTTCCGAATAGGTCTTTCTTACCCCTCTCTGATAGCCGCCAGTTGTATCGAGTCTCTATGGGTTGTTTAGTGCATGCTGCCGCTGCCGCTCAGTCCACCATACCTATGTAGGCGAGGACCGCCGAATTCTAGCCTCGCCGTGTACTGGCCTCAGTACTGACGCTCCTATTTTTCCTTTGCCCTTTGTCGGCACCCCTTTTGTTTAAGCAGGTTTTGAGATCGACGTCGTTAGCAGGGTTACCCTTCCGGCTTGGCCTGGGCAGGGTTATGGACGCCATTGGTTATTCTTCAGGGCTCTTAGCCCCATTTGCATCTTGTCCGTAGTCGGACGCTCTATCATTTTCAAGGTGATTTGGATCTTTGTATATTATATCTGTATTTTTGACCCATTGAGTCGCTGTTGTATATATATATGTTCTGTGGGTCCCATCGAGGACTGTTGTGTAATGTTATTACTTCGTTTTCCACCCGCACGAAAGTGCCTGGTGGGCACCTTTGAATCGTTTCTATGCGGGTTTGGCGGAAAGCGCTAAAACTTGCATAGGGCCGATTCTGAGGGTGTTACATCACCTAACGCATTCTCAAGGATATAGTCCTTCTGACCGCCAGAGAGAATGATTCTCAGATTGCGGAACCAGTTGGTGAAGTTAGACCCATTGTTTTTAAGCTTTTCCTTCTCAGCAAAAACGTTGAAGTTGAAGTTGGACTTAGCCATTTGATCTACAATATTTGCAAGTACAAATTAGATTATGTTCATGATAACTAGTTCAACTTTTAATCAAATTACTAGATGAACTCCCACTAAATTCAACATCCCTCAAGTTGTTTAGTGAACACGATCCAAATTCACCACACCTAATCCGATCTTCACGAGAAGAGATGTGGTTTCAATGGTGGACAAAAAAGTGTCGATCATATCATTCATATGACTCATGCTTAACCTTTTGGTTCATGTGTTCCGAGGCCATGTCTGTACATGCTAGGCTCGTCAAGTTAGACCCAAGTATTTCCGCGTGTGCAAAACTGACTTGCACCCGTTGTATGTGAGCGTAGAGTCTATAGCACCCGATCATCACGTGATGCTTGGACACGACGAACTTTCGCAACGGTGCATACTCGAGGAGAACACAGTTTTTATCTTGATCTTTAAGTGAGGAATCATCTTATAATGCTACCGTCGCGATCTAAGCATAATAAGATACATAAAAGGATAAACATCACATGCATATAACTTTATGTGACATGGTATAGCCAATCTTCGCGCAATGATCTCCATCTTGTGCGTGCCGGCATGATCTCCATCACTCCACCATGATTGCCTCCACCACGAATAGCAACTACAACTATTGCTAACTACTTAGCGATAAAGTGAAACTATTACATGGCGTATAAGAAGTTGACACACATGTCATACACAATTATAAAGACAACCATATGGCTCCTGCCGGTTGTGTACTCATCGACATGCAAGTCGTGAAACATTACAAAACATGATCATCGCATATATTATACACATCACATCTTGGGCCATACCATATCACAGAAAAACACTCCCTGCAAAAAAAAGTTAGACGCCTCTACTTTGTTGTTGCATGTTTTACGTGGATTATGGGAGTAGATGCTAAGAACGATTCTTACCTACGGAAAGCCACAACGGTGATATTATGGTTGCCAAACTCCGGTGTAAATCCCATGACAACTATAGTGAGAGAAACTGACATCCACCAGCCGCATGTGTGGAACAAGCCACACGTCAAGTGCGGAGCCGGTCTCGTGAACGACGCCGCGTAAGGTTAGCCTGGACCGCTTCAGTCTCACTATCCCGCGTCATAATAAGAACACAAACAAGAGGCTTGCAACAAAAAACATCAACGCCCGCAACAACCATGTTGCGTTCTACTCGTGAAACACATCTACGCATAGATCTAGCTCTGATACCACTGAAGGGTTTCGCGGCATAGTAAATCAAAATTTTCTACGGATGCGAATAGAGGGAAGCCAAGATCTAATCTAGGAGATGCAAACAACGAGAAATATTGGATTAGATCTTCATACCCTTAAAGATTCGCACAGCGGAATGTTCGTCGGAACGTGGGTGATGTAGTCGTACTCGCTTCTCCTCCTCGCGATCTGATCCGATCTAGCACCGCAAGTGGCGATGCCTCCGTGAGATGCACACGTGCAGCACCTCGACGTATCCTCCTTCCTTGGTCTAGCAAGTATGGTGGAGAGATGGATTGGATCTACAACGCGACGGCGCGGTGCAAGTGGTGGAGAGTTTCTGCAGCAGGGCTTCGCCTACACGCAGTCGGGAGGGAGAGAGAGAGGAGGGCAGCAGGGCGACTAGGCTTGAGGGGAAGGTGTGTAGGGGTGGTGCTCCCCCAGCCCTATTTATATAGCAGGGTGGGCGGCAGCCCTAGCCCCTCCCCCAAGCCAAAACCGGCGGCCAAAGGAGGAAGAGTGGGGGGCAAGGAAACCCCCCTTCTAGAAGGTCCAATTAGGGTTTTACCCTTGCTGGCCGGTTGGGCCCTATGGGGCCTTGTGCCCCTGGCCCATTGCGGCCAGGGCACTCCCTCATAGGCCCATGCCCCCTCCCGGAAGGTGGGGCCACGTTGGTCCCCTTCCGGAAGGTTCTAGAAGCTTCCGATACAATACCGATTAACCTCTGAACTCCAAAAACTGCACTGCCTTATATGAATCTTATTCTCCGGACCACTCCGGAATCTCTCGTGATGTCTCGGATCCCATCCGAGACTCCGAACAAAAACTCATAAACCAATTATCCAATCTATCCTAGCGTCGAGACACGTTAAGTGTGTGACCCTTCGGGTTCGAGAACATGCAGACATGATCTTCTATCAATAATCAACAGCGGGGTCTGGAAACCCATATTGACTCCCACACATTCATCGATGATCATATCGGATGAACCACGATGCCAGGATTCAATCAATCCCATATATATATTCCCTTCATCTCGCGATATTTACTTGCCCGAGATTTGATCGTCGGTACCGTCATACCTAGTTCAATCTCGTTCACAGCAAGTACTTTACTCGTTCCGTAATCCGATATCACTTTGTGATTAACTCCTTAACCACATGCTTGCAAGCGGTGTTGATATCGATTACCGAGTGGGACCGAAGTATATCCCTCCGACTTGGGAGGGACAAATCCCATCTCGATACATACAGCCCAACAGGTACTTTCCGATCACCTGAGAGACACCTTTATGATCACCCTCTCATAGGATGACGTTTGATGACCTCAAAACTTTCTTCCGATATCAGGGAGTTGTATTATCTCATGGTCTAAGGAATACGATATTTGACATAAGAAAAGCTTCGCAAAGATGAACACGATGACACGATCTAATTGCTTCGCTTAGTTTGGGTCTGTCCATCACATCATTCTCCTAATCATATGATCTCATTATTAATCGACAACTCGTGTCCATGGTTAGGAAACCTTAACCATCATTAATCAATGAGCTAGTTCATAAACCACACAAGTATTAAAGTTTCCGCTTAATACAATTTTAGCATGGAATATAAACATTATCATGAACAAGAATTATAATAATAACATCTTTATTATTGCCTCTAGGGCATAATTCCAACAGTCTCCCACTTGCACTAGAGTCAATAATCTAGTTTACATTTGGCAACAATATCACACCCATGGCACTAAGGTGCTGATCATGTTTTACACATGGAAGAGGTTTAGTCAATGGATCTACGACATTCAGATCTGTATGTACTTTGCTAATCTTCAGATCTCCATCTGCTATATAATCTCGGATTATATGAAACTTGCGGTTGATATGCTTGGTCTTTGGATGATATCTTGGTTCCTTAGCGAGTGCTATGGCGCCAATGTTGTCACACAATATCTCCAGTGGGTCCAATGCACTTGGAACCACGCCAAGCTCAATGATGAATTTCCTGATCCAAACTCCTGAGAGTTTTGAAGGAAGACATACCTATAAGGAAGATAATTATAAAGTCACTCCTGAGAGGTATGTCCTATGTCTCCCACTTTTGAAGTTTGAATTGTTTATCTTAGTTAGTTGATTTGCTAAGATGCTATGATATTGGGAGTAATTCAAAATAGTTAGAGTAAAGCTTATTATTTGTACAAGCATAGCCATGATAACATCAATCTTATCACTCAAATAGGAGGTTTCTTCAACATAATTTACCTTCTTACCATGCGGAGTTCTCTCAATGTGCCATTCAGAATAGTTGAACATCATATTATCAAGGAGCTTTGTTGCAGCACCCAAGGTAATGGTCATAAAGGTACCTCCATGTAACATCCCAGCATTTAGGAACTAACGAAGGGTAGATTTAGGAATATGGAATGTTGCATGCATTCATCTGTGAAAATGTGGGTAAAATTTTCGCCAAAATAAAAACTTCAAGTGATCAAAGTTTCTTTCATACTTTGAGATTAGGTTTAGTCTTAAGGGATGATTACTTTAGACTTTGATATGATCTTTGAGGAATTAAGTGTTTAAAAATGTGAATTTGAATTTTAAATTTGAGAGTTTGAATATAATTCAAATAAATTAGGGATAAGTTTTGAATATTAATTTAATTAAGAAATAAATATTACAAATTAAATTCTATTCAAAGAAAAACAATAATGAATATGAAAATTATTTCATATCATCAATATATAATCAAGTTACAAAATTATAACTTATTGAAATCATCCACACAATTCACAAAAGTAAATATAGAAAGAATAAGAATATTCTTTATTAATAATAATGTAATCTTTATTACACAAGAATAAAATGAAGATTATAAAATAATAAAAAGAAAATTACAAAAATATGAAGAAGATTACATTGGACTATTTACTAACAATTCTATAAAAGAAAACCTAATCTAAAAATCTTCATCTTTATATTTGTACCTGCAAAACAAATATAATATATATAGAGAAATAAAAGGTTAGAGTTAGTATTATTTTCTCTCAGACATGTCAGTGAAGTGCACTAGACAAATTCATCATTGAGAAATTTATAAAAAATGGGCAAGTTTCACCAATATGAAAGAGTCCATCTTTCATAAATTTAAAGCCAGAAGTCAAATGACAGCCAAGAAGGACAGTTTTCACCAGCCAGGTGAAAGTAACCAGATAATAGTAAGTTTGAAAATTCTCAACATATCCACAAGTGCACAGCAGGCACACAGGCAGGACACACACCAACATGCATGTGGTGTGTTGTCAACCTCACAGCACAGCTCCAACTCACAAAACCAGCAGTACTGCCGTGGAGTGGCACATTAGTGCATCTCTCCACTGCACACACCCAAGAACAGCCAGCCTAGATAACAGTTAAACCAAGCACAACATCCAGCAACCAAACCAACCAAAGCCCATATCTCATCACCAGGATGGTGACATAAGGATGGGGAAGGATCATGTGGACAGCAAGATCAAGACCAGGAACTAGGAGGAGCAAGCTAGCTCAAGGTCAAGCACGGGAGTTCAACAACACCTGATCAAGATCATCACCACTTTACTCCACCATCATCAGATTTTGTGGTGAGTCTCATAAAACCATCACATGATTCAATCATAGTATCTAAACAAAAGCATGTGTTGCTTTATGAAACAATCTCTCAATAATCACCCCAAGTGAGGTGAATCTATCCTAGAGATTTCAAGTATAAAGATAAGAAATCAAACTCAGCCAAAAACACCAATCTCTCAGACCAGCATCATAGAGTTTAGTGTTAACATATGCAACTTAAATCATTCTTCATTTGTTCTTATCAGATCAGGGCATATCTCCCAGAGAGAGTAGCACCTCTAATCTTACAAGTTACAAACAAACTATTTGCTCAACTAACTAGGACTTAAAATCCTAGAGCCTTAGACCAACATCACAGGCAGGAGAGTTAAGAAAAGCTTTCATTTTATCTTGCCAGTATTAATCACAAGTATTGTCAAAGCTAAGCCCAGAAATAAAACTAAATCACTTGTGTGCCAGATCATAATGGTATCACAAGGACAAGTTCTAAATGAGCTAAAACCAATCTTTACTTAGTTTCCACAAATAAAAGGGACAAGCCAATAAATATCATCTTCCTGAAGCCAAGTGCCTGGAATCAACATCAAATTCATCTATACATCCACAGAAAATCATTAACATGTAATGATTATATTCAATATGTATATTCTCATACAAGCCTACCATTATAATTGCAGTAAGCAACTACTGAGAGAAATACTGTCAGTATAAGCATTTTGACAGTGGAGTGAGTTCTCAGATCAACAACATTTCCAATCAGGGATTCCATAGAAACACTATCATTGGATCATAGTGAATTACCACTGGAATAAATTTGACAAGCCAGTAGCATCATCAAAGCCCACTACAAATAATGATCCACAGCAAAAAATCATTCCTCATGCTCAAGTATGATCACCACTAGATCTAAAGCATCATGGATATGATCAACAGGGGGTTATGAACCCTAATCAGAACAAGAACCCTAATTAGGATATGAACCCTAATCAGAACATAGTCAATAGTCACGAGAAGCCACTAGATACACAGAGAGATTCATGGTGGTAGCATGAACAAGACCCATAGAGGCAACTTACCCGGGGTCCTCGCTGACGAATTGAAGAGGAAGCTGATTGGCCGACGAACCTGCGGCGGCACAGGGAGCACCCAGAGGGAGCTGCAACCTGCACCAGCCACGGCGGCGGCCACAGCAGCACACGAACCCAGCACACCACCACAGGCGGGACCGCGGCTGCGGTGGCAGCACTTTCCTCTAACCCTAGGGTTCAGGAACGGGGTGAACCTGGCCACGGGGAAGCCCTAGAGTCAAATCGAGTTGGACCACATGAACGAGCGTAGTCGCAAACCTCGCCCTGCACCACAGCAGTGGCCAGGGGAAGCCACAACGGCGGCCATCGCGAGCGGCGGCGCCAGAGCCCCACGGGGTCGAGGGAGAGGAAATGTGAGAATGATGAGGAGGCAGAGAGAGTGGACTGGGTGGGCCAAAACCCCTCGAGGTGATGATTTTGACCCTGCCCTATTGGGCCACACTGGCCCAATAAGCCCAAATGGCCAGCCCAAGTCATTTAAAAACCATTTTAATCAATTGGAAAATACCAAAATGCCCCTAACCTCAATAAAATTCTAGAAAATAAAATAGAAGTCCAAAAATTATAAATAAAATATTTTTGGATTCACAAAAATCCAAACTATCCAAATAAATTAAAATATAAAATTTTAGACATTTAAATCTTATTAGAAATTTTGTAAATTGTATATTCTTTATGGAATTTTACAAAATTATTGAAAGGTGATAAAATTACTTAAAATTCACTTTCATTATGTATTAATATTTTAGTATTTTTGAAAAATACTGAATAAATATTTAATAACAATTTTTAATGTTTAATTAATAATTCCTAAAAGAATTATCAAATCAATAAAAATCAAATAAAAGGGAAATAAAATAAATAATTCAATATATGTTATAAATATTAAAAGGTAATATTTGTAAATCCTTATTTATTAAAAAGAATTTTTTTATATAATAAGGTGAATGCATATCAAGTTAAAATGATGCATTACATTATTGCATAATCATTTTGCTTCTTTAAATATTGTCCTTACCGAACAATAATGATGTTTTTGTAGAACTAGAAGCTCAAGGTCCAGTGCAAGCATCATACTTCACTACCTTGCCATCACAAGGCAAGTTCATCACTTGCTCATGTCCTTTGAAGAGTCTTTATCAAAGTATTTGCAATTTGTGTGTTATCATATATGCTATAAAAGAAAGAAAATATTATTTTCACAAATAAAGAAATTATAGATATCATCCTAAGTGGTGATATAATGGAGCAATAGAACTTAGAGTTTTAATTGCAACAATGATGATCAAGTAGGGACTCAATAACCCCTGACATCAGTGATTCTAGCGCCGTATATTACGCGTTAGCCATGAGATTTGGAATGGGACAGAGAAGTCAGCTGTATCTTCTTCCTCTCGCATGAAGCCGAATGTGCAGGTCGTGGCTGTTATCCTCGTAGCATGCATATTAATTGGTAATTCGTAGAGGATATGCAGCATATGGGTGGGAACCCTCATCGTCCCACGATAGTTCTGGCATCTAACGGTTTGTACAAACCATTGCCGTAATTCATTATGTGGGCATGGTGTACACCAAGGAGGCATGCGGGGTCGCGAAGGGGGGCAGTGATTGGCTTGGACCAACTACTGGGCCCCACATCATGGAATTGTGGACGGGAAAGTACGCCCGGTTGTGCAACAAGGAGTTGATCTCTCATGGGTAAAGTAATGCACCTCTGTAGAGTGTAAGAACTGTAACTGGTTACTCCCTGTTCCGGGAAGGAGCTACGAACGCGGCAGGAAAGGAACTCCATGAAAGTTCTGGTCAACCTGTGAAGGCTGGTTGTCATAGTTTTTTTCATAATAAAATCAATATTTGAAGAAAGATTTAGAAAAATTGCATAGTGCCAAGGATTTATAATCCGATGTGGTAGTTAGAGCATCAAACTTCCCACCTTGCATATAATGAACTTGTTGGGTAACACTGTTACTCATTCTTTCCTTTGATCCCTTGCTTATACTCTGAGGATCCCGAAGACGTGCCAATGTATGCAGCCGAGTGTCAAGAAGATGTGTTCTACGAGGAACCCGATCTGTCCGAAGGTGTTGAAGGAGTGGATTACGAAATCTGCTATGATGTCGATGATAACGAGTCCAACTAAGTATCTCTAACCGAGCCGAGTAGCTTGAACTCTATAGAATAACCTGTTGAGCTCAACTCCTAGTCGGAGTTGTTACTTTTAAATTCCACTGAAACACTTTATATTTTGGTTTGTAAGTTGAATCTTTTGGAAGTCTTGAACTTCCGGTATTGTAATAATAATAATGTGTGTACTTTTGTAATATGGACCCGCAATGTTTCTGTTGTACCACTCTGAGGGATGTGATATTTATGGAACGGTGTTCAGTGGATGTCATGTCAACGACTATAGTGTACTACACATGTAGTGGTATGCTGGGTCACCGCACTCCAGCAGCTGAATCCAATAGGTTTCTTGAAGAGAAGTTTAAACCTGCATAAAAAGTCTAGATAGTCAGCCAAGCAGTCAGTCCAATAGTGGGATAATTCTTAACCAAAGATTTCATTCTTTCCCAAGCTTGAGCAGCATGTTCATTATAAAGTTGTTTAAATTTCATTATTTCACTTCTCATAGATATGATCTTAGCAAGAGGACAGTATTTTCTAATAAAGCATCTTTGCACTTAATCAAAGAGTCAATACTATTTCTAGGCAACGATAGCAACCATTCTTTAGCCTTTCCTCTCAAGGAGAAAGGAAACAACTTGAGCTTAATAATATCTTCATCTACATCCTTATATTTTTTGCATCTCACAAAGTTCAACAAAGATATTAAGGTGGGCAGTAGCATCATCAAAACTAGAACCAGAAAATTGCTCTTTCATCACAAGATTCAACAAAGCAGGCTTTATTTCATAAAAGGTAGCATCAGGAGCAGGTGGAGCAATAGGTGTACTCAGGAAATCATTGTTATTTGTGCTAGTAAAGTCACACAACTTGGTGTTCTCAGCAGAGTTCATTTTGGCAAAAGTGGAGCAAACCAACAGCAACAGCAGCTAGAGCAGGAACTAATTTTTTTGTGTTTTTGATAAAAAGAGGCAAAGAAAACCAAGCAAAAGAAACTAATCAAAAAAAACAAAGTAAAGAGAAAGGTTGTGAAGGAATCCCCTTGTGAAGCGTCCTTAGCCTCCCCGGCAACGGCGCCAGAAAATCTTGATGGTAGCTCAGATCACTATAGAGCTTCGTTGGGAATCCCCAAGAGGAAGGTGTGATGAGCACAACAGCAAGTCTTCCATTAGTAAGAAACCAAAGTTATCGAACCATTAGGAGGAAGTAAACGACTCAAAGGTGTTGCTAGCAACTTGGAAACCTGCACAACACAAACTCAAGACTTTGCCCCAATGAACAGTGAGGTTGTCAATCTCACCGGTTTGCTGAAAACAAAGGATTAAATGTATGGTGTGGAAGTTAATAGTGGTCTGCAGAAAGGTAACAGTAACAATGGAAGATGTATCAATGGTAAAGATTGGACTGAGGTCCATAGTTCACTAGAGGTGTTCTCCTTAAGATAAACACACATGACATGATTGGTAAACAAATTACAGCAGGGCAATTGGCAAGACTGAGCAAGGCAAAACAATGCAATACTAGACATTCATGATCCTATGAGATTCGATTGGGCAATACAACAAGATACATAGACCGCCATCCAACTGCATCTATGACTAGTAATCCACCTTCAGGTTATCATCCGAACCCCCTACAGTATTAAGTTGCAAGCAACGTATAACTGCTTTAAGCAAAGTGTGTAAGGTAAACAATCCACTTATTCCATGAACAAGAGACCGTTGTTTTCTCCATAGTAGAAACAACACATCTACAACCTTAGAGATTTTTGTCACTTCCCTTAGATTAAATAGAGGCATGAACCCACTATCGAGCATAAATACCCCCTCTTGGAGTCACTAGCATCTACTTGGCCAAGATAGCTACTAGAAACGGAGAGCATGCAAGATCATAAACAACACAGACATGATAGAATCAATAAGATAGAGCCATTAACCAATTTGACATAGTAATCTCAATATCCATCGGATTACCGCAAACACAACATGCATGATTACAAATAGATTAGATCTTGATCATGAACGGAGCTCACAAGATCTATACATGAAAGCACAAATAAGGAGATACAACCATCTAGCTACTACATGGACCCGTAGTTCAAGGTGGAACTACTCACGCTTCATACCGGAGGCTGGCATGATGAAGAAGAAGGCCTCCGGGATGATCTCCCCTCCGGCAGGGTGCCGGGAAGAACTTCAGATCCCCCTGATTTAGGGACGATGGTGGCGGTGGCTATAGACTGTTTCGTGGAAGATTGATCGGGTACTTAGGGTTTCGGTATCGGGGGCTCTTTATAGGCAAAGAGGCGAGGTAGGGGAGGCACCTAGGGCGGCCGCAACCCTCCCAGGCGTGGGCCCACCCAGGACGCGCGGCCAGGGGTGTGGCCCCCTGGTGGCTCTTCTCCGTCTCGTATCTGACTTCGTGTTCCCCACGGTAAAATATTGACTTTGGATTTTGTCCCGTCCAATTCCGAGAATATTGATTTTCTGCCATTTCTGGAACCAAAAACAAAAGAAAACAGGCAACTGGCAGTGTGGCATCTTGTTAATAGGTTAGTACCAGAAAAGATATAAAAACAACTCAAAGTGTAGACAAAGCAAAGCAAAGTAGATACTAAACAAGCATGGAACATAAAAAATTATAGATATGTTTCCGACGTATCATGAGGGCGTGATGTACATATCTCACTCCTCATTTCTCCACTCGATCATTTCCCCCGCGCCACCAGTCGATTGATCTCCGCTCCACTCAAGATTTTCCCAAATGGCCACCAAAGATGTTCCGGGAAAATCTTGATTCACAAAGAAGGTGTTGCTCCTGTTTGAGAGCACGAGGATCCCCGTGAAGGGGAATTGGTGGATTCCCCCAACAAGCGATATCGCGGATGAGAGAGTTCATCTCGTTCCCGAGCCACCTGGAGCAGGGGATCGGGTTCCTAATCTCCATCATCTTCCGATGGTTGTACGCCTATTACCACATCAAGCCCTCCGATCGAGGGCCGCAGAACATCGAGCAACTCACGATATTTGCCACATTCTACGAGAGCTACCTCGGCTGCCGCCTTATTTCCCGCTATGGCTAGAGTCATTCAGGATCAGCCACGTGCGGAAGAAAGTGAAGGGTTTGCAGCAGAATACAAAAAATTCTGACTAATGTATCACCAATACGACCAAGATCTATCTAGGAGTAATGCTATAACAGAGAGATATTTCGGTAACATACCCTTATAGACCAAAATCGGTTAGTGCTCATGCAAGAACATGGATGATGTAGTCGTACTCAAACCGACCTCAAGGTTGCGAAGATCCACGCACGTCACCTCCTGGTTCTTGCACGACAGCTTCTGGCGCCACAAGTGGCATCGCCCCCGAGGTCTCGTATACGTCCGGTGCTTGACGATAACTCCCGTTCTTCCTGATCCATCCAGGATGCAGAAGTAGATCTTCTGGCTAGAAGCACCGCAACACAGCGGCGTACCACAGCGAAGCAGTCCCTTACGCGCGCAGTCCTTTCTTGGGACCACAGTTACAAAAGAGAGGAGAGAGAAATTTCCATAAGGAAAATTGCCTTAGAGAATATTTGGCGTGTCTTTTTCTCACCCATATAAACCTCTATATATAAAGAAAAAAAGGACTACCCTATCCTTTAAAGTTCCGGGTGGGACTAAACCAACACGGACGCGAGGGGAGGAGGGCCGGCCGGCCTGGCGGGCGGGCCAGGTGGGTCGGTCCCTTGCAAAACACTTGATTCAGACGTTTCTAACGTGCCAATTTTTGACATGCTTTAAGACTTGTGTCATGTCAGGCGAGTCCTACGAGAGAGCAACCAAATGAGAAAAATTCTTTCGGCCGGATGCGAGAAATGACTTCGTGGGCATCCAAACACGCCCTTAATGATGGAGGGGTTAACCTCTTGGGTGCCCGATCTTCACGGATCTCGTGGTCAAATCGATGGGAAAGCGAGGGGAAAGGGAGAAGGTAGCGGAAGCGAACACACACCTCGCGAAGAACACGATGAACACACGCAAAACTCACACGATACAAGGCCGATTGCTCCCGAACGGCGGCCACCGGTCCGATAGAATCCTCGCAAGGAAAGATCGGTCAACATGCTCCCTCAAATCCACATCGGAGAGGGAAGAACACCTTGGGGAGGGTCTTGACAACTTGGAGACGAGACAATGAACTCCAAGGCCTTGTTCAACGATGGATGCGTGATGCAAAGTCCAATCGAGGTTGGTGACGATAGTCGGTCCCCTTGGTAAAGGGGATGAGGCAAAACTAGAGATTCCACAATGGGGGTTGTCTTTAGTCTATCATCTATGCCTAAGGGATACATGAAGGGGTGGGGGCTCTATTTATAGGCCAACCACATAAACAGGGGTAGTTTGGGGATAAAACTAGGGTTTGGACGAGATAGAGGGGTACGTGGGCTGAAGGCCCAGCTGGCGGCGCGCATGCCCTTCGTGTAGGCCGAAGACTCCGGTGTGGGGTCCGGAGACTCCGGCCTAGGCCGGAGACTCCGGTCTGTCTCCGGTGTCGTCTCCGGAGTGGCATTCATACTGTCCTCGGGCAGTTGCTGGGGTCGGTCCGGAGGTAGGTCCGGAGACTCCGGTGTAGCAGGACCGGAGACTCCGGTGTAGCAGGTCCGGAGACTCCGGTGGTTCAGCCGTGGCTTCTTCCGTCTCCTCTTCCAAGCCTCCGTCTTGTCGGGCTTGATGTCCCGGGCTTCCTCCCTAGCCTCTGTACTTGTCGGTGCGAACCTATGATGCATATGTGACGGAGTATGAAGTAGCATACCATTCAATAGGGTAGGAAGTGGGCGCGCATAGAGGAACGGATTTACCTTTGGAGTCCATGACGACTTGGCGTAAGTTGGAGACCAAGATGTGGTAACGACCGTAGGTCGGGCTACATCAGCTCCCCCCCCCTTCAAAAAGAGTCGTCCTCGACTCTCCATGTTCATCACGAAGTAGAAGAGGTCGAAGTACATCCTTGATCCTGGGGTTCACCATATAGTCGTCCTCGGGAAGATTGACTTGACAACACTTCAATGTTCCTTCACCTTCCTTGAAGCCTACAAAGCTCACAACAAAAACGAAGCAACACTCAAAGCGTAGCCAATTCATGAAGATTATTGCATGAGTCCTCAAGTAGAAGGAAGTCACCTTATCTTGTAGCGATAGCTCGATGAAGGGTAGACATAGGTAACTCTCTTCGGTTCTTCTTGTCAACATATAGTCCATAGAGGTTGACGTGTATGCATTTGTGCCTTCACACAACAAAGACCAAGCAAAATATTTTCATGCGTGATAGAGGAGCATGTCAAATGTGGCATGTACATTCTTGTTCACAACACTATTAACACAATACAAGGATAGCAAATGCAATGCATATGCAAGGTCAAAGTGCATGGAAATCGTTTGAACATCATCAAAATGTGGGAACTCAAAAACTCCATATAATGTCTTAGTGTGGCACTCAAAGCAATCGAATAGAAATTTGCAACATCTTTGATGCAAACTTAGGAGAATTTGGCAAAAACACAAAAGGAAGAATATCCAAAACAACATCATTATGTGTGCCAACCAACCATTGGAAAGAGAAATTGTTCGACATGTTGGATGTCACACACAAATCATCGATAGCAAATATCATGGGAATATGAGTATCCCAAGCGGAAGCAAAAACGACATGTTTGCAAACAAAACAAAGGAAAGAGCAAGTGGTCCTTATGTTTGTTGCAACATCAAGACGAGATTCTTGGAAGCTCTCATGACAATACATGCTCTTAATGGAATTGTGGTTGCAAACAAAACATCGGAAAGAGAAAATGTTAAACCTTTTTGTTGCAACACACAAAGCATCATTATCCAAAATCGAAGAAACATGAATGTCACAAGGTGAGATAATACCATCAACATGCTTGCAATCAAACCATAGGAAAGAGCAATTTGCCAACATGAAAGATGCAAAGCATGCAAAAGGTATCAGAGCTGGGTTCGATCTTGAACTCACTTGTGGGATGCTCTCAAGAGCTCTTTTTGTCAACTCGTGCTCAACCGAGGTTGACATGATAGTGCGGGTACCTACACACATCATACACAAAAGGAAGAACGTGTGTGCATGGTAGAGATACACATCATCCATCATGACGTATCTCTTCTTGTGCACATCACCATTAATGTCAATCAAGTATGAAATAGGTGCATGGTGAGTATGCAAGTGGGGAACATGCTTATCATGGCAATCATCAAAATCTCCAAAAATTGAGAAAGCTATGGGGGCCATCTCATTATAACGCATATGATCAATGTTGTTGCAAGCAAAACAAGTGAAATCGCAAGCCTTCATCTTATTGCAAGCAACGGGAGAAATTGAATGACTAGCATGACAAAGCAAGTCCGAAGCAATTGGAGGATACACACAAGATGCATAGCATGGCATGTTTATGGAAATGGTATCGCAATCAAACAATTCCACATGAGCAATATTATGCAAAGGCAAAGCATCACATGGGAATATGAATGAAGCATATGTAATGTCACAAGTATCATCCATAGCATGCATATACTCACAATTCATCATGTCCACTAGTGGGATCATGGCATCATCAACACCCTTATTGTTACCTTGTTCATACCTCTCATATGAAGTGGGTGTTGTGGAAGTAGTGGCCTCCTTGTGGACGACTTCGTCTTCTTGATGTAGCCATGGCGTAGCATCATCTTCGTGCACCATGTACATCTTCTCCAATTGAGGCATCATTGCTTCATGGCTTGGCGCATCTTCATCCATGGAACCTAGCACAACACAAGAGAACACACTATAGGTAGAGGGTAAGTTGTTAGAAATCAAAATGGTCTCACTTGACCTATCAACTACCACTCTCAACTCACTCGGTGTATCACTCATGCCCTCAAAGTGGAAGCACTCAATCTCACATAAGGTGGAGTCACTCATCTCACTCTTGTTCTCACTCAAGCGGGCTAAGTGGCTCTCATACTCACATGGGATTGGTACCACATCATCACTCAAGCATATGGGGATAGGCTCGGTTTCCTCAACTCCAAGCGCCTCCTTTGGTGAAGGGAAAATCCCATGTTCACCATTCTTGACCTTGTCGCCTTCAAAGTTGGATGCCATAAGATGGGCATCATCGCGCTCCTCCATGGTCGAAGGTAAAATCCCATGCTCGACCGTCTTGTGGCCATCTCATAGTAGTGGTGGAGGTAGGCTCATGCTATCCAACTTGGCGAAGTAGAGGTCTACATTTTCCTCGTTGGCGAGGTCGTGGAAGTCAAGCGTAGGCGTTGAAGCTTGATGGCGCAGATGAAGGCTTGCTCTTGGTGCCATTGTGGTGGTGGCACGAGTAGTTGAAGGTGCCCTATGATGGTGTCGACGGAGGTCATTGGCGTGCCTTGCCGATGGTTGATGTAGGTGGCGCACTTGGTCGTCCACATGACACTCACGACGGTGATCATTTGCCTTGGCACTCTTCTTGTGCTTGTGGTGCCTTCTTGAGCTTGCTTGAGCATTATGGTTGGTGCTCATCATGAATTCTTCGTCTTTATGGCGAAGATGCCTTTGACGATGTCTTGTATCCTCTTTATGGTGGCGATGCGCATGAGAGGATGTTTGTCGATGAAGAGTCTTGTTTCTTGGCGCCTCTTGATGCATATGATGTTTGGACGCCACTCTTGTTTGGATAGGAGTTCGAGCTTGGCGCATTGGAGGTGATGTAGCTTGGCGCCTTGGAGATGGTGGAGCTTGACGCCTTGGAGGTGATGGAGCTTGGCGCCTTGGAGATGGTGGCACTTGACGCCATCTAGGTGGTGGCACTTGTCGCCTTGGAGGTGGATCATCGAAGTAGGTGGTGCCCTTTGGTGTGGCACGCTTGGCCTTGAAGGTCATGGAATCTTGATGATGCGCCTCCTCTTGCTTGGCGTAGTAGGCTTCCATATCCACGCGGTGGAGGAATTCTTCATGGCTCGTGGAGGAGCCATCAAACTCGATGAAGTTCTCCGTGTTCTCCATGCTCGGCGAGGCATCGTCGATGTCGTACTCGAAGTCGTCCATGCTTGGGGAGTAATTGTTGGTGTAGTACTCCATATCACCCAAGCATGTGGAGCCATTGTCGGTGTAGAGATCCAAGTCTTCCATGCTTGAGGAGCCATAGTTGATGTCATGCTCCATGTATTCCGTGCATGTGGAGCCGTTGTCGATGTAGTGCTCCGGGTCCTCAAAGCATGCGGAGCCATTGTCGGTGTTGTGCTCCATCATGTCCTCTATACTTGTGGAGTCGTAGTCATGGTGGCTCATCATGGATTCTTCATAGATATCATCCTTGGTTCCGGAGTCCCTATACATGATGCACAAGACCAAGCGATGTATATGGAAGTGGTAGTGGGAGTTAGGGATACAACGTCAAACCTTACTTTACCTTGGAAGATCGTATGGTACAAGTGGCCACACTTGAGAGCAATAAACCAAGCAAAGAGAAGTTCACGCAGAACACCAAAACCAACTACTAACCAAAAAA
This sequence comes from Avena atlantica, assembly GCA_910589765.1. Lineage (NCBI taxonomy): Eukaryota > Viridiplantae > Streptophyta > Magnoliopsida > Poales > Poaceae > Avena > Avena atlantica. The sequence goes on from OU342738.1 coordinate 236,276,736, forward strand.
AAAAACACACACACACACAAGGCCTATGGTGGATAGGTAAGGAAAGTGGCATGTCAAGAACCAATCCGAAATCAAGATGTTATAATGGCAAGTAAAGAACCACAATGATCACGAAGCAAACAAGTCAATCCACAAGATAGGAAATATGTACAAGGAAACACACACGGTGGGATAAATGGGACTTGTGCGATGGAGAAAGTGAGCTAAGAACCAAATGATTACCTAGCTAAGACTATAAGCTCGTGTCACACAAGTACAAGGAGAGACGCTAGTTCGATTGCAATTAATTGGTGGGCTACAAGATATGCACAATAAGTACCACCTATATGATGTTCATCGAGCTTGCGCTTCCTATTCTATGAGGCACATGTTTGTTTCTTTTTCTTTTTCTTTCTCTTTTTCTCTTTTTTTTTCTATTTTTTTCTTTTTTCTTTTTCTTTTTCACTTGCCTCTTCCTTGTGCCAACAACTATACAAGATAACTATATGAGATAGCGCTCGCAATGTTTGCTCAGAATCTACAAGGTATCAAATATGCATAGCCCAAGCAATCATAAGAGGAACTAGTCTCAATAGGTGTTTGTTGCTCGCAAAGATAGTGGGGTTCATAAAGGAATGCAAGTGGGGGAAAGTCGCGGAATGTTATACCTTTCATCGACGAGCTTCACCCTTTATTGTTGGCTTCCTCCTTTCTCACGGAAATTGGATGGAGTAGATAGCATGAACAACGCGGATGATGATGTAGTGCTCCTTCTCCTCTTCGAAACGAGCTAAAGAACAGCAAAATCCGAGTTGAAATGCAAAAGTTATGCTCAAAACCGTGCTGCAGTTTTTCTGTCTACAGGGAGGGGCGGAGACTCCGGTCTGGAGCTCAAAAAGTCCGGAGACTCCGGTCTAGGCCGGAGACTCCGGTCCGGGTGATTCCAGAGCGTCCAGAACTCGAACGGGACACATTTTGGGCGGAAAAACTCGAACCAAAACCTCAGATTGATGGGGGAAATCAAGGAATTAGGCCATGGGAACGCAGGGGAAGGTAGATCAACTAGTTTAGCAAGTAATCCACGGATCAAAACCTACCAAAACGCACTCAAATCACAGATCGATCCAAAACACGAATTGGAGCTGTTTTTGGTGAAATTTTCGAATTTATGGGGAAAAGACCAAATCAAAGGGAAATCCGTGGCAACCAAAAGCTGCTGATACCAGATGATGGAGGGGTTAACCTCTTGGGTGCCCGATCTTCACGGATCTCGTGGTCAAATCGATGGGAAAGCGAGGGAAAAGGGAGAAGGTAGCGGAAGCGAACACACACCTCGCGAAGAACACGATGAACACACACAAAACTCACACGATACAAGGCCGATTGCTCCCGAACGGCGGCCACCGGTCCGATAGAATCCTCGCAAGGAAAGATCGGTCAACGTGCTCCCTCAAATCCACATCGGAGAGGTAAGAACACCTTGGGGAGGGTCTTGATAACTTGGAGACGAGACAATGAACTCCAAGGCCTTGTTCAACGATGGATGCGTGATGCAAAGTCCAATCGAGGTTGGTGACGATAGTCGGTCCCCTTGGTAAAGGGGATGAGGCAAAACTAGAGATTCCACAATGGGGGTTGTCTTTAGTCTATCATCTATGCCTAAGGGATACATGAAGGGGTGGGGGCTCTATTTATAGGCCAGCCACATAAACAGGGGTAGTTTGGGGATAAAACTAGGGTTTGGACGAGATAGAGGGGTACGTGGGCCGAAGGCCCAGCTGGCGGCGCGCAGGCCCTTCGTGTAGGCCGGAGACTCCGGTGTGGGGTCCGGAGACTCCGGCCTAGGCCGGAGACTCCGGTCTGTCTCCGGTGTCGTCTCCGGAGTGGCATTCAGACTGTCCTCGGGCAGTTGCTGGGGTCGGTCCGGAGGTAGGTCCGGAGACTCCGGTGTAGCAGGACCGGAGACTCCGGTGTAGGCCGGAGACTCCGGTGGTTCAGCCGTGGCTTCTTCCGTCTCCTCTTCCAAGCCTCCGTCTTGTCGGGCTTGATGTCCTGGGCTTCCTCCCTAGCCTCCGTACTTGTCGGTGCGAACCTATGATGCATATGTGACGGAATATGAAGTAGCATACCATTCAATAGGGTAGGAAGTGGGCGCGCATAGAGGAACGGATTCTCCTTTGGAGTCCATGACGACTTGGCGTAAGTTGGAGATCAAGATGTGGTAACGACCGTAGGTCGGGCTACATCACTTAAGGGTCGCGGTTGTAGACATTTTTTGGGTATCCAGTGCGTCCAATAGGAGCCTTTTGAATTGGGATGCTAAGTATTTAGCGGATCCGGCTGGCTGAGCACGGGCAACCAAGGTTTTCAGAAAACCAATAGTATTGTTTCCTGGTACCGGGTTTGAATCGTATCTAGCAGTACTTGGTTGTAGAATTGTATTGTAATATCACAATACTACGGGATTTTTATTTTTCATATTATTCATGTAAATATTAAAAATATACTACCCCAAATGCATTTCAAATTAAATAGAAAGTACACCTTCTGATCCATATTAATTATCGCTGAATTTTTTTAAATTTGAGCATATCAAATTTTATATGAACCCATAATACCAAATGTTGGGACTCGTAGATACTTCAAGATAGTACATCCAAATGGCTAGTTCACTAGTTTCTTTCAAAGTAATCCCTTTATTTCATATTAGATTGCGCATAATTTTCTGTGTAAGTCAAATTTTGCAATGTTTGATAAAAAATATACAAATTAGTGTAAATATGTATAATATAAAATATATATATTATAAAAATATATTTCAAGGCAATTGTAATAATATTAATTTGGAATTATATAAATTTATAGTTGTATTAAACTATCTCTACTACTAATAAAGCCACGAACACGAACTTTCCTGCAGACACCCCGAACAGATATATACAACCACTTACAACCAAACGATATCTCCATCCAACGGTACACAGTATCATAACTATTAGCCTGGGTGCGCATAGCAATAAGCTTTGACGGACTGTCCTCTGACGCACGAGAACACACCCGCGCGTACCTCTTGGCTAAAAATAGACATACGGAAACAATCACACCCGGGACCTGACCTGATATCCCTAAACCAGCGCCTCCTAGGTTGCCATTGCTGGCACCATCCTACTCCATCGCCGCCATCACCGCCTTCGCCACCGTCCATCGCCGCCGTTGCCATCAAAGCATTCCTGTGCCGCCATCACCGCCTTCGCCGCCGTTCTTAGCCGCAACTGTCGCCGTCGCCATCAAACGCCTTCCTGTGCCGCCATCATCGCCTTCGCCGCCATTGCCGTTGTCGCCATCAAACACCTTCCTCGACGACTCCATCGCCACACTTGATGGCACCATAGCTGCCATCACCGCGTTTGCCGCCGTCATCATCAAGCGCCTTCCTGGACGACTCCATCGCAGCACGACTTCCTCGCAGCTGCCATCGACGCCATCCTGCATGATGACATTGACGCCACTATCATTGCTGCCTTCACCCTACTGCATCGCACCGTCGGGTGTGCAGGCGCCCCTCCATCACCTACTCCAGATTGGCTATCCTGTAAACGGTGATAATACAATCTTTTAGAAGATTGATAGGTAATGAATATGCAACACCACCATATCATGACATTCTACATATTCATGAGATGCATATTCACATGACAGTGAACAACCAACTGGTATGTCGTTTCCAACTCGCGATGGGGCGCGCACCCCATTTCAGGATATAAGCAACACCTGACCTTTGGGTAATATTAGCAACCAATGCAAATGAGCACTTCTATTTTATCATGTATAGTGAACAATATTTGTGTTGTACTGCTAAATAACGGTATGTATGTCTACAGACCCAAGAGAATTGAAAAGGATTAGAGACAGAGAATATTATGCACGACATGCAGATGATATACGGAAACGATGATGTGATGCCCTACAAAACAAACCTGCTTACTAATGAGCAAATGATGCCTCCTGCTCCTGCCGATATCAATGTCCAAGAAAACAAAGCACAAACACCGATATCTCTTGCTAACGATGATCAACTACTTGGTAATGATGAAGATCAACTACTGCATACGCCCCTGTGTTTTGATATACTTTCTAATTACTGTTTTCATCTATATGCAGATCCTAAAGAGATAAAGAGGCAAAAGGCAAGATTGTATTATGCAAAAAATAGAGAGCAAATTTTGATGCGACGACGACAATCCCGTGAATGAAAAAAAAGAAGCTGCCACGCTCCTGAACATAGACAACACTTCGACACCTACAATAGCTACAGGACAATCAACTGTCACAGAACTACACAAAATAACATCTGCAGGTTCTCTACTACCACAACTATTGATTGAATGTTTATAGTTTGTCAATTATTTATTCTATGTGCAATTTTCTTACAGATTTATCAACTATACCAGAATCATCTATGTCACTTGGAGGCATCCCCCAAGAGAACGAGAATAATGTGACTGACGAAAATGAGGACAATTGGATGCACAGGAATGGTGCATACCAAATGCAAAAAATTGCAGGAAGGATGAAAGCAGTTGCTGTGCCTCTTTGTCATAATAATCCAAAAAGAACAAAACAAAATACACAACCCCTCACACAATTGTCAGGTGTTGAAATACCCCAATTGAGAAGAACCGTCAACTTACACACCTCAGGTCACACATTTGAAAAATCAGGTTAGTACATAGATTTGTTTATACTGCATATATTCGATTGTGTTTAATTGGACTTAATGTGAATGCTCTTTTCTTTTTTACTCATTTTGAGGTCCTTTTTATGCCTCTAATCAACCTCAAATGACCCAAGAAAATTATGAGAGTCAACATTTGTACAGTACTACTGACTACCCTACATCTATGCATTCTACAGAGGTGCCTAGAAAGGAAAATATTGGTATGTAAAAATAATATCCCGGCAATAGAGCGAAGCATTATAGAGCGTATAAAAAGATGGACCTTCAAGAGATAAACATCATCAAATAATAAAGTAGAACATTCAGAAGTATTGCATTATTTATTGTTAGTTCTTGATTTATTTTCCTAGAGTGTTACTTGCTGGAGTGCTACTATACTTCTGTTTTTAGTAGGGATGATGTATTCCTATTACCTCTTTGACATGTCTTTCATCAAAATTTATTGAGTTCCACATGATCTTGTCTGTAAGGCTCTCGAACATGATCTTGTCCATGCCTGCAAATTAGAGGAACAAAATACCCAAATTAGTGAAATTCGCATCTCTATCTCTACCTCTACTACTTATAAAAGGGCAAACAAGAACTTCTCTACATGCACCCATCGACACTTCCTCACTGCCGCTCCTTCACAACTTCTCACTGCCGCTCCTTCACAACTTCTCATTGCCGACACATCGCCACCTCCCTCCAGCAAATTCGCCATCCTGAAAAAATGTTAACATTACGACATTACAAAGCAATAAGCACATTGGGATAATAACTGAACTATAGACACAGCGACTATTGAGAATTAAAGGTTCAATGTACACACTGACCTTCAGTGACCTCTTCAGCTGGTGAACACATCTCTCAGTGAGGTATCATCAGTACACCACGAAAGACATGTTAAAAAGAAAACATACCAAGCCCTGATGATATGACATGCTTCTGTAGACACGCATGAGAAGCTTAGCAAAAAAACTCACCGCTAACAAAAAGCTTCGAGGACATGAAGCAGGCAGCGTTGAACATGACAGGAGCTGAGACAGTTGAGGCACTGCTCCTCTAAGCACTTTGCCTCATGAGGCTTCTGAGCTTGCTGCCATTGAGAAAGACTAAACCTGCACCGCCACATAGAACATCAGCTAGAGAACGAACCAAGTGGACAAACTGGGTTAACACTAGCAATCATTGGCATGGAACCTAAACAAGACGCTGCAAGTATAAATAATAAGTTCAGGAATGACTCACGCCAGTTCTTCGTGATCTGAAAAGAATCATATAATGAACAGAGAAGTTCCTTTCCTATCCTCTCCAACCTAGATGTAGTAACCATAATGACCTTGTTTCAAGAAACCTGTAGAATAGAACCAGCATGGGTATTAAAGAGAGTCAAATCTTATTTGGAACACGATATGGTTAGTCTTAATTTTGTACATATTACTATGAATTCAGTTAAGGATGAATATTTTTCTATATGGAACCTAAGCTAACAAAAATCCTTTTTTCCAGATATTCGTTCCAATAAACATTGACAACTTTCATTGGTACCTAGCAGTTCTAAATGCCAAAAAACGATGTGTGCAAGTGATCGACTCGCTAGGAAGTAGAATGCGCCGCAAAGATCTCGATGCTATGGTTAGGAATTAGTCCCACTGCCTCATCTTTTGATAAGGATAAGATGCTTATCTGGTATTCTTTGATTGTGATGCTGATACTTTGTCATTTATTTTTGCAACAGCTAGAAGGACTAGAAAATGTATTCAAATTCGCATCATTTCAAATGAAGCTAAAATCTGATAAGTGGGAGGACTTAAATGTCACAGCATGGAAAAATTAGAGTGTATTAAGAAAAGCCTAGAGACATATGGGTACACCTGACTCAATGCAATTGATATTATGTGTTTTTTGTGAATGTACAATCCAATATGGAGAAGCATTAGCTGCTGCTTCTTCCATTACCTCATACACCATATCAGGACATAAAAGAGCAAGCAAACCATTGATGGAAATAGCACAATGTACCGATTAACTTATTTCATTTTTCTATAAAACTATATCTATTGTAACCAACTGAATCAATAAGAATTGAGACGTACTTCAAAAAAATAAGAATTGAGATGAGGGGGACGACCAATTACCAATCCTCAGCAAGGTGGAGATGGGTGTCGATCGGGAGGCTTGCGACACGGACAACCAATCAGAGAGGGGCGTCCTCCTAGGCTTCCTATGGAACCGGGAGGAGGAATCCGCCGCTGTGGATCCCTCCGATGGAGACGGCCTAGCACATGTTTGCTTGGCCTGATGTGAGCGGCGGCGAGGTAGGGGAGGGGCCGGCCATTGTGGTAGTCGCGAGGAGGCAGGGCAGGGGTGGAATCGTGGCAGACGATGGGAGGTAGGGGCGTTCATGGTGTCGGTGGAAGGGGTCATGGGGAGGGCCCGTTCATGGCGCCGGCGGAGGGGAACCTGGGGAGGGGCCGGTCGTGGCGCCGGCGGAGGAGAACCCGGGGAGGAGCAAGACGTCCAGAGCTGCAGCAGAGGGGTTGTGCGTGAGCTGCCATTTTCAGCGGTGGTGAGGATAAATGGGAAGGGGATAGGACGAGTGTTTGCCAAAAAAAAGAACGGGATATGGTGAGAAGAATATGAGAGAGTGGGCAGCTCGGCATATGCACGTGTACATTGGTTGGGGAGATTAGTTGGGACGCCTCTTGTGTTCCACGTCACCTGTAGACACCCACCTGTAAAAAACACCCTCTTAGACTGTTTTTTCTTTTTATCTGTAGAAGCCTAAATTTAGGTAATTATGTTGACCAAACCTACCTGCGGCTGCCTTGGATAATAATATGGGAGCACGATTTTCTTTTCTTTGGGCCACCATTACCGGCAACCAGCTCTATACAACAGAACAAGAGGTGTCGCTAGCCACCGATTTTCACTCAAGTCGACCGTGTGGTATTTTACCGACGCCCACTCTTTTTCCTTCTTTTCTTCCCTCCGCGTGTGGCATGGCTTAGACAACTTAGGTATAACAACTCGCAAAAAAACTTAGGTATAACTATTGTACATGTGCTTAGCGGTAGGGTGAAATTTTTTCGTTGTGGTCATTAATTCCATAAGGTGATAAATTGTCCTTTTAAAAACTACTGATGATTTTAAAATGTGTATGACCAAAAATTTGTAATTGTATAGATCATTATGTGGTTTGTGGATGTTAAACTTCATGGAGTACTATACATGAAATATTTTGTGACATTTTTGACCAGGTATATTTCGCTCGGTATCATGTGTTAAATATAGTATTATATTATAATTTTTTACACTAATTGTTATTATTACTTGGTAGGTTCACATGAAAAAATTTAAGACAAAAATGGCTGTAATTTTGATTGATTTGGAATTTAATAATAATGCGTGAGAAATTTAAACTTGGATGTTGAGGAAAGCAAAATAACTCTCACAGACTGTATGATATTGGATGGTCCACCTAAAGAAACCAGATCGTCAAACTCATCATCAAAGGTTGAGTTCATCTCGCAACCATTTATCTTTTCGTCGTCTGTCAATCCAACAGATGATGACTTAATAGACAAACTTGTGCGATATTGACATCATCGATATTTTAAAATACGAAGGAAATAAGGCTCTAAAGAAATATCCCGTCAATGGAGCAAAGCCTTATAGAGCGCATAATTAGATGGACCTTCAAGAAATAAATATCATCAGAGAATTAATGTCGCATAATTAAAAGGTAAGGATTACATATTATAAATATTAATAATTATCTCTAAAAACTTGATCAAACTTGAGGTAGTTTGACTTTAATAAAAATATAGGCCTTAAGTCTTGGGACGAAGGTGATAGTAAAGTTGCTTAGTTGTTCTTTTTTATTATTTTTATAACTAATTATCATGTATTTATGTGGTCGTGAACTTTATGTGGACATATGTATTTGGACCGTGTGTTACATGTGCCCTTATATTTTGGTCACGAGATACATATGAATGACTCGATAAAAAAATTTGCTAAAGGTTTTCTAGACGAGATAGAGGGGTACGTGGGCCGAAGGCCCAGCTGGCGGCGCGCAGGCCCTTCGTGTAGGCCGGAGACTCCGGTGTGGGGTCTAGGCCGGAGACTCCGGTCTGTCTCCGGTGTCGTCTCCGGAGTGGCATTCAGACTGTCCTCGGGCAGTTGCTGGGGTCGGTCCGGAGGTAGGTCCGGAGACTCCGGTGTAGCAGGACCGGAGACTCCGATGTAGGCCGGAGACTCCGGTGGTTCAGCCGTGGCTTCTTCCGTCTCCTCTTCCAAGCCTCCGTCTTGTCGGGCTTGATGTCCTGGGCTTCCTCCCTAGCCTCCGTACTTGTCGGTGCGAACCTATGATGCATATGTGACGGAATATGAAGTAGCATACCATTCAATAGGGTAGGAAGTGGGCGCGCATAGAGGAACGGATTCACCTTTGGAGTCCATGACGACTTGGCGTAAGTTGGAGATCAAGATGTGGTAACGACCGTAGGTCGAGCTACATCACTTAAGGGTCGCGGTTGTAGACATTTTTTGGGTATCCAGTGCGTCCAATAGGAGCCTTTTGAATTGGGATGCTAAGTATTTAGCGGATCCGGCTGGCTGAGCACGGGCAACCAAGGTTTTCAGAAAACCAATAGTATTGTTTCCTGGTACCGGGTTTGAATCGTATCTAGCAGTACTTGGTTGTAGAATTGTATTATAATATCACAATACTACGGGATTTTTATTTTTCATATTATTCATGTAAATATTAAAAATATACTACCCCAAATGCATTTCAAATTAAATAGAAAGTACACCTTCTGATCCATATTAATTATCGCTGAATTTTTTTAAATTTGATCATATCAAATTTTATATGAACCCATAATACCAAATGTTGGGACTCGTAGATACTTCAAGATAGTACTCCCTCCGATCCATATTACTTGTCGCGGAAGTGGATGTATCTAGACATGTTTTAGTGCTAGATACATCCAATCTAATGACAAGTAATATGACAAGTAATATGGATCGGAGGGAGTACATCCAAATGGCTAGTTCACTAGTTTCTTTCAAAGTACTCCCTTTATTTCATATTAGATTGCGCATAATTTTCTGTGTAAGTCAAATTTTGCAATGTTTGATAAAAAATATACAAATTAGTGTAAATATGTATAATATAAAATATATATATTATAAAAATATATTTCAAGGCAATTGTAATAATATTAATTTGGAATTATATAAATTTATAGTTGTATTAAACTATTTGGTTAACGGAGGGAGTACACAAACTAAGTTTTTCCCCATCTCGTCCTCTCCGCCCGAATGTATTTCCCGATACTGCACGGGCCCTTTGGACTTTGGATGAACACATCCAAATTGCTAGTTCCTGATAATTCAAGATAGTCCCAAATGTATTTCCCGAATCCCGATACTGCACGGGCCGTCACTCTCCACACTCCGGCCAGGAACGTCACCGCCATGAAGAGGAAGCAACCAACACGGACCGGGTCTAACCCAACCTCACGCGCACAAATCCGACCGAGAAATACAACCACCACCGTCCCCCCACTCCCCGCCGGACGAACAAGCAGCGGCAGAACGGAAAATTAAGCGGTACTATACGATCGAGCTCAATAGCGGCAGAGGAGAGGAGGGGCCATGCAGGGAGACGGGGAGGTGCTGTTCCTGGGCGGTGTCGGAGAGGTCGCCGTCACCCTCGGCAACGACGGCCTCTCCTTCCAGCCTCTCCACCCGGTACGCCCCTGAGCCTGACCTCCCGCACGCCTCTGCTCGCGGATTACTATAGTCAGATCCTATACGGGTTAAATTCGTTTTTGTACACTTAACTTGTAGGAATTTTGTGATTTCTTAGGCGAATTGTTTGGCAGGGTCGTAGATTTGCAGCGTCAGGGGTTGAATCGAATAGTTGGGTGATAAGCTAGGGAGAAGTAGAAGTGGAGACCGCCGTAAGCAGTTGTAGATTTACAAAGAAGGCTACACGGTACAGTTACAGTTAACTGTGTTGGGTGTTTACAAGCAGTGATACTGTGTAGGATCACGGCCTCGGACAACATTAAGCTTTTTATTTCGAGCAGAAGTAGCATTTGTGGGCCATGAAAGAGCCACTGGCCAGCTGAAAGATATCTTTTGCGAAGGGGACAACATAAGTTTTTTAATATCCAAACTGAAAACCGTAAATCCCTCAGTGCCTTTCTGAACCCATATTTTCGCAAATAGTAACCTCAGTTTGTCCTCTTCAAAAAACGTTTCAAACGGCGTGAGAAGTCAACCTATCAACAAGGATAGCTGTTGCAATTTCACGGGTCCTTGAGGGTTACATTATTGAGTTGCAAATGATATGTACGCACCAGGGTTTTTTGTCTTACTTTTTTAGCCTTTTCCTGTGGTTTCTGCTCATCATGATACATTTTGCAGGAACCGAGTTCTTCATGTTGGACATCCATAATATTGCCTCCAAAATTAGAGAACAGAATCAGGTTTTCAGATGTTTATGCTGTGGAGCTTCTTGACGAAGGCCCGGTGTGTGGACCTTGGAATACAAGAACTGTCGTTCAAGGCAAGAAAAGTACCGAGGTTATAGCATTTCTTCTAATTATTTTACAGAGTTCATTTTCTGTAGTTTGTTGCGAGGCTTCTGCCATTTTTAGATAAATGCATTATAAAAGTTCCTCCACATACCTGATCCATGTCTTATGATTGTGTTCTCTACTTCTCTTTAACAAAAGCGGTTGCTGATGCAGATGCACCGATTTGCTGTACATGTAGTGACCCGATCAAGAAAACACCCTTCTCCATGGATACCTTGTGAATATCTTTTTGGACACAAAAACTCTGAGACCTGCAAAAGCTGGGTTGAGCTTCTCAGTGCATGCACAAATGGTGAACATGATAGGCCCAAGAATCTACTGGTAGTTCTGATGTGTTTCTTCCGTATATAACTCATCATTGCTCTGCTGTATTTAGCATTTTGGCTAATTAACTCTTCCACACATTGTAGGTATTTGTCCATCCACTGTGTGGAAAAGGTAGAGGTCGCAAAAATTGGGAAGTGGTGTCTCCTTTATTTGACCGAGCGAAAGTAAATACAAAGGTAAATGTTTTTTAGTGGTGGAAGCATAAACAGTAATAAGAGTTAGAGATGAGTAATAGTGCTTATTCCTGATTTTATCCTATTTTTGTTGCTGACGAGTTTGTGACATCTTAGTGATTTTTTTAACTACCCTAGTACTCTAAGTTATGTTCACGACATATGTACATCTTCAGGTGATAACCACTGAGAGAGCTGGACATGCATATGACACCATAGCATCATTATCAGATAAAGAGCTCAAGAAATTTGATGGTGTTGTTGCAGTGGTATGTCGATTTTCTTATGGTAATTTGTTCACTTCTCTGTTCTTATACTTCTCCGCATTTTGTGGGGCAGTATTGTATTAGTCATGAGGTTTCAATTCTTTTCCCTGATCCGAAGCCTGAATTTGGCATTCTCATACTTCTCTATAATTTATGAAGTAGTGTTAGAAGGATCATGCTTAGTCATGAGTTTTTATTTTCCAAGATAAAAGACTGATAAGAAATTATGGACAAAAGGGGTATTCTACCTCCTTGAGGAATAACCACCAGCTAATATCAGAGTGAACACGCCATACGTCTTGGTTAAGAGATTTCACAGAGATCACGTGCCACATGTCCTATGGATTTTTTATAAATGACAATTTAAACCTTCGATCGTTCACTGTTTTAGAAAAAATATAACCCCATTTTGTACTACAACAGAAAGCAGAGCACAACTCGTATACTCTTATCTTCTTTTGAACCTCTTATTAAACTTTCGTCCTAATTTTACTTCTCTGCTCCCTTCACATTGATAGGGTGGTGATGGTTTATTTAATGAAATTCTGAATGGGCTACTAAGATCGAGGCATAAGACTTCTTATCCCCCTACCCCAGAGGGCTTCGGATATGTTGGAAGCAATGAGAAATGCCAAGGATATAGAAACGATGGGCTAAGCAACAGTATGCCCACATCTAATACTGTAAATGTCATGCTCCCTGGGAGTTCGAACACATCTGGTGACCATGAACCTCTTCTTTCAACTGCGCAATCTCCTGAATTAGGCACCTCATCATTAAGTATATCCCTTTTCATTTTACATGTACCATATATTATCTAGAGGAATTTCCCCTTAAGTATTTTTGCCTGATTCTGATTGCAGATCCTAATACGGAACCATCCAGTGGAGGTCAATGTGTAACTGAAATTCAGCTATTCTGTCTATCTTAAAACTGCTAAATTTGAGGGTCACTAACATGATAGATATCGCTTTTGTTTAATGTTGAACTTGATGATATTGCAGATCAAGTGCCTTTAGTCTCCTTTCCGAATGATTGGTTTAGGCTTGGCATAATTCCTTCTGGCTCAACAGATGCTATCGTTCTCAGGTACTGATTGAGATACCTAGGTGTAACTGTACAAACAGATACTACACTTCTCAGTTGTATTTTTACGGGTAGGATGTTATGTACATGACGACAATTCCTTCCCTTAAAATCTGTATCCATATTGCATTGCATGTCAGCTGGTCATAATTCCGTATGGTATTGGATAGTTCCACCATTACCATCTGCCCATCTCTATTGGAGCCTTGTGAAGCAAAGTATCCTGCAATTGGCACACCTGCCAAATTAGCACCATCTTCATCTTGCGAAGCAATTATGCATCTTACATAATTTTTTAAGTTGTGCTTAATATCCATTTAACTCTAGCAGTGCATTCTGTTATAACCATTTGCTTGCTTGCTATAGCTAACTGTCCTTGTATACATATTATGTACTTATTACATGCAGTTCTATGCTGGTTGTGAACATCTTATTGATCTGTGCAGCACAACTGGGGAGCGAGATCCTGTGACTTCTGCTCTGCTTATTATCCTTGGTAGAAGGATGTCGCTTGATATAGCTCAAGTAGTCAGATGGAAGAGTAGTCCATCAGCTGAGATCTTACCTACTGTATGCTATGCGGCTTCATTTGCAGGGTATGTAACTTCTTTAGGAAATGATGTAGCTCCTACCTAGTGCTTGTATGAATTAAGAGGGAGAAAACCATGGATATTAGAAAATGATGTAGCTCCTACCTAGTGCTTGTATAACTACTGATCATCTAGTTTTAAATGCACTAATGCGCATTGCCAACATACGTATGCTGCAACAACTTCGACATCAGCCGATCAAATGGTCTTAAATGTGTGGCAGAAGCTACAGGAGTTTCAGTTTCAGCTTAATCTCCTTAAATAATCTTGAACTTAGCTAGACTTAACCTTGCTTTCATTGTTTGGTGTAAGTAGGTTCTTCCTTTTGATGGGTCTTTTAGATCGCTGACTGTTATGGATTTGCATTTAAAATGGATTGATCATACAGTTTTACCTAGTCAGCTTATGTGTATATCATATATGAACCCTCTACGGATTGCTCTTCTGCGCAATTGTTGATACTCTTTGGATCTGCCTCTAGATATGGATTTTATGGAGAAGTTATAAGGGAGAGTGAGAACTTCCGATGGATGGGCCCTGCCCGATATGATTTTTCTGGAACGATGGTCTTTCTGAAGCACAGGTGATTAATAGTTGCCAGTGGCACTTATCATTGCAATCTGTTTTTTCAGTTTGATCACAGAACGATAATTGTTTGCCATTTTTTCAGATCTTATGAGGCAAAAGTGGCTTTTCTTGAGAATAGAAGTACTGATTCACTTACAGCATCAGCAGAGAATGTTGCAAACGGAGTACAACCACGTCAGAAAAGACCTCGCAAGACCATATGCCGAACAAGTTGTTCTGTATGCAAAGAAACTTCAGCGGCTGGACAAAATTCAGCAGATGACGTTCCAGACAGCTCCCGAACGATTTCTGAGAACCCTAAATGGATCTGGTCCAAGGGGCGATTTCTCAGTGTTGGCGCAGCTGTCATTTCATGCCGCAATGAAAGAGCCCCTGATGGCCTAGTGGCTGAAGCACACCTCTCAGATGGTTTTCTTCATCTTCTTCTAATTAGAGATTGCCCTCTTCCCTTGTACTTATGGTAAGAAAACTGTTGCAACTGCTCCAGCTCGTTTCATAGTACTCTGCAGTGCAAAGTGATTAGAAAACCTATCCTGAAACTATTTAATCGAGCCGTGTTATTTCTCACACATAACGGTCAAGTTTCACCCTTTCAATAGCTGATTTCTGTTCACTCTCACTTAATGTGAAACTTAGGCATCACATTGCAAAACTTGCTAAGCAATAGCAAGTTTTCCTCTTCTCTGTTACTATTTCCCCTAATAATAATAATAACATTGCAAAACTTGCTAAGCAATAGCCTCTATGTTTTATCTATGTATCCTCTTACTAGAAAATGGAAGCTTTATTACCCCTGGCCTCTGCATCTGTGATGCATATAGCTTTTTAGAAAATGGAAGTTTTATCTTTGTATCTAGAGTGTTTTTGATGACGTGCTGTCTGCAGGCACCTGACACAGTTTACCAAGAAGGGATCAGACCCTCTAACCTTCAAGTTTGTTGAACATCATAAGGTATTCCTTTCTTCTGTTTTATTACTCTGCTGCCCTGTTTACTAGTACTACCTTTAGTTCACTGAATTTAGGGAAACTTTACAATTTCCGCAGACAAAAGCATTTACCTTCATCTCACCGCACGACGAGAGTGTGTGGAACTTGGATGGAGAGCTTTTTCAGGCCAGCGAGGTGTCTGTCCAAGCTTGTCGGGGCCTTGTCAGCCTCTTCGCATCAGGGCCAGAGGTGTAGCCATTTCTCCGTAAGTTGTATCCATTTCTCCCGCTGTTTGCCACAATGGTAGGTAGGACATGGGGAAGTTATGTTGTACTACTAGACTCGTAGAGAAATCTCATGTGGATATGGAGATTAGAGCCCCTGTGTCACGCAGTATAGAATCGGAGGATAGAACTCGCTTTTATTACTACTTGAAGGAGGAGCCGTATAGTTTGTACTGAAAAACAGTGGAACTTTGTGCGTTGTGACAGTGATACTGCAAGATCAGGGTTGCCCTCACGAATGTTCGCAAGAATCTGTGTGCCTGTGTGGAGATATCCGATGTAGATCAACACTTGCCTCCTGAATGAGTGTCTGGTTGGTGGATCCGCATTCCGCAGAGGGTGGATAAGAAAGAACAGGTGGCCATTTTCGGCACACCGAGCAGCTGAGCTTATTAAAACTCGCATGCTGCTGCTGCTGCTGCTTTTTTTTTTTGGAGCGCCTGGCGGCCGTTTGCTGCCGGTGGGCAGCACCAGCGCCGTGGACTACTGTCGGCGCATTCGAATGCACCATCCGCCCTTGTTCAGTGTCAAACCAATTCGTCTGACGTGGAAGGTATATGGCGTGCCTGGTAGCCAGCATGGGTTTTGGAGCTCGTTGCAGCTAGGCTTTGTCCGCCATGTCCTTGGAAAAGGGCTTGGGTGCAATTTGTTTGGTTGTCTATAGTCTGTAGATAATCACTTTGACAAAAGTGGATGATACTACCTAATCGCTTTAACAATAGTTACCCGAATAGCTGGTGCATCATGAGCTATGCACAAAAAAAATAGCTCGTGATGCATCGCCACTTTATTATTAGAGGGGTTAATATATACCACCTCTCACAATATTACATATGAGGGGTCAATTTTCATCAAGTCGTAACTAATGGAGGGATATCAGACAAGCACCCAAAAATATACATGACCATATCAACGGATCATGAGTTTCATTAACAGGAGCAAAGCGGCCTCTAGCTAGACCCATGTTAGCATAGACAACACCTTCTTTGTTGTTCGCAAGAAAGTCTATGAACTTCACCATCAATTTTGGATCCCAAAGTTGTTTACGGCCCATATACTTGGGAGTGAAGAATGTCCCCATTTAAGCATAGTTCGTTATAGGCGTGTGCACCAACTCAATGAGCTTCGGGTAGGCCTATGATTGAGAAGAGATAGTGTTAGTTGTAACATCCCAGGATTAGCACCTAGAAATAGAGAGGACACGGGTTTGTGCATTGCATTCATGCATAAGAAAATTCGGAAATTTTTCGCGCAAAACTAAAAGAGCTATGGAGGGATCGGGATCTCTCTTGTACTTAAGGAAACTTCGGAGCAAGTGCTATAGATTTCGACATGATCTTTGTAGAATTCTTTGATTCGAGAGGAAATTTGTTCAAATATGTATTTGAATTTCAATTATGAAATTCAAATAAATTTATAAGATACACAAATGGAAATTAGAAATATTTTAATAACTTGAAATAAAATGATTACATAAATAATATAACAAGGATTCTTTATTAATATAAATATATATGCATATATAGTATTATTTTACAATAGATAAATAAAAGAATTCTTTATATAAGACATTGTCTTTACAATTAGGAAATAAATAAGGAGGAAAAATAATTTCATAATTGAAATAAATATCAACATTCTTTATTACAACAATATATTTGACATTGTCCTTACAAAATAATTGTAAATAAAAAAATGAAATAAGTAAACTTTATTGAATTGAATACAATAATACAATGTTTTTTACAATATATAAAACATAATATAAATTACAATATCTCAACATTATCCAATCAGAAAAGAAATTACATATATTTATAGAAAAGAGAAATCCTAAACTATTGTTCCTAAGCTACTTCTTTATCTTGTATCCTTTACCCCAGATGTTCCTGTAAAAACAAACAACTAAAAAAAATAAAATACAGGGGTTAGTTTTGGGATTAGATTACTCTCAGAATTAGCATACTAATGATATGCTTAAGCTCGTCATTGAGTGATTTGAAATGGAACAAGTGTAGTATCTGTTCTTGTTCTATCTAATGACCTCAGCACAACATCATAGGTCAAAAAGGGGCAAGTTTCATCTTGGTAAAATAGCAAAAGAATCAAGCTTCCACTTGGCAACATCCAAAAATGAAGCTCAACTTCAGATAATACCAAATTAGCTGAATACATTCAGGGCAAAATATCTCACAGATGAAACCTGGACAAGGGGAGGTTCCTGGACCATACCAGGCACACAAACAGGCAGCTCACACATGCATGCATGCATATGTGCTGTCAACACCACAGCTACCCAGGAAACCAGATAAGAAGGAAATAGCCGTAGCTAACAAGTACGTGCCCACACTCCACAACACATTCACACTGAAGGGTTCGCAGCATAGAAAACAAAAAATTTCCTACGATGGGAACATCTATGTACCAAGATCTATCTACTAGATACAAGCAACGAGTGGATATACATCCATAGAATACATACCCTCGAAGACCGAATAGCGTTAACGAGGTTGTACTCGTGGATGATATAGACGAACGCTTGCCGATCTCAAGATCGTGATGAAGTCCATCTGGTCCAGCCGGTCCAGCACGATCAAGTCCAGCACCTCAAAGCAGTGGTGTATCCGTGATCGCACACACGTACGGGTACCCCGACAACCTCCGCGCCCTCGCTCCAGCGAAGCAGCGGAAGCAACAAATCCTTCCAGAAAAAGCCACCGGGAACATGTATCTCGCTGATCCGAGACCATGGGGAAATTCTAAAGGGGGGAGAGATCCTTCGCGAGGAGGTGTGAGAGATAAGTGAGAGGAGGGGGTCCTTTTATAGGGGAGGGGGGGGGGGCAGCCCAAGGGGGCATGGCCGCCGGCCAAGGAGGGTGCCCCCACCTCTCCCTCATTCATGTGGTGGAAGCTCCACTCACATAAAAACCTCTCCACTCACAATTCCACTCACATGCATTAATTTTTCACCAAAATTAATGCAAGCTCTCATTTAAATAAAACTCTTTTATTTATTTATTCAGAATTTTGTTAATTACTTTAATTAACAAACATTCACATAAAACCCCTTACAACATTTCAATTTCACATGCAGAACCAGTTTCAGCAATTTCAACCGAAACAGTTCCGGTGTCTAGTGAAATAAATTCCTGCGCTTTCCTTTTCTTTTTCTGGCATATCATTTGCTCCGAATGGTGTCGGTATCCCTTAAGTGTGTCACCCTACAGTTCGCGAATAATACGGACATGATCGAGACCCTTCTCCGATCAATAATCAGTAGCGGGACCTGGAGATCCATACTGACTCCCATACATTCAACGATGACTTCTGTGATCGTGTGAACCTTTTACGCTAGTATCTTAATCCCTTTGTTTCACGATATATTACATGTCCGAGATTCGATCATCGGTATCTCCATACCTAGTTTGATCTCGTTACCGACATGCACTGTTTTCTCGTTCCCGTGATATAACATTCTAGTGATCAAATCACTTGCTTGCAAGCTAATCAATGTGATATCACCGAGAGGGCCCAGAGCATATCTATCCGTCATCGGGATGAACAAATTCCACTCTCGATCCATGGGTCTCAACATAACACTTTAGTAGTTCTGAAGCCATCTTTATAATCACCCAGTTACGGTGTGATGTTTGATGTCATTGAGAAACTCTTCCGGTGTTAGTGATTGACATGATCTCATGGTCTAAGGATTAGGATCACTTCATAGGTTGTTATAGCAATATAAACTCAATGACTTTGATCGTAATGCTATACTTCGGATGAATGTTCATCACATCATTACACTAATGTTGTGACCTCGTTATTAACAACATCCAATGTCCATGATTAGGAAACTTTGATCATCATGTTAATCAACGAGCTAGTTTATAAGAGAGGCATAACTAGGAACTTCCTTTTTTGTTTATTAAACACACATGTATTAACGTTTCCGTATTAATACAATTATAGCATGTAAAATAAACATTTATCATAAATAGGGAATACGATAATAACCACTTTATTATTGCCTCTCGGGCATATTCCCTTCAGTCTCCCACTTGCACTAGAGACAATAATCTAGTTTGAAAACTTTGCGTATTGAACACCTACGGCTTTCTGGTGTTCCAAATACGTAACTGCAAGTGGTTAACATAATCTACGGATCTGACATTTTCAGGTCCGTGTGTATTTGCATGTCTTTGCGTCTTCACGCATCACTTATTCTCCAATGAGATGGCATTGTATAAATTTGGTCTTTCGGTGAGACCTTTAGTTCCTTGGGGTTTAAAACACGTCGATACTATTGACACACAATATATCTTTAGTGTTATCCCGTTGCGAACCACACCTTAGTTTGAATTCAAACTACTTGACACAAATTCCCTCCTTTGCTGCTACTATAGCAGTCATATACTTAGCCTTTTGTTGTAGTATTCGTCACAATGTCTTAACTTTGGAACTCTTCCAAATCCATCATGGAATCTCCTTTCCAATACATTGTGCCACCCATAGTTTAAATTGAGATAAACATAATTTGTATCTTGTGACAAACCTAGTATCAATGTAACGCTTTACAATGAACTATTTGTAATTGTTTGTCACCTCTACACAAATATATTCTTAGTTCTTTAAAAAAAGATCATAAGAATATCCTCACTATCGTCCAATGATCATTTTATGATTCATTCTGGTATATGCTCATAACACTTAGAGCATCGGACATATCTGGATGTGTACATATCATGGTATGATTGATCAAAACATTCTCGTGATTTCACTCATCAAGTGTCAAAGCACTTGAATCTTGTTTCACTTATCAAGTGTCCATACACTTGAATCTTGATTCAATTCCTTTTTCCATGCAGCAAGAACTGTTTCTCGTCGTTTCTATATTGAACTCCTTCAATATCTCATATATGTACGTTTGGCACAACCATATTGGCGTCACAGTCTATCCACTATAGACATTCATGCTAAATATTCGGGTTTTGCCTAAGTCTTTCATCAAAATGAAATTCTTAACCTTTGTCAATAAAAGATACATCATTTATAATCAACAAGATGTCCTCCACATAATGTATTAGAAATATGTCTCAGCGCTCCCACTTAATTTCTTGCAAATGCAAGCATCTTCATCGTCTCCAGATGAAAACTCCTTTTTCATCACGGTGAATATTTCAACTCCGCGATGCTTACTTCAACCGTTGAAGTTTGCATGCCCTTTTTAGCATCCTTTGAATTAACAAAACCCTTTGGACCGTGTCATGTACACGTCCTAGGTAACCATTCTATTAGAAGAACTTTGTTCTGTTTATTCATCTACCATATACCAAATTATATGTAGTGGTTGCTACTTTAATCCGTTCAGACTAAATATCGCTATGAAAGATCAAATCTTGTCATAGTCAACTCTTTGAACATTGTCATAAAATACTTTACGACATGTCGACTATTTCATAGATGTGAAACATCCATGTCTGTTTCTTTATAGATCCAAATACGACCGATAGGTTTTTACAACTTTCCGGAGGGTCTTCCAAGTTCAAAACTTGATTTCTCGTGTATGGAACTATCACGGATTTTATGGCTTCAAGCCATTTGACGGAGTCAGGGCCCATCATCGCTTCTTTTCATGTAGTCGGTTCATCATTGTCAGACAATAATGATTTACTCTCAAATCTTAGCATTTGATTGTTTAACCGACCCACTTGGTTCAATAAGAACTTAGATCTCCGTGACCACAACCTTTGAGGCACATAAGCTATGAGCATTATGGCAGCCTTCAGAACGATTTCGGGCGCTGCGCAACTCAGCACATATAGCTAAGGTTCGTTAACCTTATCAAAGTTCTATTGTCCTCCCACTTAACTTTTATGAAAAATTCCTTCTCCAAGAAACTTCACGTTTCAAGCGACAAAACCTTTTGTCCTCGGTGTTATGGAGGAATAACCAATTGTTATTCGAAATAACCTACAAAGACATGCTCATCCAACTTTAGTTGTAAACATCTTACTTATGTTTAGCATACCAAAATTTATGAAAGGACAACTTGGGTTTTACCCCAAAACATAACTCATATGGTGTCATTTCAACGGATCAAGATGGAGCTCTTTTCAGTGTAAAAGCGGTAGTCTCTAAAGCTTTAATCTTTTTAAAACATAATGACAGTTTTATAAATAACACCTTTGATCCAACCATGTCAAACAAGATTTCATTACAAATCTCAAACACTCCATACTCCTATGGTGTTTCGGGAGATGTAAATCTAGGTGTTTTGCTAAACTTGCAACTCAAATAAATCCCTTTATGATAAAATCATAATTCATATATTTTCTTGTTACACTTGTAACTCAAATAAATCCCTTATGATAAAATCATAAACCATTTATTTTCTTGTCACAATGATTTTCCACTTCATCTTGAAAGTCTTTGAACATTTTCAAATATTTCATACTTCTTTCTCATTAAGTGAATATTCACTCAAATTTCCGGAGAAAGTATATGAAGTTGAAACCCATCGCTTACGACTACACATAATGGACTACATACATCGATATGTATAAATTCCAATATTTTAGTCGTTCGTTCTTCTTTGGCCTTTGAACGAAGTTTTTAATTATCCCGAGGAAAGTCTCACAAGCGTCACTTGATCAAATCAAAGACTCCAAAAATCCATGAATATGGAGTTTCTTCATGTTTTATTTCCAATATAATTTAAACAGCGATGTCACTTCGTAAGTGATCTTCCAATCATTTGTCTTGCGACATTTTAGCATTAGCTTTATGGATGTGATTTCTCCAACTAGATTTGTAAATCATCCATCTAATATGGAATATGGTAATTATTTGAACAACCTTTGTTCTCATAATACCTGATTTAAATAACAATTATTAAAACAAATCTTGAAGTTAAGCCTTGATGTCAACGAGAAATACAAACAACGGTTTGTTTGTTTTTGATGAACATCATCACATATTCTCTTGCTAGTTACTTAGGCCATTGTGGTTTATGAATTGCGTCGTTCCGTATGAAATTTCATACCAACCAATTCGGTATCCAATACCCAAGAACCACATTGTTTAACAAGCAAAGAATATAACCATAACATGTATATCATCCATATACCTAAATTGGATATTTCCAATCTTTTCTTTTCTGCCAAATATATTTTATAGATTCTCTTTCAGCATTTCCTTTTTACTTTTTAAAAGAATCTATCAACATCAAAAGTGGCACCATATACATGACACATAGTCCAAAGCGTGTATATTCAAATAATAATACCTTTGGACTTGCACTTTGAAGTAGATCACCATCATCAAATGATCGGCGTTCTTTCAAAATCCATTCTTTAGTAATCTTTTAGTATAGTAAACATTTTACATACATATTCTATTCATCCTTATCATGACGAATTTCATGATCAAGCTACTGTAGCTTATAAAGGTGAATCGTGAGTATAACATTACTTTCCAAAACCCTTTTGGATGATTAGGATGTCTAGCATCTCCAACCTTTGTAAATTCTCATCCAATATGAGATCATATATTATACTCTATCATATTGCAACCAAAACATTGTTTCAGATATCGTTATATCTGCCACACATGATGGTTTCTGAAACAATTCTTTCAGCTCCTAGACAACCTTGATATTTAAAAACAATCAAGAATCATGGAGGCAAACATGATACTTAAGATACTAACACTGGAATTGTTACTCTCGATTCAATACCAACTATTAAATTTCACGGAGTAAATAGAGTTTGCTGAAAGTTTGCAATAGGACTTTAAACTTTGATTGACACTCAACACAATACGATACCAGTTCGTCAAGTATATATCCAGAATTCTATAGTTCTATTATCTCAATTACAACCATGCATAAGGTGGTGAACGAATGCCAATGACTACAACAAATTATGCAAATTCACTTTGATTTAATTTATGATAAATTGAGTTCTACTAATCCAAATTAGAAATAAACTCTCACTCAAAAACGATATCCCTCGTGTCTTTTTGGTGATTACATGAACCAAATCCACTACACCAAGTCCGATCATCACGTGAGTCGGCGTAGCTTCAAAGGCGAGCATCCATATGGTCATCATATCAAAACATATGACTCATGCTTAACCTTTCGGTCTGTGTTCCGAGGCCATGTCTGTACATGCTAGGCTCGCCAAATAAGAATCTTAGTATTCGCGTGTGTAACTGTCTTACACCCGAGATATGCTCGCGGATTCAAGTACACCCGATCATGACGTGATGTCTTGAAGCGACGAAACATTGTCGGTGCATACTTAAGGAAGAACACATTTTTATCTTAATATCTAAATGAGGGATCATATTATTATGCTAATAAAACGCCAAACAAGCAATATTATATGTTATCAAACATCACATGTTTGTAAGTGAAGTGATATGGTTCCCGCATATGATCTCCATCATGTGCACCGTGGTATGATCACTGTCATACCTCTATGTGTAAAGCCAAGGTCTATGGAACTTACACGTTATGTGTGTTGTAAGAGTATCATCTCATACTTATACTTACAACATCACCATATCATAACACTAGCCTAGCAACAATCTAAACTAGACGCCTCTAATTTATCCATTGCAAGTTTTACGTGGCTTAGGGCTTTCGAAGATAGAACCGTTCTTACCTACGAACATGAACCACAACGAGGATAACCAAATTGTTGACAACTCGTTGAAAAATAGATATTGACTATAGTAGGAGAGACAGACACCCGCTAGCCACTTATGCAAACTAGTTGCATGTCAAGCGTGGAAGAGGTCTCATGTGCGAGGACATGTAAAGTTTGTCCGGGCCGCTTCATCCCACTATGCCACCAATATCCAAAGTACAACTAAGAACCAATAAAATGATCATCATCGCCCACATACTCATATGTGTATCGTGCAAAGTATCTACGCATAGATCCAGCTCTGATACCACTAAAGGGTTCGCAGCATAGAAAACAAAAATTTTCCTACGATGGGAACATGTATGTACCAAGATCTATCTACTAGATACAAGCAACGGGTGGATATACATCCATAGAATACATACCCTCGAAGACCGAATAGCGTTAACGAGGTTGTACTCGTGGATGATGTAGACGAACGCTTGCCGATCTCAAGATCGTGATGAAGTCCATCTGGTCCAGCCGGTCCAGCACGATCAAGTCCAGCACCTCAAAGCAGTGGTGCATCCGTGATCGCACACACGTACGGGTACCCCGACAACCTCCGCGCCCTAGCTCCAGCGAAGCAGCGTAAGCAACAAATCCTTCCAGAAAAAGCCACCGGGAACATGTATCTCGCTGATCCGAGACCATGGGGAAATTCTAAAGGGGGGAGAGAGATCCTTCGCGAGGAGGTGTGAGAGACAAGTGAGAGGAGGGGGTCCTTTTATAGGGGAGGGGGGCATACCAAGGGGGCATGGCCGCCGGCCAAGGAGGGTGCCCCCACCTCTCCCTCATTCATGTGGTGGAAGATCCACTCACATAAAAACCTCTCCACTCACACTTCCACTCACATGCATTAATTTTCCACCCAAATTAATGCAAGCTCTCATTTAAATAAAACTCTTTTATTTATTTATTCAGAATTTTGTTAATTACTTTAATTAACAAACATTCACATAAAACCCCTTACAACATTTCAATTTCACATGCAGAACCAGTTTCAGCAATTTCAACCGAAACAGTTCCGGTGTCTAGTGAAATAAATTCCTGCGCTTTCCTTTTCTTTTTCTAGCATATCATTTGCTCCGAATGGTGTCGGTATCCCTTAAGTGTGTCACCCTACGGTTCGCGAATAATGCGGACATGATCGAGACCCTTCTCCGATCAATAATCAGTAGCGGGACCTGGAGATCCATATTGACTCGCACACATTCAACGATGACTTCTGTGATCGTGTGAACCTTTTACGCTAGTATCTTAATCCCTTTGTTTCACGATATATTACATGTCCGAGATTCGATCATCGGTATCTCCATACCTAGTTTGATCTCATCATCGACATGCACTCTTTTCTCGTTCCCGTGATATAACATTCTAGTGATCAAATCACTTGCTTGCAAGCTAATCAATGTGATATAACCGAGAGGGCCCAGAGCATATCTATCCGTCATCGGGATGAAAAAATTCCACTCTCGATCCATGGGTCTCAACATAACACTTTAGTAGTTCTGAAGCCATCTTTATAATCACCCAGTTACGGTGTGATGTTTGATGTCATCGAGAAACTCTTCCGGTGTTAGTGATTGACATGATCTCATGGTCTAAGGATTAGGATCACTTCGTAAGTTTTTATAGCAATATAAACTCAATGACTTTGATCGTAATGCTATACTTCGGATGAATGTTCATCACATCATTACACTAATGTTGTGACCTCGTTATTAACAACATCCAATGTCCATGATCAGGAAACTTTGATCATCATGTTAATCAACGAGCTAGTTTATAAGAGAGGCATAACTAGGAACTTCCTTTTTGTTTATTAAACACACATGTATTAACGTTTCCGTATTAATACAATTATAGCATGTAAAATAAACATTTATCATAAATAGGGAATACGATAATAACCACTTTATTATTGCCTCTCGGGCATATTCCCTTCACACACAACATCACCACCAGAGTGTCAAACCACACCACTATAGCTCTGGTTGCTCCCAGGAGCCATCCTAGAGCTAGGACAAGGGGAAATCAAGGCCAGATGTACAAGGCAAGATTTATATCCAGCAGAATGGACATGAATCAATCAAGATCCATGACAAGGGCAAGACAACAACACCAACAACAACAGTAGATCAAGAGCAGCTGTAGCTTATCCACAATCTCACCAAGTCAAGCTAATCTACTCTGCATATCAGGTTACCAACTCATAATAGTAACAGAACATGCTCATTTCATCCTTTAGAGCATATGTGTTAGTGGGGAAAAAATGGAGAACTCTCAAACTAGCATAGAAGTGCTATGCTAGCCTCATCATTGAGTTAGAAAAGATAAAATTATAACATCTGTTTCAATCACCACTAGGGCCTCAGCCTTTGCATCATAGGCTAGATCTTGTTGCTCACAACAATCATCAAGGGCTAATGAGCCTTGACCATGTTGATTAATTAACATAGCAACAGATCCTACTCATTATGAGTATGCTACTGTGCACCCTTCAATTGGGTTCCACAGTATTAAGCTCACAACAGATCTTGCAAACAGTATATGTCACTGTGCACACTCCAAAATGGAGGCCCCACAGTGACAGTCTGATACACAATGGCTATTATAATGTATCATCACCCAAAATCATCATTGAGATACCTCAGCCAAACAAACCTATCATTTTCCTAGCAGCACACTCTAGGAATCAATGGTATACTTTATTTTACTATCAATGAAGATAGTAAACCAAATCACCGCCATCATCATATATGCACCTGAGTCAAGGATCCACACCTTTTGTCAGAGAAGCCAACCAAGAACTAAAAGGGACTAATTCATATCATTTTCTTAGGCATTAACCCTAAGAATCAAGTATATATATATTCAGAATTTCATTTAGTAATGAATTCAAATCATTTTCCTAAAATTAAACATTAGGAATCAGATAGATATGTATTCACTGCTGCACATAATGGAAGCTGGAAGATTATCAACTTAATCATATTTTCCACACAGCTAATCACAATAGTGATAACCAGGCACAATTATGCATGCTTGGTTCAGGTGCTAGTTAATAGAGATCATTCAAAGGGGACCTTTACATTATCACATAATCCCTGTCATGTAGACAGAAACAATAATATGGACAAGATTTGCTTGTATAGCTTATTCCCACCAGACAACAAATCATTTTCCTAGGATGGTTACCAGGAATCAATTTGGTAGTCAAATCTGTTGCCACTCATAACAATCATACTAATTAGGAGATACCAAATTAAGCCAAGGTATAGTTATAGTAGACTCAAAGCATTAAGCACATAAGCAAGCTTCAACATCTTATATTCCAAGTATGAATTCATCAGAATACAACATAGGCTCATTATATTTAATACAAGTAACAACTTATACCACTAGCATCAGGAGCACTCAATCAAGATAAGAGTCACAAGAACACAATTGATCAGTAAGCAAACCACTGTGAAACATCAAGCATCCAAAACATGTAGGAAGAAGAAATCTAATTAAGATTGTGCACTAGGATTGAGAGAGGTTGTGAGAAAGGGGAAGTGGTACCTACCTGATGGTGAGTCTAAGCTCGCCGACGAAGTAGCAGTTGTGGCGACGGCAGAGAGACGAAGCTCGGCACGGCGACACAGCCACACGAGGTGAGCCATGGCACTGCACTGCCTCTGCCCACACCACCAGCAAGCCCCAACATCCAAACGCCCTCACCATATCACTAGGGTTACCGAGAACCTCGCCGTCCTGCCGGAGTAATGGAAAAATGGAGAATTAGGGTTTGGGGCTGGTGGTGGGCACGTAGGAGCATAATACACAAATTGAATTGTAGGGCTAGGTTCATCTGGGGAAGGCGGAGCTCCGGCAGCCAGCGGAGGCGGCCGCAGCGGCCTGCCTCGCCGGAATCAAGCCGGCGGTGGCAGCGCCCAGGAACGCGAGGAGAAGGAGAGAGGAGGAGAGGCTTCGAGGGGATAAGGTGAGTGCGGGCTGGGTCGGTTTGACCGATCCAGTACCCCCTCTGCTGGGCCAATTTGGCCCAATGTTGGGTACTAGGCCCATTTCAAAACAAAATAAGAAATGAAATAAAAGAAAATAAATAAATTACCAAAATAACCTTTAAACATTTCCAGCTATAGAAAATTATAGAAAAATCATAAAAATATATTTAATATATTAGAATTATCACAAAAATAATATCCACCTAAGAAAAATATAACTTTACTTATTTAAGTTAATAAAATGCAAATAAAGATTAAACACTATTAAATCTTAAGTGAAATTTCATTAAATAAGGAAAAATCCTAAAAATAAAAATAATTTTTGTGTATAAAAATAAATTTACTATTTTATAAAAATACTAACTTAGAGTTTCTACAAATAAAATATAAATCAAATATTTAAGACACTTAATTCTTTGAAGAATTTTATAAAAATAAAGGTAAGACTTAAAAATAAATAAAATTAATTTTTAAGATTTTTAATAAGTATATTCCACTAGAAAAATACCATGTATATTATTCAAAAACATTTTAAGATAAATAAAACTCATTACTTATTTTAATCAAATGAAATAACCACTTTGTTAATTCTTAAAATTATTTCTTAAGTAAGAAATAATCACATTTTCTTATAAAACACTAAAACCTTTAAAGTTTAATTACTAAGTCTAAATCTATAATCAAAATAAAACTTAAATATAATTATTAACCTTTAAATGTTTTTAAATCTTAAATTCAAATTAAACTCCTTTTAAATAAATATAACTTACCACTCATGTATAAGAGGATGAATAATCTTTATCTTTTCACCACTCTTAAAAATAACTCTAAACTCAAATAAATTTATAAGATCATCTAATTATGCTCCCATTAATAAATTACATATTATTAAATTTATCTTTCACTTAAATTAAAAAGGATCATCCTTAATCATATTTGCCAAAACCCTAAAACTAGATACTATTCTAAAACTTATCATATCTTACAATTCACTTCTATTTTTATAGTTAACTTTGGTTTAAAAAATCATAAATATCTCATTTGAAGTTTATTCATGTTTTAAAGTTAACTTTAGTCACTTGTATCATCAATTAAAATATGATAACTTAACACCATTCATAACCATCACCAACCCTAATGTAAGACCTAACAACCCTTAAGACTAAATAACCTTAACTAAATACTAGTTTCTTCAAATGTTATTCTTTTTTCCACTTCACACAAACAAGTCTATATTAGTTTCTTCAACTCTTAAGAACTCCACTCAAGGACTTTTTATCCTAGTCACCGGAAAACAACTAATCATAATCACATTACTCTATTAGTATTTGTATATTTTGGTTTGTTAACACTTAAGTTCCTTATC
Source organism: Avena atlantica (assembly GCA_910589765.1). Classification (NCBI taxonomy): domain Eukaryota; kingdom Viridiplantae; phylum Streptophyta; class Magnoliopsida; order Poales; family Poaceae; genus Avena; species Avena atlantica. The sequence continues at coordinate 236,306,363 of OU342738.1, forward strand.
AATATCATTGCTTATAAAATAAACTTAAAGCTAAACCCAATCTTTAAGAAGATACCTAAGAACAACTTATTCAAAATACTAAGGGTTTCACTTTGGGAATTATAAAATTGCATAGCATTATTTATGCATAATGGCATCTTGCTTTTTTAAACATTAGTCCTTACCGGACCAATGATGATGATTTCAGATATTGGATCTTCTATTATCTCAAAGACCATGAGTGCATAATCTTGCAATCACACAAGGCAAGTTCACACTTGCTCATGTCCTTTGATTATTTTTTGTAAAGTATTTTACAAATTCCAGTGTTGTCATCACCTGCATTTCAAAAAGGTCAGAAAACACTATTTTCATAATAATATGATTATAGGTTATTTACCATAAGGTAATAACCTACTATGAAAGTTCCGGTGGTAAAGGAAAATATTATCTAGGACTTAACAACCAATGTCGCTAGTGATTCTTGCGCCGTATATTACGCGTTAACCATGAGATTTGGAATGGGGCGGAGAAGTCAGCTGGATCAGCTCCCTTTCGCATGCATTGGACACTGTTCTGGGCATTTGTAAGTTGCAGATCATGGGTATAGCCGTTTTAATCGGGGAAAGTCTACCGTGGATCTAGGCTTACAAAAGACAGATATCTAGTGTTAATGGTTGTTGTGTGTATCCAATTAAGGTATAGCCGTTTTATACGGGGAAAAGTCTACCTTGAGTTTGGTCATCCAACAATTGTGGTGTATGCGGGGTCGCGGAGAAGGACAGTGATTGGCTTGGATCTTAGTCTGGGCCTCATACCAAGGAAGTGTGAACGAGCCTATAACTCGGATGTGCACCAAAGCTAAGATCTCTCATGGGTAAAGTGACGCACCTCTGTAGAGTGTAAGAACTGTAACTTGTTACTCCCTGTTTAGGGAAGGAGCTGCGAACGCTGCGGGAAAGGAACTCCATGAAAGTTCTGGTAAACCCGTGAAGGCTGATGGACATAGCTTTTCAAAATAAAATCAACTTTTGAAGAAATATTTACGAAAACTTGCATTGCCTATGACCTATGGTCTGTGGCTGTAGATAGTGCATCAAACACTCCTCTTTAGTGAACTTTCTGAGTATGCTCGTACTCAAAGTATCTTCTTAACCCTTGCTAGATCTCGGAGAAACCAATGACGTTTCCAGGAAATAAGTCACTTGAAGAGTTGAAGATATCTAAGGAAGATCAACAGAGTCGAAGACCTTGCCGGAATCTATCGAAGACAAGACTGAAGCATAGAATAGAAATAAAACTCCTAGAATCTAGAACCTACTTCTGTAGAATAATACTATAGTAGTACTTTGAAGCCTTATACATATATTGATAGTAGTACTTCTAAAGTAACTCCGAGTGGATCTTTCTGGTTCTTTCTGTATAATATTCCTCACTGTCCGAGGAAGCTATCTGGATCTTTTGTAATATGCTATATGTGTTGGAGATATACCCAAGAGGCAATAATAAAGTGGTTATTATCATATCTTCATGCTTATGATAAATGTTTACATACCATGCTATAATTTTATTAACCGGAAACATTAATACTTGTGTGATTTGTAAACATAAAAGAGTCCCTAGTAAAGCCTCTTGTTAAACTAGCTTGTTGGTTAATATATGATCATGGTTTCCTGATCATGAACATAGAGATGTTATTAACAACAGGGTCATATCATTAGGATAATGATGTGATGGACATACTCCTATAGTTAAGCGTAGCATAAAGATCAAGTCATTTAATATAGTTCATTTGCTATAAGCTTTCTGATACATAGTAACATAATTCCTTCGACCATGAGATCATGTTAATCACCATCACCGGAAGGATGATTTGATGACATTAAAAACCACACCGTAACTGGGTGGCTATAAAGGTGGCATTGAGTGTTCGGAAAGTATGGGTTGAGGCACATGGATCAAGAGTGGGATTTGTCCATCCATATGACGGATAGATATACTCTAGGCCCTCTCGGTGGAATGTCATCCAATTAGCTTGCAAGCATGTGACTGGTTCACAAAGGATCACATACCACGGGAACGATTAAAGAGTACTTATCGGTAACGAGGTTGAACTAGGTATGCAGAGATACCGACGATCAAAACCTCGGATAAGTAAACTATCGTGAGACAAAGGGAAATCGGTATCGTATGTAAGTGGTTCATTCGATCGCAAAGTAATCGTAGAAATATGTGGAAGCCATATGAATTTCCAGATTCCTCTATTTGTTATTGATCGGAGAAGTGTCTCGGTCATGTCCGCATAATTCACGAACCGTAGGGAGACACACTTAAGGATTCGATGTTTTTGAGTAGTTATGGAATGATGAGTAAGAGACCGAATGATGTTCGGAGTCTCGGATGGGATCCGGGATATCACGAGGAGATCCGGAATGGTCCGGAGAATAAGATTCATATAAGGAAAGTCCTGTTTCGGAGTTGGGGAATGATTCCGGTGTTTTCATCGAGAATGTTCTAGAAGGGTCCGGAAGGTCCGGCACTCCGGAGGGTAAGGGTACATGTATGTGCCATAACAAGTTGGAATGGTTGCATCATGTACCAGGTGTCATCGCTGAGCAAAATAAAGGGATAAATCAAATCCTAGTTTGAAAAGTCAAACAACAGTTTTGCTTGGTGGAGGGAGAGTAGGAAACCTACTTGGGGAGGAGTTCCTCTCCCTCCACCCGCCGGCCAAGGAGGCCGACTTGGGGGAGGACTCTCGTCCCCTGGCCGGCGCCCTCCCACCTATAAAAGGAGGGGCAGGGGTGCCCCTCTAGATACACACCTCTCTCCTATAAACCCTAGCCCTAGCCGCCGGCCCTCCTGCAGCCGCCGCCGCCCCTAGGGTTTGCCTAGCCGCCGAGTTGGGGCCCTCTCCTTGCCCTAGCCACCGGCCTAGCCCTCTCACCTTGGTGCCACTAAACCCTAGATCGCCAATGCCTCTCTCATAGTCCACCGTACTCGCTCCGGTTTAAGGCGAAGCCCTGCGAGATCTCCCCTCTACTTCCGGTACCACGCCGTCGTGATGCCGGAATCGTGAGGAGAGTGCTACAACCTCCGCTGCCTACTGGAACAAGGGAGAGGAAGGTCTTCATCGAGTACCGAACGTGTGACCGACTGCGGAAGCGCTGCCGGAACGCAGCGCCGGAAGGATCGTCTACGCGATCTTGAGATCGGAAGTGTACGACTACATCACCCACGAGAATCTGCTCTCGTTAACCGCTTTGGATCTTCGAGGGTTAGTATTCTATCGACCCGTTGCTACAATATAGTAGATATATCTTGGCTTGATCATAGATTAGATCTTGATTGTGTGTTCATGCGGTAGAATTTTTTTGTTTTCCATGCTACGAACCCCTACAGTGGTATCAGAGCCGTGTCTATATGTAGATCTGTTGCACGAGTAGAACACAATGGTCATTGTGGGCGTTGATGCTTTTGTTGTCGATTGCTTATTGTGTACTTTGCATCTTGTGGGATGGTGGGATGAAGCGGCCTGGGCTAACCTTACATGACATCGTTCATGAGACTTTCTCCACACTTGACATGCAACTTTTATTGCATAAGTGGCTTTGCGGGTGCCTGTTTCTCCCAACATAGTTAAGATTCAATTTACAATGGGTGATTGACAATACTAGTATCAATGTTGTGGTTCTTGTTCGTAAGTTAGAACGACACTTATTGAAAGCCCCAAACCACGTAAAACATGCAAAGAAAATTAGAGGCGTCTAACTTTGTTTTGCAGGGGTGTGCTGTGATGTGATATGGCCATGATTGTGATTATATTTGATGTATGCAATGTTCCTTATTGTAAGTTGGCAACCGGCAGGAGCCATATGGTTGTCTTTAAATTCTGTTAAGACCCGCGTGTCTATTCAAAGTAGTTGTAATAATTGAAGCTGGTGGACGACAACCATGGAGCAGCGTCATTGACCTTGATGCAATGCCGGTGATGATGGAGATCATGTTCGTGCTTGAAGATGGAGATCGAAAGCACAAAGAAGAAAGGCCATATCATATCACATATTATGAATTGCATGTGATGTTAATCCTTTTATGCATCTTGTATTGCTTAGTTCACGATGGTAGCATTATAAGATGATCCCTCAAGCACACAATTTCAAGTTTTAAAGTGTTCATCCTTAGTAAGCACCGTTGCTAAAGCTCGTTGTTTCGAAGCACCACGTGATGATCGGGTGTGTTAGATTCTGCAAGTGTATACAACGTGAGCAAGCCAGATTTGCTCATGCGGAAGCTAAGGTTTGATCTTGACGAGCCTAGCATGTACAAACATGGTCTCGGAACATGGATCACTGAAAGGTAAAGCATGAGTCATATAGTAGATATGATGAACATGTTGATTGTTCGCCATTGAAGCTACATCAACTCTCGTGATGATCGGTTTTGATGTGGTGGATTTGGTTCGTGTGATCACTAAAACAATGTGAGGGATATTGTTTTGAGTGGGAGTTCAATGGAAATATGATTAAAAGTTGAACACTATTTATCATAAATTAAATCAAAGTGAATTTGCGTAGTTGTTGTAGTCATTGGCATCCGTTTACCACCTTGCGCTCACTATTTAATTGAGATGATAGAACTATAGAATTCTGGTTAGTTACTTTACGAACTGGTATCGTATTGTTTTGAAGTGTTAATCTTAAGTTTAAAAGTCCTATTGCAAACTTTCAGTAAGTTCCGGTTACTCCATGAAGTTTAATAATTGGTATTAAATCAAGAGTGACAATTCCAAGTGTTAGTGTATGAGTATCATGTTTGTCTCCATGATTCTTGATATTCAAAGGATTGTCTTAATGTCAAGGTTATCTAGGATCTGAAAGAGTTGTTTCAGAAACCATGATGTGTGGAAGATATTGTGATATCTGAAACGAAGTTTTGGTTGCAACATGATAGAGTATAATATGGCAAAAGTCATGTTCTCATATTTGATGAGAATTTGCAAAAGATTGGAGACACTAGTTGTCCTAATCCTCCAAAAGGTTTTGGAAAGCAACATTATACTCGTGATTCATCGTTATAATCTAAAAGTAGCTTGATCATGGATAATTCCATGATAAGGGTGAATATTTAGTGTAGGTAAAATGTTTACTACACCAAGAGATTACTAAAGAAAGGAATTTGAAAGAACACCAAACATTTGATGATGGTGATCTACTTCAAAGTGCAAGTCCAAAGACATTGGTATTTTACTATACATGCTTTGGACTATGTGTCATGTATATGGCTCCACTATTGATGTTGATAGATTCTTTCAAACAGAAAAGGAAATACTGAAAGATAATCTCATAAGTATATGGCAGAAAAGAAAAGACTAGAATTGTTCAGCTTAAGTATATAGATGATATACATGTTATGGATATATTCTTTGCTTATTAAACAATGTGGTTCTTAAGTATTTGATACTGAATTTGTTGGTGTGAATCGTCATACGAAACAACACAATTCATGAACTACAATGGCCTAAGTAACTAGCAAAAGAATATGTGATGATGTTCATCGAGAACAAATAAAGGGTTATTGTGCTGCTTGTTAAACATCAAAGCTTGCCTTCAAGATTTGTTTTATCAGGTGTTATGAGAACAAAAGGGGTGTTCAAATAATTGCCGTAATCCATAAAAGATGGATGATTTACAAATCTCGTTGTAGAAATCACATCCATAAAACTAGTGCTAAAATGTCGAAAGACAAATTGATTAATAGATCACTTAGGAAGTGACATCGCCGTTTAAATTATAATGGAAAGAAAACATGAAGAAACTCCATGCTGATGGAATTTTGGAGTCTTTTGATTTTTGATCAAATGACGATTGTGAAACTTTTCTAGAGATAATTAAAACTTCGTTCATAGGCCAAAAGGGAACGAATGGCTAACTTATTGGAACTTGTACATATTGTTGTATGAAGTCCATTATGTGTAGTCAAGAGCGATGGATTTCAACTTCATATGCTTTCTCCGAAAATTTGAGTGAATATATGAATATTTACTAAATAAGGATGGAGTATGAAACATTTGAAAAGTTCAAAGATTTTCAAGATTAAGTGCAAAATCATTGTAACAAGAATATAAATAGTTTATGATAAGATCATAAAGGAAGATATTTGAGTTACAAGTTTAGCATAATACCTAAGATTTAAGGAATCGTTCCGTGGATTTGCATTTCCCGAAACATCATAAGAGTATGGAGCGTTCGAGATATGTAATTAAACCTTGTTTGACATGGTAAGATCAAAAGTGTAATTCATAAAACTGACATTATATTTTAAAGATTAAAAGCTTTAGAGACTACCGTTTTTCCACTAAAAAGAGCTCCATCATAATCCGTTGAAATGACACCATATAAAGTTATGGTTTGGGATAAAACCCAAGTTTCCCTTTCTTAAACATTGGTATGCTATGCATAAGAAAGATGTTTGCAACCAAAGTCGGATGAACCTGTCTTTGTATGTTATTTCGAATAACTGTTCCTCCATAACACCAGAGACAAAAGTGTTTGTCGCTTAGAACGTCAAGTTTCTTTGAGAAGGAATTTTTTGTGAAAAGATAAGTGGGAGGACAATAGAACTTTGATAAGGTTAAAAGAACCTTAGCTATATGTGCAAAGTTGCGCAGCGCCGAAAAGTGTTCTGGAGGCAGTAACAATGCTCATGGCTCACGTGCCTCAAAAGTTGTGGTTACGGAGGTCAAAGTTTCTATTGAACCAAGTAGGTCGGGTAAACAATCAAATACCAAGATTTGAGGGTTGAATCATTATTTGAAAATAATGAACGGACTACATGCAAAGAAGCGATGATGGGCCCTGACTCCATAAAATGGCTTGAAGCCATAAAATCCGTGATAGTTCCATACACGAGAAATCAAGTTTTGAACTTGAAGGACCCTCGAGAAAGGTGTAAGACCTTACAGTTGTGTTTGGATCTATAAAGAAATAGATATGGATGTTTCACATCTATGAAATAGTCGACATGTTGGGAAAGAGTTCACAACAATGTTCAAAGGTTGACTATGACAAGATTTGATCTTTCATAGCGATATTTAGTCTAGACGGATTAATGTAGCAACCACTACATATGATTTTGTTATGTGGTAGTTGAATAAACAAAACAAGTTCTTCTAATAGAATTGTTACCTAGGACGTGTGCATAACACGGTCCATAGGGTTTTGTTAATTCAAATGATGCTAAAAGCATATGAAAACTTCAATGGTTGAAGTAAGCATCGCGGAGTTGGAATCTTCACAATGATGAAATTGTTAAAAGAGTTTAAATTCATCAGAGATGATGAAGATGCTTGCATTTGCAAGAAATTAAGTGGGAGCGCTAAGACATGTTTCTAATACATTATGTGGAAGACATATTGTTGATTGGAAATGATGTATCTTTTATTAACACATATTAAGAATTTCATCCCGATGAAAAAGATTTAGGAAAAACCCAAATATTTGGTATCTATATCTATATAGATAGATTAAGACACTAATATGGTTGTGCCGAAAGTACATAGATGATGTATTGAATGAGTTCAATATAGAAACTACAAGAAAGGTTCTTGTCGCACAGAAAGGATTGAATGAGTTCAATAAATGATGATATATTCAAGTGTATTGACACTTGGTAAGTGAAACAAAGATTCAAGTATAGATTGATACTTGATGTATGAAATCACAAAGAGTATTTATATCAATCATGTTGTGATATGTACAAATCCAGATATGTCCTATGCTCTAAATGATGTGAGCATATACCAGAAAGATTCATAAGATGATCATTGGACGATAGTAAGATATTCTTATGATCTTGTAAAAGAACTAATAATATATTATTTTGTAGAAGTGACAATAGATGGTTAGTTCATTGTAAATGAATTACATTGATACTAGTTTTGTCACAAAGTACAAATTAAGTTTATCTCAATCTAAACTAAGGGTGGCACAATATAATGGAAAGTAAGTTCCCATAATGAATTTGGATGAGCTCCAAAGTTAAGACATTGTGACGGATACTACAACAAAAGGCTAAGTATATGACTGCTATTATAGCAGCTAAATAGGGCATTTGTGTCAAGTGGTTTGTTATCAAACTAGGTGTAGTTCACAGCAGGGATAATACTATGAAGATATATTGTACGACAATATTATCAACATGTTTTAACCCCAAACAACTAAAGGTCTCACCAAAGGACCAAATTTGTACAAAGCCATCTCATTATAGAATGAGTGATGCGTAGAGACGCAAAGACATGCAATTACACACGGACCTGGAAGTGTTAGATCCGGAGATCAGTTGACCACTAGCAATCGTGTACATGCAACACCGGAAAGCCATAGGTGTTGAATACACAAAGGTTTGAAACTAGATTATTGACTCTAGTGCAAGTGGGAGACTGTTGGAGATATACCCAAGAGACAATAATAAAGTGGTTATTATCATATCTTCATGCTTATGATAAATGTTTACATACCATGCTATAATTGTATTAACCAGAAACATTAATACTTGTGTGATTTGTAAACATAAAAGAGTCCCTAGTAAAGCCTCTTGTTAAACTAGCTTGTTGGTTAATATATGATCATGGTTTCCTGATCATGAACATAGAGATGTTATTAACAACAGGGTTATATCATTAGGAGAATGATGTGATGGACATACTCCTATAGTTAAGCGTAGCATAAAGATCAAGTCATTTAATATAGTTCATTTGCTATAAGCTTTCTGATACATAGTAACCTAATTACTTCGAACATGAGATCATGTTAATCACCATCACCGGAAGGATGCTTTGATGACATCAAACACCACACCGTAACTGGGTGCCTATAAAGGTGGCATTGAGTGTTCGGAAAATATGGGTTGAGGCACATGGATCAAGAGTGGGATTTGTCCATCCATATGACAGATAGATATACTCTGGGCCCTCTCGGTGGAATGTCATCCAATTAGCTTGCAAGCATGTGACTGGTTCACAAGGGATCACATACCACGGGAATGAGAAAAGAGTACTTATCGGTAACGAGGTTGAACTAGGTATGCAGAGATACCGACGATCAAAACCTCGGATAAGTAAACTATCATGAGACAAAGGGAAATCGGTATCGTATGTAAGTGGTTCATTCGATCGCAAAGTAATCGTAGAAATATGTGGGAGCCATATGAATTTCCAGATTCCTCTATTGGTTATTGATCGGAGAAGTGTCTCGGCCATGTCCGCATAATTCACGAACCGTAGGGAGACACACTTAAGGATTCGATGTTGTTGAGTAGTTATGGAATGATGAGTAAGATACCAAATGTTGTTCGGAGTCTCGGATGGGATCCGGGATATCACGAGGAGATCCGGAATGGTCCGTAGAATAAGATTCATATAAGGAAAGTCCTGTTTCGGAGTTGGGGAATGATTCCGGTGTTTTCATCGGGAATGTTCTAGAAGGGTCCGTAAGGTCCGGCACTCCAGAGGGGAAGGGTACATGTATGTGTCATAACAAGTTGGAATGGTTGCATCATGTACTAGGTTTCATCGTTGAGCAAAATAAAGGGATAAATCAAATCCTAGTTTGAAAAGTCAAACGACAGTTTTGCTTGGTGGAGGGAGAGTAGGAAACCTACTTGGGGAGGAGTTCCTCTCCCTCCACCCGCCGGCCAAGGAGGCCGACTTGGGGGAGGACTCTCCTCCCCTGGCTGGCGTCCTCCCACCTATAAAAGGAGGGTCAGGGGTGCCCCTCTAGATACACACCTCTCTCCTCTAAACCCTAGCCCTAGCCGCCGGCCCTCCTGCAGCCGCCGCCGCCCCTAGGGTTTGCCTAGCCGCCGAGTTGGGGCCCTCCCCTTGACCTAGCCGCCGGCCTATCCCTCTCACTTGGTGCCTCTAAACCCTAGATTGCCAAGGCCTCTATCATAGTCCACCATACTCGCTCCGGCTTAAGGCGAAGCCCTGCGAGATCTCCCCTCTACTTCCGGTACCACGCCGTCGTGCTGCCGGAATCGCGAGGAGAGTGCTACAACCTCCGCTGCCTACTGGAACAAGGGAGAGGAAGGTCTTCATCGAGTACCGAATGTGTGACCGACTGCGAAAGCGCTGCCGGAACGCAGCACCGGAAGGATCGTCTACGCGATCTTGAGATCGGAAGTGTACAACTACATCACCCACGAGAATCTTCTCTCGTTAACCGCTTTGGATCTTCGAGGGTTAGTATTCTATCGACTCGTTGCTACAATCTAGTAGATAGATCTTGGCTTGATCATAGATTAGATCTTGATTGTGTGTTCATGCGGTAGAATTTTTTTGTTTTCCATGCTACTAACCCCTACAATATGTAATATAAAGTGTTGTCTTGGACCCGCGATGTTTCTGTTGTACCACTCTGAGGGATATAATGCGGATGGAACGGTGTTCCATTGGTGTTATATCAACGACTATAGTGTACTACACCATGCAGTGGTATGCTGGGTCACCGCATTAGTACACACAATTTGCACTTTACAAAAAAGTGAAACATAAGGTAGTGCAATGCGATCTTACCACGAGGAGATGCTTCATCATGTTATCACCATCGATCATAAAGGCCATGCTTTCCGCACATCATCTGACACCCTCTTTCTCTTTAAGCTTGCGTATGAGGTTCCATTTCATTCTTCACTTCCTCATGTGGTTATACAACCGAAGAGTGGTCAATGTGATCCTAGTGAAGTCAAGAACATCATTACCAATCTTCTGCAAGTGTCTCTGTCTGAACCCGTTGGCATAGTTTACCCCGTTGTTCACGAGCTCAGCCATCCTATTCAGGATGAACTCTCATATAGCAGGTTCCCAAACAACTGCAGGTTTAGAGGCACACTTAACTGGCAGTAGTGTAGACTACATCTAGATCATGTCAATTTTTTTGCAGGGAAGAAGCACATAAGTCGGGGGAGCTAGTAACCCTGATGTTCTACAATCGGTTAAGCATGGTACAAACGATAACAATGGTAAGCACATTTCTAAAATCTACACCGCTAGAAAATAATAATGCTAATCATGGTACAATGGCTATCGGTTGCAGATGACCAACTAACACACTGTACAACTACAACATGAAGGGTTAGCTTTTTTTTTCTTATAGCCACAGGAGTAGGCTTCAGCATAGAGGTCGGGGAAGTGGGGAAAGCCACCAGGACGACCATCATTGTGCTCGAGGGGGAAGACGACGAGAGTTGTCGTGCTGGAGGGAGATGCCAGAATGACCTAGGATCCATCACGACGAATATCAAATATGGTTGCACATCCATATCCACATCTAGCACATTCTTACAGATCTAACTTGATCGAGGGTTAGAGATTCTTATAGGCAGCGGAACAACATCTACCACGCAGGTCGGCTAGGAGGGGGAACCGGGCCGTCGATGGCCTCCGTCGTCGAGCTCGAGGTCCAAGCTCCCGCCATGTCCATGGAAATCAGAGGAGGGAGAAGATTGAAAGGGGGAACCTTGGATTTGATTTCGGCAGTGGCACAACCACACCTAAATAGGGGAAACATTGGATTTGATTTCAGCAGTAGCAAATTCGATCACCGCCCTCCACAATTTCGCTGCAGTGTGTGAGCTTGCGCCACCTTCGATGGTCGCATCTACGTGCGCGCTGCGTTCCCTTTTTCGGTCGCCTTGAGGGTGGCTCCGCAAAAATGGCTGATTTGGCCTGGTCTAGGGGTGCTTTAATCATCGTACGGACCACAAAACAGTGCGTGGACAGGGAACCAATCGGCCGAATTTCGTCCGCCTTTGGGCCTGGCTATGTTGAACCTAGTCTAGTCTCGGTAGAACCTATATTGGATGGATCTAGTAGATCAGAGGGAGAGAGAGAGAGATATAGTAACACCTGCGCCCTGGCTCGACAAGCACGAGCCAGAGGGGATGCCGGAGCTAGTCCTGGAGCTAGATCCGCCGTCATTAGCCATGGTAAAGGGTCGACGGCGTGGGTGTGCGGTAGTGGCGGCGCTTCCCGTCGGCCTAGCGCAAAACCCTAATCGGTGGGTGTGTCGGTGGGGGGCTACGGCGCACGGTGAACCTCGTACCGTGTGCGTCCGGCCCCCCACCTCTTTATATATGCGCTGGCGACAGGGGCCCATCAACCATGATAAGGTTGGGCGCCCCCGATCAGAGCGTGTTGAGGGACTCCGTTCGGGCCGTTGGGCCCGAACGTGGGAGATATCTATCTAACATTCTCCTCCTAGATCTCGACTTTACTTTTAACTTTGTACTTTACTCGTTTCATCACGGATCGGTACATAGAGCATGTTTCATCGTCTCAGCTCAATTGCCGATAGAATCAGACATCCACTACATATTTTTCTATTTTGAAACAAATCATGTTACTTTTGGGCCTCTGTAGTCCAGGAATCATAGGCTTTTCCATTAAACCCAAGCCGGCTATGTGTTCCTTGAACACATTGGGTGGTAAGCCTTTCGTCAGCGGATCCGCAAGCATATCCCTTGTCCTTATATGCTCGAGCCTTATAGTTTGATACTGGACTTTGTCCTTCACAACATAGTACTTTATATCTATAGACTTTGTAGCATTAATCGACTTGTTGTTGTAAGCATAGAATACTGCGGGCTCGTTATCACAGTACATCTTTAGTGGCATGCTGATGCAGTCAACCACTTTCAAGTCGGGTAGAAATTTCTTTAACCATAACGCCTGTCCCATGGCCTCATAACATGCTATAAATTCTGCATACATCATAGACGATGCAACTATCGACTGTTTGGCGCTTCTCCATGAAATAGCGCCTCCTGCGAGAGTAAAGACATATCCTGTCCTCTTTATCTCCCGCAAAATCCGCATCCGAATACCCTTTTATCTCTAGGGAATCAGATCTTTTATATGTTAGCATGAGGCCTTTTGAGCCTTGCACATAACACAAAGCTTTCTTTACGATCTTCCAGTGCTCTTTGCCTGGATTCTCTTGATATCTACCGAGTACCCCGGTGATAAAAGCTAAGTCAGGGCGAGTGCACACTTGTGCATACTGTAAGCTTCCAACAGCCGAAGCATATGGTACTGACTTCATTTGATCGATCTCATATTGGTTCTTTGGACATTGGGATTTCCTAAAACTATCGCCCTTGACTATTGGAGAAGGTGTTGCATTACTCGCATGCATATTGTATTTCTTTAGAATCTTTTCACAATACGCTATCTGCGATAGTCCTAACACTCCATTCTTTCTATCTCGGTGAATTTCTATGCCCAAAACATAAGAAGCTTCACCAAGGTCTTTCATGTCAAAATTTGAAGACAAGAACTTCTTTGTTTCTAGTAGTAGACTGACATCACTGCTAGCAAGCAAGATGTCATCCACATACAGAATTAGGAAAATATATTTCCCACTTTTAAACTTTGCATAAATGCAGTTATCCTCAACATTCTCTTTGAATCCAAATATTTTAATTGTATCATTGAACTTTAAATACCACTGCCTAGAGGCTTGCTTTAACCCATAAATGGATTTCTTTAGGCGGCATCCCATATGTTCCTTCCCCTCCATGAAAAAACCCTTGGGTTGTTTCATGTAAACATTTTCTTCTAAATCTCCATTTAGAAATGTCATCTTAACATCCATTTGATGTAACTCTAAATCAAAATGTGCAACTAGTGCCATGATGATTTTCAAGGAGTCCTTACATGAGACCGGAGAAAAAGTCTCATTGTAATCTACCCCTTCTCTTTGCGTAAAGCCTTTTGCCACAAGTGTAGCTTTGTACTTTTCTACATTCCCATTGGAGTCATACTTTGTTTTGTAGACCCATTTGCATCCTACTGTTTTGGCTCCTTTAGAATTTCCTCTAAGTCCCAAACATTGTTGGAACTCATCGATTTCATTTCATCTTCCATTGCCTCCACCCACTTGGCTGAGTGAGGGCTTCTCATGGCTTCTTCATATGAGGTAGGATCGCCCTCCATATGAATTGTTTCTGTGTTGTAGACTTTGTAAATTTCCTTTGAAATGGCTGGTCTTCGTTCTCTTTTAGACCTTCTGAGTTCATCAGACTCTTGCTCATTTCGTGCCTCAGGTTCTGGCACATTTTCAGTATGTGGCTGTTCTGGCTCCCTTTCGTGCTCAGCAGTGGGTTCAGGTGGATCCTGATGGACAGGTTCTGAACTTTCTCCCATTGTTGTCACGTGTGGAGTCACAACAGGTGCCGGCACCACAACCTCAGGGGTTGTAGATGTTGGCACAACAGGTAGCGAGAAAAATGGCTCCTGAGTCATCAGATTAGGTGCATGCACCCTCTTCTCCTCAAGATCAATTTCCCGAGCTACCGTGCTCCCCCTCATTAGTTCGTCCTCCAAGAAGACTGCATGTCTCATTTCTACAAACTTTGTGTATTTGTCAGGACAGTAGAAACGATAGCCTTTTGATTTATCTGGATAGCCAATGAAGTGGCAAGATACTGTTTTGGGGTCTAACTTTGAAATGTTTGGATTGAAAACTTTTGCCTCAGCTGGGTCCCCCAGACCCTCAAGTGGTGCAGAGAGGGAACTCTGCCTGTCCACAATTCATACAGTGTTTTGGGCACCGACTTACTTGGTACTCTGTTGAGAATGTGAATGGTGGTTTTAAGCGCCTCCATCCACAATCCCAATGAAAGGGTGGAATAGCTCATCATACCGCGCACCATATCCATAAGGGTACGGTTACGCCTTTCAGCTACTCCGTTTTGCCGAGGTTCGCCCGACATAGAATACTGGGCGACTATTCCATTTTCCTGTAGGAACCTTGCAAAAGGTCCTGGTACTTGACCATATGGAGTATGAATACCGTAGTACTCCCCCCACGGTCAGACCGGACTATCTTAATTCTTTTATCATGCTGATTTTCTACTTCAGCTTTGAAAATTTTAAATTTATCCAATGCTTCAGATCTTTCTTTAATTGGATAAATGTAGCCATACTGGGAGTGATCATCCGTGAATGTTATGAATGAATCATAACCATCCACACTTTTCACAGGAAACGGTCCACAAATATCAGTGTGGATTATTTCTAGTGTAGCTATACTCCGGTTTGCACCCTTTTTAATTTGTTTTACATATTTTCCTTTAATGCAATCTATGCATTGCTCGATGTCTGGGAACTCTAACGGAGGAAGAATGTAATTTTTAACGAGGCTTTCTATTCTTCCCCTCGAAATATGGCCTAATCTGCAGTGCCATAACTTCGATGAGTCAAGAGTTTGCTTTCTTTTCTTTTGTTCTTTGTTCGACAAGGGAACTTGTTCATTCACATCACACACAGAAAACACTTTCTCATGCAAGGATAATAAATAAAGCTTGTCATGTAGTGAAGCAACACCCACACAAGTATCTTTCAACGAAATGGCACATTTGCCATGTCCAAAATAACACTCATACATGTCTTTGTCCAAGCACGACACACTTATTAAATTTCTATGGATGGAAGGAACAAATAAAACATCCTTAAGCAAAAGAGTAAAGCCATCAGCCAACTCCAGAGGAATGTCGCCAATAGCCTCCACTTCTGCTTGAATCCCATTCGCCACTTCAATGACTCTTTCTCTTTTTGGCAAAATCCTTGTCGAATGGAACCCCTATAAAGAGTTGGCAACATGAACAGTTGCACCAGAGTCAATCCACCAAGTAGATTTAGAAAACTTTTCATACATAGATTCATTTACAAAAGAGACTATGTCTTTACCGTTTTTCGCCATTATGGACTTTAGCCATATTGGGAAATCCTTTTTGTAGTGGCCACCTTTTTGCAATGGTGGCACTGGTCTTTGTCCCCAGGGGTAGACTGCTGATACTGATGCTGGTGCTGTAGGGGGCCCTTGCCATGTGGCTTGGAAGGGGAGCCACCATGGTTGCTGTTGGTGAAGTTCCTCTTCCTGTTGTCCTTCACGTAGTTCAGGGAACCACCGTGAATGGACTTAAGCCTTTCTTCCTCTTGAGAACACATCCCTATGGTCTTTTCATTGTCCCACTTTTCAGGGGACATGTTATAGTTGATGACGAAGTTCTCGAACTGTTGGGGAAGAGAGGCCATGACAAGATGCACCAGAAGAGCAGGCTTGAGCTCGAGGTCCGCATCCATGGGCTTTAACTTAGCCACCATGTTGGATATCCTCAAGATGTGCTCTCTAATGCCATGTGGCCCTCCCGTATACTTTTCTGTCACCAGCTGTTTTAGCAGCTGGGTTGTATAAATCTTTGAAGAGCCAGTAAACTGTCTCTTTATCTTTGCAAGGTACTCACCAACAGAGGCACAGTCTTCGATCGAGCCCACTATTGTGTTCTCAATTGTGTTCTTGACAAAAGCCAAGCACTTCTTGTTTGCATTGACCCACTTTTGGTTATCTATTGAGTAGGCCGGCTCCAAAGGAGCATAGTCTCTCTTTCTCTTTTCCCATGCAGCACTTTCCTCAGCATCACCCCTCACTGGGTCCTTAGGCTTGACTGGCTGTTTAGTACCAACAACCCAGTCCACCTCGGCGCAGACAAAGGCCAGGTCAACCTTTTTCATCCATTCTGAATAGTTATCCCCTCTGAGCAGTGGGATATCCTTCAGGCGGCTCATGAGTTTGAGACCTCCTGAAAACCACAAAAGATGTGAGATAACCAGAAACAACTGTATGCATTAATCCAACGTTGGTATAAATTAAGCATGCAATTGTTTGTGCCATATAAAGTTACATCACCGTTCGGTAAGTTAAAATTAAATGCACCTTTAATACTTAATGAAAGGGATCATGATCATGTTTATTAATAACGTTGGTCAATTAATAACATGGAGCATAATCAACTTTAAATTAATTTATCACATCTTTTAAAACAAAATTTAATACACTTTATTGCATTCTAGCAATTTAAATCAACTATTTGCAGCGGAAACAATTATTACAACTTTCATAAAACTTTAAACTTTCCAGAAAAAATTCTGCCTCTTTCATATTCTCTAGACAAAAATTCACTGAAATGAATCGACTAGAGAAATCTGTGCAAAATTCTATCAAAAAACTGATAAAAACATCAAAATTAGCCTCTGTAAATAAAAATAGAAAAAACTACACTATCACTCCCTTTCTGGGCCCTTTTGCGCGTGGCCCAGGCTTCTTAACCGCACCCAGGCTGCCGTTTGCGGCCCGCAGCAGCCCACGACCGTCCACGCAGTCGTTGCTACTCTGCCGCGCGTGCTCTCGCTAGCCACCGCCAGCGTGCTGCGGCCTCTGCCTGTCCTCGGCCCAGTAGCAGCCCGCATGCGGCCCATAGCCCAGCTGCGCAACCCGCCAGCCGTCGGTGGCCGCCCGCAGCGCTCGATCCTGACCGCACGAAGTGCAACCCTACATCCTACGTCCCCCCGCGCTCCTCGCCAAGACAAAAACGCCCCCGCGCGCAGCCCCTAGAAAAAACCCTAGCCATTTCCCCCCGCGCCCACCCCGCGGCCCCCCTGCTCTTGTCTTTCTCGCGCGCCCAGCTGCGGCGACGCAGCGTCCCGTGCTGGCACGGCGGCGAGGCGGCCGCGATGCCCGGCGGCGAGCCCCTCCCCCTCAGCGGCGAGCCCCTCCCTCTAGCTTCTTTCCCGTCCACCTCCCTACCACCCCTGTGAGGTAGCAGAGAAGAAGACGACGACGAACGGCGGCGGCCCCTGCCCCCCTTGCCGGCTGTGCGTCCACCCAAGGGTGGGCGCATCACCGTCAAGCGGCGCAACGGCGGCGCCCTTTGCCGGTGCACGGCAGCGACCCCTTTCTTTGTTTCAGATTCTTTTCGTTCCCAAAACCGAATCGAAAATTGGGGTTTTTTCTCTGTGGGGAGTTGGGGCTTTGGGGATTGATCTGTTCGAGGCATGGGATCTGCTTTTCTATTTTGGGGTTGGGATCTGGGGATCTTGGGATCTGTCTTTTATTCAGGGTTTGGGATCTGGGGATGTTTTCTCTTTGGGGTTTCTTTTGGGGCTTAGATCTAGGGTTTTGCTTTGCCCCGGAAGGGGGGTTGTTCTTCGTCTAGATGTCTCATACTGATGCTCATCTGGATCGAGAGGAACGGCGCGGCCATAGGGCAGAGGCACTTTTTAGATCTAGGTTTTTCTTTCTCCTTTGCTTTGATTTCTATTTCTATCGAAGGGATCTAGGAACAGACGCTCTGATACCATTGTTGAACCTAGTCTAGTCTCGGTAGAACCTATATTGGATGGATCTAGTAGATCAGAGGGAGAGAGAGAGAGAGAGAGTACCACCTGCGCCCTGGCTCGACAAGCACGAGCCAGAGGGGATGTCGGAGCTAGATCTGCCGTCATTAGCCATGGGAAAGGGTCGACGGCATGGTGTGCGGTGGTGGCGGCGCTTTCCGTCGGCCTAGCGCAAAACCCTAATCGATGGGTGTGTCGGTGGGGGGCTGCGGCGCACGGTGAACCTCGTACCGTGTGCGTCCGCCCCCACCTCTTTATATATGCGCTGGCGACAGACCCACCAACCATGATAAGGTTGTGCGCCCCGATCAGGACGCGTTGAGGAACCCCGTTCGACCCGTTGGGCCCGAACGTGGGAGAGATCTATCTAACAGGCTAGACCTCGTGCACCCTACAAAACACGCCCTACTTGTTTGCATCGCGCAGGGAGCAAAGCAGTCAGTAGCCGCTCAATGTAATTGTGCGAGGTTGGCTAACAATTGCAGAACAGGCATCATGCATCATCTTTGGAAGTCGTCATGCCGGAATTGCATTGTGTGCGTGCAACGTGTGCACGGTGGAGTGAGCAGCAGAGGAGGATGCAGTCGACCGTGCGAGCAGAATGAATAAGGATGGAAGTGGTGGCGGATGTCGGTCGGTGTGGAGCAAGACAAAGCGACCGACGCGGCCTTGGGGTTTCAGACTCCTGACCAAGTGTGTCGGTGCCTTTTGTGGTGCGGCAAGTGTTTCTTTACGCCCGACGACGAATCGGGGAGGCGGGTGGTCCCTCCTCCCATATGCCGTCGCGTTCTTTCTCCTTTCGCTTCTCTCGAGACTCGAGATCTTTGTCTGTCTTTGGCGTGATAGCTCAGCATCTGCTCAAAGCAAAAATGTACAGTACTCCACGGTCAAAATACACACTCCACGGTTCGCGCAAAAGAAAAGATAAATAAATACGTACGGAGTACACTATTGCCGATTAGACAGAGAATCATTCGGCTCCGGTAGAAGATTGCCGGCCGTGGCGTGTGGGCGTGATTATGCCAAAGCGACCACGCACCACGCCAGCAGCCTTTCAAATCAAACGGATCGGAGCGCGGCTTCATCATCTTCCCCCTCCGCCCGCGCGTCCACTCTTTGCTTTGCAGCCAAGGCTCATTAGCCGCGTGCATGCACTGCATGCATGGTAGCTAGCTTCTCCTCGGGGCAAAGCAAGGAATCCCAAGTGCGCCCCGGCCCGCGCAACCACCAACGTTACACTAGAGCGAAAACACGGCGATCTCATCTCCCACCCAAAGCGACCAAAGGACCGGACGCGCCAACTAACCTAGTAGCCGACCGACCCGACCTCCGCGCGCAATGGCGCCGAGTGCCGCCGCAGCCCCGGCTCCCACGCAGACCAGCTGGACGAAGCCGGTAATTCCCGCCGGGCTCGTGCCTGCGGCGGTGGTGCTCGCGGTCGTGGTCGCCGCCCTCTCCCTGCTGCCCTCCGTGGCCCAGGCGGTGTGGGAGGTGCCCCACCTCCTCCTCCTCGGCCTCGTCATCTCCTACGGCGTCTTCGCGCAGCACAAGAACAACAGCGACGCCGCCAAGGACGACGACGGCGACCGGGCGTGGAGCTCGCAGTACCACCCCGACGACCCGCTCGTCGTGGTGGCGCCCGACCACGCGGCGGGCGACGACGGCGCGAGCGTGAGGCCGTTCTCCTTGCCGGTGCGGAGGCTGAAGCCGGTGGTCGAGGAGTCCGAGGCTGGCGGCGCCAGCGATGACGGCGGCATTGGCGAAGAGACGGACAGCTCTGCGTCCACGGCAGGATTCTGGGCCGGTGCGCCTCCCGATTGCGCCGCTCCATCGCCGCCCTCTGTTCTTGACGCCTTCGACTCGTCGCGTGAATTCACTGCTGCCGCAACGCCGCCGTCCACCGTCACGAAGGGGTTCCTGGGTTACGATTCACCGTCGCCTCCTGACCAGTCCTCCTGTAACGAAGACGAGGAGGAGGAGGAGGAGGAGGAGGAGGAGGGCACCGACTGGGACGAGGATGCTGATGGCTCAGACGACATGACCGCCCTGTCCTCGGAAATGTCGTTCCCCGGCGACTTCGTTGCCTGCCGCAACCGTCGCTACGACGGCGCCGACGGGGACGGGGAGTCCGTCGATGAAGAGCTCATTGAGCTGGCGACGCAGGCGGGGCCGGCGGGCGTGGACGAGGTGGACAGGAAGGCCGACGAGTTCATCGCCAAGTTCAGGGAGCAGATCAGGCTACAGAGGAGCCGGCCACGCATGACATAGCCATGCACCGCATGCATGCAGGCAGGCTTCGTGCCATTATTGCTTATGGAGAGGATGACGTTCAATTCTAGCGTGATTCGTGACCTTCTATCATTATTTTTCTTCTGTCGTTATAACGCCATGCATGTCTTCCTGTATCGTTTTCTTTCTCTCTTTTGGTGCCTTGATCGATGCCGCTATTAGAGGCTCGAAAGAAGATAAGAATGAGTGGAATTGCATTCAGTAATAATTTCGCACCATTTGTGCTAACAACATCTTCAACAGTGGCGCTATAATGCAGCGCTATAATGCAGCGTGCTAAAACCCGGATACATGACGCTATCATTATTTAGCGCGCGCCTTTCCTCTACCAGAGCGCTAAAAACCCACGCGCTAAAGAAAAATTGCACCCCTAGCAGAGACCCTAAAATGCATCACGTTGGCGCCGGCGCAAACATGTTTTACAAACCACAATAGAATAAAAAATAGAAATAAATAGCTTAATAATGTCTAGTTTTATTATTACAACACAACCAAATAATACAACAAATATAACAAATGTTCATCAACAAATACAACAAATTGTTTTTATCATTCATACAACAAACAAACAAAGTGTTCACTATTGTTGGCCATTCTATTTCCACCACCGCTCAATGAGATGTTTTTGGAGCCCCTCATGTGCTTCTTGTGACCGAATGGCATGATGATATGATGCGATGAAATGCGCCATCCTATGTTCTCTCCTCTGCACTTGTACAGAAACTCCCATCAAGTCAAAATGGGTGTAGTCCACATCTTTGCCACGGTTGTCTTCTATGATCATGTCATGCATGATAACACAAGAGGTCATGATGTACTAACGACAATCTTGATCATAAAATCTAGCCGGTCCTCTCAGAATAGCAAATTGGGCCTGCAAAACCCCCAAAGCTCTGTTCATATCTTTCCTAGCCGCCGCTTGTGCACTATGAAATTTGGTTTGTTTCTTACCTTTTGGTCTGATGTTTGCCACTTGGGGTAGATGCCATCGGCAAGATAGTAGCCATAGTTGTATTTGTTCCCATTTGCTTCAAACTCTACTAGTGGCCCTTCACGCAATGCAATCCTGGTCATAAGTGGCGGCCGTTGAATAACATTGATGTCATTGTATGACCCGGGCATTCCAAAAAAAACATGCCAAATCCAAGTCTCATGATCTGCCACTGCTTCAAGGATGATAGTAGAATCCTTCTTATGCCCTTTGAATTGTCCATGCCAAGCCGCAGGACAATTTTTCCAATTCCAGTGCATACAATCAATGGAGCCAAGCATTACTGGAAATCCCCAAGCATTGTTCTCCTCTAATAGCCGAGCCGTGTCTTCCTCATTTGGGGCTCTCAAATAGGTTGCGCCAAACACGCGCACAATTGCAACCACAAAGCATTTGACACACTCGATGTCTTGACTCTCACTCATAGCCAAATGGTCATCAACTAGATCCGTCGGTATGCTGTATGCCAACATATCACCTTTTGGTAGATGCTATGCCCAAGTCACCGGCGACATTTCTTCTTTGCTCAAAAAAATTGTCATACTTGGTCACCTCTTTGGCGATGCGCTTGAACAAATCGATGCTCATACGAAAACACCGGCGAAAGTAGCTTTCTAGGAATGTCGGATGTTCATTGAAATACATCCGCACCAATTTCTCGTGCCCTTCAATTCTCTCCCTCCATAATCTGCGCCTACAAAAAACAGAGTCGCCGCGCTTTGGTGGTCTCTTTGCTCTCGCTTGTAAAGCCAATAGCATCATCATGTCCTCTTCTTCCTCCATATCAAATTCATCATCGAAAGAATCATACCTCTATATAAAATATGTACAAATTTACTTCAATTTGTTCTATCCACCTAATCGGAAGAATCAACTAGCCGGCGCATCAAATCGGAATAATAAACTAGCCGGCGTGGAATCGGAAACATACCTTGCGATTCAGCTGAGCTCGTCGCGTGCTTGCGCGCAACCGTGCGACGAGGCTTCTCGACGACATCACGGCCATGGACAGGGGCGAGGCGCCGGCGACACCATAGGACAGGGAGCGATGGCAGGGCGCGGCGCGGCCGCGGCGAGTTGGGGGAAGCTTCGTGGATGCGCGGCGGCCGCGGATCTACAGCGGAAGCGCGGGGGAGCGTCGCCGGTGCGGATCGATGTGGCGGCGGCGGCGACTGAAATGGGGAAGAAGAGGGCGCAGGCGTGGGAAACTTTCAGGACGGCAGTTGGGTGTTTGCGCGAGAGAGGGAGAGATAGCGCGGACTCGATTGGATGAGCCAATTCTCAGGCTCGGAAGGGGGGGAAACAATGCGCGCATGAAAACTTTTAGACGCGGGCGAGTTTGCGGCGCCTGCCGGAGGGCGAAAAATGATCCCGCACGCTATCCTGACGGTTATTTTAGCACGCGACGCTTTTAGAGTCAATACTGGAGATGCTCTAATAACAAGCTTGATCGTTTGTTTCGACAGAGTCCGTTACTTTGCCTCGAGGAAATACCGTGTTGCAGTACCATGTGAAGTCCTAGCAGGCTCTCATCTCTTGACATATCTCTTGTTCCTAGGACATGGACGAATGAATGTCTGGAGGGAATTTGCATGCGTATGCACCAAATTTTATGGACGCATCTCGCATACCACCAAATTAACAATGACAGGGACTTATCTGGACCATAATTGCTTGTTGGTAGCTGTACGAATCATGGCTGCTTGCTAAGATCCATATATGATAGGAGGTTTCTGAATTGGGCGCATCAAAATACGGTGCTTGCCGCTTGTACTAGCTCGAGGAGACTCCACACCAAAAAAGTGACAGGCGCACATTCATGCTTTACACTTCAACAATACCCTCCATATACGCGGTGCTTCTTTTAAGACACGAGGCAAAAATAAATAAAAATTACCCGGTGGATGAGTATTCATAAATTTTAGAAGGCAGCACGTAGGTGTAACACCCCAAACTCAGTAATAGTAATAAGTTATGCTACTTGTTATTCATTTTTCTGAATCAACAAAAAGCTCTGTTGATAAATGAGATGAATCTGTGGATGACTAATATTGTTCATCAACAAAGCACTCTCTTGGATGCTTAAGAATGGTAGTGTCCCACATAAGATTCTTCCAACCAGTCATATGAATGGACTATGCACATTTTTCTTTATGTCAAGTAAAAATTTGAAGTTAATAAATCCTTTCTCACTTCTTTCTTGAACTAGTGGGGTGAGATAGATTGAAATTCAAATCCCACCCTTGATCCTCACTTTCTCTAAACCTTTTAAGCCTAAAACCCTAGGGAGGTGATGCCCTAAAAATAAATAAAAGGAAAATATATGCAAGTGTGCATATGTCATCAAACCTTGATGATCATCATGATCTAGTCAAATGACCATGCACATTGCAACTAGGACAACCTCTTGTCCATTTTCTAATCATCAACGTGGTGGAATAAAATAAAATAAAAATCACTTCTCTTATGCAAGATTGCATAATAGAAATTCATTCGAATTCTTTTGAATTTGAACAGAGGACAAGTGGCATTCTGCTGCAACCATTGTCTCCATATTCTCAATTTCAAATAGAAACTAAAATTAAATTATTTTCAAATCCTCTGATTTGAATTTCATTGCAAAATATAAAAACCTGCACTAAAAATTCCAAAAAATACTTTATTTTCAAGTGATTTTTTATCAAGAGGTGAGCCACCTCACCTTGGTCGACCTTGGCAGCCAAGTGGACTGGTCGTGGAACGCACGTCAGCGCCGGCGGCCACCATGCGCAGCAGCAGCCATGCGGCTGCGCATCCGCGCCCGCGCTCGCCACCCGCTCCCTTTCTACTGTCGTGAAGACGTCACTGGCCCAACGTCAGCAGCATAGCCCCAGTCATCACCGTGTCATGCCTGCACCTTTTGTTGACCACCTCGCTGCTTGTGGCCCTGAACCCCAACGAATCTCTCTCACGCTCTCTCTCCAGTGCCAGTGGACACGCACGCATGCGTGTTACCGAGGCCAGACATGTACATCTCCCGCGCTCACCCACGCATGCCAAACCCCAGCCACGCAAGTGACCCTCGCCAACAGCTATTTAAGCAACCCCCGCTCCCCACTCTTACCTTGCACCACCTCCTCTCCCTCTCAATCAACCATTAGTAGTTAGACTCTAGCCAATTTGGCTAGAGACCTCTCCTTCGTCTGCAAGCTCGTTGGAGGACGGCGAGGACAAGCTGACAGTAGGGAGCTCCTCTGCCTAAGCTCCCACCTGTTCTGAAAGCTCCGCTTGTCGGTGAAGCTAATGCCCTGGTCAATTTTGACGCGGGAGCACCGAAGCTAGGATCACCGCAAGGTGTTGCACCGTGCCAGAGCGGGAGAAGACGAGCTTGAGCCACTAGACCTTGTCGAAGTCCATGAAGGAAGCTCACATGTTCACGAGCTCATGATGATCATCCTCGACCTCGTCACCGTCTTCCTCGAACCCCCGGTGAGACCTCCTCTGCAATACCCTCACGTCACTCGTCTTTGGTCATTGGCGGCAAGATCTTGAAGGGAATGTGCCCTAGAGGCAAATAAAAAGTGGTTATTATTATCATATTCCAATAAGTTCATAATAGTTTCATATTGTTCTACTAGTGGAAACATTGCTACATGAATGATATGAAACAGAAGTCCCTAGTAGCCTCTATTTATACTAGTTCGTTAGGCAACAAATGATCAAGGTTTCCTGATCATGGGTGACAGTGCCAGTTGACAACGAGGTCATATCATTGGAGAATGATGTGATGGACATTAACCAAAGATGCAACACGATCAAGTCACGAGGTTCATCGTTGCAATAGTCAGAAACGTAGTCTCCTTCTCCTTAGATCGTGAGATCATATTAATCAATGTTTCTTGAGACTGCTTAGACTGCATCAAACGTCACTCGGTGAAATGGTGATTATAAAGGTGTATGTTGGGTATTCCAAAGGTACAGTTGAGTCCTATGAATTAAAACCGGGATTTGTTCACTGATGGCTCAGTTGATGTGGATCCTATTTGGAACCCCAAGAGCAAGGTGTGAAGCAGCACAACAGCAAGTCTTCCCTTAGTAAGAAACCGAGGTTATAGAACCAGTAGGAGGAAGTAAATGTCACACAGGTGTTGCAAGCAATGTGGAAACCTGCACAACACAAACTCAAGACTTTACCCCAACTAACAGTGAGGTTGTCAATCTCACCAGTTGCTATAACAAAGGATTAACTGTATGGTGTGGAAGGTGATGATGGTTTGTAGCAAGTAAACAATAACAGTGGAAGATATATCAATGGTAAAGATTGGACCCGGGTCTATAGTTCACTAGAGGTGCTATCCTTAGATAAAAAACATGGCATGAAGGGTAAACAAATTACAGCAGGGCAATTGACAGGAACTGAGCAAGGCATAACAATGCAATACTAGACAAAAAGATCCTATGAGATTCGATTGGGCAATACAACAAGATACATAGACCGCCATCCAACCGCATCTATGACTAGAAGTCCACCTTCAGGTTATCATCCGAACCCCCTTCAGTATTAAGTTGTAAGCAACAGACAATTGCTTTAAGCAAAGTGTGTAAGGTAAACAATCCACTTGTTCCATGAACAAGAGACCATTGTTTTCTCCCTAGTGGCAACAACACATCTACAATCGAAGAGATTTATGTCACTTCCCTTGGAAACTAGACGCATGAACCCACTATCGAGCATAAATACCCCCTCTTGGAGTCACTAGCAACTACTTGGCCAAGATAGCTACTAACAATGGAGATCATGCAAGATCACAAACAACACTGACATGATAGAATTAAATAGACAAAACCATTAATCAATCTGACATAGTAATCTCAATATCCATCGGATCCCCGCAAACACAACATGCATGATTACAAATAGATTAGATCTTGATCATGAACGGAGCTCACAAGATCTATACATGAAAGCACAAGGAGGAGATACAACCATCTAGCTACTATATGGACTCGTAGTCTAAGGTGGAATTACTCATGCTTCATACTGGAGAAGAAGGACTCCGGGATGATCTCCCCTCCGGCAGGGTGCCGGGAAGAACTTCAGATCCTCCCCCCGATCTAGGGACGATGGTGGCGATGGCTACAGACGGTTTCGTGGAGTTTTTATTGGGTGCCTAGGGTTTCTGCATCGGAGGCTTCTTATAGGCGAAGAGGCGAGGCTGGGAGGCGGCCAGGGGGGCCACACCCTGCCTAGGCGCGGACCAGGTTGGCCACGCCTAGGGGGTCTGGCCGCCCTGTGGCGCCCCTCCGTCTCTCCTCTGGACTTCGTGTTGCCCACGGTAAAATATTGACTTTGGCTTTTGTCTTGTCAAATTCCGAGAATATTGATTTTATGCCTTTCTGGAACCAAAAACAGAAGAAAACAGGCAACTGGCACTGTAGCAACTTGTTAATAGGTTAGTTTTAGAAAACATATAAAAACACCTCAAAGTGTAGACAAAGCAAAGCAAAGTAGATATTAAACAAGCATGGAATATCAAAAATTATAGATACGTTTCCGACGTATCATTCATGCAGTGATGGGTAAGATATATAAGGCCGACTTGGTGAGATTACATCTATAATGTGCAACATGTGACTAGATCACGGGGATGTAATATCGCGGTAACAAGTGAAACAATACTTGTCGGTAACGAGATTGAACAAGGTAATTGATACCAATCAATCCGATCTCGGAAAAGTCGTATTGAAGGAACAAAGGGAATTGGACTCGATGTTTATGGTTCAAATGGCATCGTCATCGTGGAATGTACAGGGGTCAATATGGGCATCCCGGTCCCGCTGTTGATCATTGATAGAGATCATGTCTATGCCATTACCGAGTCGTGGGGAGATACACTTAAGGGTATGATGAGATAGAGATCATATGGAAGTTGGAATCACAGTAGAGAAAGAGAAAGCTGGAATTGTTCCGCGAAGAGAGATCCGAAGTTGTTTGGATAAAGAGAAAGGAAACCGGAAATGTTCTGTTGAGAGAACCGGAATCATTTCGGGAAGCTCCAAAGTCGTGCGAGGGAAATTGAAGGGGAACCGTAAGGTGTTTCGGGTCAAATCGGATTTTGTAATATATATTTACATATTAATTAATGTATTTAATATTAAAATCTAATTTGAAAGGGTATTCCACTAATGGGCCAAACTTCCTAGGGAAAAAGGGCCCATAAGGAAAACCACGAGGGGAGGGCCATGCGCCTAGGGTTTGGGGTTCCTAGGGCTGCCCCCTCCCTTGTCCGGTGGCTAGGGTTAGGGTTTGGGGTGCCCTAGGGTTGCCCCTCCCTTAGTCGCCACCCCTTTCCCCCTCTTGGCCACCTAGGGTTGCCTTGGTGGGGGTAAGGGTGCCCCCCTTCCCCTATATAAAGGCCCCACTTGGAGGAGGAGACACACAACACCAAGGCCACGAGTTGGGAGCTCTACTCCTTCCTCTATGTGCCTCCTCCCTCCCTATCCTCTCCCCCTCTACTTGTCTCCTTGTGCTAGCATGGTCCCATGATAGGACTTCTCGCGCAAGAGACGGCGCACCTACTGCACGCCATTGCGCTGCGAGGATTCCAAGCCGAAGATCTACTTCCGCACTCCGGCGGGATCGAGGAGTCAGAGGTCCTCATCATACACTGTATGTGTATGAAACCATGAGGGTGCACACTTTGGGCACCTTGGATGCCGTGATTCGGTGATGCACGGTGATGGAGCAAGGGGTGACCTGCAAGGAGCTTCGCGACCTTGAGGTCGACTACGAGCAACTACTTCAACCACGTTCCCCTCGGAAGGTTAACCACTTTTGTACTACAAGGGTATGTATCCAAAATCTTTGGCCTTTACTGTATTTCTAATAGATTGATCTTGGGCATTGATGAGCCACAAGTATAGGGGATCGCAATAGTCTTCGAGGTAGTATTACGCAATTTATTGATTCGACACAAGGGAGCCAAAGAATACTTATAAGCCTTAACAACTGAGTTTTCAATTCAATTGCACCTCGAAATAGTCTTGCTCACAGTAGTTTATCAGTAGCAACAGTTTTGTACTAGCAATAACAAAGTAACAGCAGCATTAGAACAAAAGCAATAGTAACAATAGTAGCAAACAATACGATATGAGTGCGTAGGCATAGGGATGGATGGACGGGCGTTGCATGGACAAGTCTAAACATGTAACTTCAAGATCTAGGGCAATTGTAGATAAATAAGATAAAGCATCCAAGTACTAAACAATCATAGGCATGTGCTCCACATATAGTCATACGTGCTTGCAATGAGAACTTGCACAACATATTTTGTCATGCCAGCCCGTTGCAGCGGGGCCTCAAGGGAATCTACTGGCAATTAAGGTACTCCTTTTAATAGAGAACCGGATCAAAGCATTAACACACCGTGAACACATGTGATCCTCACATCACAGCCATCCCCTCCGGCCGTCCCAATTTTTGTTACTTCGGGGCCTTTGCATCCGGACAATGATATGTGTACACAACTTGCGGATAAGATCACAAACAATACTATCATCATGAATCAATAATAAGTTCAGATCTGATATCATGGCACTCGGGCCCTAGTGACAAGCATTAAGCACAAAAAAGTTGCAACAAATTCAAATAGCACTAATAGAGATAGTAGGCACCATGCCCTAACAATCTTATTCGATTACATGATAGAACTCATCCAATCTCTACCATCCCCATAGCCTACAGTGGGGGATTACTCACTCATGGATAGGGGAAACATGGATGGTTGATGGAGAGGCATTGGTGATGATGATGGTGATGATCCTCTCTAAATTCCTTGTCCCGACAGGGTGCCAGAACGGAGTTTCTGGTTCCGAATCGCGGTATCTGGTGGTGGTGGCGCAACGGAACTCTTTCTGGAAAAATGTCGACCCCCCTGAGTTTTTAGGTCAGAAGGCAACTTATAGGCGAAGAGGGACGTCGAGGGGGTGCCCAAGGCGGCCACACCCCCCCAGGCGCGACCAGGCCTGGCCCGCGCGGCCAGGGGGTGTGGGCCCCTCGGATCCCCACTCTGTCTCATCTTCTGGATCCGTGAATATTCTAGTGAAATAGGATGTTTGGCATATTTTCTGGGATTTTTCCTTATAGTTGATTTGCTGCACAAAAACTATACACCAATACAATTCTGCTCAAAACAGCGTCAGTCCGTGTTAGTTGTATCCAAATCACACAAGTTTAGAGGAAAAACAATAGCAAAAGTGTTCGGGAAAGTAGATACGTTTTGTATGTATCAACTCCCCCCAAGCTTAGCTTATTGCGTGTCCTCAAGCAATTCAGTTGAAAACTGAGTGCGATAAAAGAACTTTCACGAACACATTTGCTTCATATGATGTAAATATTCTCAACACATGAGTAAATACTTAGACAATTTATAATAAGGAGTATGCAACTAAGTCTACTTAATAGTCATTACAAGCTATGAAGAGATTCCAACTCAATAATAATAAGTAGTATGAACATAAACATAAGCAACATTGCAATGCTCATAAAAAGGTATGGTAGAGTGGTATCTCGCTTGCCTTTGTTTGTAGAGCACAACATAAATGCCAAGGCACCTTTGAAGTTCAAGTGAAGACTAGAAGTAAAGATATCAAATATACAAGCATCAAAGTCATGACATAATTAACCAAGTTTTGAGACAAGCACATTACACTAAGAATGACAACTATGCTCTCAAGAAGGTTCTCATAAAATAAGTGGTGACTCGACAAGGAAGTGAAAAGGTTTTGGAAAGTTTGAAAGGCTTCCAAATGCTAAAAGTATGGTACTCATTAGCTTTGAGCTCGCATTGCCCCTATCATAGGCATATTTAAATGGTTAAGGTGAAAGTGAGGTCCAATATGAGTTATATGCTTGACAGACCATAAACTGGAAATCTCATGTCCCTTGAGTACGAGGGCCGCTCCTCATGCTACTCAACTTTAGTTACCGGTAAGTTCTTGTCATAGTAAATACATGTGTATCATAGAGAACCGCCAATGGGGTACCCGTTGCACATGATACATGAGCTATCCCATACTCAAAATGACAAGGCAAGCAGACAGTGAGCATCTCAGCAATCTTCTTATTTACCATGGGAAAATGGTGTTTTTTATCTCTTTCCTCTTTTCATATGTCTTTTTTTTCTTTTTCTCAATAGCTATCTCTTTTTTTATAAGAAGAATGCTTCATAGATTGCACACTATGGTTATGCTGCAAGTTTCCACCATGATTAGGCATGGCTTAGACTAGCGGCCCAGTCGTTTAACTAACACATATACATAACTCCATGGACTTACAAGTTCCCCTTTTATTTCACACCAACGACATCCGCAAAAAAGAGAGCATGATATCAATTGGGTATATATTTACAGGTGTTGAAAGCGTTCCCTGTGACAGCATAGTTCTGCTAACTCCTAGCCTATAATTTGCAAGCATATAACTTTCATGGACAGTCACAATGGTTCAGGTTTATTAAGTGCAAGAAATAAAGTGTGCCATCAAGTTCGTGAGAGCTTTACTAACTAACTTTCTCATAACAAGCAAAAAAATTATTTGGAAGAAAACAAGGCATAATGAATATGCACGGAATAGCAAATGATGCTAGTAGGTAGGTATGGGGGACACTTTTGACAAGTTTGGTTTTGGGGAGTTGGAAGCATGAGTAGAGCTCATACTCAGTGCAGGTGAAGACTAGTAATAGAGAGGGAGCAACAAACGAGAGAGCAATAACTGTCATAATCATGCTTGCAACAAAATAGGAATAATTATGGCATAAAAGTGATACAAGAACTCTGAGGCAAAATAAATCATCGAGGCTTAACTGACTATTGTTCAGTCATATGCATGCGTGAGCATGTGCCAAGTCGATTCAAATGAAACATTCAGAGGAGGATACCACAATGTCATACCAAGTGAAGAATAGACCAATGCAAGCAAACATTCATATGACATGCTACAAACTATTAGCAAGATGGAGCTAATCATAAGAAAGCAAGAACTACGAAGTATCCATAAATAACATACACCTTACACGAACAGACTAAGCATGTCCACAATGATGAGTATATGTACAAAAATGAAAACAAATAGAGTTCATTACCAGCCTCTTACCACACCTCAAGTTGTCTTAATCTTTATTATTTCCCTTCACTTGTGTGGCTTGAATAATAACATGAAACCAAACTCCACTGAGGACTGCTGAACCCTGCAAAGAACTTCACAAAACCAAAGAAGAACAACAAATATTTTTGGTGTTTTTGATTTTTAAAGCAAGCAAACAAAGCAAAAACAAACAAATCAAAATCTTTTTGGATTTTTCTTAAGACAAACCAAAGTAAAAAAAGCAAAGAAACAAACCAAAAGAAACAACAAAAATATTTTTGGTCTTTTTGTGTTTTGAGAAAGCAAAAACTAAAAAGAAAGCGAAACATGGATATACAAAGAACCGACGAAACATGATATGTTGATGAGTGTGATGTCGGTATATATTCCCCTAAGCTTAGGATTGGGCCTAAGTGGAGCTCAATCCCATGGTGACCAAGAAGGTGCACCTCCGTAATGCGATGAAAATGCCCCTTCGTCCTGGTACGTGCTCGAGGAAGCCCCCGTGTAGTGCACATAGTGGTTATAAGAGGGCGCGTCCCCCTGGTAGTGTCCGTGGAAGCCACGAAATGTGCAGCTGCTCGTCCATCTCCTCCTTGGAGCGTGACCAAGGTGCCTGGAAAATAGTGAACAAAGTGGTTTATGGTAAAGGAATTTCTCTCTCATTCCCGTCAGTAAACATCATCCTGTAAACCAAACTCTCAATGGTAGAGCTAGCAGTGACAAAGTGATGCGCTTTCATGGCAGCAAGATCAAGCCTCTGATGAGCCAAAATTATATCATTTGGATCAACAGAAAGTTATAAAGCAGCAACTACACATGCAGCAATAATACCCCCATAAATGGGTCCTCTAGCAGCTAAGCGACGAGCAATGAGAGAACCAAGATTATACCTGGTTTAATTATTGACTGCAGCAGCTATAAAAGCCAAATGATAGTTGGAAATATTGCTAGTGTTCTCCCTACCAAGAATACTAGTGGCAAGATAATAAGCAAAATATCTGATAGCCGGGAGTTGAATATTTCTTATCTTTCCGCGCTGGGCTCTGCAGTCATCATCATTAGTTACCCCGCGGTAGAGCTCCAACAAATCAGCGGGTTGAGCTGGAATCTTCTTCACCGTCCCAGCCATGCCAATACCCAAAATTTCGCAAAATTTCTTCAAAGTCATGGAGATAGGCCTATCATAGATTTTGAATGACACCTCTGACCTGAAAGGGTTGTTAGAAAAAGAGAACTCTCCACAAAAGTTTTGGTGAGCATAGCATATTGCTCACTCTCATCATGCATATAATCA
This sequence comes from Avena atlantica, assembly GCA_910589765.1. Lineage (NCBI taxonomy): Eukaryota > Viridiplantae > Streptophyta > Magnoliopsida > Poales > Poaceae > Avena > Avena atlantica. Next base: position 236,339,274 of record OU342738.1, read on the forward strand.
GTTAGTCCAACCCTCCGAACCAAGGTTAGGAAATCATTAAGAATCCCTGCAGCCTATAAAAAAGGTAAAACAAAGGAAGGTAGAAGGGTGTGCATCCCCCTCATCTCCCATGTTGCCAAAACGCGGCGTAATATGATCCTCATTGTATGATGACCTAGCTCGAGAGGATGATCTCGAAGGCCTTGTACTCCTTGGTGCATCACTCTCAAACACTTATCCAAAGGTGCGGTTGTCCATAACCCTTTTTCTGAAATTTTTAGACAAACATCAAACCAAGTAATTTCCAAGTTGATAAATGATGAGGAACTACTATAGGAACTTGCTAGAGGGCTAAACATGCATCAAAATGAAATCTCTAAGCATAGAACAAGAATGCAAGCTCACACAACCTGACACCTATAGTAGAAAAATACTCAAGATACAATCTACCAATCAAAAATCTAATTGGACAAGCAAAGGAGGCACATACCGGAGAGCAATCCCTCAAAAAACAGCAACAAATATGGGCTGATCAAGGAGATAAAAAATCGGGAGCAAGAATAGCATGAACTTGAGCTTGAGAAAGTTTTCGGGTGTTTTTCAGGAGAGAGAAAGAAGTGGCTAGGAGGAGACACTTTGGAGGGCCACAGGTGGGCCCACCCAGGCTAGGCGCGTCCTGGGGCTGGCCGCACCACCAGGGGTGTGCTAGCCTAGTGGGTCCCCCTAGGCCACTCGAGGTGTCCCTCTGCCCCTTTTTTCGAGGAAAAATTTAATATGAATTTTCTGGAATTTTTCGGAAAATTTTATTTTTGGCCAATTTTGAGGTTATGAAAATTGATTTTCTCGCAAAAAAGATTTTTTAGAAGAAGCAAAAAGCAAACCAAAACTAAAACTACAGAAGTTCTAAGACACTCCAACAAGTAAACAAGTAGCAAAACTAAGACTAGGAGCAAAGACTAGAGAGGATAAAAATAAAAGTGAGCAGGTATAACCACTGTGAAAGCATTGTTTTGTTCATTAAAATCCCTTTGTTAACAAGGTTGATTAGGTCTTGTTACCAAAACAATCTTATTTGAAAAAAACTTTGCATTTCACAAAATTATTATGTTACCTCAAACTTTTTTTTTGAATTTTTCTACTGCATGGGAGTCCCCCACAGTCCTTTATTTATCAAAAACAATCCAGAGTTTACTTACACACATATGTACATAAAAAAGAAGAAAACAAATCTAGGACAGACTGTCAAGCCATAATGACAGTAAATCCTTATGTCTATCCTTCAGCCTATGAAGAAGCATAGTAATATCATAGATAAAACCGGCCTTCCATCCTCTGAAAGTCGGTTTTGTATTCTTGAAAACCCAATCATTCCTTTGATTCCAGATATTCCAACACGCCAGGATTGTAACCTCTATGAAGCAGGGCCCTTTGAAAGATTTAGAGGTTCGAGAAAAACTTTCTCTATGGGACACATATGTCCATTGTATCTTAATATAATTCCACACTCTAGTGCTAAATTTGCACTGGAAGAAAAGATGTTTCCAGTCCTCAATGACTCCAATAGGACAAATCACACAACCATGATTTTCAGTTACCTTCCAGTTCCTTCTAAGCAGCATGTCCTTTGTATTAAATCTGTCATGGAACAAAAGCCAGGCAAAGAACCTATGTTTGGACATGCATTTGCATCCCCAGATACTCTTTGAAATTAAGTTAGTGGGCATCATTGAGAAACAAGTATTATAGAATAACTAAGACTTATAGACCTCATTACTCAAGTTACAGATCCACTTGTCCTCCTCCTGAGATAAGCATACTGAGCTAAAGACTTCTTGCAATTTATCATATTCCTGAAATGCCTCAATTGATAAAGGTAGATGAAAAGCATCATGCAGATTGCTCAGTGTACCCATATCTCTGACAGAAACCATCTTGTCTCTTGCAAAAGAGTATAACCTTGGGAATTTGTTAGCAAGTAGTTCTGTATGCCAAAGATCATTCTAGAACAAAATGGTAAATCTAGACCCCACAGTGCATTTGGAAATGGATCTCCATTCATCAACTAGCTTTAAAATCCCTCTCCACCAAAAAGAGCCACAAACAGTAATAGCATGGGGGACAAACTCATGATAAGATGAATCTCTGACTAATCTAACCCAGGGCAAGTCAACATTATTATTAAATTTATCCAAATGCTTAATCAGTAGTGCTTTATTCTGAGTCTTAAGATCAATGATTCCAAGTCCTCCTTTGTCTTTAGGCTTACAGATCATAGGCCATGCAGCCAAAGAGTTAACTTTCTCCTGGTTCTTTGTTTTCCTCCAAAGGCATCTCCTTCTTGCCTTATCCATAATATCAATGACCCCTTGAGGAATTTGCAATGTGCACATAATATAAGTGGGCATTGAAGATAGCACAGAGTTTACCAAAATAAGGTTGTCCCCATAAGAAAGAAAAGACACTATTGCATTTAACCTTCTCTCAACCCTGTCAATCAAAGGTGAGAAATCCTTGATTGTGGGTTTAGTTGTACCCATTGGTAAACCAAGGCATAGCAGCAAGCTGGCTTTGAAAAACATAAGCCAAATGTGTAGCTTCTTCATCATACATATTTATTGGAATCATAGAGGATTTGTGGAAATTGACTGTTAGACCAGTAAACTCAGCATATTGTATCAACAAATCCTTGAAAACTAATAATTGATCCTCTTCAGCAGGAAAAATGATTAGGGTATCATCTGCATATTGTACAATTGGATAGTCCCCCTCCATTGGAATAGGCAGTTTCAGAGTTCCATCAGAGAAAGCCTTATTTACCATGATCTGTAATAATTCACCCCCAGGACATATAGTAAGGGTGACAGAGGGTCACCTTGCCTGACACCCCTTTTATAAGCAAAACTCTGCCCTGGCACACTATTTAAAAGCACAAAAGATGTACCACTGCCAAGAATATTCTTGACTAAAGCAATGAACTTTTTTGGGAAACATTTATAGCTTAGGACTTGGAGAATGGCATGATGCTTAATTGTGTCAAAGGCCTTTTCAAAGTCAATCTTGAAAACCACAATTTTCCTTCTTGATTTCTGACATTGAAAAAGATATTCAAAACACCAACCCAGACAGTCCTATATAGTTCTGTCCCGAATGAAACCATACTGATTAGCATGAATACACCTTTTGATCTCATCTTGCAGTCTGTTTGCACAGATTTTAGTGATGAATTTTAAACAGGTATTGGTCAGAGAGATAGGCCTGAAGTCATTGATAGATTGAGGGGCAAATTATTTTGGCACTAAAGTAATATAAGAGCCATTTATACTTTATAGGGAAATTCTTTAATCATGAAAGTCATTACACAACTGAATGAAATCCTCCTTGATGATGTGCCAACATTTTTTCACAAACAAACCATTAAATCCATCAGGTCCAAGAGCTTTGTCAGACTTCAAAAATTTAACCACCCCCTCAATTTCCTTCAAAGTAATTTCCTCAGACAGACTGTGTAAACCCTGCACTTGACTGAGCAAAAAGGATTAATTCATGTTATTGTTGGTTGGGTAAGAAACTCCCATCCTGCTCTTATAACATCTCCAAAATGCATATGCCTTCTGAGAATGGTCAGTCAAATCATTGATTCATCCTGAATACTTGTAATCACATTATGCCTATACCTTTTAGTTGCCTTTGCATGGAAATATTTTTTGTTCTCACCATTTAATTTTACCCATCTAATAGTACACCTTTGCTTCCAATAATCAGATTGCAACTTCAACAACTTTTCTAGATGGCACTTTGCAATATTTCTGAAGTTAAATTTAGGAGTGAACAGAGGCCTAGCATCCTCAACTGATCTAGCATAAGAATAACATTATTACAGTTTGCAATCAAAAAATTTAAATGGGACAAATCCCCCCCCCCCCCACTTCTTCAGTTCATACCGAAGAATTTTGAACTTTGCAACAATAGAAGAGGCAGAGGAAGATCTAACCACATGTTGTTTCCAAACTCTATCAACCAACTCCATAAATCCTGGTTGTTCAACCCAGAAATTCTCAAATTGAAAAATCCTTGATTTAGGGATTTTGGTGGCTACTTGAACAACACATGGGACATGGTCAGAGGTAGATTTTGCCAATGGAAATACCAGTGTGTTTGGGAAATCAATGGTCCATTGACATGAAGTAAAAAACCAGTCAAGTTGTTCCAGGAGAGGCTGTACTTGCATATTTGACCAGGTGAAAGATCTGCCTTTTAAAGGCAATTCCAATAAGCCCAACTGACTAATTATGTCATTAAACAGGAAAATATAATTCATATCATCCTCTGGCTTGTTTCTATTTACCACAGATCTTATAAAGTTAAAGTCCCCTAGAAGTAGCCAATGCTCATGCATGTGTATGTTTAAATTATATAGCCAGGTAACAAAGTTGTCTCTTTCAATTCCTTTACAAGGTCCATAAACATTTACTGAGTTCCACTTTTGCCCATTATGGATGGAGGAGAAAGCCACATGAATAGCAGATCTGTGAATTTCAATGACTTGCCCATCAAACACAACACTATTCCAAATCACAATAATTCCACTAGAGGCTCCAATTGCAGGTGAAAAAACAAAACGATCAAACCTTTTGGGACAGGAACTCTTAATAAAGGAGTGATCAAAAGAATCACATTTAGTTTCCTGTAGACAAACTACAGAGGCCCTGCTCTCTTCAGTTTTATTATAGACTGTTGTCCTTTTGTCTTTATCATTAAGCCCCCTTATGTTCCAATCCAAAACTAGCCAATCCATATTTCCCAATGAAGTACTCATTAAAAGAAACACATGGCAACAATAAAGACCAGCCCCATAGGACCCAATATAAAATATGATGGACAAAATGGATTGCAATAAAGTTTCCAAAAGTGTGCCAATACCAAGATGCCAACAGGTTCAGATAGTCCAGAATACTAAAGCCAAGTTCCATAATAATTACAATAAGAAAGTTACATTGCCTGTCAACAGATATCAAGCAACATAACAACTCAGACCAGCTACTCATTGGATTTCTTAGCAGCAACATCATCTGTGGAGTTGGCCATCAGCTTCTCCACTGTGATTTTAGATCCAAGGATCTGCAGCATAGCCCCAGCCTGCTGCAACACAGAGATATCAGTGCAAGGAGGGATCTCCTCCAACTTTCTTAGTTTGGAGGATCTTGGCTTCTTTCTTGGCTCAGGCTGATCTGACATGTGCTCAAGTCTATATCCAACATTCCTTGTTGAACTCCTTGTACTGCGCCTTTCAGAAGTGTTGACTAGCAAAGGTTCCTTCTGCTTTTGTTTCTTGGTCCTCTTCTTAGCAGAGCACTCGACAGCAACCTCCTGTACTGTCTCCTGCACAACAGTTTTGTATTGCCCCACTGTGGAAACTTCATGGCCAATTTGATCCTTGTCATAAGACACTCTGTGGCAACAGAGGAGGGGGTGGCAGCCAAAAGTTTCCCATAATGGCATTGTATTCAAAATTATGAGGTAATGACCCCACCCTAGAGAGCTGCAGACAGTGTAACTTCTCCATAGACAACTCAATCATAACACTAATATTACCCATCCTTAGGTGATCAGGCAGCAGAACTGTGAACAGATTTAATTTCACATTCTGATCCAAAGGGGGTTGTTGCTGAAAAGGAATGATAGCTAAGGGATTTTCCTCAATAACATCCAGGTTTGCTTGAGGAGCATCCTGCATAACAACATCATCAGGAGCTTGAACCATCTGATCAGCTCCTTCTCCAGGAATAAATTGCACTGAAGATTCTGACTCATTGGAAAATGAAAAGGTGACAGAGGGCTGATCTTGAGGAGGCATCACATTCTGTTGCACATCATCCCCATCATTCTCTCCTGCAACATCCTACTGTGGCCATTCAACCCATCCAGGAACATCAGACTGTATATCATCAGCTCTCCAACCCTGCTCCTCCACATTACGCTGAAAACCATGATTCTGCCCAGGTAAAGGATGTGGGTTAGCATTATGAGGTTCAGGTGATTCATCCCCAGGCAGAGCATCTCCTTGCACACTCATCAAAATATAGCAGGGTACTGTCCAAGAGACCACAATGCCACCATATTTTTTAGGCTCCCTGACAACAATGGACTTGGGAATATCCCCAGCCCCACCATAGCTGCATTTGATCAGAGTCCTAGTTGGAAAGGGATCCTCTCTGAACCAACCTCTGAGTTTTCCAAATTTAGCTACAGTTTCTGTAAGAAGTTCCTCATTACGATAATCCATGGGCAAGTTTAACAACATAATCCAACCAGTCCTGGTATAAACAGTGGCTCTAAAATTGGGACCCTCATCGTGCTTAGTGAAAGATAAAAACCTTCCATTACCAAAGGGAACCTTAGGCTGGACAAGAAGTAAATCTCTAGCGACGGAATCACGCATCCTAAATAACCCAATGCCAACTGCGCTTTCAGCAAAACTCAAAACTTCCCACTGCAGATCATTGACAATGCGATCAGTAACTTGCAGCAATACCTCATCGATCTCATCTCCGATCGGCCAAGGAAGCACAACCGCCATTGCCCAGTTCTCATGACGCTTAGGAGGAGTTGAAGAAGCAGTGACATAAATCCTCGGAGGCCTCTGATTAGCATCCCACGTCTCCATGACATGCATCCCTGCAGGATTAAATCTCTCCGGCTGCACTGGAAAGTTTGCCATTGCTAGGGTTTGTGGAGAAGAAGCAGGATATGGAGAACTCAAGGGAGGAGAACAAGATTTTCGAGGAGAAACCGAAACGCCTGGAGATAGAACTGTTTTGTCAGAAGCGGGGACAGGGGCAGAGTCCAACTTGACTTGATTTGACTGCTTGACGACCCAGCAAAAAGACGAAGATGCCCCTGACTTACCGAGACAATCTTTCTTAACGTGACACTGTCTAAAACATGCCAAGCAACGACTAATATTTGTACATTGACGTGTAACGTGTTTGAAACTAAGACACCTTGTGCATTTCCAAATTTTGTGCACCATATCATTAATCATAGTCTGAAAATCATTATCCAAAGATACAGAATTGTCAATATTCAGAGAAGAGTTAATCTAGCTAGATACAATCTTTGGAGATGCATCAGCCAACACAGAATTACCCAAATCAATTGGGGAGGCCACATACACATCTTTATCTTTGTGCAAAATAAAACCTCCAACTTGAACATTAACCACACCAGACAAAGAACTATCCTAGTTAATAATTCTCTTAGTGCACACTTTAGGCTTCCAAGTGCTAGTCATCAGAACATGTTGGGCCTGGTGTTGAGACATAGAGGATTTCTTAGAGGTGGAACCACCCACAAGAGTCCATTTGGCATTCAGTTCCCTCTTCCAAAGAGAAAATTTCTTCTTCCAATTTGGCCCTCCAAAACCCTAGAGATGGAAGAAACATTTGAAGTGAAAACATTCATATGAGCCAAGATTATTAACAAAGAAACCCACTCTCTTGGAGGAAACAGTAAAAGAGAAGACCCTGTCTCTGATTTCAGACACATTTAATTCACCACAATAACCGCCAATGGCTGCCTCAAGAGCAAGACTGACAGAATCTTCATCCAATTTAAATGATGCCCATCCAAAAGATACCACCATAGTAAAGTGGTCTGAACCAATAAAAGGGTGCACTGAGGATTGAAAGAGCGTACGCACTTCTTTGGCAAAATTAAGACCATGAGAAAAATCCATGCCAAGAGTGGTGACAGCATGCATAGCCATAGACGAGGGATCGATAGGGTTTTAATCCAAAATGTTTCTAGATGCATTGTCCAATGGAAAAACCAAGGGGACACCATTATCTAGTAGAGCCCCCTTACGTAGAACAAGTCTAACTCTAACCAAGGCACGATGACATGGAAAACTAATCTCAGATCTAGAAGAGATGAATTCTCGTACCTTGAGAGTTTTACTATCGATCACAGCACCATTGGCAGCCACTAGCTGAATCCTCCTCAGTTTGGGATTAACCACAATGAAACCCGAAGACATTAAATCTTGGCAGCGCTCTAAAACCACAGAGTATAAAGCTCTCCAACACCAGGAGGAACGATCAAGGATCAAAGAAGAAGTCATGGTGGGATAGGGAAAATGGAGGCTAGAAATGTATGTGGATGGGAAGGAGGTGGAGTTCCGCAGCCAAGGTGGCCGCCAGCGAGGTGGAAGGCCCATGGGGGCCTAGATCGCCATGAGATCACCGATCCTATTTTCTAGGAGGTCATAACATTGGTCCTGCTTCATCTCTTGATGAGTTCTATCATGTAATCGAATAAGATTAGAACCTTAGAGAGTTGTTGTTGGACCGTGGGTTTGAGATTGGGAAAATCAATCCCACTCTTTTTACTAAGAAGGTCCATGGGGAGTTTTTTGTATGCCAAATATATGTTGATGATATTATGTTTGGCTCATCTAACAAAGCTTTTAATGAATTCTCAAAGCTTATGACTAATAGGTTCCGCTGTTACCTCAAACTTGATAGCAATAGTACCAATCATAATAGTTTCAAAACTTTCTTGTGGAATGTGACAATATATTTCTCCAACTTTGATGCTCTCAATATTTTCAATGGAATTCAGGCAACATCTCTTATCAATCTTCTTGGGGAAATAGACAGTATGCTCTTTGTCATTAATATTAAAAGTTACTTTTCCTTGATTACAATTGATGACAACACCTGCAGTATTAAGAAAGGGTCTCCCAAGAATAATAGACATATTATCATCTTCAGGCATCTCAAGCACAACAAAATCAGTTAAAACCAAGCAATTATAAGCCACTTGAACATGAACATCCTCACATATACCAACAGGAATAGTAGTTGACTTATCAGCCATTTGCAAAGATATATCAGTTGGTATCAACTTTTCTAGCTGGAGTCTCTTGTAGAGAGAAAAAGGCATAACACTAAATCCAGATCCCAAATCACACAAAGCAGTTCTAACATAATTATTCTTAAAAGAGTAAGAAATAGTTGGTATACCTGGATCACCAAGTTTCTTTGGAACCTTACCATTGAAGGAATAATTAGCAAGCAAAGTAGAAATTTCCTCATTAGGAATCTTCCTTTTATTAGAGACAATATCCTTCATATACTTTGAATAAGGAGGCAACTTAATAGCATCAGTCAAAGGAATTTGCAAAAATAAAGGTTTCATCCACTCACAAAACTTGTTATAGTGTTATTCCTCCTTTGACTTGTGTTTCTTATTGGTAAAAGGCATAGGTTCTGCCCAAGGCTCTCTTTCACTACCATGTTTATTAGCAATAAAATATTCCTTAGTGTACCTAGTGTTCTTAGTGTGCTTCTCAGGTTCTTCCTCAATTTCTTCCTTATCAGGAGCATCATTTTTATCATTACCACTTTCAGTTTCAGCATCAGAGACATATATACTATTAGGATCTACAGCAGGTTTAGGTGGTTCCTCAACTATTTTGTGTTTCTTTTTCTTTCTCTTATGAGGACTACCACTACTTTCACCTTGTTGAGAATCCTGCTCAATTCTTTTAGGGTGTCCTTCAGGATATAAAGGATCTTGAGTGGCTATACCACTCCTAGTTCTAATTCCATAAGCATGTTTATCTCCTGAAGCATTAACTAGCATATCCTTTTGAACCTTAGCAAGTTGATCAATTTGGGTTTGAACCATTTGGAAGTGTTTACAAAGCATTTTAACATCATTAGTAGTTCTTTCCACAATATCTTTCAACTCATTAATAGCTCTAGAGTTTTCCAATAAATGATTTTGAACCTGTTTACTAAAATTACCTTGTTTAACAATAAAAGTGTCAAGTTCCTCTAAGCATTGATCAGGAGGTTTACCATAGGGAATATCACCTTCATCAAAGTGGAGAGAGTGTACCTAAATAGTGGATGAGTGGGGAATTGGCTTACATAATTATTCTATAGGAGGTAGATTCTTCACATCTAATACCTTCTTCTTAAGACATTTATTATCTTCTTTCATCACTTCATCATTTAATGCAATCATTACCCTCTTCTTTGGTGTTGGTGTTGGAGTTGGTTCAGGCACAATTGGTTCAGGTGTAGTAGGCTCAGGTGTAATTAGCTCAGCTGAAGTCCAATCATCATAATTATTGCTTATTTTAGCCATTAATTCTTCAGCTTCTGCAGGAGTTCTTTTCCTGAAAACATAATCAGCAAAACTATCTAGGTATGTCCTAGAATCATCAGTTAGTCTATTATAATAAATATCAATAAGCTCATTTTTAGGTAATGGACATCCAGGATGTGCATGAATCAAGGCACAAAACCTTGTCCATGACTCAGGAAATTTCTCTTCTTCTCCCTTTTTAAAATAAAAAAGTTTCTGCAAAGCAGCATGTCTAGCACTAGGAGGAAAATATTTCTGGAAGAAAGAAGCAATCAAACAATCAGGTCTATCAATGGATCCAGGAGGTAATCTATTAAACCAAGCTTTAGCTTCTCCTTTTAGTTCAAAGGGGAAGATCTTAGTAACAAAGTACTTGCGCATCTTAAAATCATTAGAGAATAAGGCGCTCATAGTGGAAAGCTCATTCATATGTACCATACCACTCTCATTCTTAGTCCCACAATAAGGTTCTTTCTCAACAATGTGTATATAGGATAAATCAAGAGAAAAATCATAATCTTTATCTTTAATATCTATGGGATAAGTATCAAACTTAGCATCAGAAGATGGTTTAGGAATAATGGTACGTCTCTCAAGGAGACTCCTAATAGCACTAGCACCATGTGTGTTTCGGTACCCTTCAATAAATTCATTAGTCATTTCAATGTAACCATCACTAATATCATATCTCTCTCTAGACTCTGGTGAGCTAACAGGTGTACTAGTGTATTCACTAGGAGTTTCAGTGTTTCCCAAAATAGTTCTAGCAATTTTAGCATCTAGGAAAGACCTAATGAACCACTCGCATCAAGCACAGTAGAAGTAACATCATGAGTATCAGAAGCAATTTCAGATTCAGCAGTAGTATCAGTGTGTGTAGCATGTGTATGTGGTGGTGGTGTGACAAGCTTACTTATAACAGACGGTGAATCAAGAGCAGCAGAGGTGTTTAGGACAGTACTTCTTGTAGTGGATGGTAAAATAGGGAACTTTCCATCATGATACTTCCCCATTGTGAAAGAAATAGTAGTGAACAATAATAGATCCAAGTGAACTTACAAATAAAGCTATGCTCCCCAGCAACAGCGCTAGAAAATAGTCTTGATGACCCACAAGTATAGGTGATCGCAACAGTCTTCGAGGGTAGTATTACCCAATTTATTGATTCGACACAAGGGGAGCCAAAGATTACTTATAAGCCTTAACAACTGAGTTTTCAATTCAGCCGCACCTGGAAATAGTCTTGCTCACAGTAGTTTATCAGCAGCAACAGTTTTGTAGTAGCAATAGCAAAGTAACAACAGCAGTAGAACAAAAGCAATATTAACAATAGTAGCAAACGGTAGGATATGAGTGCAGTAGGCATAGGGATGGATGGACGGGCGTTGCATGGACAAGTCTAAACATGTAACTTCAAGATCTAGGGCAATTACAGATAAATAAGATAAAGCATCCAAGTACTAAACAATCATAGTCATGTGCTCCATATATAGTCATACGTGCTCGCAATGAGAACTTGCACAACATCTTTTGTCCTGCCAGCCCGTTGCAGCGGGGCCTCAAGGGAATATAATAACAATTAAGGTACTCCTTTTAATAGAGCACCGGAGCAAAACATTAACACTCCTGAACACATGTGATCCTCACATCACAGCCATCGCCTCCGGCTGTCCCAATTTCTGTCACTTCAGGGCCTTTGGATCCGGACAATGATATGTGTACACAACTTGCAGATAAGATCAGAAACAATATGATCATCATGAATCAATAATAAGTTCAGATCTGAGATCATGTCACTCGGTCCCTAGTGACAAGCATTAAGCACAACAAGTTGCAACAAAGTCAAATAGCACTAATAGAGATACTAGGCACCATGCCTAACAATCTTATTCGATTACATGATAGAACTCATCCAATACCTACCATCCCCATAGCCTACAGTGGGGGATTACTCACTCATGGATGGGGAAAACATGGATGGTTGATGGAGAGGTGTTGGTGATGATGATGGCGATGATCCTCTCCAAATTCCCCGTCCCGACAGGGTGCCAGAACGGAGTTTCTGGTTCCGAATCGCGGTTTCTGGTGGTGGCGGCCCAGCAGAATTCTTTCTGGAAAAACGTCGAACCCCCCTGAGTTTTTAGGTCAGAAGACAACTCATAGGCGAAGAGGGAGGCCGAGGGGGTGTCTGAGGCGGCCACACACCCCTAGGCACGTCTAGGCTTGGCCCGCACGACCAGGGGTGTGGGACCCTCGGATCCTCACTCCATCTCGTCTTCTGGCTCCGTGAATCTTCTGGTGAATAAGATTTTGGCATATTTTCTGGGATTTTTCCTGATAGTTGATTTTCTGCATAAAAACTAGACACCAATGCAATTCTTCTAAAAACAACGTTAGTCTGTGTTAGTTGTATAGAAATCACACAAGTTTAGAGGAAAAAACAATAGCAAAAGTGTTCCGGAAAGTAGATACGTTTTGTACGTATCAGGCATTAGGGTGATTTGACGTAGGAAAATTTTGTTTTCTGCTCCGGGACCCCAACAGATCTAATCCTTGATATTGACCATTAGATCAACGGTGGCTCACCACTTCGTCAGTGATATAATGTGAGCCATTAGGATAGATCCAACGGTCTCGTACTGGTTCACATAAGTTTACCCGCTGACATGTGGGTCTAGGGCCCACTTGTCAGGATTTTCAATATTATACACTAGATTTTTTGGTATTCATTTGTATTGTCTATTTCAAATGCAAATAACTTTTGATCTACAAATCCAAATTAAATAAAACCAAATTTTTAGATCACAAATTCAAATATAGTTCCAACGCCATTGGCCTCATATTTTTAGAACTTTTCTAGAATTACTTGTAAATAAAATACTATTGTAGGAGTTATTAATCTTACAAATCAAAACTATTGTTATGTTAATCCAAAAATACTAAATCCAATTATGTTAGTTTCACAAAAATACTACCTATCTATTTGTATCATTTGTGCTTTCCAAAACTTTGAACTTGAGTAATATTAATAAAACCCTAGAATCATGTCATGTTAACCCTATAAATTAATTTCCTATTTGTTCAATGATGGAGAAATTAACTAATTAAAAGTTGGACTAATGTTACTAAATCTATACACTCCTACTAATTTTATGCTAGTAACTTGATCAACTCCTAATCAAGATTAACATCCAATCCTTGCTACCATAATCAAATTAATAATAATTTGGAGATTAAGTATTTACTCAGGCCCTTGCTAGTTTTCTCACACTCCCTAAGCTCTAAACATAATACCAACAACATCATATATGAAAGTGTGTTTGTTTTTCAACTTGCTTGATGACATGCTTAATTGAGTTGATGATTTAATGTGGTGTCTGTTTGCCTTCTTATTAGTTTACGAGTAGTCACAATTCTATTGACGAGCATGAGGAAGGGGAGTACATTGAGAAATAAGAAGGCCACGAAGACTTGATGAATGTAGAACCCCGGAAAAACCACTACTAGAAACTCACCTGTTATTTCTACTTTGTGCATCATCATGCATATTTTCCCTCTCAAAATGTTTTGCTAAAAATCTATTTTTGTTTTCTACATTAGATTTGTCCTTTAATTTCAAACTCAAACCCCCGGTATTCCTAGATATTTTGTTTGCCTAGAAACTATTTACAAAATATTTTAAAAGTAAGTAAAAAAACAAATTTTTAGGGGAGGCGGTCCAGCTGGCCATGCCCAAAAGGCCCAACCGGCATCCACTTACCACCTAACTCTAAACCCTAACCCTAATCCCCACCTACCCCAAATCCTAACCTAACCTAGACCCAAACCGCCACCACCCAGCTGCCGTAGTGGTCAACACACGCACACACCACGCTACACGCGACACAACCCACTCCACCTTTCACCTAGACGCACACCCAACACGCACCACACAACCCCAACACGACTCATACCAGACTCAAATCCACATTGTCAGCACGCCTCCCACAAAGCACACAACCAACATAGACCTCCTGATCCCCGCACCTACCCCGCACTACCTTCTCTTTGCTCCTAAGCCCGCGTTTCCCTCGACCCACTCCCCTTGCTATCGATCGCCCGCCGCCTCCCTCTTCGGTGAACCGCCGCCCTGCCAGCGATATATCTCCTGTTGCCACGTCTCCACCGCCATCCACCGCTTGACCTCCTCTGAACCACGAGCCTTGCATCCTCCGTTGCCCAGGGTCGAGCCCGCCGTCGTCGGGTTCCCCGCTAGCTCAAGTTGCTTTCCCGCCTCTGCCTTGCCCACCACCACGACACCTTCCTCCACGGTCGCCCTCGTCGCCACGCCTCTGCAAGCTTACCGGCGTCCCCTCCTGGTACCCGGCGACGCTCCCTTGCCTCTGCCCCGATGCTCTTCCTCGCCTCTGCCCTGGCGCCACCCCGCTCTCCCTCCTTGCCCCGCCTTGGTGTCGCCTCTCTCTCGCTGTCACTATGCGTCGTCCCTGATCCGTCCCTGTAGCCTCGCGCCGTGGTCGGCCCCTAGCTTTGCTCGCACCCCTGCTCGAGCTTCTCTAGTATTCCCACCGCAGACAAGCCCGACTCATCGTCACGATGCCCGTGCCTGGAGGCCCCGGAGGCCATCCTGCTTCTCTCCGCCTCGGCCAGGACAAGTTCTACATGCAACCTTCTCTTTGACTGGACGTCTCTGAACCCACACACGATTTCCATTTGGTACCCCAGTTAGAGCATGACCGTCGCGTTAGCAAGCTCGTCTATCTCCCCTGTTGTGGGGTTCGTTGCCAAGGTTTGCCTCGCGGGGATTTCCTTGCAGTGTCCGATTACCACCGGTGTTCTACTAAAGTACCATCGTGATTTGGTGTTGGTGCGCGCAACACCGCAAATCATCGAGATGACCGACAAGTGATGATGCAACCTATATACCGCCAAGCCGGAACCCCTAGGTCTCCGACATGGAATGCCAAGAACTTCTACCGGAGCCGCTGACCCAAATATCTTCTTCATGGATGCCGAGACCCTGGAATCCGAAGGCCCCAATCCCTAGGATCTGAAGACTGAACCCAAACCCCTTCGAGCCCCAAAGTTCTCCGATCTGACATGTGTGATATCCTTTCCGAGCCCTATTTTATAAAATGTAATATAAACTTGTTACATATTAAATGTCCACGATTACATACATACTTTGTCATTTGGGAGTATTTTGTTGACTCACCTAATAATTAAATATGGAGTGCATATACGGGCTATTCTTGTCTATTATCGCCTCCATTTAAATTGGTGTAGCAAACCGATGCCATGATTGTTTTGTTAAGTCAACATTTAAATTGTGGGGTACCTAAATAACATGAACCTTCTAATTAATTGTTAGGATCCTAATTCTGCTTAATATTGCCTAGTTGCATCACACCTTTGTCATGTAATGTATCATATCATGAACATGCACAGTCATCTGCCATAGTATTAAATAGTGCATCCGGTGTTTCTTTTAGTGCTTTGCTTTTTTACGGATTAGGCCATTGAGTTGATGTGAGTCTCAACAAGTCCTTCGGACAATGAATCTTCGGAAATGTTTACCATGCGAGCATTCTCCTCCTTTCTTCCTATTTTGCATTTACAGTCTTTACTTTCTCCTATTGATCTATTGTTATTCGTGTTGCGTTTCTTTAGTTTCCGTACCATTTATATTCCCTGCAGCCTATATTGCCTTGGTCACTTCCTATTGCCGTTATTTGGTAGATAGTAGGCCTTGCGAGTCGTAGTTTCTTGCTCATGTGTTGGTCGATTCATTGAGTTCCTTAGTTGTTGGGAGGTTGGCACATGCTTAATGGTGGAGATAATCATGGTTCAACTTACGGCTTAATAATTAAATATTGGAATTAGATATATTTAATAAAGATGCATCGGTGGGTAATAATTGAGATATAACTCTTATCCCACCCACTTGTGTCCACCTAGGACCCGAGTTACTGACACATGTTCCGAGACCGAGCGTGCTAACCACATGTGGGGTGTATGAGCGTCCCTATCGGCTTATTACCTGATTTCAAAGTATCGTACTAGGGGGCCATAAACTAGTTCAGGATTTATACGTTACCTACTGTACATATGCCATGAATGAGATGTTTATTACCTATTGCTCGATAAGCGTTTAATACTGTTGTGTAGGTGCGACACTCTATCACGAGAATATATTATTTGTGGCCTCTGCTCGGGTGACAAGTGCACGTAACCTCTAGATCCGTACAATACTTAGCTATACCTAGTATGGGTAGTCCTTTTGGATGATCCCATGTACTTGCTTTGGGTATGGAAACACGTCGTGTCTGAATCCCCGCCGACATACCGATGGGTGTATGCTAATTTATCTGGTAAATGTTGAGTGGAAGTGCGTGTGGATACTTTGGTGCACCCCTGCAGGGTTAAATAATTTCGAAAAGTTGTGTCCGTGGTTATGGACGGCTTGGAGCACAGTTTTTCGATCATAGACAACTTACAGTAAAAAAGTACTGTTATAATTTTACTTGGATATGATATGACTAGTAAGTTGGACAAGCACCATGGAATGAATAATACAACTGCCAACTGTGTGAGTTTCCCCTGGAATGACTTCCTAGTTTGTTCTCGTGGGGGAAATACCAGGATGGGTATGTTTGGTGTTAGTATCACGTTGGTTATGAATAGTTATTTCTTATCCATCTCTGATAGCCAACAGTTGTATCGAGTCTCTATAGGTTGTTTAGTGCATGCTTTGTTGCCGCTTTAGTCCGTCATACCTATGAAGGCGGGAGCTGCCGAATTCTAAGACTCGTCGTGTACTGGCCTCAGTACTGCCACTCCCTTTTTCCTTTGCCCTTTGTCGGTATCCATTTGTTTTAACAGATATGAGTTCAACAATGTTAGCAAGGTTACCCTTCCGACTTGGCCTGGCAGGTTTATGGACGCCATTGGTTATTCTTTAGGGCTCTTAGCTCAATTTTCATCTTATCCATACTCAGATGTTGTATCATTTTCAAGGTGATTTGGATCTTTGGACTGTATATCTGTATTCTTGGCTCATTGAGTCATTGTTGTATATATATGTTCTTGTGGGTTCCATCGTGAAATTTTTTGTGTAATGATATTACATCATTTTTCACCTGCACGCAAGTGCCTGGTGGGCACCATCGAATCGTTTCTATGTGGTTTTGACGGGAATCACTGAAATCTGCATAGGGATGATTCGAGGGTGTTACAATTAAGACTTGTGAATGGCTTCCCCACACACCCATGGGAGAGGCACTTATTTAGGCATGTATCCACCTATCCATGATCACCGGGATGGCAAGATTCAAGCATGTGATCTTCCCGAGATGTCTCATTTTTAAATTGCATTTCTTCTTGAGTGTTGGTCCAATTAAAACCGCTCTTTGCACTTGTCTTGATCAACCTTGTATCTTCTTCTTCAAAATTTCTCTTGAACTCATGCAAGAATGCACCCACTATCTTCTTATTCAAGACATGCTACCAAAAGGCTCAACACTCACATGCACATTCTTTGGTCATGGATTCTTCTTCTTCCTTTCTTCATTCTTCAACCTCGAAGCCAACAAATGGTTCAAGTGACGCCAATGGACAATTCCTACAAGTTTAAATCAATGCAAACATTAGTTTATAGAGATTGTCATTAATTACTAAAACCACACATGGTGGCACACATGCACTTTTAGGTTATATCTCTAGTCTAGTAGGTGATTATGGAAGTGTTTCCGGATCTCTATCCTTCATATAAATCTAATGTAGTTGCTGCTCACGGAGGCGCTGCCTGATATTCATTGACATGTTCCCGCTTTGTTCGTGAATTTGGGATCACCTCGACACGGTGTTACTAACATCGTACTTGTGGATACTATGGAGATGTTGCATGTGTGACACTTGATCATGCGTATCTTCACAAAGGAGAATCTTCTCGTGGCTAGTCAACTATCTACGATAATCAAAAATCGTGGAGTGGTTTGTGGGATAATACATCTCCTTGCAACTTGATAAATCTTGTTGCGGGGGTCGATGCATGTCTTTATCAACCTCATCATAGACAACTTCCACTAAATCGATCTTCTAGGGTATGATATGTTGCCTCATGTTCCCGCATAATTGTTCTTTGTTATGCGCTAGAATTTCTTGTTTTGTGTAGCACATTTCTCAACACTTGCCAGCTACCACTCCAACACTAGCTCACCTCCATTAATGCTTGAGCTCAAAATTCCAAGCCACCCAAATTCTTTGACAGCTGAGGATTTGGGAGAGGTGACCTAGATCTACATCTCCGCCAAAGGAAATTTGATTCCCCTTACAATCCTTTGTGGATCTTGTTCACTTGGGTTCTTGGAAACCTAAACGGAAGTGGTCAACACCGGAGCTCGGACTTGGTGTTGTAAAGATTCATGGACATGTTGGGAGCCTCCTAATTGTTATGGAGCTTTCTCCAACCTTGTTCTAAAGGTTCCGGTTGCCTCCTTAAGGTCCATCTCTTAGTGGGTCTTGTGCCCGCCTTAGTGACGCGTCCACGAGATAATAAGGCGATGCCTTTGTGTCATTGGTGGCCTCGATGGCGCCACACCCCGCAAGCATAGAGGTACTTCCCTTGAAAAGGAAGGAACTACATAAATCATCTCTGAGTCTACGTTGAAATTACTTTGTTCCCTTACCCTTTACTACTTGTTGTTTACTTTATTGTTTTTTCATTGACATTTATTGTTGTCCACATATTTGAATATTGAAAGGGCATTTCCTGCCATAATAATGTTTTGGTGTTTGTTGTATCTTGCGGGTCTTATATGTTAAAAAGGCACTAAACGATGTTCTATCTTGCAATGGAGAAGAATTCAAAAATAATCCAGAAAAGGCTGTTGTTATGCAAGTTAGGGTGAGAAGCTTTCCTAGGACCGGAGACTCCGGGGTCCATCATCGGAGACCCCGGTTTGCTTGGCTAAAGACTTCGGCCTGGTCTCCAGGCTTGTCTCCGCCCCCAGGATATCTCTCTATATGCCACCTCAGAGTTTGGCCTGGAGTCGAGCGCATCCCCAGAGATTTCGGTGTCGGTGCCTGGAGACTCTGGTCAAGGCTCCGGCCTATTCTCTGGGGATCCTAGTATACCCCCCGGATACTGGACCGGAGTCCTATCCTCACCCCAGAGACTCCGGCTGAGTAGAAGACTTTGGCCATGGCGAGCAGAGACTCTAGTGTTAGTGATCTGCAACGGGTCTATTTTGGTGGTGGTGGTGGGGGGGCTATTTATAACCCCCTTCTTCACCAAGTGAATATTGCGGCTTATACTATCTCTCTCCTCCATTGTTGCTGAGTTTCAACCTCCTAGATCTCCCTCCCTAGCCACTAGAACTTGATGCCCCTTGGGGAATCAAGGGAGGAGACCTAGGCCTAGCTTTCCACCAAAGGGATTTGTGTTTCCCCACCATTTGTGTAATAAGTTGTTTACCTAGGGTTTGAGGAAACCCTAACTTGAAGAAGTTGCCCTCCATACCAAATCCTCGTGTGTAAGAGCTTCGGGGTTGTCTTGGGAGCCTCCAATTCAATTGTGGAGAAGTTCCCCAATCATTTGTACAAGGTTTCGGTCTCCACCTTGAGGGCCATCGTATAGTGGATCGTATGCTTGCCGTGATGCGGGTGCACGGGGGAATAGGGTGAGGCCTTTTGTGGCGCTTGTGGTCTTAGTACCGCCCACCTCTCCAACAGAGACGTACTTCCCTTCAAATGGAAGGAACTTCGGGAAATCATCTTCTTGTCTACTCTCGGTGATTTCTATCCTTTACTCTCTACTTTTGTTGTTTGTATACTTGCTTGTCATATAGGTTCTCTCACCTAGTTGCATTTCTAGAGAACTTAATTTGGGTCAAGCCTTTATTTGAAAAGAAGTAAAAAATTGTGTAGCACCTATTCACCCCCCTCTAGTCTCTTATACTGATATTTCACATATCTAAACAATATTTGTTAGTCGCCTATTCACCGCCTTTAGTCGACCATACGGATCTTGCAGCTGCCCACATCACACCTTTCAAGAAAGTGGAGGGGTTGGCGCCATGACAACAAAGTATATTGGGGTTGGTATCATGGTAGCTAGTTGCTAATTTTAGCATTTTATGTGCCTTTTATACAGCCATCAGTCCCTCTAACACATGTACTCCCTCCCTCCTGAATGAGGTGTCACAATTTTTTCTAGATTTCCATGTATCTATACACTAAAATGCGTCTAGATATATTTATATCTAGATAAATCCGTGACAAGTAATTCAGGACGGATTGAATATTTTTCATGCTTATTTGTTTAGCCACATCATGGGAGTAGGCGGTGCTCCCGTTCCTATCCCCATGCATGATGTCCTTGTCTGTAGACCGTAGCCCTTTGTTTTTCCTTAATTTCTTTTATAATTTAGAAGTTATTAGTTCTATAAGAATAAGATATAATCTAGTATTCTCCATCTCAGAGAGATAGTTGGTCTTGGAATTTTGTTTGAAACAAGGCAAACGAGTTTTAGAGAGGTCTTACAGACCAAGCATTGGCTAAGATACAAGTCTACTCTCGTGGCATGATGTTACTCATTGCCTTTGCCCCTTCTAAACTCCACATCGATGCCTCTTTTTTTAATCTTGGCTATAAGCATTATCGTGGTTATAGAATTGTTTTTAAAAAACTCTCACATTTCTTTCCTTCCAAATTTCCTAAGATACGAACATTGCGAGGGAGGCTACGGACCTTTTTAAATGACCCCACTTGTTTATGTCCCTGCTCCACCAATCTTTCACACTTTGAAAAGAGACCCAATCTTATGGTTGAATGTCGATGACCCAAGACATGCCTTTAAGGATGACCAAATGCCAATAGTGAAGCGACCTCTGAAGAGGAGGTGTGCGGATGATTCTTGCACTTGGTTGCAAATCTCCCACAAAATTTCCATCTTCTTCATCCAAGTCTATCTGTCGTCCAAACTCGGTTTCGGAGGATTAACCGAGTTGTCATATTCTTCTATCAAATCTTTTGTACATCATCTAGGTTGGCACCTTAGCTAATCTCCTAAAGTTTCTAGTTTTATTGCCATACATCTTCTGCACTCCAACATCTCTTATTTAGTGACGAGGCTTTAACAATTAAGTCCTTAAAGTCTGGTATAGTCGCCATCGTTTCTTAAATTTGAAGCTACTTTTTTTAGGAATGGTAGTTTAAAAAAATACTATGTTGAATCTTTGTAAGTGTATGAAATAAAAAATGCACACTTTACCCGCCACTAAATACAACTACATGCTTAGAGCATCTCTAGCAAACCTCGTAAATCTCGGCCTTAAAAACACGGGTATAGAGCACATTAAACGTGATTTAAAGGCTGAAAATGCGTGGTGCGGAGCAGATCTTGTAAAAAATAATAGTAAAACAGCATACTTGGAAATATGCCAAAAAGACCCACGTGTCAGTTTTTTTCTCCCTATTTCTCCTCTTCTTTATCCACCACCACGAGCTCACCCGCGTCGCCTCGCGCGGCTATCCGAGCTATAACATCCCAACATTTAGGAACCAACGAAGGATAGAAATAAGAATTTGAGCATTTGCTTGTATTCATTTGTAAAATTTGGGTAAAATTTTTACCAAACAAAAACCTAAAGGGATCAGAGTTTCTTTCAATATTTTGAGGTAGGTTTAGCACTTTATATTGATTGCTAAATTTTTTGACATGATCTTTAGGAATTTAAAAGGGTTTTGGGAAAGCAATTTGAATTCAAATTTGAAATTTAAATTATTTGAAAAATATTTAAAAATTAGAAGTAATTAGTATTTAATTGTTTTCCAAAATGATTTAGTTAATATTGTTCAAATATATGATATTTATTAAACAATAATGAGAATTGAAAATAATACAAACAAAATAATTTAAATAAGAAAGTATCTCTTATTTCTTTCCTTTATTCAATCACAACAATACAAATACAAATATAAATATCAACCAATTAGGAGAAAGTATCTCTTATTTCTTTCCTTTATTCAAAACCATAGTATTGCAGTGAATTTTACACAACTGAGATTCAATAGGTAATCACATAAAGTAGCTTTATCATCTTGAATAAGCATTGCACCAAGGGAAGAACTCTAGCACAGAGGGATGAACCCTAGTGCAGTGGGCAACCCTATTTAGGATTCATAATAAGCAAGCATACAAAGGGTAGAAAGGTGAGAGCAAAGAGGGAAGAAGAAGGAGGAACTCACCCGTGGTCCTCGCAAAAATCTAGTAGAGGAAGTAGTATGGCCGACGAGGGTGTACACGGCAGCACAGGGAGAACCTGAAGGTGCTAAGACCCATGCCAAGCTGCAAACACGACGGCCACAGGAGCACGATCGGCGCTAGTGGCACCACACAGCCACCAAGCACCAGAGAGGCACCACATGAGCGTCGGAGCACCAGATCACTGGTGACACCCGAACCCTAGGTTTCGGGATGGAGGCGACATGGCCATGAGGGCTCTCTAGCACCGAATCGCACTAGACCAGTCGACGGAGCATTGTCGATTGACTCATCTTGTGTAACGGTGGTGGCCGGGGAGGACAGGGGCGACCGGAATCATACGGCGACGGCGGCATCACCATATCGTCACGAAGGGGAACGAGAGAGGAGAGCACGCTTGCGCGTGAGAGACAAAGGGGTATTGGGCCGGTCTGGGCCAGTACCAAGTGAGTCTAGGGTTGGACTGAAACTAAATGGGTCGGGTCAGGGATGGACTAGCCTAGTGTTAAAAAGAAAAAAGAATTGAAACAATTTGTTAAAATACCAAAATACCCCTAGAACTTAATGAGATATAAGAAATTGAATAAAAATCCCAAAAATACAAAAAAATATCCATGAGTTCATAAAATAATGAGCTACCAAATAAAATTAATGAATTTTATTTTAATAGAATAAATTTAGGTTAATTATTTTTATAATATGTATTACTTATGGAATTTTATAAAAGTAAATATAATACCTAAAAATAAATAAAATTCACTTTTACAATTCTAAATAAGTATAGTATTTTAGAAAAATAAGTTGTTATTTAGTGTAATAAAATAAAATTCTCTAAATTAAATACTTATTCTTAAATAGAATTTTAAGAAAATAATAATAGGAGTTAAAATTAAATAAAAAATAGTTTTAAACTCTTATATTAAGGTACGGTACCACTAAAATATTGAACATAATATTTACATAATTTTAGGAATTATCAACTATTAAATTTCTTTTATAATAAATAAAGAAACTTTAGAACTTTAAATAATATGGGTAAAACACCCAAAGAAGATAAATAACAAAATTATGCATTGCATTACTATGCATATTCATTATTGCTTCTTTAAATATTGTCCTTACCGGGCAATAATGGTGCTTTGTAGAACTAAAAGCTCATGGTCAAGTGCAAGCATCCAACTTCACTACCTTGTAGTCACAAGGCAAGTTCATCACTTGCTCATGTCCTTTGATAAGTTTTATCAAAGTATTTGCAAATTGTGTGGTATCACCTATGTTCTAAAGAAAGAAAGAAAATACTAATTTTCTCAAATAAATAAGATGATGTTATCGTCCTAAGGTATGGTAAATATAGGATTGGCAATGGAACTTAGGTTTCCATCTGCAGTGAGACTCGTCACATAGGAATTAATAACCCATGATATCAGTGATTCTAGTGTCGTATAATACACGTTTATGATGGCTCAGATATGCAGAGCTCGTTGGGAACCCCAAAAGGAAGGTATGATAAGCACAACAACAAGTTTCCCTTAGTTATGAAACCAAGGTAATCGAACCAGTAGGAGTAAGGAAACAACTCCAAGGTGTTGCTAGCAACTTGGAACCTGCACAACACAACCATAGTACTTTGCCCCAACTTATAGTGAGGATGTCAATCTCACCGATTTGCTGAAAACAAAGGATTAAATGTATAGTGCGGAAGATAGTAATTGCTTGTAGTAATTGGATAAAGTAAACAATAAATGGTAAACAATAGATGGTATATCAATGATAAGGAATGGACCGGGTTCCTAATGCGGCTCAGATCACTATAGAGCTTCGTTGGGAAACCCCAAGAGGAAGGTATGATGAGTACATCAGCAAGTTTTTCCCTCAGTAAGAAACCAAGGTTATCGAACCAGTAGGAGGAAGGAAACGACTCAAAGGTGTTGCTAGCAACTGGAAACCTGCACAACACAAACTCAAGACTTTGCCCCAACGAACAGTAAGGTTGTCAATCTCACCGGTTTGCTGAAAACAAAGGATTAACTGCATGGTATGGAAGGTAATGGTGGCTTGCAGAAAGTAAACAATAACAGTGGAAGATGTATCAATGATAAAGATTGGACCGGGGTCCATAGTTCACTAGAGGTGTTCTCCTTAAGATAAACAACATAACATGCTAGGTAAACAAATTACAGCGAGGAAATTGATAGGACAGAGCAAGGCATAACAATGCATTACTAGACATTCATGATCCTATGAGATTTGATTGGGCATTACAACAATATTAAGTTACTAGACATTCATGATCCTACTAGACCGCTATCCAACTGCGTCTATGACTAGTAATCCACCTTCAGGTTATCATCCGAATCCCCTCCAGTATTAAGTTGCAAGCAATGGTTAACTGCTTTAAGCAAGGTGTGTAAGTTAAACAATACAATTGTTCCATGAACAAGAGATTGTTGTTTTCTCCCTAGTAGCAACAACACATCTACAACCTTAGAGATTTATGTCACTTCCACAGATTAAAAATAGGCATGAACCCACTATCGAGCATAAATAATCCCTATTGGAGTCACTAGCATCTACTTGGCCAGGATCTCAAACAATACATACATGATAGAATCAATAAGATAGAATCATTAACCAATCTGACATAGTAATCTCAATATCCATCGGATCCCCGCAAACACAACATGAATTATTACAAATAGATGGTCTTGATCATGAACGGAGCTCACAAGATCTAAACATGGTAGCACAAAGGAGGAGAAACAACCATCTAGCTACTACATGGACCCTAGTCCAAGGTGGAACTACTCACGCTTCATACCGGAGGCTGGCATGGTGATGAATAAGGCCTCCGGGATGATCTCTCCCCTCTGGAAGGGTGCCGAGAAGGGCTTCAAATCTCCCCGATCTAGGGACGATTGTGGTGGCAGCTACAGACTGTTTTGTGGAAGATTGATCGGGTCATTAGGGTTTAGGTATCGGGGGCTTCTTATAGGCAAAGAGGGAGGCCGAGGGGGTGTCCGAGGCGGCTGCACCCCCAGGCCGCGCGGCCAGGGGGTGTGGCCCCCTCGAGGCCCTTCTTCGTCTCGTCTTCTGGATCCGTGTTTCCCACGGTATAATATTGACTTTGTCTTTTGTCCCGTACAATTCCGAGAATATTCATTTTCTGACTTTTCTGGAACCAAAAACAACAAAAAACTGGCAACTGGCACTGTGGCATCTTGTTAATAGGTTAGTCCCAGAAAACATATAAAAGTACCTCAAAGTATAGACAAAGCAAAGAAAAGTAGATACTAAACAAGCATGGAATATCAAAAAATATAGATACGTTTATGATGTATCAGGTCCACAGTTCACTAGAGGTGTTCTCCATAAGATAAATAACATGTTGGGTGAACAAATTATAGCGGGGAAATTGACACATTGAAAATGCATAACAATGCATAACTAGACATCTTGATCTCTACGAGATTTATTTGGGCATTACAACATGATACATAGACCGTAATCCAACTGCATCTATGACTAATAATCCACCTTCAGGTTATCATCCAAACCCCTTCCAGTATTAAGTTGCAAGCAACAGATAATTGTATTAAACAAAGTGTGTAAAGTAAAAAATACAATTGCCCTTGGACAAAGGATTGTTGTTTTCTCCCT
Source organism: Avena atlantica (assembly GCA_910589765.1). Classification (NCBI taxonomy): domain Eukaryota; kingdom Viridiplantae; phylum Streptophyta; class Magnoliopsida; order Poales; family Poaceae; genus Avena; species Avena atlantica. Next base: position 236,365,328 of record OU342738.1, read on the forward strand.
AGTAGCAACAACACATCTACAACCTTAGATATTTCTGTCACTTCCCAGATTACTAGAGGCATGAACCTAGTATCGAGCAAATATACTCCCTCTTGGAGTTACAATCATCTACTTGGCCAAAGTATCTACTAACAACGGAGAGCATGCAAGATTACAAATAACATAGACATGATAGAATCAATAATCAATCTGACATAGTACTTAATATCCATCAAATCCCCTCAATCACAACATACAACATTAGAAATAGATGATCTTGATCATGAACGAAGCTCACAAGATCTAAACATGATAGCCAAAGGAGGAGAAATAACCATCTAGCTACTGTATGGACCCATAGTCCATGGGTTAACTACTCACACATCACTCCGGAGGCTGGCATGGTGATGAAGAAGGCCTCCGGGATGATCTCTCCTCTCCGGCAGGGTGCTGGGAAGAGCTTCAGATCTAGGGACGATGGTGGCGGCGGCTATGGACTCTTTCGTGGATTTCTGATCGGATGCTTAGGGTTTCTGCCTCGGGGTGTTTATATAGGCGAAGGGGCGAGGTCGATTGAGGTCCAGAGGGACCACACCATGTCCTGGCGTGGCCTAGGGTGGGCCCGCGCCAGGGGGTGGTGCGTCCTCCCTATGGCGCCTCTTCGTCCCCCCTTTGGGCTCCGTCTTTGCTCCGTTAAAATATTGACTTTGGCTTTTGGTCCATCCAATTTCGAGAATATTTCCTTACTAGCTTTTCTGAAACCAAAAACAGCAGAAAACAGGCAACTAGCATTGCGGCATCTTGTTAATAGTTTAGTTCCAGAATATGTATAAAAATGCCTCAAAGTATAGACAAAACATAAGAAAGTTGATAAAAAACAAGCATGGAGCATCAAAAATTATAGATACGTTTATGACGTATCAGTTTACCATGAGATTTGGAATGGGACAGAGAATTCAGATGGATCTTATTCCTTTCACATGAATGGATAACCTTATCATGAAGTTGTAGATTCCCTGCGAGGACTCAACATGGGTGGGAACCCTTATGTCCCCGTGATATTGGTGTCTAGATTATCCGTGAGGGGCCGTCAAAGGTAGATCTGCCACTTTGGTGGGGTTGCCAGGAACATGATCTACTCACTTGAGTCTCCAAGGGGTTGCCAAGGTTATATCTGCCTATATGGGGGTTAACGGAGGTATTCCTGCTTGGGGAGTCGTGTTCCATGTGGGTTCATGAAGGATGGTGATTGACTTGGATCATCTATTGGGCCCCATATCACGGAACTGTGGACGGGAAAGTATGCCCGGTTGTGCAAAAAGTATTTGATCTCTCATGGGTAAAGCAATGCACCTCTGTAGAGTGTAAGAACTATAACTTGTTACTCCCTGTTTAGGGAAGGAACTGCGAACACGGCAGGAAAGGAACTCCATGAAGTTCTGGTCAACCTGTGAAGGCTGATGGGAATAGTTTTTTATATTAAAATCAACTTTTGAAGAAATGTTTATGAAAACTGCATAGTGCCTAGGATTGATAGTCCGAGGTGGTAGCTAGAGCATCAAACTTCCCACCTTGCATATAATAAACTTGTTGGGTACGCTACTTAAGGGCAAGAGGATGTCTACGACGAGGAGACAGATCTGTCCGGAGGAGTGGAAGGGGTGGACTACGAAATACGCTACGAAGTGGAAGGCAACGAGTCTGAGTAGTTGCCTTAATTAGATAGTAATCCAGATGAGCTGAGCAGCACAAACTTTATATAATAAGTTGTTGCGCTTAATTCTTGTTATGAGTTTGAAACTTGAATCTTTCGCTCAAACTACTTAAGTTTGGTTTGTAAGTTTGAATAACTTGAAGTACTGATCTTTTGGTCTTGTAATAAAAATAATATGTGTATGTTTGTAATATGGACCCACAATGTTTCTGTTGTACCACTCTAAGGGATGTGATATTTTTGGAACAATGTTCTGTGAGTGTCATATCAACGACTATAGTGTACTACAAATGCAGTGGTATGCTGGGTCACCGCAGCTGTTATCAGAGCAATTGCTTTGACCTTAGGTTGGAAACCTAGTAAAGGGTATTAACTGTAGGAATCTAATAGCAACGATAAAGAGTGCTATAAAAAGTATAATGAATATTCAATTGAATATATTTCATTGTATATTTTTAGTGCGATAATTCTTTGTTATGATGCATTATTATAATTTATTAATTACTAATCAAAATATTTTGTATATATTTAATATGGCACCAAAGTTTCCAAAACATACTTTGGTAAGGAAGGAAGAGACTTTTGATGATTATCAAGGGACACTAACTAAACATCTTCAACAACTTTTGAGGGGTTTTGGTTATACAACTACTATCCCAGTTAGTACCTTGATATACTATGATTGGCGTATGTTAGCCAAATATCGTGTTAGTATCCATCTACCAGAAAAGCTTGGTTTATATTACGATTTACCCATGGGTGAAGGTAGAAGTCACTTAGCAGCTTACCATGTTGCTATTCTAGAGGCGATAGCCAATACTCGGGATCACAAAGCCCAAGAGCTAGCAGGAAGCACATTTGTTGTGATTCCTCATGACTCTATAGACACAGAGCGAGTACCGGATCATCTCACTTAGTGAAGAAGCATCCTAAATTATCTTCCAAGTTTATGGATCGGTATCGACTGATAGTTGGGTCTTTGTATAAGACATATCAATTCATAGTGGAGGATAAGAATGATATGTTGGAGGACTTAACTGATCCCCAACAGAGGAAGAAGTTTGCATCTCAATTAGAGGTTGCAGCAGTGGGTAGGATTAGCCCAATTTTTAAGGATATTCCTATAGATCCATTATGTTTCACACCATATCCTTATTCACCTAGAATAGAACCTACCTATGATCCTAATTTAGATATGAAGTATACAGTACCACAAGCTTCTGAGGAAGCAACTGATTCAGAGCTTCCTATTGAGAATTCCGATGGTTGGAGAATGGGATCACCTATTGGATCTCGAGGAAATCAAATGTCAGTGGATGGTTCAGACAGAGACGTCGGACAATCTAGCTAGATGGGTGTGAGGTCCAATGTTAATAATATCATCAGGATGTTTGGAGAAAGTCGGGATGAGGAGGAAGATCCTGAAGAGAGGGTGTTTGAGTCACCAATACATTATCATAACCCAGAGAATGAATATTACCCAGTGTTTAATGATAACTATCATACCCAGTGGAGCACCTGGGGAGCAACAGAATCTGAGTATTCTATTGATTACTGTAGGGATGGGGCTCAGGAGATGCAGGTAGGTGATAGTGATGAACATGTATCTGAAGACTTTTCAGCTGAGCTGGATGGAGTCAATGCACTCAGACTGAGCGATAACTCAAATCCTGATACTTCAGATAGAGAGTATATTCCTTCTGGAAGACCAGTTGTTCCACATACCGTGCGTCTGACTTCACGTCAGCACAGTTGGATTCCATGCTTGTATAATGATCATCACAGCTACTAAGGACTTAGATTATTCCAATAGAGCAGCAGAAGGTATTGCGTATTGTAGTGTTTGAGAGGCTGTTGTACTTAAATAAGTGAGGTAGCATTCACATGAGTTTATAGGACCTATATGGTACGGGCTTGTAATGACGTTGTACCAAATATATTGTTTGTAATGTATAATATCTATTATGCATATTTGGTTCTTATTTGGATTTTGTTTTCCATTATGTGACTAGTTCTGTGCATGAAGTTGAGCTCAGAACACATATGCATGATGTAATTATGAGTATTTGCTTTATGTGGCAGGACTAGGGGGTCATGGAATCGGGTGTAGAGACTGAGTCCGAACAACAGCGCATGGAGCGTGAGGTTAAGGAGAAGGCGGATGCAGACGCCGGAAATCAGGGAACAATACCTCCACCAATGAGGTCGTTAATGGAGTTGAATTTCATGCACTATATGCATATGATGCAAGAATCTCAAAATACGTTTATGGAGGAATTATTGGGACGAGTCGGAGATCGTAGAGAACCTGAAGGTCAAGGAGTGAGTCTTTATGACTTTCAGAATGCAATGCCATTACCTTTTTCATCAACTCATGAACCAATGGATGCAGAGGATTGGTTCGCAGATACAGAGAGGAAGCTGAAGACTGTAGGTTGCAATGATGAGGAAAAGCTGAGGTATGCAACCCATCTTTTAACCGGACCTGTAGCAACATGGTTGGAGAATCAAATAGAAATGCAACTTCCAGGAAGAGAGTATAACTGGGAGGAGTTTAAGCAGAGATTCCATGAATATCATGTTCCAAAAAAGTGTAATGGAGCTAAAGCGCGGGTAGTTTGAGGAGCTTTAGCAAGGGTATACTAGTGTCATGAAGTACATCCGGGAGTTCAGTCAATTATCTCGTTATGCTGAGGATGATATGAACATCGAGGAGAAAAGAAAGAAACGTTTTCTACGTGGTTTAAATCCATTTATAAAGATGCGGCTGAGGCTTGCCACTAAGCAGACTTTCCAGCAGTTACTCGATGCAGCCATAACCGTTGAGGATGATTACAAGAATTTTCAAGAGGACCGAAGGAAGAGAGCAAAAAGGAAACAAATAGGATTCAGGCAAGTAAGCCTAAACCTAAGTTGGAGTTTAAACCCAAAATGAGGACTTCTAACAATAATTTCAATCGAGGCACACCATCATCCAGGAGGGGTATCTTGTGTCACAACTGTGGACTACCTAGTCATGTTAAAAGTGAATGTCGTAAACCCACAATCATATTATGGATGTGGACAACAGGGGCAATATGAAGCCTGATTGTCCCAGTAAACCACGCGATGGTTGGCATACTAAAGGTGGAGGACAAGCAAGTGGAGGCAGTGGACACTCTAATAGAGGAGGAAATGTTGCCAAGAACAATAACGAGAAGCGGATCAGGCCTACTAGGAAGCTGAACGGTGCAACCTTGGAGGAGGTGGATAACTCCGAGCATGCAGTGATAGGTACGCTCAACATTCTTACCAATCTCGGAAAATTTTTCTTTGATATGGGTGAAACTACTTGCTTCATATTTAAGCAATTATGTGATCAATTTGGGACTAGAAGGGCACCTTTAGCAAACCCAATGACCGTAATAACTGCTGGGGGACCGTAGTAGTACGCCACATTAAAAAATATCAAGTTATCTCGATCTGTGGTTGTACATATTTTGCGGACCTATATGTGATTCCGTTGAAGGTAATTGCAGTAGTGCTGGGTATGGATTGGGTGACTGGAGATGGAGCCTAGATAAATTGTGAGGATAAAATTGTTTCAATTAAGTCTCCAAGTGGAGGAAGAATAGTTTATCAGACAGATAAACACAGTAATATCATGGTAGATATTCAATTGAACTCAATAAAGGAGGTTAAGTGGAAGGATATTCCAGTAGTAAATGAGTTTCAAGATATTTTCCTAGCAGAATTACCAGGAATGCCACCAGATCGGGAAATAGAGTTCACGATTGACCTGATACCTGGTACAACACCAATAGCCCAAGCACCATACAAAATGGGTCCTAAATAGCTAAAAGAGCTTAAAGAGCAAATTGATGAGTTAGCCGGGAAAGGATTTATTCTGGAAAGTGTATCCCCATGGGGAACTCTAGTGATTTTTGTGGATAAGAGAGATGGAGGACGACAAATGTGTGGAGATTATAGAAACCTAAACAACGTCACCATCAAGAACAAGTACCCATTACCAAGAATTCAATCTATTTGATCAAGTTAAAGGAGCTGGAGTATTTTCCAAGATTGATCTGAGATCAGGATACCATCAGATAAAAATCAAACCTAAAGATGTTCCAAAAATAGCATTTGTTTCAAGATTTGGTCATCATGAGTATCTAGTTGTACCTTTTGGATTGACCAATTGTCACATCCCAAGATTTTCCAAATCTTGTAATGTGAAAACAAGTGAATGAAATGAAACTTTGTTGATTTTCAGGGCCAGAAGAAACTTTTTGAATTTAAATGGAACCTCAAACCCATTTGAATTAAATAAAATCCTAAAGGAATTTAATGAGTTAAACATTTAATTAAAGGAAATTAAAAATGTTTTGGAATTACTATTTTGGAATCTTTTAATAAAAGATTTGGTTTTTCAAAAGAAAAGGTGAATTTATAAATAAAGGTTATTTTATAAAGCCAAATCAAACCTTGACCAAACTTTGGAATTAAAACATTTTGTTTTGAATAAAAATAGCAAAGGTTTATTTAAATAAATTAATAAGAATTTATTATCCAAAATTTATTTAAATAAAAGGTTTTACCATTTTAATTGAAACATCAAAACTTATTAAATTATTTTAAATAAGTTTTCCAAATATTTTATATTCTCTAATACAACCTACTGAAGTGTTTTTGGTTTTAATTTTAGTTTTCAAAATAAAGATATTAATAAAACAAATTCTATTTGATTTAATAACTAAGGTCCATTTTATTTAATTATTAAATGGATCCTAAAATAAAGATGTTATTTTGTTTTAAACAAGTTTCCAAATATTCTTTATTTCCAAATAAAACCTACTGAATGGCTTTGGTACTATTTTAATTTTAAAAATAAATATTCTAATAAAACAAATCTTATTTGAATTAAATGAATAAGGTTTATTCATTTAATTGGTATTGGACCCTAAAATAAAATGTTATTTCATTTTAAACAAGTATTTCAAGTATCTTATATTTTCAAATAAAACCTACTGATTTGGTTTTGAAAGTGTTTGGATTTCAAATGAAGATTTTATTAAATAAATCAAACCATATTAAATAAATAAAGGACCCTTTTATTTAATTAATGAAGGGATCTTAAATATTATTTTATTTTGAGATTTGGTTTATGTTGATAGACAGAACCAAAAACTCATTACAATTGTTCAATTGTTTGAATTATTTGAATGCTTGAATAGTTGGATGAAGTTCAAATCAGAAAATAGGAAATAGAAAAAGATAAAACAAAGCAAACAGAAAAAAATAAGATTAAAACGACCAGCCCAGCTAAAGCCCAGTCCAGCCCATCTGCCCTCTCCCCCGAACCGTTTTTCCTCACCACAGAAGCAACCCATTAAGTCACTGACCAGTGGACCTCCCCCTCGTTTCTTTTCCCACTGACCAGCGGACCCCACTCCTCCTGTTCTTCCTCCCCACCCGCACGACTCCCTCTCCCCCCTCGTCGCCGTTTCCTGCAGTAATCCCGTGGCTTCAATTCATCATAATGCCGGGCCTTTACCTCACCTTGACCAAGCTCGATAAAACGCCAGCATTCCTTCTTCATTTCCCCTCTGCCCCCTCCCCAAAGCACGCCCCCAGGCTGCCGTGTTTCGCCAGACACTCCCCTGTCTCTGACGACCTTTCTCGCCGATTCCGGCGACACGACACTGCCCCGAGCCTCCCTGAGCATGCTGACAACTTCCCCATTCCCAGACGCACCTCCCAGCACTTTTAGTTCGACCGCGGACGCCCTGGAGCACCGACTACGACAAGCTCCCGACGCCGCCGTGTTTGTCTTCTGCTCCGACGACGCCCACAGGTTGTATCCGACCGCCCCTCCTCTTCTCTTTCATGCACGCGTCACCGCCTCGACCTTGCGCATCTAACCTTGCCCTCCGTTTGCCTTGGCGTGATCTGCAGCAACGTCCTCGACCTCGACCGCGTGCGTCCGTCGCCAGAACCAACTCCGGCGAAGAATCCTGCCCGTCCCCGTGCGCCCCTTGCCACAAAGACCACACGACCAGCATCACCTCGTCCTCGCGATCTCAGCGAGCTTACACCCTCCCTGTTTCACTTCCTGCCTCGCCAGCGCCGCCGCCGTCTGCCCGTCGCCGCCGCACACAGCCGCGCAGCACCGCCAGTTAATGGCCGATTGTTTAAGTCCGTTAGATCTCGATCGGGGTGGATGTGATAGAATGACTTAACCGCGAAGGGGTATGCGCTCAGTACCGCACGATCTGACTTAATCCAACGCGCCACAACCGCGATCCACACCGAACCGGTACCAGCGAATGACGTTGCGCCGCGTGTCACCAGATGGATTGAAATTAGAATTTGAAATCTGATTTAGGTATGATTTTGAAACCACTATATCTTTGGATCTACACGTCCAAATTTTGCAAATTTTATGTCGTTGGATTCAGGAGAACAAGACCTGGCCAACCATGCCCTTAGTTTAGTAAATAGTATCTGTTATCTTGTTTGAATTTGCAGAAACTTTTGTGTGCTTGTTTAGATTAGAAAAATTGTTTAAAAATGTTTTTAGGGTTAAAACCTTTGCAAAATGGTTTGATGTGACCTTACTGACCCTAGGAACCAACCCTTGGTGTTAAAAATGATTTTGGTAAAATTCAGGTTGAATTATTTGACTTAGCCAATTTCTAGCCAAATAAAAAGAATGGTTTTTGTTATGAAAATGTTTATGGAAAGGAAACTTTGAGAAAATGGTTTGATCAAACCCACTGAACCACAACACTAAGTTTTGCAAACTAACAAATCCTTTGGTGAACAACTTAAGAGTTTTGCCTTGATAAAAACATTTTTCACCACATAAAATGATGAATGGATTTTAAATAGTTTTGAGATGAAACCCATTTGCAAATGACTTTGCCATTTTGGTAAATGACCAATTTTGAACTTACAAAGTTTAGGAGCCTAGTGGAGACCATCCTTGCAATAGAACCAACCTTTGCATGCTATTGCATGACTTAGATTCCATTGCTTTGTGTGTAAAAATTGTTTGTTTGACTTTGGTTTGGAATGTGAATTGAATTTGTGTTTGCTTGATTGATTTGTAGTGAAGTGTGAGACTAGAAAGGTCAAGGAGTGAACCACCATTCTCTACCAAAAAGGCAAGTGATGCTTCATACTTTCTATCCCATTACTTTCACTGTGCATTAGTGATTTTGCTAAGTAAACTTGCATGGATTTTGCTAAGTATAGACCTTGCTATAGTAAAACCTAGTAGATGAATCCTTAGTAGGATTTTCCTAAGTTAAAGATTCCTATTACTACCAAGCTTATCCTAGCTAATAGAAAACATGGGTGGAATATATATTCACACTATGGAAAAATATTCTAAGTCTGAGGACTTGTGATTTTGTCTAATAAAACAACTAAGTTAATGAATCACCTGGGTGGAATGGGACGGCTTGGTGGTGTTTGGTTGAGTGGTTACACAAGGCCAGGGGTCTGGTAAACCTTGTGTATCTCACTTGTGGTGTGCCACCCAGGAACAAAGAGATTTGAGATGTCAAATGTTGAGAAGCTTCAAGTGCAACCACTTGGCAATATGGGCTCTGCCATGATCATATAGGTTGCAAGAACTTAGCCATATGGACAATGGGTGGTAGTGTTTGATAGGTTGGAGCGCGTCCATTTTGGTCTAAGGGAAAGCTTGTGAAAGATCTTGTCTTGGGAAACCAAGTCTTGTGGGGAAAGTGCACCACCTCTGCAGAGTGTAGAACCTAAGTACTTAGCCATGTCCCTGGTAAAGGACAATTTGAGCATCAAGACATGGAAGCAATCAAGAATCTCATCATTCAAATTTCTAAGTTAAAATCTTGTGGATTGAACAAGGGTTGTTTGAAATCTTCAATCTTTGATTGAGAGATGCCTTGTAAAGGATCTTCAATCTTTGGTTGAGAAAAATGATTTTGTCAAAGCAAAAACTTAGTATTTTCAAATGTTAAGGAAAAACCTATTTTGAGCAATGCAAGCCTCAGCTCCACTTAGCCAAATGCATATAGATGATAGACTCCACTATACTACTATAGTATCACTTGCCAATACAATTCAAATGTATTGACCCTTTGTGGTTGTAACTTATATGTTGCAGGTTTGATTGATTTTAGTGAAGATTGATTGTTAGGATTACAAAGTCTACAACCAACATCTGCCTGTGGAACTTTGAAGATGAAGGACCCCATGACTATAGTTATTCCGCTGCAATGTAATGTAATAGCCAAATGAGCTATGTTTGATGTAATAAAATTATGTTATTCCTGGTTATAAAGTTATATTATGACCTTTGTTTCTTGATATTACATCTTAACTGTGGATGCTAGCTATTGATCCAGGGACTAGCATTCTAAACACAGGAGGCTCTATCTTATTAAAGATTGGGACCTCTACAGATGGTATCAGAGCATTGTGTTGCCTGTAGGATTTGTAAACCTAGGATTGGACAAAAAACCCTTAGAAAAATAGGAGTTATATTTGTTCCAAAAACTTATTTACAAAACACTTGTAAATTCTTTCCTCAACCATTTTGGTTTCAACTCTACATCTCTTCTACTTCAATTTGATAGAAAAACCTACCCATGGCCAAAGACTACACCATATGCAAAGGACTTCTTCAACATCTTCAACTCTAATGACTTCAACATCTTCAACCCTAATGACTTCAACATCTTCAGCATATTCACCAAGGACTTCCAACTTGGACATCACCAAGGACTACAAGTGAAACAAGGAAATCTTGCTCAAGATTTAGAGACTGAGGGAATGCAAAAGTTAGAAGGAGCCTACATCATTTGAAGTATTGCAACCAAGAGTTTTTCTCAAGGAAACCATGATCTCATACAAGAAGAATCATGAAGGAAGGAAAAATCACAAGTGAACCACATAGATGGACCACCATACTTTAGTTAAGACAAAACCACCAACTTATGTGGTGCAACAAAAATATTTTGGATGCCTAAGTATGTGCTTGAACTTGTTGTTTGAGTGGAATGTTTGTTTGTGATTGCTTGCACATTGCTTGTGTCAATTGTGATGTGTGTGAATGGAATTACTCCCTTAGAAATATTTTTGCCTATTCTAATCCCAAATCAACCCAAACAGATGACTACTCCAAGAGACACCAATATCAAGGATGGTGACACCAACAACAACCAAGAGGACAACATGAGAGAACTTATAGCAAACCAAAACCAGTTGAGCCAAGATACAACTCAGCTTTTAGCCAACAACAATGGACTAGACCCAGCCATACAAAGGATTTTGAAACTTCAATCCCAATTGTTGCAAGGAATGGTTACTCAAATGACCAACATGGGAGAAAACTTTTCCCAAAGAGCTAATGACAACAAGGATGACAAAGATGTTAATCTAGAAGGAACCCAAGCTAGCAATATTTGTAGGGACAAGGATCATGCATCCAAGGAACATGAAGATCAATGCCCCCAAGAAGAGAGAAAGATCTCCCACCTATGAAGAACATGAACTAGAAGAACTCCTAGCTTTGGAGAGACCCAACAAGAAGAAGAAAGACATAAGCCAATTGCGGTGTTACAATTGCAAAGAGAAGGGACACTATGCCAGTGAATGCCCAGAAAAGAAGAAGAACCAAGGAAACAAACAAGATGTAATGATACCAAAGGAAAAGAAAGATATCAGCCAAGTGATGTGCAAACACTGCAAAGAGTTAGGACATTATGCAAGCAACTGTCCAGAAAAGATGAAGCATAAGATAAACCAGCCTATGAGGGATCTCAGCCTTGTCACATGTTTCAAATGCAAGGAACTAGGCCACTATGCAAACAATTGTCCAGAAAGTATGGAGAATAAGTTAAACAAGTCTATGAAGGATCTCAACCTTGGCCCATGAGTCAAGTATGGAAACCAAGGACACATGCAACTGTTTGCTTAGAGAAGTTTTCCCAGGATCCCAAGAAGGATAACATGTAATTTTTGTTTAAATTTTTTTAAGGGTGGTAGTACCCTAGTTGTTTTGAACCTGCTTGTAACCCCAGCCTTCCCAAATCTCGGGACGAGATTTATTTTAAGGGTGGTAGCCTGTCACATCCCAAGATTTTCCAAATCTTGTAATGTGAAAACAAGTGAATGAAATGAAACTTTGTTGATTTTCAGGGCCAGAAGAAACTTTTTGAATTTAAATGGAACCTCAAACCCATTTGAATTAAATAAAATCCTAAAGGAATTTAATGAGTTAAACATTTAATTAAAGGAAATTAAAAATGTTTTGGAATTACTATTTTGGAATCTTTTAATAAAAGATTTGGTTTTTCAAAAGAAAAGGTGAATTTATAAATAAAGGTTATTTTATAAAGCCAAATCAAACCTTGACCAAACTTTGGAATTAAAACATTTTGTTTTGAATAAAAATAGCAAAGGTTTATTTAAATAAATTAATAAGAATTTATTATCCAAAATTTATTTAAATAAAAGGTTTTACCATTTTAATTGAAACATCAAAACTTATTAAATTATTTTAAATAAGTTTTCCAAATATTTTATATTCTCTAATACAACCTACTGAAGTGTTTTTGGTTTTAATTTTAGTTTTCAAAATAAAGATATTAATAAAACAAATTCTATTTGATTTAATAACTAAGGTCCATTTTATTTAATTATTAAATGGATCCTAAAATAAAGATGTTATTTTGTTTTAAACAAGTTTCCAAATATTCTTTATTTCCAAATAAAACCTACTGAATGGCTTTGGTACTATTTTAATTTTAAAAATAAATATTCTAATAAAACAAATCTTATTTGAATTAAATGAATAAGGTTTATTCATTTAATTGGTATTGGACCCTAAAATAAAATGTTATTTCATTTTAAACAAGTATTTCAAGTATCTTATATTTTCAAATAAAACCTACTGATTTGGTTTTGAAAGTGTTTGGATTTCAAATGAAGATTTTATTAAATAAATCAAACCATATTAAATAAATAAAGGACCCTTTTATTTAATTAATGAAGGGATCTTAAATATTATTTTATTTTGAGATTTGGTTTATGTTGATAGACAGAACCAAAAACTCATTACAATTGTTCAATTGTTTGAATTATTTGAATGCTTGAATAGTTGGATGAAGTTCAAATCAAAAAATAGGAAATAGAAAAAGATAAAACAAAGCAAACAGAAAAAAATAAGATTAAAACGACCAGCCCAGCTAAAGCCCACCCCAGCCCAGTCCAGCCCATCTGCCCTCTCCCCCGAACCGTTTTTCCTCACCACAGAAGCAACCCATTAAGTCACTGACCAGTGGACCTCCCCCTCGTTTCTTTTCCCACTGACCAGCGGACCCCACTCCTCCTGTTCTTCCTCCCCACCCGCACGACTCCCTCTCCCCCCTCGTCGCCGTTTCCTGCAGTAATCCCGCGGCTTCAATTCATCATAATGCCGGGCCTTTACCTCACCTTGACCAAGCTCGATAAAACGCCAGCATTCCTTCTTCATTTCCCCTCTGCCCCTCCCCAAAGCACGCCCCCAGGCTGCCGTATTTCGCCAGACACTCCCCCTGTCTCCGACGACCTTTCTCGCCGATTCCGGCGACACGACACTGCCCCGAGCCTCCCTAAGCACGCTGACAACTTCCCCATTCCCAGACGCACCTCCCAGCACTTTTAGTTCGACCGCGGACGCCCTGGAGCACCGACTACGACAAGCTCCCGACGCCGCCGTGTTTGTCTTCTGCTCCGACGACGCCCACAGGTTGTATCCGACCGCCCTTCCTCTTCTCTTTCATGCACGCGTCACCGCCTCGACCTTGCGCAGCTAACCTTGCCCTCTGTTTGCCTTGGCGTGATCTGCAGCAACGTCCTCGACCTCGACCGCGTGAGTCCGTCGCCAGAACCAACTCCGGCGAAGAATCCTGCCCGTCCCTGTGCGCCCCTTGCCACGAAGACCACACGACCAGCATAACCTCGTCCTCGCGATCTCGGTGAGCTTACACCCTCCCTGTTTCGCTTCCTGCCTTGCCAGCGCCGCCGCCGTCTGCCCGTCGCTGCCGCACACAGCCGCGCAGCACCGCCAGTTAATGGCCGATTGTTTAGGTCCGTTAGATCTCGATCGGGGTGGATGTGATAGAATGACTTAACCGCGAAGGGGTATGCTCTCAGTACCGCACGATCTGACTTAATCCAACGCGCCACAACCGCGATCCACACCGAACCAGTACCAGCGAATGACGTTGCGCCGCGTGTCACCAGATGGATTGAAATTAGAATTTGAAATCTGATTTAGGTATGATTTTGAAACCACTATATCTTTGGATCTACACGTCCAAATTTTGCAAATTTTATGTCGTTGGATTCAGGAGAACAAGACCTGGACAACCATGCCCTTAGTTTAGTAAATAGTATTTGTTATCTTGTTTGAATTTGCAGAAACTTTTGTGTGCTTGTTTAGATTAGAAAAATTGTTTAAAAATGTTTTTAGGGTTAAAACCTTTGCAAAATGGTTTGATGTGACCTTACTGACCCTAGGAACCAACCCTTGTTGTTAAAAATGATTTTGGTAAAATTTAGGTTGAATTATTTGACTTAGCCAATTTCTAGCCAAATAAAAAGAATGGTTTTTGTTATGGAAATGTTTATGGAAAGGAAACTTTGAGAAAATGGTTTGATCAAACCCACTGAACCACAACACTAAGTTTTGCAAATTAACAACTCCTTTGGTGAACAACTTAAGAGTTTTGCCTTGATAAAAACATTTTTCACCACATAAAATGATGAATGGATTTTAAATAGTTTTGAGATGAAACCCATTTGCAAATGACTTTGCCATTTTGGTAAATGACCAATTTTGAACTTACAAAGTTTAGGAGCCTAGTGGAGACCATCCTTGCAATAGAACCAACCTTTGCATGCTATTGCATGACTTAGATTCCATTGCTTTGTGTGTAAAAATTGTTTGTTTGACTTTGGTTTGGAATGTGAATTGAATTTGTGTTTGCTTGATTGATTTGTAGTGAAGTGTGAGACTAGAAAGGTCAAGGAGTGAACCACCATTCTCTACCAAAAAGGCAAGTGATGCTTCATACTTTCTATCCCATTACTTTCACTGTGCATTAGTGATTTTGCTAAGTAAACTTGCATGGATTTTGCTAAGTATAGACCTTGCTATAGTAAAACCTAGTAGATGAATCCTTAGTAGGATTTTCCTAAGTTAAAGATTCCTATTACTACCAAGCTTATCCTAGCTAATAGAAAACATGGGTGGAATATATATTCACACTATGGAAAAATATTCTAAGTCTGAGGACTTGTGATTTTGTCTAATAAAACAACTAAGTTAATGAATCACCTGGGTGGAATGGGACGGCTTGGTGGTGTTTGGTTGAGTGGTTACACAAGGCCAGGGGTCTGGTAAACCTTGTGTATCTCACTTGTGGTGTGCCACCCAGGAACAAAGAGATTTGAGATGTCAAATGTTGAGAAGCTTCAAGTGCAACCACTTGGCAATATGGGCTCTGCCATGATCATATAGGTTGCAAGAACTTAGCCATATGGACAATGGGTGGTAGTGTTTGATAGGTTGGAGCGCGTCCATTTTGGTCTAAGGGAAAGCTTGTGAAAGATCTTGTCTTGGGAAACCAAGTCTTGTGGGGAAAGTGCACCACCTCTGCAGAGTGTAGAACCTAAGTACTTAGCCATGTCCCTGGTAAAGGACAATTTGAGCATCAAGACATGGAAGCAATCAAGAATCTCATCATTCAAATTTCTAAGTTAAAATCTTGTGGATTGAACAAGGGTTGTTTGAAATCTTCAATCTTTGATTGAGAGATGCCTTGTAAAGGATCTTCAATCTTTGGTTGAGAAAAATGATTTTGTCAAAGCAAAAACTTAGTATTTTCAAATGTTAAGGAAAAACCTATTTTGAGCAATGCAAGCCTCAGCTCCACTTAGCCAAATGCATATAGATGATAGACTCCACTATACTACTATAGTATCACTTGCCAATACAATTCAAATGTATTGACCCTTTGTGGTTGTAACTTATATGTTGCAGGTTTGATTGATTTTAGTGAAGATTGATTGTTAGGATTACAAAGTCTACAACCAACATCTGCCTGTGGAACTTTGAAGATGAAGGACCCCATGACTATAGTTATTCCGCTACAATGTAATGTAATAGCCAAATGAGCTATGTTTGATGTAATAAAATTATGTTATTCCTGGTTATAAAGTTATATTATGACCTTTGTTTCTTGATATTACATCTTAACTGTGGATGCTAGCTATTGATCCAGGGACTAGCATTCTAAACACAGGAGGCTCTATCTTATTAAAGATTGGGACCTCTACAGATGGTATCAGAGCATTGTGTTGCCTGTAGGATTTGTAAACCTAGGATTGGACAAAAAACCCTTAGAAAAATAGGAGTTATATTTGTTCCAAAAACTTATTTACAAAACACTTGTAAATTCTTTCCTCAACCATTTTGGTTTCAACTCTACATCTCTTCTACTTCAATTTGATAGAAAAACCTACCCATGGCCAAAGACTACACCATATGCAAAGGACTTCTTCAACATCTTCAACTCTAATGACTTCAACATCTTCAACCCTAATGACTTCAACATCTTCAGCATATTCACCAAGGACTTCCAACTTGGACATCACCAAGGACTACAAGTGAAACAAGGAAATCTTGCTCAAGATTTAGAGACTGAGGGAATGCAAAAGTTAGAAGGAGCCTACATCATTTGAAGTATTGCAACCAAGAGTTTTTCTCAAGGAAACCATGATCTCATACAAGAAGAATCATGAAGGAAGGAAAAATCACAAGTGAACCACATAGATGGACCACCATACTTTAGTTAAGACAAAACCACCAACTTATGTGGTGCAACAAAAATATTTTGGATGCCTAAGTATGTGCTTGAACTTGTTGTTTGAGTGGAATGTTTGTTTGTGATTGCTTGCACATTGCTTGTGTCAATTGTGATGTGTGTGAATGGAATTACTCCCTTAGAAATATTTTTGCCTATTCTAATCCCAAATCAACCCAAACAGATGACTACTCCAAGAGACACCAATATCAAGGATGGTGACACCAACAACAACCAAGAGGACAACATGAGAGAACTTATAGCAAACCAAAACCAGTTGAGCCAAGATACAACTCAGCTTTTAGCCAACAACAATGGACTAGACCCAGCCATACAAAGGATTTTGAAACTTCAATCCCAATTGTTGCAAGGAATGGTTACTCAAATGACCAACATGGGAGAAAACTTTTCCCAAAGAGCTAATGACAACAAGGATGACAAAGATGTTAATCTAGAAGGAACCCAAGCTAGCAATATTTGTAGGGACAAGGATCATGCATCCAAGGAACATGAAGATCAATGCCCCCAAGAAGAGAGAAAGATCTCCCACCTATGAAGAACATGAACTAGAAGAACTCCTAGCTTTGGAGAGACCCAACAAGAAGAAGAAAGACATAAGCCAATTGCGGTGTTACAATTGCAAAGAGAAGGGACACTATGCCAGTGAATGCCCAGAAAAGAAGAAGAACCAAGGAAACAAACAAGATGTAATGATACCAAAGGAAAAGAAAGATATCAGCCAAGTGATGTGCAAACACTGCAAAGAGTTAGGACATTATGCAAGCAACTGTCCAGAAAAGATGAAACATAAGATAAACCAGCCTATGAGGGATCTCAGCCTTGTCACATGTTTCAAATGCAAGGAACTAGGCCACTATGCAAACAATTGTCCAGAAAGTATGGAGAATAAGTTAAACAAGTCTATGAAGGATCTCAACCTTGGCCCATGAGTCAAGTATGGAAACCAAGGACACATGCAACTGTTTGCTTAGAGAAGTTTTCCCAGGATCCCAAGAAGGATAACATGTAATTTTTGTTTAAATTTTTTTAAGGGTGGTAGTACCCTAGTTGTTTTGAACCTGCTTGTAACCCCAGCCTTCCCAAATCTCGGGACGAGATTTATTTTAAGGGTGGTAGCCTGTCACATCCCAAGATTTTCCAAATCTTGTAATGTGAAAACAAGTGAATGAAATGAAACTTTGTTGATTTTCAGGGCCAGAAGAAACTTTTTGAATTTAAATGGAACCTCAAACCCATTTGAATTAAATAAAATCCTAAAGGAATTTAATGAGTTAAACATTTAATTAAAGGAAATTAAAAATGTTTTGGAATTACTATTTTGGAATCTTTTAATAAAAGATTTGGTTTTTCAAAAGAAAAGGTGAATTTATAAATAAAGGTTATTTTATAAAGCCAAATCAAACCTTGACCAAACTTTGGAATTAAAACATTTTGTTTTGAATAAAAATAGCAAAGGTTTATTTAAATAAATTAATAAGAATTTATTATCCAAAATTTATTTAAATAAAAGGTTTTACCATTTTAATTGAAACATCAAAACTTATTAAATTATTTTAAATAAGTTTTCCAAATATTTTATATTCTCTAATACAACCTACTGAAGTGTTTTTGGTTTTAATTTTAGTTTTCAAAATAAAGATATTAATAAAACAAATTCTATTTGATTTAATAACTAAGGTCCATTTTATTTAATTATTAAATGGATCCTAAAATAAAGATGTTATTTTGTTTTAAACAAGTTTCCAAATATTCTTTATTTCCAAATAAAACCTACTGAATGGCTTTGGTACTATTTTAATTTTAAAAATAAATATTCTAATAAAACAAATCTTATTTGAATTAAATGAATAAGGTTTATTCATTTAATTGGTATTGGACCCTAAAATAAAATGTTATTTCATTTTAAACAAGTATTTCAAGTATCTTATATTTTCAAATAAAACCTACTGATTTGGTTTTGAAAGTGTTTGGATTTCAAATGAAGATTTTATTAAATAAATCAAACCATATTAAATAAATAAAGGACCCTTTTATTTAATTAATGAAGGGATCTTAAATATTATTTTATTTTGAGATTTGGTTTATGTTGATAGACAGAACCAAAAACTCATTACAATTGTTCAATTGTTTGAATTATTTGAATGCTTGAATAGTTGGATGAAGTTCAAATCAAAAAATAGGAAATAGAAAAAGATAAAACAAAGCAAACAGAAAAAAATAAGATTAAAACGACCAGCCCAGCTAAAGCCCACCCCAGCCCAGTCCAGCCCATCTGCCCTCTCCCCCGAACCGTTTTTCCTCACCACAGAAGCAACCCATTAAGTCACTGACCAGTGGACCTCCCCCTCGTTTCTTTTCCCACTGACCAGCGGACCCCACTCCTCCTGTTCTTCCTCCCCACCCGCACGACTCCCTCTCCCCCCTCGTCGCCGTTTCCTGCAGTAATCCCGCGGCTTCAATTCATCATAATGCCGGGCCTTTACCTCACCTTGACCAAGCTCGATAAAACGCCAGCATTCCTTCTTCATTTCCCCTCTGCCCCTCCCCAAAGCACGCCCCCAGGCTGCCGTATTTCGCCAGACACTCCCCCTGTCTCCGACGACCTTTCTCGCCGATTCCGGCGACACGACACTGCCCCGAGCCTCCCTAAGCACGCTGACAACTTCCCCATTCCCAGACGCACCTCCCAGCACTTTTAGTTCGACCGCGGACGCCCTGGAGCACCGACTACGACAAGCTCCCGACGCCGCCGTGTTTGTCTTCTGCTCCGACGACGCCCACAGGTTGTATCCGACCGCCCTTCCTCTTCTCTTTCATGCACGCGTCACCGCCTCGACCTTGCGCAGCTAACCTTGCCCTCTGTTTGCCTTGGCGTGATCTGCAGCAACGTCCTCGACCTCGACTGCGTGAGTCCGTCGCCAGAACCAACTCCGGCGAAGAATCCTGCCCGTCCCTGTGCGCCCCTTGCCACGAAGACCACACGACCAGCATAACCTCGTCCTCGCGATCTCGGTGAGCTTACACCCTCCCTGTTTCGCTTCCTGCCTTGCCAGCGCCGCCGCCGTCTGCCCGTCGCTGCCGCACACAGCCGCGCAGCACCGCCAGTTAATGGCCGATTGTTTAGGTCCGTTAGATCTCGATCGGGGTGGATGTGATAGAATGACTTAACCGCGAAGGGGTATGCTCTCAGTACCGCACGATCTGACTTAATCCAACGCGCCACAACCGCGATCCACACCGAACCAGTACCAGCGAATGACGTTGCGCCGCGTGTCACCAGATGGATTGAAATTAGAATTTGAAATCTGATTTAGGTATGATTTTGAAACCACTATATCTTTGGATCTACACGTCCAAATTTTGCAAATTTTATGTCGTTGGATTCAGGAGAACAAGACCTGGACAACCATGCCCTTAGTTTAGTAAATAGTATCTGTTATCTTGTTTGAATTTGCAGAAACTTTTGTGTGCTTGTTTAGATTAGAAAAATTGTTTAAAAATGTTTTTAGGGTTAAAACCTTTGCAAAATGGTTTGATGTGACCTTACTGACCCTAGGAACCAACCCTTGTTGTTAAAAATGATTTTGGTAAAATTTAGGTTGAATTATTTGACTTAGCCAATTTCTAGCCAAATAAAAAGAATGGTTTTTGTTATGGAAATGTTTATGGAAAGGAAACTTTGAGAAAATGGTTTGATCAAACCCACTGAACCACAACACTAAGTTTTGCAAATTAACAACTCCTTTGGTGAACAACTTAAGAGTTTTGCCTTGATAAAAACATTTTTCACCACATAAAATGATGAATGGATTTTAAATAGTTTTGAGATGAAACCCATTTGCAAATGACTTTGCCATTTTGGTAAATGACCAATTTTGAACTTACAAAGTTTAGGAGCCTAGTGGAGACCATCCTTGCAATAGAACCAACCTTTGCATGCTATTGCATGACTTAGATTCCATTGCTTTGTGTGTAAAAATTGTTTGTTTGACTTTGGTTTGGAATGTGAATTGAATTTGTGTTTGCTTGATTGATTTGTAGTGAAGTGTGAGACTAGAAAGATCAAGGAGTGAACCACCATTCTCTACCAAAAAGGCAAGTGATGCTTCATACTTTCTATCCCATTACTTTCACTGTGCATTAGTGATTTTGCTAAGTAAACTTGCATGGATTTTGCTAAGTATAGACCTTGCTATAGTAAAACCTAGTAGATGAATCCTTAGTAGGATTTTCCTAAGTTAAAGATTCCTACTACTACCAAGCTTATCCTAGCTAATAGAAAACATGGGTGGAATATATATTCACACTATGGAAAAATATTCTAAGTCTGAGGACTTGTGATTTTGTCTAATAAAACAACTAAGTTAATGAATCACCTGGGTGGAATGGGACAGCTTGGTGGTGTTTGGTTGAGTGGTTACACAAGGCCAGGGGACTAGTGAACCTTGTGTATCTCACTTGTGGTGTGCCACCCAGGAACAAAGAGATTTGAGATGTCAAATGTTGAGAAGCTTCAAGTGCAACCACTTGGCAATATGGGCTCTGCCATGATCATATAGGTTGCAAGAACTTAGCCATATGGACAGTGGGTGGTAGTGTTTGATAGGTTGGAGCGCGTCCATTTTGGTCTAAGGGAAAGCTTGTGAAAGATCTTGTCTTGGGAAACCAAGTCTTGTGGGGAAAGTGCACCACCTCTGCAGAGTGTAGAACCTAAGTACTTAGCCATGTCCCTGGTAAAGGACAATTTGAGCATCAAGACATGGAAGCAATCAAGAATCTCATCATTCAAATTTCTAAGTTAAAATCTTGTGGATTGAACAAGGGTTGTTTGAAATCTTCAATCTTTGATTGAGAGATGCCTTGTAAAGGATCTTCAATCTTTGGTTGAGAAAAATGATTTTGTCAAAGCAAAAACTTAGTATTTTCAAATGTTAAGGAAAAAACTATTTTGAGCAATGCAAGCCTCAACCCCACTTAGCCAAATGCATATAGATGATAGACTCCACTATACTACTATAGTATCACTTGCCAATACAATTCAAATGTATTGACCCTTTGTGGCTATAACTTATATGTTGCAGGTTTGATTGATTTTAGTGAAGATTGATTGTTAGGATTACAAAGTCTACAACCAACATCTGCCTGTGGCACTTTGAAGATGAAGGACCCCATGACTATAGTTATTCCACTGCAATGTAATGTAATAGCCAAATGAGCTATGTTTGATGTAATAAAATTATGTTATTCCTGGTTATAAAGTTATATTATGACCTTTGTTTCTTGATATTACATCTTAACTGTGGATGCTAGCTATTGATCCAGGGACTAGCATTGTAAACACAGGAGGCTCTATCTTATTAAAGATTGGGACCTCTACACCAATGCGCCAGCAATATTCATGAATTTTATGAACAAAATATTTATGCCTTATTTGGATAAGTTTGTCATAGTGTTCATTGATGATATTTTGATCTATTCCAAGAATAAAGAGGAGCATGCAGATCATTTGAGGATAGAATTGCAAATCCTAAGAGAACATAAGCTATATGATAAGTTCGAGAAGTGTGAATTTTGGTTGGACAAGGTAGAATATCTTGGTCATGTGATCAGTAAAGATGGAATTGCAGTAAATCCATCCAAAGTACAATCAGTGTTGGAATGGAATGCACCAACAAATGTGAAGCAAATCAGAGGTTTCTTAGGTATGGCAGGTTATTATCAGAGATTCATTGAAGATTTTTCCAAGATAGCTAACAAATTACCAAATTTCTAAGAAACAATACACCATTCATATGGGATGAGAACTACGAAGCAAGTTTTCAAGAGTTGGAAACCAGATTAACCACATCACTAGTCTTAGCAGTACCTGAAACATGAAAGGACTACACAGTATATTGTGATGCATCCAAGGAGGGATTTGGATGTGTGTTAATGCAAGATCGTAAGCTAATTGCTTATGGATCCACACAACTTAAACCACATGAACTTAACTACCCAACTCATAATTTGGAGTTAGCAGCGGTAGTTTTTGCTTTAAAAGGATGGAGGCATTTTCTCTATGGAGCAAGGTGTGAATTATACACTGATCATAAAAGTCTCAAATACTTATTCACTCAAAAGGAATTGAATATGATACAGACGTGTTGGTTGGAGTTAATTAAGTATTATGATCTAATGATCAACTATACTCGTGTAAAAGGCAATGTTGTAGCAGATGCTTTAATTTGGAAGAGCACAAATACTCAAGCCATCAATAGAGAACTGACAATAGAGTTACAAATTGATTTGGAAATATTAGAAATACAATTCATAAGTACAGAAGTTCTTGAAGGATTAGCTACCATGAGAGTAGTTGAAGAACGAAGTATTGATCTTAGGAATGCCATTTTTAGACACCAAGAAGAAGATCCTTTCATTGCTGGATAACTTAGAATAATTTCTCAAGGTCAAACATCGTATTTTCACCTAGGAGATTATGGATCTTTATGGTTCCAAAATCATCTTTGTGTACCAGATGTACCAGAGATCAGAGAGGTGATACTCCGAGAAACACATGAAGCGCCATATTCTATACATCCAAGGAGTACAAATATGTACATGGATCTTAAGGAATTATTCTGGTGGAATAACATGAAGAGGGACATTGCATAGTATGTGTATGAATGCCATACTTGTCAAAGGGTAAAATCAGAACATCAAAGTCCAGCAGGACCATTACAACCTTTGGAGATTCTAAAATGTAAGTGGGAAGAAATTGGTATGGATTTTATCACAGGATTACCCATGACACCAAAGAGGAAGGATATGATATGGGAGATTATGGACAGATTCACCAAAAGTGCAAATTTTATTCCCGTAAACCAAAAGGATAATGTTAAGAAACTAGTAGAAATATATGTTAAAGAGATAGTGAGTAAGCATGGAGTACCCAAGAAGATTGTATCAGATAGAGGATCTGTGTTTACTTTAGCATTTTGGAAACAATTACATGAAGCACTTGGTTCAAAATTAGATTTTAGTACAACTTATCATCCAGAAACTGGAGGTCAGACGGAAAGAACTAATCAAATCTTAGAAGATATGCCCAGAGCTTGTGCATTATATTTTGGAGGTTCGTGGGAAGATCATCTACCTTTGGCAGAGTTTTTCTATAACAATAGCTATCAGAGTAGTCTAAAGGAAGCTACATATAAAGTACTTTATGGAAGAAAGTGTAGATCATCAATATGTTGGTATGAACCTGGCAGTAGCAAATAATTTGCACCAGACTATATCAAAGAGAACCAGGATATCATCGACATTATTAGAGATTGATTGAAGATAGCTCAAAGTGGACAAAAGAGTTATGCTAATCAAATTCGAAGATCATGGCATCTAGAAGTGGGAGATATGGGATATATCAAAGTTAGTCCAATGAAGGGAGTCAAGAGATTCAGAGTAAAAGGAAAATTGAGTCCAAGATATATCAAACCATTTAAAATACTAATTTAGAAAATAATAGTAGCTTATGCTCTAGATTTACCAAAAAGGCTAGCTCAAGTTCGCAATGTTTTCCATCTGTCACAACTCCAAAAATGTCTTAAAGTTCCAGATGATGCAGATCAAGAGATTGAGTTACAAGTAGATTTAACTTATATCGAGAATCCATGTAAAATTCTGGAAGAGAGCTGGAAAAGGTTAAGAAACAGAGCAATCAAGTACTGCAAAGTACAATGGGAACATCATCCTGAATGAGAAGCAACTTGGGAAAAAGAAGATGATTTACGAGAAGCTTATCCAGAATTATTCAGGTACACATCAGCAAACTTCGGGAAGACTGTAACATCCCAACATTTAGGAACCAACGAAGGGTAGAAATAAGAATCTGAGCATTTGCATGCATTCATCTGTAAAATTGAGGTTTTTCGCCAAACAAAAACCTAAAGGGATCAGAGTTTCTTTCAATATTTTGAGGTAGGTTTAGCTCTTTATATTGATTGCTACAAATTTTGACATGATCTAGGAATTTAAAAGGGTTTTGGGAAAGCAATTTGAATTCAAATTTGAAATTTAAATTATTTGAAAAAAATAAAAATCAGAAGAAATTAGTATTTAATTGTTTTCCAAAATGATTTAGTTAATATTGTTCGAATATATGATATTTATTAAACAATAATGAGAATTGAAAAGAATACAAACAAAATAATTTAAATATGAAAGTGTCTCTTATTTCTTTCCTTTATTCAGTCACAACAATACAGATACACATACAAATATCAAACAAGTTTATTACAGGAACAAGTTACAATAAATAGGAAACTTAATTAAATAAAAGAATGATATTACAAAGATTCTTTACAAAGTGAATAAATGAAAGTTTACAAAGAAACTAAATAAAGGAAACTAAACTAGTTCCTAACTAATTCCTAGTCTAGTCTTCTTAATCTTCACTGAAGTATCTTGTACCTGTGAACATAGAAGCAAACAATAGAAAGAAAAGGGGTTAATGTTAAATAAAATGCTCTCAGCCATGAACAGTGAAATGCATTGTTTAATTGCATCCTTGAGCAATGAGAATATACCAGGGGGATTTCACCAATGTATAATCTGTTCTTATCAAAGTATGGCCTCAGTACAACATCATTGGCCTGGGGCACACCATTACAGTAAAGAAAAAAGGCCACCACAGGATATTATCAACTGGCATTCGAACCAATCCACTGGAAAATATCTCAACCTTTGAAACTTTAGTCAAGTGGATCCCACATGTAAGCAGCTTGGTCACTACATGCATGATGTGTGTTGTCAACATAGCAGCAGCCCAATACACATAAAAGAGACCACACAGCCGGAACACATCTGCTAGTATCTATATCACTTCTATCTAGCTCACATCACCACCAAGCTCTCAAGAACACAGCCAAAACCATAGCAGATCTTGCTAGATATCCAATAGATCAACCAATCAACCCACATAGAAAACCAATCAGATCATCAACAAGATGTTGACCAAATGGAGGGGGTGGTCTAGGAGGACAGCAAGGCCAAGCAAGATCTAACACGAGCTAGGAGGAGCAGGGTTAGTACCAGGAAGTGCAGATCAAGGCCAAGGGAGAGGTCATAGTTCTAGAAGTAAGCCATCAAGATCAATCACCACAACAACATCTGATTGGTGAGTTTCAAACAAGATCTTTAGTTCTATTGATCTTATCCATTCAATAAGAGCGTGATCTGTTCTATCAAGGTTCTTCTCAGAAAAACACCCAAGTGAGGTGTATATTCATCCTTGAATAAATTTAAACATCCAATTATAAATACAATCAAATACATAGCCAAGATCTCAGCCTATGCATCTTGGATGGTACTCTCTAGTTTTAAAAACTAGATGCAAAGGAATTTATTGATTAACCATTACTGGGCACGTTCCAAGAATAGTAGCACCTCAGAAGTGGTTTTGTGTTGTAAATTTCTCTCATAAATAAGAATCATCCATGAAACTTCTTATAAATCTTATCAAATCATTTTCCTAAAAACTACAAGAATCATTGTTTAGAACTATCTATCATGGAACACATGAAAAGGGAGGCAACGGATAAAAACATTTGTTTGTACCTAGGAGTGCCTCAGACCAGCATCTTAGGCCAATATATTTATCAAGTATAGCATTGTATTTGATAGAAGTTCTTCAATGCTTAAATGATAAGCCAATCCAAAGTATAGTTATGGAAAACTTAGTAATAAATAGGAATTGTGTACCATTCCGTAAAAGGTGTCACAATAAACCATACTTATTAAGTAATCCATATACATAGACTTCATAGACAAATATTATCAAAGAAATGTTCAATCATTTTCCTAAAACAACAGTTAGGAATCATTTCTGTCATCTATAAAGACTACCATCAGAATTCATTAGAGCACAATTGGATTAGATATCCAACTCTGATGCTTTCATACCAAAGTATATCAACCAGGACCAATGAACTAATCTCAATCCATATTCTATCCATAGCATCATCAATCCAATACATGACAGTAAGGAAAATTCAGATAACAGTTCACTGACAGAAGCCACTATCAACATTCAAAATCACATTATAGCAGTGAATTTTACACAACCTAGATTCAATAGGTAATCACATAAAGTAGCTTTATCATCTTGAATAAGCATTGCACCAAGGGAAGAACTCTAGCATAGAGGGATGAACCCTAGTGCATAGGACAACCCTAATTAGGGTTCCTAATAAGCAAGCATACAGAGGGTAGCAAGGTGAGGGCAAAGAGGGAAGAAAGAGGAACTCACCCATGGTCCTCGTTGAAATTTAGTAGAGGAATAGGTATGGCCGACGAGGGTGTACACGACGACACGTGGAGCACCCGAAGGCGCCGCGATCCGCGCCAAGCCACAAACACGGCAGCCACAGGAGCACGAGCGGAGCTGGCAGCACCACACATCCATCAGAGCACCAGAGAGGCACCATAGGAGAGGCGGAGCACTAGATCACCGGCGACACCCAAACCCTTGGGTTTGGGATGGAGGCGGCATGGCCAGGAGTGTGCTCTAGCGCCAAATCACGCTGTACCAGTCGACGAAGCATCGTCTACTGGCTCATCTTGTGTCATGGCGGCAGCCGGGGAGGACAAAGGTGGCCGGAATCGCACGGCGATGGCGACGACACCATATCTTCACGAAGGGGAACAAGAGAGGAGAGCACGAGTGTGCATGAGAGAGAAAGGGGTACTAGGCCGGTCTGGGCCAGTTTCAAGCGAGTCTAGGGTTTGACTCAAACCAAATGGGTTAGGTCAGGGCTGGACCAGCCTAGTGGGCTAAGTCCAGGTGTTAAAAAGAAAAAAAGAATTGAAATATTTTGTTAAAATACCAAAATACCCCTAGAACTTAATGAGATCTAAGAAATTGAATAAAAATCCCAAATATAAAAATAAAAATACCCATGAGTTCATAAAATAATGAGCTACCAAATAAAATTAATGAATTTTATTTTAATAGAATAAATTTAGGTTAATTATTTTTATAATATATATTTCTTATGGAATTTTATGAAAATAAATAAAATACCTAAAAATAAATAAAATTCACTTTTACCATTCTAAATAAGTATAGTATTTTAAAAAAAATACTAAATTGTTATTTAGAGTAATAAAATAAAATTCTCTAAATTAAAATACTTATTCTTAAATATAATTTTATGAGAATAATAATAGGAGTTAAAATTAAATAAAAATTAGTTTTAAACTCTTATATTAAGGTACTATACCACAAATATATTGATCATAATATTTACATAGTTTTAGGAATTATCAACTATTAACCTTCTTTTATAATAAAGAAACTTTAGAACTTTAAATAATATGGGTAAAACACGCAAAAAGATAAATAATAAAATTATGCATTGCATTACTATGCATATTCATTATTGTTTCTTTAAATATTGTCCTTACCAGGCAATGGTGCTTTCTAGAAATAGAAGATCAGGGTCAAGTGCAAGCATCCGACTTCACTACCTTGCAGTCATAAGGCAAGTTCATCACTTGCTCATGTCATTTGATAAGTTTTATCAAATTATTTGCAAATTATGCATTATCACCTATGTTCTAAAGGAAGAAAGAAAATACTAATTTTATCAAATAAATAAGATGTTATTATCATCCTAAGTTATGGTAAATATAAGATTGGCAATGGAACCTAGGTTTTCATCTGAAGTGATACTCATCCTTATGAATTAATAACCCATGACATCAGTGATTATAGCGTCGTATAATATGAATTAACCATGAGATTTGAAATGAGACGGAGAAGTTAGATGGATCTTCTTCCTTTCACATGAACGTATAACCTTATCGTGAAGCTATAGATTCCCTACGAGGAATCAACATGGGTGGGAACCCTTATGTCCCCACGATGGTGTCTAGATTATCCATGAGGGGCTATAAGAGGTAGATATGCCACTTTGGTGGGGGTTGCTAGGGACATGATCTACTCACTAGAGTCTACAAGGGGTTGTTGGGGTTATATCTGCCTATATGGGGGTTAACGGAGGTATTCCTGCTTGGGGGGTCGTGTTCCATGTGGGGTCATGAAGAAGGACGGTGATCGGCTTAGATCATCTTGTGGGCCACACATTACAGAATTGTGGATGGGAAAGTACGTCCGGTTGTGCAACAAGGATTTTATATCTCATGGCTAAAGCAACGCACCTCTACAGAGTGTAAGAACTGTAACCTGTTACTCCCTGTTTCGGGAAGAAACTGCGAACGCGGCATGAAAGAAACTTCATGAAGTTCTGGTCAACCTGTGAAGGCTGATGGCCATAGTTTTTTATATTAAAATCAATTTTTGAAGCAATGTTTACGAAAATTGCATAGTGCCTAGGATTGATAGTCCGAGGTGGTAGCTAGAGCATCAAAATTCTCATCTTGCATATAATAAACTTGTTGGATAATGCTGTTACTCAATCTTTCCTTTGATCCCTTGCTTAGACTCTGAGGAGCCAGAGGACACTCCAATGTACACTACTGAAGGGCAAGATGATGTCCACTACGAGGAGCTAGATTTGTCTGTGGGAGTGGAAGGGGTGGACTACGAAATACGCTATGGAGTGGAAGACAATGAGTCTGAGTAGTTGCCTTAATTAGATAGTAATCCAGATGAGCCGAGCAGCACAAATTTTATATAATAAGTTATTGCACTTAATTCTGGTTATGAGTTTGAAACTTGAATCTTCTGCTCAAACTACTTAAGTTTGGTTTGTAAGTTCAAATAACTTGAAGTACTGATCTTTTGGTCTTGTAATAATAATAATATCTGTATGTTTATAATATGGACCCGTAATATTTTTGTTATACCACTATGAGGGATGCAATATTTACGGAACGGTGTTCTGCGAGTGTCATATCAATGACTATAGTGTACTAGACATGCAGTGGTATGATGGGTCACCGCTCGAGCTCACCCATGCCGCCTATCGTTGGCTCGTCTGCGTGCTTGCTGGCACCACCCCACTGTGGCCGGCCTCGCGTCTGTAGCGGGCGTCGATTCCGGTGAGTTTCGGGAAAATTTCTGCGAGTTTCACGGTAGAAGTGCGGCACCGCCTCTGTTCCAACAAGTTTTGACCGGTTTAGATGGCCCAATTAATTTCACTCGGTTTCCTATCTGAAATGCGTATACACGGATCGTGGGCTTCTGTTCTTGGTGGCCTATAATTTTTTTTATTACGACCAGGCTAGTTTACGGGATCTGACCTACGTACATTTTCTGACCAAAATTGTAAACGTCCATAAATTTACTGGTTTGACTATTTTTGGATATCCGACGAGATGCTCTTATCATAGACAACACCACTTTTATGCGGGGAAATGATATTGTTCCCCCCGGGATCAAACGATTCGATCTCCCGGTCACCGTGTCTAGCACCACACCTAGCTGTGCTCCGTGCGCCACGCCCTTTGCACTGTGCTTCTGTGCCACCCTCCGCCGGGTCTCTGCAGCGAGCGCTGCCGGCCACCGGAACCCCTGCAGCAGCTGCCAGTTCCACATCTAGGACCTCTACGCCCAGCGCCCCTTGCTCGCTCTGCTAGGACCCCTGTAGCAGCTGCCAGGCTCCACATCTGGGATTGCTGCGCCCCTCATGTGCGCCGCTGCGCCGCCTGCAGAGAGCGCCGCCGCGTCGTGGGGTCCCCTATAGCAGGCCGCTAGGCTCCACCTCTGGTTGCCACAGCCAGCGCAGGAAGCTCACCGGAAGCCATCTCCAATGAGGGCTCCTCCTGACGCTGCTCCACGCCCATGGGTTTTGCTACATGCGGGGGGTGGTGGTGCTACAAATGGCCATGGGTTTTGCTACAAGGTCTCCGACGAGATCTCCAATGAGACCGGATTTACTAAAATAAAACATTTTATTGCTACATATGTTTTGTTTTTTGCTACAATAGCGTAAAGTAAATTTTTGCTACGCAGTCTCCGACGAGGTCTACTTGCAAAACTTTCTAGTGAGATCCTATCTACTACATTAGCATAAATTTTTGCTACATTTAACAAAGTCGTTTTTTACTATAGTTGCTACATTTTTTTCTACATACCTTTTTGTGGTTTTGCTAGAACTACACGGTCTTCGGCGGGGGTTTACAGACGAAAGTCTCCGGTGATTTTCTGATAAGATCGAATCTGCTACATTAGCACAATTTTTTGCTACAGGGTCTCCGACGAGGTCACCGATTTTTTGTTCTATTTTCTAAATTAAACCGTTTTCTTTTATATACAGCAGAAGCGAAACTATTTATAAGAAAAACGGAATGAACGGACGGAAAGAAGATTTAACCGTCGATCTGGATAGATCAAACGGCTGAGACCTCAGGGACGGAAGGGACGTGTAGCACTGCCCTTTTACGCGGCGCAAACAGTCCAGGGCAGCCAACTAACGTTAGGGTCGATCAGGGTCCCTCGCCGCCCGCCCGCCCGGCCGCCGCCCGTCTGTATGTCTCGGTTGCACCACAAGTCCACCTTCGTTCCATGCCAACGCTGCGATAGCAATAGGGCACCTTCCGCTCCACGGTCCCGTCATTTCCTACCCCTAACTGCCACTGTGCTGCCTACGCCAGCTCCCGCTCACCGAATCTCAACGGAGAAAATGGCCATGCACAGCGCAGTGTACCTACCAACTCATTCAGCTAACTTCCTCCCAAAAAGAAAAAGGCAAAGGAGGCTGGACTGGAAGCCACCCGGCCAGCTTCCCCCTCGCACACTCATCAGTCATCACAGTAGGAGTAGCTCCCTCCCACAGTGAACCTCCACACGATAAGAATCTCAAGCCACCCTAGCTAGCTCACCACCAAGCCTCCTCCTCCTCCTCCTCCTTCGACCCTTCCTTTCTTCCTCCCGGCGTTCCCAGTTTCCTCCACGGCTCCACCACCCAAAGGGAGGAGCAGGCAGCTGAGCAAAGCACGTCAAAGCAAGCAGCTTTGCCTCGAATCCTGGGCGAACCCCACCACCATTGCTTTCGCCTTTCCGTTTATTCCAACACCGGGCGCAGAGACGCACACCACGTACATGGCGCCGGCCGCGGCAGATGGCGCATCGGACGAGCCGGTGCACAAGGGGCGGACCAACTCCATCCTGCTCCCCATTCTCGGCGTCCTCTTCGCGTACCTGCTCTACCGCTACCTCCGCCCGCGCCTCCGCGGCCTCCGCCTCGACCGCCTCCCGTTCCGCCTCCCGGCCTGCCTCCGTCGTCGCGGCGACGGCACCAGCCGAGGCGCCTTGCTGCCCTACTTCGCGCCGATCGCGGACCGGCTCGGCGCGCTGCAGCCGTACCTCGGCCCCATCGCCGAGCGGCTCGGGGTGGTCCCCGTCCCTCACGGCCACGGCGTCGGGTACGGCGGCGGCGCGGACGCGCTCGTGAAGTTCCCCGGCGGCGAGGCGCTGTCGGTGGCCGCCATCCTCGAGGCGCCCGGGGAGGTGGTGGCCAAGTCATCGCACAGCACCGTGTACCGCGCCGCGATGCGCTCCGGGGAGGCGGCGGTGCTGCTCCGGTTCGTGCGGCCCGCGTGTGCCGTGGGGCCTGAGGAGGCTACCGCCGCGGCGAGGCGGATCGGCGCGGTGAGTCACCCCAACCTAGTGCCGCTCCGCGCGGTGTACGTCGGGCCCAGGGGGGAGAAGCTGCTCGTGCACCCCTTCTACGCCGCCGGCTCGCTCCACCGGTTCTTGCAAGGTTGGTCCTGCATCGCTAGCTTCTACCACTGTTGCTTTCGGTGTTTCCTAGTAAAAAAAGTGTTGAAAATGCTAGTACTGAGAATTGGGTGACATGTTTCATTCAAAATGCACAACCTGGCAATGTTAAAAGTGCACATGGGTCCTGATTCATGAATAACAAAACTTTTTTTTTTCAATTATCCGACAAATAAAATAAGCAGCTTGTGATTTCACATTTTTGTCATAAAAGGAAACAGCGTGGCGTAGTTGCAAAGCGAGATTGAAGACAAAAGGCAGATCACTAGCTTTTCCTAACACAATCATTACGGCCATCCGTTTGAACTTCTGAAGAAATATGGAGTGTGCGTCAGATAGTCATGTTCAGTTCCAGATAATTTCGTACTTCTAGTCTATCTTCCCTCGTAGTACATTTCTTCCTATTATTGCTCACTGCAGCGGAGCAGGAAACATTTCATCAACTTTTGCCAAGACCGTCTTTCAGCTTTGTTTTTTAGCTTGAAAAACGCCCACATATATTATTGCCCTGTAGAGATGGTCGTGACTCCTAATGCTTGTTAAGGTCATTAGATCGCCCTTCACAATCATGATTATTAGGATACAATCAGTTCCGTGTGTTTTTTAAATTAAAACAGTGGTTTGTGTTGTATTGTCATCTAGTATATTGTGTATTAATTGAAAGCAAATGCACGTGTGACGTCTTTTTCAGCACCAACATTTTTGTTGTCAAAGCTTCCATTTGTAAAAACAAAATAGTACGTACTAGCTAAGTACTAGTAGTACATTTTATTGGCCGTAGGTTACTTTCAAACCATGTGCATTTCATACATCATTGTCATTTGCACGTGGAGTTATTAAATCACGGTCTCCAATTAAATATGCTTAGCGCGTTTAGTGTACAGAAGATCTGTACTCAGCAAAAATAACTGTTTTCCGTAGGTTACTTTCAAACCATAGCCAAAAGCAGAAACAAAAAATATTGGCCCCGCAGGCTAGTTTCAAACCATTTTGAATTTCAGGCATCATTGTCATTTGCATGTGTAGTTAATGAATCACTGTCTTCAGTTAAACATGCCTAGCGCGTTACGTTACGGCGATCGTGTACAGATCGCAGAAATAACTGATGTTTGTACTAGTACTACCGAGTATCTTTACGACGGCATTTATGGTGATGGTATATCTAATCATACAGTACTACACTGCTTGTCTTGTGCCATCACAAACACACATACAGAGGGCATCGCCGACTCGCAGAGGTGGAACATAATCTGCAAGCTCTCCCTGTGCATCGCCAGGGGGCTGGACCACCTGCACACGGGGCTGGAGAAGCCCATCGTCCACGGCAACCTGAAGACGAACAACATCCTGCTGGACGGCAGCAACGAGTGCAAGGTCTCGGACCACGGCCTGTACCTGCTGCTGAACACCGGCGGCGGCCACGAGATGCTGGAGACAGCCGCGGCGCAGGGTTACAAGGCGCCGGAGCTGGTGAGGATGCGGGACGCCACCAGGGAGAGCGACGTCTACAGCTTCGGGGTGGTCCTGCTGGAGATGCTCGCGCAGAAGGATCCCAGTAAGAAGAAGGAGGACGATAAGAGCAGCGCGCCGAGCTCCCGCGACATCTTCCTGCCGGTGTCCTTCAAGAACCTGGTCCTGGAGAGGAAGATATCGGACGCCTTCAGCTCGGACCTCGTGAGGCAGAGCAGGAAGGCCGGGAACGAGAAGAAGCTGAACGCGTTTTTTGAGTTGGCGACGGCCTGCTGCAGCCCTTCGCCGTCGCTGAGACCCAACACCAAGGAGATACTCAGAAGGCTCGAGGAGATCGCGAAATAGATCGTCGGTCGAAGTGGGTAGGTGGTTCACGGCCCCAGCATTGTTGCGTTATGGCGGTATAGACGTGTTGATGGATGGGGGTGATGCATCCAGCCGTTATTACACGAGACAGGAAGGCTGAACTGAAGGAGCAACTGAATTTCAGCGGGAGAATTGGACGAGCGGTTGCACGTACGGTTCATATCTAGTCTTCATAGGGTGTAAACGCAGAGGAGATCATATGTCAGGGGGTTCCTCCAGCTAAATATACTCGTTCGTTCGTAGTACTAGTATTCTTGTTCTTTGCTTAAAATCGATAATGTACAAAATTGTTCAGGGTGCACCTCCTGAAGTGAGAAAGGCTTGTGCTGCATTTCCACGCGTCAGGTTCTCCGCCCACGTCAATATAATTCCTCGGAGTGTGATCAAATATTGTTGGTAGCTAGGGGTACGTATTAATTACTGTGTAAAGCTTGTGATATTCCCGGTGCATGTGCGGCTGTTCTATATACTGACAACGACAGAGAGAGTGATTCTGTACTAAGGAATATATGCCCGGTGTTGCCTGATCTTGGTGTCCGCACAGTTGAGTGTTTGTCCTTAGCACTAACACTAGTTTAGTTTAATCAGCTCCCCCTGAAACGAAATTTTAAGATTCGGGCCTTTTTGGTTGTAGTAGCAAGTTAGATTGCTCATCAGCCGTATGGGCTCAAATCAAATCGGTCACCATCGACCCCACTCTCTTTCGCCGACACCAATCCGTACGTGATACGCCGACCTGCGGCTTCGTGTGCTGAAATTCTCCTCCAAGGGAATCACCATTTCACTATCCCACGCCAACCAGACGATCATCTTTTCACCGTGTCAAAAATCTTGAGCTTCACATTGGAAAGAAATGCTAGCTGATCGTGTATAACGTGTTTCGGCCGTCTTTAGGAGGTGAAAGCCGTGGGTGACAATCTCCGCCGCTGGCTGAGTAATTATCGGGTGGGACTGTGTGGGTTGGTGTCCATTGCTTTGATTTCCTTTCAGCGGGTCAGGTAGCCAGGGCGTCTCTCTCAGTGTCACAACTCACAAGGCCGGGGCCAAGCAAAGCCTATGCGGATCCATCTCGCTCGGCGCAAAAAGAGAGCGGCAGCACGTGAAGGAGACCTATCTGTCCAAAGCGCCCAACCAACGCACCGAAAACTTGGAACTATCTTCCAAACCCGGACCTCCTGCTCGTCACACAACACGGGCCCTCTGATCCTAGATCTTGTCGGCACGTACGTGGGTGCGTATGTACCTACACGTACTACGCCGGTGGCGCTGTACCAGATCGATAATAAAACTGTCTGTTCGTCTTGCCAATCTCACGATGTGTATGTGCCTAGCTCGCACGCGGGAGGCTTCTAACTTTCTACTACCGCTGCCATGCTTGCTTGCTTGCTTGCTCGTGCCGCGCGCGCGGTCCCCCGCTCCCGCTCCTTGTTGGTTGCACTCGCCGTCGTGTATCGTCTGGAGACTGGAGGGAATACAGCGTCAGCGTACTACATCGCTGGTCGGTCGCTAGGCCTGTACTACTGTACCGCACCGCGCTGCGCGACGAAGCAGGACTGCTGGGCCTGGGCGCGGGTCACTACGGGCGCTAGCGACGATTGCTACAGCTATATATGTACGTTCGTACCGACGCGCGCGTCGCCATGTACCGTACCACATGTACGTTCGTAACTACGTGCCGCCACGGCGTTGGCCGGATCGCAGCGCAGGGATAATACAAGTGGTAGTGGCTGCCTGTGTTCGGAATCAGCATTGTTTTTTGGAAAATGATCCCCTCCCCCCCCACCCACACACACCACCCCCCACCCCCCCACACACACACACACACACGATGATCGAGTCCGGGTCGGGTCGCGGGTTTCCACCTACCGTACATAGTACGCGTCATGTAGACCCACCCTACCCCTTCTTCCTTATCTCTTCTACGGGAGGAAGACGGAGATGCGCCTCTCCGCTCGGCCTCCTCTCGCGCCCTTCCCGACCTCCTTTCTGTTCGGCCTCGCCCGCCGGACTGATTCCCGCCAGCCTCACGCCTGCCCCACCATGGAATTCCGCTCGAGCCCTCCCTTGGTGACTGGGGCCGGCACCGCCGCTCTCCCGCCTCCGCGCGACTCCCCTATTGCCGCTCGCCTCCTTGGCCCATCTCCATCCTTCGCGCGGCCTCCAACCGTGCTTGCATGCTGGCTGCGGCCGGTGTTGTCGCGCCTTGTCGTCGCCATGGACTTCCTCGCCGCGCGCCTTGCCAGATGCTACCCAGCCCGGGGCGGCGGTGCTACCAGCCCTAGACGGCACTGCTACAAGCCCTAGACCGTGCTGCTACAAGCCGAGGCGGCAAAGTTGCTTTTTTTTGCTGCATTTAATGGCTTTTTTTGCTAGAATTGTTTTGAGGTTTTGCTACAATTGTGCAAATATTTTTCTACGAGGTGTCCGGCGATGTTTGCGGACGAGAGTCCCTGGCGAAGTTAGTTTTTTGCTATATTAGAAGAACTTTGTAGCTACAATCGTCTTGTGGGTTTGCTACAACAGTGTCAACTTTTTGCTACAACGTCTCCGGCAAAAGTCACCAGCGAGTTTTTTCGACGATGTCTCCGGCGAAATCTGTTTTGCTACATTAGCATATTTTTTTGTTGCATGGTCTCCGGCGATGTCTCCGGCGAGACGTTCTATTTCTGAAACGAACCGTTTTTTTTTTGCTTCGGAAGTAAAAGCGGGGACATATGTAACAAAAGCGGGATGTTTTACAGCAAATGGACACGTAGCAGCACGAGAAGCAGGACGATGGGAGCTCCCCATCGTCCGGGGGACGCCTAGCACTTGCCTTGTTTTTTTCAAAAAGAGAAAAATCTCCTTCCCCTGCATTTGCATACAACCTTTTATTTTAAAAATCCAAACATTCACTGTGGAGCAGCACATATTTGTTGATGTGTGCACGGCTCCGGTCCCATGAGGCCATCTCCACCGGATCGATCCAATTCGTCTGATTTCGTCCGCGCGGATGAACGGGATGTACGCGACGCCCCAGCGACATGGCCTA
Source organism: Avena atlantica (assembly GCA_910589765.1). NCBI lineage: Eukaryota > Viridiplantae > Streptophyta > Magnoliopsida > Poales > Poaceae > Avena > Avena atlantica. The sequence goes on from OU342738.1 coordinate 236,402,509, forward strand.
TCCATGCAACAAATCTGGGCAATGGTTGTGTCGGCCGGACGCGGGCAGATCGAGGGCATGTCCTATCCACTCATGCCACTAGCCCACCCATCAGTCACCGCTTACCGCGGAGTTGATTCAAACGCGCGCAGCGGCACCGATTCAGATGCAACCGCAACAACGATTGAGAGGCGTAGGAGGAAGGCTGATCGATGGCAGCCTGCGCCATCAATGACGACGAGATGTCACACTGACTGACTGGATGCCACGCTCTCCCTCACCACCACTGCTGGCGGCACCCAATGTCTGCCCTCTTGACTGGATACTTCAATGTCGTTGCTTCGGCCTCTGCGCCGGCATCCGATGCCCGCCCTTTTTAACTGGCCGTTCGCGGCCATCTTCTCCCACACCACACCACACCACACTCTCCTCCTTCTCCTTCCCGTCCTTCACTACCGATAGCTAGCCATGGCCGGCGGCATTGGATCAATGGGAGGGAGTGTAGGACGACCATCGGGTCCTGGCCGTGGACGTCGAGGGAGGCGTGGAGAATGCAGCCAAAGCAGCATGCCACCATGCTCTCCCTCAACACCGTCGTCGCCTGAGTTGGTCGACCCAGGCATCCAGTTCGTCGTGGCCATCCACTCTGGCATGGCGTGGGACAGGCTGCTCCTCTCCCGCAAATTCGCGTTGCTGGTCGCCGACCCATCGCCCCATCTTGTCTTTTTGCGGCAGAACGGTTTCAGGACCACCAGGTACCCGGTGGAGTTGATGTTCGACCACCTCGGCTGGGGGTGTGTTTGGTTGCTCGGGCCGGGATTTCCTGTTTTTCCCACTTGGTCCGCTGGGTGCTGCATGGGGGAGAATTCACTTGAGCCAACTTGGGCCTGTTGTTTGGACTCCTGCATCCTCATTTCCTACAAATAGGCCTAGTTGTTTGGTTGCCCAGATTGTTGTCGTTTTTCCCTGATGATGCATTTTATAGGTGTTTGATGTGGTGATTTGCATCTGATCACATGGGTTATGATCACCCATTTCAAATTTGGTGATCTTAAGACTGCAGCACACACACAACACATGATCACAAGAACATTCAGATGCACACAAGACACACCATAAAATCCATATGCAGACATAAACATTGCTACCTACACATTCAGATCATCACCATAAGAGTAGCAGTCACCATTATAGGTAGCAATCATAGGTCCTAAACATGACCCCTGATCAAAAGAACCATCGGGAGGGGCATCCCATTGATGACTCCTTGATGGTGCAAGAGAACTTGGCGCTTGACATGGAGCCTGTTGGGAACCCCAAGAGCAAGGTGTGAAGCAGCACAACAGTAAGTCTTTCCTCAGTAAGAAACCGAGGTTATCGAACCAGTAGGAGGAAGGAAATGTCACACAGGTGTTGCAAGCAATGCAGAGACCTTCACAACATAAACTCAAGACTTTGCCCCAACTAACAGTGAGGTTGTCAATCTCACTAGTTGTTGTAACAAAGGATTAAACGTATGGTGTGGAAGGTAATGGTTTGCAGAAAGTAAACAAGTAACAGCGGAAGATGTATCAATGGTAAAGATTGGACCGGGGTCCATAGTTCACTAGAGGTGATATCCTTAGATAAACAACATGGCATGAAGGGTAAAAAAATTACAGCAAGGCAATTGACAGGAACTGCGCAAGGCATAACAATGCAATATCAGACAAAAAGATCCTATGAGATTCGATTGGGCAATACAACAATATACATAGACCGTCATCCAACTGCATCTATGACTAGAAGTCCACCTTCAGGTTATCATCCGAACCCCCTCCAGTATTAAGTTGCAAGCAACAGACAACTTCTTTAAGCAAAGTGTGTAAGGTAAACAATACACTTGTTCCATGAACAAGAGACCGTTGTTTTCTCCCTAGTGGCAACAACACATCTACAACCGTAGAGATTTCTGTCACTTCCCTTGATTAAGTAGAGGCATGAACCCACTATTGAGCATAAATACCCCCTCTTAGAGTCACTAGCAACTACTTGGCCAAGATAGCTACTAACAACGGAGAGCATGCAAGATCACAAACAACACATACATGATAGAATCATAAAGAAAAAACCATTAATCAATCTGACATAGTAATCTCAATATCCATCGATCCCCGCAAACACAACATGCATGATTACAAATAGATTAGATCTTAATCATGATCGGAGCTCACAAGATCTATACATGAAAGCATAAGGAGGAGATACAACCATCTAGCTACTACATGGACCCATAGTCCAAGGTGGAACTACTCATGCTTCATACCGGAGATAAGACCTCTGGGATGATTTCCCCTCTGGCAGGGTGCCGGGAAGAACTTCAGATACTCCCTGATCTAGGGACGATAGTGGCAGCGACTATAGTAGGTTTCGTGGATTTTTGATCGGGTACTTAGGGTTTCTGCATCGGGGGCTTCTTATAGGCGAAGAGGCGAGGCCGGGAGGCGACCAGGGGGGCCACACCCTGCCCAGGCGTGGGCCCACCCCTGGCCACGCCTAGGGGGCTTGGCCGCCCTGGTTTGCGTCTCCGTCTCATCTTCTGGATTTGTGTCCCGCACGGTAAACTATTGACTTTGTCTTTTGTCCTGTCCAATTCTGAGAATAATGATTTCTGCCTTTCTGGAACCAAAAACAGAAGAAAACAGGCAACTGGCACAGTGGCAACTTGTTAATAGGTTAGTTCCAGAAAAGATATAAAAACACCTCAAAGTGTAGACAAAGCAAAGAAAAGTAGATAATAAACAAGCATGGAGCATCAAAAATTATAGATACGTTTCCGACGTATCAAGCATCCCCAAGCTGAACTCCTGCTCGTCCTCGAGTAGGTATGTGATAAAAAGAATAATTTTTGAGGTGGCATGCACTGTCAAAACCAAGATCAAACCATTTTCAAGCATTGAAAGCTGGGATCAAAGAACTCTAAACATGTGCATGAAAGATGGAGTTCTAACAATAAGACAAAGTAACTATGTATGCAACATGAAAGGCTACAAACAAATATCATGGATAACATGCATTGAAAAACTTTTGTTGTTTCACATACAGAAAACATGGCATAGTGGCATTCAGCTTGTCCCTCATAGAGTAGCAAATAGATGCATAGGGCACCTTTGAAAGTTCACAAGGGTGACTAGAAACAAGTAGCACAAGAACAAGTAATATCACAATATGCATCAATCAATAAGTTTTGGAACACCGCACACAGAATGACAACTATGCTCTCTTAATGGTGCCTAAAAGTAGAAGGTGGAGACTCAAATAATGGTGGAAGAAAGTCCTTTCATAAAGGAAGCAGGGATTTCAAGTTTCAAAAAGAGCTTTCAAAAATTATGGTACTTGTTAGCTTTTAGCCCTCATTGCCCCTATCATAAGCATCTTGAAGTGATTAAGGTTAAAGTGAACATAGATGGAGTATATGCTTGACAAAGTATAAGCTGGCAATCTCAAGACCCTTGAATACGAGGGCCACACCTCATGCTACTCAACTTCAGTCACCTGCAAGTTCTTGTCATTGTAAGTATATGCATATCATAGAGAACCGCCAACGGGGTACCCCTTGCACATGGTACAAGAGCTATCCCATAACCAAAATGACAAGGCAAGCAGACAATGAGCATCTCAACGATCTTTTTATTTAATATATGCATAGCTTTTTATTGAGGATGCTTCATAGATAGCTCACTATGGTGATGCTGCAAGTTTCCACCATGATTAGGCATGGCTTAGGCTAGCGGCCCAAGCGTTTCTCTAACACAAAATACATACTCCATGGACTTACAAGTTTCCTCTTTATTTCACACCGGTGACATCCATAGACAAAATAGCATGATATCAATTGAGTACAAAGTACAAGTGCAATATTGAAAATGTTCCCTGTGACATCACGGTTCTGCTAATTCCAATGTATAAGTGCAAGCATATACATCATAGATGACACAATTGTTCAAGTTTATTAGGGGAAAAGAATATAAAGTGTGCCATCAAGTTTGTGAGGGCTTTAATCACTAAGTTTTCACATAACAAAGAGACTTTTTAACTAGAAGATAGCTGAAAACAAGAATATACTTGGAATGGTGTAACACACCATGCATAGGAGTTTATAGTGGACACTTTGGAATAACTTGGTTTCTTGGGAGTTGGAAGCATGAGTAGAGCTTGCTCATACAAGTGGAGTCTAGCAAAAGACTGGGAGCAACCAACTAAGAGAGCATAATGGTCAGAATCATGCAGAGCAACAAAACATTACTAATCAAAGCATAGAGTGGTACTACAAGTCAAGGAATAAATGATCATAGAGGCTATGGTGACTTGTTCATAGGCATAACATGGTGTGAGCATGTGCCAAGTCAACCCAAGCAAAACATCAAAGGAGAGTACCACAATACTATGCTTTTGCATGCTAAAACAACGCATAATTTCTTCAAGGCACACTAAGCAATCCCAATTGTTTGGAACAAGACATGCTACAACAATAATCACTAAGCATAAGGTCAAAACAAAACCTAGCATGTCATGCTAAAGTCTAAGTCACAGTCAATGCAATCTCCTCTTGCACTTCAAGCAAGAACTTACTACTCCTTTCCAAACACCAAGCAACCTTATTTGCAAAACAACACAGCGATAACGGGGGTCCAAACTAGTTTATTCAAGAAAACTAAACAAACTAAGCAAAGCAAACAAAAACTAAGACGCTCCAAGAACAACACAACTATGCATGAAACAATAAAAACGAAGTGTCTAGACATACCTGAGCTTTTTATTGATGAAGAAGGGGATGCCTTGGGCATCCCCAAGCTTTGACGCTTGTACCTCTTGGATATTTATTGGGGTGACACCATGGTGTCATACCCAAGCTTGAGCTTTTGTCCATTATTCATTGCATTGCATCATTCTCTCACTACACCTGAAATGTTTCCTTCATACAAAACTTCACACAATCTTCATTAGCAACATTAGTTTATTCAAAAGATATTAGACCTCTGGAAAACCTTTGGAACATCAAAACTTTTCACTAAAAACACAAGCTACTATAATAACTCCTTCAAAAAGCTCAGTTCACCTAAAGAGAACTCAAAAAGGAATCAATAAGAAGCAAATGCAAATAATGGCAGAAATTTGTTAAAACAGACCAGAAGGTAGAAACCGATTTTTTCGAATACCTTCTGTTGCTCAAATAAAAAAGTGTTGAACTAACAAAAGTTATCTAACATACTAGGGGATTTAGTCGTAAATTTTCATCTCAATCATAGTTACAGAAACTCCTCAAGAATTTTTATGGTGGAGAACAAAAATCTGTTTTGGGACAGCAACTCCCCAAATCTTACTTCCCTCTCATTAGAGGTCATTCTTGGCACAAAAAGCAAACAAAAAGGATAAGGAGAGGTCATTACTGAAGTAATAACTTCCAAGACTCAAGGAAACTCTTGGGTTATCTCCCAACAAGTACTTTTCTTTAACGCCTTTAAGTTAGGCTTGATAGTTTGAGAAGATTCTCACATAAAAAATATTAATTTGAAGTAAAAGAGAGCATCAAGAAGCAAATTCAAAACACATTTAAGTCTAACCCACTTCCTATGCATAGGAATCTTGTATGAAAATAAATTCACAAAGAACAAAGTGATAGGCATAGGAAGATGAAACAAGAGTAACTTCAAAACTTTTAGCACATAAAGAGGTGTTTTAGTACCATGAAAACTTCTACAACCATACTTTCCTCTCTCATAATAATTTTCAGTAGCATCATGAATAAACTCAACAATATAGCTATCACATAAAACATGCTTTTCATGATCTACAAACACATAATTTCTATCAAGCTCAAAAATAGTGGGGTTAAAACCTTCACAGGTTTTACCCAAAGTAGATATTTCAAAAGGATCCTCAGGAATATAACATTCATCTCCCTTTGGTAAGCATGGGGGACAATCAAATAATGTAAGAGGTACAAAGTTACTCTCATTAGAAGGTAGGCATGGGTAGATCCATTCTTCCTCCCTTTGTTCATCACTCTCCTCCTCTTTTTCATCTAATGAGCGTCCAGTTTCATCAATTTCTTCTTCCATAGGCTCCTGCAAGGCATTAGTCTCTTCCATTTGTGGAAAGCGTCTATTAAAATATTCAAGAGTATAGCCATTTTATTCCTTGTAATTATCAAAGCAAAATTTAAGTATCTCATAAACCTCATTTTCATAAGGTGCATCATCAATATTTTCAAGCAAACTCGAAAGTTCAAATGCACCCTTGAAGGCAATAAATTCTTCAATTTGTTCCACATCATCAAAATCATAATTTCCTTTAACATAAGAAGATATGGTAACATTATCATTATACTCACATTGAAAGGGTAGGTGTTTATACCTCCTGTGGCAACAAGCTTAATCAAAGCCATAAGTAACATTATAAATAGAGCACACATCTCTAGCAATAGTATTCAACTTATTAATTTGTTCCCATAGGTGTTTCTCTTTTTGTGACAAACGGTGTTCCTTATAATAATACTTTTGTTCCTCCGTGAACCCACCTTGCCAATAAGAACTAGTTTCAAACAAGCCATCCATTGATAGAAAGCATGACCAAGCAAGGCAATAACAGACCGACACCTAGAGTGGGAACTAATTATTTTTGTGTTTTTGAATAAAGAAAGCAAACAAAACTAGACTATTTTTTGGGTTTTTTGAAAAGAGGCAAACAAAACCAAGCAAAAGGAACAAAGCAAACTAAAAACAAAGTAAAGAGAAGGAAGTGAAGGACTCCCCTTGTGAAGACGTCATTAGCCTCCCCGGCAACAGCGCCAGAAAACTTGTTGATGACTCCTTGATGGCGCCAGAGAACTTGGCGCTTCACGTGCAGCCTGTTGGGAACCCCAAGAGAAAGGTGTGAAGCAGCAGAGCAGGAAGTCTTCCCTCAGTAAGAAACCGAGGTTATCGAACCAGTAGGAGTAAGGAAACGTCACACATGTGTTGCAAGAAACGCGGAGACCTGCACAACACAAACTCAAGACTTTGCCCCAACTAACAGTAAGGTTGTCAATCTCACTGGTTGTTGTAACAAAGGATAAAACGTATGGTGTGGAAGGTAATGGTTTGCAGTACGTAAACAAGTAACAGTGAAAGATGTATCAATGGTAAAGATTGGACCGGGGTCCATAGTTCACTAGAGGTGCTCTCCTTAGATAAACAACATGGCATGAAGGGTAAACAAATTACAGAAGGGCAATTGACAGGAACTAAGCAAGGCATAACAATGCAATACTAGACAAAAAGATCCTATGAGATTCGACTAGGAAATACAACAATATATATATAGACCGCCATCCAACTGCATCTATGACTAGAAGTCCACCTTCAGGTTATCATCCGAACCCCCTACAGTATTAAGCTGCAAGCAATAGACAACTTCTTTAAGCAAAGTGTGTAAGGTAAAAAATCCACTTGTTCCATGAACAAGAGACCGTTGTTTTCTCCCTAGTAGCAACAACACATCTACAACCGAAGAGATTTGTGTCACTTGCCTTGGAAACTAGAGGCATGAACCCACTATCGAGCATAAATACCCCCTCTTGGAGTCACTAGCAACTACTTAGCCAAGATAGCTACTAACAACGGAGATCATGCAAGATCACAAACAACACAGACATGATAGAATCACAAAGACAAAACCATTAATCAATCTAACATAGTAATCTCAATATCCATCGGATCCCCGCAAACACAACATGCATGATTACAAATAGATTAGATCTTGATCATGAACGGAGCTCACAAGATCTATACATGAAAGCACAAGGAGGAGATACAACCATCTAGCTACTACATGGACCATAGTCCAAGGTGGAACTACTCACGCTTCATACCGGAGAGAAGACCTCCGGGATGATTTCCCCTTCGGCAGGGTGCCAGGAAGTACTTCAGATCCCCCCAATCTAGGGATGACGGTGGTGGCGGCTATAGTAGGTTTCGTGGAGTTTTGATCAGGTACTTAGGGTTTCTCCATTGGGGGATTCTTATAGGCGAAGAGGCGAGGCCGGGAGGCGGCCACACCCTGCCCAGGCGCGGGCCCACCCCAGGTCGCGCCTAGGGGGTTTGGCCACCCTGTTTTGCGTCTTTGTCTCGTCTTTTGGATTTGTGTCCCACACGGTAAAATATTGACTTTGGTTTTTGTCCCGTCCAATTGCGAGAATATTGATTTTCTGCCTTTCTTGAGCCAAAAACAGAAGAAAACAGGCAACTGGCACTGTGGCAACTTGTTAATAGGTTAGTTCCAGAAAATATATAAAAACATTCAAAGTGTAGACAAAGCAAAGCAAAGTAGATACTAAACAAGCATGGAGCATCAAAAATTATAGATACGTTTCCGATGTATTACCCATGCCCCTGAAACACCACCAGGGGCTTAACCCCTGATGAAACATACCATCAACAGGGGCATACCATGCCCATGAATCACCACCAGGGGTTTTCACCCCTGATCAAAAGAACCTACTAAGTTCACCATCTAGTTGTCCATCGCTAGTACTTTTAAACTTACATATGCAATGACATGAATGGTGCCGCTGGCTAGCCGTGGTTTGGGCAGGTGTACTGCCTGGCACTGGAGGAGCCTGCCTTATAGATCGTCATCTTGATGACGAATGGCTCCATCTTGAACTTGACGACGTCGTCGCGCTCCAGGTCGTACTTGTAGACCAGATCCCGCTAGTTCTTCCTGAAGGAGACCTGGCAGGAGAACCAGTCCACCTGCACCCACTTGGTGCACCACCGGCAGGTTGTGACCTGCACGACACGCGACAGCGGCTGCTTGATCCATGTCCTCAGGCCAAACTAGAACACCGGCGGCATCACTAGAATGTGGAGGTACGCTGGGTCCAGCTGGATGATGAACCGGCGTGGGATCTCGACGATAGGATAATGGACAACCTTTGGCTGTTGGCCGTTCTTGCTCTGCGTCTGCGACGCCGCCTCCACCCTGCCGAGGTCCATCGGCTTGAATTGCCAGCGGTTCGTTGGGAACACGTGATAAACCGGTGGGGGTGTCATCCTCTCCCCACTGATACGTTGGAAATGTATCTATAATTTTTGATGCTCCATGCTTGTTTTGTATCTACTTTACTTTACTTGTCTACACTTTGAGGTGGTTTTTACATGTTTTCTGTTACTAACCTATTAACAAGTTGCAACAGTGCCAGATGGATGTTTTCTGCTGTTTTTGGTTTCAGAAAAGTTAGTAAATAAATATTCTCGGAATTGGACGGGACAAAGGACAAAGTCCATAACTTTTTGTGGGGAACAAGAAGTCCAGAGGAGAGCCCGAGGGGCCGTCCAGGGGGGCCAGACCCACCCCAGGCGCGGGTGGGCCCTAGCCCACGCCTAGCTAGGGTTTGCCTGCCCTGGCGGCCGCCTCGGTCTCCCCCTTCGTCTATATGAAGCCCCAGATGCACAAATTCTCTATACTCGATCAATATTCCACGAAACCGTCTATAGTCGCCGCCACCATCATCCCTAGGTTAGGGGATCTGAAGCTCTTCCCGGCACCCTTTCGGGGGGGAGATCATCCCAGAGGCCTTCTCTCTTGTATGATTCGTGAGTAGTTCCACCTTGGACTATGGGTCCATGTAGTAGCTGGATGGTTGTATCTCCTCCTTTGTGCTTTCATGTATAGATCTTGTGAGCTCCGTTCATGATCAAGATCTAATTTATTTGTAATCATGCATGTTGTGTTTGCGGGGATCCGATGGATATTGAGATTATTAAGTTAGTTTGATTAATGGTTCTATCTTTATGATTCTATCATGTCTGTGTTGTTTGTGATCTTGCATGCTCTCCGTTGCTAGTGGTTATCTTGGCCAAGTAGTTGCTAGTGACTCCAAGAGGGAGTATTTATGCTCGATAGTGGGTTCATGCCTCTAGTTTCCAAGGGAAGTGATAATAATCTCTTCGGTTGTAGATGTGTTGTTGCTACTAGGGAGAAAACAACGGTCTCTTGTTCATGGAACATGTGGACTGTTTACCTTACACACTTTGCTTAAAGCAGTTGTCTGTTTCTTGCAATTTAATACTGGAGGGGGTTCGGATGATAACCTGAAGGTGGACTTCTAGTCATAGATGCGGTTGGATTGCGGTCTATATATATTGTTGTATTGCCCAATCAACCTCATAGGATCTTTTTGGATAGTAATTGCATTGTTATGCCTTGCTCTGTTCCTGTCAATTGCCCCGCTGTAATTTGTTTACCCTTCATGCCATGTTGTTTATCTAAGGAGAGCACCTCTAGTGAACTATGGACCCCGGTCCAATATTTACCATTGATACATCTTCCACTGTTACTTGTTTACTTGCTGCAAACCATTACCTTCCACACCATACGTTTAATCCTTTGTTACAGCAAACCGGTGAGCTTGACGACCTCACTAATTCATTGGGACATAGTCTTGAGTTTGTGTTGTGCAGGTCTCCACGTTGCTTCCAACACCTGTGTGACATTTACTTCCTTCTTCTGGTTCGATAACCTCGGTTTCTACTGAGGGAAATCTTACTGCTGTACTCTTTATACCTTGCTCTTGGGGTTTCCAACGAAGCACTCTTCCTCCCTGTTGAGTGTAGCATCAAGTAATTTCTAGCGCTGTTGCTGGGGAGGCTAAGGACGTATTCACTAGGGGAGTCCTTCACTTCCTTTCTCTTTACTTTGTTTTTAGTTTGCTTTGTTTATTTTTCTTGGTCTTGTTTGCCTCTTTCCAGAAAACCCCAAAAAAAATAGTCTAGCTTGGTTTGCTTTCCTTATTCAAAAACACAAAAAAATAGTTCCTGCTCTAGTTGCCACCCTGTTCTAGCTCACCATGTTGCTCCCTTAGTTCTGTCTGAAAAATCTTGCAATAGGTAGTGGCTCCATAATTGGGAAAGATAATATTGAAGAATTCTTTAATTATGTTAGCAAGCATGAGGATATTGAGGATAAATCTATAACAGAGCTTGCTCCTAATTATGAAATTGCTTCAGATTCTTTAGTCCATATGTTGGAGGCTAGGTTTGTTAGCCTTAACCCCTTCATGCAATTCTTATTCCTAAAACTAAAAGAAGAGAAGAATGTTGAAAAAAGGGAATTCATCCTTGAAACTTTATCAAAAGAATTCCATGATGTTGCTAGGGAGGCTAAAAAGGTTTTTGAACTTTTCAATATGCTAGGTTCAAGTGTAGATGTGGTGGGTATTTCTGATAAAACTAAGCCTAGAGAGGAATTCGATATACCCATTCCCTGTAAGCTTGTTGGAATGCATGAAGTCTTTGAAAATAACTTCGATTGGATTGCCCCTAAAAATCTTTTTGACGAAGGTAGTAGACCAAAGAGAGATGAGAAAGGATCCTCCAAAACCCATTTGGATGAATACCTTTCATAGTTTAAGATTTTGCAAGTATGAATGTTAACGCTTCTTCATTTGAAAATACTTGATTCTTCTTTCTTCTTGTGCCTAACTTAAAGGCGTTTTGAAGAAAAGTACTTGTTGGGAGATAGCCCAAGAGTTTCCTTGAGTATTGGAAGTTATTACTTCAGTAATGACCTCTCCTCATCCTTCTTGTTTGCTTTTTGTGCCAAAAATGACCTCTAATGGGAGGGAGTAAGATTTGGGGAGTTGTTGTCCCGAAACAGATTTCTATCCTCCACCAAAAAAATTCGTGAGGAGTCTATGTAACTCGGATTGAGCTAAAAATTTACGAATAAATCCCCCAATATGTTGGCTAACTTTCGCTTGTTCAACACTTTGATTTGAGAACAAAAGATGTTTGAAAAAAATTGTTTCTACCTGCTGGTATGTTTTAACAGATTTCTGCCATTATTTGCATTTGCTTCTTATTGATTCCTTTTTTAGCTCTCTTCTGGTAAATTGAGTTTGTTTGAAGGATTTACTTAAGTAGCTTGTGTTTTTAGTGAAAATCCTTGTTGTTCCAAAGCTTTGCCAGTGGTCTATTATCTTTTGAATAAGCTAATGTTGCTAATGAAGATTGTGTGAAGTTTTGTATGAAGGAAAAATTTCAGGTGTAGAGAGAGAATGATGCAATGAGATGAAGGATGGAAAAAAGCTCAAGCTTGGGGATGCCACCATGGTGTCACCCCAAGAAATATCCAAGATGTACAAGCGTCAAAGCTTGGGGATGCCCAAGGCATCCCCTTCTTCATCAATAAAAAGCTCAGGTCTGTCTAGACACTTCACTTCTATTGTTTCATGCACAGTTGTGTTGTTCTTGGAGCGTCTTAGTTTTCGTTTGATTTGCTTAGTTTGTTTAGGTTGCTTTATTAGTTTGGACCCCCGTTCTCGCTGTGTTGTTTCACAAATAAGTTTGCTTGGTGTTTGGAAAGGAGTAGTAAGTTCTTGCTTGAAGTGCAAGAGGAGCTTGCATTGACTGTGACTTAGACTTTAGCATGACATGCTAGGTGTTGTTTTAGCATTATGCTTAGTGATTATTTTTGTAGCATGTCTTGTTCCTAACAATTGGGATTGCTTAGTGTGCCTTGAAGAAATTATGTGTTGTTTTAGCATGCAAAAACATAGTATTATGTTATTCTCCTTTGATGTTTTGCTTGGGTTGACTTGGCACATGCTTACACCATGTTATGACTATGAAAAGTCACCATTAGCCTCTATGATCATTTAGTCCTTGACTTGTAGTACCACTCTTTGCTTTGATTAGTTTGCTTTGTTGCATTGCATAATTATGGCCATTATTGCTCTCTTAGTTGGTTGCTCCCAGTCTTTTTCTAGCCTCCACTTGTATGAGTAAGTTATACTCATGCTTCTAACTCCCAATAAACTAAGTTATTCCAAAGTGTCCACTATAAACTCCTATGCATGGTGTGTTACACCATTCCAAGTATATTCTTGTTTTCAACTATCTTCCAATTGCAAACTATTTTGTTATGTGAAAACTTAGTGATTAAAGCCCTCACGAACTTGATGGCACATTTTATTCTTTGCCCCTAATAAACTTGAACCATTGAGGCAACTTTGTTGTATATGCTTGCACTTATAAGTTGGGATTAGCAAAACCGTGCTGTCATGGGGAATGTTTTCAACATTGCACATGTACTTTTTGTACTGCATTGATATCATGCTCTTTTGTCTATGGATGTTACCGGTGTGAAACGAAGTGGGAACTTGTAAGTCCATGGAGTTTGTATTCTGTGTTAGAGAAACGCCTGGGCCGCTAGCCTAAGCCATGCCTAATCATGGTGGAAACTTGCAGCATCACCATCGTGACATCTATGAAGCATTCTTCTTATAAAAAAGAGAGACACATTGAGAATAGAGGAAAGAGAGAGAAAAACACCATATTACCATGGTACATAAGAAGATTGCTGAGATTCTCATTGTCTGCTTGCCTTGTCATTTTGGTTATGGGAAAGCTCCTATACCATGTGCAAGGGGTACCCCGCTGGAGGTTCTCAATGATGTGCAAATACTTACAGTGACAAGAACTTGCCTGGGCCCTAAGTTGAGTATCCATGAGGTGTAGCCCTCATAGTCAAGGGACTTGATATTGCCAACTTATACTTTGTCAAGCATATACTCCATCTTTGCCACTTTAACCTTAACCACTTCAAGATGCTTATGATAGGGGCAATGAGGGCTGAAAGCTAACTAGTACCATAATTCTTGGAATCTCTTTTTGAAACTTGTAATCCCTGCTTCCTTTAGAAAAAGTCCTTTCTTCCATCATTATTGAGTCTTCACTTTCTACCTTTAGGCACCATTAAGAGAGCATAGTTGTCATTATGTGTGCAGTGTTCCAAAGCTTATTAATTGATGCATATTGTGATATTACTTATTCTTGTGCTACTTGTTTCTAGTCACCCTTGTGAACTTTGAAGGTGTCCTATGCATCTATATTGCTACTCTATGAGGGACAAGATGATTGCCACTATGCTATGTTTTATGTATGTGAAACAAACAAATGTTTTTAAATACATGTTATTCATGATCTTTGTTTGTAGCTTGACATGTTGCATGCATAATTACTATGTCCTATTGTTAGAACTCCATCTCTCATGCAAATGTTTAGAGTTCTTTGATCCCAGCTTTCAATGTTTGAAAATGGTTGGATCTTTATTGTGAGGGTGCATGTCACCTCAAAAATTATTCTTTTTATCACTTACCTACTCGAAGACGAGCAGGAGTTAAGCTTGGGGATGCTGATACGTTGGAAATGTTTCTATAATTTTTTATGCTCCATGCTTGTTTTGTATCTACTTTGCTTTACTTGTCTACACTTTGAGGTGCTTTTTACATGTTTTCTGGTACTAACCTATTAATAAGTTGCAACAGTGCCAGATGCCTGTTTTCTGTTGTTTTTGGTTTCAGAAAAGTTAGTAAAGAAATATTCTCGGAATTGGACGAGATGAAGGACAAAGTCAATAACTTTCTGTGGGGAATAAGAAGTCCAGAGGAGAGCCCGAGGGGCCGACCAGGGGGGCCAGACCCACCCCAGGCGCGGGTGGGCCCTAGCCCGTACCTATCTAGGGTTTGCCTACCCTGGCGGCCGCCTCGGCCCCCCTTATCCTATAAGAAGCCCCCGATGCAGAAACTCTCAGTACCCGATCAATATTCCACGAAACCGTCTGTAGCCGCCGCCACCATCGTCCCTAGATCGGGGGGATCTGAAGCTCTTCCCGGCACCCTACCAGAGGGGAGATCATCCTGGAGGCCTTATCTCCTGTATGATTCGTGAGTAGTTTTACCTTGGACTATGGGTCCATGTAGTAGCTAGATGGTTGTGTCTCTTCCTTTGTGCTTTCATGTATAGATCTTGTGAGCTCCGTTCATGATCAAGATCTAATCTATTTGCAATCATGCATGTTGTGTTTGCGGGGATTCGATGGATATTGAGATTATTATGTTAGTTTATTAATGGTTCTGTCTTTATGATTCTATCATGTCTGTGTTGTTTGTGATCTTGCATGCTCTCCGTTGCTAGTGGTTATCTTGGCCAAGTAGTTGCTAGTGACTCCAAGAGGGAGTATTTATGCTCGATAGTGGGTTCATGCCTCTAGTTTCCAAGGGAAGTGACAATAATCTCTTCGGTTGTAGATGTGCTGTTGCTACTAGGGAGAAAACAACGGTCTCTTGTTCATGGAACATGTCGACTGTTTACCTTACACACTTTGCTTAAAGCAGTTGTCTGTTTCTTGCAACTTAATACTGGAGGGGGTTCGTATGATAACCTGAAGGTGGACTTCTAGTCATAGATGCGGTTGGATTGCGGTCTATGTATATTGTTGTATTGCCCAATCAACCTCATAAGATCTTTTTGGCTAGTAATTGCATTGTTATGCCTTGCTCAGTTCCTGTCAATTGCCCCGATGTAATTTGTTTACCCTTCATGTCATGTTGTTTATCTAAGGAGAGCACCTCTAGTGAACTATGGACCCTGGTCCAATCTTTACCATTGATACATATACATTGTTACTTGTTTACTTGCTACAAACCATTACCTTCCACACCATACGTTTAATCCTTTGTTACAGCAAACCAGTGAGCTTGACAACCTCACTGATTCGTTGGGACAGAGTCTTGAGTTGTGTTGTGCAGGTCTCTACGTTGCTTCCAACACCTGTGTGACGTTTCCTTCCTCCTTCTGGTTCGATAACCTCGGTTTCTACTGAGGGAAATCTTACTGATGTACTCTTCATACCTTGCTCTTGGGGTTTCCTACGAAGCACTCTTCCTTCTTGTTGAGTGTAGCATCACCCACAGTCTCGCATTCAAACTTAACCACCTTGGCACGAAGCAAAACAAGTTTAGGAAAATTCTGGGAGTAAGCAGCTTTGCCAAATTTGGCAATGCACATGGTGTGAACATGGAGGAATCATGGTAAGCACATGCACTATTATCCCTAATCGGGAAATGCCCCAGGTGACATGGTTATACCCCACGGGTACATGATCTCAGCATACCTGGTCCAGCCCAAGGAAGGCCCACAACAAATATACGCCGGCCCATGAAGACTTTAGGGTGGCCAAGGCCCATGACGCTTTCGGATCCTTGGAGAGCAAGACTAGAGTAGATAGGAAATTCAAAGGGGTAAAACCCTAGAACTTGTAACCGACTAGGTCTATGCCCAGGACCTGCCTAAGCCTATATAAAGGCCAGGAGGGCACGACCTAGATTTTCTCCTCATACTTTCGCATACACACCTCCACGCTAGATTGCATCTGCGCACCCCTGTAACCTTCGGTTCCGCCGTAATCAAGAGAAGACAAGCAGGAGTAGGGTTTTCCCTCCGGGGGCCTAAACCTGGGTAAACCTTGTGTCCCCGTGTTGCTTGTTTGCTAATCGTTCCACGATCTCCAGCATCCCCATCTTCTCCAAAACCCAAGTCCATAACAATGGGCATTGATGAGATCAAACCTCGTCAATTGGCGCCGTCTGTGGGAATTGGGGGCGCTGATTGTGCGATCGTGACGGTCCCAACCCGATCGATCTACAACTCTGCGGCGACAGCGAGTCACCTCCTCTTCGGCGCTTTCGACTTCACCGCCCACTCACCGGCCACCATGAAGGACTTCGAGCCCGTAGGTGACGGACTCGAGATCCTGTTCGGGAGCTTCTGCTTCCAGGTGGGGCAAACTGGCACTCTCCGCCTCCCTGAGCGGGTGCCCCTAGCATCAATCAGGCCCACTTCGTGGACCCCAATCTACGAGCGCTACCAATGTGCCGTAGTCATACAGGGTGACGTGGATCAGCAAACACCCAACCCGCCTCCCAACCCGACACCTAACCCGCCAGATCGAAACGGCGGGAACATAAGAAGCCAGTCCCCCCCACCCAAAGGGGACAACAACGGCCATGGCATCCGCCTTAGCAAAGAAGGATGGGCCCAGGCACGGAACGCCGTGTCGGGCAACATAGTCCTGCCTGCAGACTCCTCCCGGGATCTGTTGATGGCCTACCATCTACTCCTGATCGAGGAGCACAAGAAGCAGGTCAAGATGCAGGAGGTGCTTGAAAAACGCAAGCAAGCACCCTCAGAGTCCAGCGCGCGACGAGTCGCGCTCTCCGCCATGGGCATCGGCTCCAGCTCGAATGGCAACCAAGGCAATAAGCACCGCTCTCGGATGGAGAACATGGATCCCAAGGAGCGCCGTGAGGTGACTCGAACCCTCCACACATCCTTCATGGAGATGGACGCCGACGGCAACGTCATCCCGAAAACGCCGCAGGCTGCGATCATGGCAGCCACTGCGTACCTCGCGGCCCACCCACCTCCGGAGGGGGACCCGAAAAGAGCCATGCACAAATCCGCACTCACCATACTCGGACTCGTCGGAGCCGCGCTCCACCAGGAAGATCCCACGGAGCCGAAGAAGAAAGCTTCGGTCAAGTTCGACCGCAGCCCCACCCCTTCATCCGAAGAAGAGGAACATGACCTTCCTCGATGGAAGAAGAGTTCGCGCCATCACAACCGCGACTACGACGCCAGAGACGCGCTCACACAGCGCAAAATTGACAAAGCGCGAGCCAAGCGCGCATGCTCGTGTGAATCCGAGATGGACGAAGACGAAGGAGAACTCTGCGGGGCCCGATGCTTCAGCAGATCTGTTCGACGAACAAAGATGCCGCGAAATATCAAACTTCCTTCGGATACTCCGAAGTTCGACGGCACACAAGACCCAAAGGCATGGCTCAGCGACCACTTGTCATCCGTCAAATTGCACGGTGGAAACAAAGAGGCCGCCATGCAATGCCTTCAGCTGCAGCTGACAGGCGCAGCACGGATCTGGCTTAGCAGCCTATCTTCAGGGTCCATCCGAAGCTGGGAGGAGCTAGCTTACAGCTTCATCCGAAACTTCAAGGACACCAGCAAGAGGCCCGCCTCAATCGAAGAGTTGCGGGCCTGCACTCAACGAACGGGCAAATCCATTGGCTCGTACATACTACGCTGGTCCAACACCAAGAACTCCGCAGCGCACATCTCTGAAGAGAGATCCATCGACACCTTCAGGGACGACGTCAAGCGCCAAGACTTCAAGGAGTAACTCGGGCGCGTCAAGCCCAAAACACTCGACCACCTCATGGACATCGCCAACAGGTGGGCTGACGACGAAGATTCCATCCACCGAGCACAATCGGAAGAAGAGGATGACTACGGCTGACGACGAGAGGGCCGTAGCAAGAGAAGATCGCGCGTCTACGACGATCGCGATGGACCCGACATGGTCGCGGCCGGCTACGCCGATCGCCGCAACGACGCCAACCGCAACAGCGGAGGATACCGCGGAGGAAACTTCCGCGATGGAGGACGCCCAACACAGTCGTGGCAGCGCCGCGACCGCGATAACGGACCCTCAGCATACAAAAAACTTTCGGGTCCATGCACCATCCACTTCTATATCGACAAGGAGGATGGCGAGAAGAAGGCAAGCCACATGCTCAAGGACTGCCACGAGTTCCAGAAACTCAGCGAAAGCATGGTCCAGATGAGGTAGCAAGCTCCACTTCCTGGATTCGGGAACGCACCCGCGCCAGGTGAGATAGCGCATGGAGCTCCTCCACCGCCACCTATAGGAGGCCCGAACCAACCAGTCGCACCAGCACAGAACAACGCTGGGAACGGGTATTCCCCGCCGAAAGGAGCACTGATGATCCAGAAGGGGCGCCCCACGAATAGGGTGCAGAAGAAAATCACCCGACAGATCAACCTTGTCGTGGCAACTCCACCCGCCATCCCTGAGTACCTCAGCGGATCGGAGTCCTGCATCATGTTCAGTCGTTCGGATCACCCTTGCCAGATCCCTCGCCCAGGTCATGCTGCCCTGGTGCTGGAGGCGCAGATCGGAGGTTTCGAGATGAGCCGCGTCTTCATGGACAGCGGCAGCGGCATTAACCTGATGTTCGCAAGTACTCTAGCAGCAATGCGGATCCCGCAGTGCAGCCTGGAACAGTCAGACACAACGTTCCACGACATTGTCCTAGGAAAGGGCATATTCCCCCTGGGCAAAATATGGCTCGACGTCATCTTCGGCAAGCCGAACAATTTCCGACTCGAACGGCTCGAATTCGAAGTGGTGGACTGGCCATCACAATACCACGCCATCCTCGGGTGTGTAGCATTCGCAAGGTTCGTGGCTGTCCCACACTACGCATACCTGCTACTCAAGATGCCAGGACCGAAGGGCGTCATCACAATCCACGGGAGCTTCACCCGATCGGACCAATGCGATAGGGATTTCAACAGAATCTCCCAATCATTTGGCATGCAGGAGGAGCTCGTAAGGCTCCGCGAGGTGACGGACAATGGGGCACCCCCAGTCGCACGACAAAATGCACCTGACATGTCCTTCGACTCCACCGTCAACACAAAGAAGGTACAGGTCCATCCGACGGATGTCTCCAAGACGGCGCTGATCGCCAACGACCTCAGCCCCGCATAGGAAAGCGCGCTCGTCGAATTCCTCCGTGAGCGCTGGGAAATCTTCGCCTGGTGTCCTGCGGGCATGCCAGGAGTTCCCAGGGAATTCGCCGAGCACGCACTCAACGTCTTTCCAGACACCTAGCCCGTCAAGCAGTCCATCCGGAGTCTGTCCGAGCCTCGAGCCGAAGCCATCGGTAAGGAAATAAACAGGCTACTCGCCGCAGACTTCATCAGGGAGATCAAAGAAAGCGAGTGGCTCACAAATACAGTGATGGTTCCCAAGAAAGACATGGATATCCTGCGGATGTGCGTGGACTTCACGTCGCTGAACAAGCACTGCCCAAAGGACCACTTCCCTCTTCCTCAGATCGACCAGATCATCGATTCGACCGCAGGATGTGAGAAACTCTCCTTCCTCGACGCCTACTCAGGCTACAACCAGATTCGACTCAAGGTTGAAGATCAAGAGAAAACGACGTTTATTACACCGTTCGGAGTGTTCTGCTACAACACAATGCCCTTCAGGCTAAAGAACACAGGTGCCACGTACCAGCGATGCATGCAGGCATGCCTCAAGGACCAGATCGGTCGCAACGTCCAAGTCTATGTCGATGACATAGTCATCAAAACCAGGGAGGCAAGAACGCTCATCGACGATCTCCGTGAGACGTTCGATAAACTCGATCGCTATAGGATCAAGCTCAACCCCGAAAAGTGCGCCTTCGGCGTCCCATCGGGCCAGCTACTTGGGTACTTCATCTCTCAACGAGGGATGGAGGCGAACCCGAAGAAAATCAGGGCCATCATGGCAATGGAGAAGCCGAAAAACCTCAAGGGTGCCTAGCAGCTCGCAGGACGAATAGCGGCATTGAGCAGATTCATCAGCCACATGGGCGAGAAGGCCCTGCCATTCTACCAGCTGCTACGCAAGGCAGATAAATTTGAGTGGACGCCCGAAGCCGACGATGCGTTTGAAAGTCTCAAACGGCTACTCTCCACCTCGCCCGTTTTGTTCACGCCAAAGGAGCGCGAGCCTCTGCTGCTGTACATAGAAGCCACACACCAGGTGGTCAGCACCGTGCTAGTGGTCGAACGACCCGAAGAAGGCAAGACCCATGGGGTCCAACGCCCAATCTACTACCTCAGCGAGGTACTGACGCCAACAAAGCAGAGGTACCCTCACTACCAGAAACTCGCCTACGGCGTGTTCATGACGGCTCGACGACTGAGCCATTACTTCCAGGAGCACCAGGTGATGGTCGTCAATGAGGCACCCCTGAACAGCATCCTGAATAACCCAGAGGCCACAGGACGTGTGGCCCTATGGGGCATCGAGCTGTCACCCCTAGACATCGTCTACGAGAAGCGACTCGCAATCAAGTCTCAAGTCCTCCCGGACTTCCTTGTACATTGGATGGAGCTGCAGCTGCCAGACACCCCAGACATGTCGCAGTCATGGACGATGCACATCGACGGCTCCAAGCGTGAAGCTGGAGCAGGAGCCGGGGTCATACTGACCTCCCCGCATGGCGACCAGATGAAGTATGTCCTCCGGATGAAATTCCGAGCTTCCAACAACGAGGCCGAATACGAAGCCCTCGTCCACGGCATGAGGATGGCAAAGATCTACGGCGCAACGCGCCTGGTCATCTACGGTGACTCCAACCTCGTCGTCCAGCAGACGATGAACGAGTGCGACGCACACGCCGAAAACATGATCGCGTACCGCGCACTCTACAACGCACTCGAAGGAGAATTCGATGGCTGCGAGCTTCGGCACGTTGGAAGAGAAAGAAACGAGGAAGCCGACAGACTCGCCAACATCGGCTCCACCTGCGCAAAGGTGCCACCGGGTGTGTTCCTCGAACAGATCTGCGTGCCATCCATCAAGCGGAAATTCCCCAAGGGATCACCCGAAGAAGTAGAACACTCGGGGGCTATGCTGCCCGAAGGACACGAAGGACCCGAGAAACTAGACACAGAGGTCGCTATGGTCAACCTGATGCAGGTCATGGCAGTCGAAGAAACTTGGACGCGACCGTACCTCCAGTTCTTGATAAACGGAGAACTGCCTGACAACCCGACGGATGCCCGACGCATATCTCGTCGGTCAAAAGCTTTCACCATCATCAATGGCGAGCTATACAAGCGCAGTATTACGGGTGTACTACAAAGGTGCGTCACCATCGGTGACGGGAAAACCATCCTCCAAGACATCCACGAGGGCATCTGCGGCCATCACGCAGGCAGCCGCTCCCTTGTCGCTAAAGCTATACGAGATGGATTCTACTGGCCAACGGCCATGAGCGATGCAAAGGACATCGTCCGAAGATGCAACGGGTGCCAAAGGTTCGCCGACAAACCGCACGCACCCGGGTCAGAGCTCATACCCATACCTATAGCTTGGCCCTTTGCTCAATGGGGCCTCGACATGATCGGCAAACTGCCAAAGTCCTCGAAAGGGGGCACGTCTACCTCCTGGTCGCAGTCGATAAATTCACCAAGTGGGTCAAAGCCATGCCGGTCACCAACCAAAAGGGCAATACCGCCGTCAAGTTCTTTGAATCCATTGTCTACAGGTTCGGCGTACCGCACAGCATCATCACCGACAATGGATCGAACTTCATCTCCAAAGAATTCCAAGACTTCTGCGAAGGCCTAGGGATCAACATCACATACGCCTCAGTGGCTCACCCAAAAACGAATGGGCAGGTAGAAAAGGCCAACAGCCTAATCGGCGTTGGCATCAAGAAGCGCCTCATGAGCCCACTCGAACGAAAGGCCAGAGCCTGGACGGAAGAGCTACCATCCGTCCTATGGATTTTGCGCACCACGCCAAACAGCTCCACCGGCTACACGCCGTTCTTCATGGTGCATGGAGCTGAAGCCGTGCTACCAGCCAAAGTATGCCACCAGGCCCCCCGGGTCGTCGCTTACAGCGAAGCCGAATCCACGGCTGCACTTGAAGACGCCGTCGACACACTCGACGAGGCAAGAGACGTAGAAGCAGCTCGATCAGCGGCGTACCAGCAGAGTCTCCGCAACTACCACAGCGGCCAGCTGCACCCAAGGTCCTTCGTCGAAGGAGACCTCGTCTTGCGACTCAAGCAAGAGCGACCGAAGAAATTCGAGTCACCATGGGAAGGGCCCTACATCATCACCGAAGTCATCCCAGGTGGCGCCTATCGCCTCAAGCACGTGGAGTCTGGAGTCGCATACTCCAACCCATGGAACATCGCACACTTGCGACGATTCTACCCCTAGATACCTACCCCTTTACTTTCAATATGGCTTTTCAGCCAAAGCTATTCAGCCAAACAATGTACTTCCTCCATTACGACATAAATAAAGCTAAGTGTCTCGCCTCAAAATTTCGTTCGCTATTTGCCACTTTACTTCATGCTACAAACGCACTCGGGGGCTCCCCCCACCTCACGATTTCATCGACTGAGGATAACACATGTACACCTGAGTAGCTGACAACGTCAGGCTAACGAAAAGGACACGTACTCAAATAAAGCACTGCATGCTCAAACAACAACCAAACCTTTATAACAAAGGGCACAACATGCCCAGTCGAAATATACAAATTTTACATCTATCTCTTTTACAGGTACTACCTATTCTGAAGAATAACTTGAGCACGCTGCTCAAACAAATCTACGACCTGCTCGGCATACTGCCTTACAGCCACATAATGCGGACGCATATCCCACTCGCCACCATCCGGCCGAAGAGGTGGCCCAGCCGCTACAACAGACAGATCTACATCAGGACGATGCAGCCTAACAAGGGACAACGCATCCTTCACCCCTGCGACGAGCTGCTGCCTCACCAATTCCTGGACACGAGTCACGCTCCGAAATCTAGACAGAAGACCGGATAGGGTTGTTGGCACAGCATCCAGGGGAAACATCACATGCAGAACCGACAAGAGTGAAGTCTGCACTTGACGAAGCACCCGCGATACTTGGTCAACGCGATCCTGCACCGTTGCCAGAGCCATGTCACGGTCGCGATCCATCCAGAAGAACCCGCTAGCTTCCATGTCCTGTTGAGTCAAACAATTGACCCAAACAGCAACACGCTCTTTCTCCTCCCTTGGATCAAGGTTAGCACCTGCGATACTCGCACAAAAGTAAGAAGCAAGGCCAGCAGATGCATCCGAAGAAATAAGCAGCAGCTCGAAAAAACTTACACTGAAGCTGCTCAGACAGTCGAAGCAATTCCGCCATCAAGTACTCCTCTCTGGCCGAACCGCGATCTGCCTTGGACTTCCAAACGTCGGCATGGCCACGCACCCCAAGCAACTTCTTCTCGAGACTACGAACACGGTCTCGAAGGAAAGCAAGCTGCGACGAATCATCCAAGGATGGTCGCAGCCGCGCGGCAGGCGAGTAGTCAACGGGATCAACACCCGAAGGACCCTAGAGCAGCAGAAAGGCAAAAGACATGAACACTCAGACGGAGGAGAACACATCTCAACAAAATTCATCAAGTGCATAAAAGGCCACTACGTGGCACAAGGATTTGATCATCAACATAATTACAACAAAAGAAAACTAAAGCTATCCTACAGCTACAACACCTAAGATGCGACACCCTGAGTAGCCTCGGAGCCGGACTGCCTCGCCTTGGCTTCCCCCTGCTGCCTTAGTGCGTACTCGGCCAGCAGATCAATCAGCTTTGGCCCATATCGCTTACAGCGAGCAGAATAGGTACCGAAGGCTACCTCGGATCCATCCGCAGTCGTCGGCATCCGGGAGGTGATCTGGGGAAGGTCCAACTCCGCCCCAGCCGCCAAAGCCATCGCCAGCCCGACAGATGCGCCGATGCCCTTCTTCTTGCGCTTGTACGCCGCAGGCGCTTCGGCCGACAGTGCCTCCACCAGGGCATCAACACCATCAAGGGTCGGGCCCTTGGGGACAAGCTCCCTGTAGAAGCGGCCAAGGACCTCCTTGGACTTGGCAAGTGAGCTGATGACAGTGCTGCAGCGATCTTCGACCGCTGCAGTAGCATCATCTAGAGCACTCCCGTGCTCCAGAGCACTGCGGTCAAACTCGATGCCCGCGGCATCTGAGACAATAAAGAGAAGAAATGAACAAAAACTCTGCAGAAGAAAGACAAGAAAATGCAAGTGAAGATACTCACCCGAAACAGCCTTGGCAGCCGTCATGAGCTTGCCAGCCACCTCTCTTTCACGCGCAGTCGCAGCAGTGGCAAGCTGCTCCTCGCGGTCCGTGGCCTCCCGCTGCAGGCGCTCCTTAGCCTCGGCCGCAGTAGCCAGCTCCAGCTCGAGGCGCTCCTTCGCACCAATGGCGACCTCGGCCTTCTTCTCCGCTTGACCAAGGCTCTTTTTGAGAGCATCACGAAGGGAGGTGTTATGCTCCTCTACATCCATCAAATACAGGTGTCAGACAACAGGACAAGAATACACGAAGAAGCAAACATCAAAGGCATAACAGTACCTTGAAGCTGTTTGAGGCTGGCCTCCAGCACCAGGTGCTCCTGCACGAGTCGCTTGGCATCCTACACAAAAGGCTGCAGGAAGAAGACCTACCAGTCAGAAAAAGGACTCGGGGGCTACGCCCATTAGAAAAGAACAGAAGCAAAATACACACACGAAAACGCTCGGGGGCTCCCCCCGAGACTCGAAGAACAAAACAAGAAAACTCTTTTACAAATGCTCGGGGGCTTCCCCCGTGGCAGGAGACTTACATGATCCAATGGCGACGTCGAAGGTCCGCTAGCAAAATTCTGAGGCGCAACCACCTGAACCTCCCGTAGAGGAGGGTTCGGAGCAGCGCCCTCAGAAGTTGCCACCGTCTAAGGAGGAGGAGACGCGACTTTCGACTCCCCCATCATCTCCCGAGCACCATCGCTGGAGGAGTCGTTGGAAGAGTGCCTGCACACAAACAAATTAGTACAAGAACAAAGTAAATAGTAAAGAAAACGCAGTGCAGAGGAAACTTACGAGTTAAGCTTGCTAAGGTTGAAGACAGGAGGGGTCCTTCGGACCCTCTCCTCCTCTTTCTTCTCTTCCTTTTTCTCTTCTTTCTTTTCTTCCTTCTTCCGCTTCGCTGGCGGGTGCGGCGCTACAGCCCGCACAGGAAGAGCAGGAATAGGAGAGCAAGAGCCTCCATGCCCATCACTATGACGCTCAAGACACAGAGGATTCCTAGGAGTCGGAGGAGTCGATGCATCCGAAGACTCGCTGGAGCTCCGCGATCGTTTGCGAGTGTGGTCCTTGCTCGACTCGTTGGCATCTTCAGCCGGAGATCGCGCCGATGGCAGCTCGGACATGGAATCCACCACATCATATCCGGTGCATCCGGATATACTTCGGGTAACGGAGGCGACATACCCGGCACTTTGAAGCTCTGAACAAGAGAAGAACAATTTGTTAGCAAACAAACACAAATACAATGCAATCGAAAAATAGCGCTACGCGCACGGATCTACACCTGTGGAACAGGAAGCGAAGAATAAAACGGAGGAGTCAGCGACTTCCCCGGGATATCCTCTCCAGCCTTGAACTTCAGCAGCAAACGAAGGGCCCTGTCGAGATCTCCCTTGGAGAATTTCTCAGCCGAAACTCTCGTCGGATCACGCCGGCCAGCATAAAGGAACATCGTGAAGGGTTTCGCGGCATAGTAAATCAAAATTTTCTACGGATGCGAACAGAGCGAAGCGAAGATCTAATCTAGGAGATGCAATCAACGAGAGAGATTGGATTAAATCTTCATACCCTTGAAGATTCGCACAGCGGAACGTTCGTCGGAACGTGGGTGATGTAGTCGTACTCGCTTCTCCTCCTCGCGATCCGATCCGATCTAGCACCACAAGTGGCGGTGCCTCCGTGAGATGCACACGTGTAGCACCTCGACGTCTCCTCCTTCCTCGGTCCAGAAAGTATGGTGGAGAGACGGATTGGATCTACAACACGACGGCGTGGTGTATATGGTTGAGAGTTTCTGCAGCAGGGCTTCGCCTACACGCAGTCGGGAGGGAGAGAGAGACGAGGGCAGCATGGCAGCTAGCTTTGGAGGGGAAGGTGTGGGGGGTGGTGCGCCCCCAGCCCTCTTTATATAGAGGGGTGGGCGGCTGCCCTTGCCCCTCCCCCAAGCCCAAACCGGCGGCCACAAGGAGGAGGAGTGGGGGGCAAGGAAACCCCCTTTCTAGAAGGTCTAGATTAGGGTTTAATCCCTCTTGGCCGGCTGGGCCCTATGGGGCCTTGTGCCCCTGGCCCAATGCGGCCAGGGCACTCCCTCATAGGCCCATGCCCCCTACCGGAAGGTGGGGCCACGTTGGTCCCCTTCCGGAAGGTTCTAGAAGCTTCCGGTACAATACCGATTAACCCGGAACAATTCCGAACTCCAAAAACTGCACTGCCTTATATGAATCCCATTCTCCGGACCACTCCGGAACCTCTCGTGATGTCCCGGATCCCATCCGAGACTCCGAACAAAAACTCATAAACCAATTATCCAATCTATCCTAGCGTCGAGACACGTTAAGTGTGTGACCCTGCGGGTTCGAGAATATGCAGACATGATCTTCTATCAATAATCAACAGCGGGGTCTGGAAACCCATATTGACTCCCACACATTCATCGATGATCACATCGGATGAACCACGATGCCAGGATTCAATCAATCCCATATATATATTCCCTTCGTCTCGCGATATTTTACTTGCCCGAGATTTGATCGTCGGTACCGTCATACCTAGTTCAATCTCGTTCACAGCAAGTACTTTACTCGTTCCGTAATACGATATCACTTTGTGATTAACTCCTTAACCACATGCTTGCAAGCGGTGTTGATATCGATTACCGAGTGGGCCCGAAGTATATCTCTCCGACTTGGGAGGGACAAATCCCATCTCGATACATACAACCCAACAGGTACTTTCCGATCACCTGAGAGACACCTTTATGATCACCCTCTCATAGGATGACGTTTGATGACCTCAAAGCTTTCTTCCGATACCAGGGAGTTGTATTATCTCATGGTCTAAGGAATACAATATTTGACATAAGAAAAGCTTCGCAAAGATGAACACGATAACACGATCTAATTGCTTCGCTCAGTTTGGGTCTGTCCATCATATCATTCTCCCAATGATATGATCTCATTATTAATCGACAACTCATGGCCATGGTTAGGAAACCTTAACCATCATTAATCAATGAGCTAGTCCATAGAGGCGTACTAGGGACACGGTGTTGTTCACAAACCACACAAGTATTAAAGTTTCCGCTTAATACAATTCTAGCATGGAATATAAACATTATCATGAACAAGAATTATAATAATAACATCTTTATTATTGCCTCTAGTGCATAATTCTAACACATCGGGTGCGCCCTAGCCTAGAGTGGCTGCACCCGACGCTCGAGAAAGGTGCGGATGATATCCACACCGTTCACTTCCTTCTCCGGAATCAACTGGAGATCCTCCACCCGACGATAGAGAGCCTCTATCTCCGCCACCTCGCCATCCAAGATCTTGTTTTTCCAAGACCTTTTCGGCTCAATCTTTTGGGAAGGGTCGAAAGGAACAAGACCAAAATCTTGCCCAGGTACTACGGAGTCGCGGATATAAAACCATCGCCTCCGCCAGTACTGGACAGATTCGGACATGGAAAAAGAAAAGAAAAGCAGATTGGGCTTGAGGGAGATGATGCAACCCCCAATGGGATAAACACCATCCGAACCAGATTGCCTCTTCACGGAATAAAGTTTCCGGAAGAGGCCAAAGTGCGGCTCAATACCGAGCCAGCACTAGCAGAAAGTGATAAAACAAGCAATGTGAAGAAGAGAATTGGGGGAAAGATGGTGCAATTGGACACCGTACAGAAAAAGCAGTCCACGAAGGAAGTCGTGGACTGGGAAGGAAAATCCGCGAATGACAAAGGCAAGGAACATAACCCAATACCCAACGGGGGACGGGGGATTACCTCATTTCCTGGGAGTTTAACGGCCTCCCTATCCTGCGGGATCAGGCCCCGCTCGCGAAGCTTGCGGAGATCACTCTCTCGCGTGTCCGATCGCCGCCAGCCACCGTCGGTGACACCGGTAGCGGTGGCACTTTTCTTCCCTCCAGCGGCGCTGGTACCAACCGCAGACGACGACTTCTTGGGCTTCCCCATCGCGGTACGGCGGCGCCGGCGGCGAGAGCGCAGGATGGAAGAAGGAAATATGCAGGAATATTCCAGCGTGCAGCAAGAGCTCTCAGAACACAAGGAAGCAGTGAAAGCAAGAATAGATGCGGTGAAAACAAACTGAAGTTTTCCCCAATGATTATAAAGACGAAGACGATGCACGACAGCCGTCCATCGAGAAGACCTAATGCCAACGGCATGATCTGGCCATACACGTGTCAGCATCACAACGAACCGTCGCTAACACGCCGTCCACTACACGCGGAAATCGAGGCGACGCCATAATTATCTCCACGCCGCGCGTGACCGGTCAATTCAAGGTCAGACAGTGGGACCCATGTTCGTCCAGTCAAGTCATCTCTGGCGCAGCAGATGCTTGAGGTCATCGATCGTCAGCACTGACGTCATCAAAAGCTACACTAGCAACAACTACAATTTCTTCGGCTTCAAAGCTAAGAGTACTCACTCGAATCTATGATTCGACCAATTACTCGGGGGCTACTCCTATCAGGAGCGCTGGTCGCGCACCCGAAAGATGAATGGAAGCGAACTATTACTTCGAGTCCTCCGTCGAGTCTACGACTCCACTACAGACTCGGGGGCTACTCCCATAGGGAGGACGGATTTAATCATCCGAATTTTTTTGTGTCCTAAGGACTTACAAGTGAACAATATCTGAATTAAAGTCTCCGCTCGAGTCTACGACTCGACAGACACTCGGTGGCTACTCCCATAGGGAGCGCTGGTCGCGCACCCTATGAATTCTTTCGACCGCTATCCTTCGGATCCGCATGCAAAAACTTTTCGGCAACTCTGCCCCAATTAAACGATAAGTGAGCAACGTTCTCCTTGACCACCCGAAACACCTCCGCGGTGATAAACATTCGGATGTTGTGTCTGCGACACAAAGATAAGACCTACAGATATCATCTGATGGCCTGGTAACGCACATGACTGCGTTCTGCTAGTAAAAACCCGTGCTAGTAGGTGCGATGGAAAATCCCGACGGACGCGTTAGGTACATCAATTACATTCACTGGAATTACACTCCTGTAAGTCCTCCGCGGCCTGAGTCGAATTACGCCAGCATATGTTTCGGTTTCGAGTTGAGGGACTCCAACCTGAAGAAGATCGTGTTGTTTCGTCCTAAGACAGTTAACTGACCCTGATCCATCGGGTGAGTCAGGCACACACATCAACAATCCCTGCACATGAACTATTGAAATACATAGTTGCACCCGAAAGATTGCAGAGTCCTCGGGGACTACTGACATGGTTATACCCCACGGGTACATGATCTCAGCATACCTAGTCAGGAAGGCCCACGACAAATATACACCGGCCCATGAAGACTTTCGGGTGGCCAAGACCCATGACGCTTTCGGATCCTTGGAGAGCAAGACTAGAGTAGATAGGAAATTCAAAGGGTTAAAACCCTAAAACTTGTAACCGACTAGGTCTATGCCCGGGACCTGCCTAAGCCTATATAAAGGCCAGGAGGGCACGACCTAGATTTTCTCCTCATACTTTCGCATATACACCTCCACGCCAGATTGCATCTGCGCACCCCTGTAACCTTCGGTTCCGCCGTAATCAAGAGCAGACAAGCAGGAGTAGGGTTTTCCCTCTGGGGGCCTGAACCTGGGTAAACCTTGTGTCCCCGTGTTGATTGTTTGCTAACCGTTCCACGATCTTCAGCATCCCCATCTTCCCCAAAACCCAAGTCCATAACAATAGACATTGATGAGATCAAATCTCGTCAGTGGGGGTGGCGCCATACTTACGCCAATGGGCTCAGCTGCCATGTAGTCTGCCACGTCATTCGTCGGGATGGCGCCACGGGGAGGAGCGCCATAGGCGCATGGTGCCGATGGTCATGGCGTCGTGGCTACTACCATGGCTCCCTCCTGTACGGCGCCATGAGATTAGGTTAGATCCGCTAAATCGTTTAAAAAGAGGGTTATTTTTTATCTTTTTTCTTTAAAATAGGTTATTTATGTGATTTTTGTCATGGACTGAGTCTGCGTCGCGCATGTGGGCGTCATGAGTGCTGTGGGTACTGTCCGGGTCCGATTTGATTCATTACCGCTACCTCTCGCGATTCGCTGCGCTGTCTATTCATTGCGAGAGACTTGATGCTTGTCATTCAATGGTAGTACAGCAAGTACTCCACCGACCACCGGAGTTAAATTAAATCAAGTGAAGCAGCAAGTACTACTACCGTAGATTATTAATGGAGCACTGGCGCCGCTGCAAATGATCGCTGTTCCGTGCGGCTTTCCTTGTTGCGGCCGGAGGGAACGGACGGGTGGTGGTGAATTTGCCGCTAGATCGCGTTAAGAACATTTCCACCCACAGCAGAGGATCCCATAGGCTATTTTCTCCAATTCGGATAGCAAAACTCTGTCCAGTTACGTCTGTATTTTTTTGTTTTTATTCGGATTTGGTCTAAAATCCATCTGATGAACAAAGTCCGAACACGATGTGTCGGGTTAGCCCAGGGGCATCGGGTCAAGCGAAAAGACAAATGGGCCCATGCTATCAACGACGGAGGCCAGTTGCCCTCCTTTTTTCTTTCTGTTTACTCTCCTTCCCACCGCATATTCCCCCACCAACCCGCGAACTCCCGCCATTTTTTCCAGATCCGCTCCACCATGCCGCTGAAGAAATTCCATGGTCCAAGGCTCGTCGAGGAGCAGCCGCCAAAGCAGAGGAAGGGAAAAAGGCCCCCTGGCATGACCAACATCGAGTGGTTGAAGGATGTGGAGCACAGGAAGGCCGAAACAGATGGCCGCCACGAGAGGGAGAAGAAGCACAAGGCGAAGTTGGAGGCCCTGGCGTGGGGGAGGAGGAATCCCAGGCGCAGGCAATGGCGATGGCGTCCATGTTCCCGCCGCACTACGGCGGGCAACACTTCCCCGGCGTCGTGTGGGGAAGCCAGTCGAGCGTCTCCCCGTCCTTCTCACTGTCATCGTCGACACTATTCCAGGAGAGTAACGTCCAAGCCACGCCGTGCACAAGGTTCACTCCTTCCCCGGAGTTCGACGACGACCAGCTGGGAGGCTTCAACCCCAATGTCGTCTTCCTCGGGATGTCGTCGGTGCTTCGCCGCTGTCCTCTGCCCTTCGCACCCCTTGGTTCTTCCTCGATGCACCAGTTTGGCCTCGCCACCACCCACATCGGTAGTTCGTTTAATGGAATATCGGGCGATTCTGTGATGCACGCCATGATCATGTCTGGCTCCTCGGCCACTACTTTGGCTCCGGTACTTCACTCAAGAGGAAGCATGTACCTCCGCCGAGCCCGGCCTGGACACGCAAGGGTTCAACGACGACCAAGACGAAGAGGAAGAAGAAGCCAAGGGTGGTCCAGAGGAAGAAGCCGATGGCTATCTGGAGGACGAGGCTTCGACGAGCTGCAAGGGGAAGGGGAAGAAGAAAGGGAAGAGGAAGGACCCGTCGGTGATGCTGGGTTAGTCTCGCATCAAGTGGACGGTGAGGGAGGATGGGTGCCTCGCCGAATCTTGGAAGACCGTGTCCATCAATCCAATCATCGGGGGGAATAAAATCTCTGATACCTATTGGAAGATGATCAAGGTTCGTGTTCGATGAACGCAAACTTTGTGATCCTTACTTCAATGTGATTTACATGGACCACGGCGAGAAGGCCATGGTCACCCATTGGAGCCTCATTCACAAGACTGTAGCAAATGGCAGAGGAGATACAAAAATTGCCCGGAGAGCGGTGCCGACTTCGAAAGCAAGGTAAGCAAGCTCTTCGCCTCTCTGCCGGGATGTTCTCGCCCAGATCATGACCAAAGTTTGTTGCTCTGTTCGCAGATGCTCCATGCGCTCGGCCTCTACTGCGAAGATAACAATTGCGCTGAATTCAAGTTCCTGCATGTCTACACGTGGATCGCGACGCGCAAGAAGTGGAGGGAAGTGCACCTGCCACTGGGCAAAGGGAAGGATGTCGTCTACAACCCGGACGCCCTGGCGCCACCAACGGCTGAGGGTCATCCGGAGTGTGTCCAGAAGAAGGTCAAGCCGAACAAAGCCATGGGGCCTCCCGGCGAAAGGATCCAAGCTTCGATCGAGAAGTGCTTGGCCAACGCGAAGACCCACGCCGCAGAGAGGGACGAGAGATGGAGGGTGCTGCTGCAGAACCATGGCGTCAAGATCGGCCTGCTCAAAGCCAATGTCGCGGCGAAGAAGATGAACACTGATCTGGCGTTCTTGATGGGGCGAACATGGCGCTGATGGACGGCCAGGTCAAGGCGTGGTACATGGCGGATTCTGACCGAGATGGCGTCGGCGGCTACTGTTGTGCCCACGCCACATGCCAACATCGGCGCCATGCTTTGCAGCCTCGCCGAGATCTAGGCATGCATCGTCGTCTACTACATTGTCGAGTTCTACCGCCACCATCGATGTCGACGAGCCGCCGTCCGCCACTGCGCAGAATCCCGCTGTTTGATCCCCACAATTTCTATGTAGTTTGATTGTCGAACTGTTGGTTGTTTTTGTGTCGCCGAACTATTGTACTCTTGGGCATGTTTTTTGCTGGCGAGAACATATTTCAAAAAATGTCACTGATGGGGGCCGGGTCTCGAGGGGACGGCTGGGAGTTCGCAGAACCAGGGCGTCAAGATCGACCTGCTCAAGACTAATGTCGCGACAAACAAGAGGAAAACTGAGCTGGCGTTCTTAATAGAGGCGAACACAACACTAATGAACGACCAGGTCAAGGCGTGATACATGACGGAGTGCAACGCGATTTTGACCACGATGGCACCGGCGATTACCGTTGTACCCACGTCAACATTGGCGCCAAGCTCTGCAGTCTCGTCGAGCTCTATGCCTACATCGTCGTCTACTGCATCGCCGAGTTCTACCTCCACCATCGATGTCGACGAGCCGCCGTCCGCCACAGCGCAAAATCCCACCATTTGATCCCCGTGATTTCTATGTAGTTTGATCGTCGAACTGATGTTGTTTTTGTGTCACCGAACTGTTGTAATCTTAACATGTTTTTTGCTGGCGGGAAGAACATATTTCAAAAAATGTCGCCAATGGGGACCGAGTCTCAGGGGGCTGCTGGGAGTTCGCATACCCCAGGCCAAATGTACATCCAATCCGACAAAAATTTACTCCGGATTTCGGCCTTGGGATCACCAACCAGAGCGGAGATGCTCTTCCCACTCGAGTGCTCAGCCTGAAAACACAAAACAGCACAGTAGTTGGTGAGCAGGCCATACATTTGCGTAGGATGCTTCGGAACTCACAAGTATTTCCTCTGAATAGTTTGCCAAAAGATCTTATATCAGTGAACGGAGGAGTACATAGTAGTATGAAAGTACCGAGAACATCTCCTGAACCACCGGATCAATGAAAGCAGCACTTGAACTATGACTTTACCAGATGAATATTATTCAAAGTACATATGAAGTTCTGAACTGTAATAGTACAAGTAAATTAAATTTCTTCGCACTCCATGATTTCGATAATCTTTCTAAGTGTATCTTTGGTGGGGGTGGTATCCCCCCTGCTCGACAGAACATTCCTATCCCTTTAGTTTGCAGATGTACATATGGAGCACACACTACACACAGGGCTCCGAGGTCCAAGCAATGCGAGTAACAGAATTACTGTCACAGAGCTTCACCGACAATCACAAAACTTCTCGATGAACTCGGAGGATTGCAATTGATCATGGAGCTTCAGAAGGAACTCCATGGTAAGCTACAGAGGAGCGGTCTGAAGTGGAAGGAACGCTGTAGTACTGACCGTATCCAGCATAGACCCCCACAGCGATGAGACTAAGGATGACAAATCTATACCAGGCTTCTTCATGTAGCTGCAAAAGAAGAGTTGATACCAATTACCATTAGCCGTGATTACTGTCAGTAAAGGGGGCTATGGAGGCACCGTACCACCATAGGGGAAAGTACTGGATTTTCGTAATGAAATTGTCAACTAAGAACTCTGCTAAATACAGCTAGAACTAAGAAATTCTGCCAACCTGAGCAAACAAAAACATATTGAAGAAAACAGAGACCACCGGGACCATAGGAACTCCAGGACAAGAAAAGCGAGGTGCTTCCACAGGAACATAAACCTGAATATGCGTGGCATACAAGGTTAGAACATAGAATGACCAATGTATTAACAGATGAGAATTGACATCCATGCATGTCAAATTTTCTTAACTGACATTGGATGGTTGCGACTTTCAAACTACAAAGCAGTGGACTGTGATTCATGTAATAGGTAACAAAGATGCAAATCATGGACTATTTGGTTCATCTGCGATTTTTAGTGACGATATAACAATGCCTTTCTGACACTACAAATTGGTAGATGACGCACTTACCTGTCGAAATTGCAGAGCGAAACTGGCAACAATGGCTATCAGAAAAGCTACTATGATGAAGGCAATAGCGTAGCTAAACCGGTAGGATATTCCTGCTATAAAACCACAAAGAGCCACTACGACAAGGCACAAAACACCCTCCTGCCAGATTGACATACTTCCAAGGGAGCGAGAATTAGTTGCTTTGTCGCTCCACCGAAGTGTGATCACACAAGCTGATACAACTGAGTATCCTGTCTGCTCCCAGAAGAAAAGGTAAAAAAACAGTTAAATGCGACTAGTGAACTGCCAGATCTTGTGTTACAATTGCAAATCTGGCAGGTATTGTGAAGCTTCCATACCAGTGTGCCAACTGAGAGAATATGAGAGAGTGCTTGCACATTAAAGAGGCCAGCTAAGACTGCTGCAACACAACCAACCCAGATCTGAGAGTGCAGAGGAGTATGCAGCGTTGGGTGAACTTTAGCAAATATTGAAGGTAGTAGGCCATCCCTTCCAAGCCCAAGATACAAACGTGACTGTTTATGGATCAAAAGGAGGTAATGTTGATAAAGTGGAATAATATAATTCAGAAGAAACTATAGTGATAGATAATTACATTATAAGGTTACCTGAACATACAAACCAACAAGAAGTGTGGTAGTAAGACCAGCAACAGCACCAATACTGATCAACACAGTAACAAATTTCAACCCCTTAGCAGAAAAGGCCTCAGCCAAGGGAGCATCTTCGCCAAGTAATGTATATGGTACCATTCCAGTAATCACCAAGCAGACAGCAACGTATAGTATGACACACACCAGAAGGCTCCCTAGGATGCCGATAGGCAAGTCCCTCTGGGCAATTTTGTTCGTATGATCAGTCAAAAAAACGTTTGCATGAGAGTCAAAGAAAATTTAGAATGAAGTATGATGACAAAAGGGAGATCATGTAATGCAAATTGGATAACATTCCCAAATCCTAAGAATCAAATGAATTATGCTTACAAAAGGGAGAATATTTAATGGAAGTTGCTGAAGATTTCCAATTCTAAAAAGCAAATGAATTATGATGATAATAGAGAGAATATCTACTGGAAATTGGAGAAACTTTACGAAATTCTAAGAAGCAAATGGATTATGGTGACAAAAAAGGTTTAAAGGTGATAGTATGGGAAAAAATTGGAATCACCTGTGGTCTTTTAGCTTCCTCAGCAGAATTAGCAACTGCATCAAATCCAACATATGCAAAGAAGACTACTGTGGATCCGGTTACAACAGCTTTGAAACCATTTGGCATAAATGGTGACCAGTTTGATACATCCACCTCAAACACACCAGCAACTACAACAACGATGACAATAATTATCTGCATCACGTAAGCAACTGCATCATTACATCAAGTCCAACACAGGAGACAAAAGCACACACATAGTTAAACAGTCATTTGAGGAAATCATGAAAAGTTGCTCATAAAAACTCGTGTTTGCAAGTTATGAAAATATTGCCTTGTGCAAGCCCAAATCACACTATCACAAAACATCACAAAGTTGTGGTACAACGATTCTTGGCCTAGCCACTTGAACTTTCAAGAAATTGCTGGTTGTGGTTGAAGAGAAGAACATCTTAGCTTATAAACAGTCTTACCTTCAATGTAGTCATAAAAGTGTTCACTGTTGATGATTCTTTGACACCACGGCAGAGGATGACCGTTAAGATGATGAGAAGAATTGGAGCCAATATGTTGACTGAAACAACACCACCAAAAAACTCTTCTCCGTGCCCAATCCAACTTGGAACATTGCCCTTCACAGACGGAATCAGCTCCAAGAATTGGATAAAATAGCTTGCTAAGCTACGAGCAATGCTTGCTGCCCCAATGTGGTAATCAATCATCAATTGAGTGAAAACCAAGAAGGCCGTGAGCTCATTAAACGCAGCATATGTGTACAAGTATGCTCCCCCGACCACAGCCGGAAACCGAGATGCTAATTCAGCATAGCACAAGGCATTGAGCACGCACGCAGCTCCAGCTAGGACAAAACTGATCGTAACACCTGTTTCAGGCAACTGTGTTATTTTTAGCAGAAATGAACAAGGGGGGAAACTTTTTTTTTGCGGGAAACTTTACAGAAGAAACAGATACGAAGTAACCATAACTAGCAAAGGATTCTGAGCAACAGGCAACAGCAACCTACTCAATCATATAAGAACTGGGTATGCAGATTTATTATTGGACAACATGGATCAGAATGCATGCAATCGATCAACTACCCAATGGGCAATGGCTCACTCACTACTGTCGTGAATTGTTCATGCCATTCTGAACCAAACCAGCAATCTGCTACTAGTATCGCAAACTGCAGTACAACCAATCGTTCCGTTGACCGAGTGGTACTGCAGTGCTGCCCACTATGGGTTGTAGTGAGAAACAGAGCCGTAGAAGTGTTACTAACCTGGTCCGGCGTCTCGGGCGACGGTTCCGGTGATGACGAAAATCCCGGCGCCGATGGAGGCGCCGATCCCGATGAGCACGAGCTCGAGGACGCCGAGCTGCCGCACGAGGCCCTCGCTGGAGGTGGCGGTGGCGGTCCGCGAGGAGAGGGGCTTGCGGCGGAGCGCGGCGGCGCAGAGGCCGGAGAGGAAGGGGCGGCCGGACGACGACGAGGAGGGCCTGTGGTGCGCGTCTTCTCCATCCATGGCGTCTGCGGTGGTGGCGTGGAGCGGGTGGTGTCTGGTTCTAGGCCTTCGCGCAGTCGTCCGCGCCCAGACCGGAAGGAGTGACGTCGGCCCTTGCGTCATGGATAGGCGGGCGCCCCGTCGCGCCGGGGGTTGGTCGCTGACTCGCTGGTCGGGATCCGTTGTCGGGAAGGCGACTACCAGTTGGGCTTGGTAATCCTTGTTCTTGGACTCATAGGCTCTAGCCCGGCCCATTATGTATAGCGGACTAGATACTCCATTGATGCTTTACGTTTGAGGGCCTAAACAGTAATACTTGAAGGCCCACTTCACTTCTGCACTTTGTCGGTGCAACCGTGTGAGCAACAAGCCGGCTGCAGAGCGTGGTTTTGGAGCCCCGTCCTCTACCCAGAACTACTTTTTGAAAGTTTAAATGGGAAGAATTAAAAAAAAATACCGAAATGCAGATAATAATTTATAATACTTGCGTGCAAACGATCATGTAAAAAAAATTATATTC
The DNA here is from genome assembly GCA_910589765.1 of Avena atlantica. NCBI lineage: Eukaryota > Viridiplantae > Streptophyta > Magnoliopsida > Poales > Poaceae > Avena > Avena atlantica. Next base: position 236,440,639 of record OU342738.1, read on the forward strand.
TGGCCTCAACAGAAAAGAGGAAAATGCATATCTGGACTTGAACAATGTAATTTTGAACGGGCTTCCGTTTTCCTAAAATTTGTCATATTTTTTTTGTTGCGTCTGAAATATAATTTTTTTTCATTAAATATTTGCAGACTTATATTTTATCTTGTTGGATACATGAATATATTATTTTCAAAAGTATTTGATGCTAATTGAATTTTTTGAAAAAAAAAGTCCTCCGTGAAGGAACATCACCAAAGTGATTTTCTGGGCTGTCCTTATGGTTCCATTCCATGTAATCCTCTCTTTTAAGTAGTAAAGAAATGGTGTCTTTAGGCGAAAAAAGCGTGCAACAAGTCATCATTATTGCTCTTATAGGTGCGCTTTGTCGCGCCGACCCCTGCTCTTGGCGTCTAAATTCTCTATGAAGGTTGATTGCTTAATTTTTGTTTTTTCCTTGTGCGTCTAAATTCTCTATGAAGGTTGCTTGCTTAATTTTTTTTCTCGTGGCCTAGGCTTGGTCACAAGACAAATGTGTAATGCATTGCCAGGTCATGTGTCATATACCCCACACCAACTACCACAACAGCGAACGCAGCCCGCGAATAAAAGCACTGGTCGGAGTCAACAGTGAACGCAGTCCGCGAATCAAAGCACCGTTCGGAGCCAACCACCACAACATAGTAAAAGGAAAATTCAGAGCATAGAAAAGAGTAAACGAATCAGAGAGAGGAACATATAATCCGGAGAATGCAAGCGTTGTGCCTAGAACATAGTAAAGACAACCTCGATGGTCAAAGCAGCAGCCTACCGACCCGGCAGTCTATGTTTCTCTTCCATGTTGAGCACATATGGTCATAAGAAACCCGTCGCAATGCCACCGATGCAGAAGCTACTCAAACAGGCTCGTCCGCAAGGAGAACAATAAAACGTTGTCAGGTAAGCCGAACCTAAGGCCAATAGGCAAAGCAACCACGTGACGTCATTTTTATTAGCAGCAAAACAACAACACTCTAGCAGGTTGGCCCCCTGTAGTAATACACAGTCTAAACAACATAGAGCCCCAGTTTCACCAGCAACAGCGTACCAAGTAGTCCCCACCTAGCGGGACACAACCGAGCAATCACCAAATCCCAATTCCATGAGTAGTCGCGAACAGGTAACACACCCACATATTATCCCATACAACTCAAAACGTTTACCGTGCATGGTAGGAAAATACAATATGTTTTCCTTTAGATCTACAATTCAAACAAAGAATTAATTGATTGAGTGGTATTTAGCAAGTAAAATAATATCACTACTGTAGAAGTTTAGCCAAAAAATATCTGAGCAATACAAATCTTAATCCAATATAGAGTTGATCTGCCCATACTTAACAATTAAATTATTTTTATTGCAGGAAATTTTAACCGGAAAAAGTTACCAGTGTCCAATTATCTACTTGTTGTGAGGCTACAAAAATGGATGTGGGCAGATTTCAGACCATTTAAGCCTACAAATTATATATTATGAAGTCAATTGATGATCAATAAGGCAAGAGTTCAATTGGTGCACGTTCGAAAGTGAAAAAAGCAGTCTAATCTAATTTTAAATCCAAAAATAGCCACACTTATTTATGAGCTAACACACTAGCAGGCAGGCCCCACAAAAGCGATCTCCCAATCAACCATAGGTGCTTAAAGCTAAGGAGCTTAAATCTCTTTAGAGATAGATAAAACAAGTCAATAAGTCAACAACCATTGAAAATGAGTTACGAACTCCTAACAAATGTAACAATGCAATGACACAGTAACGTAGTGTGGCATGCTGTTGGGCAGGGACGGAGACAAGGGGGATGTGGAAGGGCCAGGCCACCCCAAGGTTCATATTTTTGAAGGAATGGTAGCCATTAGACATTAGACCTCTCATTTCTTAGTGATTTAGTCAAATTTTCCCTCTCGTGAAGTTTACAACAATCTATATGTCCAAATATCCCTCTAGAGATTTCAAAGACACGCAATATATATGGAGTGCCTCTAGAGATAGAATGGACTCCGAAGTTGTTCTTATTGAATTTGTTCTAATTAGTAAATTAATACACTAGCCAACTTAACTAAAAGTCTAAATTGGTAAAAAGAGATACGAACTATATTTCAACACTTCCCTTCCAGTCTATATACAGAAAGATCTTAGACCTAGGATCATTGAAAGATCACAACTATTTTTTGATTTAATTGTGAGGCCGAGTCGTGAACTTGAAAGCTCTTGGGTCTAATTCCATATTGAATTGATGCACTAGCCAATTCAACCAAAGTCTAAACTGACAAATAGAGTTAGACAATTTATATTTCAACACTGGTATGACCGATGCTAGTTGGTTTTTATTTTGAAACGAAGGAAAAATAGTTAGTTCGGGTCATACTAGTGTTAAATTATACTAGTATTGGATAGCTCTTTGTTAACACCACAAATATGGGAACGATAAATTCGAACTACTTCCTCCGTTTCAAAATATAAGATGTTTTAGGTTTATAAAGAAAATATATCTAGATTTTTTTAGTGTGTAGATCACTCTAAACTTGAGCAAACTTAGACACTAAAAGAAATCTAGATACATTTGCTTCACAAAGCTAAAACGTCTTATATTTTAAAACGGAGGAAGTAGGAAGCAAAGAATAGTTAGATTCCACCCAACCTTCCACATATATGCCATATTACATCGACTAAGAAATCACAGTTCTAGTCTAATTCCAATCCTTCACCGTCCTAGACAACTAACCAACTACAAGCCAGTCAGTACTTATAGCTCATCACAGTTGCTAAACTAGGTCAGCCAAGCGGGCTAGTAATATTCGATTCCTCATGGGGCTTTCTTGAACCCCATCGCATTATGGCCAGGGCCCAAAGTCATTTGAACTAACATGCTAATTTTTATTACTTTCTTTCTCTCGGCCATCAAATACTGCGCGGTGTTGAACATCATAGTGAGGATCGATAAGTGTCATATAACATATTTAAAATAATAATAAATTGCATTGAAAGTATATCACAACACACATATGAATAGTTCGTCATATAATAAAGCACTAAATTAAAATGTTCTAGCTTAGACAAGTAGTTATACCACATGTTCTACACTTGTTCTACCATATACATATTTCCTAATATGAAAAAAACCAATCAACTACTCCCTCTGATCCATATTACTTATCGTTGAAATGGATGTATCTAGACATGATTTCGTGCTAGATATATCCGTTTTAGCGACAAGTAATATATGGATCAGAGGGAGTATCATATAACTTTGGTTCTAAGAAAATATGAGAAAAATCAACCACCATATACTTCTTAAAGATTACAATACAAATGAAGCTAAACACCGAACAAGCATCCCATTGTTCCATACAAATTTCGAAACCCATGATGAACTAGTGTTTGCCTAAACTTGTAAAACTTAAGAAAATGTGAGCATTTTTTGGATGAAATTGAGGAATTGGATGCAGAAAATCAATTTGGTGGATGGGCTACTTGGAGCCTATTTTTTTTTAAAGCATTGAATGTTTTTTAAATATCTACCTGTATCCAACAATATGAAATACAAGTTGCATTTTTTAATAGAAAATACCATGTATTTCGGCATAGCAGAAAAGACAAATATGACAAATTTTAGGAAAACAGAGGCCCATTCAAAATTGCAATGTTCATGTCTAGATCTGAAAATTTCTATTTTTTGCTTAGGCCGGAATACCAAGTTTTTTCACATGATCATTTGCACGTTTATGTTATAAATCATTATCTACATCCCGGTATTTATAAAAAATTGAGTCTTTAAGTCTAAAATTTCAAAAAATAAAAGTCCTCCACAGAGGACGAGCTCCAAAACAACACTCTCTGATCAGAGGAGAATATCTTGGGGGGGGGGGGGATGTGGGCCGAAATCCATTGACAAATCCTTCAAATCCGGATGATTTTGAGATGAATTTGGGGTGGGGGATAGAGAAACCCTAGTCATCGTGAGGGTAGCCCGAGCACGGCCTCTTCTATGCATCGTGGTCGAGCGGGTGGGCAGGCTCACACGGCCTTAGGTGTACACTAGGATAGCGTCCTTGCGAAAGGCGCTATGGTCCACCGTGTAGCGTCTTTGAAAAATTCGGTGCATAACCCTGAGTGGGGCCCGACAGGGATCCTCCTTGCAACACTAGCGAGAGTGTAGCGCATGTCAGAGAGGCGCTACTCTTCAGAGCATAGCATCACTGAAATTTTTAAAATTATTTAAATTTCTTTCGCCGTAGGGTAATTTTGTCGATTTTGACTTCCTTGCATGATTGACCAGTCTTGCTGACACTCTTTCCATCACTTCAACCAAAAACATGAAACATTTTTTCCTATCGCTGGCAGCCGAAAGTTGGCATAGTCGAGCGGGTGGGCAGGCTTGCACGGCCTTAGGTGTACAGTAGGATAGCGTCCATACGAAAGGCGCTATGGTCCACTGTATAGCATCTTTGAAAAAGTCGTTGCATGACCCTGAGTAGGGCCCCACGGGGGTCCTTCTCGCTACACTAGCAAAAATGTAGCGCATGTCAAAGGGACGCTACTTTTCAGAGCATAGCTTCATAAACACACGATGACAGGTGCTACATAAAAGTGTCAATTCTGTAAAATTCTTTTTTCATAGGTTTATTATGGAAATTTCTCTCGTCTTAGGGTTATTTTTGTTGTCGTTTTTTGCTTCCTTGCTCGATTGACTAGTCTTGCTAACACTCTTTCCATCACTTCGACAAAGAAACATGAAACATTTTTTCTACCTCTGGCAGCCGAAAGTTGGCGTGGTCTGATTTTTCAGAGCTGTCCTGCCGCCGCCGACAAGTAACAATCACACTACTAATCTAATCTATGACCGCCTAACCGGCCACAAACAACACGCCGGCCGGACTTCGCCTTACCAATGGAAAACAAAACGCGGAAATTTCAGTGTACTAGATAACATTGCACCTACTCTGGTTGTATTGTTTGGGCAAGAGAAATACGTACTGGGCAATGATTGGTTGGCCCCCAACCGCATCCACATGGGTCCGTGTCGCCGGTGACGCGGAGGATAAGCAAATAATGTACCGAACCCTAGGTTTAAGAATTAAGTACAGGTTACTACAATATATCCTCGGTCGGTTGATGTCTCTTTCGCCGTACCATGTCCTTCGCTCGATCGCGTCGGTTAGAGCATTTCCATTCTTCTATCCAATACGCCGTTCTGGACCCGAAATTTGGTCTGTACGCCTTGAGAACGCCAGACGCAGCGAAAAAGGGCGTGGGCCAGCTCCGTCGGCGAGACAGTCTCATTTCCACCCACTCCACTCGCCCAGACTGCGGCGAAGAGCTCCCAACGCCTCCTGTCTCTATGACTTCGCCGGCGGAGCTCCCCCGCGCCGAGACATGCCCATGTCTCTAAATACGCTCGCCGTAGTTGCCGTCCACCTCCACGCCTTCTCCACCGTCGCTTTCGCCGCCCGAGCTTCGTCATAGCTCCGTTTCGCCGTGTGCTCCCACCACCATGCCCGCCAAGTGTTCGGCACTTGGCCGGATTCGGCCATGGATTCCGACGGCGACGAGATACTCGTCATGGACTTCGATGATGACGAGATACTCGCCATGGACTCCGACGACGAGGAGATGCTCGCCGTACTCCTGGAGGAGGAGAGCGCCGAGGTCGCCAAAGGTGAAGATCACTTGCAGGGAACTATGTTTACATTTACGCCGAACTTTGCCGTAATTTGTTATGTATTCATTATATGCCAAACTATGCAAAAATCTGAAAGAACTTGAACCAAATTTGAGTCGAATTTGAGCGAAAACGGGCGACCCGAGAACTCGGGTCGGGTACGCGAGTGAGAAACTAGACGTACCCAGACTAAAAACTTGCTTCGTTTGGTCAAAGTTTGGTCCAGATTTCGGACTAAGTACGCCCAACGAGTGGAAATGCTGCTCTTCGAAAACGACGAACCAAAAGTACCGGAGACTGAAAGTGCGTATTATTATGCACGGGCGGTTCGTGAGAAAATGACCCGTGCAAACGTCTTTGAAATGGTGCGCGTGCACGTATTATCACTGGCTCTGGCTCACACGGGTAGTGCTTGGTCCCGCTATATGATCTCTGCGTGCACCGAATATGCATGATTCCGACACGACGAATAATGCGCGGTGCCAAACGACAAGACAGGTGCATGTGTGATCTCTGTGTTGTTGCCTCACACTCAATCGCGAGTTTCTGGTTACGGCACATAACAAATTTAGATACTCACAGTACTCCGAGACGCTGATAATTGATACCCCAAAACAATCATCCAACGGCATAGACCAAAGCGAACGTCGATATATACGTTGCTTCAGGGAAACCACCTTTTCCATTATAGCCATTTGCTTTGTGTTTGGGCCATGTTAATTAAGCAAGCTTTGTAAGCTTACGGAAGAAGTACATGCATAGTCCTGGATCAAACGCTTGGCTCGCAGGTCACCGAACACAAACCCTTCACGTTTGCAGCTGCGTATTTCTTTTGCCAAATCTACCCAAATCTAAAAAGTTCAACTGAATCTGATTGTCTATCAAAACTAATTCGGAATCTGATTCCTAGTGTTGGCGCCGTTTAAAATGACGCCAAAGTTATACAGGTCGGCGCGTAAACATCAGAAAACCGAACCGAAGAAGGTCGGCTCCGTTTAAACAGCGTCGATATCAGCTCCGTTTAAAACGGCGCCGACCTTTCTAGTTTGCCTCCCAGCCACTTCATCTTGGTGTCAACCTGTACAACTTCGGCGACATTTTAAATGGCGCCAACCGTAAGAATCAGATTCCGAATTAGTTTTAAAGAGGAGTCAGATTTAGTTGAACTTTTCAAATTTAGACAGATTTGATAAAAAATACCGCAGCTGCAGCCATCAGTGCTGGACCCAGAAGTCACAAGACGTAGAGACCATCGCATCTAGTACTAGAGAGGTGCATCCGTGCACTGAATGGTTTAAGCTACTAGTAGTACAACCTACTGTACTACCTATTGGTTTCACCAGCTTCTACTCCACTCCATACCGATGGAGCAGTGTTGGCCAGCGAAGCATAGCCCACATGTTTCGTAATAAACCAGCACGTGACGCGTTGAGATACCGGAAAGGACGAAAGGTCGTTGCTAATGAAACAGTGGGTGAATACGTCTCTCCCCTTTGCGATGGATGGAGGTCAAACTCTTAAGCTTCCGTGAGTAATGAACAGGATAAATTGTACTACTTTAGAACTCCCTCCGTTTAAGAATAGATTTCTTAGGTTTTTCAAATTTTGAATAATCTATATACTAAATAGTGTCTAGATTCATTCAAATTTTGCAAATTTGACACATCTATTTTAGGACGGAGGGAGTATTTTACACCATGGTCGACGCCTTCACCCAAAAATGATACCACCTCCCTTCATCCAAGACATCTTAGGCGCGTCTGGTAACCCGCAGTAATTTTTTGGCTCAGCCTGGCAGTGCTGTTGTTGGGGATATGCTTTATGGGTATTCTGAGACATCCTCTATCCGAATAACCCAGGTGGCCCACAGTTGGTAGCATGGCTCATGGCCTGCTGGACGGCCCAGTTAGATGGATCCAGAAGGGAGGCCTATGCCGGATAAAGGAAGGCTACGGTGGAGTCACCAGCGTACCCGGAGCCTTGGAGTACAAGACACGCTATACTAATAATAGATAGTGTAGGATTCTGTAACCTGTCCGGCTAGGACTTTTTCCTGTAACCCTAGGACCTAGCGACTATATAAGTCGGGCCTATGGGAGCCGTTAGGGCACAACCTAGTATCGATTAACATACACCTCGCACAGCGAACCTATCTCTATAACTCGGCGTATTGCCATTATAGTGATTTATAACAGGAGTAGGATTCTGCCACCGTTGTGGGATCTGAACCTGGGTAAGCTGTGTTACCTCGTACCCGTCAACCGTCCGCCTTCCCCCACGTCTCTAAACACGCACTGTGAGGACCCCTCCATGGCGTACTCGTCGGCAATACCACGACAGTTGGCGCCCACCGTGGGGCAAGAGGCGCTTCAGGCTCTTCAGCGGGCGAGGACCAAGATCTTCGCGGGAATCGGCGAAACCGTAGCCATCGGTCGCGTTCTCTTCTCCGGTAACGTTTCGATCGTCCCGCCTAACGAGTTCTGGATCCCGGTGAAGACGAACCCTACGCGATGTTCGATCGTTCCTATCGGAGACATCCGCCTCTTCATTGGTGAAACTGACTCGGGCACCAGTTCCCTGGGAGTCGGAGGAGCATCAAGGCCCGCATGGACCGCCTACGGGCAGGATACGTTCGCGGAAGGATCGATGTCGGATCTCTCCTTAGAGTTTGCCGGCAAAGATCGGAAAAATTCAAGGCCCACCCAAACCGCCCCTGTGCAGGATATAACGGTGGAAGATCACTACAAGTCCGCCGGCTTCATCCGTGCGTCTGGACAACAGAGATCCAAGTTCGTCGGCGTGGTTACCATCTTCGACATGGCGCGTTGCGTTCAGAGAGAGGGCGAAAACCCCCGCGATTACCTTGCCAGGTGGCTCCGTATACGAGCCGATCTGGCACACTACCCCAATGATGATGCTATGTATCACTTTGTGGAAGGACTGGACCAGGGAACGCTTCTCCGGCATTCTCTAAGGCGGCAGCAGGCTTCGGGACGTCTCACCTTCGAAAGCATGGTGAACACCATCAACAGCTACACGGAGGCCGAAGGGGCAGCTCAGGCGGATCTCGCGCTCATTGGCGGAGCGCCACCACCTCAGCAACCGCCTCCACCGCCTCCGGCCGTGAAAGAACATGTTGGGCCCCCATGTGTGGTTTTGGTAATTAATGACAATCTTTATGGACTAATGTATGTATTAAGTTGTACTTGTAGGAATTGTCCATTGGCATTGCTTGGAGCATGTGTTGACTTCAAGATAGATGAAATGAGAAGAAGATGTGTTGTACAAGCTCAAAATGCGCCATCTATAGAAGATCTCATGTTTGATGCTTGCCATCCTCGGTGATCATGGATCGATGATGAGGAATCAAGAAAGGTGTCCATCTTGAGAAGGACAAGATCGTCTACATCGATCTCAAGTGAATTGCTCAAGGAAAGGTATAATATTGATAGGTTTTCCCTTTTGCCGGTCTCATGTTTGTTGGGAGACCGGGTTTAGGATAGATAACCGTACTATCAAGAGGGGCTCTCGAATGAGTAACTCGGTCGCATCGTTCGGAGAGAGATCAAACCTTTGCATACTTGCACCATCATATTTGGTTGTTATTTGGTCTTATCCATGTGAGGATATAGAGCTTGTGGTAATCTCCATAACAAGCTCTAGTCCATCAAAAACGGATTTCCCTTTTATATCTTATTGCGTTTTGATCTTGGAGGTTTTACCGGTTTGTATTTTAGAGATAGGTAAAACCTTCCATTATTTGGTTATTACTCATGTGAAGATTTAGAGCTTGTGTTAATCTCCATGACAAGCTCTCGTTCATCAAAAACGGATTTCATATGCATTTTCTATTACGTTTTTTATGTTAGAGGTTTTATCTGTTCATCTTTTTGACAGAGGTTAAACCTTTAGTCATTTGGATCTATCCTCCCTTGCTGGACTATAATGTTTCTTTGCATTATATTTTAGATCTTGTTGTCCTCTTCAAAACGAGCCCAAGATCATCAAAATCGGAGTCCGGATGCAAAAGTTATGGCCGTTTTCGTTCAGGGATGACCGGTAGTACCGGAGGTCCGGTAGTACCGCCCCGTAGTACCGGTCGGTACTGAAAAAGGTGCGTTTGGCGACCTGGGATCCCCAGGGATTGTCCGGTAGTACCGGGAATGTCCGGTAGTATCGGGATTCGCGTTTTTTTTGGCTTCAACGGTTGGATTTTCGGGGAACCTATTTAAGGGGCCTTCTTCCCCAATGGTTCCCTAACCATTCTTGCAAGTTTTCCCCTCCATTGTTGACCTTCTTGAGCTTGCTTTCTCTCAATCCCTCCAATGATTCTTGCATATTCTTGAGGGATTTTAAAGAGGAGATCTAGATCTACAATCCCACCAATCAATCTCTCCTCTAAGTGAGGGGAACATATTGGGATCTAGATCTTGGAGTCTTTTGTGGATTTCCTCCATTGTTCTTCCTCTCTTATTCCCCCATAAGCTTTTGTAGCTTTGGTGGAATTTGGGAGAGAGAGATTTGAGCACCTTTGTGGTGTTCTTGCCATTTGCATTTGGTGCATCGGTTTGAGTTCTCTTTGGAGGATTTGATTTGAGTTACTCATTGGAGCTTGTCCCTCTTGGGTTCTTGGAACCCTAGACGGTTTGTGGCCTTGGTGGCATTGTGGCCTTGGTGGCATTTGTTGGGAGCCTCCAATTAAGTTGTGGAGTTGTGCCCCAACCTTGTGAGAGGTTCCGGTTGCCACCGACAAGTGCACCGATAGTGGAAGCGTGGATCGATCCCATTGGGGTGAGATTCACCGGAGAATAAGGGAGGCCTTTTGTGGCGTTGGTGGTTTGATACCACCCCCTCTCCAAACGAGACGTACTCCATGTTGGGAGGAACTCGGTAAAATATCGGTGTCCCCGCGTGCCTCGGTTATCTCTATACCCGAGCTCTTTACTTATGCACTCTACATTGTGATAGCCTTCGTGCTTGAAGTACTATATATCTTGATATCACTTTGTTGCTTGTATTGCTTAGCATAAGTTGTTGGTGCACATAGGTGAACCTTAGTTGTTCTAGGTTGTGCTTAACAAAGTAAACACTAGTTTTATTCCGCCTTTGTTGAGCCACTCTAGGAAAAGTTTTAATCGCCTATTCACCCCCTCCCTCTAGGCGACATCCGTATCCTTTCAATTGGTATCAGAGCCCGGTCTCTCATTTTAGGCTTCACCGCCTTGAGAGTAAAGATGTCGGCTAGAGGATTAGTGCACAATGACATGTTTATATTCGATGGCACAAATTATGATATATGGAAAAATTGCATGCTCATTCATTTTCGGGACATGGACCCAAATTTGGAGCGTATTGTAGATATAGGTTTTTCTCCTCCAATGGATTTCAAAAATCTATCTAGTGAGGATGAGAAAAACTTATATCTCGATGCTCAAGCTTCTAATGTGCTTGTTAATGCTTTGAGCTATGTAGTTACTTCTTCAATCATTCCTTTTTGGAGCGCTCATGAGTTATGGACAAAACTTCAAGATAAATATAGCAAGTCCAACATTATTGAGGATGATTGTGTTGCTTCCACTTCCGGTCGAGATGAGTTCTCATCGTCTACCACTTCACCAACATGTGATTTTTCACAAGGTAATGATATGGTGAGTGGTGATAGAAATTGCAATATGGATAGTGTGTTCACTATTTGTAATCCCTCATATCTATCTAGTTGCAATGATCTATCTTTGGACCTTAACACTTCTAGCACTCAAAATTCCTCACATGCTTGTGTTAATAGTCCTTGCATATCATGTAGAAATGACTTGAACAAATCTCATGATGATATTCTCATGTTGTCTTATTGCCATGATAAAAATGCTTCTATTTCCTCTAGTGCTTGTGTTGCTAACCATGTAGAGGAAAATGAAGATTCTATGGGCCAAGACAAGGTCTTGAAGAGAGCTACAAGTGCAATCTCATCATCACCTTCCTCCAGTTCTCACATGTGCCTTATGGCTAAGGGAACAAAGGTAACTTCTTTGAATCCCATTGTATCTCATGATGATGATGATGTTGAGGTTGAAAATGATAATGATGACTATAGAGGTAAGTATGATATTACCTCTATTAAGAAAATGGGAGAGGTTGTCTATAGTGCTCTCTACAAAAATAAAATTGCTTCCTCCAACCTTCTTGAAATCTTGAATTATGCTATAGAAGGCAATGATCTTATTGAGGAGCAAGAAAACATAATTGATGAAAAGTTTGCACTTGAGCGTGAATATGCTAATGAACTTGGTCAAGTAAAGGACTCCCTTGAAGAAGAACAAACCACCAAAGAATCTCTTGAGGAGACTTTTACTCTAGAATTATCTAGAGTAAAGGAATACCATGATAGAGAACTTGCGGTGGCTAACTCCTTCAAGATTAAAAATGATGAACTTGAAGTTGCTTATGCTAAACTTGTGGAGGATTTTAAGCACCTCGAAAATGGCTCTCGGGTCGTTAAGAGGGAGCTCATCAAACTCACCGAGTCACATGAGCAACTTAAAGCTTCATATTCAAAAGATCTTGCCAAGTTGCCCTCACCTCTCACTAATAATGATGATGCTTGTGCTACTAACTCTATTTCTTGTGAAGCATCTATTTTGGAGGAGAATGTTGAGCTAAAGGCTCAACTTGCGTTGCTAACTAGCAACTATGGGAAATTAGAAGAAAGTCATGTTAAGCTCTCAAGCTCGCATGAGGATCTTCTAGTCTCCCATGGTAGGCTAAAGATAGCTCATGAGGCCATCATGTCAAAGGTAACATCTAGTGGGCCTCATGTGGACATTAGCACTACATCTACTCCAAATGTTATATTGTCATGTGCTAGTCCTTGTAATTCATCCTCTCACAACCATGCTATATCTCATGATGAATTACACTCCATGCCTTGTTGCTCTAACAATGTAGCATCCACTTCCTCTAGTACTTGTGTTGAAACTAACCATGTAGAGGAAATCAAAGAGCTCAAGGCTCAAGTCACTTATTTGAAGAATGACTTGAAAAAGGGTCATCAAGGGAAGGCCGCACTCAACAAAATATTGAGTGTGCAAAAATCCCCCAATGACAAGAGTGGGATTGGATTCAACTCCAATGTCAAGAACAAGTCCACTATCAAGTTGAAGCACAAGGATAACAAGAAGATTGGCCAAGATAAAGTCAAGGATCCGGCCAACATTGTTTGCTTCAAGTGCAAGGAAGAAGGGCATCATGTCAAACATTGTCCATTAAAGAAGAAGTCCCTTGGCAAGAAGCAACAAGGGAAGCGGCCTCAAGCTCTACATATTGTTAGAGATGGGCTTCCTCCCAAGAAGACTCAAGATCTTCCTCAAGTTGTTTCTTCATCCAAGAAGAAAGATGGCAAGAGTAGAACTTGCTACATATGCCGCGAGAAGGGGCACATTTCTTCCTCATGCACTATTGGTATCTCCTCATCCCATCCTATCTTGATTGATGATGCTTATTCACTTTGTAAGGATGAGGTTGGCAATGTGTTTGCCAAATTTGTTGGTGCTCAATGTGGTGTCAAGAAAAGAACCATTTGGGTTGCCAAGCCTATTGTGACTAACCTCTTAGGACCCAACTTAGTTGGGGACCAACAAGCCAAAACTTGATCAATAGGTGTTTGTTGGAGGGCATTGGAGTCTTGGCTACATCATGAAGAATTAAGGGATCTTCATTATTATTTTTGTCAAGCCAAGTCATGTGGATTATATTGCTCCTATTATATTTCCAATGTTCCTCCTTGCGGTAACATATGCTTAACTCATTTCATTGAAAGTTACTCGCCCCCTTGTGCATGTGTTGGTTTTGTATCTTCCATGCTTTTGTACATGTTGTGTTTTCCACCTAATTATCTTGAGGTATCAAACATATTTGTGTATGATTAGGTGGCACACCATGTATGTGTGTTTCTTGTATTGTAGCCTTACTTGTTTATATTTGGTATCTTATTTGGCTCTTGTGAGAGATTAATGGACTATCCCATTTTGGGGGAGTGTTATGCTTAGGCATTCCACAATCCTAAAAATGTGTGTACATAAGGATTACCACCTAGTATTTATATTGGATTATTGTCTAGTCTCTATGTGGTATAATTCTCATGAGAAATTTAATTTTATAATGTCCATTAATTATCTCTATTTGTATCATTTTGCCTCGTGTTGGTTTTATGGTAGTATCACATTATGGGGGAGTCATATGCTTAGTGCATATTTCAATCCTAGAAATTGTGAATTTTCGAGGTTGTGTCACTTAGAATTGATATTGATAATTATCTAGCACCTATGTGACACATTTGCTCATACAAGTTCCAATTTGATTGAATGGCTTTATTGATCTTATGTTGGATCTTGTATATGAGAATGGTTCTTGGTATGTGTTTCCTCATATTTAGATATTTATATTCGCATGGAAACCATTTGCTTCAAGTTACTCTAATCACTAGTGATTGTGTGACTATTGGAAGCTACCAAGAATCTTGTTCGAAGTATCATGCTCAATTTCTTATATTTAGTTATATGGTTCTTGTTATGACTATGATCTTGGATATCCATGCAAGCTACATTGGGAAAATTATTCTATTTCTTGTCTTGGACAATGAGTACCCAACTTATGGTAGAATTTATTGATCATATTCACTTTGGCCCTTGCTTAATTTTATCCTATATTTGGCCAAGAAAATGTTTTGTGTTGTCTCCCAAGCCTTCCTTGCTTCTTGTGGATCTTCTTATTTTATTGATATCCTCTTGTGTTTTACTTATTATAGGTACTAGTGATGATCCCATTTGTGTGCATTTTGCATTTAAAAGGAAAATCCTACAAAATGCACTATTCATGGGGGAGCTATCCTATATTATTTAGAACACTCATATTTATGCTTCTTTGTTTTGATCCATATCGTGTTTTATGTGCTTGGAACCTCAATCTTTTCATTTTGGTACTTGTGCCATCATGTGAAGTTTGGGGAGTTTGGTTTCTTGTTGGAACCTTGCTCTTTTTGGGAGTTGGTTTTGTCTCATTCCTTGTTTCTTGATTTGACCATTTTAGAATGAGATAAATTGTTGAGCATTTTTATTTCTATCTATCTTTTGCTCCTTGGATTATGCCTAGTTCATTTGTTGAAATTGTGATCTTTCATGTGTTGAATTTGTTCGTTGATACAATTTGGACATCGTTTGTCATGTCACACTCTTGTGTGTGCAATCTCGATTTACTTGGTGTTTTGTTCAAATTGTATCTCCTTTTTGGTTCTTGAAAGCTTCATGCATGCATATTTACTATATGATTATATTATGGCATGCTTGCTTTCTTTGATCCAATATATAGGGGAAACTCCACCAATTCCCATCGGCTAAGTTGTGCATGAAATTCAATTTCATATCAATGTGCACATAAATATGTGGAGTCTCTCCTATGTATTGTAGTTTCTCTAACTACTTTGAACCCAATAAGTTTGGTGACCATTTTGTACTTAATTGTGTTTTAGGTACATTGGAGATATATTGGATGCTTGTCTTTCAATTTTGAAGAAGTGGTGCGTACATGAAAAGTTGAGTCAAGCTATAGGATGATCAACGAATTCATATACTCTACATCCTACCAATTATATCTCGGTAACAAGTATCTCTTTCTCATGCTCATATATCTTGATTCCAACCATTTGTCGGTTGCCTTCTAGCATGAATTCATGTATTTGTAATTGTTGTAGTTCTAGCCATGGCTTTAAGAGAACTCTCTATTGTAAATGTGTATAAGTTGAGATGAGTACATATAGTTGGGACTATACAAAATCATGCATATGATCCTCCAATCCCAAATATATCAATCTATAAATTTTATTGCCTATCATCTCCTCAACTTCTGTCATATGCAATAGTGAGATTTTGCTAGTCTATTTTCTCTTATGATACTTGTTGCCTTTCTTCATATATTTAAACTTTCAACTTTTCCCTTGGTGATAGTTGTAATATATGTAGTGTGTTTGTGTTTGAAGTCCATTATGTACAATAAGATATATGTGAGCCTTTGGCCATGCTTTGAAGCAAAAATCTTATTGATATATGTTATGACTTCATTTTTGCCTTTCATGTGCTTTCTTGTATAATCTTCTTGATGTGTGCATTTTTCTTCTTTGGAATATGTCTTTGTGATATTTTCCACTTAGATACATATACACATGTGAGAAGATAATTTTAGTTGATTTTTAATCCTTGGAGACCACATTTCTATTCCTTTTGATTCTTCGGTGGCTTCCAAATTTATTTTCCTATGAGTGCTTGTTCCTCTTGTTTGCATCTTCGGACACTCATATTTGTTATTTCATGTCTTGTATTGTTAAATGAATTTGGATGAGTGAGGAGTCCATGACTATGCACCTCGTTCCCAAATGAAATTATCATAATTGGTGCATTCTCTTTGGGGAGCTCATCTAATTCATTTAATAATACTCATTTGCATTCTTTCACATTTGTTGTGTTTTAAATGCTTATGGGGGAGCAAGGATTCCATATTTGTGCATTATGTATTCCAATACATTTATTTTGAATTGTGCACAAACCTTGGGGAGCTTCTCTATTTGTTATTTAAAACACTCTTTTGCTCATATCATAATATCTTGTTGTTTCCATTTGGACTCATTTGTTGTTTTCAAATTGGTTTGTCGGACCTTGTAGTTGCTTGCATCATTTGACTTTATTTTTGCAATCTTCGGGTCCTCGATATAGTTCTACTCCCTCCCAAGTATTCATCATTGGATATGTGCGAAGACACACCTTTGGAGGAATTATTACTATATTTGCCTTCTAGAACTTGTCACCCATTTCGGCAATTGATGCCAACGGGGGAGAAGTTTTAGAGGGTTTAAGGGAAGTTGGTTTATGCATTGAGTTTGTTCTTGTGCATTTGCTTCTCATGCTCTTGCATCTTTGTTGTTGCTTAGCATGTGGTATATATAGAGGAAACTCCACCAATGATAATGATTGGCAATATATGCAATGAAATTCAAGTTCATCACACATGCATAGATTGTGGGGGAGTTTGCTCTATATATGATGGTGGTACCAATATCACATACTTTTGTAGTATTTGATATTGGTATTACCATTTTATTCATTAAAAATCCTTATATAAACCCTCTTAAGGGGATTGTCATCAATTACCAAAATGGGGGAGATTGAAAGAACATGTTGGGCCCCCATGTGTGGTTTTGGTAATTAATGACAATCTTTATGGACTAATGTGTGTATTAAGTTGTACTTGTAGGAATTGTCCATTGGCATTGCTTGGAGCATGTGTTGACTTCAAGATAGATGAAATGAGAAGAAGATGTGTTGTGAAAGCTCAAAATGCGCCATCTATAGAAGATCTCATGTTTGATGCTTGCCATCCTCGGTGATCATGGATCGATGATGAGGAATCAAGAAAGGTGTCCATCTTGAGAAGGAAAAGATCGTCTACATCGATCTCAAGTAGATTGCTCAAGGCAAAGGTATAATATTGATAGGTTTTCCCTTTTGCCGGTCTCATGTTTGTTGGGAGACCGGGTTTAGGATAGATAACCGTACTATCAAGAGGGGCTCTCGAATGAGTAACTCGGTCACATCGTTTGGAGAGAGATCAAACCTTTGCATACTTGCATCATCATATTTGGTTGTTATTTGGTCTTATCCATGTGAGGATATAGAGCTTGTGGTAATCTCCATAACAAGCTCTAGTCCATCAAAAACGGATTTCCCTTTTATATCTTATTGCGTTTTGATCTTGGAGGTTTTACCGGTTTGTATTTTAGAGATAGGTAAAACCTTCCATTATTTGGTTCTTACTCATGTGAGGATTTAGAGCTTGTGTTAATCTCCATGACAAGCTCTCGTTCATCGAAAACGGATTTCATATGCATTTTCTATTACGTTTTTGATGTTGGAGGTTTTATCGGTTCATCTTTTTGATAGAGGTTAAACCTTTCGTCATTTGGATCTATCCTCCCTTGCTGGACTATAATGTTTCTTTGCATTATCTTTTAGATCTTGTTGTCCTCTTCAAAACGAGCCCAAGATCATCAAAATCGGAGTCCGGATGCAAAAGTTATGGCCGTTTTCGTTCAGGGATGACCGGTAGTACCGGACCAGGGTCCGGTAGTACCGGAGGTCTGGTAGTACCGCCCCGTAGTACCGGTCGGTACTGAAAAAGGTGCGTTTGGCGACCTGGGATCCCCAGGGATTGTCCGGTAGTACCGGGATTCTCGTTTTTTTGGCTTCAACGGTTGGATTTTCGGGGAACCTATTTAAGGGGCCTTCTTCCCCAATGGTTCCCTAACCATTCTTGCAAGTTTTCCCCTCCATTGTTGACCTTCTTGAGCTTGCTTTCTCTCAATCCCTCCAATGATTCTTGCATATTCTTGAGGGATTTGAAAGAGGAGATCTAGATCTACAATCCCACCAATCAATCTCTCCTCTAAGTGAGGGGAACATATTGGGATCTAGATCTTGGAATCTTTTGTGGATTTCCTCCATTGTTCTTCCTCTCTTATTCCCCCATAAGCTTTTGTAGCTTTGGTGGAATTTGGGAGAGAGATATTTGAGCACCTTTGTGGTGTTCTTGCCATTTGCATTTGGTGCATCGGTTTGAGTTCTCTTTGGAGGATTTGATTTGAGTTACTCATTGGAGCTTGTCCCTCTTGGGTTCTTGGAACCCTAGACGGTTTGTGGCCTTGGTGGCATTGTGGACTTGGTGGCATTTGTTGGGAGCCTCCAATTAAGTTGTGGAGTTGTGCCCCAACCTTGTGAGAGGTTCTGGTTGCCACCGACAAGTGCACCGATAGTGGAAGCGTGGATCGATCCCATTGGGGTGAGATTCACCGGAGAATAAGGGAGGCCTTTTGTGGCGTTGGTGGTTTGATACCACCCCCTCTCCAAACGAGACGTACTCCATGTTGGGAGGAACTCGGTAAAATATCGGTGTCCCCGCGTGCCTCGGTTATCTCTATACCTGAGCTCTTTACTTATGCACTCTACATTGTGATAGCCTCCGTGCTTGAAGTACTATATATCTTGCTATCACTTTGTTGCTTGTATTGCTTAGCATAAGTTGTTGGTGCACATAGGTGAACCTTAGTTGTTCTAGGTTGTGCTTAACAAAGTAAACACTAGTTTTATTCCGCCTTTGTTGAGCCACTCTAGGAAAAGTTTTAATCGCCTATTCACCCCCCCTCTAGGCGACATCCGTATCCTTTCAGGCCGCCATCACCGCAGCAGCACCCCCACCTCGTGTCATCATCGCTCCTGTTGCACCTCCACCCCCTGTCATCGAGGAAGCCCAGGCACCCTCCGACTCTATGATTGACGCGCTCTACGCCGACTTCAGTGCAGATTCGGAGGAGATAGATCTTAGCCCGGAGGAACTAGACTCTGACATGCAGGAGATGGAGGAGGAGTACACGCGCGACGAGCAGGCCAACAACGCCGTCACGTCCCGAGAAGTGTCCGTCACCATTGGGACGACGATGGATGAAGAGTAACCCGGACGAGCTCCGCCTACAGCTCTGGACAAAGGGAAGGGACCACCTGTTGCCGCTGACAATGATCGCGCAAAGGTCATGCCCCCTCCGCTTAACCCAGTGCAACAGCCGCAGGAACTCGGCACCGACCCGAGCAACAACAACACCGCAAACTTGCCGCCTCCAGCATCTACGTCTGCTGCCCAAGTTACTCCAGCTGATAGAGTGATGTACGGCAATCTCCTCGTCGAGCCACTGACCGTATCTCATACTCAGAATGTGACACAGCTTGACGAGAAGCGCCAGCAGCTACTGGAGGAAGCGCAGGCCATCGCGGAGCAAGGCGCAAAACTAGATCGAGATCTGGTCAACGCGCAGAAATCCGTAGAGAAAGCTAGAGCAATGGAGGCCGAGTACAAGACTCTGCTGTAGCAGCAGAAGGCCAAGAAAGCTCCGGCTCGCGTCATTAACGATCCTGGTGTACGGCGAAACCTAGGATGGGCTCCCCCGAAGCCGGCACAGTCCAAGCCATACATTGACAGTGAATGCAGGCATGTGATGCCTACTCCTCTCCTCAACCTCGCCGTCGCCAAGACCCTTCTGGAGCAGGATAGATCGCCTGAGGTGGTGGACCAGGTCTATGACCTAGTGGCCAAGGCGGTAAAACAGCAGGAAAAGGCCACCTCTCAGAGGCTTGAGTCTGACCCGGTGTTTTGCCAGTCTAGCCAGCATAAGACGCCAAGGGACATATCTCGTCTTGATGTCAGGTCTCAGACGGGTTCATCAGAACAAAGACGGAGGGATGCGCGCAACAGGAAGGACGCTATCCCCATATCCTTCGACCATGGAGGTAAGGCCCAACCTCGTCGCCCATCGCCACCGCCCCGCTCACCCCGACATCGCGAAGACAACAAGGCTCACCGTCGTACGGATATGCCCCCGCCAAGGCAGGGCGACATCGTCATCCGCGATAACACGGAGCAGACCCGTCATGACGGAGAGCGCAACCAGGGACACAAGAGCAGGTCGTGCCATGACCCTCCGCGTCCGACAAGAAACCGCGACAAGCGTGAGGTGTCGCAGGAGGGTAATAGCAAGAAGGCTAACCCACCGCCACCTCCGCCTACGTCGCCACCTAGCAGTCACCATGGCGGAGGGAGCCCGCGTCGTTCATGCAGCCCATCCCCTGTTGACAAGAAGAAAAGAAACTCGGAGCCATACGACGCACTTTCGCGGATAGACAAGATCCACGAGGCCCAGGAAGGGCCATACCTGGGACCATGTTGCTTTGGACCTGCGATACGGTCCGCAACTTACCCCAAGGGTTTCCGGATTGACAAGACCATCAAGCCCTATGATAGCACCGCCAAGCCAGCCACATGGTTGCAGGACTACGGTAACGCGGTGGAGATCGCCAGGGGTAATCCCAACGTTGTCGTCAAGTATCCCATTGATGTTGGCGGGCACGGCCCGTCAATGGATTGATGACTTGCCGAAGAAATCCATCTACAATTGGTTGTACATGCAAGAAGCGTTCACCAAGAACTTCGAGGGTACGTACAACGTCCCTGCACTGTTGGCGATCTGCAGCGGTGCATGCAAGAGAAAGACAAGACATCTCACGCTACCTCTCCCACTGGCTGGATATGAAGAATTCCTGCGCAGGAGTGCACGCTCAGAGCACCAAGGCCGCCTTCATTGATGGGTTGAAAAGGGGCACGTTGCTCCGACATAAGCTGAAGCGCTTGCAGGACAATCACCAGCTAGACTTGAATCATATGATTCAGTTGGCCAGTGAGTTCGCAGCTGCCGACGACGATGCTCGTGACTCCCTGCTGGCAACGGACGTTCCAACTCAGGCTCAAAGGAACAGCAGCACAAAGCGGAAAACTGCTCCAGAAGAAAAGCAAACTCCCGACATGGTCGCTATGACCTTCGCAGGACGAGGTGATGGCAGACAACATGGCAGAGGACGGGGATCTGGTCATGGGCAGCAGCGAGGAAGTGAAACTACCTCGGCAACGCTCCGTGTTCCCCAAACCTACGAAGAGTACCGCAATATGTCGTGCCTCGTACACCTCGATGTCAACGGCAAAGCCACCCATACTAATCGACACTTCAAGTTCGTCAACGACCTCAAGGAGGACCCGAAATCAGGCTACAAGTGAGGTCGGAAGAACAGACCACGAGGCAAGGGCAAGGGGAATAAGAAGGAGGAGGAGTCCAAGGATTCAAGTGACATGGACGAGGACGTGTTGGAATTATGCCCTAGAGGCAATAATAAAGATGTTATTATTATAATTCTTGTTCATGATAATGTTTATATTCCATGCTAGAATTGTATTAAGCGAAAACTTTAATACTTGTGTGGTTTGTAAACAACACCGTGTCCCTAGTACGCCTCTAAGGACTAGCTCATTGATTAATGATGGTTAAGGTTTCCTGACCATGGAAATGTGTTGTCAATTAATAATGAGATCATATCATTGGGAGAATGATATGGTGGACAGACCCAGACTAAGCGAAGCAATTAGATCGTGTCATCGTGTTCGTCTTTGCGAAGCTTTTCTTATGTCAAATATTGTATTCCTTAGACCATGATATAATACAACTCCCTGGTATCGGAAGAAAGCTTTGAGGTCATCAAACGTCATCCTATGAGAGGGTGATCATAAAGGTGTCTCTCAGCTGATCGGAAAGTATCTGTTGGGTTGTATGTATCGAGATGGGATTTGTCCCTCGCAAGTCGGAGAGATATACTTCGGGCCCACTCGGTAATCGATATCAACACCGCTTGCAAGAATGTGGTTAAGGAGTTAATCACAAAGTGATATCGGATTACGGAAGAGTAAAGTACTTGCTGTGAACGAGATTGAACTAGGTATGACGGTACCGACGATCGAATCTCGGGCAAGTAAAATATCGTGTGACGAAGGGAATATATATATGGGATTGATTGAATCCTGGCATCGTGGTTCATCCGATATGATCATCGATGAATGTGTGGGGGTCAATATGGGTTTCCAGACCCCGCCGTTGATTATTGATAGAAGATCATGTCTGCATATTCTCGAACCCACAGGGTCACACACTTAACGTGTCTCGACGCTAGGATAGATTGGATAATTGGTTTATGAGTTTTTGTTCGGAGTCTCGGATGGGATCCGGGACATCACGAGAGGTTCCGGAGTGGTCCGGAGAATAAGATTCATATAAGGCAGTGCAGTTTTTGGAGTTCGGAATTGTTCCGGCTTAATCGGTATTGTACCGGAAGCTTCTAGAACCTTCCGGAAGGGGACCAACGTGGCCCCACCTTCCGGGAGGGGGCATGGGCCTATGAGGGAGTGCCCTGGCTGCATTGGGCCAGGGGCACAAGGCCCCATAGGGCCCAGCCGGCCAAGAGAGGTTTAAACTCTAGATAGAGCTTCTAGAAGGGGGGTGGTTTCCTTGCCCCCCACTCTTCCTCCTTGGGGCCGCCGGCCTTGGCTTGGGGGAGGGGCTAGGGCTGAGCCCACCCCTCTATATATATAGGGCTGGGGGTGCACCAACCCCCTACACCTTCCCCTCCAACCCTAGCCGCCCTGCTGCCCTCCTCTCTCCCTCCCGACTGCTTGTAGGCGAAGCCTTGTTGCAGAAATTCTCCACCAATTGCACCGCGCCGTCGCGTTGTAGATCCAACCCATCTCTCCACCATACTTGCTGGACCAAGGAAGGATGAGACGTCGAGGTGCTACATGTGTGCATCTCACGGAGGCACCGCCACTTGTGGTGCTAGATCGGATCGGATCGCGAAGAGGAGAAGCGAGTACGACTACATCACCCACGTTCCGACGAACGTTCCGCTGTGCGAATTTTCAAGGGTATGAAGATCTAATCCAATCTCTCTCGTTGTTTGCATCTCCTAGATTAGATCTTGGCTTTCCCTCTGTTCGCATCCGTAGAAAATTTTGATTTACTATGCCGCGAAACCCTTTAGTGGTATTAGAGCTAGATCTATGCGTAGATGTGTTTCACGAGTAGAACGCAACATGGTTGTTGCGGGCATTGATGTTTTCTGTTGCAAGCCTCTTGTTTGTGTTCTTCTTATGACGCGGGATAGTGAGATTGAAGCGGTCCAGGCCAACCTTACGCGACGTCGTTCGCGAGACCGGCTCCGCACTTGACGTGTGGCTTGTTCCACACATGCGGCTGGTGGATGTCAGTTTCTCTCACTATAGTTGTCATGGGATTAACACCGGAGTTTGGCAACCATAATATCACCGTTGTGGCTTTCCGTAGGTAAGAATCGTTCTTAGCATCTACTCCCATAAGCCACGTAAAACATGCAACAACAAAGTAGAGGCGTCTAACTTGTTTTTGCAGGGAGTGTTTTCTATGATATGGTATGGCCCAAGATGTGATGTGTATAATGTATGCGATGATCATGTTTTGTAATCTTTAACGACTTGCATGTCGATGAGTACACAACCGACAGGAGCCATATGGTTGTCTTTATAATTGTGTATGACCTGCGAGTCAACTTCTTATACGCCATGTAATAGCTTTACTTTATCGCTAAGTAGTTAGCAATAGTTGTAGTTGCTATTCGTGGTGGAGGCAATCATGGTGGAGTGATGGAGATCATGCCGGAACGCACAAGATGGAGATCATTGCACGAAGATTGGCTATACCATGTCACATAAAGTTGTATGCATGTGATGTTTATACTTTTATGTATCTTATTATGCTTAGATCACGACGGTAGCATTATAAGATGATTCCTCACTTAAAGATCAAGATAAAAACCGTGTTCTCCCCAAGTATGCACCGTTGCGAAAGTTCGTCGTGTCCAAGCATCACGTGATGATCGGGTGCTATAGACTCTACGCTCACATACAATGGGTGCAAGCCAGTTTTGCACATGCGGAAATACTTGGGTCTAACTTGACGAGCCTAGCATGTACAGACATGGCCTCGGAACACAAGAACCGAAAGGTTAAGCATGAGTCATATGAATGATATGATCAACACTTCGTTGTCCACCATTGAAACCACATCTCTTCTCGTGATGATCGGATTAGGTGTGGTGAATTTGGATCGTGTTCACTAAATAACTTGAGGGATGTTGAATTTAGTGGGAGTTCATCTAGTAATTTGATTAAGTTGAACTATTTATCATGAACATAGTCTAAATTGTACTTGCAAATACTGTAGATCACATGGCCAAGTCCAACTTCAACTTCAACTGCTGAGATAGAAAAGCTTAGAAACAATGGGTCGAACTTCACCAAATGGTTCCGCATTCTGAGAATCATTCTCGCTGGCGGACAAAAGGACTATGTCCTTGAGAAAGCGCTAGGTGACGCCCCTGCTATAGATGCGCCGGCTGATGAAAAAGCTGTTTATCAGTCGCGCAAGGATGATTATGATTTGATTAAGATCACCATGTTGTATGCTATGGAATCGGATCTTCAAAATCGTTTTGAGGAGTTCGCCGGGCCCTTTGAGATTCTCGAGGAGCTGAAAAACATGTTTCAGACTCAAGCCCGTTCTGAGAGATATGAGATCTCTAAGAAATTCTTTAACTACAAGATGGAGGAAGGGAGTTTCGTTAGTGAGCATGCCATTGAGATGACGGGCTACACTCAACGCCTTGAGCAACTAGACTGCAAGATTCCAGAGGAGCTCAAGATTGACACTCCTAGCTACAAAAGTTTTGTAGTTGATCACAATCAGATTGGTTCCACTGATATGATCAGTGAGCTCTTTGCTAAGATGAAAGTAGCGGAGGTGAACATCAAAAAGAATAATCATGTGTTGATGGTCAACAAGCCCCCCACCTTCAAGAAAGGTAAGGGTGCAAGGAAGCCCTTCAAGAAAGGCAGCGGCAAGCGCGTTGCCCCTGCTGAGAAGAAGCTCAAGTCTGGTCCTAAACCGGACACTGAGTGCTTCTATTGCAAGGACAAGGGTCACTGGAAGCGCAACTGTCCGAATTACTTAGCGGACAAGAAGGCTGGCACCATCAAAGTTATATTTGATATACATGTTATTGATGTTTTCCTTACTAGCCCTCGTTGTAGTGCCTGGGTATTTGATACCGGTTCAGTTGCTAATATTTGTAACTCGAAACAGGAGCTACGGAATAGACAGCGGCTTGTGAGGGATGAGGTGACGATGCGCGTTGGCAACGGATCAAGAGTTGATGTGATGGCCGTCGGCACGCTCTCCTTAGTTTTACCTTCAGGATTAATTTTAAACCTTAATAAATGTTATTATGTGCCTGCGTTGAGCATGAACATTATTTCTGGATCTTGTTTATTGCAAGACGGTTATTCATTTAAATCGGAGAATAATGGTTGTTCTATTTATATGAGTAACATCTTTTATGGTCATGCACCTGTTGTGAATGGTTTATTTCTTCTAAATCTCGAAAGGGATGAAACACACATCCATAAAATTGAGGCTAAGAGATGCAAAGTAGATAGTGATAATACTACTTATTTGTGGCACTGTCGTCTAGGTCATATTGGTGTAAAACGCATGAAGAAACTCCATTCTGATGGACTTTTGGAGTCTCTTGATTTTGAATCATTTGACACATGCGAACCATGCCTCATGGGCAAGATGATCAAAACCCCGTTCTCCGGTATGATGGAGCGAGCAACGGACTTGTTGGAAATCATACATACCGATGTATGCGGACCGATGAGTGTTTCGACGCGCGGTGGATATCGCTATTTTCTCACTTTTACCGATGACTTAAGTAGATATGGGTATATCTATTTAATGAAACATAAATCTGAAACGTTTGAAAAGTTCAAAGAATTTCAGAATGAAGTGGAGAACCATCGTAACAGAAAGATTAAGTTTCTACGATCCGATCGTGGAGGTGAATATTTGAGTTATGATTTTCTCACGCATCTTAAAGCAAGTGGAATCGTTTCACAACTCACGCCACCCGGAACACCACAACGCAATGGTGTGTCTGAACGTCGGAATCGAACCCTATTAGATATGGTCCAATCGATGATGTCTCTTACTGATTTGCCGTTATCATTTTGGGGTTATGCATTAGAAACCGCTGCATTCACTTTAAATAGGGCTCCATCTAAATCAGTTGAGACGACACCGTATGAACTGTGGTTTGGTGCTAAACCTAAGTTGTCGTTTCTTAAAGTTTGGGGATGCGAAGCTTACGTCAAGAAGTTGATGCCGGACAAGCTCGAACCCAAAGCGGAGAAATGCGTATTCATAGGATACCCTAAGGAAACTATTGGGTATACCTTCTATCACAGAACCGAAGGCAAAGTGTTTGTCGCAAAGAACGATTCCTTTCTTGAGAAGGAGTTTCTCTCGAAAGAAGTGAGTGGGAGGAAAGTAGAGCTAGACGAGGTTACTGAACCTTCTCTTGAATTGGAGAGTAGCGCAGCACCTGAAATTGTTCCAGTCCCGCCTGCACCAACAATAGAGGAAGCTAATGACAAGGATCATGAAGCTTCGAACGATGCTGCTACTGAACGTCGCAGGTCGACAAGGTCGCGTGCCCCTCCTGAGTGGTACGGCAACCCTGTCTTGACTGTCTTGTTAGTAGAAGACAGTGAACCTACGAGCTATGAGGAAGTGATGATGAGCCCAGACTCTGATAAATGGCTAGAAGCCATGAAATCCGAATTGGGATCCATGAGCGAAAACCAAGTATGGACTTTGGTGGACCCTCCTAGCGACCGAAAGGCCGTTGAGTGCAAATGGATCTTCAAGAAGAAATCGGACGCGGATGGTAATGTTACCATCTATAAAGCATGGCTTGTCGCGAAAGGTTTTCGACAAGTTCAAGGTGTTGACTACGATGAGACTTTCTCTCTCCGTAGCGATGTTTAAGTCTATTCGGATTTTATTAGCAATTGCTACGTTTCATGATTATGAAATATGACAGATGGATGTCAAGACTGCGTTCCTCAATGGCAACATTGATGAAGAGTTGTATATGATGCAACCCGAAGGTTTTGTCGATCCTAAGGATGCTGAAAAAGTATGCAAACTTCAGCGTTCCATTTATGGACTGAAGCAAGCATCTCGGAATTGGAACCTTCGTTTTGATCAAGTGATCAAGAGCTTTGGATTTGTTCCAAATTGCTACGAAGCTTGCATCTACAAGAAAGTGAGTGGGAGCTCGGTGACGTTTCTGGTACTATATGTGGATGACATATTGATTATTGGAAATGACATCAACATGCTTAACGATGTGAAGAGTTATTTGAACAAGTGTTTTTCAATGAAAGACCTAGGTGAAGCTGCTTATATATTGGGCATCAAAATCTATAGAGATAGACAAAGACGCCTGATAGCTTTAAGCAAGAGTACATACCTAGACAAAGTTCTGAAAAGGTTCAGAATGGATAAGGCAAAGAAAGGTTCGGTGCCTATGTTGTCAGGTAAGATATTGAGCAAGGCTCAGTGTCCAGCTACGGTAAATGATAGGGAAGCTATGAGCAAAGTGCCTTATGCCTCGGCCATAGGTTCTATCATATATGCCATGCTGTGTACTACACCGGATGTGTCCAATGCTCTTAGTTTGACGAGCAGGTATCAAAGTGATCCAGGAGTGGAACACTGGACAGCCGTGAAGAACATCCTAAAGTACCTAAATAGGACTAAAGAAATGTTCTTAGTCTATGGGGGTGATGAACAGCTCGTCGTAAAAGGTTACGTCGACGCTAGTTTTGACACCAACAAGGATGATTCTAAATCTCAAACAGGATACGTGTATATTTTGAATGGAGGAGCTGTGAGCTGGAGAAGATGCAAGCAAAGCGTGATCACGGGATCTACAGTAGAAGCGGAATAGATGGCTGCTGCAGAAGCGTCAAGTGAAGGAGTTTGGATCAGGAACTTCATCACTGAGCTTGGTGTGGTTCCAAGTGCATTGGACCCACTGGAGATATTGTGTGACAACACTGACGCCATAGCACTTGCTAAGGAACCAAGATATCATCCAAAGACCAAGCATATCAACCGCAAGTTTCATATAATCTGAGATTATATAGCAGATGGAGATCTGAAGATTAGAAAAGTACATACAGATCTGAATGTCGCAGATCCATTGACTAAACCTCTTCCACGTGTAAAACATGATCAACACCTCAGTGCCATGGGTGTGAGATTGTTGCCAAATGTAAACTAGATTATTGACTCAAGTGCAAGTGGGAGACTGTTGGAATTATGCCCTAGAGGCAATAATAAAGATGTTATTATTATAATTCTTGTTCATGATAATGTTTATATTCCATGCTAGAATTGTATTAAGCGGAAACTTTAATACTTGTGTGGTTTGTGAACAACACCGTGTCCCTAGTACGCCTCTAAGGACTAG
Source organism: Avena atlantica (assembly GCA_910589765.1). NCBI lineage: Eukaryota > Viridiplantae > Streptophyta > Magnoliopsida > Poales > Poaceae > Avena > Avena atlantica. Next base: position 236,469,196 of record OU342738.1, read on the forward strand.
CTCATTGATTAATGATGGTTAAGGTTTCCTGACCATGGACATGAGTTGTCAATTAATAATGAGATCATATCATTGGGAGAATGATATGGTGGAAAGACCCAAACTAAGCGAAGCAATTAGATCGTGTCATCGTGTTCGTCTTTGCGAAGCTTTTCTTATGTCAAATATTGTATTCCTTAGACCATGAGATAATACAACTCCCTAGTATCAGAAGAAAGCTTTGAGGTCATCAAACGTCATCCTATGAGAGGGTGATCATAAAGGTGTCTCTCAGGTGATCGGAAAGTATCTGTTGGGTTGTATGTATCGAGATGGGATTTGTCCCTCCCAAGTCGGAGAGATATACTTCGGGCCCACTCGGTAATCGATATCAACACCGCTTGCAAGCATGTGGTTAAGGAGTTAATCACAAAGTGATATCGGATTACGGAAGAGTAAAGTACTTGCTGTGAACGAGATTGAACTAGGTATGACGGTACCGACGATCGAATCTCGGGCAAGTAAAATATCGCGTGACGAAGGGAATATATATATGGGATTGATTGAATCCTGGCATCGTGGTTCATCCGATATGATCATCGATGAATGTGTGGGAGTCAATATGGGTTTCCAGACCCCGTTGTTGATTATTGATAGAAGATCATGTCTACATATTCTCGAACCCGCAGGGTCACACACTTAACGTGTCTCGACGCTAGGATAGATTGGATAATTGGTTTATGAGTTTTTGTTCGGAGTCTCGGATGGGATCCGGGACATCACGAGAGGTTTCGGAGTGGTCCGGAGAAAAGATTCATATAAGGCAGTGCAATTTTTGGAGTTCGGAATTGTTCCGGGTTAATCGGTATTGTACCGGAAGCTTCTAGAACCTTCCGGAAGGGGACCAACGTGGCCCCACCTTCCGGGAGGGGGCTTGGGCCTATGAGGGAGTGCCCTGGCCGCATTGGGCCAGGGGCACAAGGCCCCATAGGGCCCATCCGGCCAAGAGAGGTTTAAACTCTAGATAGAGCTTCTAGAAGGGGGGGTTTCCTTGCCCCCCACTCTTCCTCCTTGGGGCCGCCGGCCTTGGCTTGGGGGAGGGGCTAGGGCTGCACCCACCCCTCTATATATAGAGGGCTGGGGGCGCACCAACCCCCTACACCTTCCCCTCCAACCCTAGCCGCCCTGCTGCCCTCCTCTCTCCCTCCCGACTGCTTGTAGGCGAAGCCTTGCTGCAGAAATTCTCCACCAATTGCACCGCGCCGTCGCATTGTAGATCCAACCCATATCTCCACCATACTTGCTGGACCAAGGAAGGAGGAGACGTCGAGGTGCTGCACGTGTGCATCTCACGGAGGCACCGCCACTTGTGGTGCTAGATCGGATCCGATCGCGAGGAGGAGAAGCGAGTACGAATACATCACCCACGTTCGGACGAACGTTCCGCTGTGTGAATCTTCAAGGGTATGAAGATCTAATCCAATCTCTCTCGTTGTTTGCATCTCCTAGATTAGATCTTGGCTTTCCCTCTGTTCGCATCCGTAGAAAATTTTGATTTACTATGCCGCGAAACCCTTCAGGACGTTGACCCCAAGCACGCCTCCAAGAGCGACGGCAAATGCAAGAACCCCTTCGAGAAGAAGGCGGCAGTTTTCCACACTTTCCTTGGCACCCCCACCCTCCGACAACAGAAGACCTCTATGAGGATACTGATGGCTACTCTACCCCCAGTTCCCCAGTTCCTGCGCTGGTCGGAGATTCCAATTACTTGGGACAGGAAGGATCACCCAGACGTTATCCCTACGGAGAACCAATACGCCATGGCATCAACCCTTTGATTAACGGCAATGAGTTCACCAAATGTATGGTGGATAGTGGAAGCAGCATCAACATCATGTACCTGGATACACTGAAGAAGATGAACTTGACGGAGGCAAACCTAAGGCGGACCAACACCATCTTCCACGGCGTAGTTCCTGGTCGGGAGGCTCGGTCCCTTGGGTTCATCAAACTTCAGGTAGCCTTTGGTGATGTTAATAATTACAGCCAAGAGCGCATGATCTTTTAGGTGGTCCCCTTCAAGAGCGTGTACCACGTCATATTCGGCCGCGACATATTCCACACCTTCATGGCTAAGCCATGCTTCGTCTACAACAAACTCAAGATACCCAGACCGAACATTGTCATCATCGTATCCGGAAGCTTTGCCAAAGCTAGGGACTGCGAGATTGGAGAAGCAGCCTACGCGGAAGCTGTCCTCTACAATGAAGAATTCAAGGAGATCCATAGCAAGGTCGATGCCTCGAAGATGCCCGCGTCGAAGAAACAGATTTCTGACTCCGCTCCAGCATTCAAGGCCGCCATCGAGACCAAGCTGGTGGAACTTGTGGTAGGTGATGCCTCCAAGACCACCGCCATTGGGATGAACCTGGATCCCAAATAGGAAAGCGCGCTCGTCGAGTTCCTCCATGAGAATAAGTACATCTTTGCCTGGCAACCTGCCGACATGAAAGGTGTACCTAGGGAACTTGCCGAGCATAGCTTGAACATTGATCCAAAATGCAAACCAGTGAAGCAACCTCTACGACGCTTTGGAGATGAGAAGAGACACGCCATAGGCAAAGAGATAGCTAGGTTACTTAAGGCTAGTTTGATCCGAGAAGTCCTTCACACCCAATGGGTGGCAAATCCTGTACTTGTACCCAAAAAGGGAACCAAACAATTAAGAATGCGCGTTGATTACACCGGCTTGAACAAAGCATGCCCCAAAGATCCGTTTGCTTTGCCTCGCATTGACCAAGTCATTGACTCGACAGCTGGCTCGGAACTCTTGTGTTTTCTCAATGCATACTCAGGATACCACCAGATCAAAATGAGGAAGTCGGACCAATTGGCCACTTCATTCACTACACCCTACGACACGTTTTGCTATGTCACGATGCCATTCGGGCTAAAAAACGCGGGTCTACCTACCAGCGGACAATGCAACGTTGCCTACACGATCAAATTGGTCGGAACGTTCACGCCTATGTGGACGATATAGCGGTGATGTCTAAAAAGTCAAACGACTTAATCTCCGACTTAAAAGAAACCTTTGATAATCTCCGGAAATACAACATGATGCTTAACCCCAAGAAGTGCGTCTTCGGGGTTCCAGCCGGCAAATTGTTTGGTTTCATCGTTTCCCAACGTGGAATCGAGGTCAACCCGGAGAAAATCAAGGCCATCTTAAACAAAAACCGTCCGACATGCCTAAAGGACATACAGCGACTAACAGGTTGTGTTGCAGCAGTTAGTCAGTTCGTCAGCCGACTTGGAGAGAAGGCTCTGCCGCTATATAAGTTGCTGAAAAAGGCGGACAAATTCACTTGGACGGACGAAGAAGATGCAGCATTGAAGTAGCTCAAGGGGACACTTTCCTCAACGCCTATCCTTGCAGTACCCAAGCCTGGAGAACCCATGTTAATTTACATGGCGGCCACCAACCGGGTAATCAGCGTCATCGTCGTGGTAGAGCGGAAGGAACCAGGTTGTGAGCATAGAGTTCAGCGACCAGTTTACTATGTAAGCAAGGTCTTGACGGTTTCCAAGCAGCGTTACCCGCACTACCAAAAGATAGCTTACGGAGTATTCCTTGCTTCTCGGAAGCTGAGGCACTATTTCCAGGAGCACCCCATCACAGTGGTGAGCAAGACTCCACTGTCCGACATTATCAACAACAGTGACACTACAGGAAGGGTCGCGAAGTGGGGCATTGAACTTGCCGCCTTCGAGATCACCTACAAGAGACGTGACGCTATCAAGTCACAAGCCTTGGCGGATTTTATCGCATATTCGACGGAAATGCCAGATGCTACCCCATTGCTGGAGCCAGAATACTGGGTAATGCACTTTGACGGATCAAAGCTGCTCAACGGCTCAGAGGCTGGTGTATTGCTACAGTCACCAACTGGAGACAAGCTACACTACGTTCTGCAAATCCACTTCGAGGCTACGAACAACATGGCGGAGTATGAAGCACTCATTCACAGATTACGCGTAGCCAAGGATATTGGCATCAAGCCCATAGTTTGTTGTGGAGATTTCGACTTGGTTGCCCAGTAGGTGGCTGGCACCTGGAATGCGCGGAACCCTATGATGGCGGCATATCGAGACGAAGTGGACGAGATAGCCAAGAGCTTCTTGGGCTACAAGGTCAAGTATGTACCTAGGGAGCAAAATGAGGCGGCTGATCTGCTGTCTAAGCTTGGATCAGGGCGCAAACGAATTCCGCCTGGAGTTTTCCTGGAGCATCTACAGACACCATCCGTGAAGGGAGCAGACATCGACAACCCGGACATGGTAGACTCTTTTGTCCACATGGTGGCAAAGGTCCCTCCGGCTTGGACAAAATCGTTCATGGATGATGGGGGAATACCAATCGGGGTATACCCACGAAGCGGAGTCGCCAGCTGGTATCGAGCCGACTGAAGCCAAGCCCAGAGCGGGTCGACTCGCCGAATACGGCGACTGGTGCATGCTGGACCCAGATGAGTGGCGCCGACTGGAGGCCCAATACGGCGGCTTCAATACAAAGCCCACCAAATACTTGTAAACCCTAACTGGCTGCATATATAGAGCCACCAGGGGCACCCCCATGGGGCATATTCACCCACATTAGACTAGATCTAGTCTCTCACTCCGCCTACGGCGGCTCCCATGTAAACCAATCTATGATCATATACTGGATTGACAGTAGGACGTAGCGATCCTCCACCGAGGGGACGTGAACCTGGGTACATCGTGTGCCAATCTCGCTCCCGGATTCTCCTAAGTCGCCTTGCTCCCTCTACGTAAGCTACCCCCAGTAGTCTGCCGTGCAATACCACGACAGTTGGTGCCCACCGTGGGGCAAGCGGTGCTTGGAGGGTGATAATCCAGGCGAGATCCCTTACCATCACCGGCGGCCGGATCGCATCTGGCGCGACGTCCAAGAACTGCCATCCGAGGACTCGGCGTTGGAAACTGATCAAGCTGGTCCAGCCGCAGCTAACTCGGCCAAGAACAGCCGCACGCAGATGCCGATTTGATAAACCACTCGACTACAAGAACCTCCACGATCGGTTGTGTGCAGCTGCTAAGTTTTCTATCCAATCAGTTTATCCTTTTATAATTGGTTAATTTATCATCTGATTAATTTATTTGGATCTAATGTTATGCCTGCATTAACATGCACGGATTCATTGGATAATTAAGTCCTCCATGCGCGAAAAAGAACAGGAACATGCGCAAGCTGTCGGCTCGGAATTTGAGAAGCGAGTCGTGCGCACGACATGAGATCTGTCCCATATGCCTATGATGAGTGCAGGACTGCATGGCTCACTGAATAATCTGAAGCGTCATGTCAAGTCATGTCGCCAAACCAAGACCCAAAGGTAGGGAAATTATCCTGAATCGAAAAAGCCAGGACGTGCGGCGGTTCACGTTCATCGGATGAACATAAAACAATCCTGACTTAAGCTTATCTTAATTTTTATATTTTAATCATGTATATTAATCGTCTTGTCTCTTGTCTCTGCAAGTACGGGAAAAACCAAGTCGCAACGCCCGTTCGCCAAGCGCTGTGCCAATCGGTCATGGTTTCGTCCTTTGGTGACTCGCAATCGTCATCGTGGATTCGCCGTCACCGACTCGCCACACTCGGGGACTCGCTCAGCGCAGTCTCGCCTACCGCGGGATCGCCATGCTCCGCAACTCGCCTAAATGCGGACACGCTTAAACGCGCACTCACTAGGCTCGGCGACTCACCCTCCGCCTATTCGTCGTGCTCGGCGACTCACCCGCCTTATATTCGTCGCGCTCGGAGACTCCCCCGCCGCATCGACTCTGTCGCATTAAACAACTAAGTTTCTTTACACTCGTACATGCTATGAGTCCAAAATATATATGCATCTTCATTTATTCTCCAAAGCCAACCATGCAGTCGCGTATGACCCTTTCAGGGACCAAAATCATACTTGGGATCGGTTTCAGTTTTGTCTACTGTTTATTCGCTTTCGTCGAAGTAGTGAGGCTGGGTACCAAAAGGCCGACCTTGTCTCCGCGTTCAACAGTCTGGCATCATGTCCCTGTTACCCGGCAAGCGTTTGATGCTGGAGGTCTGCCTACTCATGAAAAGACACGCATAAACCTCACATACTGCCCATCGATTCACATAACAAACATGCATTTTATTTCAACGTGTCCACAATTCGCATGTTGTAACACCCTCAGAATCGGCCCTATGCAAGTTTCAGCGCTTCCCGCCAAAACCCGCATAGAAACGATTCAAGGGTGTCCACCAGGCACTTGCGTGCGGGTGGAAAACGAAGTAATATCATTACACAATAGTCCTCGATGGAACCCACAAAACATATATATACAACAGCGACTCCAAGAGTCATGAATACAGATATACAATGCAAAGATCCAAATCACCTTTAAAACGATATAGCGTCTGAGTACGGACAAGATGCAAATTGAGCTAAGAGCCCTGAAGAATAACCAATGGCGTCCATAACCCTGCCCAGGCCAAGCCGGAAGGGTAACCCTGCTAACAACGTCGATCTCAAAGCCTGCTTAAACAAAAGGGATGCCGACAAAGGGCAAAGGAAAAAGAGAGAGCGGTCAGTACTGAGGCCAGTACACGGCGAGACTATAATTCGGCGGTCCTCGCCTACATAGGTATGGTGGACTGAAGCGGCAGCGCGACATGCACTAACAACCTATAGAGACTCGATTTAACTGTCGGCTATCAGAAAGGGATAAGAAAGACCTATTCGGAACCAACCTGATACTACCACCAAACATACCCGTCCTGGTATTTCCCCCTCGAGACCAAACGAGGAAGTCAACCGAGGAACTCACACCGTTGGCAGTTTTATTTATTCAGTTATCGTTGCAGCAATTACTAGTCAGGTATAGATAGTCATCCTGATAGAATAAGCAGTGGGCACTTTTAGTTAACCATTACGTTGTAGTTACGACACTTACTAGTCAAATACAATAAGCATGAGATATCCCCAAACCCAGCAGTTGTTGGTACTTTTATTTAGCCATTCCGTTGCAGTGAAGCTGATTACTAGTCATATCGGATACAAGTCAAATTATAACAGTAAACTTTAGTTATAGTTGTCTATGATCGAGAACTGTGCTCCAAGTCGTCCATAACCGCGGACACGGCTTTTCGAAAAGATTTAACCCTGCAGGGGTGCACCAAAGTTTCCACACGCACCTACACCCTTGTTGTCGGATCAGGTAGGTATAAGATCACAAAACATACACCCAACGGTATGTCGACGGGGTTTCGGACACGACGTTTCCTGGACCCAAAGCAAGCACGGGGGGCCACCCCACTAAGCTACCCGCAACGAAGTCGGCCGGTCTCCGAGACAGACTCAGGGTTTGTGTAGACGGCTGTAAACGACTGGGAACCCGAAAGTGTGACTGGGCTTGTCGATACAGCGAAAACGTGTCACGATCCTAAACAGTACAGGTGCTCCTCGCACAATCGTAAATAAAGCAGTAAAGCATGGCATAAGTACAGGATAGTAATAAAGCCCCAAACTACTTGTGGCCCCCGGTACAATACTTGGAATCAGGTACTAAATCGATGGGGGTGCCCATACACCCCACCTGTGGTTAGCGCGCTCGATCTCGGAACAGGTGTCAAGAACTCGGGGTCCTACGGGACACCAGTGAGCGGTTAAAATCCAAATATTGTCTATTACCCACCGGTGCCTCTGCATTTACCTACTTTCAATTTTAGTTATTAAACAGTAATTAAAGCCATGATCATCTCCAACATTAAACATGCGGCAATACTCCAACAACTGAGGTACTGGACGACACGCAACAGCACTTGAGCAAGCGACTACGACGCGCAAGTCCAACTATCTACCAAACAACAGGTAATAGGATGTGTCCAAGGCAATATAAGGTTGCAAGGGATATCACGGGTACGAAAACTAGAGCAACGCAACACAGATAGCAATAGATCAACAGGAGGAAATAAAGACTAGAAAAGTAAGATGGGTAGAAAGGGGGAGAATGCTCGCCTGAAAACATTGCCGAAGGTTCATCCGAAGATCGGGTCGACACTCGCATCAACTCATCGGCCTAATCCGTGAAGAAGCAAAACACTAGCACAAACACCGGATGCACTATTTAATACTATGATAGAAGATCGGGCATGATGCATGTATGATTTATGACATGGCAGGCATGCGATGCAATTAGGCCATATTAATCGAAACCGGGGTTCCGACATTTAATTAGATGGTTGAAGTTGTTTAGATACCCCGCAATTTAAATGTTGGATTAGCAAGACAAAACATGGCTTCGGTTCGCTATGCCAATTTAAATGGAGTCCGGAATAAGACAAAGATATCCCGCATATTGACTCCATATTCAATTATGAGATGAATTTGCATAATGCCCCCAAACCATAGACAAGTATGCATGCATGATCAATTTAATATGCATCAGTTGATAATGTCATATTATAAAATAATGGGGTCTCGGATAGGGAATCACATTAGGGTTCGGCGAACTTGGGGCTCGGAGGGGTTCGGGGTCGGGTCTCAGGGTTCGACGGGAGAATGGCTCGACGAGATCGGTCTCGGACAACGGAAGTCGATCTTGTCGCATCCGAGAAGAAAGACTTGGTTGGCGTCGGGGGCACATCGGATCCGCCCTGGTCGGTGCCGATCTTGTCGTCACAAAGGTCTTGTCGGGTCGTCGTATCGGGTCGGTCTTGGCGTTCGGGAAGAAGAACTTGGCGTGCGACGTCGTCGGCATCCGTGCGGGAAGGAGGTCTTGTCGTTCCATGTCGGTGATCTTGGCGTCCGGGACGGCGATCTTGGTTGGGGGCTTCGGGTTTTTGGGACCGGGGTGTTCGGATCCGGGAAGGAGCTCTTGGGGGTCCGGTGTCAGTGATTCTCGGAGTAGTTCTTCATGTAGGATTCAAACGCCGGACTTGGTGTCTCATGCGGCACCGGAGATCTTCAGATGGCGCGGTTCTCGAGCGTCAGATGGTCTCGTGGGCGAACTTGGCAAGCCGGTCTTTTTGGAAGCGAACTCGATCAGGACAGCACCTGATTATACCACACTACAGGGGCAGGTCCCAAGAGGGCATTTTGTAGGGGTTCGTAGCATGGAAAACAAAAATTTTCTATCGCATACAAACAAACAAGCCAAGATCTATCTACTAGATTGTAGCAACGAGTCGATGGAATAACTTACCCTCGAAGATTCCAAAGCGTTTAACGAGAGCGGATTCTCGTGGGTGATGTAGTCGTACTCTTTCCGATCTCAAGATCGTGTAGACGATCCTTCCGGCGCTGCATTCCGGCAGCGCTCCCGCAGTCGGTCACACGTTCGGTACTCGACGAAGACCTTCCTCTCCCTTGTTCCAGCTGGCAGCGGAGGTTGTAGCACTCTCCTCGCGATTCCGGCAGCACAACGGCGTGGTACCGGAAGTAGAGGGGAGATCCCGCAGGGCTTCGCCTTAAGCCGGTGTGAGTATGGTGGAGTTATGAGAGAGGCTATTAGTGGTCTAGTAATTAGACACACCAATTAGAAGGCTCTAAACCAATTAGAAGGCTCTAAACCGTAGGCTAAAGCAATTAGAAGCTCTAAACCAAAACGGCTCTAAACCGGAGATTAGAGGTAGAAACTTGTGTGTCTAGAGGAGGGGGCCTTGCCCCTCCTTTTATAGGTGGGGAGGCGCGGCCAGGGGAGGGGAGTCCCTCCCCAAGTCGGCCTTGGGTGGCGCGCCGGCTTGGGGAGGAGACTCCTCCCTCAAGTCGGTTCCCAACTCCTCTTGCTTGTTTCCCACAGTTTCTTGTTTTAGCCGTTTGACTTTCAAACTAGACATTTGACTTTTCTGTTTTAGGATTCAATTTAATCCTTTATTTGGGACAGCAAGAACACTTAGTACATGATGCAATCATTCCAATATGTAATGACACATTCATGTACCCCTCCCCCCCGGAGTGCCGGACAATCCGGAACCTTCTAGAACATTCCCGATGAAAACACCGGAATCATTCCGCAACTCCGAAATGGGACTTTCCTTATATGAATCTTATTCTCCGGACCATTCCGGATCACCTCGTGATATTCCGGATCCCATCCGAGACTCCGAACAACATTCGGTCTCTTTCTCATAATACCATAACTACTCAAACAACGTCGAATCCTTAAGTGTGTCTCCCTACGGTTCGTGAATTATGCGGACATGATCGAGACACTTCTCCGAACAATAACCAATAGAGGAATCTAGAAATTCATATGGCTCCCACATATTTCTACGATTACTTTGCGATCGAATGAACCACTTACATACGATACCAATTTCCCTTTGTCTCACGATATGTTACTTATCCGAGGTTATGATCGTCGGTATCTCTGCATACCTAGTTCAACCTCGTTACTGATAAGTACTCTTTTCTCGTTCCCGTGATATGTGATCCCTTGTGACCAAGTCACATGCTTGCAAGCTAATTGGATGACATTCCACCGAGAGGGCCCAGAGTATATATATCCGTCATGTGGATGGACAAATCCCACTCTTGATCCATGTGTCTCAACCAATACTTTCCGAACACTCAATGCCACCTTTATAACCACCCAGTTACGGTGTGGTGTTTGATGTCATCAAAGCATCCATCCGGTAAAGGTGATATGCATGATCTCATGGTCGAAGGAATTAGGTTACTATGTATCAGAAAGCATATAGCAATTGAACTATTGAAATGACTTGATCTTTATGCTACGCTTATCTATAGGAGTATGTCCACCATATCATTCTCCTAACGATATGATCTTGTTGTTGATAACATCTCAATGTTCATGATAGGGAAACCACAATCATTAATCAACCAACAAGCTAGTGAAGTATAGAGGCTATACTAGGGACTTCAAATTAAGTTTACAAATCACACAAGTATCAATGTTTCCTTGTTAATACTATTATAGCATGAATGTAAACATTTATCATAAACACAAAGATATAATAATAACTACATTTATTATTGCCTCTAGGGCATATCTCCAACAGTCTCCCACTTGCACTAGAGTCATCTAATCTAGATTACATGGTAATATACCTAACACCCATGGCAGTTTGGTGTTGGTCATGTTTTGCCCTCGGGAGAGGTTTAGTCAACGGATCCGCCACATTCAGATCTGTGTGTACTTTGCAAATCTTTATATCCCCATCCTGGATATGTTCTCGAATAGCGTGAAAACGTAGCTTGATATGCTTCAGCTTCTTGTGTGCCCTTGGTTCTTGCGCATTGGCTATGTCGCCCATGTTATCACAGTAGATAGACATTGGGTCCAGCGCACTAGGAACCACACCCAGCTCTGTAATGAACTCTTTCATCCATATCGCTTCTTGTGAAGCCTCCGAAGCAGCCATGTATTCCGATTCAGTTGAAGATCTCGCCACAACGCTTTGCTTTGCACTCCTCCAGCTAACTGCTGCACCATTCAAAATAAATACGTATCCGGATTGTGATTTAGAATCATCCGGATCTGTGTTCCAACTAGCATCGGTGTAACCATTAACAACGAGCTGTTCATCACCTCCATAAGAAAGAACCATATCCTTAGTTCTTCTCAAGTACTTAAGGATGTTTTTGACCGTTGTCCAATGATCCACTCCTGGATCACTTTGATATCTGCTAGTTAAACTAACAGCATATGCAATGTTGGGTCTAGTACATAGCATGGCATACATTAGAGATCCTATGGCTGAGGCATAGGGAGTCTTACTCATCCTTTCTCTATCTTCTGCCGATGTCGGACTTTGAGTTTTACTCAAGGTCGTATTGGGCAACATGGGCAAGAACCCTTTCTTGCTTTCTTCCATTCCAAATCTCTTTAGAACTTTGTCCAAATATGTACTCTGTGACAATGATATTTGGCGTTTCGATCTATCTCTATAAATCTTTATGCCTAATATGTAAGCTGCTTCGCCAAGATCCTTCATTGAAAAACTATTATTCAAATATTCCTTGACACTATTAAGAAGGTCTACATCATTCCCAATCAACAATATGTCATCCACATATAGTATTAAGAATGCTACAGAGCTCCCACTCACTTTCTTGTAAATACAAGCTTCTCCATAAGTTTGTATAAAACCAAAACTTTTGATTACCTTATCAAAACGTTGATTCCAACTTCGGGATGCTTGCTTCAATCCATAGATGGACCGTTGAAGTTTGCATACCTTGTTAGCATCTTTAGGATTGACAAAACCTTTGGGTTGCATCATATACAACTCTTCATCAATGTCTCCATTGAGGAATGATGTTTTGACATTCATCTGCCATATCTCATAATCATAATATGCAGCGATTGCTAACATAATCCTCACAGACTTTAGCTTCGCTACCGGTGAGAAAGTCTCATCGTAGTCAACTCCTTGAATTTGTCGAAACCCTTTTGCGACAAGTCGAGCTTTATAGACAGTAACATTACCATCAGCATATGTTTTCTTCTTGAAAATCCATTTGTTCTCGACAGCCTTCCGGCCATCCGGTAAGTCCACCAAAGTCCATACTTGGTTTTCGTACATGGATCCAATCTCGGATTTCATGGCTTCTTGCCATTTATTGGAATCTGGGCTCATCATCGCTTCCTCATATGTCTCGGGGTCATCGGTGTTGTCCACCAACATGACATTCATAACAGAATCATACCAATCTGGAGTGGTACGAGTTCTCGTTGACCTCCGAGGCTCTGTAGCAACTTCAACCGAAGTTTCATGATCACCATCATTAGCTTCCTCTCTTATTGATGCAGGCACCACAGGAACTTCTTCCGGTGCTGCGCTACTCGCAATTTCGAGAGAAGGTTCGACAACCTCGTCGAGTTCTACTTTCCTTCCAATCACTTCTTTCGAGAGAAATTCCTTCTCTAGAAAGGATCCATTCTTGGCAACGAAGATTTTGCCTTCGGATCTATGATAGAAGGTATACCCAATAGTTTCCTTCGGGTATCCAATGAAGACGCATTTTTCCGCTTTGGGTTCAAGCTTGTCCGGCTGTAACTTCTTTACATAGGCTTCGCATCCCCAAACTTTAAGGAACGACAATTTAGGTTTCTTCCCAAACCATAATTCATACGGTGTCGTTTCAACGGATTTAGATGGTGCCCTATTTAAAGTGAATGCGGCTGTTTCTAATGCATAACCCAAAATGATAGCGGTAAATCTGTAAGTGACATCATAGAACGAACCATATCTAAGAGAGTTCGATTACGACGTTCGGACACACCATTACGCTGTGGTGTTCCCGGCGGTGTCAATTGTGAAAGTATTCCGCATTTCTTCAAATGCTCGCCAAACTCGTAACTTAGATATTCACCTCCACGATCAGAACGTAGAAATTTAATCTTCTTGTTACGTTGATTCTCTACCTCACTTTGAAACTCCTTAAACTTCTCGAAAGTTTCAGACTTATGTTTCATGAAATAGATATACCCATATCTACTCAAGTCATCCGTGAAGGTAAGAACATAACGATAACCACCGCGCGATGCTACACTCATTGGACCACACACATCGGTATGTATGATTTCCAATAAGTCCGTAGCTCGCTCCATCATACCAGAAAATGGAGTCTTGGTCATTTTTCCCATCAGACATGCTTCGCATCTTTCAAGTGATTCAAAATCAAGTGATTCAAGAAGTCCATCGGAATGGAGTTTCTTCATACGTTTCACTCCGATGTGACCAAGACGACAGTGCCACATATAGGTCGAATTATCGCTTGATTTCAAACGTTTAGCCTCAATGTTGTTGATATGTGTATTTCCACTATCGAGATTCAATAAGAATAGACCATCTATCAAAGGGGCATGTGCATAAAACATATTACTCATATAAATAGAATAACCATTATTCTCGGATTTAAACAAGTAACCGTCTCGCAATAAACAAGATCCCGATATAATGTTCATTCTCAACGCAGGCACCAAATAACAATTATTTAAGTATAAAACTAATCCCGATGGTAGATGAAGAGGTAGCGTGCCGACCGCGATCACATCAACCTTTGATCCGTTTCCCACGCGCATCGTCACCTCATTCTTCGCTAGCTTCCATTTATTCTGCAGCACCTGTTTCGAGTTACAAATATGAGCAACCGAACCAGTATCAAATACCCAGTCACTACTACGAGTACTAGTGAGATACACATCAATAACATGTATATCAGATATACCTTTCTTCTTGATGTTGCCGTTCTTCAAATCCGCCAAGTACTTTGGGCAATTCCGCTTCCAGTGACCTTCTCCCTTGCAGTAAAAGCACTCAGTATCAGGCTTAGGTCCAGCCTTGGTCTTCTTCGTCGGCGTGGTAACTTTCTTACCACCCTTCTTGAAGTGTCCCTTTTGCTTAGACTTGCCTTTCTTGAATTTGGTGGTCTTATTGACCAACAACACTTGGTGCTCTTTCTTGATCTCCACTTCTGCAGATTTCAACATGGCAAAGAGTTCTGGCAACGTCTTGTTCATGTTCTACATGTTGTACTTCATCACAAAGTTCTTGTAACTTGGTGGTAGTGATTGGAGGACACGGTAAATCCCCAAAGCATTAGGAATCACTATACCCAAGCTTTGAAGTTTGTTTGCGTGCCCAGACATCTTAAGCACATGCTCACTGACGGAGCTGCCCTCTTCCATCTTGCAGTTAAAGAACTTTTCAGAAGCCTCATAGCTTTCAATTGCCGCATGAGTCTCAAAAATCAATTTGAGATCCTCGACAATATCATATGGGTCTGAATCCTCAAACCTTTTCTGAAGCTCCGATTCCAAACCATACAAGATAGCACACTGAACTATGGAGTACTGATTCTTCCGAGCGAGGTAAACATTCTTTACTTCATCGGGAGCATCAGCTGCAGGTGGGTCACCCAGCGGTGCATCCAGCACATAGGTCAAATTACCAGCTGTGAGGACAATCCTCAAATTGCGTAACCAATCCGCGAAGTTGCTTCCATTGTTTTTCAACTTTTCTTTCTCTAGGAACGCATTAAAATTGATGGTAGGGGCTGCCATTGATCTACAACATATTTGCAATAGTTTAGACTAAGTTTATGACAAATTGAGTTCAAATTAATTAATGTAATTAAACTAGGTGAACTCCCACTCAAAACAATATCCCTCACATTGTTTTAGTGATCACATGAACCAAATCCACTACATCAACACCGATCATCACGAGAGTTGATATAATTTCAATGGCGAACAATCGTCATGTTCATCATATCTACTATATGATTCATGCTTTACCTTTCGGTGATCCGTGTTTCGAGACCATGTCTGTACATGCTAGGCTCGTCAAGATCAAACCTTAGTTTCCGCATGAGCAAATCTGGCTTGCTCACGTTGTATACACTTGCGGAATCTAACACACCCGATCATCACGTGGTGCTTCGAAACAACAAGCTTTAGCAACGGTGCTAACTAAGGGTGAACACTTTATGACTTGAAATTCATGTGCATGAGGGATCATCTTATAATGCTACCGTCGTCTACTAAGCAATACAAGATGCATAAAGGATTAACATCACATGCAATTCAATATATATGTGATATGATATGGCCTTTCTTCTTTGTGCTTCCGATCTCCATCTTCAAGCACGAACATGATCTCCATCATCACCGGCATTGCATCAAGGTCAATGACGCTACTCCATGGTTGTCGTCCACCGGCTTCAACTATTACAACTACTTTGAATAGACACGCGGGTCTTAACATAAATTAAAGACAACCATATGGCTCCTGCCGGTTGCCGACTTACAATAAGGAACATTGCATACATCAAATATAATCACAATCATGGCCATATCACATCACTGCACACCCCTGCAAAACAAAGTTAGACGCCTCTACTTTCTTTGCATATTTTACGTGGTTTGGGGCTTTCAATAAGTGTCGTTCTAACTTACGAACAAGAACCACAACATTGATACTAGTATTGTTAATCACCCGTTGTAAATTGGATCTTAACTATGCTAGGAGAAACAGGCACCCGCAAAGCCACTTATGCAATACAAGTTGCATGTCAAGCGTGGAGCAAGTCTCATGAACGATGTCATGTAAGGTTAGCCCGGGCCGCTTCATCCCAACATACCGCAAGATGCAAAGTACACAAGAAGCAATCGACAATAAAGCATCAACGCCCACAATGACAATTGTGTTCTACTCGTGCAACAGATCTACATATAGACACGGCTCTGATACCACTGTAGGGGTTCGTAGCATGGAAAACAAAAATTTTCTATCGCATACAAACAAACAAGCCAAGATCTATCTACTAGATTGTAGCAACGAGTCGATGGAATAACTTACCCTCAAAGATTCCAAAGCGTTTAACGAGAGCGGATTCTCGTGGGTGATGTAGTCGTACTCTTTCCGATCTCAAGATCGTGTAGACGATCCTTCCGGCGCTGCGTTCCGGCAGCGCTCCCGCAGTCGTTCACACGTTCGGTACTCGACGAAGACCTTCCTCTCCCTTGTTCCAGCAGGCAGCGGAGGTTGTAGCACTCTCCTCGTGATTCCGGCAGCACAACGGCGTGGTACCGGAAGTAGAGGGGAGATCCCGCAGGGCTTCGCCTTAAGCCGGTGCGAGTATGGTGGAGTTATGAGAGAGGCTATTAGTGGTCTAGTAATTAGACACACCAATTAGAAGGCTCTAAACCAATTAGAAGGCTCTAAACCGCAGGCTAAAGCAATTAGAAGCTCTAAACCAAAACGGCTCTAAACCGGAGATTAGAGGTAAAAACTTGTGTGTCTAGAGGAGGGGGCCTTGCCCCTCCTTTTATAGGTGGGGAGGCGCGGCCAGGGGAGGGGAGTCCCTCCCCAAGTCGGCCTTGGGTGGCGCGCCGGCTTGGGGAGGAGACTCCTCCCTCAAGTCGGTTCCCAACTCCTCTTGCTTGTTTCCCACAGTTTCTTGTTTTAGCCGTTTGACTTTCAAACTGGACATTTGACTTTTCTGTTTTAGGATTCAATTTAATCCTTTATTTGGGACAGCAAGAACACTTAGTACATGATGCAATCATTCCAATATGTAATGACACATTCATGTACCCCTCCCCCCCGGAGTGCCGGACAATCCGGAACCTTCTAGAACATTCCCGATGAAAACACCGGAATCATTCCGCAACTCCGAAATGGGACTTTCCTTATATGAATCTTATTCTCCGGACCATTCCGGATCACCTCGTGATATCCCGGATCCCATCCGAGACTCCGAACAACATTCGGTCTCTTTCTCATAATACCATAACTACTCAAACAACGTCGAATCCTTAAGTGTGTCTCCCTACGGTTCGTGAATTATGCGGACATGATCGAGACACTTCTCCGAACAATAACCAATAGAGGAATCTAGAAATTCATATGGCTCCCACATATTTCTACGATTACTTTGCGATCGAATGAACCACTTACATACGATACCAATTTCCCTTTGTCTCACGATATGTTACTTATCCGAGGTTATGATCGTCGGTATCTCTGCATACCTAGTTCAACCTCGTTACTGATAAGTACTCTTTTCTCGTTCCCGTGATATGTGATCCCTTGTGACCAAGTCACATGCTTGCAAGCTAATTGGATGACATTCCACCGAGAGGGCCCAGAGTATATATATCCGTCATGTGGATGGACAAATCCCACTCTTGATCCATGTGTCTCAACCAATACTTTCCGAACACTCAATGCCACCTTTATAACCACCCAGTTACGGTGTGGTGTTTGATGTCATCAAAGCATCCATCCGGTAAAGGTGATATGCATGATCTCATGGTCGAAGGAATTAGGTTACTATGTATCAGAAAGCATATAGCAATTGAACTATTGAAATGACTTGATCTTTATGCTACGCTTATCTATAGGAGTATGTCCACCATATCATTCTCCTAACGATATGATCTTGTTGTTGATAACATCTCAATGTTCATGATAGGGAAACCACAATCATTAATCAACCAACAAGCTAGTGAAGTATAGAGGCTATACTAGGGACTTCAAATTAAGTTTACAAATCACACAAGTATCAATGTTTCCTTGTTAATACTATTATAGCATGAATGTAAACATTTATCATAAACACAAAGATATAATAATAACTACATTTATTATTGCCTCTAGGGCATATCTCCAACACATTTGCCCAAACACCTTGCGGGACATGCCGCCTTACTGCTACACGGCACCAAAGACGAGGCGAGGAAAGGCGCTGGACACTGCGAGCACAGGCGATAGAAGGCGCAAGGCCAGGGCCTTCCACGGCGAAGCGGTTGACCAATGCGACGAGGTTCGAGCGCCACGAGGTAGCGCAGAGGAGCTCCTGGTAAGGGGCGCGCCGGCCAGGGCGAGCGGCGGCGCTGCGGGCCAACGAGGCAGCGGGGAGGCGGCCGAGGACATGCGGACGGTGCAGACGACGTGGCGACGGCGCGGGGCCCGAAGTAGCAGAGGGCGGCGAGGACGCGCTTGGGAAGGCGCTGGCGAGGACGTCCTGCAGGAGGCGCCCGAGAGGAAGGACGCAAGGAGGTTCGAGGGGGCCATAGGAGCCGGGAGAGGAGGAGCGGTGGCCGGAGCTGTGGTGGCGGAGCTCGCGGGCTTGGCCTGCGCGGACGGGAGAGGTGGCGACGGGGCACCGCGCGGCTCGCAGGAGGGCGGTGGTGCAGAGGAGGCTCACAAGGGGAGGGAGATATGAAGGCGAGGGGGCTCCCTGGGAAGGAAGGGAGATGGCGGCGGTGGTTGGATCAGGAGGTGGCGGTGCTCAGGCCTGGGGAGGGGCAGACGATAGGTAGGGGATGGGTCCGGGGAGGAGAGAATTACGGGGAAGAGAGAGAGAGAGCTAGCGGGGTCGTGGGTTCGATGTGGGGGTGTGTTGCTGTGGCCTAGGTGGTGGGGTCGGTGGGACCGGGGTGGAAGGGAGAGGAGGTTAGGGAGTGGGTCGGCTGCTGGGGAGATGGTGGGGTGAGGTGGCGGCTGGGATGGGGAGAGGGAGTGGTGAGGTGGAGGGATGCAGTGAGGTGGCGGATGGTGATTGGCCAGGGTGATGTGGCTGGGGATGGGTAGATTAGGATTAGGTAGGAAAAGATTAGACTAGGTTTTAGTTTAGGGCTTGGAGGTGGCCGGCCGGGCTTTCGGGCCTGGCAGGCTGCCTCCTAAAAATAAAATAAAAGTTTTATTATTTAAAACGGGGCATTTGAAATCCGTTGATAGACGAAACAAAATAATCCGGAGACCCGGGTTTTGGATTTTGAAATAAAGGCGGGGTATTTAGAAAACCAAATATGTTTTTTTTTCGAAAATAGTTTCAGACAAACAAATGCATGATGATGACGATGCTCAAATGCAATGTGGCATGATGACATGAGCATGCGGTCATGATGATGCAATGCACAAAAACAACGCGATTTTCTAGTAGTGGTTTTGCGGGGCGCCACAATTCGACACCACTAACAATGGATCTCGCCCTCGAGATCCGACTCATGGTACCGGAAAGAAGGTCGGTGGTCTGCATCTTCTCGCTTCGTGTAGATCTTCGCAACACCACTAACAAGAGGTCGTTATCCGTGATCGACGAGAGAACACTCCGGGAACAAAAGGTTGAAGGTGGAGGTATCAACAAATGAAGCCACCTCTAACTCCGATAGAAAGAGAGAACCGATGCATTCTCATCCACTTCAATGTACACAAGCGAATAGAGTGAGTAGTCGGCATGGGGGCCAATCCATCACGCACCCAAACTATTACTCCGCACAATCAGTAGAAAAGCATGCAACCATTCTCGGAATCAGACTGAAGATCTCGACAATCGAGGTTCAGAAACAAAGGAGTGATGCAGACTCTGCATCAGATCTAGCGTAGATGATGTCGTCGCGTCGGAAAACACCGAAAGGCACGAGAAGGAACAAAGAGAAGTCCACCAGACGAAGGGTTCCTCGGATAGCATGAAGACCAGATGTAGCAACACCGTTACCAAAGGAGGAAGCGAAACCCTGAAGGTACGATGGAACCCAACCACGAGAAATCCTGGACTCGAAGAGAGAGAAGAGAGCGGATTCAAAACACGCAGAGGTGAGAGGAGAGCAGCAGAGGGGTAAGGAGTAAAATCAGACCTAATCTGAACTATCCAACCGATTTTGCAAAAATAGTTTTGACACTCTACTTTGGCCGTTAGCTAGGTTATCCTACAGGCTGGACTTGTGGGGTATCGCAACTGCTGAGCTCTGATACCACTCTGTAACACCCTTAGAATCGGCCCTATGCAAGTTTAAGCGCTTCCCTCCAAAACCCGCATAGAAACGATTCAAGGGTGCCCACCAGGCACTTGCGTGCGGGTGGAAAACAAAGTAATATCATTACACAATAGTCCTCGATGGAACCCACAAAACATATATATACAACAGCGACTCCAAGAGTCAAGAATACAGATATACAATGCAAAGATCCAAATCACCTTTAAAACGATATAGCGTCCAAGTACGGACAAGATGCAAATTGAGCTAAGAGCCCTGAAGAATAACAAATGGCGTTCATAACCCTGCCCAGGCCAAGCCGGAAGGGTAACCCTGCTAATGACGTCGATCTCAAAGCCTGCTTAAACAAAAGGGGTGCCGACAAAGGGCAAAGGAAAAAGAGAGAGCGGTCAGTACTGAGGCCAATACACGGCGAGACTAGAATTCGGCGGTCCTCGCCTACATAGGTATGGTGGACTGAAGCGGCAGCGCGAAATGCACTAACAACCTATAGAGACTCGATTTAACTGTCGGCTATCAGAAAGGGATAAGAAAGACCTATTCAGAACCAACCTGATACTACCACCAAACATACCCGTCCTGGTATTTCCCCCTCGAGACCAAACGAGGAAGTCAACCGAGGAACTCACACCGTTGGAAGTTTTATTTATTCAGTTATCGTTGCAGCAATTACTAGTCAGGTATAGATAGTCATCCTGATAGAATAAGCAGTGGGCACTTTTAGTTAACCATTCCGTTGTAGTTACGACACTTACTAGTCAAATACAATAAGCATGAGATATCCCCAAACCCAGCAGTTGTTGGTACTTTTATTTAGCCATTCCGTTGCACTGAAGCTGAACATTTATTTAGATGGTTCATGTTGTTTAGATACCCCGCAATTTAAATGTTGGATTAGCAAGACAAAACATGGCTTCGGTTCGCTATGCCAATTTAAATGGAGTCCGGAATAAGACAAAGATATCCCGCATATCGACTCCATATTCAATTATGAGGTGAATTGGCATAATGCCCCCAAACCACAGACAAGTATGCATGCATGATCAATGTAATATGCATCAGTTGATAATGTCATATTATAAAATAATGGGATCTCGGATAGGGAATCACATTAGGGTTCGGCGAACTTGGGGCTCGGAGGGGTTCGGGGTCGGGTCTCAGGGTTCGACGGGAGAATGGCTCGACGAGATCGGTCTCGGACAACGGAAGTCGATCTTGTCGCATCCGAGAAGAAAGACTTGGTTGGCGTCGGGGGCACATCGGATCCGCCCTGGTCGGTGCCGATCTTGTCGTCACGAAGGTCTTGTCGGGTCGTCGTATCAGGTCGGTCTTGGCGTTCGGGAAGAAGAACTTGGCGTGCGACGTCGTCGGCATCGGTGCGGGAAGGAGGTCTTGTCGTTCCGTGTCGGTGATCTTGGCGTCCGGGACGGCGATCTTGGTTGGGGTCTTCGGGTTTTTGGGACCGGGGTGTTCGGATCCGGGAAGGAGCTCTTGGGGGTCCGGTGTCAGTGATTCTCGGAGTAGTTCTTCATGTAGGATTCAAACGCCGGACTTGGTGTCTCATGCGGCACCGGAGATCTTCAGATGGCGCGGTTCTCGAGCGTCAGATGGTCTCGTGGGCGAACTTGGCAAGCCTGTCTTTTTGGAAGCGAACTCGATCAGGACAGCACCTGATTATACCACACTACAGGGGTAGGTCCCAAGAGGGCATTTGCCCAAACACCTTGCGAGACATGCCGCCTTACTGCTACACGGCACCAAAGGCGAGGCGAGGAAAGGCGCTGGCCACTGCGAGCACAGGCGATAGAAGGCGCAAGGCCAGGGCCTTCCACGGCGAAGCGGTTGACCAATGCGACGAGGTTCGAGCGCCACGAGGTAGCGTGGCGGAGCTCCTGGTAAGGGGCGCGCCGGCCAGGGCGAGCGACGGCACTGCGGGCCAACGAGGCAGCGGGGAGGCGGCCGAGGACATGCGGACGGCGTAGACGACGTGGCGACGGCGCGGGGCCCGAAGCAGCAGAGGGCGGCGAGGACGCGCTTGGGAAGGCGCTGGCGAGGACATCCTACAGGAGGCGCCCGAGAGGAAGGACGCAGGGAGGTTCGAGGGGGCCATAGGAGCCGGGAGAGGAGGAGCGGTGGCCGGAGCTGTGGTGGCGGAGCTCGCGGGCTTGGCCTGCGCGGACGGGAGAGGTGGCGACGGGGCACCGGGCGGCTCGCAGGAGGGCGGTGGTGCAGAGGAGGCTCGCAAGGGGAGGGAGATATGAAGGCGAGGGGGCTCCCTGGGAAGGAAGGGAGATGGCGGCGGTGGTTGGATCAGGAGGCGGCGGTGCTCAGGCCTGGGGAGGGGCAGACGATAGGTAGGGGATGGGTCAGAGGAGGAGAGAATTACGGGGAAGAGAGAGAGAGCTAGCGGGGTCGTGGGTTCGATGTGGGGGTGTGCCGCTGTGGCCTGGGTGGTGGGGTCGGTGGGACCGGGGTGGAAGGGAGAGGAGGTTAGGGAGTGGGTCGGCTGCTGGGGAGATGGTGGGGTGAGGTGGCGGCTGGGATGGGGAGAGGGAGTGGTGAGGTGGAGGGATGCAGTGAGGTGGCGGATGGTGATTGGCCAGGGTGATGTGGCTGGGGATGGGTAGATTAGGATTAGGTAGGAAAAGAGTAGACTAGGTTTTAGTTTAGGGCTTGGAGGTGGCCGGCCGAGCTTTCGGGCCTGGAAGACTGTCTCCTAAAAATAAAATAAAAGTTTTATTATTTAAAACGGGGCATTTGAAATCCGTTGATAGACGAAACAAAATAATCCGGAGACCCGGGTTTTGGATTTTGAAATAAAGGCGGGGTATTTAGAAAACCAAATATGTTTTTTTTTCGAAAATAGTTTCAGACAAACAAATGCATGATGATGACGATGCTCAAATGCAATGTGGCATGATGACATGAGCATGCGGTCATGATGATGCAATGCACAAAAACAACGCGATTTTCTAGTAGTGGTTTTGCGGGGCGCCACACATGTCTTACAATTATTCAATATATTATGCAAGTACACCTTAATGCAATTATATCTTTTCTCTTTCTCAGCAAAACGGTGTCTTTCTCGCCACTCGCCGCGCTCGGGGACTCGGCACTCGCCGGTCGCTCGACCTCGCCGCTCGCCGCGCTCGGGGACTCGGCGCCCGTCGGTTGCTCGGCCTCGCCGCTTGCCGCGCTCGGGGACTTGGCGCTTTCCGGTCGCTTGACCTCATCACTCGCCGCGCTCGGGGACTCGGCACTCGCCGGTTGCTCGACATCGCCACACGCCGCGCTCGGGGACTCGGTGCTTGCCAGTCGCTCGACCTCACCACTCGCCGCGCTCGGGGACTCGGAGCTCGCCGGTCGCTCGACCTTGCCACACGCCGCGCTCGGGGACTCAGTGCTTGCCGGTCGCTCGACCTCACCACTCACCGCGCTCGGGGGCTCGGCGCTCGCCGGTCGCTCGACCTCGTCACTCGCCGCGCTCGGGGACTTGGCGCTTGTCGGTCGCTCGACCTTATCACTCGCCGTGCTCGGGGACTCGGCGCTCGCCGGTCGCTCGACCTCGCCACTCGCCATGCTCGGCAGCAACCACTACTATCTTCAGTATATACATCTCTAAAGAGCCTCAAGTCGCCTCTAAAGGCCAACTCGAGCCTCGGGGACTACTCCTAGGCATGCTGCGTGTACGCGTCGTTCCACGACCGCGGCTCGCCCTCGTCGACTCGCCACCGTGGACTCTCCACGCTCGGGGACTCGCCGCCGCGGACACTCGCCCTCGCGTACTCAACACGCTCGGGGACTCGCCACCGCGGACTCGCCCTTGCGTACTCAACAAGCTCGGGGACTCGCCACCGCGGGCTCGCCCTCGCGTACTCAACGCGCTCGGGGACTCGACGCGCTACAGACAGCGCCACTCGCTGGTCGCCCAACCTCGCCACTCGGCGCGCTCAGGGACTCGGCACTCGCCGGTCGCTCGACCTCGCCACTCGCCGCGCTCGGGGACTCGGCATGCTCCATGTTCAGGGACTCGCCGCAACTGGCGGCTTCACCGACACCCTGCGTCTTTTTCCAACTGGCCATCACCGACTGGCTCACGCCGACCACCTCCCGCTTCACGGTTCTTTTCTCTGTTCAGGAGCTCGTCGCCGATTCGACTGGACGTCCGCATTGGACCCGTATACTCCGACTGCCAGCAAACGCCTACGACAAATCAACGACGTCCTCGGGGACTACTGATGGGGATATGCCTACCGGTGTATACCCAGCAAGACGTTTCCTACTGGCCCAAGCGTCAGCGAGTGGGCCTGCAGGACGGCGACTGGATCAAGACTTGCCGTGGACTCAAGCGACTGGAAGCTGAAGGCCCAAAAGCGTAGCTAGGCCCAGTCGGACTAGGTCATAGAATCTCCGAATCCTTAACTAATTCGGTTGTGATCTGTAAACCCTAGCGAGGTGAGTCTATATAAACCTCCCTAGAGGACGCATAGAGGACACGTTCCATCATACACCCTAGCGACTCGCCGCCTAGCCGCCGAGATCTCCCCATTGTACTCTCACCATAATACAATCTAGCAGGAGTAGGTATTTACCCTCCAGGGGGCCGAACCTGGGTAAACCCTTGTGTCTCAGCCCTTATCTTGCACCGCAGATGGCTGGCCGCCCTTGCCCCATGTTCTACTACTCATTGCCGATTGCAGTATCTGCCGTGGTCATTCCCACGACAATGGCACCCACCGTGGGGCAAGAGGTGCTTGGAGGGTGATAATCCGGGCGAGATCCCTTACCATCACCGGCGGCCGGATCGCATCTGGCGCGACGTCCAAGAACTGCCATCCGAGGACTCGGCGTTGGAAACTGATCAAGCTGGTCCAGCCGTAGCTAACTCGGCCGAGGCAGAACAGCGGCACGCAGATGCCGATTTGATAAACCACTCGGCTACAAGAACCTCCACGATCGGTTGTGTGCAGCTGCTAAGTTTTCTATCCAATCAGTTTATCCTTTTTCTAATTGGTACTTTATCACCTGATTAATTTATTTGGATCTAATGTTATGCCTGCATTAACATGCATGGATTCGTTGGAGAATTAAGTTCTCCATGCGCGAAAAAGAACAGGAACATGCGTAGGCTGTCGGCTCGGAATTTGAGAAGCGAGCTGTACGCACGACATGAGATCTGTCCCATATGCCTATGATGAGTGCAGGACTGCATGGCTCACTGAATAATCTGAAGCCATGTCAAGTCATGTCGCCAAACCAAGACCCAAAGGCAGGGAAATTATCCTGAATCGAAGAATCCAGTACGTGCGGCGGTTCACGTTCATCGGATGAGCATAAAACAATCCTGACTTAGCTTATCTTAATTTTTATATTTTAATCATGTATATTAATCGTCTTGTCTCTTGTCTCTGCAAGTACGGGAAAAACCAAGTCGCAACGCCCGTTCGCCAAGCCCTGTGCCAATCGGTCATGGTTTCGTCCTTTGGTGACTCGCAATCGTCATCGTGGATTCGCCGTCACCGACTCGCCACACTCGGGGACTCGCTCAGCGCAGTCTCGCCTACCACGGGATCGCCATCGCGGACTCGCCATGCTCCGCAACTCGCCTAAACGTGGACACGCTTAAACGCGGACTCGCTAGGCTTGGCAACTCACCCTCCGCCTATTCCTCGTGCTCGGCGACTCACCCGCCTTATATTCGTCGCGCTCGGCCGCGTCGACTCTATCGCATTAAACAGCTAAGTTTCTTTACACTCGTACATGCTATGAGTCCAAAATATATATGCATCTTCATTTATTCTCTAAAGCCGACCATGCAGTCGCGTATGACCCTTTCAGGGACCAAAATCATACTTGGGATCGGTTTCAGTTTTGTCTGCTGTTTATTCGCGTCCGTCGAAGTAGTGAGGCTGGGTACCAAAAGGCCGACCTTGTCTCCGGGTTCAACAGTCTGGCATCGCGTCCCTGTTACCCGGCAAGCGTTTGATGCTGGAGGTCTGCCTACTCATGAAAAGACACGCATAAACCTCACATACTGCCCATCGATTCACATAACAAACGTGCATTTTATTTCAACGTCTACAATTCGCATGTCTTACAATTATTCAATATATTATGCAAGTACACCTTAATGCAATTGTATCTTTTCTCTTTCTCAGAAAAACGGTGTCTTTCTCGCCAATCGCCGCGCTCGGGGACTCGGCACTCGCCGGTCGCTCGGGGACTCGCCGCCCGTCGGTTGCTCGGCCTCGCCGCTTGCCGCGCTCGGGGACTTGGCGCTTTCCGGTCGCTCGACCTCATCACTTGCCGCGCTCGGGGACTCGGCGCTCTCCGGTCGCTCGACCTCGCCACACGCCGCGCTCGGGGACTCGGTGCTTGCCGGTCGCTCGACCTCACCACTCGCCGCGCTCGGGGACTCGGTGCTCGCCGGTCGCTCGAACTCGCCACACGTCGCGCTCGGGGACTCAGTGCTTGCCGGTCGCTCGACCTCACCACTCACCGTGCTCGGGGGCTCGGCGCTCGCCGGTCGCTCGACCTCGTCACTCGCTGCGCTCGGGGACTTGGCGCTTGCCGGTCACTCGACCTTATCACTCGCCGCGCTCGGGGACTCGGCGCTCGCTGGTCGCTCGACCTCGCTACTCGCCGTGCTCGGGGACTCGGCGCTCGCCGATAGCTCGACCTCGCCACTCGCCATGCTCGGCATCAACCACTACTATTTTTCAGAATATGCATCTCTAAAGAGCCTCAAGTCGCCTCTACAAGCCAACTCGAGCCTCGGGGACTACTCCTAGGCATGCTGCGTGTATGCATCGTTCCACGACCGCGGCTCGCCCTCGTCGACTCGCCACCGCGGACTCGCCCTCGCGTACTCAACGCGCTGGGGGACTTGGCGCGCTATAGACAACTCCACTCGATGGTCGCCCAACCTCGCCACTCGGCGCGCTCGGGGACTCGGCACTCGCCGGTCGCTCGACCTCGCCACTCGCCGCGCTCGGGGACTCAGCACGCTCCACGTTCAGGGACTCGCTGCAACAGGCGGCTTCACCGACACCCTGCGCCTTTTGCCAACTGGCCATCACCGACTGGCTCACGCCGACCGCCTCCCGCTTCACGGTTATTTTCTCTGTTCAGGAGCTCGTTGCCGATTCGCCACGACCCATCGTCAAGACTCTCCGCGCCCTGCCTCAAGTCCGTGTCGCATCGACAACGCGCTCGGGGACTACTGATGGGGGAATACTAATCGGGGTATACCCACGAAGCGGAGTCGCCAGCTAGTATCGAGCCGACTGAAGCCAAGCCCAGAGCGGGTCGACTCGCCGAATACGGCGACTGGTGCATGCTGGACCCAGACGAGTGATGCCGACTGGAGGCCCAAGACAGCGACTTCAATACAAAGCCCACCAAATACTTGTAAACCCTAACTGGCTGCATATAAAGAGCCACCAGGGGCACCCCCACGGGGCATCTTCACCCACATTAGACTAGATCTAGTCTCTCCCTCCATCTACGGCGGCTCCCATGTAAACCAATCTATGATCATATACTGGATTGACAGCAGGACGTAGCGATCCTCCACCGAGGGGACGTGAACCTGGGTACATCGTGTGCCAATCTCGCTCCCAGATTCTCCTAAGTCGCCTTGCTCCCTCTACGTAAGCTACCCCCAGTAGCATCTTCCGTGCAATACCACGACAACAAACCTTCCCTCCTTAAACAAAATCTCGTCCCGAGATTTGAGAAAAAGAAAACTAGGATTTAAAGAGATCTGGAAACTCTGTCCTGATGTAGTCTTCTCACTCTTAGGTAGCTTCTTCTTTAGTGTGGTTACTCCACTGGATCTTGAGAAACTTGATACTCCGGGTCCCGGTGGATCTGAAAGCTTCCTCCAAAATACGGATGGGTACTTCGGGATATGTTATGTCATCGTTGATCTCTATGGTTCGGTGATCAATGTTCTTGAACACTTCGGTCTTCTCTGGAACTTCTAGGCATTTGCAAAGTAACGAGATATGAAACACATTATGCACGGATGACATCTCCTATGGTAGTTCCAGTTGATACGATACTTATCCTCGACGATTCAAAATCTTGAAGGGTCTGACATATCTGGGGGCTAACTTTCCCTTTAGTTGAAAACGTTGCATTCTTTTCAAAGGTGACACTTTGATATACACAAAATCTCCAATATTGAAAGCAAGGTCTCGACGTATCTTGTCGTCATAACTCTTCTGTCTGGATTGGGCAGTCTTGAGGTGCTCACGGATCTTGTGAACTTTCTGTTCAGCTTCTCGTAGGATGTCGGGTCCGAAAATCTAACTCTCTCCTACTTCCGACCAATTCAAAGGGGTACGTCACTTCCTTACATACAAGAATTCAAATGGGCCATTTGCAAACTGGCTTGATAACTGTTGTTGTATGAAAATTCTACGAACGGCAGACAATCTTCCCATTTTGATCCATACTATAGCCCAGAGGATCTCAACATATCTTCGAGTATTTGATTTACTTGCTCCGTTTGTCCATCATTCTAGGGGTGATAAGCTGTGCTGAAATCTAATCTTGTTCCTAATCCTTCTTTGACTTTCTGGTAAACTGAGTTCCTCGATCCAATACAATGTTCTTGGGGAATCCATGCAAACTAACGATTCTAGCAATATACAACTCTGCTAGCTTCGAACTCTAATAGGTGGTCTTGACAGGTAAGAAATGGACGACTTTGGAAAATCTATCAACCATGACCCAAATAGAGTCATTTCCCCTACTAGATGTAGGCAAACCGGTGATAAAATCCATTTTGACTGAATCCCATTTCCATTCCAGAATCTGCAATGGTTGCAAAAGTCCCGCGGGTCTCTGATGACCCACCTTGACTCTCTGACAAATATCACACTTGGCTATGTATCTTCTGATTTCTCTCTTCATCTTATGCCACCAAAATTGCTCCTTCAAATCCTGATACATCTTGGTTCCTCCAGGGTGGATAGAATAAAGAGTATCACGGGCTTCTTTAAAAATAGCTTGCTTCAACTCCGAATCTACTAGCACACAAATACGTCCTTTGTACCACAAAACTCCTTCTTCATCTTCGGTGAATCTGGGTACTTTGCCTGTACCAATGCAATGTTTGATTCCGTCGATACTAGCATTTCCTTTATGCGCCTCTTTGATCTGACTGATCAAAGTGGGTTGAAGTTCTATGCTAGCCAAAAATCCTTCACTTACTAGCTCTATTCTGAAATCTTCCAAATCCTTGTGCAAACTTGGTTGCTCCTTCAGAATCATGGAGTTCAAGCGACACGGCAATCTGCTAAGGGCATCTGCTACCACATTTGCTTTACCAGGGTGATAGTTAATGTCCAGATCATAGTCCTTGAATAGCTCTATCCATATCCTTTGCCTCATATTTAGCTCCTTTTGAGTGAAAATGTCATTCAGGCTCTTGTGATCTGAATAACTCTCACAATGGTTTCCCATAAGTTAATGCCGCCATTTATTTAGGGCTAAAACTATGGCTGCTAGTTCGAGGTCATGGGTAGTGTGGCACCCCGGATTTACGGTCCGAGAATACCCGTTATGCATACAATTCACGTTCCCATGATCAGTGAGCCATGAGCATAACCAACTAGTATCATTACATCATCCATATACTAACGAGTACAAAACTTACAAAGTTGGACATTATGGTGAATACAACACAAACAGCGGAAGTCTTCAGTGTAGAGCCTGTGCATTAACCTACAGGCAACTGACTGGGAAGACGGCCTAGCTCGCATAGACGTCAACACCTTCGTTTCTCCTTAACATCTGCAATATGGCCAAGTAAATAGCCAGGGACAATGCCGGTGAGTACTTTGAATGTACTCGCAAAACCACCGAGACAAGGGTAATAAGATGATGCATATTTGGTTGTGGCGAGATATCTCTAGATTGCAGTTGTTTTTGAAAGAAAAACCTACATTTGGCATCTCTATA
Source organism: Avena atlantica (assembly GCA_910589765.1). Lineage (NCBI taxonomy): Eukaryota > Viridiplantae > Streptophyta > Magnoliopsida > Poales > Poaceae > Avena > Avena atlantica. The sequence continues at coordinate 236,499,460 of OU342738.1, forward strand.
TCTTTGTTGAAAAGAGTTTTTGGAGAGCATGCCTCCTTTTTGAAAATCCGGACATTTCCACATCCTTGTTAAGAAGATTTAGAAAACGTTCTGTTGTAAAACCCTTTTTAAAACCTTATCGACCATCTCTGGTCAAAACCAACTTATTCTTTATCTTTCCTTGTGACCAAGTCACATCCTTTAATTCATCTCAACTTAACCGAATGGAAGGGTCCTCCTAACACTTTCCATTCCAACCGTCCTTGACCGTGGACACAGCTATTCGAATATATTAGACTCTGCAGAGTTTGTGCACTTTACCCACAAGAATCAATACATCCGCCGGGATTTAACCACGGCCCGCTACACACCGTAGACGGGGGTTCGGATAATCAAACCTAGCTTTTCATTTGTCCATCCCTAGCAAAGGCGGCTTTTCCTTTTGGGTTTGTTCTCCCCGGCACGAGTATGTGGCATGACATCCATAGTCCTTCCTTCTGCACTTCCGTATACCCAAACCCGTAGCTTGGCAATATACAATAACCTCGATGACTCCACTTCCTTCTCCACTCCTAAAGCATACCGTCCGCGGGAGACCCAATTGTTGCACCAGCCTCCTGCCGAGATAGGCTCACTCTTGCCGAAGCAAGAAATAGACCCCAAATCCGAAGATTTGTTGTAGAGTCCACCTGGGCTTCCAGGGATTTCTCCCCTTAAGCAAGTACAAGCAGCGCCGACTAAGGATTACAACTACGAGATAAGCCCCAGCGCCTAGGGTAATGTGGTTGCACGGATAAATTGTTCTAGACATTGGCTTAGAACATCCCTTCTCTTTCTCTTACTTAACTTTCTCTTACTTAACCTTCTCTTCATCCACCTCACATCTTCTTTTGGTAAAACTTCCACTCGGAAAGGATGCCTCTTTCTAAGGGTTTTATCTGTAAAACTTTGCGATAGGGTAAAAGCCTAAAATAGTTTTATCTTTGAAAATCCGTGGGGTTCCAAGAGGGAAGATGCTAATCATCTCTACCTCAGTCTAAAGTGGGTAAACATAGGTGCAAAAAGGGTAGGTGTCCTAATGGACACTCATCCATAACTTGGAGGAGCCAAGTTACCCACACACTTTTATTTGAAACAAACCATGCCATGTGATGATGCAATTCATAAACGTGATATAAAACAGTTGATAAACAGAAGTAAGTTAACATAGGAGTTCAGGAATGGCGGCTTGCCTGTGACCAGCGAGAAGTCCCTTGACGACGCTAGATAACCAGAATACCAATTATAACAATAATAAAGATAACCCCGATGCTTCCTTCTTCTCGGCGTCACACAATCACAACTATCGTCGTTATCGAGCATACATGCAAACAAACAATACATCAATCAATACAAGCAAACAAACATCACCATACAACAAAAAAATATAGATACATGAAAAGCATCGGTAGGACGTGGGATGATTGGTTGATAAGTTTAGCAAAGGATTTGGAGACATTAGGAAAAGATGCCTTTGGATTTGAATCTAGGAACTACCTAAGAGAGGGTTTTTGTTCAAGGACTTGATCTGTATGATACCATTGTATAAAAATGATACCATCAGATAGGTATTGATAAAATGAAACAAAAAAAGTGTTTTCACTATTTTATCAATTTCCCTTGATTTATGATGGCTTTTATAGTGGATAAAACTCTAGTTTTAGGGAATAATTCACCAGAACTTCTCTAGAGTTCCAAAAATTATTTCCTTTGGTGATTAGGTAGTATTTAGTGGACTGAATTAATAGGATTTGGAATCACCTCAAAACAATTAACAGAATGCCCTCGAGAAATTCCCAAAGGCAGTACTAGACAATATTTGTCTTTTTCATCAGATTTACTTTACAGAAGCTTTTTAGTTGATTCCAAAGACACAGGCTAGGTACAGAGAATACCTTTCTGCAAAAATTGGATTCAACATTTTTGGAGTCACATAGCTACTGTAATTATTTTATTAATGAATAAACCATGCATAGAAGAGTTTATTTCACTAAATCTGAAGAGAGGCTCATAAAATTATGAGCTACTGTATTTAGAAGGATATGGTTAGGTGTGTCAGCTGAGAGTTGGAATTAGGTCCAAACGTCATTTGGTTTGGACTAGAGAATTTTCTAAAGGCAGAAAGGGCTTGATTTTGGTATTTTTGCTACCAGCAAACTAAGGTGGGCCAGTGGGAAATGAGAGGTATGGTCAGTACCTTTCATCACCAATTGGATTTAGGTCATTTGGATTTGTAAAATTTTCTGTAGAATTTTTTTAGTGTATTGTTTGTTTGCATGGATGGATAGACAAAGTCATATAGATGGTCATGGAAGCAAGAGTTGAGCTTGGTTGCATTTGAGGTGATCTAGGAGAGATGGCAAACTTTGTTGAAAATAAGGCTGCCATAACAGACACATCAGGTAGCCTCCTAAACCATGTGGGTTTAAGATGCACAAGGCTCCAATGGAAACAAGTGAAGTGGGAGTTGATAGGCCATGATGAGTAGATCACATTCATGCAAAGATTTGGTCAAGGGGAGATGGCGTATAGATGTGAGCTTCTGCAAAAGTAGGCAAGATGATAAGATTTGCAGAAACATTATTATCTTGACTATAAAACCATCATGGATGAGTGGGAATTAGAATGGCTTAGCCAAGGGCAAGAGTGGGATTTGGTAGTACTAAAGATGTACTACAAGATGGTTTAATTTCATTTTCAATAATCCACATAGGTTGGAAAAAGTAGAGCTCCAAAGATGGTATCCAGATGAGAAATTCAGACTTAGCCATTTTGGCAGATTTGGGGTTTTAGACTAGAGTGCAAGTGTAGAAGATTTTGAGATGATGCTAGGTTCCAAACTCGTGATCAAGGAGATGGTGTTGAGGTACTAATTAAGTAGGTAGGATTCATGCTTAGATTCAGTCTCCACTAAGTTAGAGACCATCTAGAGGGTTTATTCTTGGATTGAGACAAGCATGAGATGAGATGATCACTTGGGTGGCTTAGGATAGATCCAGACTTGGATGCTTGCTTTGAGATTGATGATCACAAGAAGGGAGTAGGGTCCTAATGCTTGATGTACTAGACTATCTCACTCTAATTCCTAAGCAAACAAGGCAATCAACAGATCAAGGCAATTCAAGGCAATTCATCAACCAGCAGATCAAGGCAATTCATCTTAACACTGATCTAACTACTACTAGGGTTACCATCAAGCCTAGCTTGAGGTAAGGATGGGTATGTGGAAAGGGGTTTTACTTTGAAGTAATATAAGTACCATCTTGGTGTGTCTACCAAGATTTAGATGAAAAGGTTTTAATAAAGGTTTTTGGAAAACCTAGAGATAAGGTTGGTTGAAGGTTCTCTCTTGAAAACATAAGGAGAGTATATATATGTCTCCATAGTTTTGGCAATAGAAACTAGTAAAGTATTTGGTTGTGTCAAAGTCATCTTGGCTCAGGTTTTTGAAATGCCAGAACATTTGAGAATATGAAAGATCAGCCAAGACATCTCTTTTGTAAAATAGTTTTTGTAAACTAGGGTTGAGATGAGGTGTACACAGCTAATACACAACAGTTGCTTGAGCACAAGCAAACCAGTAAGCACACAATGCAAGAAAAAGTTTTTGTTCCCCCTGATTTTTGCCTTTTGGACATTTAATCAGGGTTGCTGAAATTGGGATGTTACAGGTAGAATAATTCTACTCATGTTGCTTCATTTGTCGAGATAGATAAGATATAACTTTGCCTTCTTGCATAAGCACACATCCGAGACCAATCTTGCATAAGTTATCTTATAGTTTGGTTTGCATGTGGAAGTATCTCTCCTTTAGTTGATTATCTATGTATCCCTTGGTGTGAGTGCCTTTATTGAATATTAATGAGAAGTCTCATCTTTTACTTTTTGCACTTATTATTTTAGTTTGCAATCTCTATTGTATGATGGATCTTGTTGATCAGTACTGGCACCACTTTGGGAGCATCAATTAACTCTAAATTGGTTTTGGCAAACCAAGTTCTGGTCAGTAGCAATACTTTTTGAAGTTTGACAGAAAAAAGAGAAAAGGCTTACAGGTATTTTGTATCATTTGTTTTCTTTCTTGTTGGCTCATAAGCTTAGTATTCTCTAGTTAAGATCTTTTGTGTCTTCAAGGAAGATTGCATGTTTGGCTTTATTACTTGTATGTTTGCTTGTTTCTTTCAACTCTCTTGCTTGCTACCCAGCCTTGCTAGCCAGAAACATGTTTTGAGAAGGCATAATTCTCATGTTTCCAATCTCTTTGAACCAAAACCTATGCCATTTGTGTCCACCATATCTACCTATTAGCATTATTGCTAATCCAAGCAAATTCTCAAGCTTCATCTATCTTTCAAATTAAAAAGTATTTTGTTATGTGGAAACTAGTTAGTAAAGCTCTCACGAACCTGATGGCACACCTTATTTCCTTGCCCCTAATAGACTTGAACCATTGTGCCATCAAAGTTGTATATGCTTGTACCTAAACGTTGGAATTAGCAGAATCGTGCTGTCATGGGGAAAGTTTTCAACATTGCACATGTACTTTGTACATAGTTGATATCGTGCTCTTTTGTCTATGGATGTCAACGGTGTGAAATAAAGAAGGAGCTTGTAAGTCCATGGAGTCTGTATTTTGTGTTATAGAAACGCCTGGGACGCTAGCCTAAGCCATGCCTAATCATGGTGGAAACTTGCAGCATCACCATAGTGATCTATCTATGAAGCATCCTCAATAAAAAGCTATGCACATAGTAAATAAAAAGATCGCTGAGATGCTCATTCTCTGCTTACCTTGTCATTTTGGTTATGGGAAAGCTCCTGTACCATGTGCAAGGGGTACCCCGTTGGCGGTTCTCAATGATATGCAAATACTTACAATGGCAATGCCGGTGAACAAAGTCGAGTAGCATGAGGACTGGCCCTCATATTCAAGGGACATGAGATTGCCAACTTATATTTCGTCAAGCATATACTCCATCTTTGTGCACTTTAACCTTAATCATCTCAAGATTCCTATGATATGGGCAATGAGGGCTCAAATCTAGTAAGTACCATAATCTTTTAGAAGCTCTTTATGACTTGTAATCCCTGCTTCCCTCTATAAAGGGACCTTTCTCCCACTTCCAAGTTGAGTTAGTAAACCTACTTCCTCTCTATCTCCAGCAAGCAATTGAGTTGTTGTGTTTCAAGCATTCATATGGTGATTTATTCAAACATGTTCTTTATGTTCCTTGTTTATGCAAAAAATCTTATCTATTGAGTATTACTTTTAAAGCCTTCACTTGTGAAAGACCTTTTTTGAGCAAAGTGTGCTCCTGTTTTGAAAACTTCTATAAAGCTTTATTTGTGAAACTGTTTGCCAGTTGTTCTCTAACCAGGAACAAAGTTTGCCAATTCTAATTATGATTTATCTTTATGCATCTCTATTGTGACTGCTATACTTGGTTGCAAGCTAAGTTATATAATGGTGAGTTGATTTCTTCTATGAGTTGTGCATTGGTAAGTGTGATGCTTCTTGTTCGTATTATTTTATCGACACTTCACTCCATAAACATGTGGACATGTTTACCGAGCTCAGTTTTCTCTTGGGGACAAGCGAAGGTCTAAGCTTGGGGGAGTTGATACGCCCAATTTGCATCACCTTTCTATATCATAATTTACCTCTATTCATTGATATATGTCTTATCATGAGGTATTACTTATGGCTTTTCATCTGTTTATGCATGTTGGATGATTCTTGGAGGATGAACTATCGGAGTCTGGATTCTAATGGAAAAGAAGGCGTTTCGGTGCAATTTCGCGAAGATCAGAAAAATACCAGAAAAATATGGGAAAATATTATTTTTCTAGAAGATTGAGGAAGCCAGAAGGAGGAGCGAAAGAGGGGCTGCAAGGGGCCCACCCCCCTAGGCGCAGGTCCCCCTGGGTCGTGCCTAGGGAAAGTGTGGCCCACCTGCCTGGCTCCTGACTCTGCCTCTTTGCCTATATCTTCCCTATGAAACCCTAAGGCCAGAGGGCGACCACAGATAGATTTCTGCCGCCTCTAGGGGGCACGAAAAACACCGAGAGAGAAAGATCTCTCCGGCAGACAGATTTCTGCCAGAGGAATTCCTTCCCGGAGATGGGAGACCGTCGCCATCAACACCATCATCAAGCTAGGCTTCATCAGGATCATCATCATCCACACCATCATCTCCATCATCACCACTCCGTCCCCCTATAACAATTGTGTTGGATATTGCTTTAGTTCTTAGGGGAAACTTTCCCGGTGTTGATTACTATTGTAGTTGATGCTTATGAGTGGAACCATTGGATTATTGTTTATGTTCAGATTGGTATCCATTAGCATATCATATTTGATCTTGATCCATATGATGTATTGTGAGTAGTTCGTTGTGTTCTTTAGGACATGGGAGAAGTCTTGTTGTTAGTAGTGAATTTGTGTTGAGTTATTATTTAATGGTTTAGTATTTAAGTTGTGGTGCTATTCTTCTAGTGGTGTCATGTGAATGTCGACTACATGATACTTCACCATTTATGGGCCCCATGGAATGCATTGTGTATTTGGATACTAATTGTGGGGTTTCTAGAGTGACAGAAACCTGAACCCCCGTTAGGACACCTTTGTGCAAGGGAGTGTAGGATCTCGGAGTTTAAGGCTATGGTTAGATTTATATCTTAATTACTTTCCTGTAGTTACGGATGTTTGCAGGTGGTTTAATCACAAGTATGTATTAGTCCAAGTAAGATCGGTATGTTAGCACAGGTTCACCCACACAACACTTACAACACCAGAGAAGAGTACTCAGTTGTTTGAAGCGAAAGCACTTGACAGAATTCCCATGTGTCCTCGAGAACATTTGGTCCTTATAAGTATTTCCCCCGGCTTGTCCTTTGCTAAGAAAGGATTCGGCCACTTGCTCCATATGTTCGTTGTCTTTATTACTTGCTCCTTGTTTTGTTCCCGTATCAAAAAACCACTAAAAATCCGTTTGCTAAGTATTCACAGGGATATTCTGCTCCATACCACTGTTCGGCACCTTCTGCTCCTCATTGGGATCGACACTCCTATTTATCGAAAGTACTACGATACACCCCCTATACTTGTGGGTCATCAAGACTATTTTCTAGCGCCGTTGCCGGGGAGTGAAGCGCTATTGAAGAGTGGAACTGGTAAGGGAAACTTCTACTGTGAGTATTGCTTTTGTTACTGCTTGTTCGTTTGTTTCCAATATGGATAACCCACTTGGTTTTCTGTTTGGGAAAACTACTACCACCGCTAGGGTAGTAGATGAACCACCACCTGTTGAGATAGATCCTTTTAAGATACCTAGAAGTATTGTTAATCGTGTTATGGATAATTATTATTTAGGGGATGGAACTGTCCATCCTGGTGATCATTTGCTTTTTATCCATGAATTATGCGGGTTGCTTAAGTGTGCAGGTATCACAACTGAACAGGTGAAGAAGAAGTTACTCTCCATATCCTTGAAAGGGAGAGATGAAGAATGTATTAAGCCGCTGAAAAATGGACAATCCATGGAATGGGATGAGATGGTATCTCTCTTTTACTCTAAATTTTATCCTCCCAGTGAGATTCATAAGGATAGAAATCTTATATATAACTTTTGGCCTCTTGATGGAGAAAGTACAGCTCAAGCTTGGGGGAGATTGAAGTTACTAATGCTTAAATGTCCTATTCATGAACTCCCTAACAATATTATTCTCAATAACTTTTATGCTAGGCTTTCTCTTCATGATAAAGATTTACTAGACGCTTGTTGTGCTGGATTATTCACACGCATGAAGGAAGAAGCTAAATGGGATTTACTAGACCATATTCAAGATAACACTGAAGCTTGGGAGAATGACAAAGAAAGAAAGTCATGTATAAACTATGATTATGAATGCATTAAATCTTTTATGGGAACAGTTGACTTCCGTGATATTAGCAATGAGTTTGGTCTTGATTCCCAAAGTATTGCCAACTGTTTTAAGGCCTTTGCCTCTTACATAGAAATTCCCAAAAATAAACGGAATAAGTACCATGCTCCTTATAAAGATGTTGTTAGTCATGTTCCAGTTAGAAGTACTCAAGTTTGTACTACTAATCATATTGTGCCTGAACCTCATGTTGAGAAATTACCTTTCCCAGCTAAGGTAAAGGAGTATTCTATGATTATTAGTGCAAATAATAAAGGTACAAAGGATATTGTGGATCCTGATAAGCAATTGAATGTTGAACATGTGGTAGCCATTGTGAAAGACCCTGTCACTAGAAATATAGAGGATGAGCACATTGTCTTCTGTGAAGACGCTTCTAATATTATCTCTCATCCTAGTAAAGCTAGAAAAGCTAGTGTTCTTGTGCTTTCTGTTAAAATTGGTGATCATTTATATTATGGTTTGTGTGATATTGGTGCTAGTTCCAGTGCTATTCCTTATGAGCTTTACAGGGAAATTATGCATGACATTGGTTCTTGTGAGCTTGAGGACATTGATGTGGTTATTCACCTTGCTAATAAGGAGACCATTTTCCCCATTGGAATTGTAAGAGATGTGAAAGTTATCTGTGGTAAGATTAAGTATCCTGCTGATTTGTTAGACCCCTCCTTTATAAAGGAAAGGATCCCTGTGATTGCAATGCTAGTCCCTGGATCAATGCTAGCATCCACAGTTTAAGATGAAGTACACAGATACAAAGGTCGTTTATTACATTCATTCCAGAGATAAAACATAGTCTTTTAAAACTCAGGGCCAAAGGCCTAATACAAGAGTTTATGGAATAATTAAATAAACATACGTCTTCATCTTCATGTGCCACAGGCAAGCATGTTGAGTGTAGACTCATGACTCCTATTCATCATCGGAGTAACCTGCAACATCACAAGTTACAGCCACAGAGGGTCAATACTTTGGAATAGTATTGGCAAGTGATACCTTAGTTTATTTTAAGTGGACTATATTACTATATGCATTTTGGCTAAGTGTAGCTTGGATTGCTTTGCTCAAAATTGGTTTTTTCCTATTAGTTGAAATCACTAAGTTTTTCTTTGTCAAAACATTCCCAAGAAACCACCAATAGACATTGGGGTCCTTCACCCTTGTTCACCCACCAATTTTTACTTAGAAGTTGGAGTGATGAGATTCTTGTAGCTTCCATGTCTTGATGCTCAAATGGTCCATTGCCTTGGACTAGGCTAAGTACTTAGGTTTTCCATCTGCAGAGGTTGTGCACTTTCCCCACCAGACTTGGTTTCCCAAGACAGGACCTTTCAGAAGCCTTTCCTTAGTCAAATGGACGCGCTCCAACCTATCATTGCTGTTGGAGATATGCCCTAGAGGCAATAATAAATATAGTTATTATTATATCTTTGTTTTTATGATAAATTTTTACATTCATGCTATAATAGTATTAACAAGGAAACATTGATACTTGTGTGATTTGTAAACTTAATTTGAAGTCCCTAGTATAGCCTCTATACTTCACTAGCTTGTTGGTTGATTAATGATTGTGGTTTCCCTATCATGAACATTGAGATGTTATCAACAACAAGATCATATCGTTAGGAGAATGATATGGTGGACATACTCCTATAGATAAGCGTAGCATAAAGATCAAGTCATTTCAATAGTTCAATTGCTATATGCTTTCTGATACATAGTAACCTAATTCCTTCGACCATGAGATCATGCATATCACCTTTACCGGATGGATGCTTTGATGACATCAAACACCACACCGTAACTGGGTGGCTATAAAGGTGGCATTGAGTGTTCGGAAAGTATTGGTTGAGACACATGGATCAAGAGTGGGATTTGTCCATCCATATGACGGATAGATATACTCTGGGCCCTCTCGGTGGAATGTCATCCAATTAGCTTGCAAGCATGTGACTGGCTCACAAGGGATCACATATCACGGGAACGAGAAAAGAGTACTTATCGGTAACGAGGTTGAACTAGGTATGCAGAGATACCGACGATCATAACCTCGGATAAGTAAACTATCGTGAGACAAAGGGAAATTGGTATCGTATGTAAGTGGTTCATTCGATCGCAAAGTAATCGTAGAAATATGTGGGAGACATATGAATTTCCAGATTCCTCTATTGGTTATTGTTCGGAGAAGTGTCTCGATCATGTCCGCATAATTCACGAACCGTAGGGAGACACACTTAAGGATTCAACGTTGTTTGAGTAGTTATGGTATTATGAGAAAGAGACCGAATGTTGTTCGGAGTCTCGGATGGGATCCGGTATATCACGAGGTGATCCGGAATGGTCCGGAGAATAAGATTCATATAAGGAAAGTCCCGTTTCGGAGTTCGGAAATGATTCCGGTGTTTTCATCGGGAATGTTCTAGAAGGTTCCGGAATGTCCGGCACTCCGGGGGGGAAGGGGTACATGAATGTGTCATTGCATATTGGAATGATTGCATCATGTACTAAGTGTTCTTGCTGTTCCAAATAAAGGATTAAATTGAATCCTAAAACAGAAAAGTCAAATGGCCAGTTTGAAAGTCAAACGGCTAAAACAAGAAACTGTGGGAAACAAGCAAGAGGAGGGCAAAACCGAGTTGGGGAGGAATCCCTCCTCCAACCGGCGGCGCCTCCACTAGGCCGAGTTGGGGAGGGACTCCCCTCCCTCCCCTGGCGCGCCAGCCCCCTCCACCCATAAAAGGAGGGGCAGGGCCTCCTCCTCTAGACACACAAGTTTCCTAGCCTCTAATCTAAATCCTAGCCCTAGACTCCGGTTTAGAGCTGTTTTGGTTTAGAGCTTCTAATTGCCCTAGCCTTCGGATTAGATCCTTCTAATTGGTGTGTCTAAACCCTAGACCACTAATAGTTCTCTCTCATACTCCACCATACTCGCTCCGGCTTAAGGCGAAGCCCTGCGGGATCTCCCCTCTACTTCCGGTACCACGCCGTTGTGCTGCCGGAATCACGAGGAGAGTGCTACAACCTCCGCTGCCTACTGGAACAAGGGAGAGGAAGGTCTTCGTCGAGTACCGAACGTGTGACCGACTGCGGGAGCGCTGCCGGAACGCAGCGCCGGAAGGATCGTCTACGCGATCTTGAGATCGGGAAGAGTATGACTACATCACCCACGAGAATCCGCTCTCGTTAAACACTTTGGAATCTTCGAGGGTAAGTTATTCCATCGACTCGTTGCTACAATCTAGTAGATAGATCTTGGCTTGTTTGTTTGTATGCGATAGAAATTTTTTGTTTTCCATGCTACGAAACCCTACAGTGGTATCAGAGCCGTGTCTATATGTAGATCTGTTGCACGAGTAGAACACAATGGTCATTGTGGGCGTTGATGCTTTTTATTGTCGATTGCTTATTGTGTACTTTGCATCTTGCGGTATGTTGGGATGAAGCGGCCCGGTCTAACCTTACATGACATCGTTCATGAGACTTGCTCCACGCTTGACATGCAACTTGTATTGCATAAGTGGCTTTGCGGGTGCCTGTTTCTCCTAGCATAGTTAAGATCCAATTTACAACGGGTGATTAACAATACTAGTATCAATGTTGTGGTTCTTGTTCGTAAGTTAGAACGACACTTATTGAAAGCCCCAAACCACGTAAAATATGCAAAGAAAGTAGAGGCGTCTAACTTTGTTTTGCAGGGGTGTGCAGTGATGTGATATGGCCATGATTGTGATTATATTTGATGTATGCAATGTTCCTTATTGTAAGTTGGAAACCGGCAGGAGCCATATGGTTGTCTTTAATTTATGTTAAGACCCGCGTGTCTATTCAAAGTAGTTGTAATAGTTGAAGCCGGTGGACGACAACCATGGAGAGGCGTCATTGACCTTGATGCAATGCCGGTGATGATGGAGATCATGTTCGTGGTTGAAGATAGAGATCGGAAGCACGAAGAAGAAAGGCCATATCATATCACATATATATTGAATTGCATGTGATGTTAATCCTTTATGCATCTTGTATTGCTTAGTAGACGACGGTAGCATTATAAGATGATCCCTCATGCACATGAATTTCAAGTCATAAAGTGTTCACCCTTAGTTAGCACCGTTGCTAAAGCTTGTTGTTTCGAAGCACCACGTGATGATCGGGTGTGTTAGATTCTGCAAGTGTATACAACATGAGCAAGCCAGATTTGCTCAGGCGGAAACTAAGGTTTGATCTTGACGAGCCTAGCATGTACAGACATGGTCTCGGAACACGGATCACCGAAAGGTAAAGCATGAATCATATAGTAGATATGATGAACATGACGATTGTTCGCCATTGAAACTATATCAACTCTCGTGATGATCGGTGTTGATATGGTGGATTTGGTTCGTGTGATCACTAAAACAATGTGAGGGATATTGTTTTGAGTGGGAGTTCACCTAGATTAACTTTATTAATTAATTTGAACTCAATTTATCATAAACTTAGTCTAAACTATTGCAAATATGTTGTAGATCAATGGCAGCCCCTACCATCAATTTTAATGCGTTCCTAGAGAAAGAAAAGTTGAAAAACAATGGAAGCAACTTCGCGGATTGGTTCCGCAATTTGAGGATTGTCCTCACAGCTGGTAATTTGACCTATGTGCTGGATGCACCGCTGGGTGACCCACCTGCAGATGATGCTCCCGATGAAGTAAAGAATGTTTACCTCGCTCGGAAGAATCAGTACTACATAGTTCAGTGTGCTATCTTGTATGGTTTGGAATCGGAGCTTCAGAAAAGGTTTGAGGATTCAGACCCATATGATATTGTCGAGGATCTCAAATTGATTTTTGAGACTCATGCGACAATTGAAAGCTATGAGGCTTCTGAAAAGTTCTTTAACTGCAAGATGGAAGAGGGCAGCTCCGTCAGTGAGCATGTGCTTAAGATGTCTGGGCACGCAAACAAACTTCAAAGCTTGGGTATAGTGATTCCTAATGCTTTGGGGATTTACCGTGTCCTCCAATCACTACCACCAAGTTACAAGAACTTTGTGATGAAATACAACATGCAGAACATGAATAAGACGTTGCCAGAACTCTTTGCCATGTTGAAATCTGCAGAAGTGGAGATCAAGAAAGAGCACCAAGTGTTGTTGGTCAATAAGACCACCAAATTCAAGAAAGGCAAGTCTAAGCAAAAGGGACACTTCAAGAAGGGTGGTAAGAAAGTTACCACGCCGACGAAGAAGACCAAGGCTGGACCTAAGCCTGATACTGAGTGCTTTTACTGCAAGGGAGAAGGTCACTGGAAGCGGAATTGCCCAAAGTACTTGGCGGATTTGAAGAACGGCAACATCAAGAAGAAAGGTATATCTGATATACATGTTATTGATGTGTATCTCACTAGTACTCGTAGTAGTGCCTGGGTATTTGATACTGGTTCGGTTGCTCATATTTGTAACTCGAAACAGGTGCTGCAGAATAAACGGAAGCTAGCGAAGAACGACGTGACGATGCGCGTGGGAAATGGATCAAAGGTTGATGTGATCGCGGTCGGCACGCTACCCCTTCATCTACCATCGGGATTAGTTTTATACTTAAATAATTGTTATTTGGTGCCTGCGTTGAGCATGAACATTATATCAGGATCTTGTTTATTGCGAGACGGTTACTTGTTTAAGTCCGAGAATAATGGTTGTTCGATTTATATGAGTAATATGTTTTATGCACATGCACCTTTGATAGATGGTCTATTCTTATTGAATCTCGATAGTGGAAATACACATATCAACAACATTGAGGCTAAACGTTTGAAATCAAGCGATAATTCGACCTATATGTGGCACTGTCGTCTTGGTCACATTGGAGTGAAACGTATGAAGAAACTCCATTCCGATGGACTTCTTGAATCACTTGATTTTGAATCACTTGAAAGATGTGAAGCATGTCTGATGGGAAAAATGACTAAGACTCCATTTTCTGGTATGATGGAGCGAGCTACGGACTTATTGGAAATCATACATACCGATGTGTGTGGTCCAATGAGTGTAGCATAGCGCGGTGGTTATCGTTATGTTCTTACCTTCACGGATGACTTGAGTAGATATGGGTATATCTATTTCATGAAACATAAGTCTGAAACTTTCGAGAAGTTTAAGGAGTTTCAAAGTGAGGTAGAGAATCAACGTAACAAGAAGATTAAATTTCTACGTTCTGATCGTGGAGGTGAATATCTAAGTTACGAGTTTGGCGAGCATTTGAAGAAATGCGGAATACTTTCACAATTGACACCGCCGGGAACACCACAGCGTAATGGTGTGTCCGAACGTCGTAATCGAACTCTCTTAGATATGGTTCGTTCTATGATGTCACTTACAGATTTACCGCTATCATTTTGGGGTTATGCATTAGAAATAGCCGCATTCACTTTAAATAGGGCACCATCTAAATCCGTTGAAACGACACCGTATGAATTATGGTTTGGGAAGAAACCTAAATTGTCGTTCCTTAAAGTTTGGGGATGCGAAGCCTATGTAAAGAAGTTACAGCCGGACAAGCTTGAACCCAAAGCGGAAAAATGCGTCTTCATAGGATACCCGAAGGAAACTATTGGGTATACCTTCTATCATAGATCCGAAGGCAAAATCTTCGTTGCCAAGAATGGATCCTTTCTAGAGAAGGAATTTCTCTCGAAAGAAGTGACTGGAAGGAAAGTAGAACTCGACGAGGTTGTCGAACCTTCTATCGAAATTGCGAGTAGCGCAGCACCGGAAGAAGTTCCTGTGGTGTCTGCACCAATAAGAGAGGAAGCTAATGATGGTGATCATGAAACTTCGGTTGAAGTTGCTACAGAGCCTCGGAGGTCAACGAGAACTCGTACCACTCCAGATTGGTATGATTCCGTTATGAATGTCATGTTGGTGGACAACATCGATGACCCCGAGACATATGAGGAAGCGATGATGAGCCCAGATTCCAATAAATGGCAAGAAGCCATGAAATCCGAGATTGGATCCATGTACGAAAACCAAGTATGGACTTTGGTGGACTTACCGGATGGCCGGAAGGCTGTCGAGAACAAATGGATTTTCAAGAAGAAAACAGATGTTGATGGTAATGTTACTGTCTATAAAGCTCGACTTGTCGCAAAAGGGTTTCGACAAATTCAAGGAGTTGACTACGATGAGACTTTCTCACCAGTAGCGAAGCTAAAGTCTGTAAGGATTATGTTAGCAATCGCTGCATATTATGATTATGAGATATGGCAGATGGATGTCAAAACAGCCTTCCTCAATGGAGATATTGCTGAAGAGTTGTATATGATGCAACCCAAAGGTTTTGTCGATCCTAAAGATGCTAACAAGGTATGCAAACTTCAACGGTCCATCTATGGATTGAAGCAAGCATCCCGAAGTTGGAATCAACATTTTGATAAGGTAATCAAAAGTTTTGGTTTTATACAAACTTATGGAGAAGCTTGTATTTACAAGAAAGTGAGTGGGAGCTCTGTAGCATTCTTAATACTATATGTGGATGACATATTGTTGATTAGGAATGATGTAGACCTTCTTAATAGTGTCAAAGAATATTTGAATAATAGTTTTTCAATGAAGGATCTTGGCGAAGCAGCTTACATATTAGGCATAAAGATTTACAGAGATAGATCGAAACGCCAAATATCATTGTCACAGAGTACATATTTGGACAAAGTTCTAAAGAGGTTTGGAATGGAAGAAAGCAAGAAAGGGTTCTTGCCCATGTTGCCCAATACGACCTTGAGTAAAACTCAAAGTCCGACATCGGCAGAAGATAGAGAAAGGATGAGTAAGACTCCCTATGCCTCAGCCATAGGATCTCTAATGTATGCCATGCTATGTACTAGACCCGACATTGCATATGCTGTTAGTTTAACTAGCAGATATCAAAGTGATCCAGGAGTGGATCATTGGACAGCGGTCAAAAACATCCTTAAGTACTTGAGAAGAACTAAGGATATGGTTCTTTCTTATGGAGGTGATGAACATCTCGTTGTTAACGGTTACACCGATGCTAGTTGGAACACCGATCCGGATGATTCTAAATCACAATCCGGATACGTATTTATTTTGAATGGTGCAGCAGTTAGCTGGAGGAGTGCAAAGCAAAGTGTTGTGGTGAGATCTTCAACTGAATCGGAATACATGGCTGCTTCGGAGGCTTCACAAGAAGCGATATGGATGAAAGAGTTCATTATAGAGCTGGGTGTGGTTCCTAGTGCGCTGGACCCAATGTCTATCTACTGTGATAACATGGGCGCCATAGCCAATGCGCAAGAACCAAGGTCACACAAGAAGCTGAAGCACATCAAGCTACGTTTTCACGCTATTCGAGAACATATCCAGGATGGGGATATAAAGATTTGCAAAGTACACACAGATCTGAATGTGGCGGATCCGTTGACTAAACCTCTCCCGAGGGCAAAACATGACCAACACCAAACTGCCATGGGTGTTCGGTATATTACCATGTAATCTAGATTAGATGACTCTAGTGCAAGTGGGAGACTGTTGGAGATATGCCCTAGAGGCAATAATAAATGTAGTTATTATTATATCTTTGTGTTTATGATAAATGTTTACATTCATGCTATAATAGTATTAACAAGGAAACATTGATACTTGTGTGATTTGTAAACTTAATTTGAAGTCCCTAGTATAGCCTCTATACTTCACTAGCTTGTTGGTTGATTAATGATTGTGGTTTCCCTATCATGAACATTGAGATGTTATCAACAACAAGATCATATCGTTAGGAGAATGATATGGTGGACATACTCCTATAGATAAGCGTAGCATAAATATCAAGTCATTTCAATAGTTCAATTGCTATATGCTTTCTGATACATAGTAACCTAATTCCTTCGACCATGAGATCATGCATATCACCTTTACCGGATGGATGCTTTGATGACATCAAACACCACACCGTAACTGGGTGGCTATAAAGGTGGCATTGAGTGTTCGGAAAGTATTGGTTGAGACACATGGATCAAGAGTGGGATTTGTCCATCCATATGACGGATAGATATACTCTGGGCCCTCTCGGTGGAATGTCATCCAATTATCTTGCAAGCATGTGACTGGCTCACAAGGGATCACATATCACGGGAATGAGAAAAGAGTACTTATCGGTAACGAGGTTGAACTAGGTATGCAGAGATACCGACGATCATAACCTCGGATAAGTAAACTATCGTGAGACAAAGGGAAATTGGTATCGTATGTAAGTGGTTCATTCGATCGCAAAGTAATCTTAGAAATATGTGGGAGCCATATGAATTTCCAGATTCCTCTATTGGTTATTGTTCGGAGAAGTGTCTCGATCATGTCCGCATAATTCACGAACCGTAGGGAGACACACTTAAGGATTCGACGTTGTTTGAGTAGTTATGGTATTATGAGAAAGAGACCGAATGTTGTTCGGAGTCTCGGATGGGATCCGGGATATCGCGAGGTGATCCGGAATGGTCCGGAGAATAAGATTCATATAAGGAAAGTCCCGTTTCGGAGTTCGGAAATGATTCCGGTGTTTTCATCGGGAATGTTCTAGAAGGTTCCGGAATGTCCGGCACTCCGGGGGGGAAGGGGTACATGAATGTGTCATTGCATATTGGAATGATTGCATCATGTACTAAGTGTTCTTGCTGTTCAAAATAAAGGATTAAATTGAATCCTAAAACAGAAAAGTCAAATGGCCAGTTTGAAAGTCAAACGGCTAAAACAAGAAACTGTGGGAAACAAGCAAGAGGAGGGCAAAACCGAGTTGGGGAGGGAATCCCTCCTCCAACCGGCGGCGCCTCCACTAGGCCGAGTTGGGGAGGGACTCCCCTCCCTCCCCTGGCGCGCCAGCCCCCTCCACCCATAAAAGGAGGGGCAGGGCATCCTCCTCTAGACACACAAGTTTCCTAGCCTCTAATCTAAATCCTAGCCCTAGACTCCGGTTTAGAGCTGTTTTGGTTTAGAGCTTCTAATTGCCCTAGCCTTCGGATTAGAGCCTTCTAATTGGTGTTTCTAAACCCTAGACCACTAATAGTTCTCTCTCATACTCCACCATACTCGCTCCGGCTTAAGGCGAAGCCCTGCGGGATCTCCCCTCTACTTCCGGTACCACGCCGTTGTGCTGCCGGAATCACGAGGAGAGTGCTACAACCTCCGCTGCCTGCTGGAACAAGGGAGAGGAAGGTCTTCGTCGAGTACCGAACGTGTGACCGACTGCGGGAGCGCTGCCGGAACGCAGCGCCGGAAGGATCGTCTACGCGATCTTGAGATCGGGAAGAGTACGACTACATCACCCACGAGAATCCGCTCTCGTTAAACACTTAGGAATCTTCGAGGGTAAGTTATTCCATCGACTCGTTGCTACAATCTAGTAGATAGATCTTGGATTGTTTGTTTGTATGCGATAGAAATTTTTTGTTTTCCATGCTACGAAACCCTACAATTGCCACTACCACCAACTGTCCAAGTGACTAAGTTCTAGCAACCTATATGATCAAGGCAGAGCCCATATTGCCAAGTGGTTGCACTGTAAGCTTTCTCAACACTTGGCCTCCAAATCCATTTGTGCCTGGGTGGCATACCACAAGTGAGATACACAACCCAAGTCCATGGCCTTGTGTAACCACTCAACATAACCCAATCCTTCCATTCCACCCAGGAGGTTCATTTAACTTAGTTGTTTTATTAGGAAAGCATAAGTCTCATGACTTAGAAATATTTTTATCATAGTAAGTATAGATTTTCACCAACCCTTGTTTGCTAAATATCTAGGCTAAGCATGGTATGATAACTTAACTTAGGAAAATTCCCTAGCAATTCTACAATTCTACACTACTTAGGATTTCCCAACTTAGCATTAGGCAAAATAGTATGCAAGACTTAGCAAAATAACTAATGCTAGTACAAAACATAGGATAGAAATATTCATGAAAATATCACTTGCCTTGGTAGTGGGGAGAGTAGCACTCTTCACAATCACAATCACTAGCAAAATCTACAAAAAATTATAGCATACAATTACACACAATTATATACAACAAATAATAATATGAATGCATGCATGTAAGAATTTACTAAGTGGTGATTTTGAAAACTCTACCAAGCATGCACATGTTTACATAAACTTAACAAGTCACAAGTTTGCCAACTAAACTTATTTGGCACTTAATACAATTTACAAAACAAATCTATATTTAAAATAGCCTTAAACATGTTTCTACAAATAAAGTCATTTTAACTGTTACTATTTATTAAACACATTGGACAATCAGAAAGGTCTTGTTTCACTGAATCCAACAGTATAAAGTTTGCAAAATTCCAACGTGGCAATCAAAAGTTATAAGCATTTGAAATTTGGATCAAATTCTGGTTTTAAATCTGTTTTTAGTTCTAACACTTGCCACGCGCCGTGTTGTGATTTGCGCGTACCGGTTCGCACCGATCGAGCTCTGTAGCCGTAGGATCTAAATAGATCGCACGCTCCAGATCGCATACCTCTTCGTCGATTAATGAATCTATCCTAACGCTTGGATCAAGATCCAACGGCACGCGAGCAAGCGACCATGTCCTGGCGGCGCGCGGCGTCGGCGAGCGGCGGAGCGCTCGGTCTATGGTGGCGCTAGCGCTCCAGATCGTTCCAGGATGCAAGAAGATGCTTACCGGATTCGCAAAGGCGTGCTGAAGCTTGACGTGGTACTAGTTTGCGGAGGGGCGTGTTGACACGGCGAGGATTGCTAGTCGGAGTTACGGGCGGCGTCGGGTGGTTGTTGTCGGAGTAGTTGCCGAGGTTCCGCGTCGCCCTAACACAAGCCAGTGGGTTTAGGTGATGCGCAAAAATGTGGCGAACAATCTCGTGTGAGTCAGATGTGAAGGGGCGCACGGGACTTACAGAATTTGGTCGCCGGAGTCGAGGTGGTCGTCAGATGCTTGCGGCGTCGAGTGGAAACGGCGACCTGGGGCAGTACAGGATGAACTGGTGGGGTCAGGAGGTGCGCAAGGAGATTGCGAAATGGCTCGAATGAATCAGAGAGGAAGGGGCGCATGGTTCTCACCGGAATCGTTCGCCGGAGCAAGCTCTGTCTGCGGCGGTGCTGTGTGAGTCGTGGGCAGCCTGGTGGTGTGAAGGCAGAAATGACTGGGGGAAAATGGTCGCTAGGAGGTGGGGATCTTATAGCCAGAGCCTCGACAGGAAACGCTCGCGGATTAATGCCCATTTATGCCGCGCCATTACCGACCGTGACTGCAGCTGCGACGTGGTCACGGGCGCAGTTTGGGGAAGACGATGACAGCGTGGGCAGGGCCCGCTCGTCAGCGATGTGCGCGAAGTGAGGGTGGGGTCCGTCTGTCAGCGACAGGCTGCGTGCGCTCACGCGTGAGAAAAGAAAAGGAAACCCCCGGGTGGGCTAGTTGGGCTCGATTCGATGCTGGGCCTAAAACCTGGCGCGTGGCCCTTTTCCTTTGTTTATTTCTTTTTCCTTTTCTATTTTGATTTTCTGGGTAGATTTTCAAATGAAATCAAGGTCAATTTGAATTCAAATTTTTCAGGGATTTTTGTAGTGAGCAGTAGTCTCAAAAAAAAATGGTCATATATCCATGGGGTAGTTTTGTAAAGGATTGGTCAAGCTTGGGGATCAAAATATCAGAGGCTAGGCATTTGGTTTAAAATTTGAAAGATGGGTTTTGGAACCCATTTCCATTTGAAAAACTTGGCTTTAAATCTATACTTAAATCCTATGCTCATAGAAGGCAACCTTCCTAGTTCACAACAATTAAACTTACAAGTGGTGTTGGCCATTTAAAGTAAGTCTGTCCACATAAAATCATGATATCATATGTTTCTGTTTTCTGAAATGTTTTGAGAAAACCCTAAATGATGATGGATGCAAGGATGATATGAATGAGTTTTGGAACATGAATTTAGGGATGTTACAAATCTAACCCCCATAAGATGAATCTCGCCCTCGAGATTCGGATTGGCTAGCAAATAGGTGAGGGTGGTCTTTCCGAAGATCATCTTCTCTCTCCCATGTTGCTTCCTCTTCGGAATGATGATTCCATTGCACCTTGCAAAACTTGATAGTTTTTGTCCTTGTGACTCTTTTTGCGGTCTCAAGAATCTTGACAGGCTTTTCCTCATAGGTGAGATCACTTTCTAGCTGGACTTCTTCCAAGGGTATGGTATCCTTCAAAGATGATTCTTCCATCTCTGGGTGACATTTCTTAAGCTGACTCACATGAAACACATTATGAACAGCTGACATAGACTCTGGCAATTCAACTTCATATGCAACTTCTCCCTTGCGACTTAGAATCTTGAATGGCCCAACATACCTTGGTGCCAACTTTCCTTTGACTCCAAATATTTTCACTCCACGAAGTGGTGACACTCTAAGATAAGCTCTATCCCCAACTTCGTAGGTGACTTCTCTACGCTTAGAATCCGCGTAGCTTTTCTGTCGGGACTGTGCTATCTTCAACCTGTCTTTAACCAATTTGACTTTCTCTTCGGCGTCTTAGATAAGATCAGGTCAAAATAACCTTCTTTCTCCCACACCATTCCATAGTAATGGGGTGGTACACGTCCTTCCGTAAAGGAACTCAAATGGTGCCATCCCAATGCTAGATTGGTAGCTGTTGTTATAAGAAAATTCTGCGTAAGGCAGACTTTCATCCCAACTTGCTACATAATCTAGGGCACATGCCCTCGACATGTATTCAAGGATTTGGTTAGTACTTTCTGTTTGTCCATCAGTTTGAGGATGAAAAGCAGTACTGAATTCTAACCTCGTTCCCAATGATTCATGTAGCTGTCTCCAAAAGTGAGAAGTAAACTGTGTTCCTCTATCTGACACAATACTCTTAGGCACACCGTGGAGGCATACAATTCTGCTCATGTAGATTGTAGCTAACTTGGCACTTGTATAAGTTGTCTTCACGGGTATAAAATGAGCCACTTTAGTTAGGCGATCCACTACTACCCATATGGAATCATACCCTGACCTGGTCCTTGGTAATCCGGTAATGAAATCCATACCAATATTTTTGCACTTCCATTCAGGAATAGGCAGTGGTTGTAGCAAACCCGCTGGTTTCTGATGTTCCGCTTTTACTCTGCTACACACATCACACAAAGCAATATGCTCGGCGATGTCCCTTTTTAGATTGTCCCACCAAAATCTTTCTTTCATATCCATGTACATCTTGGTGTTTCCTGGGTGAATAGAATACGGAGAGTTGTGGGCTTCCTGTAAAATCAGTTTCCGCGACTCCGTGTCTTGTGGAACACAAATACGTTTCCCGTGCCATAAAGTACCTTGTTCGTCAATATGGAAACTTTTAGCTTTCCCTTGGCTAATGCTTTCCTTAATCTCTTCGATTTCTTTATCCGTCTTCTAGGCTTCTTTAATCTTATCCAACAGAGTGGGTTGAACATCCAAAGTCATAAGATGTCCTTCTGGTACAATCTCCAATCTGAGTTCTTTGAATTGCTTACACAAGTCGTCTGGCAATTCACCATCGGTAAGGCCATTTACGAATGCCTTACGACTTAGAGCATCTGCTACTACATTTGCTTTACCGGGGTGGTATTGCAAACTCAAGTCGTAATCCTTGATAAGCTCTAGCCATCTCCTTTGTCTCATGTTGATTTCCTTCTGGGTGAAGATATACTTCAAACTCTTATGATCGGTGAACACTTCACATCGCTTTCCCAAAAGGTAATGTCTCCATGTTTTGAGTGCATGGACGACAAAGGCTAACTCCAAATCATGAGTAGGATAGTTTACTTCATGAGTTTTGAGTTGTCTCGAGGCATAGGCCACAACTTTACCGTCTTGCATAAGTACGGCACCCAAACCTTGATGAGACGCATCACAATATACTTGGAAATCCTTTTCCAAATCTGGCAGACATAGAACTGGTGTTGTCACAAGTCTCTTCTTTAATTCCTAGAAACTGACTTCACAACCTTCAGACCATGCAAATTTCTTGTCCTTCTTTAATAATTCAGTCATTGGCTTAGCAACCTTTGAGAAATTTTCAATGAACCTTCTGTAGTAACCTGCTAAGCCGAGGAAACTACGAACTTCTTTCACATTCCTGGGAGATTCCCATTCTGTCACAGCTGAAACCTTAGCAGGATAAACTGCCACACCATCCTTTGTCATAACATGACCAAGAAAACCAACTTCCTCTAACCAGAACTCACACTTGCTGAATTTGGCATAAAGTTTATGTTCCCTCAGTTTCTCAAGTATCAAGCGTAAGTGTCTTTCATGTTCTTCCTTGCTCTTGGAGTAGACCAAGATGTCATCGATGAAAACGACAACAAACTTGTCGAGAAATTCCATGAATACCTTGTTCATCATATTCATGAAGTATGTTGAGGCGTTGGTTAAACCAAAAGGCATCACAGTGTACTCATACAATCCATACCTTGTGGTGAAAGCTGTTTTAGGTATGTCTTGATCTCTTATCTTGAGTTGAAAATAACCTGACCGGAGATCAATCTTCGAGAACACACATGCTCCTTCTAGCTGATCAAACAAGTCATTGATTCTTGGCAAAGGATATTTGTTCTTCATGGTTACCTCGTTGAGTGAACGGTAGTCAATGCATAATCTTTGTGCTCTATCCTTCTTTTCCACGAATAAAACTGGAGCTCCCCAAGATGAAGAACTTGTTTGGATAAATCCTTTCTGCAACTGTTCTCCTAGTTGCTTCTTGAGCTCTTTCAGTTCATCAACTGACATTTTGTATGGTCTTTTTGCTATTGGTCCAGAACCTGGTACCAAATCTATCAAAAACTCCACATCTCTATATGGTGGCATTCCTGGCAACTCTTCCGGAAACACATCCGGATACTCACATACAATTGGCACACTATCCATGCTAACCCCCTTAAGAGAATTCAGCTTACTTCCTTTGGATTCAAAGTTTGACTTGAATTTTATTCTTTTTCCTTCTGGGGTTGTGAGTGCGATAGTACGATTAACGCAATCAAGTACTCCTTCATACTTAGCCATCCAATCCATTCCCAAAATTACGTCTAGTCCTTGGGAATCTAGGATTATCAGGCTTACTGGAAACTTATGCTTTCCAAACTCTATGACGAGATCCCGGCATCCAAGGCTTACTATCATATCTCCACCCGGAGAACTAACTTTTATTGGACACACAATGTTTTCAGATGTAATCCCATTTCTATAAACAAATGCTTTTGATATGAATGAATGAGATGCACCAGTGTCAAAGAGTACAAATGCTGGAATGGAATTGAGTCTGAACTTACCAGCAACGGCATCAGGCTCCTCATAGACCTCCTCCACATTGATGTGGTTAACCCGTCCTTTCTGAAAAGGATTTGGCTTGTTAGGTCCTTCAACTTTCTTCTTAGGGCACTCATTAGCATAATGCCCCAGCTTCTTGCATTTGAAGCACTCAACCTGACTGATGTCCTTTTTAGGCTGGCTTCCACTTCCACTTCCACTGTGGTGGCTCTTATGTCCACTCTTGTGGTTCTTGTACTTATCATTGTCATGACTGCGATGATGCTTGTTGTCATGACGGTTGTGGTTGTGGTGCTTGTTGAATTTCCCATGCTTGTGGGATCCCGAGCTGCCACTGTCATCATGGTGAGATCGTTTGTGAGACGATCCCGAGCTGTGCTTGTCAGTGTGTTTCCTCTTCCTACTCTCGACTTGCTTCATTTTACTTTCCAAAATAGCAGCCTTGTCACACAGAGACTGATAAGTTGGAACATATGCCACAGACAACTGCAAGTTTAGCTCATCATTCAAGCCTTCCAGAAACTTTTCCTTTCTTTTGGCATCTGTGTCAACCTCATCAGGTGCATAGCGCGCCAGATTGTTGAACTCTTCTATGTATTCAGCCACGCTGCGGTGGCGCTGCTTCAGTTTGTGAAACTCCTTATTTTTTAGGCTCATCATTCCTGATGAGATGTGAGCAGTGCGAAAGCCATCTTCAAAGATAGCCCAAGTCACCTCATCCAAAGGAGTGGTGATTTGGAAGTTGTCCCACCATGTGGCGGCTGGTCCTTCCAACAGATGTGCTGTGAAACTGACTTTTTCAGCATCCGTGCAGCCCACGGTCACTAAGTCCTTGTTCACAGAACGTAGCCAATCATTTGCTACCATGGGATCAGTTGTCCCCGAGAACTTAGCTGGCCTCAAACGCAGAAATCTGGTGAGCATATCAAAACCCGGAGGGTTGTTGTTGTTATTGTTGTTGTTATTGTTGTTGTTGTTATTGGGGTTGTTGTTGTTATTCTGGTTTTGGATGAATGTTGTCATCATCTGCATAATCTATGTTTGAGCATTCATCATCTGTTGCATTTCTGGAGTGATGTTGTTGGGGTTGGGGTTTGCGCGACGGGGAGGCATCTGTGGTTTATTCAAATAGAGGTAAGAATGAGATACCCATAGATGTTTTATGCACATTACATCACAAACAAACACATAGCAAGAAACATAAGAGAAAAAGTTCAACAACCATATAATAAGTTCATGAAGTAAAACGCACAAGTGGCAAGCCATCCACATGTCGGATGGTCCAATAATAAGTTCACAATAACAAGTACGAATATGAAAGATAAACGAGTAGTCAAGTCTACTCATCAGCATCAATCTCCTCCTCGACGAAGGTAAGACCTGCGTTCTCCATCGCGGTCTTGTTCTCCTCAATCGTAGTGGTCAAGGAATCGACCTTGGCCTTGAGAGCCCTCTTCTGGGAGCGAAGCCTCTCAATAACCATCTGCTGCTGCTCTAGCTCGAAATCCTTGGACTTCAGTTCCTCGGTCATGTCCCGGATCTTCTTGTTCCTATCCTGGACGCGTTTCTCCTGACTGTTGAACTTGCGGTCCTGGGCCTCGAACTTCGTCTCCATTTCCTTGATCATCTCATCCTGCTGTGCGAAAAGCTTGTCCTTCTCGCGAAGATGCACCTGGAGCTCGTCATTGCTGAGCATGACGTTCGTCCTGTCCGTGTCCACGTGCCTGAGGAGAGTCTCTAAGTCCTGGAGATAGAGACGTATCGGCTCTGCCGCGTCCCTCGAGTCGTCCTCAAAGTCGATGGACTCTCCATCAACATCACGTCTTCCGAAGACGTGAAAGTGGGTGCCCCTAACCTGTCGGGAGTGACGGCCTAAAAGACGTCCTATCAGTTCCTGCATGACTACCTCCATGTCTCTCTCCCTGTCGTCGTGCATCAGCTTGAAGACGATGGCCTCCGTAGTAGGCTCTGTCTGGCGTCCGGGCTGGTTCACCTTGAAGCCCCAGAGGTCCTTCCTCTCGAACTTGGTGAGTGGGTACACCGTGATGATGGGAAGAGGGAGATCGAGCAAAGTGGTAAGCTCAACGATACGGGGACCAAAACGGGTAACCTGGAACTCCTCAACAGTGCTGATGGTAATAGGCATCTATTTATAAGATTGAAAAAAATTAGAACAACACAATTTAAGATAAATAAAGACAACATCACATACACATCCTTGGAATCACAAAATCACACAAGTCATGCATACATGAATCCATTACATCAATCAAGGTCCAACTTATTTAAGGTATCATTTTGGAAAATAAGGTGATAAGTGGTGGTCCAACTAATGAAGTGCCCTTACAATCCTATCTCATTGGATCTATTAGCAAACACAATGTTCCTAGAGGCAATCCACCAATCTTGTTCTCTTGATTCCATCACTAAGTCTATAACATCTCCCCTTAACTCTTGGTTGGTGGCTTCCAACTCTTGGGTAAGTTCCTTCTCTTTCTCTAAGTCTTTTTGGAGGTTGAGCATTCTGCACTTGACTCTAGCACTTAGTTCTTTGATAGTCCTCCAAGCTGCATCTCTGGCTGACTCAAAGAATGTGGTGTGCATTATAGTGTTGGTGTACATGCAAAATCCCCTTTCTTTGTGGTTGTCTTCCTTGTTTTTGTACAAGTGAAGTTGCACCCACCAATACTCCACTCCTTCATCCATCACTGGAAAGCCCTTGTACACAGCTGCACCATGTGCTTCCATTGTCACCATGAGGTCCTTGAGAATTTTGGGAAACTCAGTTTCACACTCCAAGGTCATGGTCATGAGTGGTCCTTTCTTCACGGCTTCGTTGATGGAGTTCATCTACAAATGGAGTTGAGAATGAAAAGATTAGAAAAGTTTTACGAGAAGAATAGACAAGTGTAGAAGTAGTTGAAAACTTTTCCCTAGTGGTTTTCCAATCCTAGGGTCATAATCCTAGAGGCAACACAGTGCTCTGATACCATCTGTTAGACCCCTCCTTTATAAAGGAAAGGACCCCTGTGATTGCAATGCTAGTCCCTGGATCAATGCTAGCATCCACAGTTTAAGATGAAGTACATAGATACAAAGGTCGTTTATTACATTCATTCCAGAGATAAAACATAGTCTTTTACAACTCAGGGCCAAAGGCCTAATACAAGAGTTTATGGAATAAGTAAATAAACATAAGTCTTCATCTTCATGTGCCACAGGCAAGCATGTTGAGTGTAGACTCATGACTCCTATTCATCATCGGAGTAACCTGCAACATCACAAGTTACAGCCACAGAGGGTCAATACTTTGGAATAGTATTGGCAAGTGATACCTTAGTATTTTAAGTGGACTATATTACTATATGCATTTTGGCTAAGTGTAGCTTGGCTTGCTTTGCTCAAAATTGGTTTTTTCCTATTAGTTGAAATCACTAAGTTTTTCTTTGTCAAAACATTCCCAAGAAACCACCAATAGACATTGGGGTCCTTCACCCTTGTTCACACACCAATTTTTACTTAGAAGTTGGAGTGATGAGATTCTTGTAGCTTCCATGTCTTGATGCTCAAATGGTCCATTGCCTTGGACTAGGCTAAGTACTTAGGTTTTCCATCTGCAGAGGTTGTGCACTTTCCCCACCAGACTTGGTTTCCCAAGACAGGACCTTTCAGAATCCTTTCCTTAGTCAAATGGACGCGCTCCAACCTATCATTCCCACTACCACCAACTGTCCAAGTGACTAAGTTCTAGCAACCTATATGATCAAGGCAGAGCCCATATTGCCAAGTGGTTGCACTGTAAGCTTTCTCAACACTTGGCCTCCAAATCCCTTTATGACTGGGTGGCATACCACAAGTGAGATACACAACCCAAGTCCATGGCCTTGTGTAACCACTCAACATAACCCAATCCTTCCATTCCACCCAGGAGGTTCATTTAACTTAGTTGTTTTATTAGGAAAGCATAAGTCTCATGACTTAGAAATATTTTTATCATAGTAAGTATAGATTTTCACCAACCCTTGTTTGCTAAATAGCTAGGCTAAGCATGGTATGATAACTTAACTTAGGAAAATTCCCTAGCAATTCTACAATTCTACACTACTTAGGATTTCCCAACTTAGCATTAGGCAAAATAGTATGCAAGACTTAGCAAAATAACTAATGCTAGTACAAAACATAGGATAGAAATACTCATGAAAATATCACTTGCCTTGGTAGTGGGGAGAGTAGCACTCTTCACAATCACAATCACTAGCAAAATCTACAAAAAATTATAGCATACAATTACACACAATTATATACAACAAATAATAATATGAATGCATGCATGTAAGAATTTACTAAGTGGTGATTTTGAAAACTCTACCAAGCATGCACATGTTTACAGAAACTTAACAAGTCACAAGTTTGCCAACTAAACTTATTTGGCACTTAATACAATTTACAAAACAAATCTATATTTAAAATAGCCTTAAACATGTTTCTACAAATAAAGTCATTTTAACTGTTATTATTTATTAAACACATTGGACAATGAGAAAGGTCTTGTTTCACTGAATCCAACAGTATAAAGTTTGCAAAATTCCAACGTGGCAATCAAAAGTTATAAGCATTTGAAATTTGGATCAAATTCTGGTTTTAAATCTGTTTTTAGTTCTAACACTTGCCACGCGTCGCGTTGTGATTTGCGCATACCGGTTCACACCGGATCGAGCTCTGTAGCCGTAGGATCTAAATAGATCGCACGCTCCAGATCGCGTACCTCTTCGTCGATTAATGAATCTATCCTAACGCTTGGATCAAGATCCAACGGCATGCGAGCAAGCGACCATGTCCTGGCGGAGCGCTCGGTCTACGGCGGCGCTAGCGCTCCAGATCGTTCCATGATGCAATAAGATGCTTACCGGATTCGCAAAGGCGTCCTGAAGCTCGACGTGGTACTAGTTTGCGGAGGGGCGTGCTGACACGGCGAGGATTGCTCGTCGGAGTTACGGGCGGCGTCGGGTGGTTGTTGTCGGAGTAGTTGCCGAGGTTCCGCGTCGCCCTAACACAAGCCAGTGGGTTTAGGTGATGCGCAAAAACGTGGCGAACAATCTCGTGTGAGTCAGATGTGAAGGGGCGCACGGGACTTACGGAATTTGGTCGCCGGAGTCGAGGTGGTCGTCAGATGCTTGCGGCGTCGAGTGGAAACGGCGACCTGGGGCAGTACAGGATGAACTGGTGGGGTTAGGAGGTGCGCAAGGAGATTGCGAAATGGCTCGAATGAATCAGAGAGGAAGGGGCGCACGGTTCTCACCGGAATCGTTCGCCGGAGCAAGCTCTGTCTGCGGCGGTGCTGTGTGAGTCGTGGGCAGCCTGGTGGCGTGAAGGCAGAAATGATTGGGGGAAAATGGTCGCTAGGAGGTGGGGATCTTATAGCCAGAGCCTCGACAGGAAACGCTCGCGGATTAATGCCCATTTATGCCGCGCCATTACCGGCCGTGACTGCAGCCGCGACGTGGTCGCGGGCGCAGTTTGGGGAAGACGATGACAGCGTGGGCAGGGCCCGCTCGTCAGCGATGTGCACGAAGTGAGGGTGGGGTCCGTCTGTCAGCGACAGGCTGCGTGCGCTCGCGCGTGAGAAAAGAAAAGGAAACCCCCGGGTGGGCTAGTTGGGCTCGATTCGATGCTGGGCCTAAAACCTGGCGCGTGGCCCTTTTCCTTTGTTTATTTCTTTTTCCTTTTCTATTTTGATTTTCTGGGTAGATTTTCAAATGAAATCAAGGTCAATTTGAATTCAAATTTTTCTGGGATTTTTGTAGTGAGCAGTAGTCTCAAAAAAAAATGGTCATATATCCATGGGGTAGTTTTGTAAAGGATTGGTCAAGCTTGGGGATCAAAATATCAGAGGCTAGGCATTTGGTTTAAAATTTGAAAGATGGGTTTTGGAACCCATTTCCATTTGAAAAACTTGGCTTTCAATCTATACTTAAATCCTATGCTCATAGAAGGCAACCTTCCTGGTTCACAACAATTAAACTTACAAGTGGTGTTGGCCATTTAAAGTAAGTCTGTCCACATAAAATCATGATATCATATGTTTCTGTTTTCTGAAATGTTTTGAGAAAACCCTAAATGATGATGGATGCAAGGATGATATGAATGAGTTTTGGAACATGAATTTAGGGATGTTACAAATCTAACCCCCATAAGATGAATCTCGCCCTCGAGATTCGGATTGGCTAGCAAATAGGTGAGGGTGGTCTTTCCGAAGATCATCTTCTCTCTCCCATGTTGCTTCCTCTTCGGAATGATGATTCCATTGCACCTTGCAAAACTTGATAGTTTTTGTCCTTGTGACTCTTTCTGCGGTCTCAAGAATCTTAACAGGCTTTTCCTCATAGGTGAGATCACTTTCTAGCTGGACTTCTTCCAAGGGTATGGTATCCTTCAAAGATGATTCTTCCATCTCTGGGTGACATTTCTTAAGCTGACTCACATGAAACACATTATGAACAGCTGACAGAGACTCTGGCAATTCAACTTCATATGCAACTTCTCCCTTGCGACTTAGAATCTTGAATGGCCCAACATACCTTGGTGCCAACTTTCCTTTGACTCCAAATCTTTTCACTCCACGAAGTGGTGACACTCTAAGATAAGCTCTATCCCCAACATTTGCATTTGCCTCTTATAGAAGCTTTTGTTTTGATAGATTTCAGTTGAAGTATGAATCTAAAGGTTTGTTGTTTTGCTTATACTAATGTTTCCATTGAAGTTTGTGTATTGCTGTATGAGGAAAGGAAAATTCTAGGAGAAGGAGAAAAGGAGTCTGCAGAGTTCGTCTTTGAATAGGTAAAAGTGGTGAAAACAGAAGGTTCGTGAAAATCCAATATTTTTATATTTTTGATGTTTTTAATACATAAGGGAAGTTACGAGACGGAACTGAAGAGGAAACGGAGTCCGGGTTGAAAAAACCCATCCCAGGCGCGGGCCCCTGCTTGGCCGCGCCTGGAGGGGGTTTGACTCCCTCGAGCTTCGACTCCGCCTCGTTTCCGTGTCAGTACCTTCCTTATGCATTGAAACTTCTTAATATATAACCCCCTGGATCCCTCGAGGTTTGTGCATCGTGTTCTCGTCGTGTTTTCGTTTTGATCTAATTCTGTTAGGAAATATTCTCAAGTTTAGAGCACCATGGTCTCCGCTAACGATA
The DNA here is from genome assembly GCA_910589765.1 of Avena atlantica. NCBI lineage: Eukaryota > Viridiplantae > Streptophyta > Magnoliopsida > Poales > Poaceae > Avena > Avena atlantica. The sequence goes on from OU342738.1 coordinate 236,530,915, forward strand.
AAGGCAAGAAGCCCGAGGAATAAGAACCTCAAGTCCCCAAGAAGGAGGAGATCCTTGTTGGGGATGAAGGTGACATGGAGGAGGACAAGCATCTGGACACCCGTGCTACCGTCGCAAGCATTGGATTGGTGGCACGACCTACCAAGCTTAGGAGGACAGCACAGATGTCTATAGGAGGGAGAACTCCTCGTTATATCCTCGCTGCACGCACACTTCCTCCTCGTACCACTTGTTCTAACCATGCATGGAAGGAATACTCCAAGAAGGAAGAATGGAGAAAGAATATCAAGGACTGGGATCCTCAGTCCGAATTGATCATGAGCTGCATTGAGCATAATTCAGAGTTGATTCCTACTCTTACCTTCAATATGGAGGATTTGAAGAAACTTATTGAAGAGCTTATTAAGAGAACACCACCACCACCGAAGGAGTAATTCATCAGTTTTGGCATCCCCCTGGCTTGTTCCAAGCTTGGGGGAGTGTCGCGGTATCACCACCATTCTCTTTTATCTTTTACCCTTTTAGTGGATCCATATCTTTGGTAGAGAAGTTATCTTTTAGTTTGGTTTGCATGTGGAAGTATCTCTCCTTTAGTTGATTATCTATGTATCCCTTGGTGTGAGTGCTTTTATTGAATATTAATGAGAAGTCTCATATTTTTATTTTTGCACTTCTTATTTTAGTTTGCAATCTCTCTTGTATGATGGATCTTGTTGATCAGTACTGGCACCACTTTGGGAGCATCAAGTAACTTTAAATTGGTTTTGCCAAACCAAGTTCTGGTCAGTAGCAATACTTTTTGAAGTTTCAAAGAAAAAAGAGAAAAAGCTTACAGGTATTTTGTATCATTTGTTTTCTTTCTTGTTGGCTCATAAGCTTAGTATTATCTATTTAAGATCTTTTGTGTCTTCAAGGAAGATTGCATGTTTGGCTTTATTACTTGTATGTTTGCTTGTTTCTTTCAACTCTCTTGGTTGCTACCCAGCCTTGCTAGCCATAAACCTTTTTTGAGAAGGCATACTTCTCATGTTTCCAATCTCTTTGAACCAAAACCTATGCCATTTGTGTCCACCATATCTACCTATTAGAATTATTGCTATCCAAGCAAATTCTCAAGCTTCATCTATCTTTCGAATTAAAAAGTATTTTGTTATGTGAAAACTAGTTAGTAAAGCTCTCACGAACATGATTGCTCACCTTATTTCCTTGCCCCTAATAGACTTGAACCATTGTGCCATCGAAGTTATATATGCTTGCACCTATACGTTGGAATTAGCAGAACTGTGCTGTCACGGGGAACGTTTTCAACATTGCACATGTACTTTGTACATAATTGATATCGTGATCTTTTGTCTATGGATGTCAACGGTGTGAAATAAAGAAGGAGCTTGTAAGTCCATGGAATCTATATTTTGTGTCAGAGAAACGCCTGGGCCGCTAGCCTAAGTCATTCCTAATCATGGTGGAAACTTGCAGCATCACCATAGTGATCTATCTATGAAGCATCCTCAATAAAAATCTATGCACATAGTAAATAAAAAGATCGCTGAGATGCTCATTGTCTGCTTACCTTGTCATTTTGGTTATGGGAAAGCTCATGTACCATGTGCAAGGGGTACCCCAATGGCGGTTCTCAATGATATGCAAATACTTACAATGACAAGAACTTGCCGGTGACCAAAGTTGAGTAGCATGAGGAGTGGCCCTCATATTTAAGGGACATGAGATTACCAACTTATATTTTGTCAATCATATACTCCATATTTGTGCACTTTAACCTTAATCATCTCAAGATGCCTATGATAGGGGCAATGTGGCTCAAAGCTAGTAAGTACCATAATCTTTTGGAAGCTCTTTATGACTTGTAATCTCTGCTTCCCTCTATAAAGGGACCTTTCTCCCACTTCCAAGTTGAGTCAATAAACCTACTTCCTCTCTATCTCCAGCAATCAATTGAGTTGTTGTGTTTCAAGCATTCATATGGTGATTTATTCAAACATGTTCTTTATCTTCCTTGTTTACGCAAAACTCTTATCTATTGAGTATTACTTTGAAAGCCTTCACTTGTGAAAGACCGTTTTGAGCAAAGAGTGCTCCTGTTTTGAAAACTTCTACAAAGCTTTATTTGTGAAACTGTTTGCCAGCTGTTCTCTAACCAGGAACAAAGTTTGCCAATTCCAATTATGATTTATCTTTATGCATCTCTATTGTGACTATTGTACTTGGTTGCAAGCTAAGTTATATAATGGTGAGTTGCTTTCTTCTATGAGTTGTGCATTGGTAAGTGTGATGCTTCTTGTTCGTATTATTTTATCGACACTTCACTTCATAAACCTGTGGACATGTTTACTGAGCTCAGTTTCGCTTGGGGACAAGTGAAGGTCTAAGCTTGGGGGATTTGATACGCCCAATTTGCATCACCTTTCTATATCATAATTTACCTCTATTCATTGATATATGTCTTATTATGAGGTATTACTTATGGCTTCTCATCTGTTTATGCATGTTGGATGATTCTTGGAGGATGAACTGTCGGAGTTTGGATTCTGATGGAAAAGAAGGCGTTTCGGTGCAATTTTGCGAAGATCAGAAAAATACCAGAAAAATATGGGAAAATAATATTTTTCCAGAAGATTGAGGAAGCCAGAAGGAGGAGCGGAAGAGGGGCTGCAGGGGCCCCACACCCCCTAGGCGCGGGTCCCTCCTGGTTCATGCCTATGAAAAGTGTGGCCCACCTGCCCGGCTCCCGACACCGCCCCTTTGCCTATATCTTCCCTACGAAAACCTAAGGCTAGGGGGCGGAAAACACCGAGAGAGAAAGATCTCTCCGGCAGACAGATTTCTGCCGGGAGAATTCCTTCCCGGAGAGGGGATACCATCGCCATCAACACCATCGTCAAGCTAGGATTCATCGGGATCATCATCATCCACACCATCATCTCCTTCAGCACCATCATCACCACTCCGTCCCGCTGTAACAATTGTGTTGGATATTGCTTTAGTTCTTAGGGGAAACTTTCTGTAACTACCTCGGTGAATTACGCTCCTAGATACAAGCCTGGATGAGCGGAAATGGTTGAAATAGTATGGTGGGGCCCAAATGCCACTCACGGGTAGACCTTTCGGCCGTCCCAACCATTTCCATTCATCGGGACAAGTACGGGCGGCGTAATCGGCAATCGAAGGGATCAACTACATACACAAATGAGTATGTATGCAAGCCACCATACAATAGTACATCAGAGCCATTCCATCTAAAAAGAAAGGAAATATAGAAACGCCATACGGCAAGATTCAAATGACCTAGATAGATATAATAGTGTAGGATATCTCCTCATACATCACACATCAGAGTATCAGGCGGAAGCGGCAAACAAGATCCTAGTACGGATAAGAAGCAAATCGGCATAAGATGCCCCATAAATAAGCACATCCCGCCCACAGATCTCACGGATCCCCGTTCCCGGAATCTCTACACCGAACGATCGTTGCCCACATCATCAGCCTCCTCCACCCAGTATCCATCTTGCGAGTGTACCTGTTCATCTGAACCAAATAATTTATCGTGTGAGACCCTAGGGGTACTCAGCAAGTCTTTATGCCTCTAAAGGGGACACAACCTGGGGTGACGCAATTGCAGCGAAAGATAAACCCTAACAGTTCTATAGATACTCGCTAACCATCCGCCTAACCAAAGATAGACGGATGTCCGTGAATTAATGACAACAGTTATAACAGTAATATCATCAGATCCATCCTCCTCCTCGCTTACCAACGAGGAAGCGGACGAACAACCCCCCATCCGTTGGCAATTTTATTAAACATTCCATGAGTGTTGCACTAATTACTAGTCAGTTACTTAGTCAATTTAAAAGCGGTACTTTAGTTATGCTTGTCTATGATCGAGAAACTGTGCTCCAAGTCGTCCATAACCGCGGACACGGCTTTCAGAAAGTTTTACCCTACAGGGGTGCACAAATAGCAACACACACTCGATCAACCTCGGAAAAACCAAATCAAAACCCAACGAGGCCTTCACGACAAAGCAATCACAGGATTCAGAAATATTTCAGGGGGCCACCCCATTGAGTAGACCCGCAACGAAGCTAGCTGACTCCGAGACGGACTCAAGGTTTGCGACAATGGCTGTAAACGACCGGGAACCCGAAAGTGTGACTGGGCTTGTCGATACCACGAAAACACTCCGCTTACCTAAACAGTACAGTGTGCTCCTCGCACAATCTTAAATAAAGCAGTAAACATGGCATAAGTACGGGATAGTAAATAAAACCTCAAACTAGTTTGTGGCCCCAAGAAATAAGAATGAATCAAGCTCTGGCTCAGGGGGGTCCCATAAGCCTCCCGGATGTGGATAGCACGAATAATCAAGGAACATGAATCAAGTACTCGGGGTCCTACGGGACACAAGTGAGCAGGAAAAACCAAATAGCAGATATTGCTCACCGGTGCCACTTTCATTAGTTATCCCATTACTACTCAGGTTAAGTTGTTTAGGTACCTCGTTATCCATCAGACTCTCACATACCCTACACATGCTGTTCTACGACTCGCATGGCTCAAACAACTCCTGTAGTAATGGCTCATGGGATGGAGGAACAAGCTTGGTGGGGTTTAAAAGTAAAGGCTATGCAATACTTGGGATTCAGTTTAATGCAATTGCGACTCAATGATGCAAGAATAAGATAGAGGAAATAGGTACTGTATGTATGCTAGCATGTGGTAGTGCTTGCCTGGCAACTCAGTTGAAGCGAGAGAAGGATCTGGGTAGTGCTCCTGGTTCTCTTGATATATCCCCTGCTCAGCGTCTATTCGAAGAAGAACCAAACAAACAAGGGCCAACATAAATAAAGTGCACAAGCATATGAATAAAATGCGACAAGCAAACAATCATGCCATGATGAATGATTCACAAGTTGCATGGCAATAATGTAGCATGGCATGGGTGTGGTGTAGAATACAAGAATAAATCATTTTATTGAGTTTTGGCCACAATTTATTGTCATATTAGTTGCTGTATACTTTATATTTATATGATGGATGCTGCAATTTAAGTCATGGATAGCATAAGCAGAAAGGCCTCGTCGAGCTAATCATTTTAGACATATCATTTGTTAAATTCGGAGTTATAAATCAAAAGTTATTAATTAATTAAGGTGAAGGGCATTTTATTGTAATTTAATTCAACTTGAAATTTAAAGTGTTCAAATAATATTTTGAATGGCATATTTGAAATCCTCACATTTTTCTGATTTGAAAACATATATTATTTGTTAAATTTGGATTTATAATTTAAAAGTTATTAAAATACATATTTGAATTGAATTTAAATTAATTTGAAAACAGTTTAAATCAAACAGAAAAGATCAGGGATTTTTGCTACTCAGCCACTGCTAGCCAGAGCCACCGACAGGAGGGCCAGCTGCGGGCCGGGGCCACGCGCGCGAGCGGCCGACGCGGCGCTGACACGTGGCCCAACTGGACCGCGGGTTGATTCCCCAAAAGCACGGGAGCCTTTTTATAAAAGAGCCACCGACGCTGACTGTGGGGCTATGGGGACTGCGGGTCTAGGAATTAAAAAAACCACATGGGGTTAAACGCAAAAGGCCCACGTGCACTGTGCTTCTTCCGCGCGTGCAGAGACCGAACTGTGCGCGACAGAGGCTGGCCGCGTCGCGCGGGGACTCGATCCCGCGACCTGGGGCTGGCGCTTGGCGGCGGCTGCCGCTGCGGTGGGTGTGGGTTGTTGTCTGGTAAGGGGGGCATGGCTAGATAGGGTTTGCGCGAAGCGCGAGCGTGCAGACGCCAGCGAGCGGCGGCGCGCGCAGGCTGCTCGACGAATCTACCGGCGCGAACGGGAAGCAGCGTAGGATCTGGGCATGTCTAGGGAGTTCGTGGGCTCACCGTGAGGGCGTCGGTGCAGGAGGATCGGCTCGAGGCGGTCACGATCGTCGGCGAGGCTGGCGCACCGGCGGTTAGGGTTTGCGTCGGTGCGTCGGCGTGTAGCTCGGCCTGGGGCTCCTCCTTGCTTGCGGGTATAGGGGCGATGCAGAGGTCTTGAAGAGCTTCCTCAACAACCCTAGCACCTCGCCCGCCTCCTGGATCGATGTGGACGAGAGGGAGCCGACGGTGGTGGCCGGCGTCGGTGTGGCTTTGGCGTGGAAGAGAGAGGGAAGGGGCAGGGCCCTGGGGAGATCTGGGAGAGGCCAGAGCGGTGGGAGGGAGTAGATAAGAACGTAGGGAGGGAGGTAGATAGAGTGGGGGAGGTGGTGACCAAAAAGGTGGCTCGGCCACCTTTCTTCCCATCTCTCTCACGTGCTCGCGCGGGGGCCAGGGCAGGCACAGCTGAGGGCAGGTAGACCTGGGGGGAGGGGCTGCCAGGTGGGGTCGTCGTGAGAGCAAGGAGGCAGGGGCAGGCTCGGCTAGGGACGTCCCATATGGCATAGAGAGAAAGAGAGAGGGAAGGAGAGAGGATGGAGCTAGGCTCGGCTAGCTAGGGTCGGGTTAGGGTTTAGGGTTGGGTAGGCTCGGTGGCATGGTGGGGCCAGCTAGGAGAGAGGGAGGGAGAGGCCGAGAGAGAGAGAGGGGGAGGCTTAGGGTTTAGAGATAGAACTAGAGAGGGGTTTGGTTAGGGTTTTGGTTTAGGTGAGGGGTAGGGGGTATGGTGATTAGCGGGTAGGTTTTAGAGATAGCTAGAGAGGTAGAGAGATGAAGGGTGAGGTTGAGTGTTTGACAAGACAAAGCAAGATCAAGCAAGATCAACAAGTTCAAGCAAGATAGCCAAAAGAGAGAAAAGAAGGAAAGGTGGTGATGGGGTAGATAGAGATGGGGATGAGGTTTAAGTAAGATCAAATTATATCAAGCCTAAAAGAAAGGATAGAGATAGAGATTAACCACTCAAAACTTCAAGTAAAACCAAAGATGACCAAAGTTGGTGATGGTTGCATGGCCCATGCAAATGCATTAAATGCTAGGTTTTATCTTGTGAAAACAAAATAATATCTCATGGCATTTATTTATTTGCATCCTCCAAAGTTGGAGTAAGGGTCAAGCAAAAGAACTTGTAGGATTGGACCCACCCTATCTCTCCTGAGTTTGATTAAACACCAAAAGAAAAATAATTACAAGCTCATGGATAATGGGATGGTGGAATTGTAAAGTGGTGAAATAAAGGGTGGTGGAGTCAATAAAAGATATGCCCCTAACCCAACTTGGGCATTTAACAATATATCAAGAACCAACTACAATATCAAGAGGCAAATATAAATAATAATGCATATGGGATAAGAACCAAAACACAAGGGTTTTTGTATGATGCTCAAATGCAAGGTGGCATGATGACATGAGCATGATATGATGATGATGCAACAATTATATGTAGGAAGTGGCCATTATATTACTAGACCAAGTAGCATTACAGTTGTTAGACAAATGGGATGCTAAAATTCTCCCCCACTAAACAGGAATCTCGCCCCGAGATTCTAGGAAGAAGAAGAAGACACAAAGAGGTTAGGATAGTTGGCACGGAGTTCATCTTCACGTTCCCAAGTGGTTTCGTCAACAGAATGGTGCGACCACTGCACCTTGCAGAACTTGATGGACTTGTTGCGAGTCCTTCTTTCTGCGGTCTCAAGGATTTTTGTGGGGTGTTCTTGATAAGACAGGTCTTCTTGGAGATCGATTAGCTCATGATCCACGGTCCTGCCGGGATCTTTGAAGCACTTCTTGAGTTGAGATATGTGGAAAACATCATGGACTTTGAGTTTCTCCGGGAGCTCAAGAGCATAAGCAACTTCTCCTCTTCTTCCACGAATTTTGAAAGGACCGATGTATCTAGGAGCCAGCTTTCCTTTGATACCAAAGCGGTGTGTGCCTCTCATGGGAGTGACACGAAGGTAAACGAGATCACCAGGGGCATACACCATGTCCGTGTGCTTCCTGTCATAATTGCTCTTCTAGCGACTTTGAGCAATCTTCAGATTTTCAAGAATGATATGCACCTTCTCCTCCGCTTGAGTTACAATGTCAGGGCCAAACCAAATTCTTTCCCCTGCACCTGACCAACCAATCGGAGTTCTGCACTTGCGGCCATAGAGAGCCTCAAATGGTGCCATCTTCAGACTTTTCTGGAAGCTGTTGTTGTAAGAGAATTCAGCATAAGGAAGACATTCCTCCCACTTCATGCCAAAAGAGATAACGCAAGCACGAAGCATATCCTCCAGAATCTGATTGATCCTTTCAACTTGTCCTTGCGACTGAGGGTGGTAAGCTGTGCTGAAGTTCAATTTTGTTTCTAAAGCATTTTGGAAACTCTCCCAAAACTTGGAAGTGAAGATGCTCCCACGGTCTGAACTGATCTCAAGCGGAACCCCATACAGAGAGACAATTCTGTTGATATAGAGCTCAGCCAACTGAATTCCAGAAATTGTTTCTTTGACGGGGAAGAAGTGAGCCACTTTAGAAAGCCTGTCAATGACAACAAAGATTGCATTGTTGCCCTTCTGCGACCTTGGAAAACCAGTGATGAAGTCCATCTCTACTTTCTCCCATTTCCATTCCGGGGGTTTCAATGGCTGTAGAAGACCGAAAGGTTTCTGATGGACAGCTTTCACTCTGCGGCAGACATCACACTCCGAGACATACTTGGCACAATATCGTTTCAGACCCGGCCACCAATATTGTATTTTCAAGTCCATGTACATCTTTGTGCTGCCAGGATGGATAGAAAGAACAGAATCATGTGCCTCCTTGAGAACTTGCTCTCTCAAACCCGGGTAGTTCGGAACAAACATCTGGTGTTCAAAGAAAAGCATGCCTTGATCATCGACGTGGAAGGACTCATACTTCGGAAGCTGAAGTTTGGAGATGATCTTTTTGGTGTGCGGATCACCAAGCTGACGAGAGCGAATCTTTTCTTCCAAGAGAGGAGTAGCCAGAAGGTTCAGGAGATGCCCTTGTTCCACAATTTCAAGGTTGAGCTGACGGAATTCCTCGCACAAGAGAGGCTGTTGTTCTTCCATCATGAGGTTGTTGACATAAGCTTTGCGGCTGAGAGCATCGGCCATGGCATTAGCTTTGCCCGGAGTGTAGTTGATGGTCAAATCAAAATCATTGATTGCTTCAATCCATCTCCTCTGCCGAAGGTTGAGATCAGGCTGAGTGAAGATATACTTCAAACTCTTCTGGTCAGAAAAGATCCAACAACGGTTGCCAAGAAAGTAGTGCCTCCATAGCTTCAAGGCAAAGACAACTGCTGCGAGTTCGAGGTCATGTGTAGGATAGTTGATCTCATGCGTCTTCAACTGTCGAGAGGCATAAGCAACCACTTGTTTTTCTTGCATAAGGACCGCACCCAATCCTTGCAAAGAGGCGTCACAGAATATCTGGAAAGGCTTAGATGTATCCGGAGGAACCAAGACTGGTGTGGAAGTGAGCTTCTCTTTGAGTGTCTCAAAGCTTGCTTGACATGCAGGGGTCCAAAGGTATTTATTGCCTTTCTTGAGGAGATCGGTAAGAGGCTTCGCTATCTTCGAAAAGTTCTGAACGAAGCGACGGCAATAACTAGCCAAACCAAGGAAACTCCGCACTTCTTTGACATTAACAGGAGGAAGCCATTCAACAATTGTCTTCACAGTTTCCGGGTTGACTGCAATGCCCTTGGCAGAGATGACATGACCAAGATAAGTTACTTGAGGCAGCCAAAACTCACACTTTGAGAACTTTGCATACAAGCGGTTCTCACGAAGCTTGTTTAGGACACACCGAAGGTGTTCTTCATGTTCTTCCTTTGACTTAGAATAGACTAGGATGTCATCCAGATAGACCACAACGAACTTATCAAGGTACTCCATGAAAACCGAGTTCATAAGCCTTGAGAAGGTAGCAGGTGCGTTGGTGAGACCGAAAGACATGACCGTGTACTCGTACAAGCCATAGCGGGTGGTGAAAGCTGTTTTAGGCACATCTTCCTTGCGAATCTTGATTTGGTGATAACCACTTCTCAAGTCAAGCTTAGAGAACACCACAGCTCCAGCTAGCTGATCGAAGAGATCATTAATCCGCGGAGGGGGATATTTGTTCTTGATGGTTTTAGCATTGAGAGCCCGATAATCCACACAAAGTCTATCAGTCCTGTCATGCTTCTTCACAAAGATTGTTGGGCTACCCCAAGAAGAAGTACTGTGTTGAATGAAACCCAACTTCTCTTGTTCATCAAGTTGACGTTTGAGTTCAGCCAATTCAGCAGGACCCATTTTATAAGGCCGCTTGGAGATAGGAGCCGTTCCAGGTTCAAGCTCAATTACAAACTCAACCTCACGATCCGGAGGCATACCCGGCAACTCTTCAGGAAAGACATCTGGGAAATCACAGACCACCGGAACACTCTGAATAGCTTCCATAGCATCATCATTCAGAGCCGCCAAAGAGAAAAGCTGGATAGCAGGAGTCAGACTTGGAGAATAGACTATATGGCCTTCAGGAATCTTCAGAGAAACCGAGCGTTCAGCACAATCAATCACAGCTGCATTTGCTGTCAACCAATCCATGCCCAAGATGACATCAATGTCAGAACTGCCCAGGACAATTAAGGATGCCGAGAACGAAGAGCCACCAATCTCAATTTGATTGCCATGGCTGATTTTAGTAGCTGCCATTGTGGCTCCAGGAGAAAGAACCATTAACCGCTTAACAAGAGGATCCGACTCTAACCCATTCTCACTTGCAAACTTGATAGAAACAAAAGAATGCGATGCACCAGAATCAAACAAAACTCGTGCAGGAACTGAGTTAACGGGAAGCATACCCATCACAACTCCAGGTGCATGCTCAGCTTGAGCGGCGTTGACACAGTTGGCGCGAGCAACAGTAGACCCGGGCTTGGTGTTGATGTTGAGAGCCCGAGGTGGTGGTGCACGAACCATAGGAGAGCTTGCCGCAGATCTTGGAGGGGGTGGAGGAAGAGCTTTGTTTTTCAACGGACAGTTCCAGTTTAGATGCCCAGGGTCTCCACACGTGAAACAAGCACCAGGTGGACGTGGAGCAACGTAGCCAGGGACTCCGCCAGGCGCTCCAGGGTAGTGGTGGTTGTAGCCCCTGGGAGCCGCAGTGAGGAAGTTTGTTGGCCTTGCCGCGAAGCTTGAAGGTCTTGGTGAAGCCGGGAGCGACGGTGGGGTGTTAGGAACCCAGACACGACGCTTAGCAGGAGTTGACATAGCTGAAGAGCTTGGTGCATCACGGTTGTGTTTCTTTGACTCCTCAAACACTTGCCTACTTGCTTCCTCCTGCAGAGCTGTATGCTGAAGTTCCAGAAAAGACGCCGGCCTTGCATGTGTGATTGCATATTTAATTGATGCATTGAGCCCTTGCCGGAACCTCTTTGTTTCTTCTTGTCATCGGAGATCTCATCGCCACCATAACGAGAAAGATTCATGAAGTTCCTGATGTAGGTATTGACATTGTCATTTCCCTGCTTGAGGTTGAGAAACGCTTCCTTCATCCTCTCCATGACAATTTCTGACAGATACTGCTCTTTGAACGCTCCAGTGAACTGTTCCCAAGTAGGCTGAAAACCAGTGCAGTTTGCCTTCAGGTAATTCTCCCACCAGAGAGCTGCATCTCCCTTCAGAAGGTGAGTATCACACTTTACCCATTCTTGCTCAGGAACATCAGCAGTCTCCAGTAGCCTTGACATCTCACGCAACCAATCATCAGCATCAAGTGGCCGATCAGAAACATCAAATTGGCGAGGGTTGAACTTCAGGAAGCTTTTGATGTCTCCTCGCTTGGGAGGTGGAGGTAGTGGAGCAAACTCATTCCTCCGAACACTTTCCTCAAAACGCTGCTGGTTCTGCTGCATTGCTGCCAAGGCATTGGCGATGTTTGACAATGCGGACCCCAGTTCAGGTGGTATGTCCTCATCAGAACGGCGTGTTGGTGCCATCCTGTGATTGATATAAAACACAAGTCAGTACTATAATGGAGAATAATAATAATCCAAAATAGTACCAAGATGGAATTAACCAAGATTAAAGGATACAATTTACTAAGATGATATTAAAATATCAACAAAGTTCAAAGCACCTAGAAGATATTAAGCATATCGCACACGACTGAAAAGGAGTGTGGTACACAGATATATCAAAGAAAAATTTTCCGCAAATTTCGGCATTAAATTACCACTAGATGCGCAAAATCACTTAACGAATCAAGATTAGTGACTCTACCAATTCAATATACAAAAGCGAATGATAAGAGTAGTGGTATGGTCGCGACTCCATCCCTCACTCAGATCATTACTCCGCACATGAACAAGTGGAACACCTATCCCAACCCCTTCTTCTCACGTTGAACCTAAAGATTGGTAACTACGGAAACGAACACCCCAAACAAGATAACGTCGGACAACAAAGAGTAAGACAGATCGCGGCGGTATACAACGAATCAGATAGATCGCGTCGGTTTGCAAAAGCCTGTCGGTATGGAATGTACCAACAGTTGATAACCAAAGGTTGATTAGATAACAACTTGGATGCAACAGATAGACAAGGAATTACACACACACACACAAAAACACACAACCTATGGTACTACGGAAACCCAGAACACGTGAATCCTAGTTTGAAATTTTTAAGAAGAGGATTGAAAACGTTGCACTTCCTTACCAGAAAAGGGTGGGTGGGTGGGTAAGAAGAAAAGTGGAAGCAGTCCTACTCTCGCGTTTTGTTTTTCCCTAGTATACATAACTACCAAAAATATTTGCTAGACTGACAACGACCATTTGGCTGAGACCCTGAAGGGCGGGATGGCTCTGATACCAATTGTAACTACCTCGGTGAATTACGCTCCTAGATACAAGCCTGGATGAGCGGAAATGGTTGAAATAGTACGGTGGGGCCCAAATGCCACTCACGGGTAGACCTTTCGGCCGTCCGAACCATTTCCATTCATCGGGACAAGTACGGGCGGCGTAATCGGCAGGCGAAGGGATCAACTACATACACAAATGAGTATGTATGCAAGCCACCATACAATAGTACATCAGAGCCATTCCATCTAAAAAAAAAGGAAATATAGCAACGCCATACGGCAAGATTCAAATGACCTAGATAGATATAATAGTGTAGGATATCTCCTCATACATCACACATCAGAGTATCAGGCGGAAGCGGCAAACAAGATCCGAGTACGGATAAGAAGCAAATCGGCATAAGATGCCCCATAAATACGCACATCCCGCCCACAGATCTCACGGATCCCCGTTCCCGGAATCTCTACACCGAACGATCGTTGCCCACATCATCAGCCTCCTCCACCCAGTATCCATCTTGCGAGTGTACCTGTTCATCTGAACCAAATAATTTATCGTGTGAGACCCTAGGGGTACTCAGCAAGTCTTTATGCCTCTAAAGGGGACACAACCTGGGGTGACGCAATTGCAGCGAAAGATAAACCCTAACAGTTCTATAGATACTCGCTAACCATCCGCCTAACCAAAGATAGACGGATGTCCGTGAATTAATGACAACAGTTATAACAGTAATATCATCAGATCCATCCTCCTCCTCGCTTACCAACGAGGAAGCGGACGAACAACCCCCCATCCGTTGGCAATTTTATTAAACATTCCATGAGTGTTGCACTAATTACTAGTCAGTTACTTAGTCAATTTAAAAGCGGTACTTTAGTTATGCTTGTCTATGATCGAGAAACTGTGCTCCAAGTCGTCCATAACCGCGGAAACGGATTACAGAAAGTTTTACCCTGCAGGGGTGCACAAATATCAACACACACTCGATCAACCTCGGAAAAACCAAATCAAAACCCAACGAGGCCTTCACGACAAAGCAATCACATGATTCATAAATATTTCAGGGGGCCACCCCATTGAGTAGACCCGCAACGAAGCTAGCTGACTCCGAGACGGACTCAAGGTTTGCGACAATGGCTGTAAACGTCCGGGAACCCGAAAGTGTGACTGGGCTTGTCGATACCGCGAAAACACTCCGCTTACCTAAACAGTACAGTGTGCTCCTCGCACAATCTTAAATAAAGCAGTAAACATGGCATCAATACGGGATAGTAAATAAAACCTCAAACTAGTTTGTGGCCCCAAGAAATAAGAATGAATCAAGCTCTGGCTCAGGGGGGTCCCATAAGCCTCCCGGATGTGGATAGCGCGAATAATCAAGGAACAGGAATCAAGTAATCGGGGTCCTACGGGACACAAGTGAGCAGGAAAAACCAAATAGCAGATATTGCTCACCGGTGCCACTTTCATTAGTTATCCCATTACTACTCAGGTTAAGTTGTTTAGGTACCTCGTTATCCATCAGACTCTCACATACCCTACACATGCTATTCTACGACTCGCATGCCTCAAACAACTCCTGTAGTAATGGCTCATGGGATGGAGGAACAAGCTTGGTGGGGTTTAAAAGTAAAGGCTATGCAATACTTGGGATTCAGTTTAATGCAATCGCGACTCAATGATGCAAGAATAAGATAGAGGCAATAGGTACTGTATGTATGCTAGCATGTGGTAGTGCTTGCCTGGCAACTCAGTTGAAGCGAGAGAAGGATCTGGGTAGTGCTCCTGGTTCTCTTGATATATCCCCTGCTCAGCGTCTATTCGAAGAAGAACCAAACAAACAAGGGCCAACATAAATAAAGTGCACAAGCATATGAATAAAATGCGACAAGCAAACAATCATGCCATGATGAATGATGCACAAGTTGCATGGCAATAATGTAGCATGGCATGGGTGTGGTGTAGAATACAAGAATAAATCATTTTATTGAGTTTTGGCCACAATTTATTGTCATATTAGTTGCTGTATACTTTATATTTATATGATGCATGCTGCAATTTAAGTCATGGATAGCATAAGCAGAAAGGTCTCGTCGAGCTAATCATTTTAGACATATCATTTGTTAAATTCGGAGTTATAAATCAAAAGTTATTAATTAATTAAGGTGAAGGGCATTTTATTGTAATTTAATTCAACTTGAAATTTAAAGTGTTCAAATAATATTTTGAATGGCATATTTGAAATCCTCACATTTTTCTGATTTGAAAACATATATTATTTGTTAAATTTGGATTTATAATTTAAAAGTTATTAAAATACAGTTTTGAATTGAATTTAAATTAATTTGAAAACAGTTTAAATCAAACAGAAAAGATCAGGGATTTTTGCTACTCAGCCACTGCTAGCCAGAGCCACGGACAGGTGGGCCAGCTGCGGGCTAGGGCCACGCGCGCGAGCGGCCGACGCGGCGCTGACACGTGGCCCAACTGGACCGCGGGTTGATTCCCCAAAAGCACGGGAGCCTTTTTATAAAAGAGCCACCGACGCTGACTGTGGGGCTATGGGGACTGCGGGTCTAGGAATTAAAAAAACCACAGGGGGTTAAACGCAAAAGGCCCACGTGCACTGTGCTTCTTCCGCGCGTGCAGAGACCGAACTGTGCGCGACAGAGGCCGGCCGCGTCGCGCGGGGACTCGATCCCGCGACCTGGGGCTGGCGCTTGGTGGCGGCTGCCGCTGCGGTGGGTGTGGGTTGTTGTCTGGTAAGGGGGGCGCGGCTAGATAGGGTTTGCGCGGAGCGCGAGCGTGCAGACGCCAGCGAGCGGCGGCGCGCGCAGGCTGCTCGACGAATCTACCGGCGTGAACGGGAAGCAGCGTAGGATCTGGGCATGTCTAGGGAGTTCGTGGGCTCACCGTGAGGGCATCGGTGCAGGAGGATCGGCTCGAGGCGGTCACGATCGTCGGCGAGGCTGGCGCACCGGCGGTTAGGGTTTGCGTCGGTGCGTCGGCGTGTAGCTCGGCCTGGGGCTCCTCCTCCTCGCTTGCGGGTACATGGACGATGCAGAGGTCTTGCAGAGCTTCCTCGACAACCCTAGCACCTCGCCCGCCTCCTGGATCGATGTGGACGAGAGGGAGCCGACGGTGGTGGCCGGCGTCGGTGTGGCTTTGGCGTGGAAGAGAGAGGGAAGGGGCAGGGCCCTGGGGATATCTGGGAGAGGCCAGAGCGGTGGGAGGGAGTAGATAAGAACGTAGGGAGGGAGGTAGATAGCGTGGGGGAGGTGGTGACCAAAAAGGTGGCTCGGCCACCTTTCTTTCCATCTCTCTCACGTGCTCGCGCGGGGGCCAGGGCAGGCACGGCTGAGGGCAGGTAGACCTGGGGGGAGGGGCTGCCAGGTGGGGTCGTCGTGAGAGCAAGGAGGCAGGGGCAGGCTCGGCTAGGGAGGTCCCATATGGCATAGAGAGAAAGAGAGAGGGAAGGAGAGAGGATGGAGCTAGGCTCGGCTAGCTAGGGTCGGGTTAGGGTTTAGGGTTGGGTAGGCTCGGTGGCATGGTGGGGCCAGCTAGGAGAGAGGGAGGGAGAGGCCGAGAGAGAGAGAGGGGGAGGCTTAGGGTGTAGAGATAGAACTAGAGAGGGGTTTGGTTAGGGTTTTGGTTTAGGTGAGGGGTAGGGGGTATGGTGATTAGGGGGTAGGTTTTAGAGATAGCTAGAGAGGTAGAGAGATGAAGGGTGAGGTTGAGTGTTTGACAAGACAAAGCAAGATCAAGCAAGATCAACAAGTTCAAGCAAGATAGCCAAAAGAGAGAAAAGAAGGAAAGGTGGTGATGGGGTAGATAGAGATGGGGATGAGGTTTAAGTAAGATCAAATTATATCAAGCCTAAAAGAAAGGATAGAGATAGAGATGAACCACTCAAAACTTCAAGTAAAACCAAAGATGACCAAAGTTGGTGATGGTTGCATGGCCCATGCAAATGCATTAAATGCTAGGTTTTATCTTGTGAAAACAAAATAATATCTCATGGCATTTATTTATTTGCATCCTCCAAAGTTGGAGTAAGGGTCAAGCAAAAGAACTTGTAGGATTGGACCCACCCTACTCTCCTGAGCTTGATTAAACACCAAAAGAAAAATAATTACAAGCTCATGTATAATGGGATGGTTGAATTGTAAAGTGGTGAAAGAAAGGGTGGTGGAGTCAATAAAAGATATGCCCCCAACCCAACTTGGGCATTTAACAATATATCAAGAACCAACTACAATATCAAGAGGCAAATATAAATAATAATGCATATGGGATAAGAACCAAAACACAAGGGTTTTTGTATGATGCTCAAATGCAAGGTGGCATGATGACATGAGCATGATATGATGATGATGCAACAATTATATGTAGGAAGTGGCCATTATATTACTAGACCAAGTAGCATTATAGTTGTTAGACAAATGGGATGCTACACTTTCCCTGTGTTGATTACTATTGTGGTTGATGCTTGTGAGTGGAACCATTGGACTATTGTTTATGTTCAGATTGTTATCCATTAGCATATCATCTTTGATCTTGATCCATATGATGTCTTGTGAGTAGTTCGTTGTGTTCTTGAGGACATGGGAGAAGTCATGTTGTTAGTAGTGAATTTTTGTTGAGTTATTATTCAATGGTTTAGTATTTAAGTTGTGGTGCTATTCTTCTAGTGGAGTCATGTGAACGTCGACTACATGATACTTCACTATTTATGGGCCTAGGGGAATGCATTATGTATTTGGCTACTAATTGTGGGGTTGTCGGAGTGACAGAAACCTGAACCCCCGTTAGGACACCTTTGCGCAAGGGAGTGTAGGATCTCAGAGTTTAAGGCTGTGGTTAGATTTATATCTTAATTACTTTCCTGTAGTTACGGATGTTTGGAGGGGGTTTAATCACAAGTATGTATTAGTCCAAGTAAGGTCGGTATGTTAGCATAGGCTCACCCACACAACACTTACAACACCAGAGAAGAGTACTCAGCTATTTGAAGCGAAAGCACTTGACAGAATTCACATGTGTCCTCGAGAACATTTGGTCATTATAAGTATTTCCACTGGCTTTTTCTTTGCTAAGAAAGGATTGGTCCACTTTCTCCGTTTGTTTGTTGTCTTTATTACTTGCTCCTTATTTTGTTGCCTTATTAGAAAACCACTAAAAATCTGTTTGCTAAGTATTCACAGGGATTTCCTGCTCCATACCACTGTTCAGCACCTTCTGCTCCTCGTTGGGATCGACACTCCTATTTATCGAAAGTACTATGATACACCCCCTATACTTGTGGGTCATCAACATCATTCAGCTTCCGATAATCCGTACACAAATGGTTACCTCCATCTTTCTTGTCCACAAACAAGCCAGGTGATCTCCATGGCGATGCACTTGGTTGGATCAATCGTATATCCATCATAGCATCTAGTTGTTATTTCAGCTCCACTAAAGCAGACGGGTTCATACTATATGGTCTCTGGGCTATGGGTCCGGTTCCAAGGATTAGTTCAATGATAAACTCGATATCCTGATCTGGGGGCATACTGGGCAAAACATCTGGAAATACATCAGGGTATTCACAGACTACTCTGACTTGGTCAATGGTTGGTTGGGCTAGACTCTTGTTGCACTTGAATTGACGGGGCAAGGTTTCAGATACATGCTCTACTGATATTCCGGTTGTACTGGTCATGGTTATGGCTATCTTGGCACAGTCGATTAATCCTTTATGTTTCAACATCCAATAAATTCCTAGTACTACTTCCAAACCTTTAGTTCCAAGTACTATTAGATTACCATAAAAATCTATGCCATGGATTCAGATAGGTACGGCCTTGCAAATTTGTCTAGCTTTGGTGGTTGAACCAGGTATTTGAACTATCATAACATGCTTCAATTTGGTTGGTTGAATCTTACTAGTGCATGCAAATTCTTCTGTAACAAACGAGTGCGATGCTCCAGAATCAAACAACACTCTTGCAAGTACTGAGTTAACAGAAAACATACCCAACACGACATCTGGCGCTTCTTGGGCTTCTTTGGCATTCATGAGAAACAGACGGCTGTTGCGGTTGAGCGAATTTCCTGGGGCAAATCTTCTTCCAGGTTGAACACGACGCTGCTGCTGAGCTGGGGCATTCATGTTGGGGGATGCTGCAATCTTCTTGGGGCACTCATTGGAATAGTGACCCTTGGTTCCACATTCATAACAAGTCACCTGAGACTTGTCCTTTACTGCAACAGGCACAACATTGCTTCCAGTCCTTGGGTCAGTATTGGTGTTGGTGGCGACATTGTTGTTGTTGAACTTGGGCGGTGCACGGTTGAAATGACTAGAGTTATCGGGGTTGTTGTTGTTGTGGTTTCCTCCGGGCCTTGGGTTTCCTCATCCACGGTTGGGATAGTTCAGACGGTTCATCAGGGTTCTATTATTTCTTGGGGCAAATCCTGGAGACGGGTTGGGGCGATACTTTGGGGTATGGTGGGTTCCTGGTTGATGCATCATTCAACGCTTGCGGTTCTCATTGACTTGGTTCATCTTGCCTTCCATCTGAATGGCAGAATCCACTAGGGCTTCAATGTCATCAAATAGAATGTTGACTAAAACTGTCTGCATCTCATCATAAAAACCATTCAAGAATCTCTCCTTCTTCTTGGCTTCAGTGTCAATCTCATACGGTGCATACCTAGCCAATGACAAAAATTTGTCACGGTACTCAACTATTGTCACCCCCCTTGCTTCAGTTCTCTGAATTCATCTCTCATCCTCTTGATCAAACCCGGTGGCACATGGGTTCTGCTGAACTTGAGTTTGAATTCATCCCAAGTCATCATCTGTCCTCCATTCATGGCGTGAACGTTGTTCCACCATGATCTTGCATCTCCGGCCAGATAGTGGGTGGCAAACAGTACTTTCTCGTTGGCCTCTACTCCCGCAACTTCTAAGTTGTTCTCCATGGTTTGCAGCCAATCGTGTGCATCTAGGGGCTCATCAGACTTAGTAAAGATGGGTGGATTGGTGTTCTGAAAGTTCTTGAGCTTGGATCCATGGTTGTCCTGGTTTCCATTGTCGTGGGAATGACCACGGCAGATGCTGCAATCGGCAGCGAGTAGTAGAACATGGGGCAAGGGTGGCCAGCCATCTGTGGTGCGAGATGAGGGCTGAGACACAAGGGTTTACCCAGGTTCGGCCCCCGGAGGGTAAAGACGCACTCCTGCTAGATTGTATTATGGTGAGAGTACAATGGGGCGAGCTCGGCAGCTAGGCGGTGAGTCGCTAGGGTGTATGATGGAACGTGTCATCTATGCATCCTCTAGGGAGGTTTATATAGACTCACCTCGCTAGGGTTTACAGATCACAACCGAATTAGTTAAGGATTCGGAGATTCTATGACCTAGTCCGACTGGGCCTAGCTACGCTCTAGGCCTTCAGCTTCCAGTCGCTTGAGTCCACGCCAAGTCTTGATCCAGTCGCCGTCCTGCAGGCCTACTCGTTGACGCTTGGACCAGTAGGAAACGTCTTGCTGGGTATACCCCGGTAGGCATATCCCCATCAGTAGTCCCCAAGGCCGTCATTGATTTGTCGCAGGCGTTTGCTGGCAGTCAGAGTATGCGGGTCCAATGCGGACGTCCAGTCTAATCGGCGGTGGACTCCTGAACAAAGGGAAGAACTAGTCATTTCAGTCGCAATAACGGCGACCAATCATGTCGTAGCTCGGCGAGCGGGTCGACGAATACTTATTCACTGTCATAGTGATCGGGTCAGCGAGTCGCTAGGAGCGACGAGTCAAATGTATGAAGTTGGACCGTCAATTGGGGTCAAACTAGCCGTTGGGTAATCCAACGGTAACTTCGGCGTAATTACCGCGTAGTAACGGCTCCCGAAACTGGCGGGTAGCAACCGCTATATAAGGAGAATGATAGGCGGACAGGGAAATGATTCTTCTTTCTTCCTCCGATCTCGCTCGTCTCCGTTTCCCCATTCCGCACAGCGATCTGAACAATCCAGAGAGCTTAGACCCCCACGAATCTCCAACCGATGGCCCCCTCCACCGAGCCATGGGGCAGATCCAAATGCACCAAGGCGCTACTGGCATCCTTCGAGGAGGCCGGGATCCTCTGCGCCGGCAGATGGCGCATCCCCGCGGCCGGAGAAGTGACTTCGGATCCACACGAGGGAGAGTTCATCTGCTTCACCAGCCACCTGGAACGGGGGCTGGGCTTCCCAACTTCCCTCTTCTTCCGGCATTTCTGCGCCTACTACGGAATCCAGCCATCGGATCTGGGTCCGCATAGTATCGAGCAGCTCGCCATCTTCGTGGCGTTCTGCGAATGCTATCTGGGCTGCAGGCCCTTCTTTCCCCTGTGGCAAGACTTGTTCCATGGGAGAATCAGCCGCGAGGAGTCAGGCGACCCAATGCTAGCCGCGGGCAGCCTGACATTCCAGCTGAAGGCGAAGGCGTCGTTCTTCGATCTGATGCTACCCGCCAAGGCGGCGAACGAGTGGAAAAGTTCTGGTTCTACGTCACCGAGTCGACTCCAGACGATGAAGTGGTGCTTCCAAGATACTCCGCCGACCGGCCCAAGCCGCGTCGGCTCCAGTTCGCCAAGATCCCGCTGTACCAACGGATGGTCGTTGATGAGATGCTGCAAACCATCCGCGGCCTGAAGAAGAAGGGCCTCCATACCATCAACCTCTACAACTGCTGGCTCGGGCAGCGGATCGTGCCCTTGGAAAACCGTGAGCACTATATGTACGAGTACACAGGTAAGGACGACCCGACGAAGTCCTGCCTTGTTGAGAGGAGACTCAACGACTACACCCTGGCCCTGAAGAAGATCACTCAGGCGGTGTACCTTGATGCGAAGGCCGGGGTCGCCCCTTATACTTCCAGGCACCCAGCTCCAACGGTACGTTGTTACCCTGTTAACACTCGCAGTCGTAGCTTGTGCACTCGCAGTCGTGCAAAGTCTGTTTGTTCTTGTTGCAGTTGTTCCAAGTGGTGGAAGGGTGGCTTCCACCCGCGGATGATGAGAACTCGAGATCGTCCGTCCAGGACGGAAGCGAGTCTTCTACCACCAAAGATGACGCCAACAGCGACGGGGATGACGACGATGACGATGACGAGCCCATGGAAGTCGCTGCCCCCACAGTTCGCAAGACCCGCGGGCAACACCAGCGCGAGCTCGAAGCGAGTAAAAGCCTCGAGCCTCACGACGATGACGAGCTTCCCGAGCACACCTCACATCGTGAGGCCACGCCGTCGAAGAAGAAGAAGATGGCTCCGTAGAAGAAGAAGGCGAAGCCGGCAAAGCGGATATCTCCGCCCCGATCTGCGACCAGTTCCGATGCCACCAAATCGGCTAGGGACGCAGCGGCACACGCGACAGTGGTGCCGGACGATGCCGCCCCCAGGGACGAGGCGCCGCTGGCGTCGTTACCACCTCCATTCGCCCCGATCGCTGGTTTGGGCGATGCTCCAGCCATAGGGGCCTCGCCTCCAAGGGAGGCTCCCGCGGCAATTATCGCGGAGACTCCTGCCGCGGCTTCATCTTCGAAGAAGCCGTCAGTGTCTTGGGCACACGATGTGTTCGAGACGGGCCTCACTCGGAGGTTGGGGCCCGAGTTGGAAAAGCTGGCTAGCATCCGCACCGGTCTGCAGTTTATACCAGTCGCCAAGTGAGTGTTGTTCATCTACTTGTTTTTCGTTGTAGTTGGACAGTCTTATTCATATCGTTGTTTCACAGGACTGGTGTTAAAAAGATCGGCCATCCCTCCGTGGCCAAGGTTCAGCCAGTCACCACCGAGGCGGACTCCTCGCGGAAGAGGAAAGTCGACGAAGTCGCTGCTCCCGCCGAAGGCGTCAAGAGGACGAAGGGCAATGACGTTGTCACGGTCTCTGATGACCCGACGGTTGCTCCGAGCGATCATCCGACTACCGCGGATGTGGCCTCAAAGATCAAGGAGGGTGTTGGCTCGCCCGATGTGGCCGAGCCGGCTCCGAGTGGCGCAGCGGCGTCTGCGGCGACCTTCCCTCGCTTCATGGCGATAGCGGCCGTAGCGAGTGTCTCGGTGCCGACGAGCCGGATGCCTGGGGTCGCCGAGCTCCGGTCGTGCTTGTGTATGTGGATGCACTGGAGCTTCACGGCATGCTAGGCGCTGCCATCCAGGTATGTCCAGTCACCGAGGATCGGGCCACTGAATTTCAGTGGTCTCTTAATGTTTTTATGCCATCCAGTCCCCGAGTGCCTAGTCGCTGAATTTCAGCGGGTGGGCACTTAGGAATTTCATTGTTGTTGACGTTGCAGTGTGTGCGCAGGGCCTGCAGCGCGAATCGGACGATCGGCTTGCTACAAAGTGTCTCTTGGAGAAGGAACTCGTTGCCGTCCAGGAGACGAACAAGGGGCTTCAAGCAATTGCAGCCGAGGCGGAGGAGGTCCGTCGGGGCCTTGTCCTGGTGGGTGACTTGACGGCGGCTCAGTCCGCTTTGAGCGTGGCCGAAAAGCGGGTCGCTGACCTAGAGCGTGAGCTCAAGGAGGCGAGGGCGTAAGCGAGTTCAGCGGAGAGGCGTGCGAAAGCTTCTGTTACTTCTGCCGCTGAAGAACGGAAATTATCTGACGCGCTCGTTGCTGAGCTGCAGGATGACCTTTCTTCTCTTCAACGTTTCATCACGGACCTCTGCCGCCCGCTGATTGGTAAATTCTCCTTCACCCAATTCTCGGTGGCACTAACTTTATTGTGATGTCGACCGCGGGTGGCAAAGTTCTGTGTTCCGTGTCGTGGGAATGACCACGGAACTTTGCCAATTCTCGGTGGCACTAACTTTATCTCGAACATGGAACTTTGCCCAGCGACAAAGTCGAAAGACGACAAATAGTACGTCGAGCAAAGGTCTATACCATAATCAATGGACAACTCTACAAAAGAAGCACTACTGATGTATACCTTAAGTGTGTTTCCCAGCAAGAAGGTATTGAAATCCTACGCGAAATCCATCTCGGAGATTGCGGGCATCATGCCGCTCCCCGATCTTTGGTCGCGAAAGCCTTCCGGCAAGGATTCTACTGGCTAACCGCGAAGGCGGACGCCGACAAGTTGGTTGAAACATGCATGGGATGCCAGTATTATGCCCGACAACCACATGTTCCTGCTGAAGAATTGCGAACAATACCAATAACTTGGACGTTTGCATTTTGGGGGCTAGACATGGTGGGACCGTTACAAATGGCACCATGTGGATTTACGCATCTGCTAGTAGCAGTTGATAAATTCACTAAATGGATAGAAGCTAAACCCATTAGAAAGCTTAACGAGGCAACTGCCCTTAGGTTTGTCCGAGATCTAGTGGTGATATTTGGTCTCCCACATAGCATTATCACCGACAATGGCAGCAACTTGTCACTCGGAGAAGTGGAGGCTTATTGTTGGGACAAAGGCATCCGACTTGAACTTGCACATGTGGCACACCCACAGTCCAATGGTCAGGTTGTGGCATCCCGCAAAAACCACTACTAGAAAATCGCGTTGTTTTTGTGCATTGCATCGTCATCATCATGCATTGTTTGACTGCATTATTTGAAAAGCCCAATTTTGAATATACAAATACCCCTCTTTGTTATGAAAGGCAAAACCCCGAAGGTATCGGATATTTTGTTTCACCTAAAAACTATTTGCAAAGTGGTTCTGTTTTAAATTAAAGAGGACCAAACAAACACACTTTTGAAAACAGCCCTGCTAAATCCTAGTCCCACCCAATCTATTCCTACCCACCAACAGCAGACCGCCACCTCACCCTCTCACCCAAACTATACCCACCTGCCACCTCACCTATCCAGCCCCTCTCTCTTTCTTTCTCACCCGCAGCTTCTCTACCCTCCCTCTCCTCTCTCTCTATGCCCGCGGGCCCCACCCCACCTGTCGGCCCCACCTGCCCACTCCCTCCCTGGCCACCCGCGCCCTCCCCAGCTGCCAGCGTGGCCCGCCACCTCCTGGAGCACACGCGCTAGCCACGCGCAGCAAACGCGCTAGCCACGCGCAGCCCCACCAACCCGCACGCGCTCCCTACCCCAAACCCCCGCCTGCCACTGACCACACGGCCCCGCAGACACCCCGGGCCCGCCACTCACGCCGCCCCCTTCCTCCCACCTCCCTCACGCCCGCGTGCCCCGCCCCGTCCCCGCTCCGATCACCTCCTCCCCGAGCCGGCGCCGCCGTCCCCTCCGCAGGCTCCGCAGCAACCCCACCCGCAGCGCACGCGATGGCCCCGCCCGCGGACCCGGTCCACCACCCCGTAGCCGCCACCTGCCTGGGTCCCACGCACCCCGCGCGGGCCCACCCGGCTCGACCCCTCCTCCCACCTCCTCTCTTCCCCCTGACACCGTGCTCCTCTCCTCTACCTCTGCCCCGCCGCCTAGCTCGAACCGCCACCGCCCCCTCGTCGCCGGCCACGGCCGAGCCCGCCGCCGCCCTGCACGCCGTTCCCCTCCGCCTCTTTTACCCCCGCCTCCGAGCGACCCCAGCAGGACCCCCGCAGCCCCGGCCCGACCCCACGACCCCGCCTCCGCTCGCCACCATCCTCGCCCGGCCGCTCCTCTCCTCCGCGCCTCGCCTCGCCGGAATCGCGCGTGCCCCGCCGCCCGGCCGGTCCCCGCCGGACCCCGCTCCGCCCCACCGTACCCCGCACCGCCGCCGAGCTCCGCGTCTTCCTCCTCGCCCCGCGCCCGCGAGCACCGCGCTCCGCCGGTGCCGCGCCAGCAGCCTCCGGCCCCAGCGGCGCGCCCCCCGCGTGCGGCTCATCCTCGCCGCCGGCCACGCCCTCACCAACCTCGCCGCCCCGCCGTTCTCGCCCCACCCCTCTCCAGCTCGCCGCCGTCCCAAGTCCGCCCCTGCCGCGCCTGCACCGCGCCGAGCCGGCCCTGCTCCTCCGACCCTCGCCGTCCCTGACCCCGCGCTTCCCGCCGCCGTCGCCGCCTCCGCCCGAGCTCGCCGGAGCCCGCCACCGCGACGACCTCCCCTCCTCGAGCCGGCGCCTCCGGCCTCGTCTGTTCCCCCGTCGAGCTGCGCCTCAGGACACCGCTATCGGCCTCCTCGCCGGCCGGCCGCCGTGGCCCTCTCTGATCGCGTGCGCAGTTGATCTTGTGCTTGCTGCCATGTTTCCTGGTTTGGTGACCTGGTGAGCCAGACATCTTGTCAGTGGATCTTCTCCTTTGCACATGCGTGAGTGTGTGAGTTTTGTGGTTATGAGATGGCCAAAAACTGCACTAGATCACTGCGTTGCTGCATAGCTGAAGCATCTACTAGATCCACACCGACGCCAATCCAAGATCGACAACGACCCTCATAACCGGAACCCGAACCCCCGACAAGATCTCTGTCACTGGAATCCGATGCCTTCAACAAGGAACATCGAGGACGCCGTCACGGAACCCGATCTCGTGGAACGCCAAGGCCCGAACCCGAAGCACCATCGGAGTGCCATTCAAAGACCCCCCCCCTCGACAAGATCTCCGATCCGACACATCGACAAGATCGCCCTCGCGGACTCGGAGGATTCCCGAACGACAAGCACTTCGCCGCGGGACGCCAAGATCTACGCGTGAGACGACAAGACCAACAACATGGCCGCCTACCCCGGATACGACAAGTACTCCCTCGAGGACGTTAAGTACTTCACTCCTGACGCGAGGACCCTGACGCCAAGACCGCCACCGGAACGCCAAGTTCTCCACTCTGAACGCCAAGACCGACCACATAACCCGAAGACCCCGGATGCGACAAGAACTACCCCGGAATCCGAGAACGCTTCCGCCGAACCCCGAACCCCAGATCCGTCGAACCCTAGACCCTGGACCCTGAGACCGACCCCGAACCCCGGAACCCCAAGATCGTCGAGACCCCTAATGTGTGAACCCTTCCCGAAACCCTATTTTATAACATAATAACAACTGTTGCATATTAATCATTCATCTTGCATGCATATCTGTGGTTTGGGGGCCTTATGCCGATTCACCTAATAATTAAATATGGGGACCATATGCGGGCAAATCTAGCCTTATATTGGCCTCATTTAAATTGGTGTAGCGAACCCGGTACTATCTTCTGCCTTGTTAAACAACATTTAATTTGCGGGGTTTCTAAATAACATGAACCACCTAATTAATTGTCGGGACCCCGGTTCCACTTAATTTGACCTAATTGCATCGCACCTTGCCATGACATGCATCATACATGCATCATGCCGATCTTCTGTCGTTGTATTAAATATTGCATCCGGTGTTTCTTCTAGTGTTTTGCTTCTTCGCGGATAAGGCCGTTGAGTTGATGTGAGCTTCGACCCGATCTTCGGTTGACCCTTCGACAATGTTTTCAGGCGAGCATCTTCCCCTTTCTACCTATCTTACTTTTATAGTATTTACTTCCCTCCTGTTGATCTATTGCTATCTGTGTTGCGATGCTCTAGTTTTCCGTACCCGTGATATCCCTTGCAGCCCGATATGGCCTTGGACACATCCTATTATCTGTTGTTTGGTAGATAGTTGGACTTGCGCGTCGTAGTGGCTTGCTCAAGTGCTGAGAAGTGTCGTCATATGCCACGGTTGCTGATGTTTTGCCGCATGTTGATGTTGGAGATGATTCTAGTTTTACTTAGCGTCACTTAAAATTCTGTTTAACAACTAAAATTGATTAAGCAGAGGCATCGGTGGGTGATAGATAATATTTGGTTTCCGAACGCCCACTTGTGTCCCGTAAGACGCCGAGTACTTGATACCTGTTCCTTGATTTATCGCGCTATCCACATCCGGGAGGTATATGGGACCCCCCTTAGCCAGAGCTTGATTCCGTCTTATTTCTTGGGGCCACAAACTAGTTTGAGGTTTTATTTACGATCCTGTACTTATGCCATGTTTTACTGCTTTATTTACGATTGTGCGAGGTACTGCACACTGTACTGTTTAAGATCGGGACACGTTTTCGCGGTGTCGACAAGCCCCGTTTGGGGTTCCCAGTCGCTCACAGCCGTCTACCCAGACCTTGAGGCCGTCTCGGAGCTTGCTTACTCCGTTGCGGGATCTACTTAAGGGGTGGCCCCCTGAAATATTTCCGAATCTTGTGATTGCTTTGTCGTGAAGGCCTCGTTGGGTTTTGATTTGGTTTTTTCCGAGGTTGATCGAGTGTGTGTTGCTATTGGTGCACCCCGGCCGGGTAAAACTTTCTGAAAGCCGTGTCCGCGGATATGGACGACTTGGAGCACAGTTTCTCGATCATAGACAAGCATAACTAAAGTTTACTGCTATAAATTTGACTTATAATGACTAGTAATCAGCTTCACTATAATGGAATGGCTAATTAATACTGCCCACAATTGCTTGTTTGGTTGTCGCTTGCGACAAAAGTATCTGACTAGTAAGTATTGCAACTACAACGAAATGGCTGAATAAAAGTACCAACAACTGCTGGGTTTTGGGTTTATCTCATGCTATCTGTATCTGATTAGTAATTGTTGCAACTATAACGGAATGGTTAAATAAAAGTGCCCACTGCTTATTTTACCAGGACGACTATCTTTAACCTCACTAGTAATTGCTGCAACGATAACCGAATAAATAAAACTGCCAACTGTGTGAGTTCCTCGGTTGACTTCCTCGATCGGTGTCGAGGGGGAACGCCAGGATGGGTTTGTTTGATGCTAGTATCAGGTTGGATCCGGATAGATCATTCTTACCTCTCTCTGATATCCGCCAGTTGTATCGAGTCTCTATAGGTTGTTTAGTGCATGCTGCCGCTGCCGCTCAGTCCACCATACCTATGTAGGCGAGGACCGCCGAATTCTAGCCTCGCCGTGTACTGGCCTCAGTACTGACGCTCCTCTTTTTCCTTTGCCCTTGTCGGCACCCCTTTTGTTTAAGCAGGTTTTGAGATCGACGCCGTTAGCAGGGTTACCCTTCCGGCTTGGCCTGGGCAGGGTTATGGACGCCATTGGTTATTCTTCAGGGCTCTTAGCCCCATTTGCATCTTGTCCGTAGTCGGACGCTCTATCATTTTCAAGGTGATTTGGATCTTTGTATAATATATCTGTATTCCTGACTCTTTGAGTCGCTGTTATATATATCTGTTTAGTGGGTCCCATCGAGGACTGTTGTGTAATGTTATTACTTCGTTTTCCACCCGCACGAAAGTGCCTGGTGGGCACCTTTGAATCGTTTCTATGCGGGTTTGGTGAATTTTGCCCAAACTTGCATAGGTCCGATTTTGAGGGTGTTACAGAGTGGTATCAGAGCTCAGCAGTTGCGATACCCCACAAGTCCAGCCTGTAGGATAACCTAGCTAACGGCCGTAGTAGAGTGTCAAAACTATTTTGCAAAATCGGTTGGATAGATCTGGTTAGGTCTGCTTTTACTCCTTACCCCTCTGCTATTCCCTCTTATCTCTACGTGTTTGAATCCGCTCTCTTCTCTTTCTTCGAGTCCAGGAATTCTCGTGGTTGGGTTTCCGTCGTACCTTCAGGGTTTCGCTTCCTCTTTTGGAAACGGTGTTGCTACATCCGGTCTTCATGCTATCCGAGGAATCCTTCGTCTGTGGTACCATTCTTTGTTCTTTGTTTGTGCCTTCCGGAGTTTTCCGACGCGACGACATCCTCTACGTCAGATCCGATGCAGAGTCTGCATCACTCCTTTGTTCCGAAACTCGCTTGTCGAGATCTTCAGTCTGAATCCGAGAGTTGGTTGCATAATTCGCCTATTCGTGTGCAGAGTAATGGTTTGGGTGCGCGATGGACTGATCACCATCCGACTACTCTTATCATTCGCTCTTGTACATCGAATCGGTGGGTCCCGCAATTTTACTCCGTCCACGGAAGTTAGAGGTGGCCTTATCGTTTGATACCTCTACCTTCGTCCTTTGTTTCTCCGGAGTGTTCTCTCGACGATCAGGAACAACGACCCTTTGTTGGTGGTGTCGCCGGTTTCAGGATGGAGGATGAACCCTCGTTAGTGGTGTCGCGAGGATCTACGCGAAGCGAGAAGACGCAGATCACCGACCTTCCTTCCGGTACCATGAGGCGGATCTCGAGGGCGAGATCCCTTGTTAGTGGTGTCGAATTGTGGCATCCCGCAAAAACCACTACTAGAAAATCGCGTTGTTTTTGTGCATTGCATCGTCATCATCATGCATTGTTTGACTGCATTATTTGAAAAGCCCAATTTTGAATATACAAATACCCCTCTTTGTTATGAAAGGCAAAACCCCGAAGGTATCGGATATTTTGTTTCACCTAAAAACTATTTGCAAAGTGGTTCTGTTTTAAATTAAAGAGGACCAAACAAACACACTTTTGAAAACAGCCCTGCTAAATCCTAGTCCCACCCAATCTATTCCTACCCACCAACAGCAGACCGCCACCTCACCCTCTCACCCAAACTATACCCACCTGCCACCTCACCTATCCAGCCCCTCTCTCTTTCTTTTCTCACCCGCAGCTTCTCTACCCTCCCTCTCCTCTCTCTCTATGCCCGCGGGCCCCACCCCACCTGTCGGCCCCACCTGCCCACTCCCTCCCTGGCCACCCGCGCCCTCCCCAGCTGCCAGCGTGGCCCGCCACCTCCTGGAGCACACGCGCTAGCCACGCGCAGCACACGCGCTAGCCACGCGCAGCCCCACCAACCCGCACGCGCTCCCTACCCCAAACCCCCGCCTGCCACTGACCACACGGCCCCGCAGACACCCCGGGCCCGCCACTCACGCCGCCCCCTTCCTCCCACCTCCCTCACGCCCGCGTGCCCCGCCCCGTCCCCGCTCCGATCACCTCCTCCCCGAGCCGGCGCCGCCGTCCCCTCCGCAGGCTCCGCAGCAACCCCACCCGCAGCGCACGCGATGGCCCCGCCCGCGGACCCGGTCCACCACCCCGTAGCCGCCACCTGCCTGGGTCCCACGCACCCCGCGCGGGCCCCACCCGGCTCGACCCCTCCTCCCACCTCCTCTCTTCCCCCTGACACCGCGCTCCTCTCCTCTACCTCTGCCCCGCCGCCTAGCTCGAACCGCCACCGCCCCCTCGTCGCCGGCCGCGGCCGAGCCCGCCGCCGCCCTGCACGCCGTTCCCCTCCGCCTCTTTTACCCCCGCCTCCGAGCGACCCCAGCAGGACCCCCGCAGCCCCGGCCCGACCCCACGACCCCGCCTCCGCTCGCCACCATCCTCGCCCGGCCGCTCCTCTCCTCCGCGCCTCGCCTCGCCGGAATCGCGCGTGCCCCGCCGCCCGGCCGGTCACCGCCGGACCCCGCTCCGCCCCGCCGTACCCCGCACCGCCGCCGAGCTCCGCGTCTTCCTCCTCGCCCCGCGCCCGCGAGCACCGCGCTCCGCCGGTGCCGCGCCAGCAGCCTCCGGCCCCAGCGGCGCGCCCCCCGCGTGCGGCTCATCCTCGTCGCCGGCCACGCCCTCACCAACCTCGCCGCCCCGCCGTTCTCGCCCCACCCCTCTCCAGCTCGCCGCCGTCCCCAAGTCCGCCCCTGCCGCGCCTGCACCGCGCCGAGCCGGCCCTGCTCCTCCGACCCTCGCCGTCCCTGACCCCGCGCTTCCCGCCGCCGTCGCCGCCTCCGCCCGAGCTCGCCGGAGCCCGCCACCGCGACGACCTCCCCTCCTCGAGCCGGCGCCTCCGGCCTCGTCTGTTCCCCCGTCGAGCTGCGCCTCAGGACACCGCTATCGGCCTCCTCGCCGGCCGGCCGCCGTGGCCCTCTCTGATCGCGTGCGCAGTTGATCTTGTGCTTGCTGCCATGTTTCCTGGTTTGGTGACCTGGTGAGCCAGACATCTTGTCAGTGGATCTTCTCCTTTGCACATGCGTGAGTGTGTGAGTTTTGTGGTTATGAGATGGCCAAAAACTGCACTAGATCACTGCGTTGCTGCATAGCTGAAGCATCTACTAGATCCACACCGACGCCAATCCAAGATCGACAACGACCCTCATAACCGGAACCCGAACCCCCGACAAGATCTCTGTCACTGGAATCCGATGCCTTCAACAAGGAACACCGAGGACGCCGTCATGGAACCCGATCTCGTGGAACGCCAAGGCCCGAACCCGAAGCACCATCGGAGTGCCATTCAAAGCCCCCCCCCCCCTCAACAAGATCTCCGATCCGACACATCGACAAGATCGCCCTCGCGGACTCGGAGGATTCCCGAACGATAAGCACTTCGCCGCGGGACGCCAAGATCTACGCGTGAGACGACAAGACCAACAACATGGCCGCCTACCCCGGATACGACAAGTACTCCCTCGAGGACGTTAAGTACTTCACTCCTGACGCGAGGACCCTGACGCCAAGACCGCCACCGGAACGCCAAGTTCTCCACTCTGAACGCCAAGACCGACCACATAACCCGAAGACCCCGGATGCGACAAGAACTACCCCGGAATCCGAGAACGCTTCCGCCGAACCCCGAACCCCAGATCCGTCGAACCCTAGACCCTGGACCCTGAGACCGACCCCGAACCCCGGAACCCCAAGATCGTCGAGACCCCTAATGTGTGAACCCTTCCCGAAACCCTATTTTATAACATAATAACAACTGTTGCATATTAATCATTCATCTTGCATGCATATCTGTGGTTTGGGGGCCTTATGCCGATTCACCTAATAATTAAATATGGGGCCCATATGCGGGCAAATCTAGCCTTATATTGGCCTCATTTAAATTGGTGTAGCGAACCCGGTACTATCTTCTGCCTTGTTAAACAACATTTAATTTGCGGGGTTTCTAAATAACATGAACCACCTAATTAATTGTCGGGACCCCGGTTCCACTTAATTTGACCTAATTGCATCGCACCTTGCCATGACATGCATCATGCCGATCTTCTGTCGTTGTATTAAATATTGCATCCGGTGTTTCTTCTAGTGTTTTGCTTCTTCGCGGATAAGGCCGTTGAGTTGATGTGAGCTTCGACCCGATCTTCGGTTGACCCTTCGACAATGTTTTCAGGCGAGCATCTTCCCCTTTCTACCTATCTTACTTTTATAGTATTTACTTCCCTCCTGTTGATCTATTGCTATCTGTGTTGCGATGCTCTAGTTTTCCGTACCCGTGATATCCCTTGCAGCCCGATATGGCCTTGGACACATCCTATTATCTGTTGTTTGGTAGATAGTTGGACTTGCGCGTCGTAGTGGCTTGCTCAAGTGCTGAGAAGTGTCGTCATATGCCACGGTTGCTGATGTTTTGCCGCATGTTGATGTTGGAGATGATTCTAGTTTTACTTAGCGTCACTTAAAATTCTGTTTAACAACTAAAATTGATTAAGCAGAGGCATCGGTGGGTGATAGATAATATTTGGTTTCCGAACGCCCACTTGTGTCCCGTAAGACCCCGAGTACTTGATACCTGTTCCTTGATTTATCGCGCTATCCACATCCGGGAGGTATATGGGACCCCCCTTAGCCAGAGCTTGATTCCGTCTTATTTCTTGGGGCCACAAACTAGTTTGAGGTTTTATTTACGATCCTGTACTTATGCCATGTTTTACTGCTTTATTTACGATTGTGCGAGGTACTGCACACTGTACTGTTTAAGATCGGGACACGTTTTCGCGGTGTCGACAAGCCCCGTTTGGGGTTCCCAGTCGCTCACAGCCGTCTACCCAGACCTTGAGGCCGTCTCGGAGCTTGCTTACTCCGTTGCGGGATCTACTTAAGGGGTGGCCCCCTGAAATATTTCTGAATCTTGTGATTGCTTTGTCGTGAAGGCCTCGTTGGGTTTTGATTTGGTTTTTTCCGAGGTTGATCGAGTGTGTGTTGCTATTGGTGCACCACGGCCGGGTAAAACTTTCTGAAAGCCGTGTCCGCGGATATGGACGACTTGGAGCACAGTTTCTCGATCATAGACAAGCATAACTAAAGTTTACTGCTATAAATTTGACTTATAATGACTAGTAATCAGCTTCACTATAATGGAATGGCTAATTAATACTGCCCACAATTGCTTGTTTGGTTGTCGCTTGCGACAAAAGTATCTGACTAGTAAGTATTGCAACTACAACGAAATGGCTGAATAAAAGTACCAACAACTGCTGGGTTTTGGGTTTATCTCATGCTATCTGTATCTGATTAGTAATTGTTGCAACTATAACGGAATGGTTAAATAAAAGTGCCCACTGCTTATTTTACCAGGACGACTATCTTTAACCTGACTAGTAATTGCTGCAACGATAACCGAATAAATAAAACTGCCAACTGTGTGAGTTCCTCGGTTGACTTCCTCGATCGGTGTCGAGGGGGAACGCCAGGATGGGTTTGTTTGATGCTAGTATCAGGTTGGATCCGGATAGATCATTCTTACCTCTCTCTGATATCCGCCAGTTGTATCGAGTCTCTATAGGTTGTTTAGTGCATGCTGCCGCTGCCGCTCAGTCCACCATACCTATGTAGGCGAGGACCGCCGAATTCTAGCCTCGCCGTGTACTGGCCTCAGTACTGACGCTCCTCTTTTTCCTTTGCCCTTTGTCGGCACCCCTTTTGTTTAAGCAGGTTTTGAGATCGACGCCGTTAGCAGGGTTACCCTTCCGGCTTGGCCTGGGCAGGGTTATGGACGCCATTGGTTATTCTTCAGGGCTCTTAGCCCCATTTGCATCTTGTCCGTAGTCGGACGCTCTATCATTTTCAAGGTGATTTGGATCTTTGTATAATATATCTGTATTCCTGACTCTTTGAGTCGCTGTTATATATATCTGTTTAGTGGGTCCCATCGAGGACTGTTGTGTAATGTTATTACTTCGTTTTCCACCCGCACGAAAGTGCCTGGTGGGCACCTTTGAATCGTTTCTATGCGGGTTTGGTGAATTTTGCCCAAACTTGCATAGGTCCGATTTTGAGGGTGTTACACAGGTTGAGCGAGCCAATGGATTAATTCTGCAGGGAATCAAGCCACGTCTTGAGGCACTGCTACATAGAGCAGCTAGAGCCTGGGCGGAAGAATTTCCATATGTGATGTGGAGTTTACGAACTACACCCAACAGATCCACCGGCTACACCCCTTACTTCATGGTATATGGAGCAGAAGCCATCCTACCTTCCGACATACTTCACAATGCACCAAGGGTTGCCGCCTACGACGAAGATGACGCTGAAGAATCCAGACGCCTAGATGTGGACCTTCTCGAGGAGGAGCGCATTTTGGCATGCCAAAGATCCTCCATCTACCAGCAGAAGCTACGCAGCTACCATAGTCGCCGTGTTAGGCATCACTCGTTTAAAGAGGGGGATCTGGTGCTCCGACTTAAGCAAAAGAAGTCACACAAATTATCTCTGCCATGGGAAGGACCGTTCATCATAAGCAAGGCGCTACTCAATGGGTCTTACTACCTCGTTGACAATCATGAACTGAAGGATAGACCCAACGAGGATCATAAGCGTAAGCGACGTGACCCGGATGATGACTACCCGAAGCTTGATCGGCCATGGAACATAGCACAACTACGTCCTTTCTACACTTAGCACTTTTTATCTATTGTGTATCTCTTATATGATCAATGAAATAAAGCTCTCTGGTTCACTCATATTTCTGAGTCTTTTACCTCCTTTAGTGTTCATTTTTGGATCGTATAAAACCTTTATGCACAAGCTTTGCGATTGCACTTGTGAAAATTCCGCCTACGGGCGTTAGCTTAAGTTTTCTGGTCTACACGTTCTTTGTCATTTTTATGTGGATTCTGGAGTAGTGACTTTCAGCACTTATTGTCGGCGATTTTGTGCTTAGGTTATTGACGGTGCCATTGGGCGTCATCGCCTGAGCGCATTGTGTCGACAACGAGTCTTCCGACTCACGAAAAGTCAAGCATAAAAACCAAAGTAATGGATAAGCCAGCACTTGCTTAAAAGATATATACATGCTGGAATTAGTTCTTGAGTAGCAGGAATTAACAACCATTATTTCCCGCCTTAAGTTAACACATAGTTTTTTCGCATACACATTACAGAGAAAACAAATATTACAAATTGTTTTTTATTCCTCTGGCGCAGGCGACTTGGAAGCAACATCATCGGCAGCAGGAGAGTCACCTCCCTCTAAGTCGGCACTATTGAGGGACTCGGAGGAGCTTTGGCTTTTGTCTTCAATGGTTTTCAGGGGGACAAAGACGTTAACGTCGACCAACTCGGTGACTCGATTCATGGTTTATCTTTTGGCCTTCGTCGTCTACGTCGGGGATACCGGAGGTTACCGTGTCGATGTCGGCATTCTCGTAGTGTGCCTTCACCATTGACAATGCCATCCTGGCGCCGACCCGTGCACATGAAGATTTCCAGCTTGAGATACACTCAGGGGCTCGGCGTAGGATCTCCGAGAACTTCGCCACAGAGTCTGATGCCTTGATATTAATCTAGAGGGCCTTGGCAATCTCTTTGGTCTGCGCGATGGCGGTGTTGAAAAAGTTGCCGGCAAGAACCATGCATTCCTTCGGTGGAGGTGGCAACCGGGTTAAACCCATAGGAGCTGCAAATTTCTGACAAAGGAGCGCATGAGTTCAAAAATTCAGAGTATTCAGCTGACAGAAATCCATGACGGAGAATCACTTACTGAAGATGCTTATCTCAGCTTGCTGGATAATCTCCGCCATGGAGTCCCGTTCTTGTCGGAGGATCTTGTACGCTTCATGATGGCGTTGCTTTTGCTCATCGGCAGCTTTCTTCTGATCTTTTAAGATCGCGATTTCCTCCTTCAAGCGGTTCATCTCCTCGCTGGCGGAGTCTTGCAGGGCTTTCATCGAGTCTTCATGCATTTTCAGCATGTCCTCCTGCTTAAGGATCTTGTTTTCGCTATCCAGCTGCTTAATGTGCTTGGATTGCTCGACAATATCCTTGGGCTTGGAAATGGTTTCTGCAAGTCGGAGAAAGAAAAATACACAGTGAGTACTCGGAGAATACACAAGACCACGTCAGAATATGAAAAAGAAAGGAAAAACAGACGCTTGCTCTTGATGATCTGTTCCTTCAAGAAGGCAGTTTTACCCTTTTCAGCTTCCAAGTCCGCGCGCATCTTCTGGTACTTGTCGTTGTCCATGCCCCTCCGAGCATTCTCATTCTATGGAAAAAATAAAGTTATACATTGTTTTGTCTACTTGGAGTATCTAGCCGGAAAATTTCCACCTAGACGCTCGGGGGCTACAGCAAGAGTTTTTTTAACTTAGCAATATACTTAGTCTTTCTTTAAGCGTCTAGTCGGAACTGATTCAGTTTTCGATTAGAAGCTTGGGGGATACAATATAGTTTTTAACTCAGATGTATGCTTAGCTTCTCTTTAAGCATCTAGTCGGAACTAATTCAGTTACAACTAGAAGCTTGGGGGCTACAGTATCGAAATTTATAAACACTGCGTATGCTACTCTTAAAGCATCTAGTCGGAATAATTCATTCAAACTATATGCTTGGGGGCTACAGTAAGAAGTTTTCTATCTTAGTCACTCTTAGAGCATTTAGACGCAAAGACCTATGGTTTTCCGTCTAAATCCTTGGGGCTACAGTAGGATACTCATATGAAATGCAAAAGGCAAATAAAACTTACAAGTGCAATGATCTTGAGGTTGGTAGCGCTCTCAGCCAGCAACTTGCTGAAGTATACACTGTTTCCTTGCAAGATTTCCGCTTGCCGGAGAAGCTCCTCGAGACCGCATGTTGGAGATGTCAGCGCCGCACCAGGAACCAGAGAAGTGCTACCCGACGTAAGTGTCGGATAGACTATCTTCGGAAACTCTATGGTCTTCTTGGGTGCGAAGGCGCCGCCTTTGGCAGATGTACCACCTTCCACCACCTCCTTACCGCTACCCATGGAATCCTTAGCCGAAGCTTCAGCCATTTGGTTTGCGGCACTCTCCTGCGTTGCCTGTTCGCCGACAACAGCGAGCTCTGTGGAGGCGCCTGAGTCCACTTCCATGGCGGAAGGGACAGATGCTTCTTTATCTTGAGAGCTTGTCGGAGCAGACGAGGGATGGACGATGGGAGTGACAAGGGCGATGGCGGGAGATACGTCGCGATGCAGCATATCCTTGATGGTTCTAGAAGCCCCCAAAGTTTTGGAGGTCTTCTTCAAGCTGGTTGTGGCTTTCTTCCTGAAACGTGCAAAATGCATAGGTATGGGAACAAGACAGACAAATGGACAATGTCGGAGAGAAATAAGCTTACACAAGAAGGGGTGCTTTAGCAAAGGGAATCCCAGTAACTTTTCTCTTCTCCGCCTCCAGGGCGGCGGTAGTCTTCTTGGAGGCTCCACCCTCTGGTTTCTTCTTCTTGCCTCCATCGCCAGCGTCAGAGGTGGAGCTCTTCCGCTTTCGCGACAACGGAACATCGTTGTCGGACACGACCATGACTTCCTTCATCTTTGGATCATAGATTTGGACAGCCATGCTATCCTCTTCTAGATCGCTAAGCTGTTAAGTGAAGGGCTACCATGTTAGATGAGATGGTAATGGCTAGACGGAAGAACTGGAGTATATGTCATACACGGAAAATAAAATAGGTACATGTGGGCACTTGCTCTCTACGAACATGTCGTAGGTGATGGTGAAGCCACACTTCCTATCCTTCACCTTGACGATGTCCTTGAGGCGAATCTTGACGGAGTCGCTCGAGAAGTTGTCCTCGGAGATGCGGAGGCTATCCCTTCTATGTTGGAATACTCGTGCATCAGCTTCGAGCGGTGCTGCAGAGGCTGGATTCGCCTGATGAACCAGCACTTGGCTAGGTCCAATCCGGTCAAACCCGTATCTACGAACGTATCTACGAACCACTCTATCCGCCTTATAGCGCGGGAAGCGTCGATGTCGGAGGGAAGGGAGGCCTGGGATCTCCATGTCGGGGCTTTAGTGGAAGCTCCATCGACGAAGTCCGAGTACGTTACTTCTTGGCCGGCCAGAGGGATATCTGGGTTGTAGAAGTAAGTACGCTGCCAGTTCTTGCAGGACTCGTGGCCGACGATGTCGGGGAACCGCCGGCCAGGGCGGATCTTAAAACTAATGGTGCCACAATTTCTGAGCTCGTCCTTGCCGGCTCCGGCTTCGCGCTTGACGGTAAAGAAATATATGAAGATATCTAGCCTAGGCCTAATCCATAAATAACCCTCGCAGAGCGCCGCGAAGCTGCTGAGCACTAAGATGCTATTGGGGGAGAGGTTATGTGGCTGTACTCGGTAATGATTCAGGACGGCAAGGAAAAAGTTGGAGATGGGCAGGGAGACGCCGCGTACCATCTGCGCTTTGAGGTAAACCTTCTCTCCGACTTGGGGAGAAGGAGTGACCTCGCCGGCCGGCGC
Organism: Avena atlantica; assembly: GCA_910589765.1. Lineage (NCBI taxonomy): Eukaryota > Viridiplantae > Streptophyta > Magnoliopsida > Poales > Poaceae > Avena > Avena atlantica. The sequence continues at coordinate 236,570,042 of OU342738.1, forward strand.
CGCCCCCAAGGTGGGCCCCTCCGTCGCGGGGAGGTAGCCCTCATTGATCAGTTCTTTGATGTTGCGGTCCGTGATATTCGAACCGCGCCAGTCGCCCTTGTGTGAATCGTACTCCTCCTCCAGCAGCTCCAGCCGCCGCTTGATTATGGTCGTCGCCGGTGCTTTCGACCGCCGCGGACTTGGGGATGACCAGGACCTCTGGGGGCACGACGATGGAGCTCGCCGGCTTCTCCCGATGCCGCCATGGAAGGGGAGGAGCTGCTGCTGGCCATTGGGTGTGTTCGGTGGTGACTGGGAAATATTGGGGAGCTAGGGTTTTTCGCACGTTGCGCGGAGAGCTCGAGGAGGCGCTCGCTGGAGGAAGAAGACGATGCAGAGGAGAATGAGGTGAAAAAGTAAATTTTCCACCGCAGTTACTATTTATGGTCTCCAGCATCAAGATTCGCGCGGCTTGATCGAATGGTTGCCGCATAGACGACGTGCGCGGAAATTTCACCACGTACCAACCATCGCCGCCAACGGTTCTTATCGCTCGCGCGGGAAAAGTGGACATGATTGCGTCCTGTGCATGTGTGAGTTACGAGGCGTTGCTGACCTATGTCTATGTCGCCCTAGCTGTCATAGGCAGATGAACCATCACATCGGAAGATTCCAGCATGGACGGATCCAGTCCGGCTACGAAAGAGTACGACAGAAGATTCATCGATTCTCCGACTTACAAATTGAAGATGGAGAAAACCTTGTAGGGTTCTTCGGGAGGACTACAAGATATTTCTTGACGATTTTCCGACATCCATCTAGACGAAGCATTCAACATGAAGAGGCAAGACGGCGCAAGATCTCGGAGTTCTCCGGGGGCTACTGTTGGGGATGTGCTATATGGGTATCCTCATAGCATGTCCTCTATCCGGATAACCCAGGTGGCCCACAGTTGGTAGCATGGCCAATGGCCTGCTGGGCGGCCTAGTTACATGGATCCAGAAGGGAGGCCCATGCCGGATAAAGGAAGGCTACGGTGGAGTCACCAGCGTACCCAGAGCCTTGGAGTAGAAGACACGCTAGACTAGTAATAGACAGTGTAGGACTCTGTAACCTGTCCGGCTAGGACTTTTCCCTGTAACCCTAGGACCTGGCGACTATATAAGTCGGGCCTATGGGAGCCTTTAGGGCACAACTAGTAACGATTAACATACACCTCGCACAGTGAACCTATCTCTGTAACTCGACGTATTGCCATTATAGTGATTTATAGCAGGAGTAGGATTCCGCCACCATTGTGGGATCTGAACCTAGGTAAGCTGTGTTACCTCGTACCCGTCAACCGTCTGCCTTCCCCCACGTCTCTAAACACGCACTGTGAGGACCCCTCCATGGCGTACTCGTCGGCAATACCACGACAGCTGTAACTGGCACTGCCAGCAGCTTTAGCTCATGAATTACACACCATTTGGTAGCCTGCAGTTCATCTGTAGGACAATTTGTGCAGCCCGTTTGGTAGCCTTCTTGTAAGCCCAGAGCCCAAACATGAAGCAAATGGGTGTGTTTGGTTGCCACTAGGCCTGAAATACGGTCACATCTTCTCTCCAATGGATACTCTTACCTTCTATCAGACAACTGAAGATATAAATCATAATCCGGGTCAGAAGTGTTCATCGATGGAAAAACCTTACTACTATGAATATGCAGTTCATCGGTTCATCATCACACAACCCTAGCTAATACGAATGAAAGTTCACAAGCACAGTCAATGATGATGAATAGAAGAAGGTTGTAGTACCCCTCTCCGAGGGAGGGTGGGTACTACAACCTTCTTCTATTCATCATCATCATCTTCTCCTTCTTTTTCTTCACCTCCTTCTTGTTGTCAGATGGTGGTGGGCCTCTGTCATTCCACATTGTTGTTGCCCACTCCTTCCTCTTATCCTTCCAAGCTTCATTGTCAGATGCTTCCACACCATGGCCAGTGCCATTCTCATTAGGAAGCATATTATCCTCATCCAACACATGCGAATCAAGGACATACCCCAAGATCTAGTTGTGGAGTATGCACCATGCAAGCACTAGCTTTACCTGGGTGGGGAAGGTGTGGAATGGCTTTTGATCAAGGATCTTGAACCTGTTCTTCAAAGCAGCGAATGCCCTCTCAACGGTTACCCTTAGGCTAGAGTGCCTGCGATTGAAGAGCTCTTTGGCATTATGTGGATTGTTCCTTCCAGTGAAGTCGTTGAGATGGTACCTGGTAGACCTGAAGGGTGAAAGAATCCCAGGGCGATAGCCATATCCCGCATCTCCTAGATTAAACTTGCCATCAGGGATATTGATCCCATCTGTCCTAGACATGTTGTCGGCAAGGATGGTTGCATCATGGGCTGATCCTTCCCAACCATCTAGCACATATGTGAACATCATGTCGAAATCAATAGCAGCTAGTACATTTTGGCTAGTGTAGTTCTTCCTTCCTCTATAAGTTGCAGCTTGTGATCTTGGAACTCTAGCAGTAACATGAGTACCATTGATTGCACCGATACAATCCTGTTATAGGTACGCAAGGATGAAATGAGAAAAGGGGAAAACATGATACTCGATTGAAGGATGCAATGATAAAACAAGGAAACATAAGCTCACCTTGAAATATGGCATCCACCTCACGCTATTGCGTACCTTTTCAGGTGTTTGACCCATAGGTGACTTGATCATCTCCTCTCTCAGCTCACCGATTGCATACATCACTCGGTTGAAATAGCGTGATATTGTCTCCATGCTTCTTCTTAAAAGAGCTATGGGTGAACCTAAACCTCCGGTTATGGCTGACCACATGAAGGAACATTGCGACTTGTTCTTCCACTGAGGTGTGTATGCTATCTACCAAAAGTCTACTCGTCCTTAACCTTGTGACAAGTGCAAAGAAGAGGGCTCTTTTCATCCTGAGCATGTTCAGAGACTCTACATCGTTGTAGTTATAGATGTAGTTCAGGTTGGCCATCCTCTCTTGATCTCGTGCCAACATAGGACCATACACCAGTCTAGGAAATATCACTGCTACAAGCGCTGCTGCCTGATGGACAAATGCCATCATGTCGGCCTAACAAACCGAAGCTATGGTATTTCTTCCTAAATCGATGCTTCGGCCCTACTAGAAACAATAGTGGAGAGCGATTCATGATGCTTACCTCACCCATGGAGATGCGCGTCCAGGGAGAAGGATGAAGATGCGCCACGATGCCGCTCACCAACGCTCACCACACGGAGTTGGAGGAACCGACGGGTACAGTAGATCTGCGCCGCCTCCACCGCTCGTGCTGTGGAATGAAGAGGAGGGGGGATTTTGGGGAGGGCCAACGCGTAGGGTGAGCCACCCTAGCAGGTGAGGGTACTCTTGGCACGAAACAGGGACGGAAAACTTTTGTTTCCCGCCTGCGCCCCCCACGGATGGTGTGCACACGCCGTCGCCCTTTTTTGCAGCTCTAGGGCATGGCTCCATGGAAACGCTCGATTCGAGCGTTGTAGTTGGGCCTGGCCCGGGAGTGCTTTACATAGCGCGCTGGCCACAACGCATCGGTCGTGCGGGAAAACAAATGGATTGATTTCATCGTGCCAGGGCCTGTTTGGAGGAAATGCAGGCTACCAAATAGCGCCCCTTGTATTTAGACATAGATAATTGTAGGGTTCGCAGCATAGAAAACAAAAAAATCCTACGATGGGAACAACTATGTACCAAGATCTATCTACTATATACAAACAACGGGCGGATGTATATCCGTAGAGAACATACCCTTGAAGACCAACAAAGCTTAACGAGTTAAACTCGTGGTTGATGTAGACGATCTCTTTCCGATCTCAAGATCGAGAGGAAGTCCTTAGCACCACAACTTAGCGGCGCATCCGTGCTCGCACACATGTTCAAGGCACCGAGCAACCTCCGCCTCCTCGCTCCAGCGATGCAGCGGAAGCACAACTCTTTATTTCCAAATAGCCACTGGGAACATGTATCTCGCTAGTCCGAGATCATGGGGATAAATACTAGAGGGGGAGAGATCCTTCACGAGGAGGTGTGAGTGAGAATTGAGGAGGGGGGCTCCTTTTATAGGAGAGGGGGGAGGACCCCAAGGGGGTGGCCAGCGCATGGGGGCTGCCCCCTTGCCCTCCCCTCATTCATGTGGGTGGACACTCCACTCACAAAAATCCCTTTCAATTCCCTCCACTCAAAAAACCACTCAAATTCCCATTAAATTTCGACCAAATTTAATGCAAACTCTCATTAAATAAAACTCATTTTATTTATTCAGAAGTTTGTCAATTACTTTAATGACAAACATTCACATATAACCCCTTGCTAGTATTTCATTTCTGATGACCCACAAGTATAGGGGGTGTATCGTAGTACTTTTGATAAATAGGTGTGTCAATCCCAACGAGGAGCAGAAGGTGCTGAATAGTGGTATGGAGCAGGAAATCCTTGTGAATACTTAGCAAACGGATTTTTAGTGGTTTTCTGATAAGGCAACAAAACAAGGAACAAGTAATAAAGACAACGAACAAACGGAGCAAGTGGCCCAATCCTTTTTTAGCAAAGGACAAGCCAGTGGAAATAGTTATAAGGACCAAACGTTTTCGAGGACACATGGGAATTCTATCAAGTGCTTTCGCTTCAAATAGCTGAGTACTCTTCTTTGGTGTTGTAAGTGTTGTGTGGGTGAACCTGTGCTAATGTACCGAACTTACTTGGACTAATACATACTTGTGATTAAACCCCCTGCAAAACATCCATAACTACAGGAGAGTAATTAAGATATAAATCTAACCACAACCTTAAACTCTAAGATCCTACGCTCCCTTATGCAAAGGTGTCCTAAAGGGGGTTCAGGTATCTGTCACTCCGGCAACCGCACAATTAGTAGCCAAATACATAATGCATTCCCATAGGCCCATAAATGGTGAAGTATCATGTAGTCGACGTTCACATGACACCACTAGAATAATAGCACCACAACTTAAATACTAAACCATTGAATAATAACTCAACACAAATTCACTACTAACAACATGAGTTCTCCCATGTCCTCAAGAACATAATGAACTACTCACGAGACATCATATGGATCAAGATCAAAGATGATATGGTAATGGATAACAATCTGAACATAAACACTAATCCAATGGTTCCACTCACAAGCATCAACTAGAATAGTAATCAACACCGTGAAAGTTTACCCTAAGAACTAAAGCAATATCCAACACAATTGTTACAGCAGTGGTGATGATGGTGCTGGTGGAGATGATGGTGTGGATGATGATGATGATCCCGATGAAGCCTAGCTTGACAATGGTGTTGATGGCGACAGTCTCCCCTCTCCGGGAAGGAATTCCGCCGGCAGAAATCTGTCTACCGGAGAGATCTTTCTCTCTCGGTGTTTTCCGCCCCCCAGAGGCGGCGAAAATCTATCTGTGGTCACTCCCCCAGCCTTAGGGTTTCGTAGGGAAGATATATGCAAAGGGGCGGAGTCGGGAGCTGGGCAGGTGGGCCACACCTGCCCTAGGAGCGACCCAGGTGGGGCCCACGCCTAGGGAGGTGTGGGCCCCCTGCGGCCCCTCTTCGCTCCTCCTTCTGGCTTCCTTCGTCTTCTGGGAAAATAATATGTTTCCATATTTTTCTGGTATTTTTCTGATCTTCGCGAAATTGCACTGAAAAGCCTTCTTTTCCATCAGAATCCAGACTCCGGCAGTCCATCCTCCAAGAATCATCCAACATGCATAAACAGATGAAAATCCATAAGTAATACCTCATAATAAGACATATATCAATGAATAGAGGCAAATTATGATATAGAATGGTGATGCAAATTGGGTGTATCAACTCCCCCAAGCTTGGATTTCGCTTTTCCCCAAGCGAAAACTGAGCTCAGTAAACATGTCCACAGGTTTATGGAGTGAAGTGTCTATAAAAGAATACGAACAAGAAGCATCACACTTACCATTGCACAACTCATAGAAGAAAGCAACTCACCATTATATAACTTAGCTTGCAACCAAGTACAAAAGTCACAATAGAGATGCATAAAGATAAATCATAATTGGAATTGGCAAACTTATTCTTGGTCAGAGAACACCTGGCAAACAGTTTCACAAAAAGCTTTTTGTAGAAGTTTCAAAACAGGGGCACTCTTTGCTCAAAAAGGTTTTTCACAAGTGAAGACTTTCAAAGTAATACTCAACAGATAAGAGTTTTGTGCAAACAAGGAAGATAAAGAACATGATTGAATAAATCACCATATGAATGCTTGAAACACAACAACTCAAATGCTTGCTGGAGATAGAGAGGAAGTAGGTTTACTGACTCAACTTGGAAGTGGGAGAATAGGTCCCTTCTTAGAGGGAAGTAGAGATTACAAGTTATAAAGAGATTCAAAAATATTATGGTACTTACTAGCTTTGAGCCCTCATTGCCCCTATCATAGGCATCTTGAGATGATTAATGTTAAAGTGCACAAAGATGGAGTATATGCTTGACGAAATATAAGTTGGCAATCTCATGTCCCTTGAATATGAGGGCCACTCCTCATGCTACTCAACTTTAGTCACATGTAAGTTCTTGTAATTGTAAGTATTTGCATATCATTGAGAACCGCTAACGGGGTACCCCTTGCACATGGTACAGGAGCTTTCCCATAACCAAAATGACAAGGCAAGCAGACAATGAGCATCTCAGCGATCTTTTTATTTACTATGTGCATAGCTTTTTATTGAGGATGCTTCATAGATAGCTCACTATGGTGATGCTGCAAGTTTTCACCATGATTAGGCATGGCTTAGGCTAGCGGCCCACGCGTTTCTCTAACACAAGATACAAACTCCATGGACTTACAAGTTCCCTCTTTATTTCACACCGTTGACATCCATAGACAAAAGAGCATAATATCAACTCTGTATAGAGTACAAGTGCAATGTTGAAAATGTTCCCCGTGATAGCACGGTTCTGCTAATTCCAAAGTATAGATGCCAGTATATACAAATTCGATGGCACAATGGTTCAAGTATATTAGGGGCAAGGAAATAAAGTGTGTCGTCAAGTTCGTGAGAGATTTACTAACTAGTTTTAACATAATAAAATACTTTTTAATTTGAAAGGTAGATTAAGCTTGAGAATTTGCTTGGAATAGCAAAAGCTACTAGGTAGATATGGTGGACACAAATGGCACAGGTTTTGGTTCAAAGGGATTGGAAACATGAGAAGTACGTCCTCTCAAAATAGGTTTTTGGCTAGCAAGGCTGGGTAGCAAGCAAAAGAGTTGAAAGAAACAAGCAAACATACAAATAATAAAGCTAAACATGCAATCTTACTTGAAGACACAAAAGATCTTAAATAAGGAATACTAAGCTTATGAGCCAACAAGAAAGAAAACAAATGATACAAAATACATGTAAGCTTTTTCTCCTTTTTATCTTTGAAAGTAATGCTACTGATCAAAACTCGGTTTGCCAAAACCAATTTAGATCCACTTGATGCTCCCAAAGTGGTGCCAATACTGATCAACAAGATCCGTCATATAATAGAGATTGGAAACTAAAATAAGAAGTGCAAAAAGTAAAAGATGAGACTTCTCATTAATATTCCAATAAAGGCACTCACACCAAGGGATACATAGATAATCAACTAAAGGAGAGATACTTCCACATGCAAACCAAACTATAAGATAACCTCTCTACCACAGATAAGAATCCACTAAAAAGGTAAAAGATAATGGTGGTGATATCGCGGCACTCCCCCAAGCTTGGAACAATCCAAGGGGATGCCAAACCTGATGATGTATTACTCCTTTGGTGGTGGTGGTCTTATCTTGTCATCATAAAGCTTCCAAGGCAAAGGTTCCCCATCCAAAAAGGATGTCCTTGTCTCTGCAATCCTGAAACTAGCAGCAGAGCTTATGCGATTGAATCTAGCCTCATACTCATAGTTTTGATTCTATATATCATAGAGCTGTGCTTGCATTTGATTGGTGGTCTGACCGAGTGAGAATATCTCTTCTCGGAGCTCAGCAACTTCTCCCTCGTGCTTGGTGATGAGTTCTGAACTTATCTTGTGAATAACATCCACTTCGCGTTCTGCCATCTTATTGTACCTGAAAACTTCATGTTCCAATGATTCCATCCTGTCTTCCAGACTGCCTTCTCCTTTAGGGCCTTGAACTTCTTTCATCTGTACCTTCCCCTCTTTGAGGATCAACTCTTTGGGATGGATCCTCAACTCATACATGTATGGGTTGAGGACGTCCGCAGAGGAATCCTCCATGGATGATCCAAAAGAAGACATTTAGGCTCCAAATCTGAGAATTTTCCTGACAGAAATAGATCGAAACGAAAATACGACGAGAACACGATGCAAGAACCTCGGGGAGCCTGGGGGTTATATATTACGAAGTTTCAAGGCATAAGGAAGGTTCTGATATGGAAACGAGGCGGAGTCGGAGCTCGGGGTGGCACACCCCCTCCAAGCGCAGGTCAAGGTGGGCCCGTGCCTAGGGTGGGGTTGGCCACCCCGGCCTCCGGTTCCTCCTCTGTTCCGTCTCGTAGTCTTCCTTATGTATTAAAAACATCAAAAATATAAAAAGATTGGATTTTCACGAGTCTTCTGTTTTCACCATTTTTACCTATTCAAGGACGAACTCTGCAGTTTCTGGTGTTTGGCTTCTGATAAATTCTTCTGGAGTCACCATTTGAATAACATCCACATCTTCACTATAAGAATCTCCAGAAATATAATGTTTTAGGCTTTGACCATTAACCACCTATGTTGTGTCATCCTTCAGAGAAGAAATTTTGATGGCACCTGAATGGTACACTTCCTTGATAACAAAACATCCTTCCCATTTTGAGAGTAGTTTCCCTGCAAAAAATCTGAGAGGAGACCTATACAAAAGAACTTTCTCACCAACATGGAACTCCCTTTTGATAATTCTCCTATCATGCCATCTTTTTACTTTTTCCTTAAAGAGCCTAGCATTTTCGTAAGCTTCACCTCTCCACTCATCTAGATTACTTAATTCGAGCAGTCTTTTCTCACCGGCAAGTCTAAAATCTCTATTCAACTCTTTCACTGCCCAATAAGCTTTGCGTTCTAATTCTAAAGGCAAGTGACAAGCTTTCCCATAGACCATTTTGTAAGGATACATCCCCATAGGATTTTATAAGCAGTTCTATAAGCCCACAAAGCGTCATTCAACTTTTTAGCCTAATTTATTCTAGATCTATTGACAGGCTTCTCCAAGATAGATTTAATTTCCCTATTGGAAAGTTCTACTTGTCCACTAGTTTGGGGGTGATAAGCAGAAGCAATTCTATGGTTTACATCATACTTAGCGAGAGTTTTCCTAAAACCCCCATGAATAAAATGAGAGCCTCCATCAGTCATGAGATATCTAGGCACACCGAACCTAGGAAAATTAACATCTTTAAGCATTTTCAAAGAGGTCTTACCATCAACACTGTTTGTAGGTATGGCTTCTACCCACTTTGTAACATAGTCAACAACAAGAAGAATATGAGTATACCCTTTTGAAGGAGGAAAAGGCCCCATAAAGTCAAATCCCCAACAATCAAAAGGTTCAGTAACAAGAGAATAATTCATAGGCATTTCATTGCGTCTAGAGATGTTACCTACTCGTTGGCATTCATCGCATGTAGGACAAACTTCCTTGCATCTTTAAAAAGGGTAGGCCAATAAAAATCCAGATTGTAAAACCTTTTGTGCAGTCCTATCCCCAGCATGTTGTCCTCCATAAGCACTTCCATGACATTTTCTCAATATCTCTTGTTGTTCAAATTCTGGAACACATCTTCGCATAATGCCATCTACTCCTTTATATAAGTGTGGGTCATCCCAAAAGTAATGCCTTAGATCATAAAAGAATTTCCTTCTTTGCTGAGCTATAAAGGTTGGAGGCAAATACTTGGAAACAATAAAGTTAGCGTAATCAGCATTACCAAGGACTCTCATGCGGACTTACCCTTATTGCATCTAACTGCTCATTTGGAAAACTATCATTAACAGGCAAAGGGTCAAAAGAAATGTTTTCCAAACAAGATAAATTATCAGCAATAGGATTATCAGCACCTTTCCTATCCACAATATGCAGATCAAACTCTTGCAAAATCAACACCCACCTAATAAGCCTAGGCTTAGCGTCCTTCTTTGTCATAAGGTACTTAATAGAAGCATTATCAGTATAGTAACCTTAGAATCAACAATATAAGGTCCAGACTTATCACAAGCAAAGATTACAACTAAGAACTCTTTTTTAGTAGTAGCATAATTCTTTTGAGCTGCATCCAGAGTCTTGCTAGCATAATGAATGACATTTAACTTCTTGTCAACACGTTGTCCAAGGACAGCACCCACAGCAAAGTCACTAGCATCACACATAATTTTAAAAGGTAAATTCCAGTCAGGTGGTTGGACAATAGGAGCAGTTGTCAAAGCTTTCTTCAAAGTTTCAAAAGCTTCCTTACCATCATCATCAAAAACAAAAGGTACATATTTTTGAAGAAGATTATTAAGGGGCTTTGAAATCTTGGAGAAATCTTTAATAAACCTCCTATAGAAACCAGCATGACCAAGGATACTACGAATACCTTTGATATCTCTAGGACAAGGCATCTTCTCAATTGCTTCAATTTTTGGCTCTGTAAACTTCAATGCCTCTTTTAGAGATCTTGTGTCCAAGAACAATCCCTTCATTAACCATGAAATGACATTTCTCCCAATTAAGGACAAGGTTGGTTTCTTCACATCTCTGCAAAACTTTATCAAGGTTGTGCAAACAGTTATCAAAAGAAGTTCCATATACGGAAAAATCGTCCATGAAAACCTCCACAATTTCTTCACAAAAACCATGAAAGATAGTAGACATACATCTCTGAAAGGTAGCAGGAGCATTACATAAACCAAAAGGCATACGCCTATAAGCATAAGTACCATAAGGACAAGTGAAAGTAGTTTTCTCTTGGTCCTGTGCTTTCACAACAATTTGAGAAAACTCAGAATAACCATCAAGAAAGCAAAAGTGAGGCTTTTTGGACAACCTCTCAAGCATTTGATCAATAAAGGGCAAAGGCTAATGATCTTTCTTAGTAACTTTATTAATCTTTCTAAAATCAATGTACATTCTATACCCAACCACTACTCTTTGGGGTATAATCTAATTATCCTCATTAGGCACAACAATTATTACCCCTTTCTTGGGAACACAATGAACAGGGATAACCCATTTACTATCAGCAATAGGATAAATAATACCAGCATCAAGGAGTTTTAATACCTCATTTCTTACCACATCCTTCATCTTAGGATTTAGACGGCGTTGGTGCTCAACAAATGGTTTTGCATCAGGTTCTATATTAATAACATGCTGACATATAGTAGGAGAAATCCCCTTTAAATCATCAAGAGTATAGCCCATAGCTCCTCAGTGTTTCTTCAGTATCTCCAATAACCTCTATTCTTCCTTTCCTGAAAGTTTAGAGCTAATAATAACAGGATATACTTTCTTATCATCAAGATAAGCATATTTAATATCATCAGGTAAAGGTTTTAATTCCAAAACAGGGCCCCTTTAGGTGGTAGTGTGGTACCCAAATCTTCCACAGGTAGATTATTCTTGAGTAACTCAGGCAGACAAAGGAAAGCCTCATCAATCCCATTTCTTTCCTTCATGAATACATCACTTTCATGATCTTCCATAAACTGCTGCAAGGCATTGTTAGGGGCAAGAGAAATAGCAGAAAGTAGTTCAACCCTGAAACCCTCATCAGGCAGTTCATTTTCATAAGGAGTTTCGGAAATTTTGGAAAAATTCAACTCATAAGAATCTCCAGCAAACTTAGTCAAAACTTTTTCCTTCCTACAATCTATGATAGCCCCACAAGTATTCAAAAAGGGTCTACCAAAGATAATAGGATAGGTTTTACTAGCTTATTTACCAAGTACTAGAAAATCAGCATGATATTTAATCTTACCACAAAGGACCTCCACATCTCTTACAATGCCAATGGGGCAAACTTTCTCTCTATTAGCAAGGTGAATAACCACATCAATGTCCTCAAGCTCACAAGGACCAATCTCATGCATAATTTCCCTGTAAAGCTCATAAGGAATAGCACTAGAACTAGCACCAATATCACATAAACCATAATAGCTATGACTACCAATTTTAACAGAAAGCACATGAACACTAGCTTTTCTAGTTTTCTTAGGATGAGAAACAATATTAGTATCGTCTTCACAGAAGACAATATGCTCATCCTCTATATTTCTAGTGACAAGATGCTTCACAATAGCTACCACAGGCTCAATATCAGTAAGCTCATCGGACCCTACAGTTTTCTTTGCGCTTTTGCTAACCACATTAGCCATAATAGAATGCTCCCTTACCTTGGAAGGAAAAGGGATTTTCTCAACATAAGGTTCAAGCAAAATAGGATCAACAATACAAAACTCTACGCTGGCAGGAACATGGGTAACAATGTCTTTATAAGGAGCATGGTACTTGTCCCACTCTTTCTTGGGAATTTCAATATAAGAGGCAAAGGCCTTAAGACATTTTGCAAGAACTTGGGGATCAAGACCAAACTCATTGCTAATATCACGGAAGTCATCAGTTCCCATAAAAGATTTAATGCATTCATAATCATAGTTTATACCTGACTTTCTTCCTTTGTCATTCTCCCAAGCTTCAATGTTCTCTTGAATATGGTCTAAGAGATCCCATTTAGCTTCTTCCTTCATACATGTGAATGATCCAGCACAAGAAGCATCTAGTAAATCTTTATCATGAAGAGAAAGCCTAGCATAAAAGTTATTGATAATAATAATGTTAGGGAGTTCATGAATAGGACATTTAAGCATTAGTAACTTCAATCTCCCCCAAGCTTGAGTTTTACTCTCTCCATCACGAGGCCAAAATTTATATATCAGATTTCTATCCTTATGAATCTCACTGGGAGATGCCATCTCCTCCCATTCCATGGATTGTCCATTTTTCAGCAGCTTATACCATTCTTCAGCTCTCCTTTTCAAGGATATGGAGAGTAACTTCTTCTTCACCTGTTCAGTTGTGATACCTGCACACTTAAACATGTAGGGTTCACAGCATAGAAAACAAAATTTTCCTACGATGTGAACTATATACCAAGATCTATCTACTAGATACAAACAACGGGCAGATGTATATCCGTAGAGAACATACCCTTGAAGACCTACAAAGCTTAACGAGTTCAACTCGTGGTTGATGTAGACGATCTCTTGCCGATCTCAAGATCGAGAGGAAGTCCTAGCGCCGCAAATCAGCAGCGCATCCGTGCTCGCACACACGTTCGAGGCACCGAGCAACCTCCGCCTCCTCGCTCCAGTGATGCAGTGGAAGCACAACTCTTTCTTGCCGAATATCCACCGGGAACATGTATCTCGCTAGTCCGAGACCATGGGGGATAAATTCTAGAGGGGGAGAGAGATCCTTCACGAGGAGGTGTGAGAGACAAGTGAGGAGGGGGGCTCCTTTTATAGGAGGAGGGGGGCACCCAAGGGGGTGGCCGCCGGCCATGGGGGCTGCCCCTCCCCTCCTTCATTCATGTGGGTGGACACTCCACTCACAAAATGCCCTTTAAAATCCCTCCACTCAAAAGTCCACTCAAATTCCCATTAAATTTCCACCAAATTTAATGCAAACTCTCATTAAATAAAACTCTTTTATTTTATTCAGAATTTTTTCAATTACTTTAATGACAAACATTCACAAATAACCCCTTGCTAGAATTCTATTTCACACGCATAACCACTTTATGCAATTTCACCCGAAAACCTGTTTCGGTATCTAGTGAAATAAATTCCTGCGCTTGTTCATTCTTTCGGCATGAAACATTTGCTCCAATTGGATGTCGGTGTCTCTTAAGTGTGTCACCCTACGGTTCGTGAATAATGCGGACATGATCGAGACCCCTCTCGGATCAATAATCAGCAGCGGGATCTGGAGACCCATACTGACTCCCACACATTCAACAATGACTTTCTTGTGATCGTCGAAACCTTTTACGCTAGTATCTTAATCCCTTTGTTTCACGATATATTACATGTCCGAGATTCGATCATCGGTATCTCCATACCTAGTTTGATCTCGTTACCGACATGCACTCTTTTCTCGTTCCTGTGATATAACATTCTAGTGATCAAATCACTTGCTTGCAAGCTAATCAATGTAATATCACCGAGAGGGCCCAGAGTATATCTATCCATCATCGGGATGAACAAATTCCACTCTCGATCCATGAGCCTCAACATAACACTTTATTAGTTCTGAATCCATCTTTATAATCACCCTGTTGTAGGGTTTCGTAGCATGGAAAACAAAAATTTTCTATCGCATATAAACAAACAAGCCAAGATCTATCTACTAGATTGTAGCAACGAGTCGATGGAATAACTCACCCTCGAAGATTCCAAAGTGTTTAACGAGAGCGGATTCTCGTGGGTGATGTAGTCGTACTCTTCCCGATCTCAAGATCGCGTAGACGATCCTTCCGGCGCTGCGTTCCGGCAGCGCTCCCGCAGTCGGTCACACGTTCGGTACTCGACGAAGACCTTCCTCTCCCTTGTTCCAGCAGGCAGCGGAGGTTGTAGCACTCTCCTCGCGATTCCGGCAGCATAACGGCGTGGTACCGGAAGTAGAGGGGAGATCCCGCAGGGCTTCGCCTTAAGCCGGAGCGAGTATGGTGGAGTATGAGAGAGAACTATTAGTGGTCTAGGGATTAGACACACCAATTAGAAGGCTCTAAACCGAAGGCTAGGGCAACTAGAAGCTCTAAACCAAAACGGCTCTAAACCGGAGATTAGAGGATAGGAACTTGTGTGTCTAGAGGAGGAGGCCCTGCCCCTCCTTTTATGGGTGGAGGGGGCCGGCCAAGGGGAGGGAGTCCCTCCCCAAGTCGGCCTTGGTTGGCGCGCCGGCTTGGAGGGACTCCTCCCCCAAGTCGGTTCCAACCACCTCTTGCTTGTTTCCCACAGTTTCTTGTTTTAGCCGTTTGACTTTCAAACTGGACATTTGACTTTTCTGTTTTAGGATTCAATTTAATCCTTTATTTGGAACAGCAAGAACACTTAGTACATGATGCAATCATTCCAATATGCAATGACACATTCATGTACCCCTTCCCCCCCGGAGTGTCGGACATTCCGGAACCTTCTAGAACATTCCTGATGAAAACACCGGAATCATTTCCGAACTCCGAAACGGGACTTTCCTTATATGAATCTTATTCTCCGGACCATTCCGGATCACCTCGTGATATCCCGGATCCCATCCGAGACTCCGAACAACATTCGGTCTCTTTCTCATAATACCATAACTACTCAAACAACGTCGAATCCTTAAGTGTGTCTCCCTATGGTTCGTGAATTATGCGGACATGATCGAGACACTTCTCTGAACACTAACCAATAGAGGAATCTGGAAATTCATATGGCTCCCACATATTTCTACGATTACTTTGCGATCGAATGAACCACTTACAGACGATACCAATTTCCCTTTGTCTCATGATAGTTTACTTATCCGAGGTTATGATCGTCGGTATCTCTGCATACCTAGTTCAACCTCGTTACCGATAAGTACTCTTTTCTCGTTCCCGTGATATGTGATCCCTTGTGAGCCAGTCACATGCTTGCAAGCTAATTGGATGACATTCCACCGAGAGGGCCCAGAGTATATCTATCCGTCATATGGATGGACAAATCCCACTCTTGATCCATGTGTCTCAACCAATACTTTCCGAACACTCAATGCCACCTTTATAGCCACCCAGTTACGGTGTGGTGTTTGATGTCATCAAAGCATCCATCCGGTAAAGGTGATATGCATGATCTCATGGTCGAAGGAATTAGGTTACTATGTATCAGAAAGCATATAGCAATTGAACTATTGAAATGACTTGATCTTTATGATACGCTTATCTATAGGAGTATGTCCACCATATCATTCTCCTAACGATATGATCTTGTTGTTGATAACATCTCAATGTTCATGATAGGGAAACCACAATCATTAATCAACCAACAAGCTAGTGAAGTATAGAGGCTATACTAGGGACTTCAAATTAAGTTTACAAATCACACAAGTATCAATGTTTCCTTGTTAATACTATTATAGCATGAATGTAAACATTTATCATAAACACAAAGATATAATAATAACTACATTTATTATTGCCTCTAGGGCATATCTCCAACAGTCTCCCACTTGCACTAGAGTCATCTAATCTAGATTACATGGTAATATACCGAACACCCATGGCAGTTTGGTGTTGGTCATGTTTTGCCCTCGGGAGAGGTTTAGTCAACGGATCCGCCACATTCAGATCTGTGTGTACTTTGCAAATCTTTATATCCCCATCCTGGATGTGTTCTCGAATAGCGTGAAAACGTAGCTTGATGTGCTTCAGCTTCTTGTGTGACCTTGGTTCTTGCGCATTGGCTATGGAGCCCATGTTATCACAGTAGATAGACATTGGGTCCAGCGCACTAGGAACCACACCCAGCTCTGTAATGAACTCTTTCATCCATATCGCTTCTTGTGAAGCCTCTGAAGCAGCCATGTATTCCGATTCAGTTGAAGATCTCGCCACAACGCTTTGCTTTGCACTCCTCCAGCTAACTGCTGCACCATTCAAAATAAATACGTATCCGGATTGTGATTTAGAATCATCCGGATCGGTGTTCCAACTAGCATCGGTGTAACCGTTAACAACGAGTTGTTCATCACCTCCATAAGAAAGAACCATATCCTTAGTTCTTCTCAAGTACTTAAGGATGTTTTTGACCGCTGTCCAATGATCCACTCCTGGATCACTTTGATATCTGCTAGTTAAACTAACAGCATATGCAATGTCGGGTCTAGTACATAGCATGGCATGCATTAGAGATCCTATGGCTGAGGCATAGGGAGTCTTACTCATCCTTTCTCTATCTTCTGTCGATGTCGGACTTTGAGTTTTACTCAAGGTCGTATTGGGCAACATGGGCAAGAACCCTTTCTTGCTTTCTTCCATTCCAAACCTCTTTAGAACTTTGTCCAAATATGTACTCTGTGACAATGATATTTGGCGTTTCGATCTATCTCTGTAAATCTTTATGCCTAATATGTAAGCTGCTTCGCCAAGATCCTTCATTGAAAAACTATTATTCAAATATTCTTTGACACTATTAAGAAGGTCTACATCATTCCCAATCAACAATATGTCATCCACATATAGTATTAAGAATGCTACAGAGCTCCCACTCACTTTCTTGTAAATACAAGCTTCTCCATAAGTTTGTATAAAACCAAAACTTTTGATTACCTTATCAAAACGTTGATTCCAACTTCGGGATGCTTGCTTCAATCCATAGATGGACCGTTGAAGTTTGCATACCTTGTTAGCATCTTTAGGATCGACAAAACCTTTGGGTTGCATCATATACAACTCTTCATCAATATCTCCATTGAGGAATGTTGTTTTGACATCCATCTGCCATATCTCATAATCATAATATGCAGCGATTGCTGACAAAATCCTCACAGACTTTAGCTTCGCTACTGGTGAGAAAGTCTCATCGTAGTCAACTCCTTGAATTTGTCGAAACCCTTTTGCGACAAGTCGAGCTTTATAGACAGTAACATTACCATCAGCATCTGTTTTCTTCTTGAAAATCCATTTGTTCTCGACAGCCTTCCGGCCATCCGGTAAGTCCACCAAAGTCCATACTTGGTTTTCGTACATGGATCCAATCTCGGATTTCATGGCTTCTTGCCATTTATTGGAATCTGGGCTCATCATCGCTTCCTCATATGACTCGGGGTCATCGATGTTGTCCACCAACATGACATTCATAACGGAATCATACCAATCTGGAGTGGTACGAGTTCTCGTTGACCTCCGAGGCTCTGTAGCAACTTCAACCGAAGTTTCATGATCACCATCATTAGCTTCCTCTCTTATTGGTGCAGACACCACAGGAACTTCTTCTGGTGTTGCGCTACTCGCAATTTCTAGAGAAGGTTCGACAACCTCGTCGAGTTCTACTTTCCTTCCAGTCACTTCTTTCGAGAGAAATTCCTTCTCTAGAAAGGATCCATTCTTGGCAACGAAGATTTTGCCTTCGGATCTATGATAGAAGGTATACCCAATAGTTTCCTTCGGGTATCCTATGAAGACGCATTTTTCCGCTTTGGGTTCAAGCTTGTCCGGCTGTAACTTCTTTACATAGGCTTCGCATCCCCAAACTTTAAGGAACGACAATTTAGGTTTCTTCCCAAACCATAATTCATACGGTGTCGTTTCAACAGATTTAGATGGTGCCCTATTTAAAGTGAATGCGGCTGTTTCTAATGCATAACCCCAAAATGATAGCGGTAAATCTGTAAGTGACATCATAGAACGAACCATATCTAAGAGAGTTCGATTACGACGTTCGGACACACCATTACGCTGTGGTGTTCCCGGCGGTGTCAATTGTGAAAGTATTCCGCATTTCTTCAAATGCTTGCCAAACTCGTAACTTAGATATTCACCTCCACGATCAGAACGTAGAAATTTAATCTTCTTGTTACGTTGATTCTCTACCTCACTTTGAAACTCCTTAAACTTCTCGAAAGTTTCGGACTTATGTTTCATGAAATAGATATACCCATATCTACTCAAGTCATCCGTGAAGGTAAGAACATAACGATAACCACCGCGCGATGCTACACTCATTGGACCACACACATCGGTATGTATGATTTCCAATAAGTCCGTAGCTCGCTCCATCATACCAGAAAATGGAGTCTTAGTCATTTTTCCCATCAGACATGCTTCGCATCTTTCAAGTGATTCAAAATCAAGTGATTCAAGAAGTCCATCGGAATGGAGTTTCTTCATACGTTTCACTCCAATGTGACCAAGACGACAGTGCCACATATAGTCGAATTATCGCTTGATTTCAAACGTTTAGCCTCAATGTTGTTGATATGTGTATTTCCACTATCGAGATTCAATAAGAATAGACCATCTATCAAAGGTGCATGTGCGTAAAACATATTACTCATATAAATCGAACAACCATTATTCTCGGACTTAAACAAGTAACCGTCTCGCAATAAACAAGATCCCGATATAATGTTCATGCTCAACGCAGGCACCAAATAACAATTATTTAAGTATAAAACTAATCCCGATGGTAGATGAAGGGGTAGCGTGCCGACCGCGATCACATCAACCTTTGATCCGTTTCCCACGCGCATCGTCACCTCGTTCTTCGCTAGCTTCCGTTTATTCTGCAGCACCTGTTTCGAGTTACAAATATGAGCAACCGAACCAGTATCAAATACCCAGGCACTACTACGAGTACTAGTGAGATACACATCAATAACATGTATATCAGATATACCTTTCTTCTTGATGTTGCCGTTCTTCAAATCCGCCAAGTACTTTGGGCAATTCCGCTTCCAGTGACCTTCTCCCTTGCAGTAAAAGCACTCAGTATCAGGCTTAGGTCCAGCCTTGGTCTTCTTCGTCGGCGTGGTAACTTTCTTACCACCCTTCTTGAAGTGTCCCTTTTGCTTAGACTTGCCTTTCTTGAATTTGGTGGTCTTATTGACCAACAACACTTGGTGCTCTTTCTTGATCTCCACTTCTGCAGATTTCAACATGGCAAAGAGTTCTGGCAACGTCTTATTCATGTTCTGCATGTTTTAGTTCATCACAAAGTTCTTGTAAATTGGTGGTAGTGATTGGAGGACACGGTAAATCCCCAAAGCATTAGGAATCACTATACCCAAGCTTTGAAGTATTGTTAATCACCCGTTGTAAATTGGATCTTAACTATGCTAGGAGAAACAGGCACCCGCAAAGCCACTTATGCAATACAAGTTGCATGTCAAGCGTGGAGCAAGTCTCATGAACGATGTCATGTAAGGTTAGCCCGGGCCGCTTCATCCCAACATACCGCAAGATGCAAAGTACACAAGAAGCAATCGACAATAAAAGCATCAACGCCCATAATGACCATTGTGTTCTACTCGTGCAACAGATCTACATATAGACACGGCTCTGATACCACTGTAGGGTTTCGTAGTATGGAAAACAAAAAATTTCTATCGCATACAAACAAACAAGACAAGATCTATCTACTAGATTGTAGCAACGAGTCGATGGAATAACTTACCCTCGAAGATTCCAAAGTGTTTAACGAGAGCGGATTCTCGTGGTTGATGTAGTCGTACTCTTCCCAAACTCAAGATCGCGTAGACGATCCTTCCGGCGCTGCGTTCCGGCAGCGCTCCCGCAGTCGGTCACACGTTCGGTACTCGACGAAGACCTTCCTCTCCCTTGTTCCAGCAGGCAGCGGAGGTTGTAGCACTCTCCTCGCGATTCCGGCAGCACAACGGCGTGGTACCGGAAGTAGAGGGGAGATCCCGCAGGGCTTCGCCTTAAGCCGGAGCGAGTATGGTGGAGTATGAGAGAGAACTATTAGTGGTCTAGGGATTAGACACACCAATTAGAAGGCTCTAAACCGAAGGCTAGGGCAATTAGAAGCCCTACACCAAAACGGCTCTAAACCGGAGATTAGAGGATAGGAACTTGTGTGTCTAGAGGAGGAGGCCCTGCCCCTCCTTTTATGGGTGGAGGGGGCCGGCCAAGGGGAGGGAGTACCTCCCCAAGTCGGCCTTGGTTGGCCCGCCGGCTTGGAGGGACTCCTCCCCCAAGTCGGTTCCAACCACCTCTTGCTTGTTTCCCACAGTTTCTTGTTTTAGCCGTTTGACTTTCAAACTGGACATTTGACTTTTCTGTTTTAGGATTCAATTTAATCCTTTATTTGGAACAGCAAGAACACTTAGTACATGATGCAATCATTCCAATATGCAATGACACATTCATGTACCCCTTCCCCCCCCCCCCCCCGGAGTGCCGGACATTCCGGAACCTTCTAGAACATTCCCGATGAAAACACCGGAATCATTTCCGAACTCCGAAACGGGACTTTCCTTATATGAATCTTATTCTCCGGACCATTCCGGATCACCTCGTGATATCCCGGATCCCATCCGAGACTCCGAACAACATTCGGTCTCTTTCTCATAATACCATAACTACTCAAACAACGTCGAATCCTTAAGTGTGTCTCCCTACGGTTCGTGAATTATGCGGACATGATCGAGACACTTCTCCGAACAATAACCAATAGAGGAATCTGGAAATTCATATGGCTCCCACATATTTCTACGATTACTTTGCGATCGAATGAACCACTTACATACGATACCAATTTCCCTTTGTCTCACGATAGTTTACTTATCCGAGGTTATGATCGTCGGTATCTCTGCATACCTAGTTCAACCTCGTTACCGATAAGTACTCTTTTCTCGTTCCCGTGATATGTGATCCCTTGTGAGCCAGTCACATGCTTGCAAGCTAATTGGATGACATTCCACCGAGAGGGCCCAGAGTATATCTATCCGTCATATGGGTGGACAAATCCCACTCTTGATCCATGTGTCTCAACCAATACTTTCCGAACACTCAATGCCACCTTTATAGCCACCCAGTTACGGTGTGGTGTTTGATGTCATCAAAGCATCCATCCGGTAAAGGTGATATGCATGATCTCATGGTCGAAGGAATTAGGTTACTATGTATCAGAAAGCATATAGCAATTGAACTATTGAAATGACTTGATCTTTATGCTACGCTTATCTATAGGAGTATGTCCACCATATCATTCTCCTAACGATATGATCTTGTTGTTGATAACATCTCAATGTTCATGATAGGGAAACCACAATCATTAATCAACCAACAAGCTAGTGAAGTATAGAGGCTATACTAGGGACTTCAAATTAAGTTTACAAATCACACAAGTATCAATGTTTCCTTGTTAATACTATTATAGCATGAATGTAAACATTTATCATAAACACAAAGATATAATAATAACTACATTTATTATTGCCTCTAGGGCATATCTCCAACACCTGTTACGGTGTGACGTTTGATGTTATCAAGAAACTCTTCCGGTGTTAGTGATTGACATGATCTCATGGTCTAAGGATTAGGATCACTTCGTAAGTTTTTATAGCAATATAAACTCAATGACTTTGATCGTAATACTATACTTCGGATGAATGTTCATCACACCATTACACTAATGTTGTGATCCCATTATTAACAACATCCAATGTCCATGATCAGGAAACCTTGATCATCTTGTTAATCAACGAGCTAGTTTATGAGAGAGGCATAACTAGGAACTTTCTGTTTGTTTATTAAACACACATGTATTAACGTTTCCATATTAATACAATTATAGCATGCAAAATAAACATCTATCATATACTTGGAATACACATAATAAACACTTTATTATTGCCTCTCAGGACATATTCCCTTCAGTCTCCCACTTGCACTAGAGACAATAATCTAGTTACATACTGATAAATCTAACACCCATTGAGTTCTGGTGTTGATCATTTTTTGCTCTAGGGAGAGTTTTAGTCAACGGATCTGCTACATTGAGATCTGTATGTACTTTACAAATCTTTATATCTCCATCCTTGACATGCTCGCGGATGGAGTGAAACTGGCGCTTAATATGCTTGGAATGCTTGTGAGACCTTGGCTCTTTGGCATTGGCAATGGCACCATTGTTGTCACAATAGATCACCATTGAGTCCAACACGTTTGCCACCACTCCTAGTTCGGATATGAACTCCTTCATCCAAACTGCTTCCTGAGCCGCTTCTGAAGCAGCAACATATTCGGCCTCCGTTGTTGATCCCGCTACCACAGGTTGTTTGGAGCTCCTCCAACTAACCGCTCCGCCATTCATGAGAAATACTTATCCGGATTGAGACTTAGAGTCATCCGGATCGGTGTCAAAGCTAGCATCGACATAACACTTAGCGACGAGCTCTTCTTCACCTCCGTATACAAGAAACATATCCTTAGTTCTTCGTAAGTACTTAAGGATATTCTTGACCGCTATCCATTGTTCCGAACCTGGATCCGATTGGTACCTACTAGTCAAACTAATAGCATGTGCCACATCCGATCTTGTACATAGCATGGCGTACATTATAGAGCCTATGGCTGAAGCATAGGGGACTTTGTCCATTATCTCTCTTTCTTCCGCCGAAGCCGGACTTTGAGTCTTACTCAATGTCTTGCCTTGCAACATAGGTAAGAACCCCTTCTTACTTCCGTCCATTTTAAACTTCTTTAAAATCTTATCAAGGTATGTACTTTGTGATAGCCCTATTAGGCACCTAGATCTATCTCTATAGATCTTTATCCCTAATATGTATGACGCTTCACCTAGGTCCTTCATTGAAAATTTGTTGTTTAGATAACTTTTAACACTGTTTAAAAGATCTATATCATTTTCGATCAATAATGTGTCATCCACATATAATATCAGAAATGCCACATTGCTCCCACTCACTTTCTTGTAAATACAAGCTTCTCCATAAGTTTGGACAAATCCAAACTCTTTGATCACCTCATCAAAGCAGAGATTCCAACTTCGTGATGCTTGCTTCAATCCATAGATGGATCGCTGAAGCTTGCACACCTTGTTAGCATCCTTAGGATCGACAAAACCCTTTGGTTGTATCATATACAACTCTTCTTCAATATTACCATTGAGAAACACGGTTTTGACATCCATCTGCCATATCTCATAATCGAAATATGCAGCAATTGCTAACATAATCCTAACTGACTTTAGCATCGCTACGGGAGAGAAAGTCTCATCGTAGTCAACTCCTTGAATTTGTCGAAACCCCTTTGCGACAAGTCGAGCTTTATAGACGGTCACATTACCATCAGCATCAGTTTTCCTTTTGAAAATCCATTTGTTCTCCACGGCCTTTCGGTCGTGAGGTAATTCCACCAAGTTCCAAACTTGATTTTCATACATGGATTCCATCTCGGATTTCATGGCTTCTAACCATTTGTTGGAATCCGGGCTCATCATCGCTTCTTCATATGTCGCAGGGTCATCATTTTCATCAACCATGAAATTCATGACAGGATTTCCGTACAACTCGGGAGCTGCACGCGTCCTGTTTGACCTGCGAGGTTCGGTAGTACTCTCTTTCCGAGTTTCATGATCATTATCATTAGTTCCCTCTTCAACAGGTGGAGCCAACTCCGGAACAACTTCCGGCGCTGCGCTACTCGCCATACTTTGAAGAGAAGGTTCCACAACCTCTTCGAGTTCTACCTTCCGACTACTCACACCTTTCGCGAGAAACTCTTTGTAGGGGTCCCAATCTTAGATAAGATAGAGCCCTCTGTGTTTTACAATGCTAGTCCCTGGAACAATAGCTAGCATCCACAGTTAAGATGTAATATCAAGATACAAAGGTCATATTATAACTTTTATAACCAGGAATAACATAATTTTATTACATCACACATAGCTCATATGGCTATTACATTACATTGCAGCGAAATAACTATAATCATGGGGTCCTTCATCTTCAAAGTGCCACAGGCAGATGTTGGTTGTAGACTTTGTAATCCTAATCAAACAATCTTCACTAAAATCAATCAAACCTGCAACATACAAGTTACAGCCACAAAGGGTCAATACATTTGAATTGTATTGGCAAGTGATACTATGGTAGTATAGTGGAGTCTATCTTCTATATGCATTTGGCTAAGTGGAATTGAGGCTTGCATTGCTCAAAATAGATTTTTCTTATCATTTTGAAAATACTAAGTTTTTGCTTAACAAAATCATTTTTCTCAATCAAAGATTGAAGATCCTTTCCAAGGCATCTATCAACCAAAGATTGAAGATTTCAATCAACCCTTGTTCAACCTCAAGTTTTAACTTAGAAATTTGAATGATGAGATTCTTGATTGCTTCCATGTCTTGATGCTCAAATTGTCCTTTACCAGGGACATGGCTAAGTACTTAGATTTTACACTCTGCAGAGGTGGTGCACTTTCCCCACAAGACTTGGTTTCCCAAGACAAGATCTTTCAGAAGCTTTCCCTTAGACCAAAATGGACGCGTTCCAACCTATCAAACACTACCACCAACTGTCCATATGGCTAAGTTCTTGCAACCTATATGATCATGGCAGAGCCCATATTGCCAAGTGGTTGCACTTGAAGCTTCTCAACATTTGACATCTCAAATCCCTTTGTTCCTGGGTGGCCATCCACAAGTGAGATACACAAGGTTCACCAGTCCCCTGGCCTTGTGTAACCACTCAACATATCCCAATCCTTCCATTCCACCCAGGTGATTCATTAACTTAGTTGTTTTATTAAACAAAACATAAGTCCTCAGACTTAGAATATTTTTCCATAGTGTGAATATATTTTCCACCCATGTTTTCTATTAGCTAGGCTAAGCTTGGTAGTAATAGGAAACTTAACTTAGGAAATCCTACTAAGGATTCATCTACTAGGTTTTCCTATAGTAAGATCTATACTTAGCAAAATCCATGCAAGTTTACTTAGTAAAATCACTAATGCATAGAGAAAGTAATGGGACAAAAAGTATGAAGCATCACTTGCCTTTTTGGTAGGGAATGGTGGTTCACTCCTTGATCTTGCTAGTCTCACACTTCTCTAACTTCACTATAAGTCAATCAAGCAAACACAAAATCAACTAACATTCCAAACCAATAAATCAATCAAACAATTTAACACACACAAAACAATGGGATTTAAGTCATGCATGGGAGCATGCACAAGATAGTGTTATTTTGTAAAGAGAGTCCCTATTGGGTTTCTAAACTTTGTAAGATCCAAATTGATCATTTACCAAAGTGGCAAAGTCATTAGCAAGAGGGTTTTGTCCAAAAACCATTTTTAAATCCATTCATTATTTTATGTGGTGGAATTTTAGTTTTATCAAGTTTAAAACCTTTAAATCTTCACCAAAAGTTTCTAACTCTTAGGACTTGGTGTTTTGGGGTCAGTGGGTTTGATCAAGCCATTTTCTTAAAGTTTTCTTTCCATAAACATTTTCATAACAAAAACCATTCTTTTTATTTGGCTAGAAATTGGCTAAGTCAAATAATCCAATCTAAATTTTACCAAATCATTTTTAACACCAAGGGTTGGTTCCTAGGGTCAGTAAGGTCACAACAAACCATTTTGCAAAAGTTTTAACCTTAAAAACAATTTTAAACAATTTTTATACTCTAAACAAGCTCATAAATGAATCTGCAAATTCAGGCAAACTAACATATACTATTTTCTAAACTGGCTAGGGCTTGTTCTCCTGAATCCAACGACATAAAATTTGTTATTTTTGGACGTGTGGTTTGAAAGTTATGCAATTTATAAAATTGGAAATCTAATAGAAGTTTTCTGTCTTTTTAAACCAATCAGAGGCCACGTGGCTGTTTCTTATTCGCCTATACCGTTTCGCTCAGATCGACAGACACAGGCCGTTGGATCAAGTCAGATAGTGTGGTACTGAGCGCATACCCCTTCGCTATTAAGTGATTCTATCACGTCCACCCGATCGATATCGGACGACTCCTATCTATTAGCCATGAACTGGCGGCGCGAGGTCATCGGCGAGCGGCGGTGCGGCCAGATGGCGGCGGCGCTGGCTAAGCAGGAAGCAAGGGAAGGTGGGGAAATGCTCACAGTGATCGCAGAAGTCTGGTGGAGCTCAACATGTTGCTGTCTTGGCGAGGGGCGCACTGGAGCAGGCTTGATTGCTCGCCGGAGTTACTCTACGGAAGGAAGTGTACCACCCCATTGTTATGGAATGGTGTGGGAGAAAGAAGCTTATTTGGACCTGATCTTATCAAAGACGCCGAAGAGAAAGTCAAATTGGTTAAGGACAGATTGAAGATAGCACAGTCCCAACAGAAAAGCTACGCGGATTCTAAGCGTAGAGAAGTCACCTACGAAGTTGGGGATAGAGCTTATCTTAGAGTATCGCCACTTCGTGGAGTG
Source organism: Avena atlantica (assembly GCA_910589765.1). Lineage (NCBI taxonomy): Eukaryota > Viridiplantae > Streptophyta > Magnoliopsida > Poales > Poaceae > Avena > Avena atlantica. The sequence continues at coordinate 236,597,033 of OU342738.1, forward strand.
AAAAGATTTGGAGTCAAGGGAAAGTTGGCACCAAGATATGTTGGGCCATTCAAGATTCTAAGTCGCAAAGGAGAAGTTGCATATGAAGTTGAATTTCCAGAATCTCTATCAGCAGTCCATAACGTATTTCATGTGAGTCAGCTTAAGAAATGTCACCCAGAAATGGAAGAGCCTTCTTTGAAGGATACCATACCTTTGGAAGAAGTTCAGCTAGAAAGTGATCTCACTTATGAGGAAAAGCCTGTCAAGATTCTAGAGACCGCAGAAAGAGTTACCAGGACCAAGACTATCAAGTTTTGTAAAGTGCAATGGAACCATCACTCCGAAGAGGAAGCAACATGGGAAAGAGAAGATGATCTTCGGAAAGACCACCCTCACCTATTTGCTAGCCAACCCGAATCTCGAGGGCGAGATTCATCTTAAGGGGGTTAGATTTGTAACATCCCAAAAATCATAGTTTCAAAACTCATTCATATCATCTTTGCATCATTCATCCATTTAGGGTTTTTCTCAAAAATCATTTAGAGACAGAAGTTTGAGCTATGATTTCATGTGGGCAATTTATCCCAAATGGCCATCACCCTTTGAAATTTGAATGTTTAGGTACTTGTTTGCTTGCCTCCATTGATGGAAAGATTAGGTGAAACTTTGAACCCAAGATTCCAAATTTAGAAATAGTTTCAAAATCCTTTTTCAAATATTTGCAAACTAGAGCAAATCTCTGTTTACTTTGAAACCCAAGCTTGACCAAGCCTTGCAAGGTAACCACTTAGTTAAAATGACTGTTTTTGAACCCACAATACCCTGCAAAAATTCCCAAAGCAGTTTGGATTCAAAAGGATTTGAATTCATACCAAATTCATACCAGAAAATGAATTTAGAAAAAGAAAAGGACTCCTCAATGGAAAAAAACCGCGCGGCCAGAATCTGGCCCAGCAGCAAATCGAGCCCAGCAAGCCCACCCGGGATCTTCTTATTCTTCTCTCACGCGCAAGCGCACGCGCTGAGCCACTGACAGGCAGACCCCACCTACACTCCGCGCACCTCGCTGACAAGCGGGCCTTCTCCACGTCAGCGTCGTCTCCACCCGCACGACCCGTTCATCCCCAAATCAACGCGGGCGTTTCTGTGTTTAATTCGCGGCGTCAATTCGATTTATTGGCCGAGTAATTCTCGCTCATGACCAGGCTATAAGAACCCCCTCTGTTCCCTCTCTCTTCTCCCTCAAACCCCGAACCCAGAGCGCCACCAGGCTGCGAGCATTACCCTCTGTAACCCCGCCGTCTCCGGCGACTGCGCCGGCAAATTCCGGTGAGTTCTGAGCTTCCCTCTGCCTCTCGTTCTTGCAAACTAGTTCAGTGAGCCTCTGCGCTTCTTTTAACACATTTCGTTTACCCTCGCATGAACCGTAGCTCCGGCAGCATCGTCGACTGGCCGCCACCGTCTTCTGTACGAACTCCGGCGAGCTCTAGTGGTAAGCCCCGACCGCCCCGCGTCTTCTAGTTCAGGCACACGACTCTGCCTTGACTCTGTGAATCTAACCGTGTCCTCGTCTTGCCTTGGGGTGGTTCACAGCGACGTCCACGACGACCACCCGACACACTGACGCCGTCCTCCACTCCGGCGAGCAATCGCAACCGTGCCCGAGCGCCCCTTGACCAACCGCGAGTACGACGAGCTTCGCCGTGACCCCCTGAGCCCGGTGAGCTACTCCTCGTTCTCACTTACCCACTGTAGTGCCGCCTCCGTCGTCGACCGACAGTTCCGCCGCCGGTAGCCACCGCTCCGCCGCCAGTTCTTGGCCAGGACAATAGCAGTCGTTAGATCTGTATCGTAGCGCTAGGATAGATCTACTTAACCCCGAAGCGGTACGCGATCTAAGCCGCCAGATTTCATTTAGATCCTACGGCTGTGGAGCTCGATCCAGTGCGAAACGGTATGGGCGAATAAGAACATGACGCGTGGCTAGGTTAGATCTGAAAATAGATTTAAAACCAGAAATTTGATCCAAATTCAAATGCTCATAACTTTTGATTGCCACGTTAGATTTTTGCAAACTTTATACCGTTGGATTCAGTGAAACGAGACCTTTCTGAATATCTAATTTATTTAGCATATAGTAACAGTTAAAATGATTTTATTTGTAGAACAAGTTTAAGGCTATTTTTAGATATAGATTTATTTTGGTAAATTATATTGGGGCCAAATAAGTTTACTTGGCAAACTTGTGACATGTTAAGTTTTTATAGACATGAGCATACTTGGTAGAATTTTCAAAAAAATCACCACTTAGTAAATTCTTGCATGCATGCATTCACATTATTTTTGGTTGTATATAATTGTGTGTAATTGTATGCTTTAATTTCTTGTGTAGATTTTGCTAGTGATTGTGATTGTGAATAGTGCTACTCTCCCCACTACCAAGGCAAGTGATATTTTCATGAATATTTCTATCCTATGTTTTGTACTAGCATTAGATATTTTGCTAAAGTATTGCATGATATTTTGCCTAGTGCTAAGATGGGAAATCCTAAGTAGAGTGGAATAGTAGAATTGCTAGGGAATTCTCCTAAGTTAAGTTATCATAATCTGCTTAGTCTAGCTACTTAGCAAACAAGGGTGGTGAACATCTATATGGTTTATGATAAAAATATTCTAAGTCAAGAGACTTATGTTTTCTTAATAAAACAACTAAGTCAAATGAACCTCCTGGGTGGAATGGAATGATTGGGTTATGTTGAGTGGTTACACAAGGCCATGGACTTGGGTTGTGTATCTCACTTGTGGTATGCCACCCAGGCACAAAGGGATTTGGAGGCCAAGTGTTGAGAAAGCTTACAGTGCAACCACTTGGCAATATGGGCTCTGCCTTGATCATATAGGTTGCTAGAACTTAGTCACTTGGACAGTTGGTGGTAGTGGGAATGATAGGTTGGAGCGCATCCATTTGACTAAGGAAAGGCTTCTGAAAGGTCCTGTCTTGGGAAACCAAGTCTGGTGGGGAAAGTGCACAACCTCTGCAGATGGAAAACCTAAGTACTTAGACTAGTCCAAGGCAATGGACCATTTGAGCATCAAGACATGGAAGCTACAAGAATCTCATCACTCCAACTTCTAAGTAAAAATTGGTGTGTGAACAAGGGTGAAGGACCCCAATGTCTATTGGAGGTTTCTTGGGAATGTTTTGACAAAGAAAATTTAGTGATTTCAACTAATAGTAAAACTAAGCAAGCCAAGCTACACTTAGCCAAAATGCATATAGTAATATAGTCTACCTAAAATATACTAAGGTATCACTTTCCAATACTATTCCAAAGTTTTGACCCTCTGTGGCTGTAACTTGTGATGTTGCAGGTTACTCCGATGATGAATAGGAGTCATGAGTCTACACTCAACATGCTTGCCTGTGGCACATGAACATGAAGACTTATGTTTATTTACTTATTCCATATACTCTTGTATTGGGCCTTTGGCCCTGAGTTGTAAAAGACTATGTTTTATCTCTGGAATGAATGTAATAAACGACCTTTGTATCTGTGTACTTCATCTTAAACTGTGGATGCTAGCATTGATCCAGGGACTAGCATTGCAATCACAGGGATCCTTTCCTTTATAAAGGAGGGGTCTAACAGATGGTATCAGAGCACTGTGTTGCCTGTAGGATTATGACCCTAGGATTGGAAAACCACTAAGGAAAAGGTTTTTCAACTACTTCTACACTTGTCTATTCTTCTCGTAAAACTTTTCTAATCTCTTTCAACTTCCTTTGTAGATGAACTCCATCAACGAAGCCGTGAAGAAGGAACCACTCATGACCATGACCTTGGAGTATGAAACTGAGTTTCCCAATATTCTCAAGGACCTCATGGAGGCAATGGATGCACATGGTGAAGCCGTGTACAAGGGCTTTCCAGTGATGGATGAAGGAGTGGAGTATTGGTGGGTGCAACTTCACTTGTACAAAAACAAGGAAGACAACCACAAAGAAAGGGGATTCTGCATGTACACCAACACTACAATGCACACCACATTCTTTGAGTCAGCCAGGGATGCAGCTTGGAGGACTATCAAAGAACTAAGTGCTAGAGTCAAGTGCAAAATGCTCAACCTCCAAAAGGACTTAGAGAAAGAGAAGGAGCTTACTCAAGAGTTGGATGACACCAACCAAGAGATAAGGGGAGATGTTATAGACTTAGTGATAGAGTCAAGAGAGCAAGATTGGTGGATTGCCTCTAGGAACATTGTGTTTACTAATAGATCCCGTGAGATTGGATTGTAAGGACACTTCGTTAGTTGGACCACCACTTATCACCTTATTTCCAAAAGATATTTTAAATAAGTATGGACCTTGAATGATGTAATGGACTTATGTATGCATGACTTGTGTGACAATTATGTTTCATGGATATGTATGAATGTTTGTCTTGATTTACCTTGAATTGCGTTGTTCTAACTTTTTCAATCTTATAAATAGATGCCTATTGCCATCAGCACTGTTGAGGAGTTTCGGGTTACTCGTTTTGGTCCCCGTATCAATGAGCTTACCACTCTGCTTGATCTCCCTCTTCCTACCATCACGGTGTACCCACTCACCAAGTTCGAGAGGAAGGACCTCTGGGGCTTCAAGGTGAACCAGCCCGGACGCCAGACTGAGCCTACTACGGAGGCCATCGTCTTCAAGCTGATGCACGACGACAGGGAGAGAGGCATGGAGGTAGTCATGCAGGACCTGATAGGACGACTGTTAGGCCGTCACTCCCGTCAGGTTAGGGGCACTCACTTCCACGTCTTCGGAAGACGTGATGTTGATGGAGAGTCCATCGACTTTGAGGACGACTCGAGGAGCACTGCGGAGCCGATACGTCTTTATCTCCAGGACTTAGAGACTCTCCTCAGGCACGTGGACACAGATAGGACGAACGTCATGCTAGGTAATGACGAGCTTCAGGTGCAGCTTCGCGAGAAGGACAAGCTTTTTGCGCAGCAGGATGAGATGATCAAGGAAATGGAGACAAAGTTCGAGGCCCAAGACCGTAAGTTCAAGAGTCAGGAGAAACGCGTCCAGGATAGGAACAAGAAAATCCGGGACATGACCGAGGAACTGAAGTCCAAGGACTTCGAGCTTGAGCAGCAGCAGATGGTTATTGAGAGGCTTCGCTCCCAGAAGAGGGCTCTCAAGGCCAAGGTCGATTCCTTGACCACTACGATTGGGGAGAACAAGACCGCGATGGAGAACGCAGGTCTTACCTTCGTCGAGGAGGAGATTGACGCTGATGAGTAGACTTGATTACTCGTTTACCTTTCATATTCATACTTGTTATTGTGAACTTATTGTTGGACCATCCGACATGTGGATGGCTTGCCACTTGTGTGTTTTACTTCATGAGCTTATTATGTGGTTGTTGAACCTTTATTCTTATGATTGCTTGTTATGTGTTTGCTTATGTTGTATTGTGCATGAAACATCTATGGGTATCTCATTCTTATCTATTTGAACAAACCACAGATGCCTCCCCGTCGCGCAAACCCCAACCCCAACAACATCACCCCGGAAATGCAACAAATGATGAATGCGCAAACACATCTTATGCAAATGATGACAACATTCATCCAAAACCAGAATAACAACAACAACCCCAACAACAACAACAACAACAACAACCCTCCGGGTTTTGATATGCTCACCAGATTTCTGCGTCTGAGACCAGCAAAGTTTTCGGGAACAACTGATCCCATGGTAGCCAATGACTGGCTACGTTCTGTGAACAAAGACCTAGTGACCGTGGGCTACACGGATGCTGAAAAAGTCAGGTTCGCAGCACATCTGTTGGAAGGACCAGCCGCCACATGGTGGGACAACTTCCAAATCATCACTCCTATTGATGAGGTGATTTGGGCTATCTTTGAAGATGGCTTTCGCACGGCTCATATCTCATCAGGGATAATGAGTCTGAAAAAGAAGGAGTTTCACAACCTGAAACAGCGCCACCGCAGCGTGGCAGAATATATAGAAGAGTTCAACAATCTGGCGCGCTATGCACCGGATGAGGTTGACATAGATGCCAAAAGAAAGGAAAAATTTCTGGAAGGCTTAAATGATGAGCTGAATCTGCAGTTGTCTGTGGCATATGTTCCAACTTATCAGTCTTTGTGTGACAAGGCTGCTATTTTGGAAAGTAAAATGAAGCAAGTCGAGAGTAGAAAGAGGAAACACTCCGACAAACACAGCTCGGGATCGTCTCATAAACGATCTCACTATGATGACAGTGCCAACTCAGGATCCCATAAACATGGGAAATTCAACAAGCATAACCACAACCGTCATGACAGCAAGCATCATCGCAGCCATGACAAGGACAAGTACAAGAACCACAAGGGTGGACATAAGAGCCACTATGGTGGAAATGGTAGTGGAAGTGGAGGCCAACCTCCTAAAAAGGACATCAGTCAGGTTGAGTGCTTCAAATGCAAAAAGCTGGGGCATTATGCTAATGAGTGCCATGAGAAGAAAGTTGAAGGACCTAACAAGCCAAATCCTTTTCAGAAAGGACAGGTTAACCACATCAATGTGGAGGAAGTCTATGAGGAGCCTGATGCCGTGGCTGGTAAGTTCAGACTCAATTCAATTTCAGCATTTGTACTCTTTGATACCGGTGCATCTCATTCATTCATATCAAAGGCATTTGTTGATAGAAATGGGTTTGCATCAGAAAACATTGGGTGTCCAATAAAAGTTAGTTCTCCGGGGGGAGACATGATAGTAAGCCTTGGATGCCGGGATCTCACCATAGAGTTTGATAAGCATAAGTTTCTAGTAAGCCTGATAATCCTAGATTCCCAAGGACTAGACGTAATTTTGGGAATGGACTGGATGGCTAAGTATGAAGGAGTATTAGATTGTGCCAATCGTACCGTTACACTCACAACCCCCGAAGGAAAAAGAATAAAATTTAAGTCAAACTTTGAATCCAAAGGAAGTAAGCTGAATTCTCTTAAGGGAGTTAGCATGGACAGTGTACCAATAGTATGTGAGTATCCGGATGTGTTTTCGGAAGAGCTACCAGGAATGCCACCGGATAGAGATGTGGAGTTTCTGATAGATTTGGTGCCAGGATCAGGACCAATAGCTAAGAGACCGTACAAAATGTCAGTTGATGAATTGAAAGAGCTCAAGAAACAGCTAGGAGAACAGTTACAGAAAAGGTTTATTCAACCAAGTTCTTCATCTTGGGGAGCCCCAGTATTGTTCGTGGAGAAGAAGGATAGAACACAAAGGTTATGTATTGACTACCGTTCTCTCAACGAGGTTACTATCAAGAACAAATATCCTTTGCCAAGAATCAACGACTTATTTGATCAGCTAGAAGGAGCATGTGTATTCTCGAAGATTGATCTCCGGTCAGGTTATTTTCAACTCAAGATAAGAGAGCAAGACATGCCAAAAACAGCATTCACCACAAGGTATGGATTGTATGAGTATACTGTGATGCCTTTTGGATTAACCAACGCTCCGGCATACTTCATGAATATGATGAACAAGGTGTTCATGGAATTTCTTGACAAGTTCGTTGTCGTTTTCATCGATGATATCTTGGTCTACTCCAAGAGCAAGGAAGAACATGAAAGACACTTACGCTTGATACGTGAGAAACTGAGGGAACATAAACTTTATGCCAAATTCAGCAAGTGTGAGTTCTGGCTAGAGAAAGTTGGTTTTCTTGGTCATGTGATGACGAAGGATGGTGTGGCAGTTGATCCTGCTAAGGTTTCAGCTGTGACAGAATGGGAATCACCTAAGAATGTAAAAGAAGTTCGTAGTTTCCTTGGCTTAGCAGGTTACTACAGAAGGTTCATTGAGAATTTCTCGAAGGTTGTAAGCCAATGACAGAATTGCTAAAGAAGGACAAGAAATTTGCTTGGACTAAAGGTTGCGAAGTCAGTTTCCAAGAGTTGAAGAAGAGACTTGTGACAGCGCCAGTTCTATGTCTGCCAGATTTGGAAAAGGATTTCCAAGTATATTGTGATGCGTCTCATCAAGGTTTGGGTGCCGTACTTATGCAAGATGGTAAAGTCGTAGCCTATGCTTCGAGACAACTCAAAACTCATGAAGTAAACTATCCTACTCATGATTTGGAGTTAGCCTCTATCGTCCATGCACTCAAAACATGGAGACATTACCTTTTGGGTAAGCGGTGTGAAGTGTTCACCGATCATAAGAGCTTGAAGTACATTTTCACCCAGAAAGAAATCAACATGAGACAAAGAAGATGGCTAGAACTTATAAAGGATTACGACTTAAGTTTGCAATACCACCCCGGTAAAGCGAATGTAGTAGCCGATGCTCTAAGTCGTAAGACGTTTGTAAATGGCCTTACAAAAGGGGAATTGCCAAATGACTTGTGTAAGCAATTCAAAGAACTCAGATTGGAGATTGTACCAGAAGGACATCTCATGTCCTTAGATGTTCAACCCACTCTATTGGACAAAATCCGAGAAGTTCAGAAGACTGATGGGGAAATTGAAAAGATTAAGGAAAATATTAGTCTAGGGAAGGCTAAAAGTTTCCATGTTGACGAACAGGGTACTTTATGGCACGGGAAACGTATATGTGTTCCACAAGACCCAGAGTTGCGGAAACTGATCTTACAGGAAGGTCACAACTCTCCGTATTCTATTCACCCGGGAAATACCAAGATGTACATGGACATGAAGGAAAGGTTTTGGTGGAACAATCTCAAAAGGGACATCGCCGAACATATTGCTTTGTGTGATGTGTGTAGCAGAGTCAAAGCGGAGCACCAGAAACCAGCGGGTTTGCTTCAACCACTGCCTATTCCTGAATGGAACTGGGAAAATATTGGTATGGATTTCATTACCGGATTACCAAGGACCAGGTCAGGGTATGATTCCATATGGGTAGTAGTGGATCGCCTAACTAAAGTGGCTCATTTTATACCCGTGAAGACAACATATACAAGTGCCAAGCTAGCTAAAATTTACATGGGCAGGATTGTATGCCTTCACGGTGTGCCTAAGAGTATTGTATCAGATAGAGGAACCCATTTCACCTCTCACTTTTGGAGACAGCTTCATGAATCCTTAGGAACGAGATTAGAATTCAGTACTGCCTTTCATCCTCAAACGGATGGACAAACAGAGAGGACCAACCAAATTCTTGAAGACATGTTGAGAGCATGTGCTTTAGATTATGGAGCAAGTTGGGATGAAAGTTTGCCTTATGCAGAGTTCTCTTACAATAACAGTCATCAATCTAGTATTGGAATGGCACCGTTTGAGTTACTCTACGGAAGGAAGTGTACCACCCCATTGTTATGGAATGGTGTGGGAGAAAGAAGCTTATTTGGACCTGATCTTATCAAAGACGCCGAAGAGAAAGTCAAATTGGTTAAGGACAGATTGAAGATAGCACAGTCCCGACAGAAAAGCTACGCGGATTCTAAGCGTAGAGAAGTCACCTACGAAGTTGGGGATAGAGCTTATCTTAGAGTATCGCCACTTCGTGGAGTGAAAAGATTTGGAGTCAAGGGAAAGTTGGCACCAAGATATGTTGGGCCATTCAAGATTCTAAGTCGCAAAGGAGAAGTTGCATATGAAGTTGAATTGCCAGAATCTCTATCAGCAGTCCATAACGTATTTCATGTGAGTCAGCTTAAGAAATGTCACCCAGAAATGGAAGAGTCTTCTTTGAAGGATACCAGACCTTTGGAAGAAGTTCAGCTAGAAAGTGATCTCACTTATGAGGAAAAGCCTGTCAAGATTCTAGAGACCGCAGAAAGAGTTACCAGGACCAAGACTATCAAGTTTTGTAAAGTGCAATGGAACCATCACTCCGAAGAGGAAGCAACATGGGAAAGAGAAGATGATCTTCGGAAAGACCACCCTCACCTATTTGCTAGCCAACCCGAATCTCGAGGGCGAGATTCATCTTAAGGGGGTTAGATTTGTAACATCCCAAAAATCATAGTTTCAAAACTCATTCATATCATCTTTGCATCATTCATCCATTTAGGGTTTTTCTCAAAAATCATTTAGAGACAGAAGTTTGAGCTATGATTTCATGTGGGCAATTTATCCCAAATGGCCATCACCCTTTGAAATTTGAATGTTTAGGTACTTGTTTGCTTGCCTCCATTGATGGAAAGATTAGGTGAAACTTTGAACCCAAGATTCCAAATTTAGAAATAGTTTCAAAATCCTTTTTCAAATATTTGCAAACTAGAGCAAATCTCTGTTTACTTTGAAACCCAAGCTTGACCAAGCCTTGCAAGGTAACCACTTAGTTAAAATGACTGTTTTTGAACCCACAAAACCCTGCAAAAATTCCCAAAGCAGTTTGGATTCAAAAGGATTTGAATTCATACCAAATTCATACCAGAAAATGAATTTATAAAAAGAAAAGGACTCCTCAATGGAAAAAAGCCGCGCGGCCAGAATCTGGCCCAGCAGCAAATCGAGCCCAGCAAGCCCACCCGGGATCTTCTTATTCTTCTCTCACGCGCAAGCGCACGCGCTGAGCCGCTGACAGGCAGACCCCACCTACACTCCGCGCACCTCGCTGACAAGCGGGCCTTCTCCACGTCAGCGTCGTCTCCACCCGCACGACCCGTTCATCCCCAAATCAACGCGGGCGTTTCTGTGTTTAATTCGCGGCGTCAATTCGATTTATTGGCCGAGTAATTCTCGCTCGTGACCAGGCTATAAGAACCCCCTCTGTTCCCTCTCTCTTCTCCCTCAAACCCCGAACCCAGAGCGCCACCAGGCTGCGAGCATTACCCTCTGTAACCCCGCCGTCTCCGGCGACTGCGCCAGCAAATTCCGGTGAGTTCTGAGCTTCCCTCTGCCTCTCGTTCTTGCAAACTAGTTCAGTGAGCCTCTACGCTTCTTTTAACACATTTCGTTTACCCTCGCATGAACCGTAGCTCCGGCAGCATCGTCGACTGGCCGCCACCGTCTTCTGTACGAACTCCGGCGAGCTCTAGTGGTAAGCCCCGACCGCCCCGCGTCTTCTAGTTCAGGCACACGACTCTGCCTTGACTCTGTGAATCTAACCGTGTCCTCGTCTTGCTATGGGGTGGTTCACAGCGACGTCCACGACGACCACCCGACACACCGACGCCGTCCTCCACTCCGGCGAGCAATCGCAACCATGCCCGAGCGCCCCTTGACCAACCGCGAGTACGACGAGCTTCGCCATGACCCCCTGAGCCCGGTGAGCTACTCCTCGTTCTCACTTACCCACTGTAGTGCCGCCTCCGTCGTCGACCGACAGTTCCGCCGCCGGTAGCCACCGCTCCACCGCCAGTTCTTGGCCAGGACAATAGCAGCCGTTAGATCTGTATCGTAGCGCTAGGATAGATCCACTTAACCCCGAAGCGGTACGCGATCTGAGCCGCCAGATTTCATTTAGATCCTACGGCTGTGGAGCTCGATCCAGTGCGAAACGGTATGGGCGAATAAGAACATGACGCGTGGCTAGGTTAGATCTGAAAATAGATTTAAAACCAGAAATTTGATCCAAATTCAAATGCTCATAACTTTTGATTGCCACGTTAGATTTTTGCAAACTTTATACCGTTGGATTCAGTGAAACAAGACCTTTCTGAATATCCAATTTATTTAGCATATAGTAATAGTTAAAATGATTTTATTTGTAGAACAAGTTTAAGGCTATTTTTAGATATAGATTTATTTTGGTAAATTATATTGGGGCCAAATAAGTTTAGTTGGCAAACTTGTGACATGTTAAGTTTCTATAGACATGAGCATACTTGGTAGAATTTTCAAAAAAATCACCACTTAGTAAATTCTTGCATGCATGCATTCACATTATTTTTGGTTGTATATAATTGTGTGTAATTGTATGCTTTAATTTCTTGTGTAGATTTTGCTAGTGATTGTGATTGTGAAGAGTGCTACTCTCCCCACTACCAAGGCAAGTGATATTTTCATGAATATTTCTATCCTATGTTTTGTACTAGCATTAGATATTTTGCTAAAGTATTGCATGATATTTTGCCTAGTGCTAAGATGGGAAATCCTAAGTAGAGTGGAATAGTAGAATTGCTAGGGAATTCTCCTAAGTTAAGTTATCATAATCTGCTTAGTCTAGCTACTTAGCAAACAAGGGTGGTGAACATCTATATGGTTTATGATAAAAATATTCTAAGTCAAGAGACTTATGTTTTCTTAATAAAACAACTAAGTCAAATGAACCTCCTGGGTGGAATGGAATGATTGGGTTATGTTGAGTGGTTACACAAGGCCATGGACTTGGGTTGTGTATCTCACTTGTGGTATGCCACCCAGGCACAAAGGGATTTGGAGGCCAAGTGTTGAGAAAGCTTACAGTGCAACCACTTGGCAATATGGGCTCTGCCTTGATCATATAGGTTGCTAGAACTTAGTCACTTGGACAGTTGGTGGTAGTGGGAATGATAGGTTGGAGCGCATCCATTTGACTAAGGAAAGGCTTCTGAAAGGTCCTGTCTTGGGAAACCAAGTCTGGTGGGGAAAGTGCACAACCTCTGCAGATGGAAAACCTAAGTACTTAGCCTAGTCCAAGGAAATGGACACTTTTGAGCATCAAGACATGGAAGCTACAAGAATCTCATCACTCCAACTTCTAAGTAAAAATTTGTGGGTGAACAAGGGTGGAGGACCTCAATGTCTATTGGTGGTTTCTTGGGAATGTTTTGACAAAGAAAATTTAGTGATTTCAACTAATAGGTAAAACTTATTTTCAAGCAAAGCAAGCCAAGCTACACTTAGCCAAAATGCATATAGTAATATAGTCTACCTAAAATATACTAAGGTATCACTTGCCAATACTATTCCAAAGTATTGACCCTCTGTGGCTGTAACTTGTGATGTTGCAGGTTACTCCGATGATGAATAGGAGTCATGAGTCTACACTCAACATGCTTGCCTGTGGCACATGAAGATGAAGACTTATGTTTATTTACTTATTCCATATACTCTTGTATTAGGCCTTTGGCCCTGAGTTGTAAAAGACTATGTTTTATCTCTGGAATGAATGTAATAAACGACCTTTGTATCTGTGTACTTCATCTTAAACTGTGGATGCTAGCATTGATCCAGGGACTAGCATTGCAATCACAGGGATCCTTTCCTTTATAAAGGAGGGGTCTAACAGCTCGCGTGCAGAGGCGGTTGAGGGGCGGCGAGGTGTGGCCAGAATTGGTCGAGAAAGCTCGTCGGAGGCAGTGGTGTTCGGGGAGGAATTGGGGCGGCCTGGGGGCGTGATACTGCGGGGTGACAGGGGGAAAACGGAGAGGAGGGGCGAGCGCTTTAAGGTGCGTGATCGGTGCGAGTTAAGGTGGCCGCGTTAAGGCGTATTGATGCCGCGAATCAAAGCTTGCAACGGCCGGCGAGGGGGAGAAGGGGTCGTGCGGGTGGGGAGGAAGAACAGTGGCAAGTGGGGCCGTTGCGTCAGTGGGAAGGAGAGGGGGAAGAAGGTCCACATGTCAGTTGCTCCGTGGGTTCAAAAAGGAGTGCGAAACGTTTTCTTTCTGGAGGGGAGCTGGGCTGCTTTGCTGGGCTTATTGGGCTTGCTGGGTTGGGTCGACAAAACTCTATTTTTTCTTAATCTGAACCCTTTTCTTTTTCTGAATTTATTTTCTGTTTTGAATTTTCAAACAAACAAACAATGTCCAAATCAAATCAAACAACACCCAAACTTTCTAATATTGAAATTAGTTCTGTTCAGTAACATGAGACAAAATCCAAATTCAAATTAATAATTTTAATAATAGGGGCTATTACTATTTAATTAAATGGATGTACCAATTATTAAATCCATAGGTTTTGATTTAATTCAAAGCTCCACTTGAGAACTAAATAATTTTAAACCATTCGGTAGGTTGTATTTGAAATTAATGATTATTTGGAAAGCTTGTTTTAAAATAAAAATAGCATTTTGTTATATAGGGTCCATTAATAATTAAATAAAATGGGCCTTAGTTATTAAATCAAATAGAGTTTGATTTTATTAATAAAATCTTTATTTGAAACCTAAATATTTTCAAAACCAAATCAGTAGGTTTTATTTGGGAAATATAGAATACTTGGAAACTTGTTTAAAACAAAATAACCTTTTATTTTAGAGTCCATTATTAATTAAATATAATAGACTTTCATTATTAAATCAAATAGGATTTGTTTTATTGAGATATTTATTTTGAAATCTAAAATAAAGTCAAAACACTTTAATAGGTTTTATTTGTGAATATCAAATATTGGGAAAACTTATTTAAATTAATTTAATAAGTTTTGATGTTTTATTCAAAATGGCAAAACCTTTTATTTAAATAAAATTTGGATATTAATTCCTTATTATTTTATTTAAATAAACCTTTACTATCTTTATTCAAAAAAAAATGTTTTAATTCCAAAGTTTGGTCAAGGTTAATTTGGCTTTATAAAATAATCCTTATTTATGAATCCACCTTTTCTTTTGAAAACCAAATCTTTTTATTTAAAGATTCAAAATAGTAATTTTAAAACATTTTAATTTCCTTTAATAAATGTTTATCTTTATAAATCCTTTTAGGATTTTATTTAATTCAAATGGGTTTGAAGTTCCAATTGAATTTAAAAAGTTTCTTCTGGCCCTGAAAATCAAACAAAGTTTTATTTTATTCATTTATTTTCACATTACAAGATTTGGAAAATCTTGGGATGTGACAGGCTACCACCCTTAAAATAAATCTCGTCCCGAGATTTGGGGAGGCTAGGGTTACAAGCAAGTTCAAAACAACTAGGGTACTACCACCCTTAAAAATTTTCAAACAAAAATTACATCTTGTCCTTCTTGGGATCCTGGGAAAACTTCTCTGAGCAAACTTTGCATTGTGTCCTTGGTTTCCACACTTGACTCATGGGCCAAGGTTGAGATCCTTCATAGACTTGTTTAACTTGTTCTCCATCCTTTTTGGACAATTGTTTGCATAGTGGTCTAGTTCTTTGCATTTGAAACATGTGACAAGGCTGAGATCCCTCATAGGTTGGTTTATCTTATGCTTCATCTTTTCTGGACAGTTGTTTGCATAATGTCCTAACTCTTTGCAGTGTTTGCACATCACTTGGTTAATATCCTTCCTCATCTTGGGTTTCACTAGCCTTTGTTTGTCTTCCTGGCTCTTCTCCTTTTCTGGGCATTCATTGGCATAGTGTCCCATCTCTTTGCATTTGAAACATTGCACTTGTGTAATATCCTTCTTGCTAGTGTTGGGAAATTTCTTCTTCTTCTTGGGTCTCTCCAAAGCTAGGAGTTCTTCTAGTTCATGTTCTTCATAGGTGGGAGATCTTTCTCTCTTCTTGGGACATTGACCTTCATGTTCCTTGGATGCATGATCCTTGTCTCTAAAAATATTGCTAGCTTGGGTTCCTTCCAGAATAACATCTTTGTCATCCTTGTTGTCATTAGCTCCTTGGGAAAAGTTTTCTCTCATGTTGATCACTTGAGTAACCAATCCTTGCAAAATTTGGGATTGAAGTTTCAAAATTCTTTATATGGCTGGGTCTAGTCCATTGTTGTTAGCTAAAAGCTGAGTTGTCTCTTGGCTCAACTGGTTTTGGGTTGCTATAAGTTCTCTCATGTTGTCCTCTTGGTTGTTGTTGTTGTCATCAACCTTGATGTTGGAGTTTCTTGAAGTAGACATCTGTTTGGGTTGGGTTGGAATTAGAAGAGGCAAAATATTTCTAAGGAATTATTTCTAATCACACACATCACAATTCACACAAACAATGTGCATGCAATCACAAGCAAACACTCCACTCAAACAACAAGTTTCAAGCATATTTTTAGGCAACAAAATATGTTTGTTACACCACATAAGTTGGTGGTTTTGTCTTAACTACAATATGGTGGTCCATCTATATGGTTCACTTGTGATCTTTCCTTCCTTCTTGGTTGATTCTTCTTGCATGAGATCTTGGTTTCCTTGGAAAAACTTTTGGTCACAATACTTCAAAGTTGTTGATGGCTCCTTCCTATTTTGCATTCTCTCAGTCTCTAAATCTTGAGTAAGATTTCCTTGTCTCACTTGTAGTCCTTAGTAGTTTCCAAGTTGGAAGTCCTTGGTGAACATGCTGAAGATGTTGAAGTCATTAGAGTTGAAGATGTTGAAGAAGTCCTTTGCATAAGGTGTAGTATTTGGCCATGGGGTAGGTTTTTCCATCAAGTTGAAATAGAAGAGAAGTAGAGTTGAAGCCAAAAATGGTTGAGGAAAGAGTTTATAAGTGTTTTTGTAAATAAGTTTTTGGAACAAGTACAACTCCTATTTTTCTAAGGGGGTTTTGTCCAATCCTAGGGTTACAAATCCTACAGGCAACACAATGCTCTGATACCATCTGTAGGGGTCCCAATCTTAGATAAGATAGAGCCCTCTGTGTTTTACAATGCTAGTCCCTGGATCAATAGCTAGCATCCACAGTTAAGATGTAATATCAAGATACAAAGGTCATATTATAACTTTTATAACCAGGAATAACATAATTTTATTACATCACACATAGCTCATATGGCTATTACATTACATTGCAGCGAAATAACTATAATCATGGGGTCCTTCATCTTCAAAGTGCCACATGCAGATGTTGGTTGTAGACTTTGTAATCCTAATCAAACAATCTTCACTAAAATCAATCAAACCTGCAACAAACAAGGTACAGCCACAAAGGGTCAATACATTTGAATTGTATTGGCAAGTGATACTATGGTAGTATAGTGGAGTCTATCTTCTATATGCATTTGGCTAATTGGAGTTGAGGCTTGCATTGCTCAAAATAGATTTTTCTTATCATTTTGAAAATACTAAGTTTTTGCTTGACAAAATCATTTTTCTCAATCAAAGATTGAAGATCCTTTCCAAGGCATCTATCAACCAAAGATTGAAGATTTCAATCAACCCTTGTTCAACCTCAAGTTTTAACTTAGAAATTTGAATGATGATATTCTTGATTGCTTCCATGTCTTGATGCTCAAATTGTCCTTTGCCAGGGACATGGCTAAGTACTTAGATTTTACACTCTGCAGAGGTGGTGCACTTTCCCCACAAGACTTGGTATCCCAAGACAAGATCTTTCAGAAGCTTTCCCTTAGACCAAAATGGTCGCGTTCCAACCTATCAAACACTACCACCAATTGTCCATATGGCTAAGTTCTTGCAACCTATATGATCATGGCAGAGCCCATATTGCCAAGTGGTTGCACTTGAAGCTTCTCAACATTTGACATCTCAAATCCCTTTGTTCCTGGGTGGCCATCCACAAGTGAGATAAACAAGGTTCACCAGTTCCCTGGCCTTGTGTAACCACTCAACATATCCCAATCCTTCCATTCCACCTAGGTGATTCATTAACTTAGTTGTTTTATTAAACAAAACATAAGTCCTCAGACTTAGAATATTTTTCCATAGTGTGAATATATTTTCCACCCATGTTTTCTATTAGCTAGGCTAAGCTTGGTAGTAATAGGAAACTTAACGTAGGAAATCCTACTAAGGATTCATCTACTAGGTTTTCCTATAGTAAGATCTATACTTAGCAAAATCCATGCAAGTTTACTTAGCAAAATCACTAATGCATAGAGAAAGTAATGGGACAAAAAGTATGAAGCATCACTTGCCTTTTTGGTAGGGAATGGTGGTTCACTCCTTGCTCTTGCTAGTCTCACACTTCTCTAACTTCACTATAAGTCAATCAAGCAAACACAAAATCAACTAACATTCCAAACCAATAAATCAATCAAACAATTTAACACACACAAAACAATGGGATTTAAGTCATGCATGGGAGCATGCACAAGATAGTGTTATTTTGTAAAGAGGGTCCCTATTGGGTTTCTAAACTTTGTAAGATCCAAATTGATCATTTACCAAAGTGGCAAAGTCATTAGCAAGAGGGTTTTGTCCAAAAACCATTTTTAAATCCATTCATTATTTTATATGGTGGAATTTTAGTTTTATCAAGTTTAAAACCTTTAAATCTTCACCAAAAGTTTCTAACTCTTAGGACTTGGTGTTTTGGGGTCAGTGGGTTTGATCAAGCCATTTTCTTAAAGTTTTCTTTCCATAAACATTTTCATAACAAAAACCATTCTTTTTATTTGGCTAGAAATTGGCTAAATCAAATAATCCAATCTAAATTTTACCAAAATCATTTTTAACACCAAGGGTTGGTTCCTAGGGTCAGTAAGGTCACAACAAACCATTTTGCAAAAGTTTTAACCGTAAAAAAATTTTAAACAATTTTTATACTCTAAACAAGCTCATAAATGAATCTGCAAATTCAGGCAAACTAACATATACTATTTTCTAAACTAAGGGCATGGTTGGCTAGGGCTTGTTCTCCTGAATCCAACGACATAAAATTTGTAATTTTTGGACGTGTGGTTTGAAAGTTATGCAATTTATAAAATTGGAAATCTAATAGAAGTTTTCTGTCTTTTTAAACCAATCAGAGGCCACGTGGCTGTTTCCTATTCGCCTATACCGTTTCCTCGGATCGACAGACACAGGCCGTTGGATCAAGTCAGATCGTGCGGTACTGAGCGCATACCCCTTCGCTATTAAGTGATTCTATCACGTCCACCCGATCGATATCGGACGGCTCCTATCTATTAGCCATGAACTGGCGGCGCGAGGTCATCGGCGAGCGGCGGTGCGGCCAGATGGTGGCGGCGCTGGCTAAGCAAGAAGCAAGGGAAGGTGGGTAAATGCTCACAGTGATCGCAGAAGTATGGTGGAGCTCAACGTGTTGCTGTCTTGGCGAGGGGTGCACTGGAGCGGGCTTGATTGCTCGCCGGAGTGGAGCTGCGCCTCGGCCTTGCTCAGTCTCGTCGAGGACAGCACTGGGGATCACTCGGAGACAAACAAGATGCACGGTCAGATGCGCAAGGATACAGCGAATGTGTTTGCGTGAACGGGAGGGGTCGGGGTAGTCTGGTTTACCCGAGAGGTTTCGCCGGAGTAGCCGCGACGTCGGTGATGCTCAGAAGTTGACGAAGCCGAGCGTCTGGTGTGGCCGCAGCCAAGCGGTTGACGCTGGGAGGTTCGCCAGACGATGTAGACCAAGCTCGCGTGCAGAGGCGGTTGAGGGGCGGCGAGGTGTGGCCAGAATTGGTCGAGAAAGCTCGTCGGAGGCAGTGGTGTTCGGGGAGGAATTGGGGCGGCCTGGGGGCGTGATACTGCGGGGTGACAGGGGGAAAACAGAGAGGAGGGGAGAGCGCTTTAAGGTGCGTGATCTCTGCGAGTTAAGGTGGCCGCGTTAAGGCGTATTGATGCCGCGAATCAAAGCTTGCAACAGCCAGCGAGGGGGAGAAGGGGTCATGCGGGTGGGGAGGAAGAACAGTGGCAAGTGGGGCCGCTGCGTCAGTGGGAAGGAGAGGGGGAAGAAGGTCCACATGTCAGTTGCTCCGTGGGTTCAAAAAGGAGTGCGAAACGTTTTCTTTCTGGAGGGGAGCTGGGCTGCTTTGCTGGGCTTATTGGGCTTGCTGGGTTGGGTCGACAAAACTCTATTTTTTCTTAATCTGAACCCTTTTCTTTTTCTGAATTTATTTTCTGTTTTGAATTTTCAAACAAACAAACAATGTCCAAATCAAATCAAACAACACCCAAACTTTGTAATATTGAAATTAGTTCTGTTCAGTAACATGAGACAAAATCCAAATTCAAATTAATAATTTTAATAATAGGGGCTATTACTATTTAATTAAATGGATGTACCAATTATTAAATCCATAGGTTTTGATTTAATTCAAAGCTCCACTTGAGAACTAAATAATTTTACCCTCAAAAAAAAATTAAACCATTCGGTAGGTTGTATTTGAAATTAATGATTATTTGGAAAGCTTCTTTTAAAATAAAAATAACATTTTGTTATATAGGGTCCATTAATAATTAAATAAAATGGGCCTTAGTTATTAAATCAAATAGAGTTTGATTTTATTAATAAAATCTTTATTTGAAACCTAAATATTTTCAAAACCAAATCAGTAGGTTTTATTTGGGAAATATAGAATACTTGGAAACTTGTTTAAAACAAAATAACCTTTTATTTTAGAGTCCATTATTAATTAAATATAATAGACTTTCATTATTAAATCAAATAGGATTTGTTTTATTGAGATATTTATTTTGAAATCTAAAATAAAGTCAAAACACTTTAATAGATTTTATTTGTGAATATCAAATATTGGGAAAACTTATTTAAATTAATTTAATAAGTTTTGATGTTTTATTCAAAATGGCAAAACCTTTTATTTAAATAAAATTTGGATATTAATTCCTTATTATTTTATTTAAATAAACCTTTACTATTTTTATTCAAAACAAAATGTTTTAATTCCAAAGTTTGGTCAAGGTTAATTTGGCTTTATAAAATAATCCTTATTTATGAATCCACCTTTTCTTTTGAAAACCAAATCTTTTTATTTAAAGATTCAAAATAGTAATTTTAAAACATTTTAATTTCCTTTAATAAATGTTTATCTTTATAAATCCTTTTAGGATTTTATTTAATTCAAATGGGTTTGAAGTTCCAATTGAATTTAAAAAGTTTCTTCTCGCCCTGAAAATCAAACAAAGTTTTATTTTATTCATTTATTTTCACATTACAAGATTTGGAAAATCTTGGGATGTGACACTCTTTCTCTAGAAAGGATCCATTCTTGGCAACAAAAACCTTGCCCTCAGATCTGTGATAGAAGGAATACCCAATAGTTTCTTTAGGGTATCCTATGAAGACGCATTTTTCCGCTTTGGGTTCGAGTTTATCCGGTTGAAGTTTCTTCACATAAACATCGCATCCCCAAACTTTAAGAAATGACAGCTTAGGTTTGTTTCCAAACCACAATTCATACGGTGTCTTTTCAACGGATTTAGATGGTGCCCGATTTAAAGTGAATGCAGCAATTTCTAGTGCATAACTCCAAAAATGACAACGGCAAGTCCGTCAGAGACATCATAGATCGAACCATATCTAATAAAGTACGGTTACGACGTTCCGACACACCATTTCGCTGTGGTGTTCCGGCAGGTGTGAGTTGTGAAACAATTCCACACTCTTTCATGTGAGTGCTAAACTCGTAACTTAGATACTCACCTCCACGGTCGGACCGTAGAAATTTGATCTTTCTATTACGATGATTTTCCACTTCATTCTGAAATTCGTTGAACTTTTCAAAGGTTTCAGACTTGTGTTTCATCAAGTAGATATAACCGTATCTACTCAAATCATCCGTGAAAGTAACAAAATAACGATATCCACCTCGCGCCGACACACTCATTGGACCACATACATCAGAATGTATGATTTCCAATAAATCTGTCGCCCGTTCCATTGAACCGGAAAACGGCGTTCTAGTCATCTTGCCCATAAGGCATGGCTCACATGTATCAAATGATTCATAATCAAGTGATTCCAAAAGTCCATCCGAATGGAGCTTCTTCATGCGTTTAACGCCAATATGACCTAGATGGCAGTGCCACATATATGCGGATATATCATCATTAAGTTTAATCCTTTTAGCATCAACATTATGAATATGTGTAACATTATCATCGAGATCTAATAGAAATAAACCATTCATCATCGGTGCATGGCCATAAAAGATTTCATTCATATAAATGGAACAACCATTGTTCTCGGATTTAAATGAATAACCACTTCGCATCAAACACGATCCAGATACAATGTTCATGCTCAGTGCAGGCACCAGATAACATTTATTCAAGTTTATAACTAATCCCGACGGCAAGTGGAGAGGCAGTGTTCCGACGGCGATCACATCAACGCTTGATCCATTGCCGACACGCATCTTGACCTCACCCCTTGCTAGCGGTCGCTTGTTCCGCAGCCCCTGATTCGAGTTACAAATATTAGCAACTGAACCGGTATCAAATACCCAGGTGCTACTGCGAGCACTAGTCAAGTACACATCAATAACATGTATATCATATATACCTTTGTTTGCCTTGCCGGCCTTCTTGTCTGCCAGATACTTGGGGCAGTTGCACTTCCAGTGGCCAGTCCCCTTACAATAGTAGCACTCGGAATCAGACTTAGGTCCAACTCGGGGTTTCTTTTCAGGCGCGGCAACAGGCTTGCCGCCCTTACTTCCCTTCCGTTTTCCCTTCTTGTCTTTCTTGAAACCAGTGTTCCTATTGATCATCAACACTTGATGTTCCTTTTTGATGTCCACTTCTGCAGTTTTAAGCATTGACAGAAGCTCGGGGAGAGACTTCTTCATGCCTTGCATATTATAGTTCATCACGAAGCTCTTATAGCTAGGTGGCAGAGACTGCATAACACGATGGATGCCTAAGTCAATGGGAATCGATATTCCCAAGGACATAAGCTTATCGGCGTAACCCGACATCTTGAGTACATGCTCACTAACGGAGTTGTGCTCTTCCATCATGCAGCTAAAGAACTTTTCTGAAGCGTTGTAGCTCTCTACAGCAGAATGTGTGTCGAAAATCATTTTCAACTCACCCATTGTATCAAATGCATTGCCGTTTTCAAAACGCTTTCGAAGTTCCGGCTCTAGCCCATACAATATGCCGCAATGAACTAAGTTGTGGTCCTCCTGACGAGTCTGACAGACATTCTTCTCCTCGTCAGGGGCATCATCAAAAGGTGGGGGGCCTAACGGCGCTTCTAGCACATATTGCTTTTGTGCAGCAGAGAGGAGAATCCTCAAATTCATGGCCCATTCGGTAAAGTTGCTACCGTTCGTTTCTAGTTTCTCTTTCTCCATGAACACATTGAAATTAAAAGCAGGTGGTGCCATCTACAACAGAATTTGTAAAGTTTATACTAAGTGTATGATAGATTGAGTTCAACTAATCTATATTACGAATGAACTCCCACTCAAAAACGACATCCCTCGTGCCTTTTTGGTGATTACATGAACCAAATCCACTACACCAAGTCCGATCATCACGTGAGTCGGTATAGCTTCAAATGCGAGCATCAAATGGGCATCATATCAACTATATGACTCATGCTTATCCTTTCGGTCCGTGTTCCGAGGCCATGTCTGTACATGCTAGGCTCGCCAAGTTAGAACCTTAGTATTCGCGTGTGTAACTGTTTTACACCCGAAATATGGTCGTGGATCCAAGAACACCCGATCATCACGTGATGTCTTGGAGCGACGAAAACATAATCGGTGCATACTAAAGGAAGAACACATTCTTATCTTGATATTTAAATGAGGAATCATCTTATTATGCTAACAAAGCGCTAAACAAGCAATATAATATGCTATCAAACATCATATGTTTATTAGTGAAATTATATGGTTCCCGTAGATGATCTCTATCATGTGCATCGTGGTATGATCACTATCATACCTATATGTGTAAATCCAAGGTCTATGGATTTTACACGCTATGTGTGTTGTAAGAGTATCATCTCATACTTCTACTTACAACACTACCATGTCATAACACTAGCCCAGCAACAATCTAAACTAGACGCCTCTAATTTATCCATTGCAAGTTTTACGTGGCTTAGGGCTTTCAAAACAGAACCGTTCTTACCTACGAACATGAACCACAACGAGGATAATCAAATTGTTGACAACTCGCTTGCAAAATAGATATTGACTATAGTAGGAGAGACAGACACCCGCTAGCCACTTATGCAAACTAGTTGCATGTCAAGCGTGGAACAGGTCTCATGTGCGAGGACATGTAAAGTTTGTCCGGGCCGCTTCATCCCACTATGCCACCAATATCCAAAATTACAACAAAGGAGCAAAAACATGATCATCATCGCCCACATACTCATATGTGTACTACCCGTGTAAAGTATCTACGCATAGATCCGGCTCTGATACCACTGTAGGGTTCGCAGCATAGAAAACAAAATTTTCCTACGATGTGAACTATATACCAAGATCTATATACTAGATACAAACAACGGGTGGATGTATATCCGTAGAGAACATACCCTTGAAGACCGACAAAGCTTAACGAGTTCAACTCATGGTTTATGTAGACGATCTCTTGTCGATCTCAAGATCGAGAGGAAGTCCTAGCGCCGCAAATCAGCAGCGCATCCGTGCTCGCACACACGTTCGAGGCACCGAGCAACCTCCGCCACCTCGCTCCAGCGATGCAGCGGAAGCACAACTCTTTCTTGCCGAATAGCCACCGGGAACATGTATCTCGCTAGTCCGAGACCATGGGGGATAAATTCTAGAGGGGGAGAGAGATCCTTCACGAGGAGGTGTGAGAGACAAGTGAGGAGGGGGGCTCCTTTTATAGGAGGAGGGGGGCACCCAAGGGGGTGGCCGCCGCCCATGGGGGCTGCCCCCTCCCCTCCTTCATTCATGTGGGTGGACACTCCACTCACAAAATGCCCTTTAAAATCCCTCCACTCAAAAGTCCACTCAAATTCCCATTAAATTTCCACCAAATTTAATGCAAACTCTCATTAAATAAAACTCTTTTATTTTATTCAGAATTTTGTCAATTACTTTAATGACAAACATTCACAAATAACCCCTTGCTATAATTCTATTTCACATGCATAACCACTTTATGCAATTTCACCCGAAAACCTGTTTCGGTATCTAGTGAAATAAATTCCTGCGCTTGTTCATTCTTTCGGCATGAAACATTTTCTCTAATTGGATGTCGGTGTCTCTTAAGTGTGTCACCCTACGGTTCGTGAATAATGCGGACATGATCGAGACCCCTCTCGGATCAATAATCAGAAGCGGGATCTGGAGACCCATACTGACTCCCACACATTCAACGATGACTTTCTTGTGATCGTCGGAACCTTTTACGCTAGTATCTTAATCCCTTTGTTTCACGATATATTACATGTCCGAGATTCGATCATCGGTATCTCCATACCTAGTTTGATCTCGTTACCGACATGCACTCTTTTCTCGTTCCTATGATATAACATTCTAGTGATCAAATCACTTGCTTCCAAGCTAATCAATGTGATATCACCGAGAGGGCCCAGAGTATATCTATCCGTCATCGGGATGAACAAATTCCACTCTCGATCCATGAGCCTCAACATAACACTTTATTAGTTCTGAATCCATCTTTATAATCACCCTGTTACGGTGTGACGTTTGATGTTATCAAGAAACTCTTCCGGTGTTAGTGATTGACATGATCTCATGGTCTAAGGATTAGGATCACTTCGTAAGTTGTTATAGCAATATAAACTCAATGACTTTGATCGTAATGCTATACTTCGGATGAATGTTCATCACACCATTACACTAATGTTGTGATCCCATTATTAACAACATCCAATGTCCATGATCAGGAAACCTTGATCATCTTGTTAATCAACGAGCTAGTTTATGAGAGAGGCATAACTAGGAACTTTCTGTTTGTTTATTAAACACACATGTATTAACGTTTCCGTATTAATACAATTATAGCATGCAAAATAAACATCTATCATATACTTGGAATACACATAATAAACACTTATTATTGCCTCTCAAGGCATATTCCCTTCAAAACAACCCGCATAATTCATGGATAAAAAGTAAGTGATCACCAGGGTGGAAAGTTCCATCCCCTAATAATAATTATATATAACACGATAAACAATACTTGTAGGTATCTTAAAAGGATCTATCTCAACAGGTGGTGGTTCATCTACTACCCTAGCAGTGGTAGTAGTTTTCCCAAACAGAAAACCAAGTGGGTTATCCATATTGGAAACAAAGTAACAAGCATTAACAAAAGCAATACTCACAGTAGAAGTTTCCCTTACCAGCTTCACTCTTCAATAGCGCTTCACTCCTCGGCAAAGGCGCCAGAAAATAGTCATGATGACCCACAAGTATAGAGGGTGTATCGTAGTACTTTTGATAAATAGGAGTGTCGATCCCAACGAGGAGTAGAAGGTGCTGAACAGTGCTATGGAGCAGGAAATCCCTGTGAATAATTAGCAAACGGATTTTTAGTGGTTTTCTAATAAGGCAACAAAACATTGAAAATACTAAACCATTGAATAATAACTCAACACAAATTCGCTACTAACAACATGACTTCTCCCATGTCCTCAAGAACACAACGAACTAGTCACGAGACATCATATGGATCAAGATCAAATATGATATGGTAATCGATAACAATCTAAACATAAACAATAATCCAATGGTTCCACTGCATCAACTACAATAGTAATCAACACCGGGAAAGTTATCCCTAAGAACTAAAGCAATATCCAACACAATTGTTACAGCGGGACGGAGTGGTGATGATGGTGCTGGTGGATATGATGGTGTGGATGATGATGATGATCCCGATGAAGCCTAGATTAACGATGGTGTTTATGGCGATGGTCTCCCCTCTCTGGGAAGGAATTTCCCCGGCAGAAATTTGTCTTCCGAAGAGATCTTTCTCTCTCGGTGTTTTCCGTCCCCGGAGGTGGCGGAAATCTATCTGTGGTTTCTCCCCTAGCCTTAGGGTTTCGTAGGGAATATATAGGCGAAGGGGCGGAGTCGGGAGCCGGGCAGGTGGGCCACACCTGCACTAGGCGCGTCCCAGGTGGGGCCCGCGCCTAGGGGGTGTCCCCCCCTGTGGCCCCTCTTTGCTCCTCCTTCTGGCTTCCTTCGTATTCTAGGAAAATAATATGTTTCCATATTTTCTGGAATTTTTCTGATCTTCGCGAAATTGCACCGAAACGCCTTCTTTTCCATCAGAATCCAGACTCTGGCAGTCCATCCTCAAAGAATCATCCAACATTAATAAATAGATGAAAAGCCATAAGTAATACCTCATAATAAGACATATATCAATGAATATAGGTAAATTATGATATAGAATGGTGATGCAAATTGGGCGTATCAACTCCCCCAAGCTTAGACCTTCGCTTGTCCCCAACTTGGTTTAAGCTTGGGGGAGTTGATACGCCCAATTTGCATCACCATTCTATATCATAATTTACCTCTATTCATTGATATATGTCTTATTATGAGGTATTACTTATGTCTTTTCATCTGTTTATGCATGTTGGATGATTCTTGGAGGATGAACTGTCGGAGTCTGGATTCTGATGGAAAAAGAGGCGTTTTCATGCAATTTCACGAAGATCATAAAAATACTAGAAAAATATGGGAAAATAATATTTTCCCAGAAGACAGAGGAAGCCAGAAAGAGGGGTGAAGAAGGGCCACATGGGGCCCACACCCCCCTAGGCACGGGTCCCCCTGGGCCACGCCTAGGGCAGGTGTGGCCCACCTACCTGGCTCCGGACTCCACCCTTTCGCCTATATCTTCCCTACGGAAACCCTAATACTAGGGGAGCAACCACATATAGATTTACACCGCCTCTGCGGGGCGGAAAACACCGAGAGAGAAAGATCTCTCCGGCAGACAGATTTCTGCCGGGGAAATTCCTTCCCAGAGAGGGGAGATCGTAGCCATCAACACCATCATCAAGCTAGGCTTCATCAGGATCATCATCATCCACACCATCATCTCCACCAGCACCATCATCATTACTCCATCCCACTGTAACAATTGTGTTGGATATTGCTTTAGTTCTTAGGGGGGACTTTCTCGGTGTTGATTACTATTGTAGTTGATGCTTGTGAGTGGAACCATTGGATTATTGTTTAAGTTCAGATTGTTATCCATTACCATATCATCTTTGATCTTGATCCATATGATGTCTTGTGAGTTGTTCGTTTAGTTCTTGAGGACATGGGAGAAGTCATGTTGTTAGTAGTGGATTTGTGTTGAGTTATTATTCAATGGTTTAGTATTTAAGTTGTGGTGATATTCTTCTAGTGGTGTCATGTGAATGTCGACTATATGATACTTCACCATTTATGGGCCTAGGGGAATGCATTGTGTATTTGGATACTAATTGTGGGGTTGCCGGAGTGACAGAAACCTGAACCCCCGTTAGGACACCTTTGCGCAAGGGAGCGTAGGATCTCAGAGTTTAAGGCTGTGGTTAGATTTATATCTTAATATTTCCTGTAGTTACGGATGTTTGCAGGGGGTTTAATCACAAGTATATATTAGTCCAAGTAAGGTCGGTATGTTAGCACAGTGTAACATCCCAGCATTTAGGAACCTAACGAAGGGTAGATTTAGGAATATGAATTGTTGCATGCATTCATTTGTGAAATGTGGGTAAAATTTTCGCCAAATAAAACCTCGAGTGATCAATGTTTCTTTCTTACTTTGAGATTAGATTTAGACTTAAAGGAGGATTGCTATAAACTTTGTTATGATCTTAAAGGAATTATGTGTGTTTTGAAATGAGTTTGAATTTTAAAACTTAAGTGTTTGAATGATAATTTAAATGATTTAGATATAAGATTTGAATCTGAAATTAATTAAGAGATAAGTATTATAACTTAAATCTCATCCAAAAACAATATTGAATATGAAATTCATTTCATATTATTAATACATAAACAAGTTACAAAGAATGTAATCTACTGAAGTCATTCCGAACTTCACAATTTACAAAAGAATAAAGAATAAGAATATTCTTTATTAATAATAATATAATCTTTATTACAATTAAATAAAATAAAGATTACAAGAATAATAAAAGAAAAATTACAAAAGAATAAGAAGATTACATTTGTATATCTACTAACTATCCTATATCTAAATCTACACTAAATCTTCATCTTTATCTTGGTACCTACAAAACAAAGACTAAATAGAAACAAAATAAGCTTAGTGTTAGTATATTTCTCTTAGATATGTTAGTGAAATGCACTTGACAAATTCATCATTGAGAAATGTTATAAAGGGGCAAGTTTCACTAATATGAAAGATTTCATCTTTCATAAATTCAAAGTCAGAAGTCAAATGACAGTCAAGAGGGACCAATTCACCAGCCAGGTGAAAGTAATCTGGTAATGGTAAGTTCAAAAATTCTGAACATATCCACAAGTGCATAGCAGGCACACCAGCTGGACACACACCAACATGCAGATGGTGTGCTGTCGAGCTCACAAAGCAACTCAATCTCACAAAACCACAGCACAGCCGTGGAGGAGCACACCAGTGCATCTCTCCACTACACAACACAAAAGCATAACTAGTGTAGACAGCAGCTAAACCAAGAACAGCAGCCAAACCAACCCAGATCAACCAAACATCACCAGGATGGTGACATAAGGAGGGGGATGAATCAGGTGGACAGCATGATCAAGCCCAGGAGCTAGGAGGAGCAGGCAAGCTCAAGAGCAAGCTCAGGAGCCCAGCAAAAGCAGATCAATATCAAGATCAATATTATCATCATCAATCTACTACACCAACATCAAATTTTGTGGTGAGTCTCATAAAACCATCACATCATTCATTCATAGTATCTGAACAGAAGCATGTGTTGATTTATGAAGTGATCTCTCAATAATCACCCAAGAGAGGTGAATCTATCCTAGAGATTTCAAGTATAAAGATAAGAAATCAAGCTCAGCCACAAGCACTAATCTCTCAGACCAGCATCACAGAGTTTAGTGTTAATTTATGCAACTCAAATCATTTTTCATTTGATCTTATCAGATCAGGGCACATCTCCCAGAGAGAGTAGCACCTCTAATCTTACAAGTTTCAAACAAACTATTGCCCAACTAACTAGGACTTAAAATCCTAGAGCCTCAGACCAACATCATAGGCAGGAGAGTCAAGAAAAGCTTTCATTCTATCTTGCCAGTATTAATCACAAGCATGGTCAAGCTAAGACCAGAAATAAAATTCAATCACTTGTGTGCCAGATCATAATGGTATCACAAGGACAAGTTCTAAATGAACAAAAACCAATCTTTGCTTAGTTTCCACAGATAAAAGGGACAACCAATAAATATCATTTTCTTGAAACCAAGTGCCTGGAATCAATATCATATGCATCTATACATCCACAAAAATCATTACATGTAATGATTTGATTCAGTGTGTATAATCTCATACAAGCCTACCATTATAATTGCAGTAAGCAACTACTGAGAGAAACTACTGTCAGTACAAGCATTCTGACAGTAGAGTAAATTCTCAGATCAACAACATAATCCAATCTGGGATTCCATAGAAATACTAGCATGGGATCATAGTGAATCACCACTAGAATAAATCTGACAAGCAACTAGCATCATCAAAGCCACTACAAATCATTAACCACAGCAAACAATCATTCTTCATGCTCAAGTATGATCATCACTAGATCTAAAAGCATCATGGATATGATCAACAGGGGGTTACGAACCCTAATCAGAACAAGAACCCTAATTAGGAGATGAACCCTAATCAGCACATAGTCACTAGGCATGAGAAGCCACTAGATACACATAGAGAGATTCATGGTAGTAGCATGAACAAGAACCAAAGAAGCAACTTACCCGAGGTCCTCGCTGACGAATCGAAGAGGAAGCAGATTGGCTGACGAACCGCAGTGGCATAGGGGGCACCCCAGAGGGCGCTGCAACCTGCACCAGCCATGGCGGTGGCCACGGCAGCACACGAGCCCAGCACACCACCATAGGCAGGACCGCGGCGGTGGCCACATCACCTTTCTCTTAACCCTAGGGTTTGGGAACGGGGTGAATCTAACCACGGGGAAACTCCGAAGGCAAATCGAGTTGGACTAGACGAACAAGCATAGTCACAAACCTCGCCCTGCACCACGGCAGCGTCCAGGGGAAACCTCAACGGCGGCCATCACCAGCGGCGGCGCCAGCGCCCGCAAGATCGGGGAAGAGGAGAGGTGAGAACGAGGAGGAGGCAGAGAGAATGGGCTGGGTGGGCCAAAACCCCTCGGGGTGGTATTTTGACCTTGCCCTATTGGACCACACTGGCCCAAGAAGCCCAAAAGGCCAGCCCAAGTTGTTTTAAAAACTGTTTAAATCAAGTGGAAAAGACCAAAATGCCCCTAACCTCAATAAAATTCTAGAAAATAAAATAAAAGTCCAAAAATTATAAATAAAATATTTTTGGATTCACAATAATCCACTCTGTCCAAATAAAATAAGATATAAAATTTTGGACATTTAAATTTTTATAAGAATTTTGTAATTTATATATTCTTTATGGAATTTTACAAAATTATTGAAAGATGATAAAAATAAATAAAAATCACTTTCATTATATATATAATAGTATTTTTGAAAAATTCTAAATAAATATTTAATAATAAATTTAAATGTATAATTAATAATTCCTAAAAGAATTATTAAATCAATAAAAGTAAAATAAAAAGGAAATAAAATAAAATAAAAAAATAATATTTATAAATGCTTTATTAAAGGGCACCTTATATAGGAAAAATGCATATAGAATTAAATAATGCATTACATTACTTGCATAATCATTTTGCTTCTTTAAATATTGTCCTTACCGGGCAATAATGATGTTTTTGTAGAACTAGAAGTTCAAGGTCCAGTGCAAGCATCAGACTTCACTACCTTGCCAACACAAGGCAATTTCATCACTTGCTCATGTCCTTTGAAGAGTCTTTATCAAAGTATTTGCAAAATTGTGTGTTATCATATATGCTATAAAAGAAAGAAAATATTATTTTCATAAATAAAGAAATCATAGATATTATCCTAAGTGGTGATATAATGGAGCAATAGAACTTAGGGTTCTATTTGCAACAATGATGATCAAGTAGGGACTTAATAACCCCTGACATCAGTGATTCTAGCGCCATATATTACGCGTTAGCCATGAGATTTGGAATGGGACAGAGAAGTCAGCTGTATCTTCTTCCTCTCGCATGAAGCCGGATGTGCAGGTCGTGGCTGTTATCCTCGTAGCGTGCATATTAATTGGTAATTCGTAGAGGATATGCAGCATATGGGTGGGAACCCTCATCGTCCCACGATAGTTCTGGCATCTAACGGTTTGTACAAACCATTGCCGTAATTCATTATGTGGGCATGGTGTACACCAAGGAGGCATGCGGGGTCGCGAAGGGGGCAGTGATTGGCTTGGACCAACTACTGGGACCCACATCATGGAATTGTGGATGGGAAAGTACGCCCGGTTGTGCAACAAGGAGTTGATCTCTCATGGGTAAAGTAACGCACCTCTGCAGAGTGTAAGAACTGTAACTTGTTACTCCCTATTCCGGGAAGGAGCTACGAACGCGGCAGGAAAGGAACTCCATGAAAGTTCTGGTCAACCTGTGAAGGCTGATTGTCATAGTTTTTCGGAATAAAATCAATCTTTCAAGAAAGATTTACAAAAACTGCATAATGCCAAGGATTTATAATCCGAGGTGGTAGTTAGAACATCAAACTTCCCACCTTGCATATAATGAACTTGTTGGGTAACGCTGTTACTCATTCTTTCCTTTGATCCCTTGCTTAGACTCTGAGGATCCCGAAGACGTGCCAATGTATGCAGCTGAATGCCAAGAATATGTGTTCTATGAGGAACCTGGTCTATCCGGAGGAGTTGAAGGAGTGGATTACGAGATCCGCTATGGTGTCGATGAGAATGAATCCAACTAAGTACCTAGTTAGTAGTAACTAACGGAGCCGAGCAGCATGAACTCTATAGAATAAGCTATTAAGCTCAACTCCTAGACGGAGTTGCTACTTTTAAATTCCGCTGAACACTTTATATTTTGGTTTGTAAGTTGGAAATTTTGAAAGTCTTCCAGTATTGTAATAATAATAATGTGTGTACATTTGTAATATGGACCCGCAATGTTTCTTTTGTACCACTCTGAGGGATGTGATATTTACGGAACGGTGTTCTATAGATGTCATGTCAACGACTATAGTGTACTACACATGCAGTGGTATGCTGGGTCACCGCGGTTGGTATCAGAGCAAATTTCTTTGACCTTAGGTTGGAAACCTAGTAAAGGGTATTACCTGTAGAAGAATTAGCAACGATAAATAATTCTCTAAAAGCAATATAATGGGTATTCAAATGAGAATATTCGGTTATATATTTTAGTGTGATAATTCTTTGTTATGATGCAATATATCATTAGATACTAATCAAAATTATTTTTCTGTTATACAGAGAAATGGCACCAAAGTTTCCAAAACAGACTTTGGTAAGGAAAGAGGAGACTGTTGATGATTATCAAGGATCATTTATAGACCAACTTCGTCAACTTTTAAAGCTCTTTAGTTGTCCAACTAGAATTCCAGTGAACACTATCACTTACCATGATGGCCGGATGTCATCCAAGTATCGTGTGAGTATCCAACTTCCAGAAAAGCTTGGATTATATCACGATCTACCTATAGGAGAAGGTAGGAGTCATTTAGAAGCCTATCATGTTGCTATTGTGGAGGCGATAGCTAATATCCGGGAGCAGAAAACCAAGGAGTTAGAAGGTAGCACATTCTCTGTGATACCTCATGATTCTATAGACTCGGAGCCTATACCGGATCATCATAATTTGGTTAAGAAGCATCCTAAGTTAGCTTCCAAGTTTATGGATAGATACCGAACACTCGTTGCGTCTTTTTATAAGACTCATCAAGTGATTGTTGAAGACAAAAATGACATGTTAGAGGATCTAACTGATCCGGAAAGGAGGAAGCAGTTAGCATTCCAGTTAGAAAAAGAAGCAAGTAGTAGTGCAACACCTATCTTTAAGGATATACCTATAGATCCGGAATCTTTTATACCATATCCTTACTCACCAAGACCTAAAAATACACATGATCCTACTATGGATATGCGGTATGCAGTACCACAGGGCTCAGAGGATGGTTGAGGCTCAGAACTTCCTATTGAGAATCTGGATGGTTGGAGGATGGGATCATACAATGGATCTCATGAACACCAGATGTCCACAGATGGTTCTGACAGAAATGTTGGACAATCTAGTTGGATGGGTGCAAGGATGAACCCTAATAACAGAAGTAGAAATACCATGTCAATAGATGATCAAGATGAAGAAGAAGATCCTAAGGAGAGAGTGTTTGAATCATCAACATCTTCTCAAAACCCAGGGAATATACACTATCCAGTGTTCAATTATCTTGCCCATGAGAGCACCTGGGAAGCAGCAGGATCTGCGTATCCCATTGACAACTCAAGGAATGATGCCCAGGAGATGCAGGCTAGAGATAATGTTGAATATGCTTCTGAAGACTTTTCAGCTGAGCTGGAGGGAGTCAATGCGCTCAGGTTGAGTAATGACTCAAGTCCTGACACTTCACATACAGAGTATGTTCCTTCTGGAAGGCCATTTGTTCCACAAACTGTGCGACGGACAACACGTCATCACGGTTGGACATCAGGCATGTATGATGAGCGTAGTTACTACTAGAAGGAGGCAACTAGTTAGTGATATCAAGTACCGTGTATTGTACTCCAAGTAATAAGGTAGTTTTGTAATAATACCAATATGGTATACGTTGTAATGACTTTGTATCATTATGATATTATGTATAATATGTGAAATGCATATTTGGATTTTCTTTGGATCTTCATTGTGTGACTAGTTCTATGCGTAAAGTCAAGCTCAGAACACATGTGCATGATGTAATTATGAGTATTCGCTTTATGATGCAGGACTAGGGGGTCATGGATACGGGTGTAGAAATGGAAACTGAGCAGCAGCGGATGGAGCGTGAGGCCAAGGAAAAGGCTGATGCCGATGCAGCAAATCAAGGAGCATTACCACCACCACCACCAATGAGGCCATTAATGGAGCAGAACTTTATGCAATGCATGCAAATGATGCAAGAGACCCAGAACAAGATCATGGAAGAGTTGTTGGGACAAGCAAATCAGAGGACACCTGAAGGTGGAGGAGTGAGTCTATCTGATTTCCAGAATGCAAGACCGTTACCTTTTGCATCAGCTCCTGAACCAATGGATGCAGAAGACTGGCTAGCAGATACAGAAAGGAAGCTGAAAACTATGGGTTGCAATGATGAGGAAAAATTGAGGTATGCAACTCATCTGCTGACTGGACCTCCAGCATCATGGTGGGAAATCAGTTAGCCATGCAACAACCAGGAAGGGAGTTTACCTGGGAGGAGTTCAAGCAGAGATTCCGTGAATATCATGTTCCGGAAAGCGTCATGGAGTTGAAGCGGATAGAATATGAGGAGCTTCAGCAAGGATATACTAGTGTCATGAAGTACATCCGGGAGTTCAGCAAGTTGTCTCGTTATGCTGAGGAGGATGTTAACACTGAAGAGAAGAGGAAGAAGCATTTCTTGCATGGATTAAATCCATTTGTGAAGATGCAGCTAAGGTTAGCCAATAAGCAAAATTATCAGCAGTTGTTGGACCATTACTTTTGAATATGACTACAAGAATGTCCAAGAGGATCGGAGGAAGAGAGCCAAGAAGGAAACCAAGAGAATTCAGGCAAGTAAACCTAAATCAAACCTGGAGTTCAAACCTCGGAATAGTAATTATGGCAAAAACAATAACAATAACAAGGGCAGTGGTGGAAATCAATCCAATCCGAGAAGGAATGTTATCTGTAACAATTATGGAATTCCAGGGCATTTCCATAGGGAGTGCAAAAAGCCTGTAGTGGTCTGTTACGGTTGTGGCCAGAAGGGGCATATCAAGCCAGATTGTCCAAGCAAACCACCAGGAGGATGGCCTACCAAGGGGGGAGGACAAGCCAGTGGAGGAAATGGATAGCCCTATAAAGGAGGAAATAATGGCAAGAACAACAATGGCAAGAGAAACCGACTTACCGGAAAACTAAACTGTGCAACCCTCGAGGAGGTGGATAATTCGGAGCATGCAGTGATAGGTACGCTCAATATCCTTACCAATCCCGGCAAAGTTCTATTTGATAATGGTGCAACTACTTCATTCATTTCTGAAGAATTTTGTGATAAGTTCGGGATTAGAAGGGCAACGTTAGAAAGTCCTATGACCGTAGTTATGGTAGGAGGGAATGTGATTATACGCCACATAAAACAAGATCAGGTTATCTCGATCTGTGGTTGTACATATTTCGCAAACCTTTATGTGATTCCTTTGAAGGGAATTGCAGTAGTGCTGGGGATGGATTGGATGATCGAACATGGAGCTCAGATTAATTGTGAGGAGAAAACTGTCTCAATCAAAACTCCAAGTGGAGCAAGGATAGTTTACCAAGCAGATAAACACAGTCATATCATGGTGGATCTGCAGTTGAATTCAATGAAAGGAGTTAAATTAGAAGAGATTCCTATAGTTAATGAATTCCAAGATGTTTTTCCAACAGAGTTACCGGGAATGCCACCAGACCGGGAGATAGAGTTCACCATTTACTTAATACCTGGTACAACACCAATAGCTCAAGCACCATATAAAATGGGACCTAAGGAGTTGAAAGAACTCAAGGAGAAAATTGATGAGTTGGCGAGAAAAGGATTTATACAGGAAAGTGTATCCGCATGGGGAACAACAGTAATCTTTGTGGATAAAAGAGATGGTGGAAGACGGATGTGTGGTGATTATAGAAATCTGAACAACGTGACTATCAAGAATAAGTATCCTTTACCGAGAATTCAAGATTTGTTTGATCAAGTGAAAGGAGCTGGAGTATTTTCAAAGATCGATTTAAGATCGGGATACCATCAAATAAAAATCAAGCCGGAAGATGTTCCAAAAACAACATTTGTCTCAAGATATGGACACCATGAGTATCTGGTAGTACCATTTGGTTTGACCAATGCACCGGCAATATTCATGAATCTGATGAACAAGATTTTCATGCCATATTTGGACAAGTTTGTCATCATTTTTATTGATGATATTCTGATATATTCCAAGGATAAGGAAGAGCATGCTGACCATTTGAGAATAGCATTGTAAACTTTAAGAGAACATAAGCTTTATGCTAAGTTCAGTAAGTGTGAGTTTTGGCTAGATGAGGTAGGATTCCTCGGTCATGTGATCAGTAAGGATGGAATTGATGTGAATCCATCTAAAGTTCAGTCAGTACTAGAATGGACTGCACCGACTAATGTGAAACAAATTCGAGGTTTCCTAGGAGTGGTTGGTTATTATCGGAGATTCATTGAAGGTTTCTCCAAAATAGCCAGACCAATGACCAAATTATTAAGGAAGAATACACCATTCAAGTGGGATGAGAAATGTGAAGCAAGTTTCCAAGAGTTGAAGACTAGATTAACCACAACTCCAATCTTAGCAGTTCCTGAAACAGGGAAGGACTTCACCATATACTGTGATGCATCTAAAGAAGGTTTGGGTTGTGTATTAATGCAAGATCGGAAAGTAATTGCTTATGGTTCAAGGCAATTGAAACCACATGAAGTCAACTATCCAACTCATGATTTAGAGTTAGCAGCAGTAGTTTTTGCACTGAAAGGATGGAGGCATTTTCTTTATGGAGCCAAATGTGAGTTATACACTGACCATAAAAGTCTCAAATATTTCTTCACTCAAAAGGAATTGAATATGAGACAGAAGCGTTGGTTGGAATTAATCAAGGATTATGATTTAACAATCAATTACACCCTAGGGAAGGCAAATGTTGTAGCAGATGCTTTAAGCAGAAAGAGTGCAGATATTCAGCCTAGCAATAGGGAGCTACCAAAAGAGTTACAAATGGACTTGGAAAGATTAGAACTTCAATTCATCAGAACAGAGGTTCTTGGAGGATTAACTACTATGCAGGTAGTTGCAGAGCAGGACAGTGATCTTAAGCAAGAAATTTTTAGACATCAAGAAGAAGATCCTTTTATTGCTGAGGAAATTCGGAGGATATCTCAAGGGAAAAAATTCAGTTTTTCTCCTTGGAGATGATGGGTCTTTATGGTTCCAAGATCGTCTATGTGTTCCAGATGTGACTGAGATCAGAAATGTCATACTTAAAGAAGCACATGATACACCATATTCTATACATCCAGGGAGTACTAAGATGTATATGAATTTGAAAGAACTATTTTGGTGGAATAACATGAAAAGAGATATTGCTAAATATGTATCTAAATGCCATACTTGTCAAAGGGTGAAAGCTGAACATCAAAGTCCAGCAAGACCATTACAACCCTTAGAAATTCCTGAATGGAAGTGGGAGGAAATAGGTATGGACTTCATCACAGGATTACCTATGACACCGAAAAGGAAGGATATGATATGGGTAATTGTGGACAGACTCACTAAGAGTGCACATTTTACTCCAGTGAATCAAAAGGATAATGCCGAGAAGTTAGTTGAAGTATATGTCAAAGAGATAGTAAGTAAGCATGGAGTACCCAAAAAGATCAGAACTGATAGGGGATCAGTGTTTACTTCAGCATTTTGGAAGCAATTGCATGAGGCACTTGGTTCAAAGTTAGATTTTAGCACGAGATATCATCCTGAGACAGGAGATCAAACTGAAAGAACAAATCAAATACTAGAAGACATGTTGAGAGCTTGTGCACTAGATTTTGGAGGATCACAGGAAGATCACCTACCATTGGCAGAATTTTCTTATAACAATAGCTATTAGAGTAGTCTAAAGGCAGCCCCATATGAGATTCTGTATGGAAGGAAGTGTAAATCACCAATATGTTGGTATGAACCTGGCAGTAGCAAAGAATTTGCGCCAAATTATATCAAGGAGATACAAGACATCATTGAGAAGATCAGGGATAGACTAAAAATAGCCCAGAGCAGGCAAAAAAGTTATGCGGATCAAAGCCAAAGATCATGGCATCCAGAAGTGGGAGCTATGGTCTACTTGAAAGTAAGTCCAATGAAAGGAGTAAAAAGATTCGGAGTTAAAGGAAAATTGAGTCCAAGATATATCGGACCATTCAAGATACCGAGTCAAAACAGAACTATAGCTTATGCTTTAGAGTTACCATCAAGATTGGATCAAGTGCATAATGTTTTCCATGTGTCACAACTTCGCAAATGTTTGAAAGTTCCAGATGATGCAATAACACATCAAGAGATATAACTACAAGCAGACCTGACTTATATTGAAAAGCCCTGTAAGATTCTGGAAGAAAACTTGAAAATATTGAGGAACAGAGCAATCAAATATTGCACGGTACAGTGGGAACATCACCCTGAGAGGGAAGCCACATGGGAGAAGGAAGAGGATTTAAGAAAAGCTTATCCAGAACTATTCAGTACATCTCCACAAACTTCGGGATGAAGTTTAATTTAAGGGGGGAAGTCTGTAACATCCCAGCATTTAGGAACCTAACGAAGGGTAGATTTAGGAATATGAATTGTTGCATGCATTCATTTGTGAAAATGTGGGTAATTTTTTTTGCCAAATAAAACCTTGAGTGATCAATGTTTCTTTCTTACTTTGAGATTAGGTTTAGACTTAAAGGAGGATTGCTATAAACTTTGATATGATCTTAAAGGAATTATGTGTGTTTTGAAATGAGTTTGAATTTTAAAACTTAAGTGTTTGACTAATAATTTAAATGATTTAGATATAAGATTTGAATCTTAAATTAATTAAGAGATAAGTATTATAACTTAAATCTTATCCAAAAACAATATTGAATATGAAATTCATTTCATATTATTAATACATAAACAAGTTACAAAGAATGTAATCTACTGAAGTCATTCCAAACTTCACAATTTAAAAAATAATAAAGAATAAGAATATTCTTTACTAATAATAATATAATCTTTATTACAATAAAATAAAATAAAGATTACAAGAATAATAAAAGAAAAATTAAAAAAGAATAAGAAGATTACATTTGTATATCTACTAACTATCCTATATCTAAATCTACACTAAATCTTCATCTTTATCTTGGTACCTGCAAAACAAAGACTAAATAGAAACAAAATAAGATTAGTGTTAGTATATTTCTCTCATATATATCAGTGAAATGCACTTGACAAATTCATCATTGAGAAATGTTATAAAGGGGCAAGTTTCACCAATATGAAAGATTTCATCTTTCATAAATTCAAAGCCAGAAGTCAAATGAAAGCCAAGAGGGACCAATTCACCAGCCAGGTGAAAGTAATCTGGTAATGGTAAGTTTAAAAATTCTGAACATATCCACAAGTGCATAGCAGGCACACAAGCTGGACACACACCAGCATGCAGATGGTGTGCTGTCGACCTCCCAAAGCAACTCAATCTCACAAAACCACAGCATAGTCGTGGAGGAGCACATCAGTGCATCTCTCCACTACACAACACACAAGCACAGCTAGTGTAGACAACAGCTAAACCAAGAATAACAGCCAAACCAAACCAACCCAGATCAACCAAACATCACCAGGATGGTGACATAAGGAGGGGGATGAATCAGGTGGACAGCAAGATCAAGCCCAGGAGCTAGGAGGAGCAGGCAAGCTCAAGAGCAAGCTCAGGAGCCCAGCAAAAGCAGATCAAGATCAAGATCATCATCATCAATCTGCTACACCAACATCAAATTTTGTGGTGAGTCTCATAAAACCATCACATCATTCATTCATAGTATCTGAACAGAAGCATGTGTTGCTTTATGAAGTGATCTCTCAATAATCACCCAAGAGAGGTGAATCTATCCTAGAGATTTCAAGTACAAAGATAAGAAATCAAGCTCGACCATAAGCACTAATCTCTCAGATCAGCATCATAGAGTTTAGTGTTAATTTATGCAACTCAAATCATTTTTCATTTGATCTTATCAGATCAGGGCACATCTCCCAGAGAGAGTAGCACCTCTAATCTTACAAGTTTCAAACAAACTATTACCCAACTAACTAGGACTTAAAATCCTAGAGCCTCAGACCAACATCATAGGAAGGAGAGACAAGAAAATCTTTCATTCTATCTTGCCAGTATTAATCACAAGCATGGTCAAGCTAAGCCCAGAAATAAAACTCAATCACTTGTGTGCCAGATCATAATGGTATCACAAGGACAAGTTCTAAATGAACTAAAACCAATCTTTGCTTAGTTTCCACAGATAAAAGGGACAACCAATAAATATCATTTTCCTGAATCCAAGTGCCAGGAATCAATATCATATGCATCTATACATCCACAGAAAAATCATTACATGTAATGATTTGATTTGATTCAGTGTGTATAATCTCATACAAGCCTGCCATTATAATTGAAGTAAGCAACTACTGAGAGAAACTACTGTCAGTACAAGCATTCTGATAGTAGAGTAAATTCCCAGATCAACAACATAATCCAATCAGGGATTCCATAGAAATACTAGCATGGGATCATAGCGAATCACCACTAGAATAATTCTGACAAGAAACTAACATCATCAAAGCCACTACAAATCATTAACCACAGCAAACAATCATTCTTCATGCTCAAGTATGATCATCAATAGATCTAAAAGCATCATGGATATGATCAACAGGGGTTATGAACCCTAATCAGAACAAGAACCCTAATTAGGAGATGAACCCTAATCATCACATAGTCACTAGGCATGAGAAGCCACTACACACCAAGAGATTCATGGTAGTAGCATGAACAAGAACCAAAGAAGCAACTTACCCGAGGTCCTCGCTGACGAATCGAAGAGGAAGCAGATTGGCCGACGAACCGCAGCGGCACAGGGAGCACCCCAGAGGGCGCTGCAACCTGCACCAGCCACGGTGGCGGCCACAGCAGCACACGAGCCCAGCACACCACCACGGGCAGGGCCGCGGCGGTGGCGACAACACCTTTCCCCTAACCCTACGGTTCGGGAACGGGGTGAATCTGACCACGGGGAAACTCCGGAGGCAAATCGAGTTGGACTAGACAAACAAGCATAGTCACAAACCTCGCCCTGCACCACGACAGCGGCCAGGGGAAACCTCAACAGCGGCCATCGCCAGCGGCGGCGCCAGCACCCGCAAGATCGGGGAAGAGGAGAGGTGAGAATGAGGAGGAGGCAGAGAGAATGGGCTGGGTGGGCCAAAACCCCTCGGGGTGGTATTTTGACCTTGCCCTATTGGGCCACACTAGCCCAATAAGCCCAAAAGGCCAGCCCAAGTTGTTTTAAAAACTGTTTTAATCAAGTGGAAAAGAACAAAATGCCCCTGACCTCAATAAAATTCTAGAAAATAAAATAAAGGTCCAAAAATTATAAATAAAATATTTTTGGATTCAAAATAATCCACTCTGTCCAAATAAAATAAGATATAAAATTTTGGATATATAAATTTTTATAAGAATTTTGTAATTTATATATTCTTTATGGAATTTTACAAAATTATTGAAAGATGATAAAAATAAATAAAAATCACTTTCATTATATATATATTATAGTATTTTTGAAAAATACTAAATAAATATTTAATAATAAATTTTAATGTATAATTAATAATTCCTAAATCAATAAAAGTCAAATAAAAAGGAAAGAAAATAAAATGAAAAAATAATATTTATAAATGCTTTATTAAAAGGCACCTTAT
Organism: Avena atlantica; assembly: GCA_910589765.1. NCBI lineage: Eukaryota > Viridiplantae > Streptophyta > Magnoliopsida > Poales > Poaceae > Avena > Avena atlantica. The sequence continues at coordinate 236,639,374 of OU342738.1, forward strand.
ATAGGAAAAATTCATATAGAATTAAATAATGCATTACATTACTTGCATAATCATTTTGCATCTTTAAATATTGTCCTTACCGGGCAATAATGATGTTTCTGTAGAACTAGAAGCTCAAGGTCCAGTGCAAGCATCAGACTTCACTATCTTGCCATCACAAGGCAAGTTCATCACTTGCTCATGTCCTTTGAAGAGTCTTTATCAAAGTATTTGCAAAATTGTGTGTTATCATATATGCTATAAAAGAAAGAAAATATTATTTTCATAAATAAAGAAATCATAGATATCATCCTAAGTGGTGATATAATGGAGCAATAGAACTTAGGGTTCTATTTGCAACAATGATGATCAAGTAGGGACTTAATAACCCCTGACATCAGTGATTCTAGCGCCATATATTACGCGTTAGCCATGAGATTTGGAATGGGACAGAGAAGTCAGCTGTATCTTCTTCCTCTCGCATGAAGCCGGATTTGCAGGTCATGGCTGTTATCCTCATAGCGTGCATATTAATTGGTAATTCGTAGAGGATATGCAGCATATGGGTGGGAACCCTCATCGTCCCACGATAGTTCTGGCATCTAACAGTTTGTACAAACCATTGTCGTAATTCATTATGTGGGCATGGTGTACACCAAGGAGGCGCGGGGTCGCGAAGGGGGCAGTGATTGGCTTGGACCAACTACTGGGCCCCACATCATGGAATTGTGGACGGGAAAGTACGTCCGGTTGTGCAACTAGGAGTTGATCTCTCATGGATAAAGTAACGCACCTCTGCAGAGTGTAAGAACTGTAACTTGTTACTCCCTATTCCGGGAAGGAGCTACGAACGCGGCAGGAAAGGAACTCCATGAAAGTTCTGGTCAACCTGTGAAGGCTGATTGTCATAGTTTTTCGGAATAAAATCAATCTTTCAAGAAAGATTTACAAAAACTGCATAATGCCAAGGATTTATAATCCGAGGTGGTAGTTAGAACATCAAACTTCCCACCTTGCATATAATGAACTTGTTGGGTAACGCTGTTACTCATTCTTTCCTTTGATCCCTTGCTTAGACTCTGAGGATCCCGAAGACGTGCCAATGTATGCAGCTGAATGCCAAGAATATGTGTTCTATGAGGAACCTGGTCTATCCGGAGGAGTTGAAGGAGTGGATTACGAGATCCGCTATGGTGTCGATGAGAATGAATCCAACTAAGTACCTAGTTAGTAGTAACTAACGGAGCCGAGCAGCATGAACTCTATAGAATAAGCTATTAAGCTCAACTCCTAGACGGAGTTGCTACTTTTAAATTCCGCTGAACACTTTATATTTTGGTTCGTAAGTTGGATCTTTTGGAAGTCTCGAACTTCCGGTATTGTAATAATAATAATGTGTGTACATTTGTAATATGGACCCGAAACATTTCTGTTGTACCACTCTGAGGGATGTGATATTTACGAAACGGTGTTCTGTAGATGTCATGTCAACGAATATAGTGTACTACACATGAAGTGGTATGCTGGGTCACCGCACACAGGTTCACCCACACAACACTTACAACACTAGAGAAGAGTACTTAGCCATTTGAAGCTAAAGAACTTGACATAATTCCCATGTGTCCTCGAGAACGTTTAGTCCTTATAAGTATTTCCACCGGCTTGTCCTTTGCTAAGAAAGGATTGGGCCACTTGCTCCGTTTGTTCATTGTCTTTATTACTTGCTCCTTGTTTTATTTCCTTATCACAAAACCACTAAAAATCTGTTTGCTAAGTATTCACAGGGATTTCCTGCTCCATACCACTTTTCATCACCTTTTGCTCCTCGTTGGGATTGACACTCCTATTTATCGAAAGTACTACGATACACCCCCTATACTTGTGGGCATCAAGGGTTTCCATATAGGTCAGGAGCTGCACACGTCCTGCTAGACCTGCGATGTTCGGTAGTACTCTCTTTTGGAGTTTCATGATCATTATCATTAGTTCCCTCTTCAGTTGGTGAAGCCAACTCTGGAACAACTTCCGGCGCTGCGCTACTCACCATACTATGAAGAGAATGTTCAACAACCTCTTCGAGTTCTACCTCCGACTACTCACGCCTTTCGCGAGAAACTCTTTCTTTAGAAATGATCCATTCTTGGCAACAAAAAACTTGCCCTCGGATCTGTTATAGAAGGAATACCCAATAGTTTCCTTAGGGTATCCTATGAAGACGCATTTTTCCGCTTTGGGTTCGAGTTTATCTGGTTGAAGTTTCTTCACATAAACATCGCATCCCCAAACTTTAAGAAATGACAGCTTAGGTTTGTTTCCAAACCACAATTCATACGGTGTCTTTTCAACGGATTTAGATGGTGCTGATTTAAAGTGAATGCATCAGTTTCTAGTGCATAACCCCAAAATGACAACGGCAAGTCCGTCAGAGACATCATAGATCGAACCATATCCAATAAAGTACGATTACGACGTTCCGACACACCATTTCGCTGTGGTGTTCCGGCAGGTGTGAGTTGTGAAATAATTCCACACTCTTTCATATGAGTGCTAAACTCGTAACTTAGATACTCTCCTCCACGTTCGAACCGTAGAAATTTGATCTTTCTATTACGATGATTTTCCACTTCACTCTAAAATTCCTTGAACTTTTCAAAGGTTTCAGACTTGTGTTTCATCAAGTAGATATAACTGTATCTACTCAAATCATCCGTGAAAGTAACAAAATAACGATATCCACCTCGCGTCGACACACTCATTGGACCACATACATCAGAATATATGATTTCCAATAAATTTGTCGCCCGTTCCATTGAACCGGAAAATGGCGTTCTAGTCATCTTACCCATAAGGCATGGCTCACATGTATCAAATGATTCAAAATCAAGTGATTCCAAAATTCCATTTGAATGGAGCTTCTTCATGCGTTTAACGCCAATATGACCTAGACGGCAGTGCCACATATATGTGGATATATCATCAGTAAGTTTAATCCTTTTAGCATCAACATTATGAATATGTGTAACACTATTATCGAGATCCAACAGAAATAAACCATTCATCATCGGTGCATGACCATAAAAGATTTCATTCATATAAATAGAACAACCATTGTTCTCAGATTTAAATGAATAACCACTTCGCATCAAACATGATCTAGATACAATCTTCATGCTCAGTGTTGGCACCATATAACAATTATTCAAGTTTATTACTAATCCCGACGGTAAGTGGAGAGGTAGCATTCCGACGGCGATCACATCAACACTTGATCCATTGCCGACACGCATCTTTACCTCACCCCTTGCTAGCGGTCGCTTGTTCCGCAGCCCCTGATTTGAGTTACAAATATTAGCAACTGAACCGGTATCAAATACCCAGGTGCTACTGCGAGTACTAGTCAAGTACACATGAATAACATGTATATCATATATACCTTTGTTTGCCTTGCCGGTCTTCTTGTCTGCCAAATACTTGGGGCAGTTGCGCTTCCAGTGGCCAGTCCCCTTACTATAATAGCACTCGGTATCAGACTTAGGGCCTCGGGGTTTCTTTTCAGGCACAGCAACTGGCTTGCCGCCCTTACTTCCCTTCCATTTTCCCTTCTTGTCTATCTTGAAACTAGTGTTCTTATTGATCATCAACACTTGATATTCTTTCTTGATCTCCACTTCTGCAGTTTTAAGCATTGACAGAAGATCGGGGAGAGACTTCTTCATGCCTTGCATATTATAGTTCATCACGAAGCTCTTATAGCTAGGTGGCAGAGACTGCAGAACATGATGGATGCCTAAGTCAATGGAAATCGTTATTCCCAAGGACACAAGCTTATCGGCGTAACCCAACATCTTGAGTACATGCTCACTTACAGAGATGTTCTCTTCCATCATGTAGCTAAAGAACTTTTCTGAAGCACTCTAGCTCTCTATAGCAGCATGTGTGTCGAAAATCATTTTCAACTCACCCATTGTATCAAATGCATTGCCGTTTTCAAAACGCTTTCGAAGTTCTGGCTCTAGACCATACAATATGCCGCAATGAACTAAGTTGTGGTCCTCCTGACGAGTCTGATAGACATTCTTCTCCTTGTTAGGGGCATCATCGAATGGTGGGGGGCCTAGTGGCGATTCTAGCACATATCTCTTTTGTGCAGTAGAGAGGAGAATCCTCAAATTTATGTCCCATTCGGTAAATTTGCTACCGTTCATTGCAAGTTTCTCTTTCTCCATGAACACATTGAAGTTAAAAGCAGGTGGTGCCATCTACAACAGAATTTGTAAAGTTTATACCAAGTTTATGATAGATTGAGTTCAACTAATCCACATTAAGAATGAACTCCCACTCAAAAACGACATCCCTCGTGCCTTTTTGGTGATTACATGAACCAAATCCACTACACCAAGTCTGATCATCACGTGAGTCGGTGTAGCTTCAAAGGAGAGCATCAAATGGGCATCATATCTACCATATGACTCATGCTTAACCTTTCGGTTCGTGTTCCAAGGCCATGTCTATACATGCTAGGCTCGCCAAGTAAGAACCTTAGTATTCATGTGTGTAACTGTCTTACACCCGAAATATGGTCGTATCCAAGAACACCCGATCATCACGTGATGTCTTGGAGTGACGAAACATAATGGGTGCATACTTAAGGAAGAACAGATTCTTATCTTGATATCTAAATGAGGGATCATCTTATTATGCTAATAAAACTCCAAACAAGCAATATAAGATGCAATCAAACATCACATGTTTATAAGTGACATGATATGGTTTACGCACTTGATCTCCATCATGTGCATCTTGGTATGATCACTATCATACCTCTATGTGTAAGGCCAAGGTCTATGGAACTTACACGTTATGTATGTTGTAAGAGTATCATGTCATACTTCTACTTACAACATCACCATATCATAACACTAGCCCAGCAATAATCTAAACTAGATGCCTCTAGTTTATCCATTGCAAGTTTTACGTGGCTTAGGGCTTTCGAAGATAGAACCGTTCTTTCCTACGAACATGAACCACAACGAGGATAACCAAATTCTTGACAACTAGTTGCATGTCAATCATGGAACGGGTCTCATGTGCGAGGACATGTAAAGTTTGTCTGTGCCGCTTCATCCCACTATGCCACCAATATCTAAAGTACAACCAAGAATAAATAACATGATCATCATTGCCCACATACTCATATGTGTACTACCCGTGATATGGGTTCCCTTGTGGGATGACCCTAGGATGGCCCGATCTTCACGGATTTGAGGCGGGGAGTGAGGGAAAACCCGATGAACATGATGAACACAACACAAACGCAAGGTAAATATACAAACGCACGCAAACATAACCCGATTCGATTTTCTCCAATTGGTTCGAACAACCAATCCAATAGAATCCTCGGCGAGAGACCGTTAGGTAGAATCACCAAAGGAGAGATCGGCAAGCGTATGATAGAATCCAAATCAAAGGAGAGAGTAGCAACCAAGTAGAATCCCAAAGGGGAGACACCTAGCACTACTAGAATCCTTGATGAGGAGAGACAAAACACTTGAGGAGGGTCTTGACGACTTGGAGACGAACACCGAACTCCAAGGCCTTGTATAACTCATAGATTAACTATAGAGAGGGGTTCCCATCTAGAGTTAGGCACAATACTTCATTCATCATCAACTCTGACCAGATCTGAGCCACAAAGGGGCTATTTTGTAGGGTTCGCAGCATAGAAAACAAAAATTTCCTACGATGTGAACTATATACCAAGATCTATCTACTAGATACAAACAACGGGCGGATGTATATCCGTAGAGAACATACCCTTGAAGACCGACAAAGCTTAACGAGTTCAACTCGTGGTTGATGTAGACGATCTCTTGTCGATCTCAAGATCGAGAGGAAGTCCTAGCGCCGCAAATCAGCAGCACATCCGTGCTCGCACACACGTTCGAGGCACCGAGCAACCTCCGCCTCCTCGCTCTGGCGATGCAGCGGAAGCACAACTCTTTCTTGCCGAATAGCCACCAGGAACATGTATCTCGCTAGTCCGAGACCATGGGGGATAAATTCTAGAGGGGGAGAGAGATCCTTCACGAGGAGGTGTGAGAGACAAGTGAGGAGGGGGGCTCCTTTTATAGGAGGAGGGGGGAACCCAAGGGGGTGGCCGGCGCATGGGGGCTACCCCCTTGCCCTCCCCTCTTCATGTGGGTGGACACTCCACTCACAAATCTCCTTTAAATTCCCTCCACTCAAAAGTCCACTCAAATTCCCATTAAATTTCCACCAAATTTAATGCAAACTCTCATTAAATAAAACTCTTTTATTTTTATTCAGAATTTTGTCAATTACTTTAATGACAAACATTCACAAATAACCCCTTGATAGAATTCTATTTCACGTGCATAAACACTTTATGCAATTTCACCCGAAAACCTGTTTCGGTATCTAGTGAAATAAATTCATGCGCTTGTTCATTCTTTCGGCATGAAACATTTGCTCCAATTGGATGTCGGTGTCTCTTAAGTGTGCCACCCTACGGTTCATGAATAATGCGGACATGATCGAGACCCCTCTCGAATCAATAATCATAAGCGGGATCTGTAGACCCATACTGACTCCCACACATTCAACGATGACTTTCTTGTGATCGTCGGAACCTTTTACGCTAGTATCTTAATCCCTTTGTTTCACGATATATTACATGTCCGAGATTCGATCATCGGTATCTCCATACCTAGTTTGATCTCGTTACCGACATGCACTCTTTTCTCGTTCCTGTGATATAACATTCTAGTGATCAAATCACTTCCTTGCAAGCTAATCAATGTGATATCACCGAGAGGGCCCAGAGTATATCTATCCGTCATCGGGATGAACAAATTCCATTTTCGATCCATGAGCCTCAACATAACACTTTATTAGTTTTGAATCCATCTTTATAATCACCCTGTTACGGTGTGACGTTTGATGTTATCAAGAAACTCTTCCGGTGTTAGTGATTGACATGATCTCATGGTCTAAGGATTAGGATCACTTCGTAAGTTGTTATAGCAATATAAACACAATGACTTTGATCGTAATGCTATACTTCGGATGAATGTTCATCACACCATTACACTAATGTTGTGATCCCGTTATTAACAACATCCAATGTCCATGATCAGGAAACCTTGATCATCTTGTTAATCAACGAGCTAGTTTATGAGAGAGGCATAACTAGGAACTTTCTGTTTGTTTATTAAACACACATGTATTAACGTTTCTGTATTAATACAATTATAGCATGCAAAATAAACATCTATCATATACTTGGAATATACATAATAAACACTTTATTATTGCCTCTCAGGGCAAATTCCCTTCAGTCTCCCACTTGCACCAGAGACAATAATCTAGTTACATAGTGATAAATCTAACACCCATTGAGTTCTGGTGTTGATCATGTTTTGCTCTAGGGAGAGTTTTAGTCAACGGATCTTCTACATTGAGATCCATATGTACTTTAAAAATCTTTATATCTCCATCCTTGACATGCTCGCGGATGGAGTGAAACCGGCGCTTAATATGCTTGGAATGCTTGTGAGACCTTGGCTCTTTGGCATTGGCAATGGCACCATTGTTGTCACAATAGATCACCATTGGGTCCAACGCGTTTGCCACCACTCCTAGTTCGGATATGAACTCCTTCATCCAAACTGCTTCCTGAGCCGCTTCTGAAGCAGCAACATATTCGGCCTCCGTTGTTGATCCCGCTACCACAGGTTGTTTGGAGCTCCTCCAACTAACCGCTCCGCCATTCATGAGAAATACGTATTTGGATTGAGACTTAGAGTCATCCGGATCGGTGTCAAAGCTAGCGTCGACATAACACTTAGCGACGAGCTCTTCTTCACCTCCGTATACAAGAAACATATCCTTAGTTCTTCGTAAGTACTTAAGGATATTCTTGACCGCTATCCAGTGTTCCGAACCTGGATCCGATTGGTATCTACTAGTCAAACTAATAGCATGTGCCACATCCGGTCTTGTTCATAGCATGGCGTACATTATAGAGCCTATGGCTGAAGCATAGGGGACTTTGTCCATTATCTCTCTTTCTTCCGCCAAAGCCGGACTTTGAGTCTTACTCAATGTCTTGCCTTGCAACATAGGTAAGAACCCCTTCTTACTTCCATCCATTTTAAACTTCTTTAAAATCTTATCAAGGTAGGTCCTTCATTGAAAATTTGCTGTTTAGATAACTTTTAACACTGTTTAAAAGATCTATATCATTTCCGATCAATAATATGTCATCCACATATAATATCAGAAATGCCACATTGCTCCCACTCACTTTCTTGTAAATACAAGCTTCTCCATAAGTTTGGACAAATCCAAACTCTTTGATCACCTCATCAAAGCGGAGATTCCAACTTCGTGATGCTTGCTTCAATCCATAGATGGATCGCTGAAGCTTGCACACCTTGTTAGCATCCTTAGGATCGACAAAACCCTTTGGTTGTATCATATACAACTCTTCTTCAATATTACCATTGAGAAACGCGGTTTTGACATCCATCTGCCATATCTCATAATTGAAATATGCAGCAATTGCTAACATAATCCTAACTGACTTTAGCATCGCTACGGGAGAGAAAGTCTCATCGTAGTCAACTCCTTGAATTTGTCGAAACCCCTTTGCGACAAGTCGAGCTTTATAGACGGTCACATTACCATCAGCATCAGTTTTCCTTTTGAAAATCCATTTGTTCTCCACGGCCTTTCGGTCGTGAGGTAATTCCACCAAGTACCAAACTTGATTTTCATACATGGATTCCATCTCGGATTTCATGGCTTCTAACCATTTATTGGAATCCGGGCTCATCATCGCTTCTTCATACGTCGCAGGGTCATCATTTTCATCAACCATGAAATTCATGACAGGATTTCCGTATAGCTCGGGAGCTGCACACGTCCTGTTTGACCTGCGAGGTTCGGTAGTACTCCCTTTCGGAGTTTCATGATCATTATCATTAGTTCCCTCTTCAACAGGTGGAGCCAACTCCGTAACAACTTCCGGCGCTGCGCTACTCGCCATACTTTGAAGAGAAGGTTCCACAACCTCTTCGAGTTCTACCTTCCGACTACTCACACCTTTTGCGAGAAACTCTTTCTCTAGAAAGGATCCATTCTTGGCAACAAAAACCTTGCCCTCGGATCTGTGATAGAAGGAATACCCAATAGTTTCTTTAGGGTATCCTATGAAGACGCATTTTTCCGCTTTGGGTTCGAGTTTATCCGGTTGAAATTTCTTCACATAAACATCGCATCCCCAAACTTTAAGAAATGACAGCTTAGGTTTGTTTCCAAACCACAATTCATACGGTGTCTTTTCAACGGATTTAGATGGTGCCCGATTTAAAGTGAATGCAGCAGTTTCTAGTGCATAACCCCAAAATGACAACGGCAAGTCCGTCAGAGACATCATAGATCGAACCATATCTAATAAAGTACGATTAGGACGTTCCGACACACCATTTCGCTGTGGTGTTCCGGCAGGTGTGAGTTGTGAAACAATTCCACACTCTTTCATGTGAGTGCTAAACTCGTAACTTAGATACTCACCTCCACGGTCGGACCGTAGAAATTTGATCTTTCTATTACGATGATTTTCCACTTCATTCTGAAATTCCTTGAACTTTTCAAAGGTTTCAGACTTGTGTTTCATCAAGTAGATATAATCGTATCTACTCAAATCATCCGTGAAAGTAACAAAATAACGATATCCACCTCGCGCAGACACACTCATTGGACCACATACATCAGAATGTATGATTTCCAATAAATCTGTCGCCCGTTCCATTGAACCGGAAAACGGCGTTCTAGTCATATTGCCCATAAGGCATGGCTCACATGTATCAAATGATTCATAATCAAGTGATTCCAAAAGTCCATCCGAATGGAGCTTCTTCATGCGTTTAACGCCAATATGACCTAGACGGCAGTGCCACATATATGCGGATATATCATCATTAAGTTTAATCCTTTTAGCATCAACATTATGAATATGTGTAACATTATCATCGAGATCTAATAGAAATAAACCATTCATCATCGGTGCATGACCATAAAAGATTTCATTCATATAAATGGAACAACCATTGTTCTCGGATTTAAATGAATAACCACTTCGCATCAAACATGATCCAGATACAATGTTCATGCTCAGTGCAGGCACCAGATAACATTTATTCAAATTTATAACTAATCCCGATGGCAAGTGGAGAGGCAGCGTTCCGACGGCGATCACATCAATGCTTGATCCATTGCCGACACGCATCTTGACCTCACCCCTTGCTAGCGGTCGCTTGTTCCGCAGCCCCTGATTCGAGTTAGAAATATTAGCAACTGAACCGGTATCAAATACCCAGGTGCTACTGCGAGCACTAGTCAAGTACACATCAATAACATGTATATCATATATACCTTTGTTTGCCTTGCCGGCCTTCTTGTCTGCCAGATACTTGGGGCAGTTGCGCTTCCAGTGGCCAGTCCCCTTACAATAGTAGCACTCGGAATCAGACTTAGGTCCAACTCGGGGTTTCTTTTCAGGCGCGGCAACAGGCTTGCCGCCCTTACTTCCCTTCCGTTTTCCCTTCTTGTCTTTCTTGAAACCAGTGTTCCTATTGATCATCAACACTTGATGTTCCTTTTTGATCTCCACTTCTGCAGTTTTAAGCATTGATAGAAGCTCGGGGAGAGACTTCTTCATGCCTTGCATATTATAGTTCATCATGAAGCTCTTATAGCTAGGTGGCAGAGACTGCAGAACACGATGGATGCCTAAGTCAATGGGAATCGATATTCCCAAGGACACAAGCTTATCGGCGTAACCCGACATCTTGAGTACATGCTCACTAACGAAGTTGTGCTCTTCCATCATGCAACTAAAGAACTTTTCTGAAGCGTTGTAGCTCTCTACAGCAGCATGTGTGTCGAAAATCATTTTCAACTCACCCATTGTATCAAATGCATTGCCGTTTTCAAAACGCTTTCGAAGTTCCGGCTCTAGCCCATACAATATGCCGCAATGAACTAAGTTGTGGTTTTCCTGACGAGTCTGATAGACATTCTTCTCCTCGTCAGGGGCATCATCTAAAGGTGGGGGGCCTAATGGCGCTTCTATCACATATTGCTTTTGTGCAGCAGAGAGGTGAATCCCCAAATTCATGGCCCATTCGGTAAAGTTGCTACCGTTCGTTGCTAGTTTCTCTTTCTCCATGAACACATTGAAATTAAAAGCAGGTGGTGCCATCTACAACAGAATTTGTAAAGTTTAGACTAAGTGTATGATAGATTGAGTTCAACTAATCTATATTACGAATGAACTCCCACTCAAAAACGACATCCCTCGTGCCTTTTTGGTGATTACATGAACCAAATCCACTACACCAAGTCTGATCATCACGTGAGTCGGTATAGCTTCAAAGGCGAGCATCAAATGGGCATCATATCAACTATATGACTCATGCTTAACCTTTTGGTCCGTGTTCCGAGGCCATGTCTATACATGCTAGGCTCGCCAAGTTAGAACCTTAGTATTCGCGTGTGTAACTGTTTTACACCCGAAATATGGTCGTGGATCCAAGAACACCCGATCATCACGTGATGTCTTGGAGCGACGAAAACATAATCGGTGCATACTAAAGGAAGAACACATTCTTATCTTGATATTTAAATGAGGAATCATCTTATTATGCTAACAAAGCGCTAAACAAGCAATATAAGATGCTATCAAACATCATATGTTTATTAGTGAAATGATATGGTTCCCGCAGATGATCTCTATCATGTGCATCGTGGTATGATCACTATCATACCTATATGTGTAAATCCAAGGTCTATGGATTTTACACGCTATGTGTGTTGTAAGAGTATCATCTCATACTTCTACTTACAACACTACCATATCATAACACTAGCCCAGCAACAATCTAAACTAGACGCCTTTAATTTATCCATTGCAAGTTTTACGTGGCTTAGGGATTTCGAGATAGAACCGTTCTTACCTACGAACATGAACCACACCGAGGATAATCAAATTGTTGACAACTCGCTTGCAAAATAGATATTGACTATAGTAGGAGAGACAGACACCCGCTAGCCACTTATGCAAACTAGTTGCATGTCAAGCGTGGAACAGGTCTCATGTGCGAGGACATGTAAAGTTTGTCCGGGCCGCTTCATCCCACTATGCCACAAATATCCAAAATTACAACAAAGGAGCAACAACATGATCATCATCGCCCACATACTCATATGTGTACTACCCGTGTAAAGTATCTACGCATAGATCCAGCTCTGATACCACTGTAGGGTTCGCAGCATAGAAAACAAAATTTTTCCTACGATGTGAACTATATACCAAGATCTATCTACTAGATACAAACAACGGGCGGATGTATATCCGTAGAGAACATACCCTTGAAGACCGACAAAGCTTAACGAGTTCAACTCGTGGTTGATGTAGACGATCTCTTGTCGATCTCAAGATCGAGAGGAAGTCCTAGCGCCGCAAATCAGCAGCACATCCGTGCTCGCACACACGTTCGAGGCACCGAGCAACCTCCGCCTCCTCGCTCCGGCGATGCAGCGGAAGCACAACTCTTTCTTGCCGAATAGCCACCAGGAACATGTATCTCGCTAGTTCGAGACCATGGGGGATAAATTCTAGAGGGGGAGAGAGATCCTTCACGAGGAGGTGTGAGAGACAAGTGAGGAGGGGGGCTCCTTTTATAGGAGGAGGGGGGAACCCCAAGGGGGTGGCCGGCGCATGGGGGCTACCCCCTTGCCCTCCCCTCTTCATGTGGGTGGACACTCCACTCACAAATCTCCTTTAAATTCCCTCCACTCAAAAGTCCACTCAAATTCCCATTAAATTTCCACCAAATTTAATGCAAACTCTCATTAAATAAAACTCTTTTATTTTTATTCAGAATTTTGTCAATTACTTTAATGACAAACATTCACAAATAACCCCTTGATAGAATTCTATTTCACGTGCATAAACACTTTATGCAATTTCACCCGAAAACCTGTTTCGGTATCTAGTGAAATAAATTCATGCGCTTGTTCATTCTTTCGGCATGAAACATTTGCTCCAATTGGATGTCGGTGTCTCTTAAGTGTGCCACCCTACGGTTCATGAATAATGCGGACATGATCGAGACCCCTCTCGAATCAATAATCATAAGCGGGATCTGTAGACCCATACTGACTCCCACACATTCAACGATGACTTTCTTGTGATCGTCGGAACCTTTTACGCTAGTATCTTAATCCCTTTGTTTCACGATATATTACATGTCCGAGATTCGATCATCGGTATCTCCATACCTAGTTTGATCTCGTTACCGACATGCACTCTTTTCTCGTTCCTGTGATATAACATTCTAGTGATCAAATCACTTGCTTGCAAGCTAATCAATGTGATATCACCGAGAGGGCCCAGAGTATATCTATCCGTCATCGGGATGAACAAATTACACTATTGATCCATGAGCCTCAACATAACACTTTATTAGTTCTGAATCCATCTTTATAATCACCCTGTTACGGTGTGACGTTTGATGTTATCAAGAAACTCTTCCGGTGTTAGTGAATGACATGATCTCATGGTCTAAGGATTAGGATCACTTTGTAAGTTGTTATAGCAATATAAACACAATGACTTTGATCGTAATGCTATACTTCGGATGAATGTTCATCACACCATTACACTAATGTTGTGATCCCGTTATTAACAACATCCAATGTCCATGATCAGGAAACCTTGATCATCTTGTTAATCAACGAGCTAGTTTATGAGAGAGGCATAACTAGGAACTTTCTGTTTGTTTATTAAACACACATGTATTAACGTTTCTGTATTAATACAATTATAGCATGCAAAATAAACATCTATCATATACTTGGAATATACATAATAAACACTTTATTATTGCCTCTCAGGGCATATTCCCTTCATATTTATAGTACTAGGGGTGAAGGGGTAGGTGAGAGGGAATATTATGGGCATCAAACCCTTTACAACTTTTAGACTGGTAGTTCCGGCGATAGGTCCGGCGGCGCCGGGGTTGGTGCCGATATTTCTGGCGGTCACCGATATTTCCGGTCATCAACCGAAAGGGCTCTCTGTAAGCGATTTCGGCGGGAGGGTCGGTTTGCCGGTTTGTGCGTCGGAAGTTCCGACGGTGGTTTCGGTTCGCCGGGCTAGGCGCCGGAAGTTCCGGCGGGGCTTCCGATGGCGCCGGACCTGGCGCCGGAAATATTCTTTCGCCTTATCTTCCACGCCTCTTGCTTGGGGGTCTTGGTTCCTGGGGTCTTCTTGTCATCTCCTCTTGGTGTCATGGTCAAGGATCCGGGAATAGCATTGGTACTTGTTTCAAGTAGGATCCCATCCATATGATAACCAAAGGATGGCGAGATATGGAATGAATTCACCTTTGTGGGTATGGTTGATGTAGCATGATGTGGACCAATGGTGAATGCCATGTGTTGTGCTGCATCAACCCGTGTAAAGCATCTACGCATAGATCCGGCTCTGATACCACTGTAGGGTTCACAGCATATAAAACAAAAAATCCTACGATGAGAACAACTATGTACCAAGATCTATCTAATAGATACAAACAACGGGCGGATGTATACCCGTAGAGAACATACCCTTGAAAACCGACAAAGCTTAACGAATTAAACTCGTGGTTGATGTAGACGATCTCTTGTCGATATCAAGATCGAGAGGAAGTCCTTAGCACCGCAACTTAGCGGCGCATCCGTGCTCGCACACACGTTCGAGGCATCGAGCAACCTTTGCCTCCTCGCTCCAGCGATGCAGCGGAAGCACAACTCTTTCTTGCCGAATAGCCACCGGGAACATGTATATACTAGAGGGGGAGAGAGATCCTTCACGAGGAGGTGTGAGTGAGAAGTGAGGAGGGGGGCTTCTTTTATAGGAGAGGGGGGAACCCCAAGGGGGTGGCCGGTGCATGGGGGCTGCCCCCTTGCCCTCCCCTCATTCATGTGGGTGGACACTCCACTCAGAAAAATCCCTTTCAATTCCCTCCACTCAAAAACCCACTCAAATTCCCATTAAATTTCCACCAAATTTAATGCAAACTCTCATTAAATTAAACTCCTTTTATTTATTCAGAATTTTTTCAATTACTTTAATGACAAACATTCACATATAACCCCTTGATAGTAGTTCATTTCACATGCAAAAACACCTTTTGCAATTTCACCTGAAAACCCGTTTCGGTATCTAGTGAAATAAATTTCTGCGCTTGTTATTCTTTCCGGCATGAAACTTTTGCTCCAAATGGATGTCGGTGACTCTTAAGTGTGTCACCCTACGGTTCGCGAATAATGTGGACATGATCGAGACCCCTCTCTAATCAATAATCAGAAGCGGGATCTGGAGACCCATACTGACTCCCACACATTCAACGATGACTTTCTTGTGATCGTCGAAACCTTTTATGCTAGTATATTAATCCCTTTGTTTCACGATATATTACATGTCCGAGATTCGATCATCGGTATCTCCATACCTAGTTTGATCTCGTTACTGACATGTACTATTTTCTCGTTCCCGTGATATAACATTCTAGTGATCAAATCACTTGCTTGCAAGCTAATCAATGTGATATCACCGAGAGGACCCAGAGCATATCTATTCGTCATCTGGATGAACAAATTCCACTCTCGATCCATGGGCCTCAACATAACACTTTAGTAGTTCTGAACCCATCTTTATAATCACCCTGTTACGGTGTGATGTTTGATGTTATTAAGAAACTCTTCCGGTATTAGTGATCGACATGATCTCATGGTCTAAGGATTAGGATCACTTCGTAAGTTGTTATAGCAATATAAACTCAATGACTTTGATCGTAATGCTATACTTCAGATGAATGTTCATCATATCATTACACTATTATAATGACCTCGTTATTAACAACATCTAATGTCCATGATCAGGAAACCTTGATCATCTTGTTAATCAACGAGCTAGTTTATGAGAGAGGCATAACTAGGAACTTTCTGTTTGTTTATTAAACACACATATATTAACGTTTCCGTATTAATACAATTATAGCATGCAAAATAAACATCTATCATATACTTGGAATATACATAATAACCACTTTATTATTGCCTCTCAGGGCATATTCCCGTAAATAATACTCTTATCTTCATATCGGAAGGTGGATAACATACTTTGACACTCGTCATGTAGTAACCAGGATTTAAATATAGAATGTTGACACTTTGTAACTATCGTCTACGTTTGAGTCTATTGAGGGTTTTTCATGTGAACCAATCGATCATAAAAGGTATTACTTTAGTTTTAGTATAAAGAGTAGAACTTTGTTTTCCAAAGAGGGGTATCCCATTGGAAAAAAAGTTTAGTGAAGACCGAAACTTGTTATTTTTTACCCACCATTTCTTGAATTGTTTTTAATAAAGTAGAGTTGCACCTTTTAGAAGTCGATTGGGAGTTTGGGGCTCCAGAAAATCTCAATCGACTAAGTAAAGCTCTAATTTTCTTTTGAAGGAAAATAGATGCATTCAATTATTCATCGGAAACATCCGAGTCCAGCAAGTTCATGATACAACTAGGGGTACCGATAACCAAGTTTTATATCAATGTAAATTGCAGCCTTCCTTTGCTAGCTTATGCACAACACCATTCATAGAGCGTCGCACCCATCTGATCGTGAGAACAGTGAAACTTCAGAGATCACACTCGATTTCCTTCATCAACTGTCCATAGACCGATCTGTCCATCTCCCGAGCATTCAACTTCGTCACCACATTCTTGCAGTCCGTCTCCAGCACCATAGCCAATACACCCAGCTCTTTATCTAGCGTCACCCCACGAGCACACGCACGAAGCTCAGCCAGTTCCAGGTCTGTCGTAGGAGATAAAAAAGGCAAGCCGCCACCAGAAAGCTTCCATTGTGATTGCGAGCAACCACGCCTCCTCCTCCAGAACCCGAGATCTTCTCCAAAGCGCCATCTGTGTGCATGATATTTATATTGGTCTAATATAATGCCCTATGATATTTGCATGTGCATATTTTACATGTTACCCCAAAAGCTCCCATTTTTTATATTGGTCTAATATAACACCATATGATATTTGCATGTGCATATTTTACATGTTACCCCAATAACTCGAGTTCTTAGGAAAATGTGAGCAATTTATTTAAACACGAAGGAAGACTCCCATTCTCCCTTTTGTTGTCGTTTATCAGTTGATGGAGGTTGTTTGTAGATTACAATAATGTTGTTTGTCCGATCATTATTTATGAATTTTACTCTATAACTAGGCGTTTCATTTGGGATACATATCTCCCTAATAGCTTTGTAGAGGTTCGTAGCATGGAAAACAAAAAAAATTCTACCGCATGAACACACACAAGACAATATCTATCTACTAGATTGTAGCAACGAGTCAATTAGAGTACTCACCCTCGAAGATTCCAAAGCGGTTAACGAGAGCAGATTCTCGTGGTGATGTAGCCATACACTTGTCGATCTCAAGATCGCGTAGACGATCCTTCCGGCGCCACGTTCCGGCAGCGCTCCCGCAGTTGGTCACACGTTTGGTACTCGATGAAGACCTTCCTCTCCCTTGTTCCAGCAGACAGCGAAGGTAGTAGCTCTCTCCTCGCGATTCCGGTAGCACGACGGCGTGGTGTCGGAGATTAGAGGGGAGATCCCGCAGGGCTTCGCCTTAAGCCGGAGCGGGTAGGATGGAGTAGAGGGGTTCCTCGACGTCTAGGGTTTAGAGTCCGGGGAGGAGGAGGTGGGCCGGCGGCCCAAGGCGGCGGCGCGACGACAGCTTGGCAGCAGCGGCTAGTGGGGTTGGGGTCGTTGTGGTGTAGGTCTTTGGGGCAGCCCCCTCCCCTCTATTTATGAGAGGAAGGGGCAACTAGGGGAGGGGGAGGCCGTATCCTCCCCCAACTCCCTCTCCTTGGCGCGCATCGTGGAGGGAGAGGAGGTTTCCTCTCCTCCCTCCACCAGGAACCATTGTCCCAGATTGACTATTCAAACTTGCCTTTTGACTTTCAATTTTGGAGTTTAATTTCTTTCTTTTAAACGCATAGCCAAGTGACCTAGGACATGATGCAATTATTCCACTTAATCATGAAACATTCATGTACCCTTCGCCTTTTGATTCGGTGAACCTGATGACCCACAAGTATAGGGGATCGCAACAGTCTTCGCGGGCAGTATTACCCAATTTATTGATTCGACACAAGGGGAGATAAAGAATACTTGCAAGCCTTAACAACTGAGTTGTCAGTTTAGCTGCACCTGGAAATAGTTCTTGCTCACAGAAGTTTATCAGTAGCAACAGGAATAACAATAGTGAAACAGGAGCAATAGTAATAGTAACGGTAACAGTAGGATTCGAGTGCGGTAGGCATAGGGATGGATGGACGGGCGTTGCATGGACGAGTCTAAACATGTAACTTCAAGATTTAGGGCATTGCAGATAAATAATAATAAGAATCCAAGTACTAAACAATCCTAGGCATGTGCTCCAAATATAGGCATACGTGCTCGCAATGAGAACTTGCACAATATCTTCTGTCCAGCCAGCCCGTGGCAGCGGGGCCTCTAGGGAACTACTGGCAATTAAGGTGCTCCTTTTAATAGAGCACCGAAGAAAAGCATTAACACTCCGTGAACACATGTGATCCTCACACCACAGCCATCCCCTCCGGTTGTCCCAATTATTTTTATTTTGGGGCCTTTGGATCCGGACAATGATATGTGTACACAACTTGCAGATAAGATCACAAACAATACTATCATAAAGATTCAATAATAAGTTCAGATCTGAGATCATGGAACTCTGGACCTAGTGACAAACATTAAGCACAACAAGTTGCAACAAAGTCAAATAGCACTAATAGAGATACTAGGAACTATGCCCTAACAGATCTTATTCGATTACATGATAGAACTCATCCAATCCCTACCATCCCCAAGCCTACAACGGGGGATCACTCACTCATGGATGAGGGAAACATCGGTGTTTGATGGAGATGCATTGGTGATGACGATGGCAATGATCCTCTCCAAATTCCCAGTCCCGGCAGGGTGCAGAACGGAGTTTTTGGATCCGAATCTTGGTTTCTGGTGGCGGCGGCGGAGCGGAACTCTTTCTAGAAAACTATCGAACTCCCCTCGGTTTTTAGGTCGAAAAGCAACGTATAGGCGCAGAGGGAGGCCGAGGAGCTTCCTGGGGTAGGTCTGGTCCCCCCCAGGACTCCCCTCTGTCTCTTCTTCTAGCTTCGTGGATCTTCTGGTGAAATATAATTTTTGGCATATTTTCCGGGGGTTTTCCTGATAGATCATTTTCTGCACAAAAACAAGACACCAAGGTAATTATGCTGAAAACAATGTCAGTCCGTGTTAGTTGTATCCAAATCACACAAGTATAGAGGAAAAACAATAGATACGTTTTGGACGTATAAGAACCTTCTAGACCCTTCTAGATCATTCTGATGAAAAAACCGAAATCATTCCCGAACTCCGTAATTGTACTATCCTTATATGAATCTTATTATCTAGACCATTTCGGATCTCCTCGTGATATCACGGATCCCATCCGAGACTCCGAACAACATTCGGTCTTCCTACTCACATTCCACATCTACTAAACAACATTCGAATCCTTAAGTGTGTCTCCCTACGGTTCATGAATTATGCAGACATGACCGAGACTCTTCTCCGATCAATAACCAATAGAGGAATCTAGAAATTCATATGGCTCCCACATATTTCTACGATTAATTTTGCGATCGAATGAACCATTTACATACGATACCAATTTCCCTTTGTCTCGCGATATTTTACTTATCTGAGGTTTGATCATCGGTATCTCTGCATACCTAGTTCAACGTCGTTACCGATAAGTACTCTTTACTTGTTCCTGTGATATGTGATACCTTGTGAGCCAGTCACATGCTTGCAAGCTAATTGGATGACATTCCACCGAGAGGGCCTAGAGTATATCTATCTGTCATATGGATGGACAAATATCACTCTTGATCCATGTGCCTCAACATATACTTTTCGAACACTCAATGTCACCTTTATAACCATCCAGTTATGAAGTGGTGTTTGATGTCATCAAAGAATACATCTGGTGATGGTGATTAGCATGATCTCATGGTCGAAGGTTTTAGGTTACTATGTATCTGAAAGCTTATAGCAAACGAACTATTGAAATGACTTGATCTTTATGCTACGCTTATCTATAGGAGTATGTCCATCACACCATTCTCCTAACGATATGATCTTGTTGTTAATAACATCTCAATGTTCATGATCAGGAAACCATGATCATCTATCAACCAACAAGCCAGTATTATAAAGAGGCTATACTAGGGACTCTAACAAGTTTACAAATCACACAAGTATTAATGTTTCCGGTTAATACAATTATAGCATGAATGTAAACATTGATCATAAACACAAACATATAATAATAACTAATTTTATTACTGCCTCTAGGGCATATCTCCAACAAGGTTAACTTTTATGATTTGGAGCATGGCCTCGACCCAAACCCTTTCCCCTCAAGTAGTTTCTCCAATCTCCTCTACATATTATATTCATCCATTTTCCCTTTTATTGGAAAAGGAGGATAAACCCCAATTGCCCGGCCTCTTCCTACATAGTAAGATCTTCCTCATCCTCTATTTCTTCTTCACCCTCAATTGGATGGAGATCTTGGAGCTTGCCTTAGTCCTGTCCTTTTGGGGTAATACTCCTATATTCATATTTGAAGGTGGAAAACATATTTAAACACTCCTCACGTATTTACCAGGTACCTCTGTTCCTCGATGAAGTCTTGTATTTAGGAACATAGGTAATACGCATGTGTTCATATTGGAAGGTGGAAAACATATTTCAACATTCCTTACGTATTCATCTAGATTTATATGTGGAATGATTTTGGCTTGTAACGTCTATCTACATTGAGTCTATTGAGGCGTTTCAATCATTTCATGTGTACCAACCGATTACAAAAGGTAGTACTTTAGTTTAGTGAAGAGTGGAACTTTTTTTCCCAAAGAGGGGTAACCTCATTGCGGGAAAAAGTTTTGTGTAGATCGCAACTTGTCATTTTTTGCTCATGGTTTCTTGAATTGTTTTCAATAAAGTGGAGTTGCACCTTTTAGAAATCTCTCGATTGGGAACTTGGAACTCAAGAAAATCTCAATCCTCTAAAATTAGCAAGGCCCCCATTTGTATATTATTGGTCTAATATACCCCCATATGATATTTGCATGCACATACTCTACATGTTAACCCAATAACTCGAGCTCTTAGGAAAATGTGAGAAATTTATTTAAACACGAAAGGAGATTCCCATTCTCCATGTTACCAATTGTTGGAGGCTGTGTTTGTAGATTACAATAATTTTATTCCTATGGTCATTTTTTATCCTTTACTCTATAACTAGGCTTTTCTATTTAGGAAATGATACATATCACCCTACCAATCGATAGGTTGATTATATGATTTCGAGTACGGTCTTCTCCCATTCACATCCCCATCGCGAGTATTGTCTTCGCTCTCCTATTATGCCATTATGTCACTACATATTATATTCATCCATTTTTTCCTTTGATTGGAAAAGGAGGATAAACCCCCTGACGGACCGGTCTCTTCCTTCATTCTCTTCCTCATCCTCTACTTATTCACCCTCAGTTGGTTGAAGATCTTGGAGCTTGCCCTCGTCCTGCCCTTTGGTTAGACCTCTTTTCTCCTCTTATATCGTCCCTCCTCCTTAACTTTTCCTCATTTGATGTCCCTCCTTCAATTCTCATTGGCATGCTATGTCAATGGAGTTCCAGTTGGAGCTCAAAACAAAGGTTCTTCACAGTGTCGAGCTCATGAGGATGGAGAGATGAGGGGAATGGGTTTGTGGTTGCTCGAGCTGCCTCTGACAGGGTTCCCATGAGACAGGTTTATGAGAAACTAGCATGGATCAACATCATTCATCCATTTGATGGCGGGAAGCTAGTGAATCTGATTTCCTTTTTTTCATGTTGGGTAGGCTGTTGTGAATTGAGAATGGTTGAACAATACTAACATTTTATTTTATATCTGATTTTAAAATGTTACAATATAATTTGTATATGGACCATGGAGAAAATACACTCAATGGGCGGGACAATGTGTTTCCTTTTTTTTGGTTTTGAGTATCCTGATGTCTAGATTTGCTTTGAACATTACATTATTGTAGAGGCCAAATGTAATTAGTATATTCTTAATATTGATATTATCTTTATAAAAAAATGACACATAGACACACTACAAACGTCATAAGCACCAGCTTTATGTTGCAACAACCAGTCACAGTATGAAATTAGGCGGAGTGGTGGCACTTCGGAAAACCATATCCCCTCGTGTTGCCCCCAGGCGGTGCTGCTGTGAGCTCTCCGTATAAGCCATCCCTGCCCCTACTGGCCTTCTTCGTGGCGGTACTCCCGGGTTTTCCATTCGTGTGTGGTGTTGGACCGGCTCATGGGGGCGGCGGCGGTCAGGGGGCAAGGAAGCCAAGTCGGCGGATTCGGGTCAAGACGGAGGTGGTGCTGGTCGCCGATGGTTGTGGCATGCTGGCACAGGCGGAGGGAGTGCTCTGCGTGCTGTTGGGGTAGCTTCTGTGCTGAGCAAGCCTGACTAAGGGCGATGTGGCGGCCGCCAGCGGTGCGAGAGGCCAGGCATGTGGCTTGGCGGAGGTGGAAGTGGACAACAGGGTGTTCCCGTGGTGTTGGCGTGTGCGCAGGATGGCCCAATGGCAATATGGGCCTTGGCGAGCTGGAGGAGCCCTAGGCATGGCAGCGCGCGACATCAAGTGTTGGTGTTGCTAGCCCTCGCGATGGAGCTGCTAGGTAGGCTTGCGGTGGTGCCGGAGGTCGTCTTGGTAGTAGTGGAGCCTGATACCGGTACTGTGACGGTGGTAGTGTCTTTGTGGGATGGTCAGGGCATTCCCACTCACCGGCGACACCGTGTGGCTGCCTCGCGGTGGTCGTGTGCTTGGTATTTGCTCATTCCTGCCTCCTTACTGGACCTGGAGGCGGCATTTCTGCCGGGAAGAAATCCTTGTATTTCCTGACGATGGCGACGCCGTCTCCCACTAGGGGGCGTTGTCACGGCTGCATTCGTGATACCCACCATGGGTGCAGGCGAAAACCCTAGATCCTTTAGCCGGATCAGGCATCGGCACCATGGTGTCGTTCCCTTCCTGGAGGTGCTGCTTAGGCTGCTCGGGGAGTCTATGGATGTCGAGTTGATGGTGGCCACTGTTCAGAGTGTGGGTCTCAACCTCTTAGGGGCGTTATGTACACCTTTGTCAAAGCTTTCTTGATGACACCCTCCTTTGCTCCGACCGTCTGTTGTGCACTCGTCTATTTCTTCTAGGCGCATATGGGTAGGACGTATCTGTGCCATCGTGGAGTAGGATCATGGTAGCAAGGGTTTCAGTGTTGGCCGTGACGTGGCTTTGAAGCTCTGTGTTCCGCCCCCTCGCCATTGCAGCCTGGGGTTGGTCAAGACATGTATTTGTCATGTGTCGTTGCGGAAACATGTTATAAGCTATTTGGCCTGGTCTGTGTGGCTCGATGGTGGTGTGCATGGAGTTGTAGCCATTCCGTGGCTTATTTTAAAATTTTGCATTTTATTCCCTTCATTTCATAATATAAGATATTTTATCTTTTTATAAAACGAATGTATTACTGAACCTACGCACTGGAGGAAGTAATACACAAGATACGCAGACGTGTTCTTGAAAAAAGTAAAATCAGGCGGATGAGAGGAGCCAGACAATCCCGGCCGACTTCTAGCACGGACCTTTTACCAGCCTTCTTAGGTTCTTCCGGTCTGCCGGTTGTCGGCCTCGCCGGTGTGTTCTGTTCTTCGGGTTAGCCGGCCACGCGGCAACCCCAAACTGGTCTAATCTCATCCGGCCGACAGATCGCCTACCCCACCTGTCAGTTACCCTCCAAATCACAGGGACAAAGAGGCCATAGCCCATATGTACAGAATACCGATCCAATTCCCCCGAGGCAGCCGCTCCCATTCGTTCGTTCCGTTCGCCTTCGCGGCGCCGTGACGCGCCCGCGAGAGAAGAGAAGGCAACCCTCCCTTTAAAACACTGCTCCCTTTTCCGGTTTTCCCCGAGCGACGACCAGTGCCTCCATCCTTCCCCCCCTTCCGCCTCCCTTCGTGCCCGCAGGGCGTGCGTGCCTGAGTGCAGAGTAGGTAAATGGGCGACCTGGCAGGCGGAGAGCGGGAGGAGGCGGCGGCACCTCCAGCGCCGGCCGGAGGCGGGGCCGACCACCTGGTGGTCATGGTCCACGGGATCGTCGGGAGGTACGGCTACTAACTAAGCTGGCGGGGCTCGTGCGGCGATCTAAGTATCGATTTGGCGTCCTGTTTGGTCGTATAATTTTGCTTCCTAAATTGCTCGATCCTCCTTTTTTTTGTGTGTGGGTACCTGTCGGTTGTTTCTAGAAAACTCTGCAGATTCACGATTGGCGCGGCAGTTATCTTTAATTTTGCACATTTGTTTCTGAATTTTGTTTTGGGTAGGATGGGGGGGACAATGGTATCTATACTATTAACCACACACGAAGTTCTTATAATATTTTTTGACAGTAAAAAAATTGATGACTTAGAATATCGTCGTAGAAAACTGGATTGAGATGTAGTGTATCTCTTAAAGCTATGTGGTACTCGAAGACTCGGCAGGCTTGGCAGTTCAGCCAACTAGGCAAAACTAGGTCCAATGCTAACGTATTCAGAGTACCTAACTAGCTGAGCTCAACACGTTTTTCTATTTCAGATGCATTCAGACATGTATGTTGCAGCCATGAATAGGCGAGCTTGTTACTATTTTTTTTTCGCGAAAACGCAAAAAGCTTGCTTGTTACTACTTTTGGCATTGTACTGATCTTTCTCTTGTCATTTGTACAGCACGGAAGATTGGAAATTTGGAGCCGAGCAATTTGATACATATCTACAAGACAAAGTCATAGTTCATTGTAAGTTCTTCCCATTGGCGTGTGTGTTCCTTGCCTGTCTTATTATTTGTGTGTTGTTAAGTGAGCTGTTAAATTAGCATATCTCCAGTACATTGTACATCCACCAAGACTAATATAACATTGCCATCTTAGCATATCACAAGTATCAGTCCTTATTACCTACTCTACTGTTGATGGGTTTGGATGTTCAGTGTACCCCTTTATCACTGAGGTGTTCGGTTCAAGCAGAGCCACTGTTCTGAAAAGCTGCTCTTAATTGCTACCATCACCTTTTCTTATGCATTTTCCGTGCCTCCCTTCTGTTGGTAACTTAGTACAATGATTAGAAAAACAAGAAAGAATAATCGTCTTCATTGTCATGTTTTTGTTGGAAAGTACAGTATTCTCGTCTCCTTGTAAAAATTGGTATGATGAAAAATGGAGCGTCATTGTGCTGCTGTCCATATGTGCAGCACCAATTGTCACAGTGAAATAAGAAAAACTATTGTAGCAAATAACATAAGATTCTTCTCTCCTTGTACTTGCAGCATCTCATCAATATCATACAGAACCTCTTATTTTATAGTATATAAGAATTTCTTTCTAGGTTACTAATATTTGCTTGCAGTCAGTTCAATGATATTTTGATTCTGTAGGTAGTAACAGCAACATGCACAAGCTAACTTTAGATGGCATTGATGTGATGGGAGAACGGTTGGCACAAGAGGTTAGTTTTTCATTGTGCATCTAGCTCTTTCGCTGAGTATGTATGTTCTTTCTGTGCTATGTGTCTTCACTCCCCCAATTTAATGACAAAAGTCTGGCAAGTCAGGTTATTGAAGAAATTAACAGAAGACCACAGATAAAAAAAATATCTTTTGTCGCGCATTCTGTTGGGGGATTGGTTGCAAGATATGCTATCGGGAGACTCTACAAACTACCTAGACAAGCACTGGAAAATACTCCTCAAAGTTTGAGTGATAACAGCAGAGGTGATATATATGGGCTTGAGGCAGTCAACTTCATAACTGTTGCATCACCACATCTTGGTTCTAGAGGAAACAAACAGGTAGTGGTTACTTCAATTTTATCTTACATCATTGAATCCAGGACTGAAAAAAATAAATCATACGATACATTCGTCTTATACTGTTGATCTCTTAACCAATATGCAGGTTCCTTTCCTTTTTGGAGTTACCGCAATAGAAAAAATTGCTTGCTGCGTCATTCACTTCATATTCAGACGAACTGGCAAGCACCTATTTTTGACTGACAATGATGATGGAAAGCCCCCGTTACTGCAACGTATGGTGGATGATTGTGGGGACCTACAGTTCATGTATGGTTGTCTTTGCCAACTGCCTCTATGTGCTCGGGTTCTGAATACTATTATTCTTTTCATGCTTACTGATTTCTTATTGTAGATCTGCTTTGCAAACATTTAAGCGAAGAGTTGCATACTCCAATGTTCGTTATGATCGTATCCTTACTTTACTCCTTAAATAGGCTTGTGGACATCAGCACTTCTTTTGAGTTTTTTTCCCTAACTATTATCGCTTAAGATATTGTTGGCTGGAGGACATCATCAATTAGAGGGAGCTCCGAACTACCCAAGGTACTGCTAATGAACTTCTGTCTGTAAAACTTTCTTTTGGTCTGTAGTTGTGAACCTATATATAATTCTTTCATATAATTTGCCAGTTGTAAAATGATTTAGTTGTGTTCTGCAGTGGGTTGATTCAACAAGCAAAATTTACCCACATATTGTATATGAGGAACTATCAAAAGCAGAAACTCTTGATCAGTGTGCTGATATTACTGTTGTGGACAAGGACAACTACACTCTAGAAGGTTTGTACTACAATCTTGAGTAAACTCACATTCTATTGTACCTGACTAAGCTGTGACTTGTTTTTCTAGAGACAGCTGTACTCTTAGAGGAAAATACTATAAAATACCAGTACATTATTCAAAGCATAGTTGTGGTTTAAACTTTCCAAGCTGTGTTATTTCATTATTTTGACCATCATTTTGTTTATGTATTAGTAGATGGGAGATTCTGGCGATGCTAAATTTATGCATATCTGTATGCCATGTTCTGAATGAGATTCTGTTTCCTGTTTCTTTCAAGACCACAAACACTCACACTAATATCCAAAATAAAGTTTAGGTGACCCATAGGGTGTATTCATCCAACCCTATCTTTTGAGGCACTTAATGAACATGAAAATTGATGAAAATATTCAAATGTTAAACATTCTTAACCAACTTTTCAAGCTCAAATTCGTTCTTCGTAGACAAAGAGAAATGAAATCTGACACACGATAGATCAGGACTCAGGAGGAGAATAAAAGGACAAACATTACTATTGACAGCTCACTTATCTTCATTACTGTTTCTTCTAGCAAAATTTGAGTGTAAAGTGAATCTAAAGGGTGTTATAATATTGCATATCCATAAGAAAACCCGAATTTTTCATGATAATTTGGTGCCCTAACTGAAGCCGGGTTGTGCAGCTATGCCTAAGAGAGGGCTACTCCTGGTGTGTTGCATTTATTTTTAGACTCTCTTTGTTCTATCTAAAAAATTAAAACAAACTATTGCTTCTCAGTTTAGCCAAACTCATTGCAATAGTCAGGGCATTGGAACATCCGAGTATGGTGTCAAATGTCATGTTGTGGTTGTTTAACGTGACGTGCCATGTTGGATGGGACCCCTGACTACACATCATGTTTCCTTGGAGCTTATGGCTCTACAATGTTTTGGTGTAACATGAAGTCGGCAGATATGGTTAAAAAGAGAGCACGTCAAGGACAGTTTCCTGAATAATCCAGATAAATCATTGCTCCTACTTTTCTGCTCACTGACATAGGTTCTGGTGTTCTGTGTTGAACTCGTGGTTGGACTGTCATCTTTTTCTAAAATTCTTTCATGACGAGTTTCCACAACTTGTCTAAGAGAGGAATGGAAGAGGGGCCTTGTAATCTCCAATTTCTGGGATTTGTAAAGGGCCTAGTAAACCCGAAAGGGTGTAGTACAATCCAAGGGATTAGAAAATGCAAGTCGTATTATGATTTGGCATGCTGTCAGCTCTTAATATCATATATGTTATATCCGTAAAGCATAAGTCAACATAATGGGCTCATTTTTCCTTAAATTTGTAGAACTGCTTCTGAGAGGACTTAAGCGTGTGTCATGGGAAAAGGTGGATGTTAGCTTCCACAATAGCAAAGTAAGATCTGCTGCACACAGTATAATTCAGGTATCTTCGGCTCCCAAATCCCATGCTTTGATATCCAAAGTGCTGATGTTTGGGAACATAGTGCTGAGTTGAAATGAAATTGGAACAGGTAAAAGACCCCATCGTGCATAGTGAAGGTGCGGACGTCATAAAGCATATTATCGACCATTTCGTTATCTAGTGAACAGCCGATCTCTGGAAAGAAAGCTTGTGCCAGCACGCGCAAGTTGCTAACTGATGAGTGAGCCAAGCCTGGTGAGCATGTTTATGGCGATCCCAGGAACAAAGTGTCTGATAGATGACATTCAAGAAAGGCGGAAGTGTTCTATAGATCAAGTAAATATATAGAGAGGTCATGCCCTGGTTGTTCACTAATCATTTGTGGTTATGTATATGCTGTGCGGTGTAACCGCAATATCAGCTTTGTCCATGTAAATGTTTTAACCACTGTTTTATTAATGTTGATCTGTTGATGCACCTTTTTAAGGGACCAACGTCGTTAAAGATGATTGTTTACAGCGAGTGCATTCTAACATGATAATTCAGTCCCGCTTCGACTCCTGTGGCTAGTAACATGATAATTGTGGAGTTGGAGAATACAGGGAGAGAGATAGCGAGCAGAATTTGCGTTTCTTCTATTTATTCAGACTTAGCCTCAGTCAGTTACACACCGTTGTGTGTGACAGAGGACATCAGTGATTTTTGGCAGGTTGCCTGCTCCGGACCCCTTGATGAACGTTCTGAATATCGAATGCCCAAAACCCAGTCACCGTGAACTGATGAACATTCTGAATGGCCAAAACCCAGCCACCGTGACTTTTTGCTTGGTGAACTGGGATTGGAAAGAAGGGAAGAGTTCAGCATTTTGAAGTCTGCATCAGAAAATATCATGTTGCCATCACCGTCACTGGTAGCTTCATAAAATCAATCATGAGATGAAGCTTACAAGCAAAAAATCTCAAAAACTTATGTAGAAATTAGCATATATAAGCGTCAGAGTTATTTGGATGCTTGTACGTTTTTGTTTTCATAGAAAAAAATATCCTACTCCCTTAGTCTCAAAATAGATGTAGAAATTTTGTTTCTAAGACATCTATTTTGAGATGGAGGGAGTACAAAAGTCAGTGTTCTGCACAAGAATTTTCTAAAGCACTATAATCCTTGTTTCACAGAACCCACAAAAATGATCTTTTCTTTCCATCAAAATTTGCAATATGTCTAGTTGTTTTGACATATAAAAAGTATGTGCTCCCCACACACTTCTGAATTACCTGACTAATCACCCATTATACAAACCGTTGTCAATAAACACGAACATGGATACGGATCAACGGTAGCAGGGTACAACATGGATTTTCATTTCCGGGCTGAGGCAAACATTGCCAAGGCCAACATTTCTGACGATGCCTATTCCAGCTCGCTTAATAATAACACCATACACCGCTACCAGGGATGGCAAAATTTTGAGGACAATACAAAAGAGTCACCGCATGAGCTGGTAAACAGCAAGTAACTAGACTTGCATTCTGGAGAAGATGGCCAATTCCTATCTGTACACTTACTAGAACAGCGAAACTCTGGAAAAAAAATCAGCTGTACCAGTGGCAAGCTCCACGGTTCTGCCCTGTCAAACCACCTAGAAACATCGCTTCATCGCCCTTAACTCCAGTTGTTGCAGTTATAATACGTCAATTTTGCCAAATAATCATGATACATGTCAAAGAAGATCTTTCGCTAGCTTTAATGGCACATCTACAGGATCCAAGTCAGTGGATGGTGCTGGCAAGAGGTTCTTGTCCTCATCACCCTCATCGCTGCCCGAAGAAGATAGTGAATCCAAATCATCATCTGGATAATATTTAAGCAGAAAAAATCAAGACGGGCAATAAGGCCGCAAAAATTATCATATAGTATAAGAGTAAATACTATTTACACAACCCCACACTGTTTACGGGTCTTACAAAATGTGGTTGTTTACAAGGGTAACTTAAATGAGCAAATTTTCTACTGAAATCGAATATACCAAAAGAAAGAAGAGTAGCCAGTAAAAGAGCTCTTAATGCATGCAATATTATAGTTCTTTGCTTACCAATTTTTATTTTTTTTCTAGGAAATGTTATACAACTGACATCTGATAGATGTCCCACGCTTCCTCTACCACTAGATTTTTTATCCAAGCCTATGGCCACCATTCTGGGCAGCCCCATGCAGACTATTTCGTGTCGGCAATGATTAGTACAGCCAAAACTACTAGAATGTCTCTGCTTTGCTCATTCAGCATGAAACCAAGAAAACTTGTCTCATTTCAAGGGAACTTAATCGATTCACCTATAGCTACACAAAGCTTGGAAGATTTAAATGCTGCATGAGTTATATGAAATGCGAAACCCCATGTGTTTCCAAGTGTTGCAAAGCATTCTCACAAGATAATTCAATTTAGATATAATAATGATTTTCATGAGCGTTATTCAAGATGATGTCTTAAATGATAGACCGATCTGATTCTTATATAACACAATTAATTACCACTTACTAATAATAGCTAACCATGTACAAGTTACCAGTGTGTATATCATTTTAACATTAACTACACTAATTGTTCAAACTGAATTTTTTTTATAGAAATGAAGTTATGAAGAATTTTGTGTACCATGGAAGACATAGTAAAATTTCTAACCTCCGAGGAACGACAAGGAAAAGAGCCACATCTTAATCATCTAATGGTGGAGGATTACGAGTCGACGAGTCGCAACTTGTCGCTGGGGTGGCGACAAGGAGACTAGTCGTGACTAGTCTCGACTAGTGCTAGACTAGTCGATACGTAGTCGAGCTTTAACTACTAAAAAATACTAAGCAACTAGTCTACTGCTAGTAGTATATTAACAAGTTGACAATATATTTTGATGACATTGGGGAGCACATCCGTGAAGGAGAGAGATCAGGGCGAGGAGGAGAGGAGCCCAGCGGCGTCCAGCAAGGTGAGGGAGGCGGCGGCGCCGGCGGTAACCTGGTGGCGGCCAGGTGAGAGGCGGCGCAAAGGGGGGTGGCCAGGAGAGAGGCGGCTGGGTGGGGGAAATAACAATCTGTGGGGGGTTAGGGTTTTCACTCACAAGGTGGCATTTTTGTTCCCAGGAAACTAACTTGTCAATTGACTCAAAGTCATAGACTTGTCATGAATAGTCAACGACTGGTCAACTTGTCGACCAACGACCTCAACTAGTCGAGTCGCTCCAGGTTGTCGACATCGAAGTTGCGACTAGTAGACAAGTCGCGTGACAAGTCGCGACTTGTCGAGCGACTCATAATCCTGTGGACCCCTTTTTTTGCAAAGGAAAACAAACTATGAAACAACATTTCATTCTTAGCCTAATGATATTCGCAAGAAAGACACGCTAACAAAAAGAAGCTACAGAAAAGTGTCTTTTGAAATGAATCGGAAGAAGATTTAAGAAGGTACCGACCAGTAACTGGACGAAGAGTTGGGACACGTCCAACAGGAGAAACTTGGACACTTTCTGGTAGTAGACAGTCAAAAACTGAACCTAGAATTTTGAGAGAGAAAATGCAACCAGTTAGCTAATATTTTCACCAATTCAAGATTAGAAACATATGATAGTGATACCAACCTACTCTGGCGAGCCGATTCACCCAGCCAGGGATGGGTTTTCCAGTCAAGTTCTTACAGACATCGTCTGTAAAATGATTGCAGTTCTTTGAAATCAAATGATATGTGTTGCCATGATACTTCCCTGCAAGTGTTTCAATGAACGAGCGGAACTCTTCCCGAGACAACTCAGTTGTGCCTAGCCACACCGTCTTTCTATAGACAAAGCCAGGGCAACATTTTGATTCCACCTCAAATACACCACTGGATGAAAAATCGTGGGCTCCAAATCCATATTCCATGCCATGAACTGCTCATTAAGGGGGCAAAATGGGTAAAAAACATGAGTTCAAGCTGTTGAAATGCACATGAGAAAGAAAAATATAAAAAAGGTAGTTAAAGGGGGAATTTCCCTCCCTTAACTATATGTTGTTAGAAAGAAATGAGGCACCCTGCAGAGGCTGCTCCTCGAACGCGGGTGGGTGAGCTCAGGGGTGTGTGCTCTAACCAACCGGTCACTGCTCGGTTCTCAAAAAAGGAAAAAAATA
This sequence comes from Avena atlantica, assembly GCA_910589765.1. NCBI lineage: Eukaryota > Viridiplantae > Streptophyta > Magnoliopsida > Poales > Poaceae > Avena > Avena atlantica. Next base: position 236,671,837 of record OU342738.1, read on the forward strand.
TAACCATACGAAACAAAAGTGAAATGTCCACAGCAGTGTTGATTCGGTCTGATACAATGAAATAAACCTATAGTCAGTTTCAGTTCTTGTGTATGGCAAACTGAACTTATGGAAGTTCGATCTCCTGGATGTCCAAAGAACCTATGAACAATAATATTACTCTTAAATCTTAACAGCCAGAAGCCATCATTTTTTCCATCCAAAATAGAATGTCCCCACACGGATGTCATGCACAATTCGTCTCCTTCCCTCATTATTTCCTCTAGCATTGATCAGACATGGCAAAATTCATTGCTCTACCATTGAAGTAGCCAAAACACTTAATCAAATTTGATCCTAAAACAGCAACGGCAAAAGCAAAGTTGTTCAAATCGCACCATAATCAATTGCTTTTGGGGAAGATGAAATAGCTGCTATCTCTATTCTATTAAATCCGCCATCCTACCCCTAGTAACAGGGGGCAGAATCACGGGCATGGGAAAATCCGCTTGAAAAACAAAGGGAAATGGCAAAACAAGAACCAATACCTTCGATTCCGGAGTGGAAGACCCCGAAGCCGAGCCAGTAGAGGTAATCGTTGACGGGCGTCAGGTCGTACACGTTGAGCAACACCGGCGTCCCCGTGCCGTCGTTCTGGGCGTCCATCTCGTCCCGCCGGCGAAGCCCACGAGCCCTAAAGATCTCGCAGCCCGCCCACCATGAACTGGCAGGGCTAGGGCTTGGTCGGAGCGCGTGGGCGGACGACGACGACGCCGACGCCGACGCCGAGACGGTGGTAATTGAGTTTCTTTTGCCTCGATTTGATTTTTGTTTTCTGATTAATTAATTAATTAAGGGATAATGAGCGGCCGTTTTTTGACCATGTGAAAGCTATCTTAACGCGCAGCTGTTTGGTGAGTGGGCCTAGGCGGTGGCTCGCCCGGTACAATTCAAGGAATAGAGGCGGTTTTTGAAAAATGGGTATTTCTTTGTGAATAGGATTCTAGCATTAAACAAATCGAACAGGATAAAACAGCTCAACAAAAATAAAAATTATATTAATCCTTAAAAACCTGCATCTTTAACCTTCAAACCGTGTTGATAGCGTATAGCCGATGCCGCTCCTACGTGAGTCGGCCTAATATTGTTGGTGTGGGTAGAAAGTCGCCAAGAGGTCAAAAGGACCACATCTATCTCGAAGATGGAGAAGAACCGCCGATAAAACTTTTTAACAATCCAAAGATCCTCACGTTTAGAACAAGTCCTGAAGGACCACACCAGCTTCTTGACATTGCCATTGAGACGGGCTCGTGAAACTAACTAGCCCATGGGGAGGGAGCAGAAATGGTACTCTTAAATATAGAGAATGGGTCCATTATATGTATATAACCATCTGCCATTTATGCAAAATTCGGATAATCCAGCCAAGATTCATACTTTGAAACTTAAAACACATCGATTTTGTACGCTTGTAATTCTTCATATTTTGCAAAATTTTACTTATACAAAAATTTATAGGATCAAGTTTGTATATCATACATGTTTTTTCGTAATTTTTAAAAACTTAGAATATGATTTCAAAAAAGTCTTTAAATTTAAATCCATGGTGTATATTTGTTCGTATGATGATTCTCACTATTCATATGTAGATGTTTTACAAGAAATTCAGGTAAGCCGACAAGATATGTATGAGTTGTTGTCTGAAGACGTTTAATATGCAGTGTCAGGAGGTGATTGCATCCCAAACCTCTACTTTATCTCTGCAGAAAATCCATGAGACTTGTGCGTAGAAAATATATTCAAACGTCCCGACACTATAATCATTGTCATAGTTTTGAAATCCTTGCTAAATTTGCTAACTGTTTTTCTTCCATTCATACCCTTCTTTTAGGAAATCAATCCATGCTTTATTACTTTTTTTTAAATGAGAGTATATTAATATCAAGAGATACCAATTATATTCGGTCTTTGCAACAACGCAATACCCCTATTGGCATTACGAGATGCACATAGCCAATAAAAGAAGAAAAAACTAAGAAAAAAAAACTCGCTACAGTGTTCCGGTCCTAGCAGCAATAGTACAACCACCACCAATACAACACCTAAACCCCAGCCTATTCAAAAGTGACGCCTTCAAGAGGGGAACAGTGCACAAATGCCGTCGTCGCCCGATCAAATATCTAGATTTTCACCCTGAAGATAATCCCCACTCTCAAAATAATGCCTTCAACAAAGTCATTGCCAGGCACAACCAGCTAAGGCCAGAACTTGGATTTTCACCATGAAAGGTAAGATTCTGAACTTCACCTATGTTGTCGCCTCCATAGATAGACCTCCAACCCGGCATTCATGATATTCTCCACCTCTCACTTAACCATGGATCAAAAGTCGTCTGGTGGCAACAAAGGACAGAGCTTCGCGTCGCTCCCTCCTGAACCAAATGGTCGGAATAAAACATGGGTATGCACAACCGAATACCATCTGATCCAGTAAACTATAGGCATAGGAGTGTTGGTACATTCGTCGGTGGAGCCTTCCGGAACTCTCCACTCTGGCCAGATCAAGGACCAGCATCTGGAAGGTGATCATCTTCGCACAAGAGGAACCCTAGGTCGAGCCACATATATTCGACCGGTCTACCAACTCCGATGGGGGAGAAGGACACCACCACCATGCCCGGGCTCGTAGCCCCAGGTGACCTCGTGAAGCCAGACCAACCCAGAAGCCACCACATCGCCGGTGACGACAGATCCGACAGAAAACGACCGAGATCGGGCTCGAGGCCAACTCCTGCTCCTGCCATCACCATCTGGAGGATGAGGCCTGACGCGGCTCAGTAGATTGCAGAGCTTCATTGGGAGACCCCAAGAGCAAGGTGTGATGAGCACAGCAGCAAGTCTTACCTCAGTTATGAAACCAAGGTTATCGAACCAGTAGGAGCAAGGAAACAACTCCAAGGTGTTGCTAACAACTTGAAATCTTGCACAACATAAACTCAAGACTTTGCCCCAACTTACAGTGAGGTTGTCAATCTCACTAGTTTGCTGAAAACAAAGTATTAAACATATAGTGTGGAAGTTAATAGTTGCTGGTAGAAAGTAAATAATAACAGTAGATGATGTAGCAATGGTAAAGATTGGACCGGGGTCCACAGTTCACTAGAGGTGTTCTCCTTAAGATAGATAACATGCAGGGTGAACAAATTACAGAGGGGCAATTGATAGACTGAGCAAGGATAACAATACAAATACTAGACATCATGATTCCTATGATATTTGATTGGGCATCATAACAATATACATAGACCATAATCCAACTGCATCTATGACTAATAATCCATCTTCAGGTTATCATCCGAACCCCTTTCAGTATTAAGTTGCAAGCAACGGATAACTGCATTAAGTATTGTGTGTAAAGTAAATAATACAATTGTTTCATGAACAAAAGATTGTTATTTTCTCCCTAGTAGCAATAACACATATACAACCTTAGATATTCCTATCACTTCCCCAGATTACTAGAGGCATGAACCCACTATCGAGCATAAATACTCTATCTTGGAGTCACTAGCACCTACTTGGCCAAGATAGATACTAGCAATGGAGAGCATGCAAAATTACAAACAACACAAACATGATAGAATCAATAATCAATATGACATGATAGAATCAATAATCAATCTGACATAGTATCTCAATATCCATTGGATCCCCACAAACACAACATGTATGATTACAAATAGATGATCTTGATCATGAATGGAGGTCACAAGATTTAAACATGATAGCATAAAGGAGTAGAAACAACCATCTAGCTACTGTATGGACCCATAGTACAAGGGTGAACTACTCACGCATCATACCGGAGGCTGGCATGGTGATGAAGAAGGCCTCCGAGATGATCTCTCCCCTTATAGGTGAAGAGGCGAGGCAGGATGCCGGCCAGGGGGGCCACACCATAGGGCGACGCATCCTAGGGTGGACCCGTGCGGCCCTAGGGTGTGGCCACCATGTGGCCTCCCTTCGGCTGCGCCATCTGAAGACCGAAACAAACTAACACCAGGGATATGTCTTCCTCTAGAACGACCATGAGGTTGTAACCATGGCGATGCAAAGGTCAACGGTATGGGACATGAAGAGTATCTACACAGAGTATGACCTCATTGACATGATGTCGCTCCCGAAAGTATTATGGGTCTCTCCCGTTGCAATCACGGACACTTTTGCTAGTAATTTAAACTTTGTACTTTTGGGTCTCAAAAATGCTAAAAATAGATATTTTGTACTACCTCCGATCCTAAATAAGTGTCGCTATTTTGAACTAGAGTTAGTTCAAAACCGTGACACTTATTTAGAATCAGAGGGAGTATATACATTACATCTAAAATATACTAGTATACAAATTTCATTTAAAAATATATTATATTCTGGGCGCACACGCGGGCTGCCTCCCGACCCCGCCCCGCCACTTCAGATTCTTCCGCAACTACCGCCCGTCCCCGCTGCCTCCGTTTGTCGCAACAAATTCCGGCGTCTATCTCGACGTCGGAGGCCTCCTCCCCCGTGTAGTGTCGAAGCGCGGCGTCGAAATCGTCGACGTCCGCGGCAGCCTAATCTTCCTCCGCGAGCACAGCAAAAAGCTCCGGGAGCTCAGTCTGTTAGGAATAATCACTTGTCGACGCCGGTACGGCGTCATGTACCCGTAGTCCGTCCGTAGTCTAGTAGAATACATGTCATATGTCCGTATAGAAGTAGGCAACGAGTTGTAGTAGTTCGACTCGGCACCTAAGTCCTGTACTATATATACATGTACCTCTAGCCCTGTAACACCACCGTGAGATCAATACAATCAAGAAGACAGGAGCGATACACCCCTGTAGAAATCCTATTCAGCTTTTTCGCGTGCGTGCACTGCGTGTTTGAGTTGAGCTGATCGTTTGTGCTAGCTAGCTTGCTACGTAACTAGTCTGCCTAGCTACTCGGGATTGTTTTGGTACTGCGTCGTCTCGTCGGATCGTTGTCGTCGTCTACGCCGCCGGAAGTACTCGGCGCTTGGGGCTGGACCAACAATTGGTATCAGAGCCTCGTGGAGGATCTCCTAGTAACGGGAGGTCATGGATGACGTCGACAACAAGAACGCGCTTGCGGCTATACAAGCTCGTGCACCGGCGCAATTCCCGCGCTTCGCTCCAAAGAATTACGGAGTGTGGGCGGCGACGATGCAGTACGCCATGGAGTCACACGGTCTCTGGAACACCATCGACCCCGGCGGTGATGAATTCAAGAAGGCTGGAGAGGAGCGCCAGCGTGATCGGCAGGCGGCCTCGGCCATCTATACGACTATGCCGGTGGAGATTATGCAGCATCTCATCTGGAAGGAAACTGCGAAGGATGTGTGGGAGACCATCAAGACGTTGCAGCTAGGGCACGAGTGTGTGCGCGAAGCATCGCTGCAGACGATGTTGAAGACCTACAAGAATTTGCAGATGAGAGAAGATGAGTTTGTGGAGCAGTTCGCGGCTAAGGTGGTGCCCTTGGTCAATGGAATCCGCGCGCTCGGCGAGAAGCTAGAAGAGATCTCAGTCGTGCGGTGTTTCCTCCGAGTAGCGACTGCACGGTACTTACCAATAGTATCGGCAATCGAGCAGTGCGTCGATCTGAAAACGCTCACGATCGATGACTTGATCGAAAGGTACAAGGCTCATGATGAGAAGATGAAGATAACGACGAGCGACGGGAGGCAGGACGAGGTTCTCATGCTCACGCGCAGCCAGCTAAAAGCAATGGTCGCGGCGGAGTACAAGAGCCAAGGTGCATCCAGTAGTGGTGGCATGGCAAAAGATCAAGGCCCGGAGGGTAACACCAGAGGCGGCGGAGATCAGAAGAAGAAAAAGAAGAAAAAGCAATTCGACAAGCGCTTGGTGCGCTGCCACAACTGCAATTTGCTCGGGCACTTCAAATCTGAGTGTGAAAAACCTCGCAAGGAGACGACCCTAGTGGCTGCAAAAGGAAGTGATGAAGGCGTGCATCTTCTCATGGTGGAGACGTGTGAGATGATGGTGGAGAAGCCAGTAAATTCTCAAGTTGGGGCTGCGAAGATGGTGACGCTAGTCGAGGAGAAGGTGTTCCTCCATGACAAGTTACGACCGAAGACAGCAACCAACGTATGGTACCTTGATACGGGTGCTAGTAATCACATGACCGACGATGCGTCGCAGTTCTTCGAATTGAATTTCGCCGTGGGCGGAACGGTGCGATTTGGAGATGGTTCAACGGTCAGCATAGAAGGACGAGGCACTGTCCTGTTCGAGTTGAAGGACGGCGGTCATAAGGTACTCACTGATGTGTATTATATTCCAAGGCTAAAAAGCAATATCATCAGCCTTGGTCAGCTCGCGGAGCGTGGTTGCAAGATCGTGCTCGAGGACGAGTTTTTATGGGGATATGACCGTCAAAGACAACTCATCATGAAGGTGGAGAGATCGAAGAATAGACTCTACATCCTCAACCTGGATCGAGCGGATCCGGTATGCTTGATGTCAAGCATGGAAGACTCGGCATGGAGGTGGCACGCACGCTATGGGCATCTTAATTTCCAAGCTCTACGGCAATTTGGGCAAAAGGAGATGGTTGTGGCATCCCGCTAAAACCACTACTAGAAAATCGCGTTATTTTTGTGCATTGCATCATCGTGACCGCATGCTCATGTCATCATGCCACATTGCATTTGAGCATCGTCGTCATCATGCATGGTTTTTGTCTAAACTATTTTCGAAAACGCCTAGTTTTGTTTTCTAAATATCCCGCCTTTATTTCAAATCCAAAACCCGGGTCTCCGGAATATTTCGTTTTGTCTACCCACGGTTTGCAAAAGCCCTGTTTTAAATAAATAAAATACTTAATTATTTTTAGGGGGCAGCCGTACCGGGCCGATCCGACCCAGTCGGCCACCCCCAGTACAAGCCAGCCTACCCTAAACCCTACCTACCCCGGAACACCCGAAACCTGTGCTACCAGATAACCTACCCAGCCTAGCCCCTCCACATCACCCTGACCAATCCCCTCCCTCCACCTCACCACCCCCCTTCCCCCTATCCTATCCCAGCCCGCCACCTCATCCTACCCCACCTCTCTCACCCCCCACTCCCCACACCAAAAGCACACACGCCCAACACGCTGCCACCCCTGGACCCGTTCCCCTGGCCCCGTTCCTGGCCCCACCGACCCCTGGCCCCACCGACCCCTGGCCCCACCTACAGACACACGTCCGCCCCGGCCTCATCTCCCCTGGCCCGATCCCCACCTCCCCATCCCGCGTCCCTCGCTCCGCCTCTCCTTCCTCTGCTGGCCGCCGCCGCCAGGCGCCCCTGCTCGACTCCTCCTCGCCCACAGCGATGCGCCGCCGCCGCTCGGCTCCCCTTCAGCGCCTCGTCCCCGTCGAGCCCCACGGCCGGCCGCGGCCTCCACTGGCCTTGCAGCGCCGCCGCCGCCAAGGACAGCGAGCCCCGCCTCCCTCTCCCTGTCGTCACCGCGCATCCCTCGAGCCCCCTCGCCCTCTTCGCGTCCTCCCGCGGCGCCCTCTCGAGCTTCACCGCCATGGCCGCCGAGCTCCTCCACCAGCCCGACGCCGGCCCTCGTCGCCTTCCCCTCAACCTCCGCCTCGCCTCTGCCCCCTCCTTGCTTCGCCGGTCGCCCCCGCAACGACCTTGCGCCGGCCTCATCCTCTGCAGGGTGTCGCCGCTGCCTCTTACACTATCCTGCAGGACTGGGTGCTCCTCTCCCCGTACCAAGGCGCCGCCTCAAGATCGCCCGCATCAAGTCCGGCCACTGCCGAGCGCGTCCGGCTCAAGGACGCCCTCTCGTCGGTGTACATGTGACCTTCGCCCGCGTCCTCCTCGCCTAACACCACCGCTGCTCCTAGCGCGTCGGGCGCTTGCCGGCATGACGCGCCTCCCAGGCTCGAGAGGATAGATGCGGATGCCCTTGCCTCTGTGGTCCCGTGTCAGGCATGGTGTGTCTGTTTGCGGATTCTTGGTGTTAATGGAGACCTCCACCTTCTCGGATGTGGTGGGGATTGCAGCGCGTGTCGAGGACGCACACACCGTCGCCCTCCGTTTTTGAATCCGAAGAAGGTTACCTCTCGAAGACCACGTCGCCCGAACCAAGTCTGACCTCGAATGTAGAAGCCGGGACAAGAGGATCTTCCTCACGGAGCATCAAGGTCTTCTTCACGGGTCCTGAAGCCCCGTTCCAGACCCGAGTTTTCATCACGGACGATAAGATATCCCCCGATGCGGCGAGTCTTCCTTCCCGGATGCGATGCCGAGAACCCGTATGCCAAGGACGTCGACACGGATACGCCAAGTACTTCCTAGAGGACGCCAAGTTCTTCACCCCGGATGCCAAGGCCGACTCGATGACACGGACCCGACAAGACCTTCGCGACGACCAGATCGACCCTAACCAGGGCGAATCCGATGTGCCCCCGACGCCGAACCAAGTTCTTCTTCTCGGATGCGACAAGATCTACTTCCGTTATCCGAGACCGAGCCCGTCGAACCCTGAACCCTGAGACCCGACCCCCAACCCTCGGAGCCCAAGATCGCCAAACCCTAATGTGATTCCCTATCCGAGACCCCATTATTTTATAATATGACATTATCAACTGATCCATATTAAATTGTTCATGCATGCATACTTGTGTGTGGGTTTGGGGGCACTATGCCGAGTCACCTCATAATTAAATATGGGGCCCATATGCGGACAAATCTAGTCTCATATTGGTTCCATTTAAATTTGTGTAGCGAACCGGTGATATAATTTTGCCTTGTTAAGACAACATTTAAATGGCGGGTATCTAAACAACTAGAACCATATATTTAATTGTCGGGACCCCCGGTTCCGCTTAATATGATCTAATTGCATTGCACCTTTGCCATGTCATACATCATACATGCATCACGCCCGATCTTCTGTCATAGTATTAAATAGCGCATCCGGTGTTTCTTCTAGTGTTTTGGTTCTTCGCGGATAAGGCCATTGAGTTGATGTGAGTGTCGACCCGATCTTCGGATGAACCTTCGGCAATGTTTTCAGGCGAGCACCTCCCCCTTTCTACCTATCTTACTTTTATAGTCTTTATTTCCTCCTGTTGATCTATTGCTATCTGTGTTGCGATGCTCTAGTTTTCGTATCCGCGATATCCCTTGCAGCCTTATATTGCCTTGGACACATCCTATTACCTGTTGTTTGGTAGATAGTTGGACTTGCGCGTCGTAGTCGCTTGCTCAAGTGCTGTTGCGTGTCGTCAAGTACCTCAGTTGTTGGAGTATTGCCGTATGTTTAATGTTGGAGATGTTCATGGCTTTAATTATCGTTTAATTCAATTATCGTTTAATAACTAAAATTGAAGTAGGTAAATGCAGAGGCACAGGTGGGCAATAGATGTTATTTGGTTGTTAACCGTCCACTAGTGTCCCGTAGGACCCCGAGTACTTGATACCTGTTCCTTGAATATTCGCGCTATCCACATACGGGAGGATTATGGGACCCCCCTGAGCCAGAGCTTGATTCATTCTTATTTCTTGGGGCCACAAACTAGTTTGAGGTTTTATTTACTATCATGTACTTATGTCATGCTTTACTGCTTTATTTAAATTGTGCGAGGTACTGCACACTGTACTGTTTAGGAAAGCGAAGTGTTTTCGTGGTATCGACAAGCCCAGTTTTGGGTTCCCAGTCGTTTACAGCCACTGGCGCAAACCTTGAGTCCGCCTCGGAGTCAGCTAACTTCGTTGCGGGTATACTTAATGGGGTGGCCCCCTGAAATATTTCTGAATCTGGTGATTGCTTTGTCGTGAAGGCCTCGTTGGGTTTTGATTTGGTTTTTCCGAGGTTGATCGAGTGTGTGTTGCTATTTGTGCACCCCTGCAGGGTAAAACTTTTTGAAAGCCGTGTCCGCGGTTATGGACGACTTGGAGCATAGTATCTCGATCATAGATAACTATAACTAAAGTAGTGCTATAAATTTGACTTTATAATTGTTGGAATTATGCCCTAGAGGCAATAATAAAGATGTTATTATTATAATTCTTGTTCATGATAAAGTTTATGTTCCATGCTAGAATTGTATTAAGCGGAAACTTTAATACTTGTGTGGTTTGTAAACAACACCGTGTCCCTAGTACGCCTCTATGGACTAGCTCATTGATCAATGATGGTTAAGGTTTCCTAACCATAGACATGAGTTGTCAATTGATAATGAGATCATATCATTGGGAGAATGATATGGTGGATAGACCCAAACAAAGCAGAGCAATTAGATCGTGTCATCGTGTTCGTCTTTGCGAAGCTTTTCCTATGTCAAATATTGTATTCCTTAGACCATGAGATAATGCAACTCCCTGGTATCGGAAGAAAGCTTTGAGGTCATCAAACGTCATCCTATGAGAGGGTGATCATAAAGGTGTCTCTCAGGTGATCGGAAAGTATCTGTTGGGTTGTATGTATCGAGATGGAATTTGTCCCTCCCAAGTCGGAGAGATATACTTCGGGCCCACTCGGTAATCGATATCAACACCGCTTGCAAGCATGTGGTTAAGGAGTTAATCACAAAGTGATATCGGATTACGGAACGAGTAAAGTACTTGCTGTGAACGAGATTGAACTAGGTATGACGGTACCGACGATCGAATCTCGGGCAAGTAAAATATCGCGAGACGAAGGGAATATATATATGGGATTGATTGAATCCTGGCATCGTGGTTCATCCGATATGAATGTGTGGGAGTCAATATGGGTGCCCAGACCCCGCTGTTGATTATTGATAGAAGATCATGTCTGCATATTCTCGAACCCGCAGGGTCACACACTTAACGTGTCTCGACGCTAGGATAGATTGGATAATTGGTTTATGAATTTTTGTTCGGAGTCTCGGATGGGATCCGGGATATCACGAGAGGTTCCGGAATGGTCCGGAGAATAAGATTCATATAAGGCAGTGCAGTTTTTGGAGTTCGGAATTGTTCCGGGTTAATCGGTATTGTACCGGAAGCTTCTAGAACCTTCCGGAAGGGGGCCAACGTGGCCCCACCTTCCGGGAGGGGGCATGGGCCTATGAGGGAGTGTCCTGGCCGCATTGGGCCAGGGGCACAAGGCCCCATAGGGCCCAACCGATTCTAGAGAGATTTGACTCGTTTAAATCTCGGGATAGAATTTCTAGATAAGGGAGAGTTTAAATCGTTTAAACTAGAGATAGGATTTCTAGATAAGGGAGAGTTTAAATTGTTTAAACTAGAGATAGGCTTGGATGAGGGGCAAGGGCTGGCCGCCCCCCCTCTATATATAGAGGGGTGGTGCGCCCCCTCCCCCCCACACACACCTTCCTCCAAGCCCTAGCAGCCTTGCTACCTTCCTCTCTCCCTCCCGACTGTTTGTACGTGAAGCTCTGCAGCAGAAATTCTCCACCATATACATCACGCCGTCGTGCTGTAGATCCAATCTATCTCTCCACCATACTCGCTGGTCCGAGGAAGGAGGAGACGTCGAGGTGCTGCACGTGTGCATCTCGCGGAGGCACCGCCACTTGTGGTGCTAGATCGGATCGGATCGCGAGGAGGAGAAGCGAGTACGACTACATCACCCACGTTCCGACGAACGTTCCGCTGTGCGAATCTTCAAGGGTATGAAGATCTAATCCAATCTCTCTCGTTGTTTGCATCTCCTAGATTAGATCTTGGCTTTCCCTCTGTTCGCTCCGTAGAAAATTTTGATTTACTATGCCGCGAAACCCATCAGTGGTATCAGAGCTAGATCTATGCGTAGATGTGTTTCACGAGTAGAATGCAACATGGTTGTTGCGGGCGTTGATGTTTTCTGTTGCTAACATCCCAAAAATATCAAACTTAGATCAACAAAACACTAATCCTAAAGTTTAGGGTTAACAAAAACTTTTCTAAATCAATTCATGAAAGCATGTCTATGTGTATGCATGAATTTTGAAATTCTTTAAAACCACTTTGTTTGTGTGAGCCATTGCTTGTAAAATGTTTCTTAGGTGAAAAGAACATCATCTAAAACATTCCCCACACTTTTCCTAAAGAAAAATAAGTCAAAACCAATATATTAAGTGAATGGTCATTTTGACCAATTTAACTCCCATGCCTACTTTGGCTGTCTCAAACTTTCAAAACCTAACAGAAACTTTTCTGGATCTTTGCACCCCTTGAATGTACTCATAACAAAGTATCAAGGCCCACCTTGTGATCATCCAGAAACTTTCAAATGCATAGTTTAAATGACAACTCAAAATTGAATCTTCTTCATATGGGAAGATCCCACTTTTTCAAAACCCACTTAAACAAGCTCAATTTTCAAAACCCAAGCATCTGCAGACTCACCAGAACCAATCTAGCAAACCCACCAAAAATCATTTCAAAATTCAAAACTTGATTTCATGCGGCCATTTCATCAAACAGGTTGCAGACACAAATCAAACAAAACACAAAACACTATAGTGTGCAGTGATTCTTGCCTAACTTGTTCCCTAGTCAGCTCTCACACACCTCAGTAGATCATCTAGAAAGATTAGCCCAACACTAGCACCCTGTGATCTTGCCATTCCCATTAATGGTGAACAGCCGAGCAACCCCATGTCACCCCAAAGTGGACAGCAAGCTAGGAGCAGCAGCAATCCTAGCCAGCATGTCTGGGAGGCAGCCCACCGTCCATCGTCACTGCCTGTCCCAGCCACGAGCGTTGCCAAGCCCTGGACCACGCGCGCAAGACACGCCCAGACCATGCCGAGCGTGCGCCAGAGCGCCACCCTCGACCCCCACCCACAGACCGCGCGCCGCCCTCACCGCGCGCACACACGATCACCACCGACCCAGGAGACCGCCAGACATCCCTGTTTAACGCCCCGCGCCATACAGCCACCGCCCGCCGTCGAGAACGCCGCCTCTGCCGCGCAGAGAACCGCCCGTTCCAGACCAAACCACACCGCCCCATCACTCGCGACCATGCCGTTGAGCATCGCCAGGAGACACAGCACCGTCCCCTACCCTGGCCCATGCCATTAGCTGCCTGTAACATCGCCTCCGACGAGCTCACCTTGCGCCCCGACGGTCCCCTCGCTCGACTATAAATAGAGGCCACCCCCGCACGATTTCTTCACACCATCTCACTCCCCTCTCCTCACTGATCGTGCCACACCATTCTCAGAGCAAGGCGAGCACCACCCCGCCGGAATTTCACTGGAGCCTGCCGCTGCCGGAGAAGAAAGGAGCCAGCGATTGGAGCCGCCCCGGGAGAAGCCACCGGTACCAGGAGGTTCGCCGTCGTCGACTTCGTCGTTCGCCCGCCTCGCCGACCCTCGCCCGTACCCCGGTGAGCCCCCAGCACCCCTCACTGGCCGCGCTAGGTTTCGTTCTCGCCGGAGCTGTCTCGCGTCGACGATGACCCTCAGCCGTTGGATTAGAACCAGATCTAACGAACCACGTTGCCCCATACCGCTTCGCCCAGCCCCGTGTCACTGACGAGTGGGGACACCCACTTAAGCAGCCCGCGGGAGCACTGCGCTTAGCAGGCCGGCCCGTTAGAATTTCCCGCGCAGCCCAGCATTTCAAATTAAACTTTTTCTTTTTAAATTCAAACACACTTCAGGACCCAACTTCAAAAATCAACCCAGATCAATTTAGTGCACCAAATTAGATGAAACCAATTTTTTTGGAAAGGTCTGTGAATGCTTAATCCAAGCCCGTTGGATTCAAGTCATTTGGATTTGTAGATCACCCTTAGCAAAAATGACAAGGCAGAAGCTTTTCTGCATTCAAACATTTTTCAAATTTAAACCACAATAGCTTTTGAGTTGATTCCAACTCTCAAAAATCACTTTCAACCATACCTTTCAGAATATATAAAAATATATATAGGTTACTTGCAGAAATAATGTTCAAGGAATAAAGGAAGGCTTCATAAGCATTTCTAGCCACTTTAATTAATTAAAATAAAAGGGTAAAACCTTGTTAAATTGTGACACCACTTTAAATCACATTCCCATGGACTACAACATGTGGTGATGACATGTGTCAACATGATCCCATGTTTAGTTTGGAGAATATTAAATCTTAAGTAGTTCTTCAATGAGTAGAAATTACTTTCCTAAAATAAGAAGACTTAAACCAATCCTTAACCTTGTAATGTTAGAGATGATGCTAGATCATCTATAGGACCCTTGTGTGTGATGATTGCAAGTAGTTAAGTATTGTTTGGTGATTGTGTACCTCGTATTTATTCATAGACGCTAGTACCGACCAAGGCTACGAAGAAGAAGGAGGATACTACGAAGAGGAAGCCGAGGAGAACTTCAACCACTGCTCTGCACAAGGCAAGCCTAATACTACTAGTTGATTGAGCAAGCTAGTAACTATGCAAGCTTATACTGATATTGATGCAAGCTAACACTTGCAAGATACCCTATTGTTGCCACAACCCATGCTTGTGACATGATTACTATATGCCCTAAGCGTATGTAACCATACCCACTTGCTAAACCAATCCTAGTTTTATGGCAAGCTTTTTACTCTATTTCCTTATCAAAGTTTACTTAGAGGCTACCCAAGAAGTTTGGTAGATACTAGACAGTTGTGCTGAAGGTTGCATAAAGAACATTAAAATTTGACCTAAGCTAGACACCTTGATATCAGCTTATGATATAAGGTTGGACTTAGTTGCAATTTCACTAGTTACCACCCCTCTATTAGTACTACCCCACCTGTAGATGCTAGTGCTAAGCATAAAACTTGATCAACTTTAGATGGGAATACTTGGTGGAAAAATGGTTATGAAAACCTTGGAATGATGGATCATTCTATTGAAATGTTTTGGACATGTGTTTCCAAACACTTGATGATTTTGGTGATGAAAATGTTGAGGCATGAGCCTTAGCCCTTTATAAAACTGATGGTTGTCTGGATGCGATACCATTCCAATTTTATCGTACAACCACAATACCCGAATATTGGGTAGGGCTTGACTGGAAACTTATATACCTTAGTATTAGTTCCCTCACGGCCAAGGTCTGAGCTGAGGCTACCTTGTGAAGATTGTCCACCTGTGCAGTACCCAAGATGACAGTGGTCATGGTTGGGAGGCCAAACTCACAGGAGAGGTGCTTATACTAGGGAGTGTAAATGGAAGGTTAGGATTGATTATCCGCATACTGAGTATGGTGAATTCAGGATTTGTTCCTGACGGATGTATCGAATGTTGTGGTGAAAGTGTACAATCTCTGCAGAGTGTCAAACTATTCGAATAGCCGCGTCCGCGGTTATGGACAGTTGGAGTGGCCATACTGTTCCCCCGTCAGACTTTTCAAAATGACTTGTGAACGACCTGAGATTTTGACTTGACCACAATAGAGTTGTGACTGGAAATACAAGATCCCACTTAGGAGTTATAAAATTGTGACCAGCTTGGGAACTTAGTAGTATAAATCTGGCTTTTGCAAAACAACCCTAGAGCCTAGTGTCCTATTATCCAAAAACCCCTCTTTCTTGTTAGTATTAGTTTGCGAGTACTTAAAGAGTACTCATGGCTTTGTCCCTGGCTATTCCCATGGCCAGACTATGAAGAGGAGTACCTGGAGGATGGACCCCAGGACGGTTACGACAACTAGGATCATCTCCCATTGTCAGCATTGCCTGTGACCCCGAAGATGGAGCTTCGCCTACGCTACCGTTATTATGTCGTATTCCGCTGCTTGATGTTGTATTAAGGACTGGATCATGAGATCCCTATTTGTGTAAGAACTTATGTATCATTGTAATGGATGAAGTACTATGGTATCCAATTCTGTTATGTCTCGCAAAAATGGTAATCCTGGGATTGCGATGTATGGCATAACAGGCATCTAGGATTGAAAAATCCGGGTGTTGACAAGTTGGTAACAGAGCCATCCTGACCATAGGAGACCCTAGTTAGATTGGACGCTGAACCAAAAACTTAGTTTCAATACTCAAAAACAAAACTATTTACGAAAACTTATTCTCATTCTTACCTCTTAAATTCTTTAATAAACCTCATGTACCTCAAAAACTCTTGCAAAATATATAAAATTTTGACACACTTGATCACTTTGCTAAACTACTCCTCCTCTATTTTTATAGATGGACGTGAAGTACAGCAAGTTTTACCAACTCGGAAATGGAGGAGACCTTATCTTTGAGAGGGATCTGGATCAGCTTTCGGAACTTTTGGAGCGCCCGCATCCCGAGTTCTTCGGAGCTCAGCTCAATGATCAAGGGGGGGGGGGGGGTAAGATCTACAGTGGCTAATAGTTGCAAGTCTCCGAGGAAAGATTGAACCTCCCACTGCGGAGGGAATTCAGTTTACCTTGAGGGAAAACAACTGGCTCGATGGACTTGCCAGAGCAATGCAGGAAGCTCTTTCCCGTCTGTGTGGGCAGAGCATCAATCAGATCAAGGGTACTCGCTTTGAGTTTTGCCCAAGACGTGATGCAAATGGTCAACCACTGGAGGCCCCATACCACCCCGAGCTGAAGACCCAATTGGACCACCTTAGCTTCATGATGTATGATCGTCAGCAGGAACTGGACAACTGTCGTGACTATTGTAACCACAAGTCTTCCATCATCAAGACGAAGGATCAGACCATCGCCATGCTAGCAAAGGATCGCAAGTCTCGCCGCCGTCAGCTCGACAAGAAGGAGCGCATTATTGCCCGTCTTCGCCATCGTATCTCAGCTCTGGAAGAGACCATCCATGAGAGAGACATGCAGTTAGAGGAAAGGGAAAATGCCGGAGAAGATCTTCGTGGAGACCCTTACTCCTATCTCAGCGATGACGATGATTTTCTGGAGGACCAGGCCATGGACTTCTTCACCGATGAGGATGATTTTGCCTTCATCGATGATGCGGAAGATGATGAAGCCACAGACTCCGAGCAGTAGTAGCACTGAGCACTAGCGTAGCGAGTAGTAGTCGGTCCCACTGTATCGTAGTTCCCAGAATGGTTCTTAAAACCATCTGTTTTGCTTTGTTGTGGTGTGTGTTGTACTGTGTGCTATGAGTGAATGAATGAAAAAGCAAGTTGCTAGAAAACTTGAGTCAACTCTAAAAACTTTTCAAAGACCCAAAACCTTAGAAATTTCCCTCTTTTCTCATGATCTATATCAATCCTCAGATGCCACGTGGAGGAAGTGGTTCAACCCCGGACCCAATGTTGCAGATCCTGCAAATGTTGACTTCTGACCGCGAAGCTGAACGAGCGGAACGGCAAGCCAACCTAGCTACTCTGCAACAGATAGCCCAGCTAGCCCACAACAACCAAGGTCATGGAAATCAGGACAGCCACGGATCTAAGCTCAAGAACTTCCAGAATACCAACCCACCCGTTTTCACCAAGTCAGAAGAACCCCTAGACGCCGATGATTGGCTGCAAACCATGGAGAATAACTTAGAAGTAGCCGGAGTAGAAGCCAACGAGAAAGTCTTGTTCGCCACTCATTATCTAGCCGGAGATGCCAGGGCATGGTGGAACAGTGTTCGTGCAATGACCGGAGGCCAAATGATGACCTGGGAGGAATTCAAGGTCAAGTTTAGCAGAACCCATGTGCCGCCAGGTTTGATCAAGAGAATGAGAGACGAGTTCAGAGAATTGAAGCAAGGAAGGATGACTGTAGTGGAATACCGTGACAAATTTTTGTCATTAGCTAGGTACGCCCCAGATGAGATAGACACCGAAGCCAAGAAGAAAGAAAGATTCCTGAATGGTCTGCATGACGAGATGCAAACAGTATTAGTCAATATTCCCTTTGCTGATATCGAAGCCCTTGTCGACTCCGCTATCCAGATGGAAGGAAAGATCAATCAGGCCAATGAGAACCGCAAGAGTCGCATGATGCATCAACTAGGAACCCATCAGACCCCAAAGTATCGCCCCAACCCATCTCCAGGATTTGCCCCAAGAACCAACAGACCCCCTATGACCCGTCCGAACTATCCCAACCGTGGAAACCCTAGACCCGGAGGAAATCACAACAACCCCGGCAATTCTAGCCCTTTCAACCGTGCCCCACCCAAGTTCAACACCAACCATGCTACCGTCAACCCTAATACTGCCCCGAGGACTGGAAGCAATGCTGTGCCTGTCGCAGCCAAGGACAAGTCCCAAGTGACCTGTTATGACTGTGGAAATAAAGGCCACTATTCCAACGAGTGCCCCAACAAGAAGAACGCTACAGCCCCTAATACCAATGTCCCAGCCCAGCAGCAGCGTCGTGTCCAGCCAGGGAGAAGATTTGCCCCAGGAAACTCACTCAACCGTAATGGCCGCCTTTTTCTCATGCATGCTGAAGAAGCTCAGGAAGCGCCAGACGTCGTACTGGGTATGTTTTCTGTTAATTCAGTACTCGCAAGAGTGTTGTTTGATTCTGGTGCATCACATTCATTTGTCACCGAAGAATTTGCATGCACTAGTAAAATCCAACCAACCAAACTGAAGCATGTGATGATTGTACAAATTCCCGGATCAACCACCAAGGCTAGGCATATTTGCAAAGCCGTCCCTATCCGAATCCATGGCATAGATTTTTATGCTAATCTAATAGTACTCGGAACTAAAGGTTTGGAAGTAGTACTAGGAATGGATTGGATGTCTAAACATAAAGGAATGATTGACTGTGCCAAGAAAGCCATTACCATGACTAGTACCGCCGGAATATTAGTCGAGCATATATCGGAAACCTTACCTCGCCAATTCAAGTGTAACAAGAGTCTAGCCCAACCTACTATCGACCAAGTTCGAATAGTCTGTGAATACCCCGATGTATTTCCAGATGTTTTGCCAGGTATGCCCCCAGATAGGGATATCGAGTTTATCATAGAACTAATCCTCGGAACAGGACCTATAGCCCAGAGACCCTATAGTATGAACCCGTCAGAACTAGAAGAACTGAAGAAGCAACTGGATTCCATGTTAGAAATCGGATTGATTCAACCAAGTGCGTCCCCATGGAGGTCACCTGTCTTATTTGTGGACAAGAAGGATGGAGGCAACCGTTTGTGTACGGATTATCGAAAGTTGAATGATGTCACCATCAAGAACAAGTATCCCTTGCCCAAGATAGAGGATTTGTTTGATCAGTTGACCGGTGCCCAGGTGTTTTCTAAGATTGATCTTAGAACTGGTTATCATCAACTCAAAATTCGTGCAGAGGATATTCCAAAGACTGCCTTTACCACCAGATATGGGTTGTATGAGTATACAGTCATGTCTTTTGGATTAACCAATGCCCCCGCTTATTTCATGAACCTCATGAATAAGATTTTTATGGACTTCCTGGATAAGTTTGTCGTTGTTTTCATCGATGACATTCTGATATATTCCAAATCGGAAGAAGAACATGAGCTACACCTAAGGACCATTCTTGGAACCCTTAGAGAGCATCAGCTGTATGCAAAATTTAGCAAATGTGAATTCTGGTTACAGGAAGTAGGATTCCTCGGTCACATTGTATCAGCCGGAGGAATTGCCGTTGACCCTGCCAAAGTGAAAGATGTAGAAGATTGGCAAGCCCCAACCACTCAAACCCAAGTTCGTGCTTTTCTCGGATTGGCGGGATATTACCGCAAATTCGTAGAAGGATTCTCTAGTATCGCCCGACCCATGACCCAATTGCTGAAGAAGGACAAGAAGTTTGAATGGACGGACAAGTGTGAAGCGAGTTTCCAAGAACTCAAAAGGAGATTGATTTCCGCCCCAATCTTGATCATGCCGGATATCACGAAGCCATTCGATGTGTATTGTGACGCATCCAAGATTGGTCTCGGATGTGTGCTAATGCAAGAAGGCCAAGTTATATCCTATCTATCGCGACAATTGAAGCAGCATGAACAAAATTATCCAACCCATGACCTCGAACTCGCAGCCGTAGTTCTAGCCCTGAAGACATGGAGACATTACCTTATGGGAAACCGTTGTGAGATTTATTCGGATCACAAGAGCCTAAAGTATATATTCACTCAGAAGGAGCTGAATATGAGGCAGAGAAGATGGATTGAGCTAATCAAGGATTACGACCTGGACATTCATTATCACCCTGGAAAAGCCAACGTAGTAGCCGATGCCCTTAGCAGATTGCCGTGCCGCTTGAACTCCATGATTTTGAAGGAGCAACCAAGTTTGCACAAGGAGATGGAAGATTTTCGACTAGAATTAGTAAGTGAAGGATTTTTGGCTAGCATAGAACTTCAGCCCACTTTGATCAGTCAGGTTAAAGAGGCGCAGAAAGGAAATGCTAGTATCGACGGAATTAAACGTCGTATCGGTACAGGCAAAGTACCCGGATTCACCGAGGACGAAGAAGGAGTTTTGTGGTACAAAGGACGCCTTTGTGTACCAGCAGATTCTGAGTTAAAAGAATTTATCTTGAAGGAGGCCCATGATACTCATTATTCTATCCATCCAGGAGGAACTAAGATGTATCAAGATTTGAAAGAGCAATTTTGGTGGCATAAGATGAAGAGAGAAATCGGAAGCTATATCGCCAAGTGTGATATATGTCAGCGAGTCAAGGCAGGACATCAAAGACCCGCTGGATTGTTGCAACCTTTGCAAATTCCGGAATGGAAATGGGATTCTATAGGAATGGACTTTATCACTGGACTACCTACTTCTAGTAGGGGAAATGACTCTATTTGGGTCATAGTGGACAGATTGTCCAAAGTCGCCCATTTCTTGCCCGTTAAAACCACCTATCAGAGTTCGAAGCTAGCAGAGTTGTACATCGCTAGGATCGTTAGTTTGCACGGAGTCCCCAAGAATATCGTATCGGATCGAGGAACTCAGTTTACCTCGAGATTCTGGAAGAAGGTCCAGGAAGGTTTAGGAACCCGCCTAGATTTCAGTACCGCGTATCACCCTCAGACCGATGGACAAACGGAGCGAGTAAACCAAATACTCGAAGATATGCTTAGAGCATGTGTGCTAGAGTATGGATCCAAGTGGGAAGACTGTCTACCGTTTGCAGAATTTTCCTACAACAATAGTTACCAAGCCAGTTTGCAAATGGCCCCATTTGAATTCATGTACGGAAGGAAGTGCCGCACCCCTTTGAACTGGTCGGAAGTAGGAGAGAGTCAAATTTTCGGACCCGACATCCTACGAGAAGCAGAAGAGAAGGTTCACAAGATTCGAGAGCACCTCAAGACAGCCCAATCCCGACAAAAGAGTTACGCCGACAAGAGACGTCGAGACCTCGCCTTTAACATTGGAGACTTTGTTTACCTGAAAGTGTCGCCATTGAAGGGAATGCAACGTTTCCAACTCAAAGGAAAGTTAGCCCCCAGATATATCGGACCTTTCAAAATCTTGAACCGTCGAGGAGAAGTATCGTATCAACTCGAGCTACCAGAAGAGATGTCAGCAGTGCACAATGTGTTCCATATCTCGTTACTTCGCAAATGTCTCGAAGTCCCCGAGAAGACCGAAGTGTTGAAGAATATCGATCATAGGACCATAGAGATCAATGATGACCTGACCTATCCTGAAGTACCCATTCGTATATTGGAAGAAGCTTTTCGAACGACCAGAACCCGAAGCATCAAGTTTCTCAAGATTCAGTGGAGCAACCACACAGAAGAGGAAGCTACCTGGGAACGCGAAGATCACATCAGGACGGAGTTTCCAGATCTCTTCAAATCCTAGGTAATCTTTTCGTCCTTTTTCAAATCTCGGGACGAGATTTTGTTTAAGGGGGGAAGGTTTGTAACATCCCAAAAATATCAAACTTAGATCAACAAAACACTAATCCTAAAGTTTAGGGTTAACAAAAACTTTTCTAAATCAATTCATGAAAGCATGTCTATGTGTATGCATGAATTTTGAAATTCTTTAAAACCACTTTGTTTGTGTGAGCCATTGCTTGTAAAATGTTTCTTAGGTGAAAAGAACATCATCTAAAACATTCCCCACACTTTTCCTAAAGAAAAATAAGTCAAAACCAATATATTAAGTGAATGGTCATTTTGACCAATTTAACTCCCATGCCTACTTTGGCTGTATCAAACTTTCAAAACCTAACAGAAACTTTTCTGGATCTTTGCACCCCTTGAATGTACTCATAACAAAGTATCAAGGCCCACCTTGTGATCATCCAGAAACTTTCAAATGCATAGTTTAAATGACAACTCAAAATTGAATCTTCTTCATATGGGAAGATCCCACTTTTTCAAAACCCACTTAAACAAGCTCAATTTTCAAAACCCAAGCATCTGCAGACTCACCAGAACCAATCTAGCAAACCCACCAAAAATCATTTCAAAATTCAAAACTTGATTTCATGCGGCCATTTCATCAAACAGGTTGCAGACACAAATCAAACAAAACACAAAACACTATAGTGTGCAGTGATTCTTGCCTAACTTGTTCCCTAGTCAGCTCTCACACACCTCAGTAGATCATCTAGAAAGATTAGCCCAACACTAGCACCCTGTGAGCTTGCCATTCCCATTAATGGTGAACAGCCGAGCAACCCCATGTCACCCCAAAGTGGACAGCAAGCTAGGAGCAGCAGCAAGCCTAGCCAGCATGTCTGGGAGGCAGCCCACCGTCCACCGCCACTGCCTGTCCCAGCCGCGAGCGTTGCCAAGCCCTGGACCACGCGCGCAAGACACGCCCAGACCATGCCGAGCGTGCGCCAGAGCGCCACCCTCGACCCCCACCCACAGACCGCGCGCCGCCCTCACCGCGCGCACACACGATCACCACCGACCCAGGAGACCGCCAGACATCCCTGTTTAACGCCCCGCGCCATACAGCCACCGCCCGCCGTCGAGAACGCCGCCTCTGCCGCGCAGAGCACCGCCCGTTCCAGACCAAACCACACCGCCCCATCACTCGCGACCATGCCGTTGAGCATCGCCAGGAGACACAGCACCGTCCCCTACCCTTGCCCATGCCATTAGCTGCCTGTAACATCGCCTCCGACGAGCTCACCTTGCGCCCCGACGGTCCCCTCGCTCGACTATAAATAGAGGCCACCCCCGCACGATTTCTTCACACCATCTCACTCCCCTCTCCTCACTGATCGTGCCACACCATTCTCAAAGCAAGGCGAGCACCACCCCGCCGGAATTTCACTGGAGCCTGTCGCTGCCGGAGAAGAAAGGAGCCAGCGATTGGAGCCGCCCCGGGAGAAGCCACCGGTACCAGGAGGTTCGCCGTCGTCGACTTCGTCGTTCGCCCGCCTCGCCGACCCTCGCCCGTACCCCGGTGAGCCCCCAGCACCCCTCACTGGCCGCGCTAGGTTTCGTTCTCGCCGGAGCTGTCTCGCGTTGACGATGACCCTCAGCCGTTGGATTAGAACCAGATCTAACGAACCATGTTGCCCCATACCGCTTCGCCCAGCCCCGTGTCACTGACGAGTGGGGACACCCACTTAAGCAGCCCGCGGGAGCACTGCGCTTAGCAGGCCGGCCCGTTAGAATTTCCCGCGCAGCCCAGCATTTCAAATTAAACTTTTTCTTTTTAAATTCAAACACACTTCAGGACCCAACTTCAAAAATCAACCCAGATCAATTTAGTGCACCAAATTAGATGAAACCAATTTTGTTGGAAAGGTCTGTGAATGCTTAATCCAAGCCCGTTGGATTCAAGTCATTTGGATTTGTAGATCACCCTTAGCAAAAATGACAAGGCAGAAGCTTTTCTGCATTCAAACATTTTTCAAATTTAAACCACAATAGCTTTTGAGTTGATTCCAACTCTCAAAAATCACTTTCAACCATACCTTTCAGAATATATAAAAATATATATAGGTTACTTGCAGAAATAATGTTCAAGGAATAAAGGAAGGCTTCATAAGCATTTCTAGCCACTTTAATTAATTAAAATAAAAGGGTAAAACCTTGTTAAATTGTGACACCACTTTAAATCACATTCCCATGGACTACAACATGTGGTGATGACATGTGTCAACATGATCCCATGTTTAGTTTGGAGAATATTAAATCTTAAGTAGTTCTTCAATGAGTAGAAATTACTTTCCTAAAATAAGAAGACTTAAACCAATCCTTAACCTTGTAATGTTAGAGATGATGCTAGATCATCTATAGGACCCTTGTGTGTGATGATTGCAAGTAGTTAAGTATTGTTTGGTGATTGTGTACCTCGTATTTATTCATAGACGCTAGTACCGACCAAGGCTACGAAGAAGAAGGAGGATACTACGAAGAGGAAGCCGAGGAGAACTTCAACCACTGCTCTGCACAAGGCAAGCCTAATACTACTAGTTTATTGAGCAAGCTAGTAACTATGCAAGCTTATACTGATATTGATGCAAGCTAACACTTGCAAGATACCCTATTGTTGCCACAACCCATGCTTGTGACATGATTACTATATGCCCTAAGCGTATGTAACCATACCCACTTGCTAAACCAATCCTAGTTTTATGGCAAGCTTTTTACTCTATTTCCTTATCAAAGTTTACTTAGAGGCTACCCAAGAAGTTTGGTAGATACTAGACAGTTGTGCTGAAGGTTGCATAAAGAACATTAAAATTTGACCTAAGCTAGACACCTTGATATCAGCTTATGATATAAGGTTGGACTTAGTTGCAATTTCACTAGTTACCACCCCTCTATTAGTACTACCCCACCTGTAGATGCTAGTGCTAAGCATAAAACTTGATCAACTTTAGATGGGAATACTTGGTGGAAAAATGGTTATGAAAACCTTGGAATGATGGATCATTCTATTGAAATGTTTTGGACATGTGTTTCCAAACACTTGATGATTTTGGTGATGAAAATGTTGAGGCATGAGCCTTAGCCCTTTATAAAACTGATGGTTGTCTGGATGCGATACCATTCCAATTTTATCGTACAACCACAATACCCGAATATTGGGTAGGGCTTGACTGGAAACTTATATACCTTAGTATTAGTTCCCTCACGGCCAAGGTCTGAGCTGAGGCTACCTTGTGAAGATTGTCCACCTGTGCAGTACCCAAGATGACAGTGGTCATGGTTGGGAGGCCAAACTCACAGGCGAGGTGCTTATACTAGGGAGTGTAAATGGAAGGTTAGGATTGATTATCCGCATACTGAGTATGGTGAATTCAGGATTTGTTCCTGACGGATGTATCGAATGTTGTGGTGAAAGTGTACAATCTCTGCAGAGTGTCACACTATTCGAATAGCCGCGTCCGCGGTTATGGACAGTTGGAGTGGCCATACTGTTCCCCCGTCAGACTTTTCAAAATGACGTGAACGACCTGAGATTTTGACTTGACCACAATAGAGTTGTGACTGGAAATACAAGATCCCACTTAGGAGTTATAAAATTGTGACCAGCTTGGGAACTTAGTAGTATAAATCTGGCTTTTGCAAAACAACCCTAGAGCCTAGTGTCCTATTATCCAAAAACCCCTCTTTCTTGTTAGTATTAGTTTGCGAGTACTTAAAGAGTACTCATGGCTTTGTCCCTGGCTATTCCCATGGCCAGACTATGAAGAGGAGTACCTGGAGGATGGACCCCAGGACGGTTACGACAACTAGGATCATCTCCCATCGTCAGCATTGCCTGTGACCCCGAAGATGGAGCTTCGCCTACGCTACCGTTATTATGCCGTATTCCGCTGCTTGATGTTGTATTAAGGACTGGATCATGAGATCCCTATTTGTGTAAGAACTTATGTATCGTTGTAATGGATGAAGTACTATGGTATCCAATTCTGTTATGTCTCGCAAAAATGGTAATCCTGGGATTGCGATGTATGGCATAATAGGCATCTAGGATTGAAAAATCCGGGTGTTGACAAAGCCTCTTGTTTGTGTTCTTCTTATGACGTGGGATAGTGAGATTGAAGCGGTCCAGGCCAACCTTACGCGACGTTGTTCGCGAGACCGGTTCCGCACTTGACGTGTGGCTTGTTCCACACATGCGGTTGGTGGATGTCAGTTTCTCTCACTATAGTTGTCATGGGATTAACACCGGAGTTTGGCAACCATAATATCACCGTTGTGGCTTTCCGTAGGTAAGAATCGTTCTTAGCATCTACTCCCATAAAGCCACGTAAAACATGCAACAACAAAGTAGAGGCGTCTAACTTGTTTTTGCAGGGAGTGTTTTCTGTGATATGGTATGGCCCAAGATGTGATGTGTATATTGTATGCGATGATCATGTTTTGTAATGTTTCACGACTTGCATGTCGATGAGTACACAACCGGTAGGAGCCATATGGTTGTCTTTATAATTGTGTATGACCTGCGAGTCAACTTCTTATACGCCATGTAATAGCTTTACTTTATCGCTAAGTAGTTAGCAATAGTTGTAGTTGCTATTCGTGGTGGAGGCAATCATGGTGGAGTGATGGAGATCATGCCGGAACGCACAAGATGGAGATCATTGCGCGAGGATTGGCTATACCATGTCACATAAAGTTATATGCATGTGATGTTTATCCCTTTATGTATCTTATTATGCTTAGATCGCGACGGTAGCATTATAAGATGATTCCTCACTTAAAGATCAAGATAAAAACTGTGTTCTCCCCAAGTATGCACCGTTGCGAAAGTTCGTCGTTTCCAAGCATCACGTGATGATCGGGTGCTATAGACTCTACGCTCACATACAACGGGTGCAAGCCAGTTTTTGCACACGCGGAAATACTTGGGTCTAACTTGACGAGCCTAGCATGTACAGACATGGCCTCGGAACACAAGAACCGAAAGGTTAAGCATGAGTCATATGAATGATATGATCGACACTTTGTTGTCCACCATTGAAACCACATCTCTTCTCGTGATGATCGGATTAGGTGTGGTGAATTTGGATCGTGTTCACTAAAAAACTTGAGGGATGTTGAATTTAGTGGGAGTTCATCTAGTAATTTGATTAAGTTGAACTATTTATCATGAACATAGTCTAAATTGTACTTGCAAATACTGTAGATCCAATGGCCAAGTCCAACTTCAACTTCAACGTTTTTGCTGAGAAAGAAAAGCTTAGAAACAATGGGTCTAACTTCACCAACTGGTTCCGCAATCTAAGAATCATTCTGTCTGGCGGACAAAAGGACTATGTCCTTGAGAAAGCGTTAGGTAACCCCCCTGCTGCAACTGCGCCGGCTGATGAGAAAGTTGTCTATCAGTCGCGCAAAGATGATTATGGTGTGATTAAGAGCACCATGTTGTTTGCTATGGAACCGGAGCTTCAAAATCTTTTGAAACCTATCCCGGGCCCTTTGAGATTCTCGAGGAGCTGAAAACCATGTTTCAGACTCAAGCCCGTTCTGAGAGATATGAGATCTCTGAGAAGTTCTTTAACTGCAAGATGGAGGAAGGGAGTTCCGTTAGTGAGCACGCCATAAAGATGTCGGGCTACACTCAACGCCTTGAGCAACTGGAATGCACGATTCCAGAGGAGCTCAAGATTGACAGGGTTCTGCAATCACTCCCTCCCAGCTACAAAAGTTTTGTAGTGACTCATAATCAGATTGGTTCCACTGATACGATCACCGAGCTCTTCGCAAAGCTGAAGGCTGCGGAAGTGGACATCAAGAAGGATAATCATGTGTTGATGGTCAACAAGCCCTCCTTTAAGAAAGGTAAGGGAGCAAAGAAGCCCTTCAAGAAGGGCGGCGGCAAGCGCAATGCCCCTGCTGAGAAGAAGCTTAGGTCTGGTCCCAAGCCGGACACTGAGTGCTTCTATTGCAAGGACAAGGGTCACTGGAAGCGCAACTGTCCGAAGTACTTAGCGAACAAGAAGGCTGGCACCATCAAAGGTATATTTGATATACATGTTATTGATGTTTTCCTTACTAGCCCTCGTTGTAGTGCCTGGGTATTTGATACCGGTTCAGTTGCTAATATTTGTAACTCGAAACAGGAGCTACGGAATAGACGGCGGCTTGCGAGGGATGAGGTGACGATGCGCGTTGGCAACGGATCAAGAGTTGATGTGATGGCCGTCGGCACGCTCTCCTTAGTTTTACCTTCGGGATTAGTTTTAAACCTTAATAAATGTTATTATGTGCCTGCGTTGAGCATGAACATCATTTCCGGATCGTGTTTATTGCAAGACGGCTATTCATTTAAATCGGAGAATAATGGTTGTTCTATTTATATGAGTAACATCTTTTATGGTCATGCACCTCTTGTGAATGGTTTATTTCTTATAAATCTCGAAAGGGATGAAACACACATCCATAACATTGAGGCTAAGAGATGCAAAGTAGATAGTGATAATACTACTTATTTGTGGCACTGTCGTCTAGGTCATATTGGTGTAAAGCGCATGAAGAAACTCCATTCTGATGGACTTTTGGAGTCTCTTGATTTTGAATCATTTGACACATGCGAACCATGCCTCATGGGCAAGATGATCAAAACCCCGTTCTCCGGTATGATGGAGCGAGCAACGGACTTGTTGGAAATCATACATACCGATGTATGCGGACCGATGAGTGTTTCGACGCGCGGTGGATATCGCTATTTTCTCACTTTTACCGATGACTTAAGTAGATATGGGTATATCTATTTAATGAAACATAAATCTGAAACGTTTGAAAAGTTCAAAGAATTTCAGAATGAAGTGGAGAACCATCGTAACAGAAAGATTAAGTTTCTACGATCCGATCGTGGGGGCGAATATTTGAGTTATGATTTTCTCACGCATCTTAAAGCAAGAGGAATTGTTTCGCAACTCACGCCACCCGGAACACCACAGCGCAATGGTGTGTCTGAACGCCGGAATCGAACCCTATTAGATATGGTCCGATCGATGATGTCTCTTACTGATTTGCCGTTATCATTTTGGGGTTATGCATTAGAAACCGCTGCATTCACTTTAAATAGGGCTCCATCTAAATCCGTTGAGACGACACCGTATGAACTGTGGTTTGGTGCTAAACCTAAGTTGTCGTTTCTTAAAGTTTGGGGATGCGAAGCTTACGTCAAGAAGTTGATGCCGGACAAGCTCGAACCCAAAGCGGAGAAATGCGTCTTCATAGGATACCCTAAGGAAACTATTGGGTATACCTTCAATCACAGAACCGAAGGCAAAGTGTTTGTCGCAAAGAACGGTTCCTTTCTTGAGAAGGAGTTTCTCTCGAAAGAAGTGAGTGGGAGGAAAGTAGAGCTAGACGAGGTTATTGAACCTTCTCTTGAATTGGAGAGTAGCGCAGCACCTGAAATTGTTCTAGTGCCGCCTGCACCAACAATAGAGGAAGCTAATGACAAGGATCATGAAGCTTCGGACGATGCTGCTACTGAACGTCGCAGGTCGACAAGGTCGCGTGCCCCTCCTGAGTGGTACGGCAACCCTGTCTTGACTGTCTTGTTGGTAGAAGAAAGTGAACCGACAAACTATGAGGAAGCGATGATGAGCCCAGACTCTGAGAAATGGCTGGAAGCCATGAAATCCGAATTGGGATCCATGAGCGAAAACCAAGTATGGACTTTGGTGGATCCTCCTAGCGACCGAAAGGCCGTTGAGTGCAAATGGATATTCAAGAAGAAAATGGACGCGGATGGTAATGTTACCGTCTATAAAGCACGGCTTGTCGCAAAAGGTTTTCGACAAGTTCAAGGTGTTGACTACGATGAGACTTTCTCTCCCGTAGCGATGTTTAAGTCCATTCGGATTTTATTAGCAATTGCTGCGTTTCATGATTATGAAATATGGCAGATGGATGTCAAGACTGCTTTCCTCAATGGCAACATTGATGAAGAGTTGTATATGATGCAACACGAGGGTTTTGTCGATCCTAAGGATGCTAGTAAAGTATGCAAACTTCAGCGTTCCATTTATGGACTGAAGCAAGCATCTCGGAGTTGGAACCTTCGTTTTGATCAAGTGATCAAGAGCTTTGGATTTGTTCCAAATTGCTACGAAGCTTGCATCTACAAGAAAGTGAGTGGGAGCTCGGTGACGTTTCTGGTACTGTATGTGGATGACATATTGATTATCGGAAATGACATCAACATGCTTAACGATGTGAAGAGTTATTTGAACAAGTGTTTTTCAATGAAAGACCTAGGTGAAGCTGCTTATATATTGGGCATCAAGATCTATAGAGATAGACAAAGACGCCTGATAGCTTTAAGCCAGAGTACATACCTAGACAAAGTTCTGAAAAGGTTCAGAATGGATAAGGCAAAGAAAGGTTCAGTGCCTATGTTGTCAGGTAAGATATTGAGCAAGGCTCAGTGTCCAGCTACGGTAAATGATAGGGAAGCTATGAGCAAAGTGCCTTATGCCTCGGCCATAGGTTCCATCATGTATGCCATGCTGTGTACTAGACCGGATGTGTCCAATGCTCTTAGTTTGACGAGCAGATATCAAAGTGATCCAGGAGTGGAACACTAGACAGCCGTGAAGAACATCCTAAAGTACCTAAATAGAACTAAAGAAATGTTCTTAGTCTATGGGGGTGATGAACAGCTTGTCGTAAAAGGTTACGTCGATGCTAGTTTCGACACCGACAAGGATGATTCTAAATCTCAGACAGGATACGTTTATATTTTGAATGGAGGAGCTGTGAGCTGGAGAAGCTGCAAGCAAAGCGTGATCGCAGGATCTACAGTAGAAGAGGAATACATGGCTGCTGCAGAAGCGTCAAGTGAAGGAGTTTGGATCAGAAACTTGATCACTGAGCTTGGCGTGATTCCAAGTGCATTGGACCCACTGGAGATATTGTGTGACAACACTGGCACCATAGCACTCGCTAAGGAACCAAGATATCATCCAAAGACCAAGCATATCAACCGCAAGTTTCATATAATCCGAGATTATATAGCAGATGGAGATCTGAAGATTAGCAAAGTACATACGGATCTGAATGTCGCAGATCCATTGACTAAACCTCTTCCACGTGTAAAACATGATCAACACCTCAGTGCCATGGGTGTGAGATTGTTGCCAGATGTAAACTAGATTATTGACTCTAGTGCAAGTGGGAGACTGTTGGAATTATGCCCTAGAGGCAATAATAAAGATGTTATTATTATAATTCTTGTTCATGATAAAGTTTATGTTCCATGCTAGAATTGTATTAAGCGGAAACTTTAATACTTGTGTGGTTTGTAAACAACACCGTGTCCCTAGTACGCCTCTATGGACTAGCTCATTGATCAATGATGGTTAAGGTTTCCTAACCATAGACATGAGTTGTCAATTGATAATGAGATCATATCATTGGGAGAATGATATGGTGGATAGACCCAAACAAAGCAGAGCAATTAGATCGTGTCATCGTGTTCGTCTTTGCGAAGCTTTTCCTATGTCAAATATTGTATTCCTTAGACCATGAGATAATGCAACTCCCTGGTATCGGAAGAAAGCTTTGAGGTCATCAAACGTCATCCTATGAGAGGGTGATCATAAAGGTGTCTCTCAGGTGATCGGAAAGTATCTGTTGGGTTGTATGTATCGAGATGGAATTTGTCCCTCCCAAGTCGGAGAGATATACTTCGGGCCCACTCGGTAATCGATATCAACACCGCTTGCAAGCATGTGGTTAAGGAGTTAATTACAAAGTGATATCGGATTACGGAACGAGTAAAGTACTTGTTGTGAACGAGATTGAACTAGGTATGACGGTACCGACGATCAAATCTCGGGCAAGTAAAATATCGCGAGACGAAGGGAATATATATATGGGATTGATTGAATCCTGGCATCGTGGTTCATCCGATATGATCATCGATGAATGTGTGGGAGTCAATATGGGTGCCCAGACCCCGCTGTTGATTATTGATAGAAGATCATGTCTGCATATTCTCGAACCCGCAGGGTCACACACTTAACGTGTCTCGACGCTAGGACAGATTGGATAATTGGTTTATGAATTTTTGTTCGGAGTCTCGGATGGGATCCGGGATATCACGAGAGGTTCCGGAATGGTCCGGAGAATAAGATTCATATAAGGCAGTGCAGTTTTTGGAGTTCGGAATTGTTCCGGGTTAATCGGTATTGTACCGGAAGCTTCTAGAACCTTCCGGAAGGGGGCCAACGTGGCCCCACCTTCCGGGAGGGGGCATGGGACTATGAGGGAGTGTCCTGGCCGCATTGGGCCAGGGGCACAAGGCCCCATAGGGCCCAGCCGATTCTAGAGAGATTTGACTCGTTTAAATCTCGGGATAGAATTCTAGATAAGGGAGAGTTTAAATCGTTTAAACTAGAGATAGGATTTCTAGATAAGGGAGAGTTTAAATTGTTTAAACTAGAGATAGGCTTGGAGGAGGGGCAAGGGCTGGCCGCCCCCCCTCTATATAGAGAGGGGTGGTGCGCCCCCTCCCCCCCACACACACCTTCCTCCAAGCCCTAGCAGCCTTGCTACCTTCCTCTCTCCCTCCCGACTGTTTGTAGGCGAAGCCCTGCAGCAGAAATTCTCCACCATATACACCACGCCGTCGTGCTGTATATCCAATCTATCTCTCCACCATACTCGCTGGTCCGAGGAAGGAGGAGACGTCGAGGTGCTGCACGTGTGCATCTCACGGAGGCACCGCCACTTGTGGTGCTAGATCGGATCGGATCGCGAGGAGGAGAAGCGAGTACGACTACATCACCCACGTTCCGACGAACGTTCCGCTGTGCGAATCTTCAAGGGTATGAAGATCTAATCCAATCTCTCTCGTTGTTTGCATCTCCTAGATTAGATCTTGGCTTTCCCTCTGTTCGCTCCGTAGAAAATTTTGATTTACTATGCCGCGAAACCCATCAATAATGACTAGTAATCAGCTTCACTATAATGGAATGGCTAAATAAAATTGCCAACAATTGCTTGTTTGGGTTGTCGCTTGCTACCATTGTACCTGACTAGTAAGTATTGCAACTATAACGGAATGGCTAAATAAAAGTACCAATAACTGCTGGGTTTTGGGGATATCTCAGGCTAATTGTATCTGACTAGTAAGTGTTGCAACTACAACGGAATGGTTAACTAAAAATTCCCACTGCTTATTCTATCAGGATGACTATCTATACCTGACTAGTAATTGCTGCAACGATAACTGAATAAATAAAATTGCCGTTGCCGCTTCAGTCCACCATACCTATGTAGGGGTTCGTAGCATGGAAAACAAAAATTTTCTATCGCATACAAACAAACAAGCCAAGATCTATCTACTAGATTGTAGCAACGAGTCGATGGAATAACTTACCCCCGAAGATTCCAAAGTGTTTAACGAGAGCGGATTCTCGTGGGTGATGTAGTCGTACTCTTCCCGATCTCAAGATCGTGTAGACGATCCTTCCGGCGCTGCGTTCCAGCAGCGCTCCCGCAGTCTGTCACACGTTCGGTACTCGACGAAGACCTTCCTCTCCCTTGTTCCAGCAGGCAGCGGAGGTTGTAGCACTCTCCTCGCGATTCCGGCAGCACAACGGCATGGTACCGGAAGTAGAGGGGAGATCCCGCAGGGCTTCGCCTTAAGCCGGAGTGAGTATGGTGGAGTATGAGAGAGGGCTATTAGTGGTCTAGAGATTAGACACACCAATTAGAAGGCTCTAAACCGCAGGCTAAAGCAATTAGAAGCTCTAAACCAAAACGGCTCTAAACCGGAGATTAGAGGTAGAAACTTGTGTGTCTAGAGGAAGAGGCCCTGCCCCTCCTTTTATAGGTGGGAGGGGGCTGGGCGCGCCAGGGAGGGAGGGAGTCCCTCCCCAACTCGGCCTAAGGCTGGTCGCCGGCTTGGAGGAGAGGGACTCCTCCTCCAAGTTGGTTTCAACCTCCTCTTGCTTGTTTCCCACAGTTTCTTGTTTTAGCCGTTTGACTTTCAAACTGGACATTTGACTTTTCTGTTTTAGGATTCAATTTAATCCTTTATTTGGGACAGCAAGAACACTTAGTACATGATGCAATCATTCCAATATGTAATGACACATTCATGTACCCCTTCCCCCCCGGAGTGCCGGACAATCCGGAACCTTCTAGAACATTCCCGATGAAAACACCGGAATCATTCCCGAACTCCGAAACGGGACTTTCCTTATATGAATCTTATTCTCCGGACCATTCCGGATCACCTCGTGATATCCCGGATCCCATCCGAGACTCCGAACAACATTCGGTCTCTTTCTCATAATACCATAACTACTCAAACAACGTCGAATCCTTAAGTGTGTCTCCCTACGGTTCATGAATTATGCGGACATGATCGAGACACTTCTCCGAACAATAACCAATAGAGGAATCTGGAAATTCATATGGCTCCCACATATTTCTACGATTACTTTGCGATCGAATGAACCACTTACATACGATACCAATTTCCCTTTGTCTCACGATATGTTACTTATCCGAGGTTATGATCGTCGGTATCTCTGCATACCTAGTTCAACCTCGTTACTGATAAGTACTCTTTTCTCGTTCCCGTGATATGTGATCCCTTGTGAGCCAGTCACATGCTTGCAAGCTAATTGGATGACATTCCACCGAGAGGGCCCAGAGTATATCTATCCGTCATATGGATGGACAAATCCCACTCTTGATCCATGTGTCTCAACCAAAACTTTCCGAACACTCAATGCTACCTTTATAACCACCCAGTTACGGTGTGGTGTTTGATGTCATCAAAGCATCCATCCGGTAAAGGTGATATGCATGATCTCATGGTCGAAGGAATTAGGTTACTATGTATCAGAAAGCATATAGCAATTGAACTATTGAAACGACTTGATCTTTATGCTACGCTTATCTATAGGAGTATGTCCACCATATCATTCTCCTAACGATATGATCTTGTTGTTGATAACATCTCAATGTTCATGATAGGGAAACCACAATCATTAATCAACCAACAAGCTAGTGAAGTATAGAGGCTATACTAGGGACTTCAAATTAA
The DNA here is from genome assembly GCA_910589765.1 of Avena atlantica. Lineage (NCBI taxonomy): Eukaryota > Viridiplantae > Streptophyta > Magnoliopsida > Poales > Poaceae > Avena > Avena atlantica. Next base: position 236,706,687 of record OU342738.1, read on the forward strand.
GTTTACAAATCACACAAGTATTAATGTTTCCTTGTTAATACTATTATAGCATGAATGTAAACATTTATCATAAACACAAAGATATAATAATAACTACATTTATTATTGCCTCTAGGGCATATCTCCAACAGTCTCCCACTTGCACTAGAGTCATCTAATCTAGATTACATGGTAATATACCGAACACCCATGGCAGTTTGGTGTTGGTCATGTTTTGCCCTCGGGAGAGGTTTAGTCAACGGATCCGCCACATTCAGATCTGTGTGTACTTTGCAAATCTTTATATCCCCATCCTGGATATGTTCTCGAATAGCGTGAAAACGCAGCTTGATGTGCTTCAGCTTCTTGTGTGACCTTGGTTCTTGCGCATTGGCTATGGCGCCCATGTTATCACAGTAGATAGACATTGGGTCCAGCGCACTAGGAACCACACCCAGCTCTGTAATGAACTCTTTCATCCATATCGCTTCTTGTGAAGCCTCTGAAGCAGCCATGTATTCCGATTCAGTTGAAGATCTCGCCACAACGATTTGCTTTGCACTCCTCCAGCTAACTGCTGCACCATTCAAAATAAATACGTATCCAGATTGTGATTTAGAATCATCCGGATCGGTGTTCCAACTAGCATCGGTGTAACCATTAACAACGAGCTGTTTATCACCTCCATAAGAAAGAACCATATCCTTAGTTCTTCTCAAGTACTTAAGGATGTTTTTGACCGTTGTCCATTGATCCACTCCTGGATCACTTTGATATCTGCTAGTTAAACTAACAGCATATGCAATGTCGGGTCTAGTACATAGCATGGCATACATTAGAGATCCTATGGCTGAGGCATAGGGAGTCTTACTCATCCTTTCTCTATCTTCTGCCGATGTCGGACTTTGAGTTTTACTCAAGGTCGTATTGGGAAACATGGGCAAGAAACCTTTCTTGCTTTCTTCCATTCCAAACCTCTTTATAACTTTGTCCAAATATGTACTCTGTGACAATGATATTTGGCGTTTCGATCTATCTCTATAAATCTTTATGCCTAATATGTAAGCTGCTTCGCCAAGATCCTTCATTGAAAAACTATTATTCAAATATTCTTTGACACTATTAAGAAGGTCTACATCATTCCCAATCAACAATATGTCATCCACATATAGTATTAAGAATGCTATAGAGCTCCCACTCACTTTCTTGTAAATACAAGCTTCTCCATAAGTTTGTATAAAACCAAAACTTTTGATCACCTTATCAAAACATTGATTCCAACTTCGGGATGCTTGCTTCAATCCATAGATGGACCGTTGAAGTTTGCATACCTTGTTAGCATCTTTAGGATCGACAAAACCTTTGGGTTGCATCATATACAACTCTTCATCAATGTATCCATTGAGGAATGCTGTTTTGACATCCATCTGCCATATCTCATAATCATAATATGCAACGATTGCTAACATAATCCTCACAGACTTTAGCTTCGCTACTGGTGAGAAAGTCTCATCGTAGTCAACTCCTTGAATTTGTCGAAACCCTTTTGCGACAAGTCGAGCTTTATAGACAGTAACATTACCATCAGCATCTTTTTTCTTCTTGAAAATCCATTTGTTCTCGATAGCCTTCCGGCCATCCGGTAAGTCCACCAAAGTCCATACTTGGTTTTCGTACATGGATCCAATCTCGGATTTCATGGCTTCTTGCCATTTATTGGAATCTGGGCTCATCATCGCTTCCTCATATGTCTCAGGGTCATCGGTGTTGTCCACCAACATGACATTCATAACGGAATCATACCAATCTGGAGTGGTACGAGTTCTCGTTGACCTCCGAGGCTCTGTAGCAACTTCAACCGAAGTTTCATGATCACCATCATTAGCTTCCTCTCTTATTGGTGCAGGCACCACAGGAACTTCTTCCGGTGCTGCGCTACTCGCAATTTCGAGAGAAGGTTCGACAACCTCGTCGAGTTCTACTTTCCTTCCAGTCACTTCTTTCGAGAGAAATTCCTTCTCTAGAAAGGATCCATTCTTGGCAACAAAGATTTTGCCTTCGGATCTATGATAGAAGGTATACCCAATAGTTTCCTTCGGGTATCCTATGAAGACGCATTTTTCCGCTTTGGGTTCAAGCTTGTCCGGCTGTAACTTCTTTACATAGGCTTCGCATCCCCAAACTTTAAGGAACGACAATTTAGGTTTCTTCCCAAACCATAATTCATACGGTGTCGTTTCAACGGATTTAGATGGTGCCCTATTTAAAGTGAATGCGGCTGTTTCTAATGCATAACCCCAAAATGATAGCGGTAAATCTGTAAGTGACATCGTAGAACGAACCATATCTAAGAGAGTTCGATTACGACGTTCGGACACACCATTACGCTGTGGTGTTCCCGGCGGTGTCAATTGTGAAAGTATTCCGCATTTCTTCAAATGCTCGCCAAACTCGTAACTTAGATATTCACCTCCACGATCAGAACGTAGAAATTTAATCTTCTTGTTACGTTGATTCTCTACCTCACTTTGAAACTCCTTAAACTTCTCGAAAGTTTCGGACTTATGTTTCATGAAATAGATATACCCATATCTACTCAAGTCATCTGTGAAGGTAAGAACATAACGATAACCACCGCGCGATGCTACACTCATTGGACCACACACATCGGTATGTATGATTTCCAATAAGTCCGTAGCTCGCTCCATCATACCAGAAAATGGAGTCTTAGTCATTTTTCCCATCAGACATGCTTCGCATCTTTCAAGTGATTCAAAATCAAGTGATTCAAGAAGTCCATCGGAATGGAGTTTCTTCATACGTTTCACTCCAATGTGACCAAGACGACAGTGCCACATATAGGTCGAATTATCGCTTGATTTCAAACGTTTAGCCTCAATGTTGTTGATATGTGTATTTCCACTATCGAGATTCAATAAGAATAGACCATCTATCAAAGGTGCATGTGCGTAAAACATATTACTCATATAAATCGAACAACCATTATTCTCGGACTTAAACAAGTAACCGTCTCGCAATAAACAAGATCCCGATATAATGTTCATGCTCAACGCAGGCACCAAATAACAATTATTTAAGTATAAAACTAATCCCGATGGTAGATGAAGGGGTAGCGTGCCGACCGCGATCACATCAACCTTTGATCCGTTTCCCACGCGCATCGTCACCTCGTTCTTCGCTAGCTTCCGTTTATTCTGCAGCACCTGTTTCGAGTTACAAATATGAGCAACCGAACCAGTATCAAATACCCAGGCACTACTACGAGTACTAGTGAGATACACATCAATAACATGTATATCAGATATACCTTTCTTCTTGATGTTGCCGTTCTTCAAATCCGCCAAGTACTTTGGGCAATTCCGCTTCCAGTGACCTTCTCCCTTGCAGTAAAAGCACTCAGTATCAGGCTTAGGTCCAGCCTTGGTCTTCTTCGCCGGCGTGGTAACTTTCTTACCACCCTTCTTGAAGTGTCCCTTTTGCTTAGACTTGCCTTTCTTGAATTTGGTGGTCTTATTGACCAACAACACTTGGTGCTCTTTCTTGATCTCCACTTCTGCAGATTTCAACATGGCAAAGAGTTCTGGCAACGTCTTGTTCATGTTCTGCATGTTGTAGTTCATCACAAAGTTCTTGTAACTTGGTGGTAGTGATTGGAGGACACGGTAAATCCCCAAAGCATTAGGAATCACTATAACCAAGCTTTGAAGTTTGTTTGCGTGCCCAGACATCTTAAGCACATGCTCACTGACGGAGCTGCCCTCTTCCATCTTGCAGTTAAAGAACTTTTCAGAAGCCTCATAGCTTTCAATTGCCGCATGAGTCTCAAAAATCAATTTGAGATCCTCGACAATATCATATGGGTCTGAATCCTCAAACCTTTTCTGAAGCTCCGATTCCAAACCATACAAGATAGCACACTGAACTATGGAGTACTGATTCTTCCGAGCGAGGTAAACATTCTTTACTTCATCGGGAGCATCAGCTGCAGGTGGGTCACCCAGCGGTGCATCCAGCACATAGGTCAAATTACCAGCTGTGAGGACAATCCTCAAATTGCGGAACCAATCCGCGAAGTTGCTTCCATTGTTTTTCAACTTTTCTTTCTCTAGGAACGCATTAAAATTGATGGTAGGGGCTGCCATTGATCTACAACATATTTGCAATAGTTTAGACTAAGTTTATGATAAATTGAGTTCAAATTAATTAATGTAATTAAACTAGGTGAACTCCCACTCAAAACAATATCCCTCACATTGTTTTAGTGATCACACGAACCAAATCCACTACATCAACACCGATCATCACGAGAGTTGATATAGTTTCAATGGCGAACAATCATCATGTTCATCATATCTACTATATGATTCATGCTTTACCTTTCGGTGATCCGTGTTCCGAGACCATGTCTGTACATGCTAGGCTCGTCAAGATCAAACCTTAGTTTCCGCATGAGCAAATCTGGCTTGCTCACGTTGTATACACTTGCGGAATCTAACACACCCGATCATCACGTGGTGCTTCGAAACAACAAGCTTTAGCAACGGTGCTAACTAAGGGTGAACACTTTATGACTTGAAATTCATGTGCATGAGGGATCATCTTATAATGCTACCATCGTCTACTAAGCAATACAAGATGCATAAAGGATTAACATCACATGCAATTCAATATATATGTGATATGATATGGCCTTTCTTCTTTGTGCTTCCGATCTCCATATTCAAGCACGAACATGATCTCCATCATCACCGGCATTGCATCAAGGTCAATGACGCCTCTCCATGGTTGTCGTCCACCGGCTTCAACTATTACAACTACTTTGAATAGACACGCGGGTCTTAACATAAATTAAATACAACCATATGGCTCCTGCCGGTTGCCGACTTACAATAAGGAACATTGCATACATCAAATATAATCACAATCATGGCCATATCACATCACTGCACACCCCTGCAAAACAAAGTTAGACGCCTCTACTTTCTTTGCATATTTTACGTGGTTTGGGGCTTTCAATAAGTGTCGTTCTAACTTACGAACAAGAACCACAACATTGATACTAGTATTGTTAATCACCTGTTGTAAATTGGATCTTAACTATGCTAGGAGAAACAGGCACCCGCAAAGCCACTTATGCAATACAAGTTGCATGTCAAGCGTGGAGCAAGTCTCATGAACGATGTCATGTAAGGTTAGCCCGGGCCGCTTCATCCCAACATACCGCAAGATGCAAAGTACACAAGAAGCAATCGACAATAAAAGCATCAACGCCCACAATGACCATTGTGTTCTACTCGTGCAACAGATCTACATATAGACACGACTCTGATACCACTGTAGGGGTTCGTAGCATGGAAAACAAAATTTTTCTATCGCATACAAACAAACAAGCCAAGATCTATCTACTAGATTGTAGCAACAAGTCGATGGAATAACTTACCCTCGAAGATTCCAAAGTGTTTAACGAGAGCTGATTCTCGTGGGTGATGTAGTCGTACTCTTCCCGATCTCAAGATCGTGTAGACGATCCTTCCGGCGCTGCGTTCCGGCAGCGCTCCCGCAGTCTGTCACACGTTCGGTACTCGACGAAGACCTTCCTCTCCCTTGTTCCAGCAGGCAGCGGAGGTTGTAGCACTCTCCTCGCGATTCTGGCAGCACAACGGCGTGGTACCGGAAGTAGAGGGGAGATCCCGCAGGGCTTCGCCTTAAGCCGGAGCGAGTATGGTGGAGTATGAGAGAGGGATATTAGTGGTCTAGAGATTAGACACACCAATTAGAAGGCTCTAAACCGCAGGCTAAAGCAATTAGAAGCTCTAAACCAAAACGGCTCTAAACCGGAGATTAGAGGTAGAAACTTGTGTGTCTAGAGGAGGAGGCCCTGTCCCTCCTTTTATAGGTGGGAGGGGGCTGGGCGCGCCAGGGAGGGAGGGAGTCCCTCCCGAACTCGGCCTAGGGCTGGCCGCCGGCTTGGAGGAGAGGGACTCCTCCTCCAAGTTGGTTTCAACCTCCTCTTGCTTGTTTCCCACAGTTTCTTGTTTTAGCCGTTTGACTTTCAAACTGGACATTTGACTTTTCTGTTTTAGGATTCAATTTAATCCTTTATTTGGGACAGCAAGAACACTTAGTACATGATGCAATCATTCCAATATGTAATGACACATTCATGTACCCCTTCCCCCCCGGAGTGCCGGACAATCCGGAACCTTCTAGAACATTCCCGATGAAAACACCGGAATCATTCCCGAACTCCGAAACGGGACTTTCCTTATATGAATCTTATTCTCCGGACCATTCCGGATCACCTCGTGATATCCCGGATCCCATCCGAGACTCCGAACAACATACGGTCTCTTTCTCATAATACCATAACTACTCAAACAACGTCAAATCCTTAAGTGTGTCTCCCTACGGTTCGTGAATTATGCGGACATGATCGAGACACTTCTCCGAACAATAACCAATAGAGGAATCTGGAAATTCATATGGCTCCCACATATTTCTACGATTACTTTGCGATCGAATGAACCACTTACATACGATACCAATTTCCCTTTGTCTCACGATATGTTACTTATCCGAGGTTATGATCGTCGGTATCTCTGCATACCTAGTTCAACCTCGTTACTGATAAGTACTCTTTTCTCGTTCCCGTGATATGTGATCCCTTGTGAGCCAGTCACATGCTTGCAAGCTAATTGGATGACATTCCACCGAGAGGGCCCAGAGTATATCTATCCGTCATATGGATGGACAAATCCCACTCTTGATCCATGTGTCTCAACCAAAACTTTCCGAACACTCAATGCTACCTTTATAACCACCCAGTTACGGTGTGGTGTTTGATGTCATCAAAGCATCCATCCGGTAAAGGTGATATGCATGATCTCATGGTCGAAGGAATTAGGTTACTATGTATCAGAAAGCATATAGCAATTGAACTATTGAAATGACTTGATCTTTATGCTACGCTTATCTATAGGAGTATGTACACCATATCATTCTCCTAACGATATGATCTTGTTGTTGATAACATCTCAATGTTCATGATAAGGAAACCACAATCATTAATCAACCAACAAGCTAGTGAAGTATAGAGGCTATACCAGGGACTTCAAATTAAGTTTACAAATCACACAAGTATCAATGTTTCCTTGTTAATACTATTATAGCATGAATGTAAACATTTATCATAAACACAAAGATATAATAATAACTACATTTATTATTGCCTCTAGGGCATATCTCCAACAACCTATGTAGGCGAGGACCGCCGAATTCTAGCCTCGCCGTGTAATGGCCTCAGTACTGACGCTCCTCTTTTTCCTTTGCCCTTCGTCGGCACCCCTTTTGTTTAAGCAGGTTTTGAGATCGACGTCGTTAGCAGGGTTACCCTTCCGGCTTGGCCTGGGCAGGGTTATGGACGCCATTGGTTATCCTTCAGGGCTCTTAGCCCCATTTGCATCTTGCCCGTAGCTGGACGCTCTATCGTTTTCAAGGTGATTTGGATCTTTGTTCTGTATATCTGTATTCTTGACTCATGGAGTCGTGTTGTATATATATCTGTTCTGTGGGTCCCATCGAGGACTGTTGTGTAATGTTATTACTTCGTTTTCCACCCGCACGCAAGTGCCTGGTGGGCACCTTTGAATCGTTTCTATGCGGGTTTGGCGGGAAGCGCTAAAACTTGCATAGGGCCGATTCTGAGGGTGTTACAGAGTGGTATCAGAGCTCAGCAGTTGCGATACCCCACAAGTCCAGCCTGTAGGATAACCTAGCTAACGGCCGAAGTAGAGTGTCAAAACTATTTTTGAAAAATCGGTTGGATAGTTCTGATTAGGTCTGATTTTACTCCTTACCCCTCTGCTGCTCTCCTCTCACCTCTGCGTGTTTTGAATCCGCTCTCTTCTCTCTCTTCGAGTCCAGGATTTCTCGTGGTTGGGTTCCGTCGTACCTTCAGGGTTTCGCTTCCTCCTTTGGTAACGGTGTTCTACCATCCGGTGTTCATGCTGTCTGAGGAATCTGTCTACTGTGGTACCATTCTTTGCTCCTTGTTTGTGCCTTCCGGTGTTTTCCGACGCGACGACATCATCTACGCTAGATCCGATGCAGAGTCTGCATCACTCCTTTGTTTCTGAACCTCGCTTGTCGAGATTTACAATCTGAATTCTGAGAGTTGGTTGCATAATTTCCTATTCATGTGCAGAGTAATGCTTTGGGTGCGCGATGGACTGATCACCGTCCGACTACTCTTATCATTCGCTCTTGCATATTGAATGGTGAATCATTGCAGTTATACTCCTTCCGCGGAAGTTAGAGTTGGCCTTATCTTTTGATACCTCTACCTTCGTCCTTTGTTTCTCCGGAGTGTTCTCTTAACGAATGTGAGCACCGACCTTTGTTGGTGGTGTCGCCGATTTCAAGATGGAGAAGGATTCACTGTTAGCGGTGTCGCGATGATCTACACGAAGCAAGAAGATTCAGATCGTCGGCCTTCTTCCCTATACCATGAGGCGGATCTCGAGGGCGAGATCCATTGTTAGTGGTGTCGAATTGTGGCATCCCGCTAAAACCACTACTAGAAAATCGCGTTGTTTTTGTGCATTGCATCATCGTGACCGCATGCTCATGTCATCATGCCACATTGCATTTGAGCATCGTCGTCATCATGCATGGTTTTTGTCTAAACTATTTTCGAAAACGCCTAGTTTTGTTTTCTAAATACCCCGCCTTTATTTCAAATCCAAAACCCGGGTCTCCGGAATATTTCGTTTTGTCTACCCACGGTTTGCAAAAGCCCTGTTTTAAATAAATAAAATACTTAATTATTTTTAGGGGGCAGCCGTACCGGGCCGATCCGACCCAGTCGGCCACCCCCAGTACAAGCCAGCCTACCGTAAACCCTACCTACCCCGGAACACCCGAAACCTGTGCTACCAGATAACCTACCCAGCCTAGCCCCTCCACATCACCCTGACCAATCCCCTCCCTCCACCTCACCACCCCCCTTCCCCCTATCCTATCCCAGCCCGCCACCTCATCCTACCCCACCTCTCTCACCCCCACTCCCCACACCAAAAGCACACACGCCCAACACGCTGCCACCCCTGGACCCGCTCCCCTGGCCCCGTTCCTGGCCCCACCTACAGACACACGTCCGCCCCGGCCTCATCTCCCCTGGCCCGATCCCCACCTCCCCATCCCGCGTCCCTCGCTCCGCCTCTCCTTCCTCTGCTGGCCGCCGCCGCCAGGCGCCCCTGCTCGACTCCTCCTCGCCCGCAGTGATGCGCCGCCGCCGCTCGGCTCCCCTTCAGCGCCTCGTCCTCGTCGAGCCCCACGACCGGCCGCGGCCTCCACTGGCCTTGCAGCGCCGCCGCCACTAAGGACAGCGAGCCCCGCCTCGCTCTCCCTGCCGTCACCGCGCATCCCTCGAGCCCCCCTCGCCCTCTTTGCGTCCTCCCGCGGCGCCCCCTCGAGCTTCACCGCCATGGCCGCCGAGCTCCTCCACCAGCCCGACGCCGGCCCTCGCCGCCTTCCCCTCAACCTCCGCCTCGCCTCTGCCCCCTCCTTGCTTCGCCGGTCGCCCCTGCAACAACCTTGCGCCGGCCTCATCCTCTGCAGGGTGCCGCCGCTGCCTCTTACACGATCCTGCAGGACCGGGTGATCCTCTCCCCGTACCAAGGCGCCGCCTCAAGATCGCTCGCATCAAGTCCGGCCACTGCCGAGCGCGTCCGGCTCAAGGACGCCCTCTCATCGGTGTACCCGTGACCTTCGTCCGCGTCCTCCTCGCCTAACACCACCGCTGCTCCTAGCGCGTCGGGCGCTTGCCGGCATGATGCGCCTCCCAGGCTCGAGAGGATAGATGCGGATGCCCTTGCCTCTGTGGTCCCGTGTCAGGCATGGTGTGTCTGTCGGCGGATTCTTGGTGTTAATTGGAGACCTCCACCTTCTCGGATGTGGTGGGGATTGCAGCGCGTGTCGAGGACGCACACACCGTCGCCCTCCGTTTGTGAATCCGAAGAAGGTTACCTCTCGAAGACCACGTCGCCCGAACCAAGTCCGACCTCGAATGTAGAAGCCGGGACAAGAGGATCTTCCTCACGGAGCATCAAGGTCTTCTTCACGGGTCCTGAAGCCCCGTTCCAGACCCGAGTCTTCATCACGGACGATAAGATCTCCCCCGATGCGGCGAGTCCTCCTTCCCGGATGCGATGCCGAGAACCCGTATGCCAAGGACGTCGACACGGATACGCCAAGTACTTCCTAGAGGACGCCAAGTTCTTCACCCCGGATGCCAAGGCCGACTCGATGACACGGACCCGACAAGACCTTCGCGACGACCAGATCGACCCTAACCAGGGCGAATCCGATGTGCCCCCGACGCCGAACCAAGTTCTTCTTCTCGGATGCGACAAGATCTACTTCCGTTATCCGAGACCGATCCCGTCGAACCCTGAACCCTGAGACCCGACCCCCAACCCTCGGAGCCCAAGATCTCCAAACCCATATGCGGACAAATCTAGTCTCATATTGGTTCCATTTAAATTTGTGTAGCGAACCGGTGATATAATTTTGCCTTGTTAAGACAACATTTAAATGGCGGGTATATAAACAACTAGAACCATATATTTAATTGTCGGGACCCCCGGTTCCGCTTAATATGATCTAATTGCATTGCACCTTTGCCATGTCATACATCATATATGCATCACGCCCGATCTTCTGTCATAGTATTAAATAGCGCATCCGGTGTTTCTTCTAGTGTTTTGGTTCTTCGCGGATAAGGCCGTTGAGTTGATGTGAGTGTCGACCCGATCTTCGGAACCTTCGGCAATGTTTTTAGGCGAGCACCTCCCCCTTTCTACCTATCTTACTTTTATAGTCTTTATTTCCTCCTGTTGATCTATTGCTATCTGTGTTGCGATGCTCTAGTTTTCGTACCCGCGATATCCCTTGCAGCCTTATATTGCCTTGGACACATCCTATTACCTGTTGTTTGGTAGATAGTTGGACTTGCGCGTCGTAGTCGCTTGCTCAAGTGCTGTTGCGTGTCGTCAAGTACCTCAGTTGTTGGAGTATTGCCGTATGTTTAACGTTGGAGATGTGCATGGCTTTAATTATCGTTTAATTCAATTATCGTTTAATAACTAAAATTGAAGTAGGTAAATGCAGAGGCAGAGGTGGGCAATAGATGTTATTTGGTTGTTAACCGTCCACTGGTGTCCCGTAGGACCCCGAGTACTTGATACATGTTCCTTGAATATTCACGCTATCCACATCCGGGAGGATTGTGGGACCCCCCTGAGCCAGAGCTTGATTCATTCTTATTTCTTGGGGCCACAAACTAGTTTGAGGTTTTATTTACTATCCTGTACTTATGCCATGCTTTACTGCTTTATTTAAATTGTGCGAGGTACTGCACACTGTACTGTTTAGGAAAGCGGAGTGTTTTCGCGGTATCGACAAGCCCAGTTTTGGGTTTCCAGTCGTTTACAGCCACTGGTGCAAACCTTGAGTCCGCCTCGGAGTCAGCTAACTTCGTTGCGGGTATACTTAATGGGGTGGCCCCCTGAAATATTTCTGAATCTGGTGATTGCTTTGTCGTGAAGGCCACGTTGGGTTTTGATTTGGTTTTTCCGAGGTTGATCGAGTGTGTGTTGCTATTTGTGCACCCCTGCAGGGTAAAACTTTCTGAAAGCCGTGTCCGTGGTTATGGACGACTTGGAGCACAGTATCTCGATCATAGACAACTATAACTAAAGTAGTGCTATAAATTTGACTTTATAATGACTAGTAATCAGCTTCACTATAATGGAATGGCTAAATAAAATTGCCAACAATTGCTTGTTTGGGTTGTCGCTTGCTACCATTGTACCTGACTAGTAAGTATTGCAACTATAACGGAATCGCTAAATAAAAGTACCAATAACTGCTGGGTTTTGGGTATATCTCAGGCTAACTGTATCTGACTAGTAAGTGTTGCAACTACAACGGAATGGTTAACTAAAAGTGCCCACTGCTTATTCTATCAGGATGACTATCTATACCTGACTAGTAATTGCTGCAACGATAACTGAATAAATAAAACTGCCAACTGTGTGAGTTCCTCGGTTGACTTCCTCGGTTGGTATCGAGGGGGAATACCAAGATGGGTTTGTTTGGTGTTAGAATCAGGTTGGATCCGAATAGGTCTTTCTTACCCCTCTCTGATAGCCGTCAGTTATATCGAGTCTCTATAGGTTGTTTAGTGCATGCTGTCGCTGCCGCTTCAGTCCACCATACCTATGTAGGCGAGGACCGCCGAATTCTAGCCTCGCCGTGTACTGGCCTCAGTACTGACGCTCCTCTTTTTCCTTTGCCCTTCGTCGGCACCCATTTTGTTTAAGCAGGTTTTGAGATCGACGACGTTAGCAGGGTTACCCTTCCGGCTTGGCCTGGGCAGGGTTATGGACGCCATTGGTTATCCTTCAGGGCTCTTAGCCCCATTTGCATCTTGTCCGTAGCTGGACGCTCTATCGTTTTCAAGGTGATTTGGATCTTTGTTCTGTATATCTGTATTCTTGACTCATGGAGTCGTGTTGTATATATATCTGTTCTGTGGGTCCCATCGAGGACTGTTGTGTAATGTTATTACTTCGTTTTCCACCCGCACGCAAGTGCCTGGTGGGCACCTTTGAATCGTTTCTATGCGGGTTTGGCGGGAAGCGCTAAAACTTGCATAGGGCCGATTCTGAGGGTGTTACAATGGTACATGGCTTACCATGCGTGATCATGTTGAGCAATTATGCGATGGTTGTCTCGTTGGGAAACAAAGGCGCGCCCCGTTTCCGAGGGAGGGACAATATCGAGCAAGCAAGGTTCTTGAGTTGGTCCATGGAGGCTTGTGTGGACTGATCACGCCGGCGAGCCCCGCTGGAAACAAGTATTTCTTGCTCATCGTCGATGACTTCAGTCGATACATGTGGATTGTGTTGCTGAAGACGAAGGATCAAGCTTTGCAAGCCTTCCGAATTGTGAAGATCGCGGCCAAAGTAGAGGGCGAGGCCAAATTGAAGGCCCTCCGTACCGATCGGGAGGGTGAGTTCACGTCCAATGAATTCAAGGCCTTTTGTGAAGCTCATGGGATCCAGCGGTATCTTACCGCACCATATTCACCGCAGCAAAACGGTGTTGTGGAGAGAAGGAACCAAATCGTGGTGGCCATGGCTCGAAGCATGATGAAAAGCAAAGGCATGCCACATAGGTTTTAGGGAGAGGCGGTCACGACGGCCGTCTATTTGCTGAACAGGGCACCAACTAAGAGTGTAGTTGAGATGACTCCGTACGAAGCATGGTACGGACGCAAGCCCTCGGTTGGTCATCTTCGCACGTTTGAGTGCGTGGCACACGTCAAGACGGTGACAGGGCATACTACCAAGATGGTGGATCGGAGTACTCCAATGGCCATTATAAGCTATGAAGCCGGTACAAAGGCATATCGGACGTACAATCCGGTGAAAAAAAAGTTAGTGTTAACACGCGACGTTCTTTTCGAGAAAGAAAAATCATGGCAATGGGGATCCGCGGAAGAAGTACATCCAATCTCAGATCAGATTTTTGATGTTACTTACGCTAGCTATGAGTATGCAGATGATCAGCCAGAAGGTGCAGCAGACACGGGAGCTGCGAATCCACGCGTGGAGGGCGACGCTACGAGCGCTCGACCAGCCTCCCAGGAAGGCAGCAGCAGCCCAGCAAAGGGAGCTCGGGCTGGAGCCACGCCAAGCATGCCAGGCGGGCCAGATGCCTCACGTGAAGGTAGCTCAGGTGGAGCTGCACCACCGCATGGAGGCATGCAAGGAAGCCCAGCTGTTCCTGGCGCTGTGCAATCGCCAGGAAATAACGCGTCGCTAGCTCCTGGAGTTTCAGCTGACGCGGAAGGGACCGCTACTTCGTCAGTTCCGGTGTCCCCTCCGACTGTACAGGAAAGGACATGGCCACCTACTCTAGAAAAATACAGGAAACGTAATGGAGTTATATCCACCGGACGCTCTTGGCACGATTAATCCAATTCGGACAAATTGTGGACTTAGACAGGGTCGATGTTTACTCATCGAGAAACCGACGAAATTCGAGGATGCTAATACGGAGGAGTGTTGGCGTCGAGCTATGGATGATGAGATGGGATCGATCCTAGACAACAATATACGGGAGCTTGTTGATCTACCCAATACTCATAAAGCCATAGGTCTCAAGTGTGTGTACAAGATCAAGAAAGATGCCGAAGGAAAATTGGTGAAACACTAAGCGAGGCTAGTGGCCAAAGGATACGTGCAAGAGCAAGGTGTTGATTTCGAAGAAGTGTTTTCTCCCGTTGCAAGGATGAAATCTGTGCGATTACTTATAGCTCTCGCGGCCCAAGAATCTTGAAAATTGCATCACATGGATGAAATCCGCGTTCTTGAACGAGGAGTTAGAAGAAGAGGTCTATGTGAAACAACCACCGGGTTACATCAAAGAGGGAGAAGAACACAAGGTATTGAAGCTACACAAGGCATTGTACGGGCTACGGCAAGCCCCTAGGGCGTGGAACATCAAGCTTGATCGTACTTTAATCTCTCTTGGATTCGAGAAGAGCCCACTAGAGCATGCGATGTATAAGCGAGGTGAAGGAAGGGATCATCTACTAGTTGGCATCTATGTCGATGATCTATTGATAACCGGAGCGGACGAGAAGGAGATTGCAAAATTCAAGCTACAAATGAAGGAGCTATTCAAGATGAGTGATCTAGGCTTGTTGAACTACTACCTTGGCATCGAGGTACATCAAAAGCCGGATGGAATCACGCTACGTCAGGAGGCATATGCAAAGAAGATACTCGCGAACTGTGGCATGGAAGATTGCAACCCAACTCATGTTCCAATGGAGCCTCGGCTTAAACTGAGCAAAAGGAGTGAAGCACCCGCGGTTGATGCAACAGAGTATAGGAGTGTGGTCGGAAGTTTGAGGTATCTCATTAACACAAGACCGGACTGTCCTATTCCGTTGGGTATGTGAGTCGCTTCATGGAAGCACCCACTACGGAACATTGGGCAGTTGTGAAACATATACTAAGGTACGTCAAAGGGAACGAACTTCGGTCTTGTCTATTTGAAGGAGAAGGAGGAGGTGAAGCTACTCGGCTATAGTGATAGCGACATGGCCGGAGATGTTGACGACCGTAAGAGTACCTCAGGCGTGGCATATTTCTTCGGAAAGAGTATAGTAAGTTGGCTATCACAAAAGCAAAAAGTGGTCGCACAGTCATCCTGTAAAGCCGAGTATATTGCAGCTGCAACCGCGGCGTGTCAAGGTGTGTGGCTAGGGAGGCTACTTGGTGATCTCACCAATCGTGAGGCGGAACGGGTGGTGCTCAAGATTGACAACAAGTCTGCGATTTCTCTATGCAAGAACCCGATGATAGGAGCAAACACATTGATACGAGGTATCATTACATACATGAGTGCGTTAAAGAAAGCAAGATTGGAGTCAACTACGTTTGCACCGATGATCAGTTTGCAGATACGCTAACTAAATCTTTAGGACGAGTGAAGTTCTTAGAGATGCGAGGAAGGATTTGCGTCCAAGCTGTGAAGACGATCACATCGTGCTTAGGAGGGTGATTGTTAGGAATAATCACTTGTCGACACCGGTACGGCGTCGTGTGCCCATATTCCGTCCGTAGTCTAGTAGAATACATGTCATATGTCCGTGTAGGAGTAGGCAACGAGTTGTAGTAGTTCGACTCAGCACCTAAGTCCTGTACTACATATACATATACCTCTAGCCCTGTAACACCACCGTGAGATCAATACAATCAAGAAGACAGGAGCGATACGCCCCTGTAGCAATCCTATTCAGCTTATTCAGCTTTTTCGCGTGCGTGCACTGCGTGTTTGAGTTGCGCTGATCGTTTGTGCTAGCTAGCTTGCTACGTAACTAGTCTGCCTAGATACTCGGGATTATTTTGGTACTGCGTCGTCTTGCCGGATCATTGTCGTCGTCTACGCCGCCGGAAGTACTCGGCGCTTGGGGCACAGTCTCGTCCTCTGCAGCCCGCTGCAGAGTCGTACCGGCGGTTGCCGCCGGTGAATATCAGTGGGTACGACATGGCCTGCGCCGCTTTCGTTCCTCTTCAGGACGCCGGGTTCTTCCGTATCGCTGTTGTGCTCTTCGGACGCGCTGTGGACTTGTGGCGCCGCTACGCTGTTCTGGTCTACGACTCCTCTAGTGCTTCCTCCCCCCTGGAAGATGACCATCAGCCCGCGGCAACATGGGGAACGGCACTACAATCCCCACGAAGGCCCGTCTGTTGTTGTCGGAGACGTCGTGTACAGCCTTCAAGACGAGCACAACATGGCTGTGGACACTGCCAAGATGGCAATGTCTGTGTTGCCGGAACCGGTGGCCCATCCTGACTGGCTGATTGACGGCAACCACTGGATCGGTAAGACGGAGGACGGCCGTCTGTGCTTCTTCGCGTTCGATTACTACAAGCCGCTTCTTGTGGAAAGGTGGGCTCTTGGATCGGATAGCAAGTGGACTCCGGGGGAATGAAATCCCCCCGTAGGAGGGGCCCCCGGCACCATCATTGACGTCCATTAGTTGGAGATTCATGCAAGTCAACCTGCTAGACCCGCCTCGCTCGCTCGCCTGGCTTGAAAAATTGTTGCCTCGCTCGCTCGCATAGTTGCGCCTGGTACCAAAAAATATGCCTAGCTCACTCGCGTCCTGCCTCACTCGCATAGTCGCGCTGTTCTCGTCTTCCTCACCCCTCAACATTCTCTCCCGTGCCAGATTAAGATGACGAACCCTAGAACCAGCGGCTCCGTCGTCGTTGGTCGCGCTCGTGCTCTGGACGTGCTCCCCCTCGTGCTCCAGAGGGTTTGCCGACGGCTATTGCTCTGCCGTATCAATCCCCCTCTTCCACCTGTCTTTCACTCCCTTCCCCCTATCTTTCACTCCCTTCCCCCTAGTCGCTGCGCTCCGATCTGCTGAGTGCTCCGCCCTATCAATCCCCTCTCTTCCACCTCCTCCGCCTCGCTGATACCACTCGTCGAGAGACCCCTCAATGGTGTCTGCACCTCCTTTCCACATCCGTGTATTCTGAGGAGGAATCGTATTGGCCGCGATTTCAGCCACAGATCTGTCATAGAGTTGATCTGCTTCCTCGCTAAATTGGAAGGTATTGTTTCAGGATGCCTCTGTTCTATAATATTTTCTTTTTTTGCATGCCATGTATACCTGCTTGCTCCACAATCG
Source organism: Avena atlantica (assembly GCA_910589765.1). Classification (NCBI taxonomy): domain Eukaryota; kingdom Viridiplantae; phylum Streptophyta; class Magnoliopsida; order Poales; family Poaceae; genus Avena; species Avena atlantica. The sequence continues at coordinate 236,723,965 of OU342738.1, forward strand.
TGTGAGTCATAATCTTTTCTTTTGTTAGTCAGTACTAGTCCTTCAATCGTCAGTGCAGAGCCCATGTTGCATCATTTATAAATTTCTGTGATTGAATGTAACTTTTCCGATTGTAAAAATCTCGAGTTCACGTTCTTATATAGGATTTACTGAATGTGCTTCATAGATTCAACATGGTTTCATATAGGATTCATCAAATGATCATACACAAATATTAAGAGAACTAATCCTACATGCAAGATCCAACAAACTTGAAAGATTCCTACAAGATTCAGTAGATCACTAGCCCTTGACACTTACTCTGTAAGCTTGTATGAATCTTTTGTACTGCTGGTAGTTCTTGCCTCCTGTGCTCTGTAAGATGTTAAGTTCAATCAGGTGGTAAGCAAAGTATATTATCTTATTTTAATTACTCCCTCTGTTCAGATATTTCTAGATTCGTATGTATCTAGACACGTTTTAGTATATAGATAGATACATGCGAATCTTGTTGCTAATACATGTGAATCTTCTTTACAACACTACCCTTGAACATCTCCTGCATCAACACCTCCTGCATTTTCAGATAATGACTAGGTAGCAATCTGTTTTGACAGCACAGTAGTTTTTGCTGAAACAGAGAAGAGTTTTTGTTTATTGTAACACAAGCACCAAATTAGGAAAAAGGCGGCATCAAGAATATAAATAAGAAATTGTTCTGGAACTTAATAGCTCTGCCCCAGGAAGACCAACAATATTCCAATCATCCCAATTTTTAGCGCTTGTGTGTCCTGTGGTTTTTGGAGAATCTAAATTTGTATTGCCTTTCTTCAGATCCAAATTCCCATTAGTCTCAATTTTCATAGGCCGATGTGTTTTGTGTATTTCTTTAGTACTTGGAATAAGCTGGCCACTTTCCTTGGCTTTTTGAGCATTCACGCCGTACTCTTTTCTCCTCTTTTTCTCGATGTGTATCTTGGCTTCAGCCAGTGTATGGCATCCAGCAGAACGACATTCCTGGCATTTACAAAATAAAATAATGTAAAGAATTTTTCTTGCCTATAAAAAAAATTCTTGTAAAGAACGATGTGTATTTTTCTTGCATTTACAAAAAACTGAAAATAGAAGATAACCCTAATGCATCCATCTGATCACCCATGACTAGTTTATGGTCGTACCTTCAGCTTTAGCTAGATTAGCACCATCTTTGAAATGACCAACAGTGGAAGCTTTCTTATTTGCACCTAAAGCACATTCAACTGGATTAGCATAATCTGAATTATGTTCAATGACACTGGGCAGAAACAAGTTAGGATTGAATCAGTCAAATTACAATACATACCACCAGATACGTGTGAAGGTGATCGACTGGCTGGACCTTCTCCAAGTGCATCTTCCAACCTATGCAAGGCAACAGTTGGTAACTAAGCCTCTTGCAAAGTTTAGATGCATGGTTATGAACATTCCAGATTAAGAATAGCATACTTGACCCGGGGGGGGGGGAGAAAATGGAGACTCGTCCTTAGGAGTCAAATCCCCTTGTAGCACTGGAATTCCTATATAAAAGAGGAGGAAACATACAAACAAATATAGTGAGATATCATATTAAGTCTTTACTGTCATCCTTATTTATTGTAAGGGATGTAAGGGAGAACACTACCGAGGACAGTAAAAACTTCTTAGCATCCACACTTTCAGAGTCATTACCAACAGAATAGTGCCTGCTGGAGGTTTATGTTATTTCATTAGATTAGCTCATGCATTTGTGCAGATTCTTGTGTTCATGTCTGTGCTTCTGTGCATACACTTTGCTGGAGGTTTATCTTTATTATACATTCGCTTTACTACATGTTAATGGGATTCTCAGTCCTTACCCCAGTTTTGTCAAAGTTAGGTTTTTTTGGAACCATCGTTTGTGCATACATTCATTTTTGTAATATCTGATAAACTTGACTGTCTGTAGGATCTATCCCATGGAAAAAGATGAGGATCAGGCTTCTGAATTGGACCTTCCATTCGGTCATAGACGCAGACCTGTTAAGAACTGTGTAAGGAAGGTTAGAGCTAGTACAACTAGCTCTCAAACCGGTGGAGAGGACTGTGGAAGGAAGGTGAAAGATGTTCTTTCAGAACCCCCTTCAAGTGACTTCACCATTCACAAGAAATCGAGGAAACGGAAAAAAGTCCATTTTGAAGATGATCCTAACTATAGTGAGGTCGAAAATGAAGATGAGTTTTCTCAGCATCACAGGAAGGTATATGTTTGTTTCTTGTTAAGAATCTTTATATTGAGTCATGTTTTTTCAGTTACATCTATTTTTGCCATTGTTTTGACCTTGCATTCGCTCCTTTTAGGTTCCAGGTTACCGTTGTTCTCCTCACCTTATACCTGAGCTTATGGAAAAACTTACTGACAAGCAGAGGGGATGGGTGAAGAATATTCAGTGGCATAGCCTTCAGGATATGATTGACAGCCGCATGCAAAAATCGCTCACTATGTGGCTGGTTGACAGAGTTGATACTTCAAATGGAACTCTAGAAGTTTGTGGCACCCCCATTGACATAAAAAAGCTATTGTCCGTATATTGAAGCTGCCATGTGGACACATTAAGGTTCCCCCACCCTTGAATGGTCGTTCCAAGGCGAAAAGACGGAAAGGTGATTCCTCCAATTCTGATCAGAAGCATTCTGACAATGGTAGAGGCAAAACTGCCAAAGATGCTACCAAGGATTTGCTTAAGGAAAATGACAATGAGGCTGAATTTTGTAGATCATTTGTCATGCTTGTTCTTTGCACCTACATTGCCCCAACAACTTCCCTCAATATAAATAGAAATTACTACCCTTCTTTAATGGATGTCACAAAAATTCCATTAATGGATTGGTGTGGTTTTATTGCTGATTACCTCATCCAAGGTATTGAAGAGTTCAGGAGTAGCAGTAAATCTCATGTCCAAGTTCCAGGATGTGTCCATATCTTGCCTGTAAGAAATTTTTGTCCTTTTTCATCTATTTGTTCGCTCTACCTCCCTTACAATACATAACTAACAATGTTTTATGTTTTCCAGCTTGTATATATAGATGCTCTGATCAATATGAAAGCTTTAGTCTTGCCTGAAGCTCTAAGTTTACCGGAAGGGGAGCCTAGGATCCATTTCATAGGCACTGATCATTTATCATACCTTGCATCTGTGGATGTTAAATCCCGAACAAAAGACGGCGTTGAATATGGGTTACTTGAGGCAAGTGTTTATGTACTATGTCGTTTCCTTATATATAATATGTATGTATTTTAATTATTTCTGCTACTTGTCACCAGGAGTCGTGGAGGGCGAGCACCGGAGTTCCTCCTTCTTCAGGACAAGAATTTGCAGGACACATGTGTGGACATGACAACAGCGTTCCACCAACATGTGGTAATGAAAACAACGGAGAGGTACATAATTGAGAGAAGCCCACCGTATTTGACATTACTCTTAAATATGCTTCCTTATATGTCTTAGATGACACTTTAGTTCATGATGATAACTAACTCTGTTAACTGGAGACTTAAAGTGACACTCTTATATTCCTTTATTTTTATCGGTATGCATTACTTTCTTTTTATAAACTCAAGATCCATCTTGTATTTACATAATACAAAGGATTTCATTCCCTCAACATTATCTATTTGTGGAACAGATTGCTTGTTTATCCACCCCGCTGGGATTAAATACTTGTTGTTTTATTAATTTTCATTATTATCATTCAAGTTATTATTCATACTGTACTGTGAACTAATTATGGCCGTTTGATCGCTTGTTTGATGCAGATATCTGCAGCAGATTTCATGAGAAGCTTATTCGACGAAATCAAAGAAAGTAGGCAACAAATTTTCCAAGATTTCCAAATCAAAATTGTTGAATCGGATCGCAAAATTTTCTCTGAGTTTGAGCGCAAATTCAGTCAACAGTTCACTCTATCCCCGAAAGCAAGGCCCGTGGAGGAAAATGTAATGGCACCTGCATCACCGGCTCCTGCCAAGGCTGGAAAATGTACAACATCAAATGTACCCGAAGAGCAAGAAATGATGGATAATTCACATATCTCAAGCTCAGAATATGCTCTTCGAACTACTAAAAGCTCGGAGGACAAACATACCTCAACTCCTCCCACCCTGCCTGATTCAGACGATGTTGTTGGTCATCAGACTATTCCCCCCGCTTCCATGGTTCAAAATGCAAATCTAAAGCCCACACTTGAATCTTCCGAACCAGACACCATGGATACTGTTCACATAGACTTGACGCCCACAACTTTTCAGCCCCACAAGATGGATGGACATCTTCAAAATGTTCCCCCATCCATGAACAAATAAATAAGTCTTGATGAATCAATGTCCTCCTTGAATCTTGATGGGAGTAAAATTATTTTTGCTGGATGCTCTGATGAATTCGCTGATGTTGTTAGTATTGGTGCTGCAGCAGCTCATGAAGCCTCTTGCAATCAACAATTTGATGGAGAGCCCAGTTATCATGGCTTCCCAAATTTGGCAGTGCCTGCTAAGTATGACCATTCTCTAGCATTGCCCTCCAAGATTGTATCTGCAACCATCCCTTCAATCATTTCTAGCTCATCCAATTTACACCCTTCACCGTCTCCTCTTTTTAACTCTGCTGGTCCTTCACCCGCTGCCCCCTCTTTGGAGCCGGCAATTAAGGTTCCAGCACTCTTCGACACTTCTCCAGCTACACCTTCGATTCTGTCTGCAATGGGCGAACTTTTTGCCAAGCATATCTCACGCAATGTTTGTACATCCTCTGAAGTAAAGACATCAGCACATACAAGCAACTTGGCTGATACAATGTTGCATGTAGCAGATGGGAAAGTCAGTTGCACTGCAGCACAATCTGGTGAACTTCATGCATCTTTACATAAAAAAACTACTAATGAGGTTGCTGTTTCAGTTTCCCCTGTTCTCCCTGATTCTGTCCAATCTATATCCGGGCTCTTAACTCAATGTTCTCAATCGTCCGGTGTTATTGCCTCTGATTGTGATGATGAAACCGATTCATATGATGTTTCACGTGACGGATCTACCGGCGAAGAGGACATGTTGTCTTTCAATCCCGGACTGCACGCCAACTCCACCTTGTAAGATTAATACTGTCCCTATTAAATCATTAATTTTCAGCACAGTTCATGAAGATTTATCACTTTTCCTTACTTTCTTTTTTTGTGAAATGTTTTTATTTCGCACAGCTTACACATACGAAACACAAGAGGTTATTGATATACCTGACGACCGTGTCACTCCTGCTCCAAATGACATCATCCACATTCCTCCCCTTCAGACCGAGCTGCATGATGGCTATCGATTCAAGTTTGGTGGTTGTGTTACCCTTGGAACATGTAAGATGTTTGCTAAATTGAAGCAACTTGAGAAGAACAACCCCTTGGTGGTTGCCATTTCAGACGCCAAGTTTGTTCTGTCCAAAGATACTAAGAACACATACCAGCAACATGTTCTTGACTCTAAAGCTAGAGTCTCTTCAAGGCATCGCAATATTGATGACCAGAATCGGCGAAGGACAAAAATTCAGATCAAGAGATTCCATATTACAAAAGGCGAGTTTGTTGATGCACTTAAGCCTAATGGCGAGGTATGCCAAGTTTTAATGGGTTTGTGCTCAGTCGCTATTATGTGTGACTGGGAAAGCAGAACCAAGATCATCCTTGACCAACAAATGATAGTGAGTGTTAAACATATTATTTTCATTTTAGCAAATTAATAAAACCTAGAGCTATTCACAAACACAGTTTGTATTTTCTTCAGTCTCAGTTGATGAAAATCAGCCCTGAATGCGACCAGAAGGCAATTGCGGCTAAGCTCAAGAAGTTACCCCTGGACGAAATCGAGGAGGTTATTTCTTTCTATACCACTAAATTATTCCAAATATTATATTGTCCATTCATATTCATTGAGTAATTTTTGTTTTTACAGATTTACCTCCCTTTGTTGAATAACAGTCATTGGTTCCTAGCTATTGTGAACTTTGTCACTGAAATTGTTGAGTTCTACGACAGTCTTTTAGTTGTGAAAGAAGGGGAACACCCTCACAAAGATTTTTGGAATAATTTAGTAATTGTACAATCAGCTGTTCTATTGCCATGTAGTAGTTAAAAAAATGTTAATTAACTTACCTTTTTTCCTATTTCTGTGTAGTGTGGCAATTTGCAAGAAGCATATTCTATTGCCAAGAAAAGGTCTGTTTTCATAGAATATTTCATTTGCACTTACCCTGGGAAAAGAATTCAGTCAACAAAGTAAGTTTGCAGTCATCCTTTCAATGCTCCAAATGTAGTTGTATACAATTTTGCCAATTGTTTAGTTTTCTTTGCCCAGTTTATTTTTTTGCCCGTTTGTTATAATGGCTAACAACCTGACGTACATAGTACACATGTATGATTATTCTTGAAATGTCATTTTCCCATCTTCTATGTATCTTAGATGGATCTGTAGCGAAACCTCCATCATCTTTATAGTCAATCACCCATCTTGTTGAATAGCTGCATTATTCGTGTTTTATTTATCATATCTCGCGGCAATCTAAATATATTTACTTAACAGATTTTTCAATTTTATCTTTTTGCATTGCAGTCACGACTGTGGATATCACGTTATCCAGTAGTTAGAGTGCCTCAATTCAGAAGATCTTGTTGGCCATTCCAAGGTTGGTTTACTGTCATCTCTTCCTTATATGATTATATTCTAATTGTGCAATAATAAACCGTAGACCCTTAGCTATGTCGGAAACCGTAGAGCCTTGCACATTTTCACTTTCTACATTTTGTGCAGAAATCAATGACTGCCTTCCGGAAGTACCTGTGTCACATTTTGGTTTATCATCGACTTAATGACCTAAACCCATTAAGGCCACATCTTCGTGAAGAGGAACCATGAAGCAAGCACGACACCGAATTCTCGAAAATGACAATGACACGCTGATATGACTATTTTATTTCATTTCCGTTCAAACTGATGTAATTATTTCTCTAGAACTTGTGTCTTCCGCATCGTGTATATGTAGCTGATTGTGAACTTATTGTGTCTCCTATCTAAGTTACGTTCCTATCCTGTTCTTTTCTACCAGATCTAATTACAGTTTATTTTGCTCTCTATTGAACAATATTTTAATAAGTCAATTTTTTCGGTCAAATTGAACAAACACCATCGGTCCCGTCATGACAATATGAAATAGGAACGAACACATATCGTCGTTGGCGATCCTTTAATTAAATTCCAATCTAAATTTACTATTCTATTTTGATAAACAAATATTTCCTATGGTAGTTTATGAATTCCCATTAATTTCCAATCTAATTGTACACCATTTATTTGTAGTATCATCTATATTATTAGGAAGTACACATTTTAACTTCTGTTTAAAACAACAGTTTAGTTTTCTAAACTAAGTATGGTACTTTTTGAATCCTTTATAAATGTATGAAACTCTGGTACACAAATATTTTGCTATGGATCTTTCTGAATCCTGTATAATATATGAATCTTTGCTACTTAAGCCCCCATTTTACTAATTACCAATTTAAACCATATGTGCTTTTCTGCACGTGTATCGATATTGTAATGAAACCTTTTTTCATAGTTGATTTGCCTCCGCAACAATCCTGCGCGAACCTTGTATATAGATGTGTCGTCTATGAATCAAAAAAACTATTTCTCCATTTCTACAAGCAGTTATGTATGAACCTACTATCCTCCTATTTCATAATATTACTACTCGGTACCTAATTAAGTATGAAGTCTAGATTTATCCGTATCCACTTAAACTTTAGACAAAAAATATGGGTCTGAGGGACCATTTTGTTTTCATTATTTTTGAAAGGGAATTGACTGTTCTTTTTAAGTTATATCCACAACTCTCGCAGGATTCATATATAATCCAAATGGAATACTATATAGTCCTAATGCGGTCAAAGATGTGATGGAAGTATGGCAACCCAGAGCCCACTGACTTCATTAGGTCTCTATGTGCTAGTCTGCATACATCCTTGTGACATCATGTCAGCACGTCTGATCTGTCGACCACGTACAAACACTGTTAAGCTTTTTCCACCCCGTTTTCTGGGATTGGCGTGTTGGAAGATTTTCTCCTCTTCACCAAGTCAGTGAACAACGTCATCACACCATCCATGGATTCTGTCATTCACGTCTGGCAGTATAGACCTACCCTGTTTTATAGATTTTTCCATCTTCTTGTTGAAATTTATTTTGTTTCTACCCATCTGACACTTAGAACGAATCTATAGAATTATATAAGATGAGGATTCATGCCAGAAATGTTTAAGCTGCATTATAAAATGATGTTGAATTCTAAAACAATACTGCCTTCCCATAACACATGCGGAATATAATTCTTTGTCGAACATATTTTTGTAAACACATGAATCAGTTATGAAACCAGAATGAATCTAGACATAAACTTATGAAACTGACCAATTATATTTCAATTATTCATAGATAGCATACAACGATGCTACTACCTTGCCAGTAATGAATGAATTCTGTATCTTGTATGGACCAGAAATACATTTTTGAACCGTACTCTAAGTGTAGCTATTTTTATCAATTTTTTCAAAATATAATACTTAGTACAACACTGCTGTATTGGCAAGACAGATCACTGCTCCCATGTCATATGTCACTGACCATAGCCATGCTGCTTCCCTACTAAAATAACTCTAGAGTACATAGCACAGAGTAGACATGTACAGATAGAAAGAGAAAGAGTACCTACACAAAAAAAGAGCGTCCGACGTGACTACATAGTCTTGGGAATGACCAAACATCATTAGTGGTCATCCTTGTTAGCTATAGAGTAGGATATGTCGTAGGTATATAGGGTCATGCTATGTATGGACAACGCGGAAAAGGTTCTGGTTTATACTGCGAGCCAGTTATATAATAAATCTGCAATGAAACTTCCATGTTCTGTTAAATTTCTGTACATATGTTCAATTGACCATTGGCTTCCTCTTAAGTAAAGAGTTAAAAAGAGTGAAAATTTAATGGTTTGTACTGTACTTTATTCGCAGTGATCTTGTTTATTTTTTCATTCCAAGTCAGTGTTATCACTCACCATTATAGTACTGATTCATAGCAGATTCATAGCGTTTAGGTGCAAAAAAATAAGATTTCTTTTTACCAACAAAACAGTGCCTGTAAGCCTTACTATAGAGTTGGGACTAGGAAGCACACACCTCACTAGTGGTAGCACTGTGATAGAACACACTCATGCATAGAGGCTCGGCTCCTTGCCCAACAATAATCAGATTGTACTTGTTCGAGCAAATCAGGACCAACGAACAAACTTGACTAGATGAAGCTGGAAGATGGGGACTCTCAATATGGAAGATTTGTCACACCTTCTGGCGGGGTGATGAAATCCTTCTCGGAAGAAGCTCCGTTGCCATCTGAAAGGAAGGTCAAGGTACATTTTCATGGATCTTTAAGCAAGGTAGTGGATGTTTTATCTAGCTTTGATGATCAGAAGACGGAGATTCTTAGATCTATGAAGTTTCAAGGATTGTTGAATCTAGCTAAGTTTCCAAAATTTGATCTTTATTTCTGCCTATGGCTTATGACAAAGGTAGACTGTTCTAGATGTTCCATTAGGATGAATGAACGGCAAGAGATCCCAATTAGAGATATTGATGTCGGACATATCTTATAACTCCCTTGGTATGGACAAGAGATGTTCGTTCAAACTGAATCTAACAGTCAAACTGTAAGCCAAGTTTTACAAAAGCTTAGACAGAGTGACAGCAACGCCAATCTCACTGTTGGTTATCTGGAAGAGATTCTTAGGAAGAACTATGGCGGGATCATGACAAAAGCACAAATTGATGCTTTCAAGATAGCTTTTGTTGTATTCGCCATGTCAAATGTCCTCTGTACTAGGGGTAACCCTAAATCCATACCTTTAGGGTTGCTTCAATTCTTGACAGTACCAGATGAGATTCATATGTTCAATTGGTGTCTGCTTTTAAGGAGATATATGGTATCTTGGTGTCACTTGGTTCAGCAACAAGTTAGAATGAGGTCTACATCTATAACTATTGGAGGATGCTTTCTCCTACCAATGGTAATACAGTTTTACATGAAGAATGTATTCATTTTATTTATCGTTGAGATCTTTTTAAGAACTAAATATAACTAGGCCTCATTCTATTATTTTTTAGGTCACATACTTAGACAACATACTGTTGGGATCAACCACAATGTTGCATTATCAATTTCCTAGGGCAGCAGCGTATAGTCTCGACAACATGAAATATATGATAGAGATGGATACTGTAGATCCTTCTCTTGTTGAGAATGGAAGGGTATTTGGAAAATCACAGGTAATTTGTTATTTACTGATGTCGTGGAATATATTCTCCAAATTATTTGAGTGTATCCACGTTGTTTTTAATTTGTTCTGTTAATAGTTGAAAAGGGAAAGGGATACCTGTTATGGAAGAATGTTAGTTGATACACCAGTGCGGACTTGCAACCGTCCTAACAGAAGGAAATATGATTATTTTTAAAATGGAGGGATGTCAAAACAGAAGGAAAAACAAACAGGTATTCTCGATTGTAGAATATAATTTACTTATAATCCTGCAGCTCTCTAGAAATGTAAAAGCATTTTAATAATTTTCAGTACAATTTTATCCGCGGGATAATATTAAGTCCTGATAATGAAATTTCATTATTTATGTAACTGACATTACTATACAATGACTGAGTTTATCAGAGTAACAATATTAAGTAGAATTATAACATTTATCCACATATCTATTATAACAAAAAGCTAGTAATTAAACTTATGCGATACGTATTATTCATATATTACACACTTGTTTCATATGTTCACATAACACTTTTGATTTCATATTAATAAAACATTAATATAAGTTTTATATTATTACATAAAACTTAGGTTGTTTCTAAGAGAGCAAAAATCTATTTCATAAGATTCATACATACTTATAAAAATTGGTTACCATGCAGGTATAGTTGCAAAACTGGTTCTTTTGGCAAGAAACAAAGTCATAAGGACAGAAATCATGAAAACAGCAGGTCTTATATCTTGTACATTTTTTCTATTATATGACGTTAAATATATTAGTTTTCCAAACTTACTTATTTTTTATCTATCAACAGGAGTGCCGAAGAGATCTATTTCCCAAAACACATCCGAAGGAAACAGTGAATTAACTGGTAACATCCGAACATGTTATTTTTTTATGACAATCTCAGTTAGAGAACGGGATAAGTAGCTTCATCTTCTGTACTTGTTTCAGAGCCAATAATAGGTATAATGGATGCCTTCATAGAAGAGACAAGAGCTGCAGACACTACAAGGTCCAGCAAATGTTCAGAATTTTACAAAGAATTGCAAGAGGAAGGTATTTTGCAGGGTCACATGTAAGAAAAATCTAACATACATATAGAGATATCCAATTTGATTACAATTGAATTATTTACTTGCTTATAATAAAACTAAATTGCAGCACCTGGTTTCATCACTTGAAGCCATATCCAATAAAAATTGGAGGTGTTTCGTTGGCCGAACAATTACTTGAAGGAGGGCGTTGCAGCACTGCTGTTTGTGAAGCAATTTGTAGGGATCAAGTTCAGATGGAAAACCATATTTTCTCAGACAATAGGAAACGCGAGAGACATCTTATGCCACCATCTTTCTTAGTAATAACTTTTGCTATTTGTTTTTTCAACATTTTACTTGTCCTAATTTATATGGTGATATTAGCATTGCAAAAATCTACCTTTGTAGGAAATGTTTAGAGACAGAGATAGGAAATGTGGTTTGGAGGAATTGCGCATGTTTTTTTCTGGAGAGCATATCCAATATGATGTTACCAAATGTATACAGGTAAATTAGTTCAAACCATAAATCATGATACCTCTTTAAAAATTCTATAGTTAAAATGCAATTACATACAAGACATTTACATTCCTTTGTTCTGTGTTATAGATCAATATGCCCGTTTCTTCAAGAAGAATGTGGAGCTGCTACTCATGGAATTTGAATGATCGAATGTTGACCGTTCTAGATCCATATATGATGACATGATCAGTCTCAATGATCAACCTCAAGCATGAGAAACTAGTATCAGAAATAAATAATGCTTTATTCTCGTCTTTGAAGTCATTTTTCCCTGCATACTACATTGACATTGATGACTGTACAACCATATATAGAAACGACATCAGCAGCAATTGTAGATAGTACGACAAGCTTAAATTTATATTTGATTTTGAGCTAAAAATGTCTATCATATTTGCTAACTTGGTTTTTCTTCAATGAAGGTGTGACACTGGACCATATTCAATGCACTATGCTCTAAGGTTCAACACGGATAGTTTGACAGATGAAATACAACCAGTAAGTAATTTCGATAGACCCAAATAACCAAAGTTATGTTCCAATTTCAGTTTTGATCTTATATGACTTTTTTTATACAAAATTTACAGGATGATGATTTTGTTGGGAGATGGGTATCTTTGTGGAGAATTCTCTCTATGGATGGCAATGTGGGAGAACCCCCAGAAAGGTTCAAAGAGATGAGAAATGGGCATTAGACACAATGTTCAAGTAGACGAGTAATGGGCATTATTATTATTATTTAGTACTATCCTTGTTTTTTATATTTGCAGAGACAGATCGAATGTATTATTTTGGAAATAGAAGTTTGGCCTTTCTGAACTGTAGTGATGCTGTAAATATATGTGTTTTTTGTAAATACATGTTCCACGTAGTGTTTGGAGAGCTAACAACTTGTTTAAGATCAACAAAACTTTTTATAAAAAGCTAACAACTAGGTTTTTTATAGGAATTTTAATAGTTTCACTTGATTTCAACAACAAAAGACAATTCAGCATGCAAAATATAGATGCTAGCCGGATATTTCATATCAGATAATAAGATAACACTACTCTACGAGTAGCATTTGACTACAACAATCTTCCGAGATTCATAGCAGATTCTACTAAGTTTCAACAAGCATAACATTTACTCAAGTTTGATATTCCATATCAGGTTATACATTAGGCTACTCCTGTAGTTAACTCTTGATATTAATTTAAAGTGATTCATATATAACTATATATATATATATATATATTGCTTACATGAAATATAGCACTCTCACTTCATATGAAGAAACAATATATTTGATTAATTAAACTTCATATTTTTAATTATATTCGATATATAGCGATATGTTAACAAGATGCAGCGGACACAATATATATCATTATATGATCTTCTAGAATGAAGTTAACTAATTTACATTCGTTGTGGAGTGAAGTGATCAGATAAATCATTCAGTCTCACTTGATATCAAGAAAATTCATAGATTCATATTAGTTTAAGCTTAGATCCTAGCCAGCTCCAACTACCAAATGTGAATTTTCTTTATTACAGCTCAACCACCCCGGATAGAATCTGTACACCCAGACCCACTTCTCGTTCCCCTGCACTCTATAGCCAAGGAAAAACCACTCCGACCAGTTCCATCGCCATCTGCTCCTCCCACACCATGGAGCCCGACTCCCCTGAATCTCCCCAGTTGGCCGTGTTTCATAACAAAGGACTAGTTGGCGACATCATTGAGAGGTCGCGATCCTCAAGAGGCATGATCCGCTGTGGCGCCGTCAACAGTACTTGGCGGGTGGCGAAGAAAAATTCGGCCGTGGCCCGGCAGTTCGTGCGGCGCAACACCCCTGCGTTCCTGGGCTTCATGGTGGAGTTCGTGCTCGCACCATCCCTGCAATCAAGGTATACCAGGCTACTCTACCCCCACCCCTCTGAAGGAGAGGAAACGGCAGTAGCTCTGCGTCCCCATGTCGACCCCTTGGCATTGTCCGAGGACAAGGTTCTGGGCTCGCGAGATGGCACTATCCTTACCCTCAGCTCAGGCCTGGGCGAGAACTCCGACTTCTACTACACCAGCTGCCCTTGCGACACGCCCAGGGTGTATACACACGTGGTCGGCATCATCCCCAGGCTAGACCAAGATCTGCCACAGTTCACGAAGAACACTTTCGGCCATTTCGGCGTTCTGCCAGATGCAGGCCCTTCAGGCATATCTTTCTTTGTCAAAGACTCAGCCCTAAGCTTATTCTGCACTTACGCAGGGTAAGTTACTGCTCCTGTGAACCCACCTACTTTCATGTCAAAGTGTTCACCGCTGGGTCCTGGATTCCGTATGTTTCTCCAGCATTCCCATGTCCCGACTCAGAGACTGTCTTGTTCCACCGCTATCCATACTCCATTCTTTCGGGCACAAGTCTTTTCATGATGTATGCTGTAGACTACATCGTTTGTTTCGACTTTGTTAGTTTTGAATGGACCAAGATACATTTGCCTGATAATTTGAATGTGACAGTTCAGTCTTGGTATGAGTACACCGTAGCTCCTCATAGGAATGGAGGATTATCCCTAGTACACTACCGCCATGGAAAGCTTCATACATGGGTGCTCAACTATATTCCTAATGCTTCTACCTGGAATCTACAATCAAGTGTAGACCTTGTTGTCATGTTTGGCCAAAGGGTCCCATCCTTTTCCTGGTCCAATGTTTTTGCCAGGGAAGCATTTCCCCTTGGTTCTGATGCTTACTGGACTATCACAGTGCGCTCCGCATCCAACAATGCTAGTTTCATTCTTCTCACCCTAGCATTTGATCATGACAACCTATATGAGGTAGACATCCTGAAGCAATCTGTGAGAGCCATACCGATGCCTTCCCAATTTGCATTGATCGGTAGCATTTACCCCCTTTCTGAGGCATGGCCTCCTAAACCATGAAGCCTTCTGTCCAACAATGTAGTCTGTGTCACAAATGAATCATCGGTGTTTCAGTTCCTAGTTTAAGTATTCGAGACTGCCTTCTACTGATATTCATACTTAAGTATGTGACCCAGATCTATTTATGTAATTCCTAGTTATTTATGTAATCCAGAAACATTTATGTAATCCAGACCTATTTATGTAATTCAGACATATTTATGTAATTCAGACATGTTTCTGCAATCCATAATTATTTATGTATGTCAGACATATTTATGTAATTGAGCCTAGTCACCTATCTATATTATGTTATTAACACGTTTTCCTCGGCGAATATACTTCTCTGTCACCTAATTTTTATATCAAATCCAAGAAAGTTAGTAACAATAACATGTTTGTCTCTGCTATGTTGTGCAACTGTGGTTAATGTTTGTAAATGCCTAGTTCTCTGATTTGTTTCTCCATGCAACAGTCTTAATTTTGCTTATAGGATTTAGTTGCTTTCCAATTGTCTTTTTGAAATTGTTGGGAAAAAAATTTGAACTGAGATTTCTTTTCAACCCATATGTTCAACTCAGTAAATCATGTTCTCTGAAACCACCTCCAAAATGATAATATTAATTTTTCAGAACAAAAGCCATGTTTCTTCAATATCCCAGTAACCATAAATTTAGAATGACATACATACTTTTCAAAAATCATCGTTGTGTGTTATGCGAAATCGCTGCATCGATTATAATGTTATTGAAATGTTCAAATTATAGGAATATGTTTGACACAATTGTCATTCTTATGACCCATTCCTTATGCATCGATACTAATTGATCAGGTACCAATCGAATTGTCTTCACCATAGTTGCAACATTGGTTTTTCCTACTACCTACCAAATCCTTTTACTTTCTGACAAGCCAATTTCCTTTTTTACATTCTATTCAAAACTACAAACAATCCAATGAGAAATAGTGAAGAAAAAATACTGATATTTTCCCTACTTGTTTCATTTTTATGTTCCATATCATTTTTGTTCATGTTTCTTACTATTTTTATCCAAGTTTCGCTACTTTAAATGGTTGACAATATTTATATCAGTACCAATTAGTGCTGCAAGTTATAACAACTATATTCCTATGTTCATATCAAACATAAGTTAATGTTACCATGTATATTTAAAAGTCAAATATCTATGGAAGTATGGCAACCAACAATTCACGTCATTAAGTTCCACACAGTTTTGAGAGCTAACAACTGCTCTAAGCATGAAGAATAGTTTATATAAAAACTTTCATAATGTGCGCAAACTTTGACTCCACACAGTTTCTCTTCATGTTATATTACCCAAAGTTGGGGAAACTTGCTTGAATTTTGATAAATCTAACTCACATGCCTCATGACTTACGGAAGACATGCTTTACTCCTTTTTTTACTTTGTTTAATACACATGAAGTTTTTTCAATCTGTGTTTTTTTCTTTGCATCGTAGATTTTAAATGCAGGTATCCTAAATTATTCTTTAAAATTATGTAATACATACCATTTGATGAAAATTACCATTCAATGATAAATTTTTTATAGTGTTTAGTTCTTATGATAAATGAATATTAATACCATTCAATGGTACATTAACATATATGAACTAAAATTTGTAATATTCTTCTTTTAATACTCTCATTTGATTTCAAAAACAAAAGAGAAACCAGCATGCAAAACATAGATGATAGACGTATATTTCATATCAAATAATAGGATAAAAGTAATATTTAAAGTATGGCAACCAACGGTCCTTTTAGTCCCATACTTCCGTCTGTGCAGTTCTGCATTCACCCGTGTTATATCTTCCAAACAGTTCATGATACTGTTGTGCTCGTGTCAGCATGATTTATTGGATTGGGAATTGTGAATCTTTTCCTCCTATTGAGCAATACACTGACAATGGAAAACAGAGCATACATGTAGCCTGACACCCATCACTGCCACTACGTACCTTGCATGTTTCTTATATTTTTTCATTTTTTCCTTCAACTTATGGTTTATAGCCAATATACATGTGAGGCTCGTACAGTGTTGTAATTAGATCAATAATCGATTGTCCTTCTTAAAAAACCCACGTCTCTACACCATTTAATAATCTCATAAATTAAAAAACACGTATTTTTTTCTTAATGTTTGAATCACTTTTTAATATTCAATGAAACCTAACCTCAAGTTATCCTTAGCAAGTATGTACTGTTTCATATTATTGCACGTGAAATAAATAAAAAACATCAATATTTCATTGAAACATGTATAGATCATTGCTGAATTGGCATCGTCGCGCCGAATAGTTCATGAAGTAGTTGGTAATCGTTCCTTGTCGTGCTCCATAAATTGCACCCCCAACAGCTAGTTAAACATTTGCTTCCAGTCTCTTGCTGCAAACACCCCATCCTCGACGATGCCTCGTCCTCCCAAGACATCCCGGTTTTCCAGAAATCGAACACTTTCCCTGCCCTCTCCTACCGCTGCCAACACTCCAGCTCCAACGAACGCGAATATCCCCCATCCAACCTCCCATTTTCTAGAACTTTTCGCCTCTGCTAGCGATGTGACGCATGCAGTCCAAGAGGAGCAGCAGGAGGTGGAAGAAGCGGATGACGAGCAACAACTTGAAGAGGAGCAGCAGCAGCTGCTGCTGGAACCAGAGGATGAGGAGGAGGTGTTCAACAGGGTCATACTGGAATCCATCCAGTCTTTCCAAGATGACAGGGACCTCGAGGAGCAGGCGCAGAAGGATCTGAATTGCGCCATCCAGGTATCACTGCAATCTGTGCGGGAAGAACATCATCTGCAACAACAGGAGCAGCATGATTTGGAGCAAGCCCTCCAAAACTCCATGCATAGTGTGCCACTTCGCGGCCAGGAGGATGACGAGGCTTCAACCAGCAACTAGGCCGGTGTTCTGAAGGCCAATAACTCCAAGAAGGGCAAGGAATCGATCATCTACATTTCCTCCGACGAGTCAGACGACGACGGTCTTTGATGTAGTGTCTTTGTTGTTTTATTTCAAGTCTATGTTGTTACTTCAAAAACTATGTTACTTTTAGTTTGTAGCTATGTAGTTTTTAGTTTGTCACTACTGTGTTCCTAGTGTATGGTCATTACAATGCATTACTAGTTTCAACTTTCGGCAGATATAATCTTATAATCCCTATTATGGTGAACTTGTTATTTCTTGTATGAAGTAATTGCTTTAAGCCTAGCTATACGAAGTTATTATTTTATCCATGAAAATAATATGGAAACGTTTATGAAATCAAACACATATTTCTGCAACTTTTATTATTGCGGCCGCGAGACATCATTTCGAGTGCTTACAGTATGAATCATCATTGTATCCTATATCTATCACCGCTCAATCATTGTATGCAGCTACTAGTTTGAACCATGTTTGAAATTTTGAGCAAGACAGCGTGTCTCTAGATAAAAAATGGCATATCAAGTTTAACAACAGGCAGCTATCGTACTTGTAAACTGTACGTTTGAAAATACATTTTACAAAAGAAGTGTATATATTCTAAAAATAAAAGAAGTGCATATATTGTAAGCATACACGTACTAATATGTTCGCTCAATATTCTTACCGCACGAACACTTCTCCCCTTGCCTAACCTATGAATCAACTATGTACCATCTATTTATCATGGACAATTATTGCTACCCACATCGGCATTCTATCTTGTTCGAATAGGTCATTAAGATAATTTGTGTTCACTCCATGTGGATTGACGAACTATGTTGTGCACGCAATATCATTTTTGCGCAATGATCTTTTACCCTTATGGTGTTCACAATCAAATGTGTATCCTCAAGGATCATGGAAGCCATTTAAACAATCGACCGCATTCTAGAAAGGCAAGTTCTTGTATTCTTTCAATAGATGCATTTCTTTAGTAAAATGGTTTTTGAAACCTTACATTAAGAATTAAGATAGTCGCATCGTGTTAAACTTGATATACCATTTTGTATCTAGAGTCACGATGTCTTGTTGATAATTTCAAACATGGGTGATAGGAGTAGCTGCATACAATGATTGGTAGATGATCCATCTATGATACAATGATGATTCATATTGTCGGCACTCGAAATCATTTCTCGCGGTACAGTTATTGGGAGTAGACAGAAGTTGTAGAAAGATTGTCCACAAGATAGATTAAAGATGTTTGAAATTTACTAAACCATGCTATTAAAGATCTATTTCCAGCAGAACAATTCTTCATGTTCCTCTCTAGTTGCATCTAGCAATCCATTTTCAATTAAGATTTCCCTCTTTTTAGTGAAATTTCCATAAAATTTTGAGTATTCTATTTTTAGTTGGCCCATGAAGCTCAATAGTTGTTTACATATGTTCCTATGTAGTTGCAATAAAATTGAATCCTTTAACAGTTAATGCTCATTGGGAAGACTACTTTTCCATATGTATCCTTTAAGTAACTAGTTTTTTATTTCAAAGATTTACGCAACCTTTCCCGCTCTTTTCATCTCCTACAATATCAAGAGTCATGCCAATGAGATGCTGATAAAATTTATTTACATTTCATACATAAGCATCTTCATTCATAAATCATACGTGCTTACACCCCGAAGCAAACCAAAATTGATTAAACTAACTTAACACTTCCAAATATAGAAAGTCAACCTAAATAGTAATGTTACTTTAGTTGTTGAAACAACAAAATAAGGATTACATGCTTAGATTCCCGATTAAAGCATTCTCTTCTTCCCCTCTTGTCTTTCTATAGCATTATATTCTGTCCTCTTCCTTCTTAAATCTGTTACATCGTCAAGGCTTTTCTCTTCAATTGACTTTGAAGTTGCTGGGGAAGAAGATGATTCATCACCTTCCTTCTTTACCTGAACATTACCAGCTGTGAATTCTTCCTCGCTGTCAGCAACTTCCTCACAAACTCTAATAACAGCATCAACCTGTAGGGGCTCCTGCGAAAATGCCCATGTCAAATAAGGTAGAATAGAAATAAAATCAAATATATGTTGAACGATAGCTCAAGATTTCAATACCTTATTTCCAACTGCAAGACCGGTTTCTTGGATCATTTCAATTGGCCCGTTGACGGATCCATTCGATACAGCATCAGAGGCAAAATCGATGTCCTCTCCTCCAAACTCCAAATCAACATCGTAACCAGATAGCAAGGAAGAAGACTACAAAGAAGATCCAGTAAAAACAACTTCAAAGCTGTAGTGTTTTTGAAACAAAAGAGTAGATCTGAAAGGTCTCACCCTGCTTGGCAATGGATAATTATCCAGTTCACCAGAAATATCAGATGTCTCATCTGTGATGCAGGAATCCACTTCTTGGCTGCCTCCTGACATTTTCTCCAAAGGAAGGTGGCTGTTTCAGAGAAGCTTCACTCTGCACCCTTTTGGTACTACCATGTATCCTATATAGATCCAAAAAAATTCAAACCATTTCAAAATTTTCCCGCCCTTGTCATTCCTGCTAATTTTTACAGTTTGGTCAATTCCATGTAGTTCGTACTGTATGTTACCTAAACGGAACTTCAATGTTTCTTGTCTGGGTTGAATTTTCCTTGTCAGAAAGGACGTTGGTTGTGGGTTGAATTTTCCTGCAGGAGCTAAATTTCGGGACCCCGTTACACTGCTGTACACGTCGAATCGATGGACAAACCAGTAAACCCTATTTTTCTGTGCCCTGAATAGTGTACTTGGTCACTCTTCCGATTGCGTCAGCAGTGACATGTATGTGCAAAATACTGTGCACCACAGCCTCTATTGCAACAGTTCTTCCTAACTGCTACGAATCTGCTAGCCATCCCTGCCTGACATTTGCTTCCCCAAGCTCGTCCTTCTCCATGTCCCTCCTGCCTACTATGAATATAAGTAGCTCCCTTAGTACTAACTAGGCCCTCCCTCCCTTCTCCTTGGCCCTCCTGCCTTCTCCATGTCCCTCCTGCCTTTTACCTACTTCTTCAAGTTCCTCCTTGAGTACTAACTAAGCCATTGCTCCCTCATACCTCATCTTCCAGAGCCATTGCAGACGACAAACATCCGAAGAATGCACATAGCGTTTCTTCAGGATACATGTACCGCTTTTATTTTTACGCCATCAGTTATATCTCCTTATATCCCCTGTAAGTCATCTTGAGAAACTTGTTCTCGCAAATTAGACTTTGGAACCTTGTACCCTTCTCTCTCCAACATGTATCCATATGATGTTGATTGTATGAACTTTCATCTTTCTATGGACCCTAACATGCTATCTGAAATTATCGTTTTCATACATAACATAGCAAGTCCATATATTAAATAATCGCAAACCCTGTCAGTTTTTTTATTAGACCTTCTATGTTTGTAATTGTTCATATTGAGTATATTTCACATTGATTTTGTACAATTAGTCCAAGTGAAACCAAAATGACAATAAAACTAGGTTGTAACTCGTATCAAAGTTTTATGAAATCATAAAACTATACTGAAACCTACATGAATCTTATGAAAATAATAACGAAACTCAGCTACAACTATCTCCAAAAAAATTTGTAATCACAAAACCGGTATGAAACCGATATGAAACCTGAATGTACAAATGAATGATTTTGAGATTTTCATAATTGTTTCATTCAAGTCCCACAAAAATGAAATCTTATTTACCAAAATCATATTAAATGTTCATATTGTTTCGAAGAGTTTGCTGAGTAAAAGAAGATGGTGAAAATTGATATGAAATTGGATAATATTTTGTAATAGTGCAGATGCTAACTTATGACACCAATAAATACATATGTGTTTACCAAAGGGCTGCATTTTCCAAGCATACACTAAACAAACCACTGTCTGTGTGTAACATAAAAATATATGAATGCTTTTGAGATTTTCATAACTGTTTCATTCAAGTATTACAAAAATGAAATCTTATTTATTGAAAACATATTGAAAGTTCATATTGTTTCGAAGAGCTCGCTGAGTAAAAGAAGATGGTGAAAATTGATTTGAAATTGGATAATATTTGTAATAGTGCAAATGTCAACTTATGACACCAATAAATACTAATGTGTTTACGAAAGGGCTGCATTTTCCAAGCATGCACTCAACAAAACACTGTCTGTGTGTAACATAAAAATATACTCCTGTTTATGTAGGCACTCATTTCATTTGCACGTACTCAGAAAAATTATTGCCATGATCTGATATCCATTGCTATGCTTTTGACTTAAGTTGATTACTGGTATGAATACATACATAATAAGAATTGAACTATGTCGTTATGTTTCATGATAAAACTTATTTTTGTCATTCCATTATCAGTTCAAAGTTGTTAGACCTTCACTGAAATGTCTGGCTCAGATATATCTGGTTGAAGCCACTACTCGTAGTTCTCCAAAGCGCATTGCCCAAATTATCTCAAAATTTGGCGTCTTGAAGAGGAAAATTGTATGTGATATAGGATTCCAAGGGATGCTAAAAGTGCCAGAGATCAATAATTTAGATAGCAAGTTCACCATCAGGCTGGGCCTTCAAGGTAAACGATGAAACATTCATAGACATTTCAGCTCAATATGTTCATCTTTATCTTCACATACCAATGGGCCCAAAATTGTTATATGGACTTGAGGATAGATCAGAATCCGAAAAAATGGACTTCATTAGATTTGGCATTGGTTCAACATCATTTGATATAGATGAGAAAAACAGCTTGAAGGCTGCTGAAGAGATAGTTAGCGCAGATTATCCAAATGGTATGACTGAATTGCAAGTTGATCAATTCAAGGTATCTTTTGTTTGTTTTACAATGGGAAATTTCTTGGTAGCAAAATATAGCTCCAACCATGGCATTAAAGATTTTTGGGGATCTTTATTGAATCCATCGAAAATACCTTTGTACAATTTTTTCCAAGCTGTAGTGGATGAAATTATTGAATCTGCTAGGCATGTCCAAAGGGAAACCAAAGCAAAAAGGACAGTCAAGAATATATCAGGATGCCATCTTTTATTGCAGGTTTTTACCAAATTCTTTTGTAACCTTTTTCGTGTCCATAAGAAAAACATGATCTGTATGTTTTAAATTTCTTTCTTTCTTCCAAACAGGCTATGTGTCTTGACGCACTAAACCTTGGCCCTGAAAGCATCCGTGTAATTCCTATTCCTAGAATAGAAGTTTTCACCTATGAGAAATTGCAGCTAATGATAAATGCTCTTCCATCCACACCGAATTATTATAAAGCAATTCACTCTGCCAATAATTCAAGTCAGAAGGTAAACTTTTAGTCTTATTACCAAAGTACATTGATTTTTTTTCCGTTGTCTTCTGAAATATTCTAATGGTTTTCTTTGTTTCACTTCCAGTTTCAGGCAGGTAACTGTGATATAACAAGTTTGTCACCTGTTACCCAAGGTCAAATGTTGCCGCAAATTCCAATAATGCCAAGCTCCGTGAACATTTTGTCCAACCCACCAAGCACTCAGTACTTGGCTGCCTACACAAGAGGAGATACTAAGAGAAGGTTATGAATAATTTATTTTTTGAAGTTATGTACTAACAACTGTGTCAACATGTCTCCACAACTGTAACACACTGTCACTCCTCAATTTTATTTTATTATATTAAAGTATATTATATTACGTGTTTTCCTATATTTTGTTCCAGTACTAATCTTAAATATCATTTTTTGTAATATTGTAGCTCAACGACAAGCAAATCAATGACTTGAGGCTACACAATGCAAGAATGAAACTTTTCATAAATAACTTCAAGACTAATTTTGTAGCCGACATAAACCATTCTGTCTTTAATAATCCAATAATCAAGAACACTTTTGAGAAGAATGTCGATTGCCTTATGAAAAAGGTCCTGGAACAAGTGCTTGTATTATCCAAAAGTATGTATGATCATTCTGAAGTTCGTAAGACTGCAACATTCATATATCCATCATTGTATACATCATCCAAAGCATCTTCGGACAATATTATATCTGGACATGAATCAACCATTGATAGTAAGTAATCTTGTTCAAAAGTCAATCATAGTATTTTTATTACATGTGTAAATATTAATGGTAAGATTGAATGCATAGGTACATCAATTAAGAGGCCGAAGACAGATAACCTCACAACTGGTATAATACAAAATAATATTGAGCCTTTCAGAATTCGTAGTTTTGATCCTTTGTAGCAATTTGTGTTACAATTTTTATGATAAATTATGAATTTTAGGGAAAAACTTATTATCAGACTTGAACAAAGTAGCTGCCAACTCGGAGTCAGCCGTACATACTGGTATCAAATGCACATCAGATGTAGATTGAGTCTTTAATTTTTTTTAATGTATACAAAAGTTTTGTCACACATTCAACAAATTTAACTGAGTATGAAGACCATATTTTCAACCTCGAGTGTTGCATTGTACCATATTTTCATGCATCTTATTGCCAGAAGAAGGATTTTAGCGGTTTCTTATTTTATTTTGTTTTCTTATATAATTTATATTGATAGTTCGAGATATACTTTTCTTTAATGTTTACAACTTTTGGTCACACATCATGAACTGTAACAGTTTTTTATATAACTTGGAATGTTTACAAGTTTTCATATATAATTGAGTGCGAGGAGTACTTATCTTTCTATGATGGCTAACAATTATTTTTTGGAGATATGTCTTCTTACATTTTCTCTCTTTATAGGCATACAATTGAAATCATATTCTGAATCGGCCTATGTTACTCCGGATATTAACCAACTGAAGAGAAACGATATT